>CM060106.1:38755390-40255390 GCA_030522415.1 Channallabes apus | reverse complement strand
GCACACCTGTGATTCATGGTGGAGATGAAATGACTGTCAGAGACGCAGATATTACTCTATACCTTCTGACCAAAGAACTCAACCACTCTGTAGAAAGAAGAAAAGTAATCAACCTCCTCTGATCAATCAGAATGCAGAATTCCCCAACACTGTCCCGATACCCCATGAGATCTCATCGGGTTCGACAGTAAAACCTTGAAAAATGGACAGTTATTTATCTTGTGCTGATGTAAAAGAAAAATGGAATAAAAAGAGAAAGAAAAGAAATTTTAACTGGAGCAGAGAGGAGAGACGTCTCAGGTTTGGCTCTGATCATGTTTCACGATTTAGCGTGTAATCAAATAAGGACATATGGGTACACAGCGTGCTGCTTTAATTACACCTCAGGACTCTGGCGCTCTCTCTCTCTCTCTCTCTCTCTCTCTCACACACACACACACACACACACACACACACACACACACACACACACACACACTGTCTCTCCCTTCCCTCACCTCTCTATCCCTCCCCCTGCCTGTCTCCCTTTATCTATCTGATTCTGTCTTTTTCTGTCTTATCTTTCTATCAGTTTCTCTCTCACATACTTCTCTTTCTCTTTTTTCTCTCTTTCTATTCTGTCTATTTTCTCTATCTGTCCTTCTGTCTCCCCTTCTATCTTACTATCCATCTCATTGTCTTTTTGTCTGTCTCCATTTCTCTTTCTCACCCTCCTTATCTATCTAAACATTTTATGTACAGCCATTTACAGTAAAATCTACAGTAAAGTTAGACATTCCTGTAGTTAGGGAAGTAACTGAGTACAAGACACTGAATACGTATGTTTCACATTTTTACTGTGTAGGCTGTTTGTAATTCTACAACACTGTGCAAAAGAAAAATACTCTACAGTCACTTATGTAGAATAAACATAAGAAACACCCTTTTGGTAGAGCTGTGCACAAATGTGAACAATATAACAGTACATATTGTAACTGAACATACATCATTCTGGCACATCCAGACGTTCCTGTCTGTCTGACCACATTTTCATCTACATCACAACGAATATCATCCCTTGCAATGCAGCTCCGAGGAAAGTATCTCCTGGAGTGGCGAATCCACCCTCTGCATGACTCTGCTGTGATGTCGTCACATGGTGCATCCATGGCTGCTACCAGGGCCATTTCCTCTAACTCCTCTATCGGATTAAGGAATGGGGAGTAGGGAGGGAGATATTCAACCAGCATTCTGTCAGGTGCTGCAAACCGCTGTCTGACCAGATGTGAGTGGTGAAAACGGACATTATTCCACACAACAACAGACTTGCTGAGTTGGCCTCCACCCCTCTCATTCTCAGGGACTATATCCCTGTAAAGAGTGTCTAAAAAAGTCAGGACATGTTGTGCATGGTATGGACCAAGAAGGGGAATATGGGTGAGGATGCCATTGTCTGAGATGGCTGCACACATTGTAATATTCCCTCCGCTCCGGCCTGGGACATCACAATTTGCTCTATTTCTTCCACGCCTTCTGCCTTTGGCCAGATTGAAACCCGCCTCATCAACGTATATGAATGTATGCAGTGGTTCCCTGGCTTCCAGTTCCAGTACACGCTTTAGAGAAAGAGAGAGAGAAATGTAACAACTTTTCCTGTGTAACATAATGCATTTTGTATGTTCTGTGACTATACAGTATATACAGAATTGTTAGTCTACTTGTAGGGCTGGGCCGATAAACGATATCATATCGAATCGCGATTTATTTGATTTTAAAAACAATGAAAAGCTCTAGACATTTTTTGCTCGATATGGATTAATCTAAGAGCCAATCACACAGCGTGTAGCTTGCTCGTGCCGTGCAGGTCAAAGTTAATTTCCTACCGCACTTTTCAAAGCAAACTTGACACCAGGACGACAAAAAAAATTAGTGGAAGCAGCGACGAAAGTGAATCTAACCTCGAGTTATTATCCAAAGATGTTGAAATTGTCGACAAAAAAGGTAGCACGATCTCCGTTATATGAACCCACACGACCACACTGAGAGCATGAAAATGAGGGCCGTTGGTACAGCCCCACTGCTAGCCCTGCTAGTTGACGGAGTAGCATCACCCCGCATTTTCATGTCGTTTCATGTCGTCATCGGCCCGATCGTGTCGTCTTTCGTGGCCATTACACCTTATGAAAGGTGTTCCAAAAGGAGCAAGGATATAACCAGGGCCGTTTTTCTAACTTTCTAGCGAAAGATATGATGCCCCTAAACACACGAGGCTGAAGTTATCTCCTTATTCGCAACTTTGTTTCTCTTGAGCTGAAGTTCACCTGAGAGAAATTGTTCAATTTAGGAGACATTTCCAGGAAAAAATAATAAAGAAAGGTATAAAATTGGCTTGACAGAATTTGATAACTAATTCAACAATTTTGTATGTAATGACTCAAGCAATAAAATGAAGACTATTAGTTATATTGGAAACGACTATTCAGCACGCAAAAGTATAGTTAATTTTGACTGACATGACATAAGCAAATGATAATGTTATAAAATGGCAGAGAATTGTATGAAAGCAACTAATACATGTCCAAGGGCATTTGCAATTTGTTCAGTGGAAGGAGAAATTGCTACTATGATGTGCACAAATGACTAAATGTTGTGGAGGTTGCACTAATGGTTTTGAGACTTTTCATTCTGATCTGAGAAAGGCACCAAAGCAACTGAGAAAAACTGTAATTTGCACGTCATCACATCGTTAGGTAACAAAGACGATGATAATGATGAGCATGAGGATGAGCTGGGTATGGACAGCTGAGCCTGTTGCAAAGGTTAAATGATATCCAAGAAATTAAATAAACAATTAGATAAAAAAATAAGTGATGAATTAATTAATTTTGTTTGCAAGTCTTGACATTCTCAGAACAATGAGCCTAAGATCATTTAAAAAGTTTCCTGCCTGGCATAACAATCATCAGTGTCTCAATGTTCCTAAACAATCAATTTTTTATTTTTTATTTTATTATTGTCCATGTTTTGTGTTCGGCTTTAGAGTCTTTTGCTAATGTTATATTAAATATATATATTTTTAACAATAATATCAGAAGCTAAACAAAACTATGAAGTCTATTATATTAAACTGCAGAATAGAAGATTAAAATACACTTTTGATCATTTCAGGAATTTAAAAAAGAATTGGTCTCTGTGTTTTTTTTCTTGTTATTGGTGTTAGAAAAAAAGCCAAAGAAAAAAAACAGCTTGTATTTTGTAATCATAAAAAGTTATGGTGAAGTTCTTCCAAGGTCAGAATTCAGAAGACCAGAGCGGCCAGGTCTTTAACCAGCACCAGGTGAGCTTCCCTTTCACGCTCTATAAATTATTAACCTTCTTGTGAGCTCGGTTTTAGTTTGTTTTTAGATATTTTGGATGTCATTGGATTTACAGTCTGTGTGCATGGAGTTTGCATGTTCTCTCCGTGCTTGGTGGGTTTCCTCCGGGTACTCCGGTTTCCTCCCACAGTCCAAAGACATGCAGATTAGGCTAATTGGTGTTCCCAAATTTACCGTAGTGTGTGAATGAGTGTGTGAATGTGTGTATGAGTGTGTGCCCTGCGATGGATTGGCACCCTGTCCAGGGTGTACCCTGCCTTGTGCCCCAAGCCTCCTGGGATAGGCTCCAGGCCCCCCGCGACCCTGAATAGAAGGATAAAAGCGGTATAGAAGATGAATGAATGAATGAATGGATTTACAGTACAGCATTTAATAATTTTGAAAAAAACTAAACCAAAAAAAAACAGCAACATTATGGGTGTTTTGGTGTAAATAATGAAATGGCATCTTGGGAAACACATCTTTAAAGAACATTTGTCATGAGCGTAATGGCCTGATTTTATGACACCAATGACAGTTCAATGACTCCAGTGATTAAAAGTTATTGCACCATGTTTAACATGAGGAATATTATATTATTAGTTCAAAATTAATTTCAGATATAATATATCTGAACATAGAGTGTAATAGTAATAATTTTTTTTTAATTTAGAACATTTGAGCATTTAGTGAGGAAGGTGGTGATTTGAGAAAGACATGTCATTCTGGGGATCAGACTGGACACCTCTGATTGGATCTGTTGAACAGTCCCGAATCTTTTATCTGATCACACTCGAGTAACAGCACACTCTATTTCATGACAAATTGTCAGTGAGTCTCTGAGCTGTAATTTACCTTTAATGTGAATAGAACTGTATTGACGTCATTTTGTTGCACTGCTGATTGCTGTAACACCAAAGGCCCAGGAGTAATTTACACATCGGCTGAATCTGAATGCAGAAATGATAGATTTCTCTTTTTGTCTGTCTGTCTTTACACACAGCGTTTCATGCATTTCAGTCAATAACCAGAAGAATGCTTTCATGAGTTATGAGCAAGGTAAAGACTGCAGTTACTGTGTGTGTGTGTGTGTGTGTGTGTGCTTTCTAAGAACATAATTCTTAGAAATTTCCAACAGTTCAGTTTACTGTATATCAATCACTTTTTTACTTTTCTAGATGTTCTAGAATCATACTGTACCGCATAAAAACATGAATATTGTCACTATTTTGCTTTCACTCTTTTCTGGAGCAGGATTATTGAAATTTGATTTTGAATTCAGCGCTGCTTATTGTCCAATAATGTCTTTTAATTTGGTGAGCTCATATTCTCTCAACTTTCTGTTAGTGATCATATGGTCCAGCTCATACTGTAGCTTCTCTGTGCATCATCAAAGTGTGTCATTGGATCGACCAACACACTGTACAATGAGACATCCAAGGAGCTCAATGCAGACCTAAAAATGTACACAAGGCAGGAATATCTCTTGTAGCTGCTTGTAAAAAAAAAAAAAAAAGATCAAAGAGCAGTTCAAATAACTGTACTGGGAAGATCTGGAAGAAAACCCAAACTGTTCCCCTCAGCTGAATGAAAAACTGTTCGGATGGTCAGGAACAACCCAGGAACCACCAAAGCCATGAACTAGAAGCTGCTGGAACCCCAGACTGAAAGGCTGCCGTCCAAGAAAGAAATGTTCACAGCTGAGCAAATCGATGAAGAAAGTATTCTGGAGCAAAATTTTGACCAGAGGTATGTTTGGAGGAGTAATGGTGAGGTGTTCAATTCCAAGATCACTGTAGCAGGTATTAATCATGGTGGTGACTTTAGAGCTGTTTTGCTGCCAGTGGAACTGGATTGTGTGCATGGCGCAAAGTTGATGGAACCTCAAATCATGAGCTAGATAAGAGAGAATTGGACAAAATGTAATGTTCTACAGTAACAGGAAAATGACCCCAAATACACATCAAATGGCTAAAGCAGGTTGAAACTTGCTAAGGGCTATTGAACCAAATTTTAGTAGTGCTGTATGTTTCATTTTGCCTCTTTCTTAAAATCCCAAAATAAATTCCCCACTGAATTCACCAGATTTGTATGGCTTTCTTCTATTAAAGATGGATGGTGTACAAACATTCTGCTTCACTAAGATACCAGTTCAAAGAACTCATCAGAAGCGCAATACTGCCCTGACTTTAATGTTCACGATGAGTGTGTGTATAATTCTGACCACAGCTGTATACAGTATTTGTTATTCCATACCATTGAGTAAATTCACATATGGTGAAAAAAGGTTAAATCTAGAACCCTAGAACCCTAGATAAAGATGTCTTCTTTCCAGTAGTTGTCCCTTTTGTCAGAAACCTTTTAAAAACCCTAACGCAGCTTCTTAACAATGGCTTATGTTTGATGGCTGATTTTTTACATTTTCTATAAAAACCAGCTTCAAAGCAAATAACAGCTTTGCATTAATAAGCTTGTAATATTTTTTTATTGTTTCTATAGAAACCGCTCATACATCAAGGAGATGTGTACAGAAGATACTCCTGATTAACATAAACTGATAACACTAATACAAATGTGGAATGTAGATGATGTAATGTGTTTTTGTTTTTATTTACACAAAGTAATAGTCGATGATACAGTTAAGTTTCCTTTATGGAGATATTTGTTTAAGCATTTATGGAAGGAGTCTCCAGTGGTAGTGCTTTTGTAACAGTCCTGTAACTTTAAGATTTCAAATGCAGGAGTCTGAGAGAGCGAAATAAAGACATTAAGAATAGAAGATAAAATAAATGAATAAATAGATAAATAAATAGAAAAAGAGGAGTCGAGAGCAAGCGAGAGGTCATGTGACTGATTTTAGTAAATTGAGGTGAGAGACTTGACCTCGGAGAGAACAGATAAAACAAAGATACTGAAAGGCAGAAAGATACTGATATTACTAATAAGCGTGTGCATGTGTGCTCACATGTTTAATGTTGTCTGGTTTTATCACCGATATTAAACATGTAAACAGAGAGAGAGAGAAGAGGGAAATAATATTGGCGCCCATCATGAAGTGATAAAAATCAGCAGGTGAATGAATAAAATTATGAATTCATCCCTTTTCATCTGAACATATAAATAACCTCCATCAAGGTGAAGGCTTCCCCTCCTCTGTGTTACGCTTACGGGTAAAAAATCCTCAGAGTCTCAAAACTGAATTATCCTTTAACCTTTAAATTTATTGAAACGTATTCATGCATTTCTCCCTTCTGAAATAAATCCGCAGGGAGAACGTGCAGCTAAAGGACAAGCTTAGAAAACATCTTTATACACACGGTGCTGGATTTTTGTCTTTAGGAGAAATGAGAATAAAGAATCAGAGACACAGAGAGAGAGAGAGAGAGAGAGAGAAGAGCTGAGGCAAACAAAAAAAAGAAATGAAAGATGATTGCACATTGTTTCATCATCCCCATGTGAACTCTGCGTGTGTGTGAGATTTGGAGTATAAGAAATTTGTTTTCCTTCACATGCCTTGTTTTTGGAATAAATATTCAGAATAAGATACAGTGGCTAGTCATTTAAGATGTGTCAAGGTATAAATATGCAGGACCTCACGTGGATGATGTAATACAAGATCATGATGAATTTTATTACAGTACAGGTATATGAGTTATCATACTGCGTCCTATTATACCTTTGTGGAAGGGTAATTATATTAGTTACCGCAATTATATTATCTGATTAGGGGATTCTTTTTAATGTTAAATGTTTTGTACTGGACATTCTTCTTCTTCTTATTATTATTATTATTATTATTATTTATTAACAGTAGAATTAAGTAGATTTTTTTTATCAGTTTTTCGTTAAGGTAAAATCTAACAGTTCTACAGTTATAAATTTGATTGTTGTAAAAATAATGAATTTTAGAAAGGACCTGTTTGATCTCATATTTTAAATTTGTGTTTTGCTGGCAGTTTATAAGCAACCCTATAGACTTTGATACACATGTATTGTAGAAATGTCTCCATCACTAGTAGTGATAATATGCTGCTTCAGCAAAAAAGTCACCCATTTTAATTGGGTCAAATTATGGGCTTGCACCAAATTTTTAAGTTATAAAAAATTATAAATGAGAGTGATCAGAGATCACTTAAACACTTGGTGAAGTTGCATAAAAAGTATTGGGACTAAACTGTGCACAGCATTGTCCATAAGAAAACCACTTGTTAGTGAGACTCATCAGAAAAAATCCTTCAGTTTGCTAGGGAGGATAAAGACTGGACTCTGATGGGTCCAGAGTGACCCTATTCCAGAATGATGGGCGTGTCAGGGTAAGAAGGGAAGCACATGAAGCGATGCACCCATCATGTATAGTGTCCACTGTACAAGCCTCTGGAGACAGTGTTATGATCTGGGGTTGATCAGTTACTCAGGTCTAGACTCAGCAACGTTATGTGGAAATAAAATGAAGTCAGCTGACGACCTGAATGACAGCGCAACTGTAGTTAATGTATTCTATCATAAAGTGTCACGAAGGAGGAAAGTGGGGTGAAGTGCAATATTATTCACAGTTTTATATGCACATAAATGCAGACAGACAGCTGCATTCAACTAATTCTTTTCATCCAGCTTTTCAAGTATTGGCTCCAAGGCTTCATGTTGTGTTTCCTCCAGATACCAAACCTAAAAAAAAAATGTTCAAACAAAGATAAACACCAAAAAAATATATCTTTCAGTTCTTTTTGTGGCAATCCGGCACTCTTACAGATCTGCCCAAATAAAGGCAGAAGCTAGGGGCATGTCACTCTGTATGATCACCTGAGACCGTCACTGATTCGCTGTATGAATCTGCAGCACGGGCGAAAAGAAATCCTTCCAATTGTCTCATCTTTCATCTTCATAAGAGTCTGAGTGTTTCTTTAACAAAAATTTACAAAAGAATCCACCATGAAAGTTATGTGACAGTGTGGATGCCACAAAAAAGACAAGCAGGATTGATTCTGTTAGATGATTTATATCAGCCAAGAGGTTTAAAACCATCATCTATTTTTTAAAAAGGTCTACAGTATGTGAAGGTCATGCCAGAGTTTAAAGCACCAGTTTGGCTTTAAACATTTTATTTATCCCTGGATCGATAAAGAACCTTTAAAAAGTTATTCACACCACCAAGACTGTGTGTGTGTGTGTATGTGTGTGTGTGTGTGTGTGTAATCTTAAAGGCTGTAGTGTATTTTCCATCAGCAGGGTTCAGACAGTGTACATTACCTGAACAGATTATTCCTCAGCATCACATTCTGCACTTTATGAATGCCAGCAAGTCAGTTCATGACATTAACCTTCGACACCCGGTGTGGTGGTGATGAAGGTGCACTTGGCTTAAACCGAGAGTCACATCTGACTCATGTGGAGTGACCAGAGGTCCCGAAAAAACAAACACCAGCCAAAAAGACTGTATCACCATCTGCTGGACGACTGGGTTACACCCCCAGTGCTTCACACTGTATTATGACAATACACAGTACAGTGGGTGTGTGGTGAATAATTTCTTTTAAATCAGTAAACGCCTGATGAAGCCACAATAAACATTTTTTTAACTCTCAAACATCCCAACTTTTGCATGTTTAATGCGGCAGTGCATACACTAGAGCAGAATGGTGTTGCACTGTTTATCTTCACAGATTATTTCACTCTAATCCTATTAAATCATACTGGAGTTCTGACTTATTCTCATCCTTGTTTGAGTTTAATTTAGGAAAATGAATAATGCTTGTTATGCCGATTTACTGTATTTAGACATAAAGCTGTTAGATTTTTTCTGTGAGAAATCACTGTGTCTTCCAATAATAAGAAAGTATTTAGTAAAGGTGTGGTGTGATGGAGCAGAATTACTCTCCCACTAATCTCATAATTTTATTAATAACAAGATCTGTTCTGTTTTATTACTCTCATGCCACTGCATTTTGCCAAAAAATACATTTGCATAATGTCCTATAGTTGCATTTCATCAATAAAATTTGTTCTATCACTTATATTATAGCAGCTACAAACAGACATTCCCCTTAATTTTTTTTCTCTTTAATAAGTTAATAAAACATAAGACAGTCATGTTCATGAAACTGAAAAATAACACTCTGACACTGGAGACTCCTTCCATAAATGTTAAATAAACCTAATCTAATGTCCACCATACAAGCCCCTTAATGAGCTGTTACCATAGAAACCATAACATGAACAACATGTGGCGTATTTATTATTGCCTCTAAAGTCTGTTAAATTAAAAACAAAATTACTAAATGAAGTTTTATTTATTTATTTATTATTAAGTTCTTTATAGGGACAGTTTAATCTAAAGAACATTTAAATAACCTGAAAGTCTTTCATTGAGAAAGTGTCATTACGTCATTATTAAAGCTCAACATTTGGTCCAGCAAATAATACACACTTCTGAACTCTGAATTTCTTATTAGAGAAATCATTTCAGATGCCAAATACAATGAACCTGAATTCCGTGCATTTCCAGATAAACACATCTCCTCGCCACAAAACAAAGCTCAGATTTCGACTGAAGCTGTTGACGTCCTAGAAAATCGAATAAACCCATCCATCACCTGCCGCTTCAATCCTGCCGCTGAGTCCAATCACGCTGTGTGATTGTGGAACAGGTCTATGGCCTCAGGTGCCACACATTCTCTTTGTGCTTTCAGTGATTGATGATCATTGAGAGCCAGGAATGTGTTCACTTCATCTCTCAAACAGCTTCCAGAACATTGTTTTTTGTGCCATGTCTTTATTCTTTTCTTTTTTCGTAGCCAGGAATAATAATAATATACTGTAGGAGTGTCCTCCACACAGGAGAGTGAACCTGGGCTTCTGAGGTTCTTCTTCAGAGGGTCTGAAACTGACTCTTGAGGTCCAAACATTAAGAGATGTGATGTTAATCAGTTGAATAATTATTCATTGCTGGCTGAATGGATAAATTAATTGATGGATGGATGACTGGATGAATTACTGATTTGATGGATAGATATAGTAGATGCATTAGATAAATTAAATGGATGGGTGGATGTATGGATAAAGGCGTGAATGGATGGATAAATAAGTGGATGTATAGATGGATGGTATATGGATTGATGGCTGGATATACGGACGGATGAGAAGATGGATGGGTATGTGTACTGTATGTATGTATGTATGTACTGTATGTATGTATGTATGTACTGTATGTATGTATGTATGTATGTATGTATGTATGAACTTATGTATTGATACATGAATAAAAGTATGTAGGGATGTATAATGAATAGATGGATGGATTGACGGATTGATGAACGGATTGAAAAAATGTTTAGTGTGTGTGTGTGTGTGTGTGTGTGTGTGTGTGGAGTTGTGTGCATGTTCTCATCACTCTTGGTGGGTTTCCTCTAGGTACACTGGTTTCCTCCCACAGGCCAAAGACAGATTGGGTTAATTAGCTTGCTCATCAGGGACGATCTTATCATTTTGGTTCATGCACATCCACATTTAATACAAACTTCCATAATTTCTTTTGATTGTGTAAAACTGCTTTGCGACAATGGCAATTGTTACAAGTGCCATACAAATAAATATTTTACTGAAATTTAATCAAATTGCCCCCTTGTCCATGGTGTACTCCCTGGACAAGGGGGCAAAACCCCCAAAACCATGTAGTGTAGAAGATACGTGCTGTGGAAGATAAATGAATGAGATTCCTGACACTAATTAAATGTTTCTCTTGTAATAAGACATAGTTTACTTGTTTTAATGAAATGCTAAAAATATAATGAGATACAGGTCCTCCACTGAAGGTAAATCTTTTCTAATAGTATTCACAGTATACTGTACATGTGAAGGAAAATGTACCTTATGTTATGTACACTTTATTGATTCATTTTGAAATGTAAATGTTATTATGGTGGAAATTAAATGGCGTCAAACTGGAATATTAGAGGACTTAGCCTGAAGATATTCTGGCCCTTCCTCCATCTTTATCTCTTGATGATGGATCAATGTCTAACTCTCTCTTTCTCACACACACACACACACACACACACACACACACACACACACACACACACACACACACACACACACACACTTCCATCTCCTGTCTCTCCTATATATCCCTCATCAAACACCTATCTGAGGACAAGACAATGTGCCAATCAATTCACCTTCTGCTCTCCGTTCCAATGATTCAGACTCATATGGAAGCCAGAAATTCAAGCTCTCTTCTCACATCTTGTATCTTGACATTTCCATAAAGTTACAGGTTATGTGCAAATCAAGCTCTGATAGCAGTAATAAATTTTGAAATAATAAAAATGTATTTACACGTAACCAAGATCTAAAAGATCCAAAGTACAAACCTGCACCCGTCCATCAACCTTCCAGAAGTAAATAATTGAACGGTGGATGTTGTTGTGTTTGTCCAAATTGTTTCTTTATTTGTTTTTTCCCCTTTCTGGTTGTCTTTGGCACAGAACGCCAAGAAAGCAGAGAGAGAATCATTAACATTCACACGTCCGAGCAGGAGCTGCCTCCATCTCCAATGATTATCCATCATGATTAGTCGATCCCTGCTGCCTGATTGATCATGGATCAGGGAACATGGGCCTGTCTGGGAAATCAATCCACCGCCCCATGGAATTGACCCATTTCTGATTCCTGGATCTGCTGAGTTGCTAAATCAGAAAGAAGATCGATTAGAAAAATAAGAACAAATACGGGCCAAACAAAATGCCGGAAAGGAGCAGGAATTAATAACATGCTTTAGTGATTAGTAAGTAAGAAATTAAGAATTACAGGTCTTCTGTTACAGACACTCCAGATAGAGAGAGAAAATCAAACCTGACAGAATAGGGACTATAATCTCTAAAATTGATTTAAAGTGGCCTCTGCGGCCTCTTGTTTGAACTTGTACATACTCTGTGCTCATCGTTACAGGTGATATATACACCACGGTCCAGAAGATCGACTGCATCTGTAAAAATTTATTTGAAAGTGTAAATTATAGCAGATCCTCTTAGTGAAGGCCTGTGACAGTTGTGTATCATTATACAGACTACAGTTTAGGGCTCTTCCGAATGGTGGAGATGTCCTTTGTGGTAAAAGTATCAACGTATTTACAAATATCAAAACAAATCCACGCACACAAAAAAAGCAAACATTAAAAAACACATAAAATCCTAACATTTTGTGTGGCCGTGTAAAAGCATAAATATCATTGTCCATTAGATTCACTTAGTTTTGTGTATTATTTATTTAGTGTGTACACTTATAGCATTTTAAACATGGGAAATGGTTGAAAAGTGAGCTTTGTGAATCGACATCATGATCATTTGATTATTAGGGCATTTTTAGACCACTAATTAAAAGTAATTTGACAAATAAATATAATATGTACCAAAAACAAAACTGTTTAATAATAAAACTGTATAAATAATAGCATCAAACTAAGCAAACTTTTTTATTCATTAGAACTTAATAAATCTACATCATGGTTGCGGTTTAGTTTTCTATTAAACATTATACATCTTTACACTCAGCTGTTTTCATCATTAAATATTGCATTATTTTTGTGATTATATTGTGGAGTTTGAAATAACAGAAATATGGAAAGTGTATTTTTTTTTATCCAATAGGATGAGTCTAACTTGATCACGTGACTGAGAAGAGGTTAATTAGCCACCTGATCGTTTGGTTCTTGTTAGCAGGGTTTTTTTTTTTTTTTTAAACCTAAACCCAGAGTGTGTGAGGAGCATCGTGGTTCAGGACTGGTTTACTGAGTGCGTCAGAGCCCTGAGTTTATTATCCTCATTAGATAAGCAGATAACAGTAGGAACACAGACAGCTGGGCTTGACTAAGAGCAGAATGAAAAAAATATACAGTATATCTCCTATATAGCTCATACTGTAGGATTGTCTGTGTGTGTGTGTGTGTGTGTGTGTGTGTGTGTGTGTGTGTGTGTGTGTGTGTGTGTGTAAAGGACTTGTGAGACGGAAGACGGCGTGGACGCCCTGGGCAGCAATTGGTCAACAAGAGTGAATTCAAAGGACAAATTCAATCAGAAGTGGGTAAGTGGGTGACTCCAGGAGCCCGAGGACCAAACGGAGGGGAGGGAAAACTTATTTTCCAGATAACTGCCTCCCTGCTGGGGGGGGGATCAACGCCAGTTTAACCTGACCAGATGAAAAAGTGATGTGTACACTACACTACTGTGCAGGTTCATACTCTTCCTTTTAGGCATCTCACAGGGAAACTGTTCATTATCGTCATTGCCCATAGCGCAGTGGAGGGGTTATGGTGTTAGGCGTACAGTAGCTGCGCCTCACACACTTCCTAATTTAGAGCTAGGGCTAGTATGCATCTGTGGAAAGTCCAGTAGATCTAAATCGGTTACTTTAGTGCTTTCATGAGGAGTTGCATAACTTTTATGAAAGAAGACTTTGGAACAGTCTGTTATATTGTAGCTGTACATAATGTTTTCTGTCTGAAATGACTTCAGGGCTGTGAATGTCTCTAACATGGCATAGTTTATTAATTTTGAAAGAGAGGGAAAAAGGCTGATTAGGGATTATAGTTTATAGCTGCTGTAATGTGAATAAAACCAGCCACCTTTTAACCTCATTCAAGTCTGGAGAATGTTCTGGCATTTCTGATGATGATGATGATGATGATGATGACGATGATGTGTGGGTGTGTTAAGGAGCACAGCAGGTATCTCGATTCCCTCATAACACCACTCAGCATGGCCTCCTACATACCTCTTGTCGCTTCAACACCCACATACGTCTTTGCACACAATCACTGTTTATTAATAACACGCTTAGTGGAAATCTCACGCTGTTCTGAGCGACGGCATACACGCGGCACATGCTACAGACGGCCTCTTACAAGTGTCAAAGTGCACCAACTCAACCCACACATCATCATGCTTCAGCCTTGTGTAATTTTTCACCCCGGGTCTCCGTTTAGACCTGCGCGGCATCTCAGAGGCGCTGAATTTGTTGCGTTTGCAGACAGATTTTATAAAACTACAATATGAATGTTTCAATGTCTGCTGTTACATAATTAAATAAATGACTCGCTGACAACGACATTCTTAATAGCATTGCTTGTGTGTTTTATTTTTCTGAAAAAAAGTATGTATTAAAGCTGCTGTTCAGAGGACCGGACAAAGAAGAGCGGTGGTGTATATATCACGAATATTTCATTAGCATATTATATTTAAGCGCTAAAAAATGATTAATCACAGTTCATTCATAATTTAGTAATGGGGGAGGGAGCAATTACTTTTTCCACGTAAGGCCAGTTAGGTCAAGTAATTTAATATTCTATAGCACCTATTGTGTATACAAGGTAGCGGGAGGCCTGAAACCTATCCCAGGAGACTTAGGGAGTGTGAGACATTTAAGTGTGGGGCAAATACTTTTTCACAGCACGGCATTTATTGGGTATAAACAAAACATCTGGCTCTCGAGTGTTAATTCCTGATGTTCTAGACACAGATGTGGAAGTGAGGGATGTAAAAATAGTATGAGATCAGTCAGTTTGGTTTCCTACCAGTTTGAAGGAAAAATAAAAACGGATTAGTCATGAATGTAGCTTTAATGATCTGTAATTATTCAGGCTGGGGCCGATGCGTTTAGAACACTAAATGGAAAGTGAATTATTTATTTTAGGGCCTGTTTAGTGTAAGGAGATGATGTATTAATTATTCAGTGCTCTGGAGTCTCTCGCTCTCTCTATCTCTCGAGCTGCTGAAGGAGTCATGAAGCACGACTTGTAGCTCTCTCTGAGTAAGATGAAGGTAGGAAGTCCGAAAGTATTGGTGTTCTTATAGACACCTTCTAAGAGCGACTTGTGAATCAGAGGAACCACAACCAGAAGTGATGTGATTATGACCTGATTGTGGAGGGTGCCATTACATAATTTTTTCCTGTTGGGCTTCTGTGACGTTTACATCGTAAACCTCTCGGCTATTAAGCTTTATGAAGTTTTAATACATTGCTGTTTCACTTTTCATTTATTGTGAAAGCTGCACATTAATGTGTGACGACTGTGATGTTTCGAACAACAGTCCAGTATGTGGTGACTTCAGTCCATGCAGGACAACAGTGACCTCTAGCAGTGAATACTGTAAGGTGAGCACAATGACTTTGTGTGTGTGGGTGTTTTTGTGTATGTGTTATATCATCACTATATCACCTCAGGCTCAAATTAGCAAATTAGATTCAGGACTTAATTTGCAGTAATTTGCTGGAAACAGAAAATAAACACATAAGATAAATTCCAGTGTTCAAAGCCAAATGAGAAGGCAGCTGCTGTTTGTAAGTTCAAGGACAGGGATGTTTTTAGACTCGGGCTCCATCACAGGACAGGAATACTCATCAGGGGAGATTTTACTTCCTGTCAAATTATTTAGCAGGTCCCAGGATTTCTTTTGCATTGTGGAGGAAAAGCATAGAAATAGGACTGAAAAAAGGTTTCCCAGCTTCTCTTCTAGGTATGACTTACAAGGACCGGGTAAACAATTAAAAATCAACAATTGAACAATTGTCATTTTCGTAAAGCATCTTTACAAAATTTGGCTGATTTTATATCACGTTCATGCAAGACTCAAATTGTTAATATTCTGACCTTGAAGGTTTTAATTGATGCTGAATTTTTTTTGTCACCGTCGGTGAGAATGGATTTGTCGAATAAAGTGAAAGATCAGTCATTAGATAGTTACAGTATTCTTGGTAAGTTTGGAAACTTTGGTAGCTTGGGAAAAAATTATGACTGTATTTATTTACTGTAGATGACTACTACTACTACTACTGTAGAATTAATGCTGGTTGTTTTAAGGGTGCTTTCACACTAGGGTCTCAGACAAGGACCATATATCAAGTATATTTGTTTAATGTGAACACTCTGTATCGTGCCCAGTGTACCATGCTGGAGTCCACTTGAAAAGGTGTTTTCGGATACAGTACTTGTACAGTACACAGCTCGAATCAGACATAAAAGGCAACAGTACCTGAACAAGGAAGTGGCCCGCTGTTTAAACCATTGACCACCTGTCTCTTTTAAAATCTCTGTTCATCATGCGACATACCCATCTGTAGCTGATGAAAAAGAAAGGCAATCCAATGCAAGAGGATCTCTCTGACATGTTCCCCACGCCCGAATTATCCATATTGGGAATAGTGTGTGGATTTCTGTACTTTTTCTGTTCATTGGTGGCTCATAAACCAACTAGTTGGATACTGCCACCTACTGTTTCATAGAGTGTAAATACACAAGTGTACTCAGGTATGAATCATCATTGAAATTTGGTATGAACTGTCTATCGTTTGGGACGATGTTGTAGTAATTAGCACTGTGGCCTTGCAAGGGTTCGATTCCCACCTCAGGTCTGTGTGTGGAGTTTGCATGTTCTTCCCATGCTTGGTGAGTTTCCTTCAGGTACATGTCCAAAGACATGGACATGTACCTGAGTAGTGTAATTACTGTGTTCCCAAAATGTGAGGGTTAAGGGCCCAACAGTGGTAACTTGGTGGTTTTTGGGTTTGAATCTGGGACCTTCTGAACCATAGTCTAATGCCTTAACCACTAAGCTAGAGCAAGAAAGAGAGAGATTAGTTTAAAGATGAAAACAACTTAAAAATAAAACAGGCTGAAAAGTGGCTGTTTAAAGTGTGTTTAATTGCTGTGGCCTTGATTTTACAGTGCGACTGGAATATACATTTATATATATATATATATATATATATATATATATATATATATATATATATATATATATATATATATATATATATATACTGTATATATTATGCAGTTTTGCTTTTTATAACTTTCTCTATCCTGTAACTGGCACTCAGTGTATAAGGTCTGTCCTGGATTTTCTCAGAAAATTACAATAAATAAAGAAGTCCAAAAAGCAGACAAGGCTCTCGGTAAAATACTTTGTTCCTGGTTGGGTTCTGGTTCGTGATTTTTGCTTGAGGTTTTAGTGTTGTTCTGTAGGAGATGAGATGCATGAAGTGTGTGTGTGTGTGTGTGTGTGTGTATACATGTTCAGACCAGAGGAAGTAGAGATGTCTCTGAGGCATTAATGGTTTTACCAGACCATGTGTGAGTGTGTGTGTAATTATGTGAGGAATGTTACAAAGACCTGGTTCCTGCAGGCTTTGCATGGTGAAATGATTCTATACTTTTTTTTTTTTGGTCAAATTTGAAAATATCATATGATAAAAGAATATTAGCGGTATTGTCTGTCTGTGATTAAATGTCAGGAAACGGAAACCGAGCTTAGTGTGCTGTTTAAAGCTCCAGGAGTTAAAAATCTAAATCTAACATCTGACAAAAAACTTAGATGTAGAATCCTGAAACAGCGAGTTTCCTTTCCAGAAGTTAATAGCGTTATCCAGCCTGAAAACTTGAAAAAGGCAATAATGAAATGTTAGCAGCATGATAATGTTTCAAAAGCGAGTCGTTTAAGACTTTATTGAAGATCTGATAACAAATCCATAACGTCGCAACTTACATGAAGCAAAATTAAACAACGCCATATCAGGAGAATTTTTTAACCTGCTCCAAGTGAAACATGAAAATTGAACATGCTCCAATTTTCTCCAACATTAAAGACGGTAATGGACAGAATTCACCCAGATCACAAAAGAGTCTGTAAGAAGCCTCTACCAAGCACGAATTTGCATCTGTGTAGATTAAAATACTTTTAATAGTTAAAACCTGTTGGAAATATACAGTAGCTGTGAGACATATCAGACAATAACCGTTAGTGCTATTGTTACGATGGGGCACCACTTCCAATATGGCGCCTCTGAATATGTTGTTAGTGTGGGAGCCCCAATGCAAGAGTTTGAGGGGAACGTTGGGGCGTTGGTTGATTGTGTACTTTGTCGGAGGTTAGGGTGAGCAGTTCACAGCACTAAGGTAATGGCACTTTGTAAGTCGTACAACTAAAGAAGGGGCACGGAGGCTTCGAGCAGTATGCACTGCCTCGCTTCTTATTCTCTTACCCTACTAACGAACTTAGTTCTAAACCTAAATATATGTCTGTATATGAATCTACACCTTTTTTTGTGAAATGAAAAAAGTGTAGCGTTTTTCGACGCTAGCAGGGATCTTGGAGTACAAGTGAGCTTACTTGCTCCCCAATGCAAATGGCTGGGGAGTAGTTTATTACTCTCAGCACAAGCACACACACACTGGTCAAGCACACACGCCTAACTTGGCCGAAGACACTAACCTAAACACCCTTCTCTCTCAGGGTAGACACAGAGAAACCCCGCAAGGCATGACGGTCGTCAGCCGCCACCCCGCCCACGCCACAATAGTTATATATATATATATATATATATATATATATATATATATATATATATATATATATATTTTTTTTTTTTTTTTTTTTTTTTTTTTTTTTTCATGTATTTTTCATTTTCTCTTTTCTTTATCTTTTCACTTTTTTCTTTTTACTTTTCTTTCCAGTTTTCTCTCTTTTTTTATAATAATTTATTTTATTTATTATTATTATTATTATTATTATTATTTTTTATACCAGAGCAATGCTCCCAGACCTGTTGCTGTCTAAATGTTTGCACATGGGGGCTTAAGTAACCTACTGGCCAGGTGTAGCACGATAGCTTTGATTGTCAACATGGTGGGGTTGCCTAGCAACCTGCCTGCCTATAAATCTGCGTAGTCATCGTAGTCACGGGGTTGTCTGTCGCGCAGGCGGCCATGTTACAGCTATAGAATCAAATTGAACTCACAATGCCCCAAAGTCTAGTCCAACAGAAAAGAAGCTGCAAAGAATTTCCAATGCCCTAAACTTATCGCTTTAACCTTTGACTTTTACAAAATTCTGACACTGGAGACTCCTTGACATGTGATCACATGTCAGCAGACATGTGATCTAACTTCTGTGATTGAACACACGCAAATGCACATTGGTATCTTCAAATGTTCGTAACTGGAATGTTTGTATGTAGGTGACTTACTGTACTGAAATCTAAAACTACTTGAATTTGAGAGCATCACAAGCTTGTTCCAAATGCTCAATCTTGGACCATTTTGTGAAGAAAAATCGATCTAAAACTAAAACAGAGGTTTAACCTTAGGAGTTTAAAGGGTAATTTAAAACCTTTTTTAAGTATGGGGTTAAGCTAAAGCTTTTTATCTGCATAGAATCCTCAGAAACTGAAATCTTACTTTCAGGATAATTATTATTTAATGTAAATGTAACAGAGGTTAAGCAAAAGTCTAGCATATTAGTATTTGGTTTTCACCTAAAGGTGGATGATATTCAGGAGTTCAGGTGTGATCCTACATTTAAGAAGATGTTTTAAATGTTAGAGGTTGGTTACAATGGAGCAGGATTCGCACTTATCTTGTACAACAGCTCTATTTGGTTCATCATACAGTATCAAGCTCTCATGTGTAGAGTCAACCTGTTTGAAAAGATCCCAACTAGACAATATTTGGTACATCATCAGCAGTCAAAACAAAGAGCAGATTTTTCTCTGCGGATGTTTTTTTTATAAACCTGCTTTCACAGGTTTATCTGTTGAGACCACAGGATTGTGCACGTTTGATATGTGAAAGAGAGACACGACCACAGCATTTGACCACATGTGCAGTTTTCCAGTTTTTCCCACTGCATTCTGATAAGCTGGTGAGATGGTAGATGGCAGTCGAGGAAAGGAACTAGACATCGGGATAGCTGGAGTTCTAGACAGTGATGTAATGTTTTAAAGTGATTGTAGCATTGCTTTAAGTGTGATTCTGTTGGAGTTATTTTCTTGTTTTTAAGCAGGACACAAAAAAAAAAAAAAAAAAACAGGCCTGCTGATTCAGAATCTATGGAGAGCTGAGGTTGAGACACATGTTCTTGAGTCATACAGTATGTTTGAGTTGTTTGTCAGAGGACAGTAGATTGGACTATAGTACATGCCAGATGTAGAGCAGATTGAACGTCTGGGATGCAAATGTGTGAAGGAGCACTCGTACAGACAGGTCCATTCTGGTGCACACACACACACACATGCTAATAAGAATAAAATGGTTGCAGATGTGAAACAGTTGTTTGCTCTAAGGTGCATGATGTAGCACTTTGTGTTGTGCAGTTTTAGGGAAACAATAAACAGCAAGGTGGTGTGCTGAAACAGAACTACTGTTACCTCCAAAGTTAACAATATTTTGTCTTTCTACTTTTGCATACGTTATAGCAGCGCTAAACATTAATTTCCCTTGCAATCCTCTCTTTATTCTTCTTCTGAAGGCAATCATAAAGGGAAAAAAACACAGCTCATGATTAGAGTTGTGAGATTTTATTTATTATGCAATTGAATTCATATTTTGTTGATCGATACAATTAATTGAACCCATGCGTCAGTTCTTGATCTTCAGAATTGTTTAAATTATTTAGATAAACTTTCAAATGTTAAACTCTGTAATTCTGTATTGTTGAATTTCATATGTTTTGAATTTTCCATGTTTTGCAAGTTTCTTAATTCTGCCTTTTAAGTTTATTGGTGGTTGAATCCCTACTGTACTGGCACATAAGATTGGCAGTAAAAAAAAAAAAAAAAGATTATGGCTTTGTATGTGATATGACAAAAAAAATGACACGAATTACACTGGCTTTCACTACCTTTTAAATTCTAGTTTTTAATACTTTAAAACCTGTAAAAATATACAGTATCAGATTTTCAATTGTTCTCAATGTAAAGCTTTATTTAACCTTTTGACTTTTACAAAATTCTGCCGCTGAAGACTCCTTCCATGTAATGCTCAAAGAATTGCAGTCATTCTGATTGAAATTCAAGTCTCCATAAGTGAACAGTTAGTAACCTCGCTTCAAGACATTTCCACATGTTTGAATTGTTAAAGGAGTTCCTGGGAGGCCAGCGTTTCAGACATGAATCAGACATGGCTTCAGACGCCAGCATAATGGGAGAACCTTCTACTTTGATGCTGTGAAACACTGGGATAAGTGCATTAGTGTAGCAGGAGATTATATAGAGACATAAAGAGAGTTTTTACTCTCAGAGTTGTTCTGTTATTCTCAACAAACCAAAGGTCCCACTGTGACGTGAACGCCCCTTGCGCTTATTTTTTTTTTTACAACTTAAAATAATAAGTGCTAAATTTTTTTTATAAACATTTTTTTAAAGTTTCAAAATAAAAACCGTTAATGATTATAAATAAATGAAAACTGGTCAGAAAATACGATTTTTTTTTTAAGAATGAAAATACAAACTTTAAATCTGTCTTGGAACACAGCATAATGGTTTGTGAGAATTTGTATGAGTGTGTGAGATCATGCTGGGAGGAATTAATCCAAGAAATCTGCTTATTCACTGCTTTTAAAAAAAGCGAATAAACGCTATAAATCAGTGCATTTAATAATTACTAAACATTTGTGTATTCTTGTAACTCAACATCTGGGACAGATTCTTTGCCTTTATCCGGGGAAAAGCTTCTCTGATCAGACCAGTCTTCCTCCTGGGAACCTGGGGAACATCTTTGTGAAGAGCTTGCTGGATTGTTTTATTGATGAGGAAAGATAGATTAGGCCAGTTAGACATCATTTGCCTCTCATCCTCTTTCTCTCCTCCTTTTCACGAAGGAATGAAAGCTCTCCGTGGTCCTGTCTCAATGGGGAGCCAGCAGCTCGTCCATCCGCGGTCGTCTTCTCAGCGTGTTAGAATGAAGATGGAGAATAAAAGGATTATCCATGCATAGTGTCAGTGCGCCGTCCGGGTTACTCACCACTGACCCATGAAACGCTGACACAAGAACGGTTCCGTCTTTACTGTTGCTGTAACTTATAGATGTCATCATTTGAATCAGATTCACAACTGTTTCTTTGATCCACATCCACTCGCTTGTAACTGGCTTGGAGTGAATGTAGAGAGGGGACAAATGGTCAGAGAGAGAGAGATAGAGAGACGCGTCCCACCCTCTGAATCTCTAATTAGTGTGCAGTTTCTAATGCACTACACTTCAATACATGAACAGCATTTTTAGAATAAAAAGCCTCCTTAACGTTCTCATTCACCCTATTCTGACCCTCTCAAAGGGAGCGCAAGAAAAAGAGAGAGAGAAAATGGAAGGCCTCGTCTCACAGACTGGGCAGTGCACGTCTCATCCATCTTCCAGGCCACATGTTTTCAATCTCATGGGTCATTCAGCAAGCTTGTGTAACTTTAAAGCATCACTGTTAGAAAAGCGTTCCCACACCGAGCGTACGCGCGCTGTGTGGACATGCAGAACAAGCCCAGCTAATTTGGGATTTATTTTGGATATTTTAGGCTTTTGATTATTGTTGTTTGTATTTTTTTTTTATTCTGAATATTTATTTGATTTCACCGTATTTGGTTTAACCTTGAAGTTTTCACATTTCACAAGTTATAAAAAGCTTATGTTAAATCCAATATTTTATAATACAACACCTGGCCAAATTTCAGGCAAACTAGAAACAAAGCTAATCACTGATCTTAATCAGTGCATAAATTTATTTCTAAATGTCTTTAATACAGTGTTGTGAAAAAGTATTTCCCCCCTTACTGTTTTTTCATTCAAATTTGTCAAACTTAGTTCATCTAACTAATTTTAATATTATACAGTGATAAACTGAGTAAATATAAACAATGTTTATATCGTATACAGTTTTTTTTAAAACGATGATTTAATTTATTTAAAAAAATCTGTCCAAAAATCTGTCCAAACCTACCTGCCCCTATGTGAAAAAATAATGGGACTGATGAGACAAAATTTTAAACTCTTTGAAAAGTGTATGTCCTATTACATCTGGCGTAAAACTGACACAGTGTTTTAAAAAAAGAACATCATACCAACAATCAAACATTGTGGTAGTAGTAGTGTGATAGTTTGGAGCAGCTTTGCAGTTTCAGGATCTAGACGACTTGAACCATGATTTCTGTGCTCGACTAGAAAAGACTCGTAGCCAGACTCATCACAAAGGCTTGATTGCAGTTTTTGCCTTCAGGGGTGGGACAACCAGTTATTAGGTTTAGGGGGCCAGGCAGGTTTGGACAGATTTATAAATGAAATCATCATTTAATTTATTACTTTGTGTAATATTAAAATTTCTTTGATGATCTGAATCATTTAAGTGTGACAAATATGGGAAAAAAACAGGAAGGGGCAAATACTTTTTCAAGGCATTATTTTGAAGCACCATGATGAAACTGGCTCTCGTGAAGACCTTCCTAGGAAAGCAAGACCAAACTTAGAGATTTATTTACACTATGGGAAAAAGTATTGGGACAAACCTCTTAATTTTTGAATTCCGGTTATCTCCAGCGAAGGATCTTAATGATTCAGCATAACAAGACATCTTGTGCGATGCTATAAAAGACAAGGGCTATAAAGATATGGATTGATGAGTTTGACCTGAACACAGAGCCCTGACCTCAACCCCATCAAGCACCAATTGCTACGGAGATTGTGAGTCAGGCCTTGTTGTCCAACATCAGTGCCTGACCTCATAAATGCTCTACAGAATAAATGGACACACATTCCCACAGAAACACTCCATAGTTTTATGCACGGCCTTCCGGGTAGAGTGGAAGCTGTTTAAACTTTTGTCCATACAGTGTTTATAAAATCAATGTATCTCAATGGCAAGGAAAACCACTTGAGACATGAAGAAACCTTGAAGGAACATTGTCAGCTGTTCAGTGATGAAGACTTGAGTGCAGACCTTTTTTACAGCAATTTGCAGTCCAAAGTCGTCTGTGTAGTTTCTAAGTGGAACCACTCAGACTAACTGAGTGTTTTTAGGTGATGTAAACTCCTCCACCCAGAAGTAGAGCATCAGGAAGGTGCGAAGAGCAGAAGGGTTAGGATCACACACAACCAAAGAGACAGAGACTATGAGGTGTGATTATTGTCCTGTCTTCAATGACCCCTTTCTTCCTGATATTATATATATTTTTGGTCTAAAGTGTTTTTGTTTGTTTGTTTGTTTTTTGCACCAAATCATAAAGCTAGTGTAGAATGGAATCTACACTAAGCAAGAGTGAGTCTGAGCAATAAATATATAAATTTTTAATTTATGTTTTTTATGGATGTTTTGATGGTAATTTTGGTGCTCTTTATTAATGATAAGATATAATTATAAGATATTATTTATGAGAGAATGCGCAAAACAATAATAAGCGGACTTTCTATAACTTAAAAGATGACACAAGCACAACACACTAATTCACACCAGTAATCATTATAAACCTTTTATATGAGTTGGTCTTGTGTGTACGAATAAGCACTCATGGGAACCTCAACATGAGCTTCTGCCTTCTTATTTTATGGCCAGTGTACACGTGTCCTCTCCCCTGCTGTGTCCTAGACATCATACTGGAAACACAAGGCTAATGAAGTGACACAATGCACAATTTCTTAAACTTTTTACTGAGTTAATTATTACACAACATTATATAAGATATTTTGCTAATGATACATTTGCCTGTTAGACGCCTCTCCACCCTGTTGTGCTTTGGTTTTTCTTTCATCGCCTTTAATTTATTTGAAAAAATGCTCAATGTTGAGTGACATCTTTGGCTCAGTGTTTGTGTAACATGGCTCATGTGCACACGGCTGAGTTCACTGCCTTTCACTGAAAACATGCATGTTGAAAATTTGACTCACCTCTTGGAGAATTGACAAAGAACACAGCAGCTTTATGCGAGGAGTATAAGAGAAAGAGCAAACAGTCATGACATTTCCTAATGCTGAAATGTGCCATGTTTGATGTTCAAGCCAGGTTGTTTTGTTGGAAATCAGCGTTACCTTTAAATAGTTAGCAAGAATCTAAATCTAAAAAGAGATTAAGAGAATGCCCTTCATTGTATTCTTATCTTTGGTATACACACTGATTGGTCGAAACATTAAGCCCAATATTGTGTAGGTCTGTCCCCTGACCAGACCTCTGGCGTGTCCTGTGGTGTCTTGTGCTGCATCATTATAGCTGCATCATTGGCTTCTCTGTGGGATTGGACCAAACAGGCTGGTCTTTGGTCCTTGCAGGCACCAATTTAATGTCACCAGTTTAACCGGTATCTATTTTATATTCAATGGCATTCAATTAACTTGGCGGTGTTAATGTTGTGGCTGTTTTACAGTCCTCATTTGGCACTATGTTGTAACAAATGCAAACCTGTAAGAGATCACACAAAGCATCAAAGACAAAATCTGTATGTGGTCAAATGAACGTTCTCACATTTCTCAGTTCAACCCTGGAAAACACAAACTCTGGTCAAGCCATAAGCTTTAGGTACGTAAATCCCTACCGTAATGTTATTTCAATCCAGATATTTCTGTCTTGTGTATATACATATATATTTGTGTGTGTGAATGACAGATCTTTCTTAAGCCTTTAAATAGGATTACATTTCCTTTTTCTATACTTCATAAGAGACTGCCCAATTATCTGCAAAAAATCTACATCATGATTCGAACCCGTGCGATTATGTACAGTAATTGCCAAAGTCTGCACTTCAATACAAGTAATTTACACACAGTCAGGAATGTATGTACAGTTTGCCAATAATATTTATTACTAAAATATATTTATTTTAAAATAATGTTTGGGGTGAAAAAAAATTAGCAAACAGCTTCTTAATTTGATATTTAATTGCAGAATTTAAATAATGTTTTATAAATATTTTACCTATTTAAATACTAACGTAATTTGTTTTATCGTTACTAAATACTACGTTTAAAAGTTCCATTTCGCAGTTCTAGTCATAATGTGACTATTTTGACATTGCTATCATGTTTTTTTTAATCATGTTGTGCAACTGTAACCCTAACCAAACTCAACCCTTACTCTAGACCTGCTCGAACCTTAGCACAACTCTTAGCAAACTCCACTTGACCCTTCCTTCAGTAACTCTAGGAAAGACATAACATTAGGTAAACCCTAGTCAAACCTCCATAATGAATAATGAGAAAAAGCTGCATAGCTCATAAGACACAAAGCACAACCTCAATTTGTTAGCAAGAACAGAATATCCAGTATCCACTATTTTTTAGATTAGACACACAGTCCATTATATTGCTCTGTGTTGGCGTACAGCTAGCATTAGCATGAGCGACTGGTTGTGAGCTAAAGCACCTGTTAGACATCTTAATTCAATGCTTTGTTCAGTACCTGATACAAATTGTTGTTGATGTTAACAGGGTTTTTTTTTTTTACACTTCTCCTTGACGGTATTAAATTTCCCAGGCATCTCTCTGTTAATGTACGCTTACATTTCCCCTAGACAGTGTAAAATCCTTTCAAGCTCTTCATTCCTTATATGGCCATATTTCCTATAGTCTGCGTCTTTATCTATGCAATTTTTTCCCCGCAGTTTCTTTCCCTGGAACATGTCAAAGACTTTTTTGTTCTTTGATGTAACAGATGTTTGTGACACAAGGCATTTGGCTTAAAAATTAAATACTCCGTCAGGGCTGTTAATACATCAGAGACAGCATTAAGACACATCATGCGTGGGTGTCTTTCTCCCCGTCTGTGTGTTGAAGCCTGCCGGTGAGCATACAACAGACACTTCAAGTGATTCGTCCGTCAATTTAAACCTAACAATCTACAGTATGAATGCAGTCTGGTCTCGCCATTTAACTCGCACCAATTGAGTTTTTCATTTCCAGCAGACCAGAACAGACACAACTTGTTTGTGCTTTCTAGCTCCTTCCATACTATATGATGTAGCTTAGCTATTAGCCCAAACAAACAAAAGCCCCAATGACCTACCTCACTATGATAAACCTGAAATCCATCCCCCTGGATAAACCACTGCGCTAGGCTAAACCTATTACTACCTTTACAGTTACTGTCCAGTCTTTAAGCTAAACAAGTACAAATTGAATTAAATTCCAATGCTTTTCATCTAACTAAGGCATTCTATGGCTTGTGTTATTAGTTTGATATATTTTAGAGCTGTTAACCAATTAAAAGTTTTAATCTAGTTAATCACAGTCATAGTCATTAAAATACTCGGATTGACTTGTATTATAAACGTGCAATGTTGGAATAAAGAAATAACAGATTATGCAGTTTTATAATATCTCAAAAATTAACATTTAACAAATGTTAAATTAAAATCTCTTGAATGGGACTGGCACTACATGCAGTGGATGGGTAGTATGGGGTGTGGAAACACACCAACAGTGGGGTCAAACCCAAATCCTCAAATCAATAATGTAGAACCTTAGCTGACTGAGCCACCACTCCCACATCTTACCTTCAATGTATTCTTGTAAAAATAGTTCCCGTTGAATGTAGGTCAAGCACACAACTTTGGTTTTGCCCAAACCCGTTCAGTACACCTGGTAATGTTTCCTCAGTCATCTTATTATCTGCTTTAAACATGCCGTTATCACACACAGCCGGGTCACCAAGCGGCAATTACTGTATGGGAAGCCATTAAGGTCTAACTTGGTTATATGTTTCATTTGCATTTAAAAAATAGTAATGCGTTAAAACTAGATTAGATTAATCATGTGTTAACGTGTTAATATTGACAGCCCTAACATATTTGTTCTTAACCATCATTGCTAGAGTGAACTGTGAAGCTTCAGGTTTGGATTCGACTTTTTTTTTTAAGATTGTGAAGGCTAACTTTATAAAGCTAAGAATTTTATTTCTTCTTCACCGTCACCCTTGGCTTGTTCATCAGAGACATTTCATGCATCATTCATTAATTCATCTCAGTATTTTCTAGACACATTTTTTTTCACACATACACGCAAAAAATATATATTTTTTTAATTTATTTAATTTTTGTGAAGCTGCTTTGAGACAATGAACATTTGTTAAAAGCGCTATATAAATAAAATTTAATTGAATTATTTTTGCATGGATTTTTTGGTTTTACTTTTAACTTAAGATCAGCCAAGATGAGAGACAAACACTCATTACATGGCTGTTCCCTTTCATGCTTTATTATGACAGAAATTATACTAAGTATACACTAACAAAGGTGGAGGGAAAGTAAGCACATTTACTTTGTTACTGTAGTTTTCACATCTGTATTTTGAGTAGTTCTATCAGTGGATACTTTTTAGTTTTACTCTACTACATTTCTGTATACAATTAACAAATTTCTGTACTTTCTACTTCACTACATGTCTCCATGGCATTGCCTTATGTAACCACGCTTTTGTGTAGTGGGGTTGTAGGTGGTAACTGGGAAAACACTCTATAGTAGCATGTGTTTAAAATCAGAAGTGGAGATGGTGGCAGAGAATATTAAGCAACTCATTCACAGTTGAGGGTGAGAAGATATATATATATATATATATATATATATATATATATATATATATATATATATATATATATATATACTCTATAACTTGGTCTTAAGAGCTATTGATACTTATATAAATTTCAAGGTACCTGTACTTGGGTAAAAACTGTAAATGCAAGACTTGTACTTTACTGGAGTAATATTTTATCTCTACTTTCCCTTAAGTACAGGATTTGTGAACTTCTCCCACTCCATTAAACTTTTAGAGATCCCAGTGTTAAGAGAGGCCCAGGTCCAGGATTAGCACAATATTAACTTGCAACTAATATCAGAAAGATATTTGAGGTTTCAGTAAGCTGTGTTCAGCAGGACTCATCAGGACTACAGTACCAATAGAGGCTTACCAAAGGCATGATAAGAGTCACAGCCTGATTTTTCAAACACTAATCTACTTGATATCGTATGTTAACGTCATTCACATGCTGGAAAATTTGTCTTAATGGTGGAATCATACTTGAAGAGAGAGAAACTTTTCTTCCAGGAACACAGATGATTCAGTAGATGTAAAAGGAAAACCGTAACGTCTCTCGGTCCTCTTCCGTGGGTTGCAGGCCCCCTAATGATAGTAACAGAAGTTGTTTCTGCATAGTTTCTCTGCTTGAGTCGTTAAGCTGAGGTTCCCCGTGGAGCACACTCATGACCACAGCCTCCTGATCAGTACTGTGTGTAATCCCTACATCTACTGTACTAGAACATGAAAACTCTGTGTATAAACAAAAACCATTTCTAATCGAGTCCAAAGTTTATGCTTTTATCATTGAGTGAATGCAATGTTTGTTTGGTCTCATTGGCTGCAGACAGTCTAACAGGGTTCTTTCATTCTTTCATCCATCCACAGTAACTGCTTTATCCTGGTGAGGGTGTGGGATCCAGAGTCCATCTGGGAGCACTGGGTGTGATCCTGGGAGTAATTTATAGTCACCATTTCACCTCCCCCCATGTTGTTTGTATGTTGTAATGAACTTTGACAATCTGCTGGACACAGAGAAGAACATGCACTAAAACTCCATACACACCAATAAAACAGCAAACATCAAATAGTGCTTGTTATTCCATGTTTACGGCCCCCCTGAGCATCCCAGGTGCTGCATTTTGTAGTTATTTTATATAATAATTTGAAACAGCTTGCTATTATAAATACTCACTTTATTTAAATACATTTGACTATTCTTAAGAAAACCAAGAGTAGTTTGCAAATCTGAAACCTGATCTTTCTCTGCTTTCCCAGTCAAATTCCTTCAACTGTTCCAGCTGATTTTGTTATAGCTTCATGTAGGACTGCACAATTTTATCAAATAATCAAATTGAAATTTAGATTTCTACCACAATATTTAACTATTAAATGTACAGTTTTGTATTTAAATATATTTATCCAGGTTAACAGCAAATAAGGGGACAAATGATATCTTTAAGAGGATGTTTGCCCATATTTATCACCTCAAAACCTATTGAAATATATAATGGTGAAAAGTCACCATTTCAGAAGGTTCAAATGATTGGGCTGCATAAAGCAAAGAAAATAACTAAGGAGATTTGAAATTACTGGAACTGGGTTAAGAACCCTTCAACTCATTACTACAACCTGGAAGGATAGTGCTGAACAGTTAACTTTGTGAAAGAAATGTGGTCGAAAAAAAAATCATGAATAGGGATCACTTAAACACTTGAAGTTAAATTGTAAAAAAAAAAAAAAAAAGTACAAACCAGAGCTATGTTTAATAGTGACAGTAAGAACATTTTCATACACAGACAGTGTGAGGGATTGGGACTAAACAACTTAAACCCCTTAATAGTGAAAAAAAACCTTCAGTTTGCTAGGGAGCATATGCCGCTTTTCCACTGCATAGTACGGCACGACACGGTTCAGTTCAGCTCACTTTTGGGGGGTTTTCCACTGGGAACAGTACCTGGTACCTGGTCCTTTTTTAGTACCACCTCAGCCGAGGTTCCAAGCGCGCCGAACCGTTACCAAAACGTGACGTGTAAACTCTGCTGGTCACTGATTAGCCGGCGAATATCGTAATTACTGCGTCACTGAGCTTGCGACACGAGACACAACTCCACAACGTGCTGTGCTGTACTATGCAGTGGAAAAGCGCCAATAAAGATTGGACTTTGGAGCAATGGAAAAATGTCATGTGACCTGATGAGTAGACATCCTATTTTGATATTATGCTTTAAACGCCACATGATGAAATATAATAATTGGCATTAAAAATACTATTATTCTTTAAAAAATCTTTAACAAGCATTAAAAATTTATGTGTCTAATCCTCATGTGCAATGGTTTTTGCCTCTTCTGACTGTGTGTATTAGAGATGTTCCGATACCATTTTTCCCTCCCAATACCGATTCCGATACTTGGGCTCAGGGTATCAGCCGATACCGAGTACTGATCCGATACCTGGGTGTGTATCTGTACAGTGTGTGTATGTGTGTATATATATATATATATATATATATATATATATATATATATATATATAATTTCTTTTTTTTTAAGTAAAATACTACTAGCCCTGTGTAACGGGTTCGACCCTAAGTGCACGGGCGACAGCATGAAACACGGACACGAGGCGAGGTCTTACAGGAAAAATGGTCATTTATTAAGAAAAATGGGGAAGGAAAGGGTTAAAGGCTCTCTGCGGCCTTTTCCGCTTTGGCGGCAGGGATGCGAAGGCGGGCTCTACGTGGAAGTGAAGGTGCCGCGGGAGCTCGCGCAGCTCATTCATGCGCTCCTCTCACGGAGATCAAAGGCGCCCCCCTTTTTAAAGTCTCTGGGGCGCATCACATCGCCCCGCTCTTGTGCCACTGTCTCTCATAAAATCCACCGCGTTGCAAAGTCCAGCTTCCCAACAGTCAGACCCCGAGCTACACTCCCCGCTGTGTTTTATAGCGCTGGGATCATTAGCGGCGATAGTTCATGGGACGTTGCCTGATTCTGCGGCCCTGCTGGTTCACATACCTAAAGGGGGGGAGGCCGCCTAACTAGTGAGCGAGGAGCGATATCAATTTGGACGCACGCCCATCACAGGCGCACGCCGTGACACTCTGTAAGTAAGCTAAGCTACGTAGCAAAGCTAGCGGGCATAAATAGGTTATGTTTAGGAAAATGGTATCGGATCGGTACGTGGACTCAAGTACTCACCGATTCCGATGCCAGCTTTTTTTGTGGTATCGGCAGCATTTCCGATACCAGTATCGGAATCGGAACAACCCTAGTGTGTATGTGTACTTTGTTGCCACTAAAAGTGTTTTGCTTTGAAGAACTGCAACAACCTGGCACCTGGGAAATTAACTCATCGACATGTACAGTTTAGAGAAACACCTTGATTTAGGAGTACAGTGTGGTTTGGCTTCCAGGATGTTGTACATATCAGCACAGGCAATGACAAGTGTGTGTGTGTGTGTTAAGGGTATAATATTTATGGAAGCTTAAAATGTAATTCAGTTGTGAAATTTTATGCTACAGTTGTCTTCTGATGAGAGAATACTGATTATGCAATGTACTTCTCATAAATGAAAAAGTAAGGTTCAAGTAAAAATCATCCAGGAGCACTCATTTAGCTGTTATAATACAGTAATTAAAATTTTTCTAGGAAGGCTTTCCAAATAGCTGTTTGAACACATCTGTAGAGATTTATGTTCGCTCAGCTACGAGAGCTTAAGTGAGCTCAGGAACTGACGTTGATTGAATGATTTTTTTTTTTTTTAATTTTTCTATTTTCAGTGTCATATTTTAATCACAAGTTTGAGTCCCAGTGATGCCACAGCCATCCGCAGCTGGGAGTCTTGCAGCGTTTTCAGGGTCCTGGGATCGTTTCTGAAAGCACTTGACCACAAAGTCTGGTTCATTTCTGATCAGTATGAACACAACCGTTACTCTTTGGAGAACCGTGCCAGAGTCCACTGGAAAAGGAGTACTCACATGAAAGTAGATCACTGTTTAGACGTCTGTCTCTTCCTCAATCTCATCCTTTGACCTACACAGCCGTAGCCAATAAGGTAGAAATTGACAGGAGATTGTTAGTCTTGACATTTTTTTCCGGAATATCAATAATATTAGGCATAGCGCGAAGCTAATGTCCTTATTTTCTTCTTCTCTTGTGTTTAAAGAGATAATCCAAATAGGTATATACTGCCACCTGTCCTGTTGGACAGTGAATATAGGCAAGTGTCCCCGAGAACGGAGACCAGCTTCGGAGTAAGGACGGGCAGCAATCGATCCTGGGCACACTACAAATAAACTGTACCTTATATGAAAACGCTCCAAGAGATCGAACACACCGACCAGTTTTGGGTGTATCCGAGTGTTCAGCGTGTGCAGAAGTGGACACTTTCTTCTATGAATGTAGCACTACTTTGCGATGCTTCCTGCACAAGCAGGTTGTAAAGACGCAGTTGTCTCTCTTCACACGTCTCTAAGGAAGCTCAAATTAACCTTCACCCTCGACAGATGGGAGCTGGTGGGAATTGGACAGAAACCTGTTAAAAAATGTTATTCATAAATCTCGGCCCTGATGCTAATTCCAAGAGATTTGCTTTTTAAAAAATTCATCACTTCTGCAGAGTGTTCGTTTACAAAGCTAATTAGAAAACATGTCTCGTGAAAGCTTTAACTGCCAGGTTAAACTCTGCATCGAGCTCAGAGTTATTTTATGAGAAATGAAAGAACTGTTTGGATGAATTTGCTGAAAGGAGGGAAAAAAAGCACATCAAACGATGGAGTCACGCGACTGGCTTTGCTTTTTTGCTGCCATGCTGGTGTTTACATACAGTGTAACGGGTATGAATGCTACAGTATTATTTGTGATGCTGTAAATGGCTTGTTGCTTAGTAACCATGATTTATTTTTTGTTTGGCTAGAAGTGACGCTTTGTAAGCAGGTGTAGACAGCATGGCTAGGCTGGACTCTAAACGTCTACATCAAGGACGTTCAACTCCAGTCCTGGAGGGTTAGTGTCAAACACAGACTATTCAACTAATCTGTGGTGGTGAATTATAGCTGGACCTCCAGGACTAGAGTTGAAGATCCCTGGTCTACAGAATGTTAAATGTGTAATATTATGAATGTATTCAGAAATGTGAGCCCAAGAGTAAAGCCATGCACACTACTATACAAGTTCAGTACCATTTATAACAGAGACAAAGACACAGTCTGAAACATCATTTGGTGATCACATCAGCTAGAGTATTTGTCTGCCATGTGTTTGCTGCAGTAAAGCTCCGTTCCTCAAGAGATTCTCTTATTAAAACCTACCTGTAAAGTCTCTCTCTGTGTAACACCTTTCCTGAACTCCAAGTTCCAACCACAAACTACTTCCTGATTCTTTTATAAAATGAATGACCTCAGACGTCCCCACATGACCACTGCAGGAAATGCAATAATCGCTGTCTGCTACACACCATAAACTTGTTTTATTTTCCAATCTGACTCACAATGCTGAAAAGAGCATGCAGCACAAATGTAAACTATTTTCCCTTAACGCCAAATCTAATCGATCACTGATTGCTTATTTAGTGTTATGTGTGTGTGTGGAAGGCAGGGGCGGACTGGCCATCTTGAGTACCGGGAGTTTTCCCGGTGGGCCACTGGTCAGTGTTGGCCAGCCCAGTCAGTACACAAATATATAAAAAATTACGGAAACCATAATATTGCATCTCTTTCCTAATCATATGGATGAGTGCGTCGATCGCCTGGGCGCCGCTGACAAAGAGCGTGTTGTTGCGGGAGAGAGAGGTTGATTCATGGCAGCTGTTTACGTGAGTGTAGTCCAGTGCGGGAGATGCATTGTGGGTAATGAGGTCCAGTGTGTGTGAAGTTGAACGCGAATGCTAGATGTAAGCTGGGATATAGAGTCTGAGTTTTGTTTTCTTTTCAGTAGTTTTTAGTTGGATTTAAGTGCGGGATCCACCCGAAAGTTTGTACTATAACCTGACAATGCAGCAAATAAAAGAACGGGCATCGAGCAGTTTGTTCATCTCATCAGTACAAAACAAAGCGGAGAAGCTAACAGTGTGTCTATGTTACTGCGCATGCGGATGTTTTGCCCTCCCTCAATATTAACTAGACACCTTCACTTTTAATTTACGGAGGGAGAGATATTGATCCTTTCTCGATGCAGCGAATTTGTTTGAGCGAATTAATAATAATTTCAATGAATGAAAAGGAGGAAGAAGAAAAGGTGGAGCTGAAAAGTACACGAAAATAAGAAAAAGCTTTTTTTTAAAAAAAAAAGAGGTAAATGCTGTGAAATGCTTTAAATCAGGGGTGTCAAACATACGGCCCGCGGGCCGTATACGGCCCACTAAGGTGTCCAGTACGGCCCGCGGGATGATTTGAACAATAATATTAAATATCAAATATTTTTTATTATCATTATAAGTAGTAGTAGTAGTATTAAATAAAGTCTATGTCCGGGTATTCGCTGCAATATTGTGTTTGGTTTTATTCATTTATTTTATTTTATCATTGATCATTTAACTGCTCTTCTCTTGCGCTTCTGCCGAAACCTCTAACACGCATGCGCATTCTAAATTGGCGCCTAAATCTAATTTCTTCGGCTATTTGAAGATGTGTGGCAAGCACTCGCGATTTTAAAAAAAATGTCCAAAAAAAGAAAAATTTATCTGGAAGGGCAGATGTTTCAGGAGAAATGGAAAGAGAAGTATTTCTTCTGTGAGGTCAACGGCAAGCCGGTAAGTTTAATCCGCTCACAAGCCGTGGCTGTGCAAAAAGAATACAACATTAAACGGCACTATGACATACACGCAGAGAAATATGATAAATACACTGGACAGCTCCAAATGGAAAAAGTTAATGCTTTAATCCGCTTTAAAAAAAATTTTTTTATTTGTTAAAGGAAAGTTCTCATTTGTAGTGTAGAGTTAATGTTCATATCCAAAGTGAATGATATATTTTTTTCATTTGCATTAACCATAAAGAATTTATTTTTGTATATGATTCTTTCTAAGCTATTGAGTTGTTAAAGGCAGCTTTTTTAAATTGTGAAGTGTTTTTCTAGTTTGTAAATTATATTGTAGACTATAGCTTCATATTTAATGTAACTGTCTGTACACAGAGTCTGCAGCATTTTTTTATTTCTTATCTGACAAGTAATATTCATGTTCAAAGGAAAGGATTTTGCTTGCCATTACTTGGCATTGTTTTTCCCCCAAAAAGGAATGAGTCTTAATGAACAGTTTCTGAGGACTTGTTACATGCAGTTTTACAGAATATAGTGTATTTGTTGTAATTTGATGGACTATGATTAAAAAAAAATTCGGCCCGCACATGGTCACATTTCTTCTCATCCGGCCCTCATCCTAAAATGAGTTTGACACCCCTGCTTTAAATGAACAGATTCTGCCTTTTAAAAGGAGGAAGAAGAATACACTGGCTCATTAAAGTGGAGATAAATTTTTAAAACCACATACTAGTATAAAAATATAACACAAACAAAAACGTAAAGTATTACTGAACATACAGTGGTGTGAAAAACTATTTGCCCCCCTCCTGATTTCTTATTCTTTTGCATGTTTGTCACACAAAATGTTTCTGATCATCAAACACATTTAACTATTAGTCAAAGATAACACAAGTAAACACAAAATGCAGTTTTTAAATGAGGGATTTTATTATTTAGGGAGAAAAAAAATCCAAACCTACATGGCCCTGTGTGAAAAAGTAATTGCCCCCTGAACCTAATAACTGGTTGGGCCACCCTTAGCAGCAATAACTGCAACCAAGCGTTTGCGATAACTTGAAACGAGTCTTTTACAGCGCTCTGGAGGAATTTTGGCCCACTCGTCTTTGCAGAATTGTTGTAATTCAGCTTTATTTGAGGGTTTTCTAGCATGAACCGCCTTTTTAAGGTCATGCCACAACATCTCAATAGGATTCAGGTCAGGACTTTGACTAGGCCACTCCAAAGCCTTCATTTTGTTTTTCTTCAGCCATTCAGAGGTGGATTTGCTGGTGTGTTTTGGGTCATTGTCCTGCTGCAGCACCCAAGATCGCTTCAGCTTGAGTTGACGAACAGATGGCCGGACATTCTCCTTCAGGATTTTTTGGTAGACAGTAGAATTCATGGTTCCATCTATCACAGCAAGCCTTCCAGGTCCTGAAGCAGCAAAACAACCCCAGACCATCACACTACCACCACCATATTTTACTGTTGGTATGATGTTCTTTTTCTGAAATGCTGTGTTACTTTTACGCCAGATGTAACGGGACACGCACCTTCCAAAAAGTTCAACTTTTGTCTCGTCGGTCCACAAGGTATTTTCCCAAAAGTCTTGGCAATCATTGAGATGTTTTTTTAGCAAAATTGAGACGAGCCTTAATGTTCTTTTTGCTTAAAAGTGGTTTGCGCCTTGGAAATCTGCCATGCAGGCCGTTTTTGCACAGTCTCTTTCTTATGGTGGAGTCGTGAACACTGACCTTAATTGAGGCAAGTGAGGCCTGCAGTTCTTTAGATGTTGTCCTGGGGTCTTTTGTGGCCTCTCGGATGAGTCGTCTCTGCGCTCTTGGGGTAATTTTGGTTGGCCGGCCACTCCTGGGAAGGTTCACCACTGTTCCATGTTTTTGCCATTTGTGAATAATGGCTCTCACTGTGGTTCACTGGAGTCCCAAAGCTTTAGAAATGGCTTTATAACCTTTACCAGACTGATAGATCTCAATTACTTTTGTTCTCATTTGTTCCTGAATTTCTTTGGATCTTGGCATGATGTCTAGCTTTTGAGGTGCTTTTGGTCTACTTCTCTGTGTCAGGTAGCTCCTATTTAAGTGATTTCTTGATTGAAACAGGTGTGGCAGTAATCAGGCCTGGGGGTGACTACAGAAATTGAACTCAGGTGTGATAAACCACAGTTAAGTTATTTTTTAACAAGGGGGGCAATCACTTTTTCACACAGGGCCATGTAGATTTGGAGTTTTTTTTCTCCCTTAATAACGTAAACCTTCATTTAAAAACTGCATTTTGTGTTCAATTATGTTATATTTGACTAATAGTTAACGGTTGTTGATGAGCAGAAGCATTTTAGTGTGACAAACATGCAAAAGAATAAGAAATTAGGAAGGGGGCAAATAGTTTTTCACACCACTGTATATTGGGTCATATTTGTAAAAAAGAAAAAAGAAACAAAGGAAAGAACAATGAGATCATTATTCAAAGTTATTCAGATCAGTGTAAAGTTAGTATGATTTTAAAAGTGCTTTAACTTCACCTGGCACAGTTTCATCCTAGTGGAACAATCTGACTACATGTGCAGTGCCATGGGAAAGTATTTGCCCCTTCCTGATTTTTTTCATTGCATATTTGTCACACTTGGATGGGTGGAATTTGACCTAAACATTTTATGAGGAAAAGACAAATTGGCCTTTTTGTTTGTGAGATATCGTGAACATTTCGCAGGGGGTATCATCGTGATGCAGTGTAAGATCTACCACTCATCAGTGTAAACTGTAAGTGCAGCAGGTCAGTGATGATGAACCAGTGTCTGCTGATGATGACCAACACGTCTCCCCTGATCTACCAGAGCCAAGTGAAAAGAATCACAATCAAACTGAACAGGTAAGCTGGAATAAAATTAGTAGCAGCATTAACTCCTGCTAGTAATTATTATGGTAGACAATATAATTTAAAAATAACGTTTCTCAGCCTTATTTCAAATTAATATTGACTACCATAATAATTAAAATAAGTAACTAGTTTACTAGCGTGAGCTAATGCTGCTACTGATTTTATTTCAGCTTATCTGTTCAGTTTTATTGCCATTCTTTTTAAAATATTGTCTTTATAGATTTATATGTAGTTTGTCTTGATGTTCTTTCCTTTGTTTCTTTGTTTTACTAATATGACCCAATATATGTTCAGTGATACTTCAAATAATATGTTTAAATAGCATTGATTTCCGTATTTTTATACTAGTAACTGGTGTTAAAATATATCTCTACATTAATGAGCCAATGTAGGATGATGTGGGCTGTTGTGCGCCAGAAAGTCCAGGGCCACTTTTTGGTCCCAGTCCGCCCCTGGTGGAAGGTGATTGTTACCAAATAATTGGTGTTTATGTGACTCAAAAAGTGTTTTACGTTCTCTGTTTTGATTCAAATATGCAGTTCTAGTCAGATGTTACAGAAATTAATGAAGTGAAATACTCTCTCTTGGCTCTGAAAGGATGGCTGTATTTGTTTAGAAATTTTTTTTTTAAGTGACATAATAAAATGACATCTAGAGAGATTTATTCATTCATTAAGATATTCATAATAATCTCAGACTTGCCCTTCAGGACATCTCTCTACAGCACAAGAAAGTCACAGTTTCAGAAGGGAATTATTGTCCTGATCAAAACTAAGGAGTTTGGTTAATAATTGGTTTAATAACTGTCCAAAACATTATAGTGTTCAACTTTTTCACAAGAGAAATGTGGTTGAATGATCCTGAATCACTTAAACGCTTGGTGAAGTTGCATTGTTAAACATTAACAGCAGAAATAAGAGCTATGTTTAATAGTTAAAATAAGATAATTTCCCATTCACAGGACTGGGACTAAACATCTGTGTGTCTTCAGTTTGCTAGGGAGCATAAAGACTGGACTTTGGTGTGATGGAAAAAGGGTCATGTGACCTGATGAGTCCAGATTGACCCTATTCCAGAGTGATGGGCGTGCCAGGGTAAGACGTGAAGCTCATGAAGCGATCCACCCATCATAGTGTCCACTGTACGAGCCTCTGGAGACAGTGTTGTGATCTGGGGTTGATTCAGTCGCTCAGGTCTAGACTCAGCAACGTTATGTGGCAGTAAAATTAAGTCAGCTGACGACCTGAATTTACTGAATGACCAAGGTATCACATCTATGGAGTTTCACTTTCCTCACGGAACAGCCACGACTCAGATTGTGAAAGCGTGGCTCTATACGCATAAGTATTGATTATCATGCGTGTAATCAAAGCTAAAGGAATTTGAACAAAATATTTGTGTGCAGGTTTTTATAAAGATTGTTAAGAGGGTTATTTTTGTTTTTAGTAGTCTCAGTTAATCTGTTAATTAAACTACACTAGCACTAAATCTTCATGCATTTACCTCACTGACAACTCTAGCAAAAACGTACAAAACCCCCAAATAGACATCTTGGACTTGTCTGATGTAGCTTATGGCGTGTGATGTTTGTCATTTATCCCGCTGTGCAACTCTGCCTTCTAATTCTCATGATGAGCTGAAGTTAAGGCAGGTGGCTTGGAGACCTGTCAGAAGAGCCTATGGCCACCTCTGGTCACCATCTGGTGGGGTTTTTATATCCGTATTCTTAATAAACCAACCCAACAAGGCGCCAAGGGTGATCTTTAAAGCTACTGATGCATCGAGCGACTCAGGCTAGCAAAAGTGTTTCTGATCTAGTTTTTATAGAACACATTTGCAGAGTGATTACCAGTGACAAACACAGATAAACAGCATGCAGAAACACACATAAACAGATAAACAGCATGCAGTTTCATTTCGAACCTCTCAGTGCTAATGTTGAACTTGTTTTTGCACGATTTTTTTTATTTTTTTCAAAAAAAATATATTTTAGTATTTGTATATTTTGTTCTTCTGAGGCAGCTTGATTAAGGTTTTTCATGTTCGATTCCTGCTAAACTGTGGTTTAAGCTTCATCTACAAATGGAAAATTCAACATTCAAGCACTTTAGCATGTGCTGTTATAGGAACTGTCTGTAATATTGAGCAGGATGGATATATTATACGTTATATACTTTGGTTTAATGTTATAGTGAAAAGTTTAGCAGTGTGCTGGTTATGGTAAACAAACTGGACCTGGACCTTCTGGCTCTGGTGACATGGGTAAGAGGAGTCCCAGATGATTGTGTGTTCTGTGAATAGATCTTCTTCTTCTTCTTTGTCTTTCGGCTGTTCCCTTTCAGGGGTCGCCACAGCGAATCATCTGCCTCCGTCTAACCCTATCCTCTGCATCCTCTTCTCTCACACCAACTAACTTCATGTCATCTCTCACTGCATCCATAAATCTCCTCTTTGGTCTTCCTCTAGACCTCCTGCCTGGCAGTTCCAACCTCCTCCTCCTTTGAACACTCTCCGTTGCTCTCGACCGTTGACCCTAAGTACTTAAAATCCTGCACCTTCTTTACCTCTGCTCCCTGTAGCCTCACTGTTCCTCTTGGGTCCCTCTCATTCACACACATGTATTCCGTCTTGCTGCGGCTAACCTTCATTCCTCTGCTTTCCAGAGCGTACCTCCACCTCTCCAAATTTTCTTCCACCTGTTCCCTGTTCTCGCTACAAAGCACAATGTCATCTGCAAACATCATAGTCCATGGAGACTCCTGTCTAACTTCATCTGTCATCCTGTCCATCACTAGAGCAAACAAAAAGGGGCTTAGAGCCGATCCTTGATGCAGACCCACCTCCACCTTGAACTCTTCTGTCACACCTACAGCACATCTTACCACTGTCTTACAGCTCTCATACATGTCCTGCACCACTCTAACATACTTCTCTGCCACTCCAGACTTCCTCATACAACACCACAGCTCCTCTCTCGGCACCCTGTTCTGTGAATAGATCTAATAGGGCAAAAGTGTTCAGTGGCTGGCTGGTAGTTGGGTGCCAATGGTGTGCTGGGCAGGTTTTTACCACCCTTTCTAGGGCTCTCCTTTCTGACCCCATAGAGCCTCCATACCAGGCGGTGATAGAGTTGGTGCAAGAATAAATGCTTTCTAGTATCTGAAGAGACAGATGAGCTTCCTGAGTCTCCTCAGGAAGTAAAGTTTTTACTTCTAACTAGAAGTAAAGTTTTATGATGCCAGGAAAGATCCTTAGAGATGTGGACACCTAGGAAATTAAATGTACTTGGAAAAGTGTTCACAGATTTTTGATTACCAGAAATCCACAATTAAAATCAACCACAGACTGGTGTGATGAAGCAGAGACACTGTTCCACCATGAAGTTGATTATTTTCCTACAAAAGCAGGTCTTAAATGTTTTATTCCATGTATAAACTGTTTGAAGTGATAACAAAAGGACAGGTGGATGCAAATCCCCTGGATGATCCACAGAGCAGACGCTATGAATATTTTTTCTTTGACTCTCAGAACTAAATAAAAAAAGCCCTGATCAGTATTCACAGTGTAGTGACTCATTACGCTGTGTATTTAATCTATACTGCTTAGTTTGGTGATGGTGGTTCAAAGTGTTTAAAATGATCTGAAATCTTTTATGTTTTCCAGATGTTCTTTTTTTTCATGTATTTAAAATTTAAAACTTTCTTAAACTGACCACAGAAATCTTTTTAAACAAATGTCAACAATTCAATAAACAAAAAAGAAAACTAAACACAAAAACACATTTGCCATTTCAGAAGGATCAAATTACTGATTTTTTTTCTTTTTGGCCTGGCAGTGTAGTAAAAGCAACATTTGCGTCAAAACAACATCTGACAGTTAAAAATCGAGGAGTAGTCGGAAGGTAAACTGCCAACATATGTCTTTCATTGCTACAGTTCAATTGACTGACATTACTTGTCGAGTCTGTCATCAGCTGTTTCGAAGCACACAATCAATATGACCAACAACAATTTGCCCTTTTTTCGGTTGTTGCTAGGTTGACAGATGTTTGTCTGGTTCTTTTCCTTGTCACCCATGTTCTATTTCATAATTGATAGATACTGTCAGCCAAAAATGAGCGAGTGACGGGCCTCATATTAGTGGCAGTCGGCTGAATAAGTGGTATGAAAAGATGTGAAAGGTCACGTGACCACTATCTACAGTACCGCATACTGTAGGACTGTTATATTCAACCATATTGTTATATCAAATTATTTTCATTCATACAAATTTCCATAATTTTCTTTTGATTGTGTAAAGCTGCTTGAAATCATGAATTTGCACATTGAGAAATAACTCCCTCCCCCCCACCCTCCCAATCCTCTAGCCAATAATTGAATACAACTTCTTCAAGTTACAAGAAATGCAAGGCAATGATGAAGGGTGGTTCTGTTTTGGTGGAAGAAGATGCTCATGTGGGCGTCATAACATCCATAGAGAACTTAAAGTCAACCTTATTAACTTGAACTTGTACCTAAATTTCTTTTCACACAGATTATTGCTTTTGTTAAACAATATAGATGTAAAAATGAACAAGACGTCGCCTCCCAGATTGACTGTGATGGCATTAAAAACCTCACACTTTCATCAACAAGACCTTAATCAGATCCACATTTCGGAGTGTGTTACATTTTATTAAGGTATCATTTTCCTGACTGGGAATCTAAATATTTTTCTGGTGCAGCTTTAGAGAAATTATTTTCTTTTGACTTTTTGTTTATGTTGCATAACATCACGGGATAATATCCAAAGCAACACTACATCATCTGTCCAGAGTGTTTTAACAATGATGAATCGTTAACATGATTACCTGATTTACACCATAAATTACTACCAGCAGAACACTGTGTGTGTGTGTGTGTGTGTGTGTGTGTGTGTGTGTGTGTGTGTGTGTGTGTGTGTGTGTGTGTAAGAGAGAGGTGAACTTGATTCTGTGGTTTCCGCATGCGGTCATCTGGTTTCCTGACTGTGGCATGTAGCCGAGCCCACAAGTCACACTCACACTATATATAAGAGACACCAGAAAGCCATGAACACACACACACACACCGTTTCAGCTGCTGTTCTCAAATATCAAATCCGGTGAAGAAGTCTTCATTTCAGCATTCAACTAAGAGCTGGGTAAGAGACCCGTCTTTATATTTCCATTCTTATATTTATATTCTTATTTCATTTTTGTTTTTTTGTTTTTTCACCATAAAACTCAGTGCTACTACAATGTGGGATTTTTACTTATACGTTTTTTATACTGCATTTAGAGAGTTGTGTTAACTCCCCCCAACTGAAAAAAAAAAACTTGTTTTTCACTGCCAGTAAAAATAGAGATAGTAGAAAAATTTGAAATAGTATATTTTATATCTGTGGGTCTTTTTGTTTGTTTTTTTGCAGAATATATATTGGTACACTGAACCCACGGTTTTGGGCGGGGGGTTGGGGAGATAGGGGGGGGGGTCTAGACTAGATCCTGATGTTTGGGGGGAAAATGTGACCTGGTTTTAATGATCCAGTCCTCAGAGTAGTATCAGATTCCTGCTCTTGGCTGACAGGAGAGGAACCGGATGTGGTCTTCACCTGTTCATCATCATGGTTTCCTGTGCTCTGCTCGTCCTCCTCTCCGTTGTAGAGAATGGTTACATGAGCTACAGGCAGTCTGCTTGTTGTCCTGATGTTTTTTGTTGTCTGCACCATTACACACACACAAACTCTGTGTGAACATCTCAGTAGCAATTTCTAAAACATTCAAAACCAACCCATCTGTCACCAACCACACGAACTTAAACACCGCCTGACTTGACATGTGCGATTTAATAAAAATTTTTTTTTTAACTATTCAGTAAACTGAATTTTTAAAAATTAGTTAAATGTAAAAATAAGTTAAATTATTTCAAACTGACAAATTCCTTGAAAATATGCTAGCGTCTGTGCAGAAAATGCAAACCGCTTTCGTCTTCACGAATGGTAAAATGATTATTATTGCAATTGGTGCAATAATGCCCCCTGTTGGACTGGAGTCTGGGGCAGCCAGAAAAAAAGTTTTTTGTGTAATATTGATTACACAATTGATCACAAACTCAACAAAGTTATGCAGCAATTCAATACATATTAGATACGTTCAGGAGCTTTTAATATGCTAAAATGTGCAATAAACATAGCTGTCCAAATCAGACAAAATGCATTAGTGCTATTGAATTTAAAAAAACTGGTATGCCCCTAAATGGAATTGAATCGACAGTCTACCCATAATTTAGTTCAACAGGTGGATATTTGTGTTTTAGCTGATACTAACTCTGTTTAATATCACATGGAGCTGATTATAGCAACAAACAAAAAAAAAACCCTTACAATTTAAAGTCGTGCTGAAGGGCAAAAACATGTTGTTGGATCTCTGGTTTAATTTGTTTCATCGTTGAATTAAAAATGTCTGGGAAACTGCAAAGCTTAAACTTCCCCTGTTTCCTGGCAAAGTATTTGTGTTGCACCGTTACATTTTTACGTTCCCCTGATATACACTGATTGTTCTTACAGATGAGATATGGGAACATAAAAATGTCTTTTAGATCTGTTTACTTACTCCAAGACCTCCCCCAACCCTCAACCCACCCCAAACCTAAACTACAACCCTTTTCCCACCAATTGCACCGTTTCTTCTTGCATACTCTAATTTGGGTCAAAAGTTTATTCTAGGGAAGTAAAACTTCTCTCCTTGTACACTGATTAACTGCTTTATTTTTTTTCCTCTGACTTGTAGAAGTTCAGCGTCAGGATAATATTCAGGGTGAATAGAGGGAAAGGTCGTCACCTGTGGTGAAAGGCCGGCTCGAGATGGCGTACAAGCTGACACGGGTCTTTCTTCTTCTTCTCGTCCTCTCTGGAATTTCCATCATCTTCACTCAAGGTTTGTTTCTCTGGCTTATTTTTCCTTTACACTGCATTTATAATGGCTGCATTTCAACCAACAACCAAAAATCAAGCTGAATAATTTTGCGAGTCAGACAATTTATTTTTTATTTTTTATCATTAACCCAATTATAATATTTATTGACTGACTGAACAGCATTCAGAAGGGAAACTCGATCCACTTGATAAAAGCCAAATGCAACCAGTTTATAGCTCTAATGTGAAATTATCCACAGTGAAAGTGATAAGTCTTTACCAGCTGCTGTTTTTCAGTTGCATAAGCTCATGAATTTCACCCTTCCGTAAAAATGATAAATAGCCTCCTTGTTGGATTTGCTCTCAGTAACTGAGCTTGATTAGACGTTTTGCGTGTAAGCCAGAGGCTGCGAGCCACCTGTCAGCGATTGGCCACACTCTCCTGCGAGCGCTGGGGTCAAGTCTTGCCAGTGTGATGAACGTGGAACACATGCAAACCTGAATAATAAGAGGTCAAATTCTGTTCGACTGCATGAATTACAACTATGTAATGTTGTTTTATGATTATCAAAACATGTTCAAATGAAACTTCGCCAAGCTCAAGCGGTGAGAACTTTGCTCAGGAAGGAGACTGATCGCTAACAGATGAATGAGAATTACACAGAAGTTGGGGGTGGCGGGGGGGGGGGGGGATTGATTAAACATTTATATCATTTGTTTGGTCCAAGTCTAAAACATTTTCATGCATTTAAAAACAGTGAGAGTTTGTTTGTACGTGATATAATGGTGAGATAAGATTGGGTGTTTATTTTCCTTTGAAAAAGAATTTTTGATTAATGTGAATAAATTCAGATGGAATGAATGATTCTTGCTTCCCTAAGAAAATCTGGGAACCAAAAGATAAATACTGAAAGTTTGGAGGCAACAGGCTGCAAGTTCCACTTTCGTGATTAATGGTTACATTAAAAATAATTGTTTACATTAATCAAAATTGTTTTACAATCAAGTATAGAGACACAACAAAGGTTTAGCTAGTTTTTAGTTGTCATGTAAAAGTTTACATCTCTCTTACTGAGACGAATCTTTTAATTATAAACTTTACAAAGCATGTAAAGTTGTAAAGTTTACTGAAAGGCCAACGAAGGAACTTCGAGATCTAGACTAGTACTTGACCACACCTGGCATCATGTCCAAGCTGGTATATAAATGTATGTTTATTTTATTGTCATTACTGAGCTGTAAATGTCACTAAGATGCTGACCTTCATTCTCTACAGGATCAGGAAGCTCAATGAAACACAATCCAGCTGTGTTCCACACTGAAGGTATTAATAATCATTACACCAAATATTTCAGAGAGCAAACAATCCCGCTTACTCACACAGGGTGTAATCAACATAACTGTTCCAACTGAACGCTTTTGTTTAGACAAGATTTTAATTTATGTCATCGTTGATGTGCTGGAATAGAAATAACCAGCATTGAGTCTGTTGTAAAGAATAAACGATCCCGTAATGAATGTTCGATTCGGCTCTAAGCCTGCCTTCTCCATCTGTTCAGACGACCACGAGTGGACGACTTGGTTCAACGTGGATCACCCTGGAGGGAAGGGAGATTACGAGCAGCTGGATGCGATTCGTTTCTATTACCGAGCTCGGGTGTGTGATTCCCCACGGGCGCTGGAAGCTCGTACTACAGACTGGATACCGGCTCACAGCACCGGCGAGAGAGTGCACACTGAACCCACCGTGGGCTTCTGGTGCATCAATTCAGAACAACCTGATGGGAGGAACTGCTCTAATTATGCAGTCCGCTTCCTTTGCCCAAGAGGTAAGATTTTAGATGGTAGATTTTTGCTGAGTGATAACGTTTTTAAAGACAGAATAAAAAGACTGCAGCATGTCAGAGAAATTCTGAATCTTCATGAAAAAACACTCCAATGGAAAAGCTTGAAATTTAAAACACACTTGGAAATACAAGGTTTATCTAAAGGCAATAACTGAAAACTTGTACATTTAAGTGCTTTTTCACTGGTCCGTAGGCAACATGTTCTCTTGGGACAGATAAAGACCTAAGAGTTGTCACAGTATGAAATATGACCAATAAACCTGACCAGTAAAAATAAATGTCACATCTCACAATTACCATGCTATTTTTGTCATGTCTTTCCAAACACAGATGAGAAATGGCTCAATGTATAATTCAGGGACTCTTGTGTTTCTTTATCATTACAAAGATTTCCAACAGATCCTAGGTTAACAATATGTTTTAATACTTTTTATCATTATGACAAAACCTGACAATTTCTGTATATGTATGAATGTATGAACATCATAACCTAATTAGACCCCCATGACTTTTAGAAATGGCGCCGGAAACTCATGGAGTGTGGAGTCAGTGGTCAGACTGGAGCCTGTGTCCTGCACAATGTGGCCAGGTTGCATCCCAGATCCGCTCCAGGACGTGCACAACCCAATCCACGCTGTGTAACGGTGTAAAAGTGGAGAGCAGACAGTGTAAAGGACCCAGATGTCCAGGTGGTGTGATGCTTTTCTTTGGGAACGGATACATGCGACCAATAGATATACTGTACATTCAGTACCTAAATGAATTAATGGGTGTAATCACATTTTTGTCGTTCATATCAACCTTCAAGTGTTGTACCACTATAGGTTTAATAGAACCTCTTTGAGGAACCTTCATTTCAAGGAAAATTACAATAAAACATATGACGACAGCGGTCATCAACAGGCATAGTCTGGATTTGGACTCAGACATAGTCTAATCGCGTTATAAAACAAGTTTATCAACATTGCATCTTCTGTTGTGGCCAGTCACATACAGTACATTTATATATTATCTAGCTGAAAGTAACACCAAGAAAGAAGCATTGTCAAATTTCAGAGAAAATTAAGGGAGCTGCAATTTTAGTTGCCCTTTCTGCTACTACCTTAGTCACAATCATCACCATTTATTATATGTTGTCTAAAAGTCGTCTTTTCTTTTGTTGACTCAGGTTGTAGTTTGCAGTGTGTGATGGGGAAGGCGAACACAGACTGCAATGCCTGCCTATGTAAGGATCACACTGTGCTTGGGTCAGTTCGTAGAGCAGGCAGTCTCCCAGCTCCTGGCGTCGCCATTCTTCTTTCGGGCACGAGCACAAAACTTCTCACGCTATCTGACCACAACGGACACTTCCGTGTACCAGGGATCTGCCCAGATGGCAACACTACGCTGCTGATCAGGCTGCAGGGCCACACGCCTCAGGAAATTGTCATGCCCCTGAGCTCGGAGTCTACAACTGTACTTCATGTAAAACTGGAAAGAGCGAGTAAGAATTAAATCTAACATTCTTTAAAAACATTTGACACCTGATATGAAGAAAAATTAAAATCCGAACATATACTACTTTTTCTCTTTAGAAAAGCTTTATGTGCAAACACACCCAGAGTCAAAAGCGAGGAGAACGGGTCAGACAGCTGCCTTCTGCTGCAAGGTTACTGGTACACCTGAACCTGATGAGTATCAGTGGTGAGATGTGAACCAGATTTTCACTGCAGTAATGTGGTCAAATGTTCGAAAGTTGCTAAAGAGTGATTTTGTTTTTCTTTTCAACCTGAATCTTTATCTGCCAACGAATCCTTTTGTTCTTTAAAGTGCCAAAAGGAAACCGTTTATTTAGAAGGTTTTTCATTTTAGCCCTCAGGGGAAACCCTTTAAGGTTCATAAAGGAAACACTTATCCAAAACTAGATCTACCAACAATTGAATAATTTTCCCTGAAAAAACAACAGGCATCCAAGCTACTCCAAATGAAAAATGGTTTCCTCAAGGGTGTGATGACAAAAGTTTATAGAAGTGACCTACGTACAAAGGATCCTTAATGGTTCCTCCAGGGAGACACATACAAATCATGTGTGACTCTTTAACCTTAAAATGTAACGTATATCAGCAAAATATCTATAAAATGGCAAACTTACCTTTAAGGCACAACATCTTTCCATTCCTACAGTACATCATTTAGACATATATGAGTAATACTCCACACTTTTGCTTTGCTATGAACAAGTTAATTTCCTCATTTACTATCTAAATGCTGACTAATTCCAGGTTTCACAATGGAACTCTGCTCGAAAAGAGTGTACATCCTTATGACGAGACTTTGGTTTTGAGGAACCTAAGAATGGATCAGGCTGGAGAATACTATTGCAGAGCCAGCAATGAGAATGGTGCCATCAAATCCAAGCCAGCCATACTTTCAGTAATAGGTGAGCCTTTCATGGAATTGATAAAGAAAAAAAAAAGTGTCACTTGCTCTTAGTCACTTTGCGATCTCTTTCTATCTTAAAAGGTCAAGCTGAGCCTTCATGCAACCCCAATCCAGAACGCCACATGATCCGTCTGCCTCATGACTGCTTCCAAAACAAAACAAACTCATTTTATTATGACGTAGGAAGATGCCCCATAAAAACATGCACCGGGCAACTAGACAAAGGTATTCGATGCAAAGACTCCATAACTTTCTGCTGTGGGGTGTCCAAATTGGAAGAGAGACAGATATCCTGCAAAGACTACAAGTTGCCTACGATGGTGGTCACCCAGTGTGGCTGCAAAAAATGTGTGGAAACAAAGGCAATAGTTCGTGGGCGTGCTATTGCAGCAGATACAGGAGAGCCTTTAAGGTTTGGGCACATCTACAAGTCTGGTGACAGGATAAGCCGAACAGGATACCATGGCACGTTCTCAATCCAGGTTCCCACAGATACCGAAAGGCTTGTTCTTACTTTTGTAGACCACATGCAAAAGTTTGTGAACACTACCAAAGTTCTTTTGTTCAACAACAAAGGTGGAGCTGTATACCATGAGATCAAATTGCTGAGAAAAAAGCCACCAGTTACCTTAAGCTCAACCGACACCAACAAAATACAGCTTGGAGAAGTACAAGTAGAGGAACCCATGGCTGAGATTGAAATTCCACCAAACTCCTTCTATAAGCAGAATGGAGAAGTATTTGTTGGTAATGTAAAAACCAGCGTTACCTTCATGGACCCCAGAATTGTATCCACAGCAGCGGCTGCTCAAAGCGATCTCAACTTTGTTGGAACAGAAGGCGATATGCTCCCCTTGAGAACCTATGGCATGTTCTCAGTGGATTTCTGGGATGAGGCAGATGGTGAGTCATTAAATGCTGGAAAAGTAAAAGTTCGGCTTGATGCTGCCCAAGTAAAGATGCCAGAACATTTGCAGTCAATGAAATTGTGGTCCCTCAACCCTGAGACTGGTCTTTGGGAAGAAGAAGGACAGCTTCAAATGGAGAAAAAGCAACGACGGAAACGAGAAGAAAGGACTTTTCTCATAGGAAATATGGAAATCCGAGAAAGAAGGTTGTTTAACTTAGACGTGCCCGAAAACAGAAGATGCTACGTTAAAGTCCGTGCTTTCCGTAGTGAGCGATATATGCCAAGTGAGCAGGTTGAGGGTGTTGTCGTATCTCTGATTAATATGGAACCTACAGCTGGATACTCCAGTAACCCTCGGGCATGGGGTAGATTTGACAGTGTCATAACTGGTTCCAATGGAGCATGTATACCTGCCTTCTGTGATGATCAAAAAGCAGATGCTTATTCTGGTTATGTCATGGCAAACCTTGGAGGGGAGGAACTGGAAGCTGTAGCTTCAGCACCAAAATTAAATCCTAACATTATCGGTGTCCCTGAACCCTACTTAAGTAAGCTGAATTACAGAAGAACTGATCACGATGATCCAAGACTCAAGAAGACTGCGTTCAGCATCAACATAGCGAAGCCCAACCCAAACAGACTCGAAGATGCAAATAGTCCAATTTATCCATTTGAAAAACTGAAGGAGTGTGAAGAAGCTCCATTTAATTCCCCACACTTCCGCTTTTCAAGAGTAGAAGGAGATCACTACGACTACAACACGGTTCCTTTCAATGAGGATAATCCAATGAGTTGGACAGAAGACTACTTGAGCTGGTGGCCAAAGCCAACAGAATACAGAGCTTGCTATATTAAGGTAAAAGTCAACAGCCCGCACGAAATCAATGTTCGTTCTCGCAATATGGGAGGCACCCACCCGAGAACAGCTGGCCAACTTTATGGCCTTCGTGACACCCGTAGTATACGAGACAGGGACCAGTCCGGTATCTCAGCAGTCTGCCTGGAGTTCAAATGCAGTGGCATGCTCTATGACCAAGACCGAGTGGATCGCACCATGGTGAAGGTGATTCCACAAGGTAGCTGCAAGCGAGACAGCGTCAACAGCATGCTTCAAGAGTATCTGGTCAATCATCTTCCACTGGCTGTCAACAATGACACCAACGAGTTCACCATGCTTGCACCACTTGATCCTCTGGGCCACAACTATGGCATCTACACGGTTACTGACCAAGATCCTCGCACAGCTAAGGATATCGCACTCGGGCGCTGTTTTGAAGGTACGTCAGATGGGACATCGCGAGTCATGAAGAGCAATGAAGGTGTGGCATTATTCTTCACTTGTGGAGACAAAGAAGTAGCCAGACAGAGTGTATTCCAGCAGCTTCAGAATGCTCCAGGTCGGGCCATAGCGGGAATTACTCGTCCAGGGAAAGCCAACCGAAAGCAAAGAGGAGACTCCGCTGCGGTATCGCGTAATAGCCGGCGAAGACGTACCTGCAATCACAACAGATGTTCCTCGACCACACGCTGAAACCTGTATATTATAATAATAATGAGAATAGGCTGGAGGGAGATCAACTTCCAGTAAAGTACTCCACACCACCTGATTGCCACAAACAACTTTTGTGCATATATATTTTTTTAAGCTAATGCCTAACTCCTACATTCTATAAGGTGTACTGAGAAACTACATGCATGGGTTCCTAGCACTGGTCTTGGTGTAATGGACAAGAGCTTATAAAAAAGTAATCTCCATAGTACTATGAACTGATGTAATTAGTCATGATAATACACCATTTTATAAGTCAGGAAGTTTATAGTAACCTCGATTAAGGTTAAAAATTATAAAAAATTCCATTTTTTATGGGGGGGAGGGGGGGAACAGCTTGTCATTTAGGTAGTTGCTAGACACTTTTTTTTTCACACCACACATGGTTCTAAGTCATATACTTAACATGTACCTGTACTGTGATAGTTACTACTTGAAATTGTAAATAATGGGATATTTATTTCATACACAATAACCCATACTTAGGTTTTCCAGAAAAAATTAGAAAGATAAATAATAAATTTCCCTTTGACCAATCCCTTTTATTAAATTAGATCCTTAAAAAAACATGGCTGGAGTCTCATCATTGACCACTTGTTTTTACTTTTTTCTTTTTTGTGTGAAGCATGTTTTTTCCCCCCCAAAAAAACAAAAGGAAAACCTCAAATATTGATTGGGAGTGAAGATTTTTTTTTTCCTCTGTACAGCCCATAACCTTCCTCATACAAGCCTGCAGAAGACAGAGCCCCACACTTCTGCACTAGAAATTGAACTCTACCAGCATTTGAGAAAAGTAAACAAAAAGGAAAAAAAAGGCAGATCACTTTCAAAACAAGTCTATAGCATATTATAGGTAACACTGCTTTCAAAATGTACTTACTTTTTTTTGCTTTTCCATTCTTTTTTTAAAAAATGAGAAGTGTACCTACCACCAGTGCTCCTCATGTAGTGTAAATGAGTAAATACACTGACATTATCCCAGGAAAAAATAAAAAGTTGTTATGTGCATCTGATCTTGCTGACACCTGGCAACCATATATAGATAAATGTCTGTGGAAAATTTCCACCAGAGGAAAATATCCATATTTTTTTTTTTCCTTTTAACCTAGACATTCTGTATACAATTACTTTGCATAGAATATCACATTTGTTTTTATGTAAATAAAGTTGCACAGAGGTTATCAGCTATTTCAACCAAAATAAACACATTTTTTGTTGTATTTCATATAAGGCAATATGATTATTATTTTCTTATGTGGGCCAATTGAGAGAAGACACTTGTGCAAAGATGTCTCGCATCCTAAAGTCTTTGTCAGAGGCAGAGTTGTAAATACAAGGCAATTTGATAGATCTTCCTTTTGTCACCAAACAGCGATATTGGTGATAGCAGCTTCACTAAGAGTTGTATTGACCACTGAAGCAAAAAAGTCAAAGGTTTACACAGTGTTCAGTTTACTCCAGGATGGCACTGATGAGAGAAAATGAGAGACGGGAGGATGCTGCATGTCTTGTTTAGGGTTGGGTGGGCGAGGGAGGTGGGGTGTGATTCAGCCTTCGTCACATGAAGTCCTCGTACTCATTGTAGCCGCCTTCGAAGTTGCCGTAATCGTCAAAGTCGTCTTTCATTTTAGCTTTTAATCCACCTCCGGCGAGGACGACAGTTTTCTTTTTCTTCTTGATGCCTTTGGCTTTTTCCTAAAGAGAGAATATCACACGACAAACATAAGTAAGGATAGATGTGTTCTCTCACTGAAATCAATCATCTTATTTAGGATATCAAGTGGATTAAGGAAATGATTCAACATTAGGCAAGCAGCTCCCTCTAGTGCACAGATGAGGAATTACATTCAGGCCTCTGTTTGAATAAGCTCTTTATTCAAACAAGACTCACTCCAGGTCCAGTCTGGGGAATATGGCAGGGATATCATGGAAACAGCTGAGTGCAACAATTTCCACCACTCATGGTTCCCAGGGTTAAAAAAAATTAATTTACACAATCAAATAAATATACATATTACCATGACAAATTGAAATGTTTCTATTCTGCATCAAGACAATAAAAAATCCTAAATTCTGTAACATGTCAACGCATAATTGAGGGAGGACAGGATGCAATCTTCCTGAATTAATACAAATGCCATGAAAATTTAAATATGGATTTATAACTTGGTCCATCATTTAAAAAAAAAAAAAAAATTATATATATATATATATATATATATATATATATATATATATATATATATACACACACACACACTAGGGCTGCAACTAACGATTATTTTGATAATCGTTAGTTGATTAATTTTTTTCGATTAATCGGATAACATTAAACACTTTATTTTGATGTTTTGCTTAACTATATAAAACCATAAATCAGGGTTATTGTTTATGTATAAAAGTAAACAAAAAAAATGCAATAGCACAGATTTTAATGATCTTTAATTTTGACATTTAAACCTTATTTTATGTAAATCAACATTTTTGTTTTTAACAATAATTGTAGATGGCAAGTTGACTGTGTATGTGTGTGTGTGTGTGTATATATATATATATATATATATATATATATATATATATATATATATATATATATATATATATATTAGGGCCGGGACTCGATTAAAAAAAAAAATCTAATTAGAGGCTTTGTAATTAATTAATCGAAATTAATCGCATATAAATATTTGACCTTATTTTATATCACCCTAGGTGATACTTGAGGCTCGATGTGCTGCGGTGATGTGCGGAATCCTTGTTGCATAGCTTGCACACAACCACTCTTATCGATGCTTCATTCCATTCGTTTTTTATAACTAAGTTTGTAATATATTTGAGTTTGATGTTAATTCCCTGGAGGGCCACCAGGGGGCAATTCCGCACTGTATACTATATGTGTCGTGTGCACTGAATGCAGTAAAAGAATACCGTTTTCTCCATGCTTCCATTTCTTTTCCTCTCGTTGTCTCACACAAAAAGCAAGTAATATTATCCATGTTAGTTGTGCATATTGATGCAAACATAACACACAGGACCAACAAAAGCGGTCTCATCAGCTTCTTTGTCCATGTTCACTGTGGTTTGTTTTTGTCTGAACGCTAGTTAGTGCTCCAGTATAATCGGTCCGCCGAAACTCATCCAGTGAGAAACGTTCTGCGGTGCAAAAATAAGTGCGATTAAAATGCGGGAAATTTTTTTTGTGTAATTAATTAATCTAAATTAACGCGTTCAAGTCCCGGCCCTAATATACAGTGGTGTGAAAAACTATTTGCCCCCCTCCTGATTTCTTATTCTGTTGCATGTTTGTCACACAAAATGTTTCTGATCATCAAACACATTTAACTATTAGTTAAAGATAACACAAGTAAACACAAAATGCAGTTTTTAAATGAGGTGTTTTATTATTTAGAGAGAAAAAAAATCTAAAACCTACATGGCCCTGTGTGAAAAAGTAATTGCCCCCTGAACCTAATAACTGGTTGGGCCACCCTTAGCAGCAATAACTGCAATCAAGCGTTTGCGATAACTTGCAACGAGTCTTTTACAGCGCTCTGGAGGAATTTTGGCCCACTCATCTTTGCAGAATTGTTGTAATTCAGCTTTATTTGAGGGTTTTCTAGCATGAACCGCCTTTTTAAGGTCATGCCACAACATCTCAATAGGATTCAGGTCAGGACTTTGACTAGGCCACTCCAAAGTCTTCATTTTGTTTTTCTTCAGCCATTCAGAGGTGGATTTGCTGCTGTGTTTTGGGTCATTGTCCTGCTGCAGCACCCAAGATCGCTTCAGCTTGAGTTGACGAACAGATGGCCGGACATTCTCCTTCAGGATTTTTTGGTAGACAGTAGAATTCATGGTTCCATCTATCACAGCAAGCCTTCCAGGTCCTGAAGCAGCAAAACAACCCCAGACCATCACACTACCACCACCATATTTTACTGTTGGTATGATGTTCTTTTTCTGAAATGCTGTGTTACTTTTACACCAGATGTAACGGGACACGCACCTTCCAAAAAGTTCAACTTTTGTCTTGTCGGTCCACAAGGTATTTTCCCTGTTTTTTAGCAAAATTGAGACGAGCCTTAATGTTCTTTTGCTTAAAAGTGGTTTGCGCCTTGGAAATCTGCCATGCAGGCCGTTTTTGCCCAGTCTCTTTCTTATGGTGGAGTCGTGAACACTGACCTTAATTGAGGCAAGTGAGGCCTGCAGTTCTTTAGATGTTGTCCTGGGGTCTTTTGTGGCCTCTCGGATGAGTCGTCTCTGCGCTCTTGGGGTAATTTCGGTCGGCCGGCCACTCCTGGGAAGGTTCACCACTGTTCTATGTTTTTGCCATTTGTGGATAATGGCTCTCACTGTGGTTCGCTGGAGTCCCAAATCTTTAGAAATGGCTTTATAACCTTTACCAGACTGATAGATCTCAATTACTTTTGTTCTCATTTGTTCCTGAATTTCTTTGGATCTTGGCATGATGTCTAGCTTTTGAGGTGCTTTTGGTCTACTTCTCTGTGTCAGGTAGCTCCTATTTAAGTGATTTCTTGATTGAAACAGGTGTGGCAGTAATCAGGCCTGGGGGTGACTACAGAAATTGAACTCAGGTGTGATAAACCACAGTTAAGTTATTTTTTAACAAGGGGGGGCAATCACTTTTTCACACAGGGCCATGTAGATTTGGAGTTTTTTTTCTCCCTTAATAACGTAAACCTTCATTTAAAAACTGCATTTTGTGTTCAATTATGTTATCTTTGACTAATAGTTAACGGTTTTTGATGAGCAGAAACATTTAAGTGTGACAAACATGCAAAAGAATAAGAAATCAGGAAGGGGGCAAATAGTTTTTCACACCACTGTATATACAGTGGGAGCCACACCAAATAGCCGCGACAGTGTGGCTGAAGTGTGAATGGCGTGTGAATGGCCTTTGCACGCCGTAATCCCCCCTCCCTTTTCTGGCCGAAAGGCGTGTCAAGATTTCACAGTAAACACGCCCATTCAAGCCCTATTTATTCATTTACCTGGTTCCACCACTAGATGGCGCTTCGTTCTCAAGAACACATTAAAACAAGCCAGCTGCGCTGAGTTGCAATCACGTGATTTTAACAACCCGCCTCCACCCCCGCCGAACTGACGCTGCCAAACTACAGAGATGAAGATGGCGGCTTAACGGACTATTCGTGGTAAGTGATGTTTTATTTTATAAAATGTGTTTGTGGTAGTTTACAGTTTATTTCCCAGTTTAGTTTTTTTATTGGCCGTTTGAAATATCACTGGCAGCACCAGCAGCGGTCAGATGTGACTTTAGAGAACTTAATGTTCTGTTTACCAAGTCTGGAGTTAATATTACAGCTTACTGTCAGTGTCACACACTCACAATGTCACTCCACTTTAACTCAAAAACATGCTCAAGCTTCGACAATACTATTAATGTCCCTATTACAAGAGCTGCACTACCCGATGAAGAGTGTTTGTGTTCTCTGTAAATACTGAGAGAATCTCACCGCGTGTTGTCTGGATAAATTCAGCGCTTATTTATTCTCTGGTTAAGAGTTAATCTGCAGGTTATTTCTGTGACTGTAATATAATGTGATGCAGTTGATGAGGGACACAGACTGAGGGGAGCTGTACAGGAGCTAGTAACGCTCATAACCCGGTTTATATTTTTATACACTTTCCGCGGTAGCGCGAGCGCTTAGTTAAAGAGCTGAATAACAACACAGAAGTGTTTATCAGTTAAGGAGGAGGAGGAGGAGGGGGGAGGTGTGTGTGTGTGTGTGTGAGGGGCTTCAGTAAGTTATAGTTTGGCTTCAGGGATGAACTAATGCTCATATACGAGTGTTATATCGCTTAACTTATTTGTATGAGAAGCGCATTAAGTAAATTCCCGGTTAATTTAATGCAGACGATAATACAGACAGTCACTGGTTAACACTAACACTGTTCACTGGTTAACACTAACACTGTTCACTGGTTAACACTAACACTGTTCACTGGTTAACACTAACACTGTTCACTGGTTAACACTAACACTGTTCACTGGTTAACACTAACACTGTTCACTGGTTAACACTAACACTGTTCACTGGTTAACACTAACACTGTTCACTGGTTAACATTAGCACAGGCAGATTATTTACATTACAGAATCCCCAAAGCAGTGTTTTACACACTCTGTGGTAAATAGGTTTATTAATATATATTATTTTTATTAGAACTAGATGTTCTGTGAAGTTTATCTGTCTTGACTAAATTCTCCTGTTGTCTTTAAGCAGAGCTCCGCTGTGGAGGATTGGGGGGTCAGACGGCTGACGGCTGGACTTTTGGAGCTACAGGACTGGAGGAGCCTGAACAAGCTGTTGAGGGAGCTGTAGGAGGGATGACGTCACAGTCCGACAGCTTTAGAATGATGTTTGATCAGGTCTACTGTATATTCTGAACATAGAACTGCAAAATGTCTGATACAGTACTTTGGGGGAAACAAAGACTTCAACTGTTCCATGTTTAATAGTTTTGATATTTGAAAAATTAATACTTTAATGTAAAAGGACTATAGATAGAGACTTATAAGCAGCTGGTGTATCCGGGTAGTTTAATGAACTTTAAGCAAAATGACAACATGTATTCATCTGTTTTATATAAATTACTGTTTTAACTTTGACTAGTTTTGGAAGAATAAATTGAATTGTTAAAGTCATGTTTTGCGTGTTTTAATTTTGGGGGATTGTTTGGGTATTTAAAAATTGTTTAGTTGAACCAACAACTTCAATGGGCAAAAAATGGGACACAACTTTGTTTTAAATAGTCAAAGAGTTGGGCTGAAAATAATAATAATAATAATTATTGATCATAGAAACAAATGAAACCAGTTAAACACTTGATTATTTGTGATTGTGACCCATAATAATTTTTTCTCAGTATAAATAAATGTTTTGGGTTTTAAGAACTCCAAAAGAGCAACGACAAACTTGGTATTCTCCATTGAGGTTTGCCACCTTCCACTCCTGGTGTTAATTGCTCTGTGTGTGCGTGTGTGTTTTTGGCGGGGGGATGGGTGTGTGTGTGTTTTCGGCTGTTCAGCAGTTCTAAACACAAGCACAGTTTTTGTCCTTAACTAAAATACTTCAATACGTTAATAATGAATTTATTTTGCTGAATAAGGTAATAAGCGATATTTAAACCAAACCAGTAAGTTAAGTAAGTGTTCCATACATTAAAGTACTGTGTATAACCAAGTGCCCTAGCAAACACAGTTACAGTACAGTTTACAGTACAAACAGAGTGTGTGCGCTGGGGGGATTGGAAGGTGAGTGAGAATACTCATTTACAAGACAAAAGACGGTTAGAGGCAGCGCCGTTCTAGACCAGACAACACGGGGTGGGGGGAGGGGGGCATCATGTTCAAGCATCATCTGTTTTTACCTGGCCTTACTGTATAGTAACAGTATTGTATTTGCTGAATTGTGTTGAGGCACGCAAACCCCCTGACCACAATAAGGTGGCAATCCCTCAGGGGGAAACTAAAAAAAAAAAAATATATATATATATATATATATATAATTATATAATAAAATATCCTTAATCCAGATTTTATCAATCAATGACATAACATTTATCTAAGCTGGATGGTAAAATTCTCAAAAACGTTTAACCTAAAGTAAGACTTAACACACTATAACTAAAATATTTACAAAACTGAAAGGTTGTCTTATGAATAATAAAAAATACAAACTAAATTAAAACAGATGGGCTATTGAACAGATCATAATATGTTTTATGTTTTCTGATTATAAATGATATATGGGTTGATTTTAGAAAGGCTAAATGAAATAGCTAGTTTTTGGTCATGTCAGTCCAGTAACTATACTATGTAAAAGTAATTATAATATGAATTAATTAAGGGCAGGACCTAACCTAATGTTAATAATTTACACCATGATAACATTAGTATTCATGTTTTTGTATATATTTTTAAATGTTCAAATGAACGTTTCAGAGTATATAATTTGTCGTGTCATCTGTGATTGAGACCCATGAGTTAAATTGAAATATTTTTTATAGGTAGTAAGCCAGGTTTTAGTAACCTTGGATAAATCAGCATGAAAGCCCTCTCTCGCACTCACACACACACACAGACACACTGTACACACACAGACACACACAAATAATACATGAAATCGCGTAAAACCAAATGAAACTAGGGTAAAAATATGAGCAGTAAAATACAGTAGTATCCTGTAGGTGATTCCTGTCCTGTGATAACAGGCACTAACACTCTAGAACTGTTTACTTCTGTTAGTTTTGTTTTCAAGTGTGAATGTTTATGGGGATTAAATCTGTCTCTGCTGCTGCATCTATACACCGTTGTGATAAGTGATTGATGCCCCATCAGATCTTTGATGTGGGACGTTATGCTGGTTAAATGACTAAAGACACACTGATCCGTATGGACAGATATTTGTTCCAGATATTATGCGCCATTAATCAATTTGTTATGCCAATTTGACTTTCAGCGAAAACATCAAAAATATAACGAAAACAAACCAAAGCAGAAGTTACATTTTAAGCTTTACTTTCAAATTCAAATTTTATTTGTTACATACACAGCGCGATATGCAGTAAAAAGCTTTGGGTGCTTTAGGTGAGGCTCGAACTCGGCATTGCTTCACCTGGACCGCTTTATAAGTGTCACGCGCTAACCGATTGCGCCACTGGAGCCATACGGAGGTTGGTCTTGTCAGAGTATCCTCTCTCTCGTGCGCGCACACACACACACACACACACACACACACACATGAAATTGCGTAAAACCCAACGAAATATAAGCAGTAAAAAAAAAAAAAAATCAGTAAAAATACAATAGTATAACAGGCGCTAACCCTCTGGAACTTTTTTTTACTATTGTCTCCAAGTGTTTATGGGGATTTAATCTGTCTCTGCTGCTTCATCCATTCACAGTTGTGATACGTGATTAATGCCCCATCAGATCTTTTGACGGGGGAGCATTATGCATGATTAAATGACTAAAGAAATACTGATCCATATGGGCAGATATTTGTTCCAGGTTGCATGCGCCATTAATTGCCTCTTATGCCACTTGTAGACTATCAGTGAAAAAATCAGCGAAAACATCATCAAAAATATAACGAAAACAAACCCAAGCAGACGTTACATTTTGAGCTTTACTTTGCAGCAAAATATTATCTATCAGTATATTAAATGGAACGAGATAAAATACACCGTAATGTAAAATACTGTACGTAGCCTGCGTTTTTATTCCGTACCTACAATGATCGGTATAGACAAATTACAGCCGTTACCGTGTCTTTAAGGATCATTTCAGGATGTCTTAAAAATATTTCACTAACTAATTTTATTAATTCATTATTAAATAATAAATAGCATAATCATCATGGGTTATGTATTGAGTGATTTAACAAATCTGTTTTATTAATCGGTTTGTTGTTGTTGTTTTTTCATCTATTTATGAAACTATGTTGACAATACAAGAACTGTCTGTATATTAAAGATACGGTATTGGGTTTCCTGGACACTGCAGTTAACTGTGCCAGTCAATGCTCCATCTGGCGGAATTATACGGCATTGCAACCATCTTTTTAGAAAGCGCATGGGGGCGTTTATGGGGCGGGGCATCGTTAACTGCGTCATCGCGGGGGATCACATTCCATGCACGAAGCCTTCATGGAACTGCCACGGAGCAGTCATGCTCCAGGCGGCTGTTTGACGTGGCTCCCACTGTAGGGAGAGGGGGGGGGGGGATGCTTTTTTCCGCATTTCCCCATGTATAGCGTGTAGGATCATGGGATATATCCGGTCCTCCTAAGTGTAAAATGAACGTGAAGAAAATGCACTAGAAGTATTTTCCTTGCGTTCGTTGGGATTTGAACGCCAAGAAAAAGCTGCATGCAACGTTTTTTTGACACCGTATAACCGCGCAGCCGGACAAACGCACGTCACCAAAGCCCGTGTGAAAACTCTCATTAACTCCTATGTGTAGAAAACCCTCGGCGCTTCATCCTCGCTCACCGGATGCTACGAACGCCCGATTAAAAAACACTCGATTTTAACGCCCGATATGAGGCGTTTAATGTAAATTGCTCCCATACTTGGGAGGACTTGGTGCGCACGCTTTTTCCTGCAAACGCTTCTGTAACCTCCATGTGTGTGTCTTTGTGCATCTTGTGGTCGCGCTTCTCAGTAACGTGAGCAGCCCAACTAATCGACAACAGCATTCGTTGACAACGAATTTCATTATCGATAATTATCGATTAGTTGTTGCAGCCCTAATATAAACATTATAAAATTATTAAGAAATTGTATAGTATACCAGGGAATAAAGATTTAAAATCCAACACTACATAACAGTTTACCTTCTATGGCCAGATGGCATTTATGCCCTAGAGGTAAGGGTGTTCAAACGTCTATGGAGAAGAGTAAATCTTCACAACTTACCTTTTCCTGCTTTTGCTTTTCACTCAAAAGAACTGACAGGGAATTGTTGATTTTCTTCAAGTCATCTAGTTCCACTAGGACAACCAATAATAAGCAAACCTTAAGTACTTCTGCATAAAGTTTTAGCGAATGGGTGCATTTATTTGATTTAAAATGAAAAAAAAAAAAAAAAAGAAAAACATGACAATGCTAAATACAGACACACACACACAATCTTAGGACATGTCCTACTCACGTGAAATACAGAGCTCCCGAAACAGCGACTCCAAAAAGCTGGAATAATGCACTGACTTCTCAAACTGTATAATCTTGTCTCTCAGTAATTTCTCAAAAACTACAAAGTCTTCGCTAGTCGAGGGACACATGGCTTCAATTCCCGAGGCACTATTTGTGGTAGATGCATCTACACCTGCAAATTGGAAAAGTTTAAGTGTTATCTTTTGAAAAAGTTCATTTTTCAAAAAGTCCTTAAATGTGCTTCCTTTCACTGAAGCAAATTGGGGAAATAGTCATGCACAGTAAGCCAAATTCTTAATAGTTACAAGTATATAAAAAAATATATATATATATAAAATAATAATAATATGATAGCTACAATAGCGTTTCAGATTTTAGTCACGGCTTGCTTGTTGTCAGGACTTTCCACATGTGAAATTTTATTTACACTAGCACAAATTTAATAACCGTTATCAAAATTTATATTAACTTGCATTGAATTATTGTTTACTGGTACAAACAGAACTTTTGATATTTGTAATAAAACTTAGAGCCATGTTTAATAGTGAAAGTAAGAGTATTTCTTTACATATAATAATAAATATTTTAGATGGATGGTTATTAAAAGCTAAATTTCTATCTTTGTGTTTCCTAAATCCAAAATTCTTTGGAGAAAACATACACAGAGAAAGTGTATAAAAAACAATCGCGACAGACGATCAACACCACGCAGAACTCACCGAACGCTTCCTGTGCGAGCGCCAGGTCCGACTCTTCCTGCAGCTTCTGTACGCGCAGTTTCTCAGCTGTCTGCTCTTCAGCTGTGAGCTGAGAACTGGCCTCTGTCTCCTGTAACTGTTCAAATAATTAATGGTAAGCGCAATGTTGTTAGCTAAGCAGTTATAAAAGAAAGCTAAATAACTTCTTACTGTTCCGATAAGAAATTAGTAGTGAGACATTAACATTTCCTTTATAGCTATTAATAGACTTGTGTATTTGAAGTGGCTGTTTTGTTTCCTAATGGTGCTTTGGAGTGTCGTCTTCAGACATGATGAACAAGCCATGATATCGACTCACTTACCAAACCAGAGAAGGTAAACCAGAATATTAAATCATGAAAGTCTTTGAAAACCTACCTCTTTCAGAGCTCAAGCACTGCGTCTAGTTTGTGGTTTAATTAGTTCCCTACAGCGAAACTCATTTACGTAAGCACATGTAATCGGACGAAACCTGTGTATCAGAATCATGTTTTGAAAATTTGAGAAACTGAACTATGGCTAGTTTTTAAATCCATTAATCATCGCCGCAAGAAAATCTCTCACTTTACAGCAATTCCTGATTTAAAAACTTTAAAAGCTAAGGGCTCAATAAATCGTATGTATTCCTCATCTTAAAAAAATATATAAAAAGAAAAACTGCCTCACCCTTTTCCTCAGCTCCTCTTGTTTTTTCTCCTTTTCAATTTCTTTTTCTTTGATTTTGCTCACTTTTTTCTTCTCTGGAACTTTGACCTCTGAGAAAGAGAGAAAACAAGGAAAGAAATGTTGAACATGAACTACGCCATGTGATGTTTTACAACCGTCTCCACACACATGGTCATGAACGTCCAGGATAGGTTCTGTGACATAGGACGCTATGCTAATGATTTGTTACATTCTTAGAAAATCTATAATGGGATACTGTAGAGTAAGATTTTACTTCATTTCCAAATCTCTACCTCTCCTCTTGCCCCTGGGTTTGCTGCATTTGGGAGCCGTGATGCACGTCACAACACACTTTCAAAAGAAAAAAAGCCTTAAGGGTTGACGGACCAAAATAAGGCTGGATGTGGCCAAATAGACTTCTGACTTTCTTTAGGTGAGTGATTGTAATCAGCTACAACACTGAATCCTAATGTGCGTTAAATAAGTTTGAATCATTTATTAAAGAATCAAATGAAGAATGTCTGATTAGCCAGACTAAACCAGTCTGTAGGGAGCATTTAAATAAGAACAGTGTAATAATTATTGTAATGGAAATGTACTCCACACCAAAAATAACCCATCCATTATTTGTCTGTGGTTGGAATAAAAAAAAGTTCCATTAGCTCATTCATGACGCAAGAGAACACTGTTTTATTATTGTGCATTAGTGAATCGGCTCATCTCTTGAATCGCCCCAGGTCCTGACTGCACGGCTCCTCACATTTACTACACACTCCGATACTCTCCTTAAGGCCTTGTTCACACGGGCGTTAAATTTTTGGATAAACGAACGAGCTCAGAACGTCCTGTACATTGATGTTGCGTTTTGTAGTGCCGCTCGATTGATTTCTACACAGGCGTTCGTTTGTCTCTGTCTAACGACAGCCTGCAGCCCAAATTGTAGTTTGTGTGTTTAACCTGTGGGGGGCAGTGTGTCGGGAACTAGATATGAAAGCCCGTGTCATTTTATTTGAGGTGCCACCTTTTAATATGGACCATTTTGCTATATTAGACATTAATCTTATTGTTTTAATTTTTTTTATTAAATTATTATATTTAAATAATATATAAAAATATTTTTAAAAATAATACGGCGACGTAGGGAGATAAAAAAAAACGCTGCCACTACTGGGGTCACCGTCCGACTGCACAACATCGGATTAAAGGAAGTTTTTTGTGGTTTATGAAGAAATGCGAACATTTCCGTGAAAGTTTTATTTTTTAAGCATTTTATTTTTGCCTTTTTTCCGCATTTCCCTATGTATAGCATGTAGGATCATGGGATATATCCGGTCCTCCGAAGCGTAAAATGGACGCGGAGAAAACGAACTAGACGCGGTTTCCTTGCGTTCGTTGGGATTTGAACGCCAAGAAAAAGCTGCATGCAACGTTTTTTTAACACCGTATAAACGCGCAGCCGGACAAACGTACGTCACCAAAGCCCGTGTGAACACCGTCATTGACTCATTTGTGTAGAAAACCCTCTGCGCTTCATCCGCGGTCACCGGACGCTACGAACGGCAGAAAAACGGTCGATTTTAACGCCCGTGTGAACAAGGCCTAAACATGAAAGATAGAAATGCTCACTTTGTGTTTTAGCATCTGATTTCAAACACAGTTTACACTTTAGACAAAGTAAATGACAATAAGAAATCTTTGAGGAAATTTTGCTTTTACCAGAAATGTTTTTGTAATACAACCCAACAAACATGGATTCATGCAGAACATTTAAGTAACAACTTTAGAGATGGAAATAATGTGCTTCATCAGCTTCTCTCACTCAAAAGACTATTCAAATAATAGTGATTTATAATTACTCCCAGATTACAATCAGAAAATCTTTATGCAGAAAGATATAGAAATAAAGGCGCACTGACATTTTTATAAGTTAGGAATCATGTTACATTCCACTGACTAGGGGGTGGGCGGTATACCGGTATACAAGGTTAACCAGTAGAAATTTGTCAACCGATAGAGAATTTGGTCTATCGTCTTAATCGCGGTTAAGATCACGTGACATTGCACGTTACGTAACCACGCAATACACATTCACTTCTATGGGAAGCCAAACACATCTAAAGTGGGACGAAACCGTGGCACCCGATTGAGCCGGCATGGGCAGACCAAATATCCAGACCTGGTGGATCGCACAGCGCCGACCAACTTGAGCAGCGCTATTCGAATCAAAAACCTGCGCGACGCTGATATAAATAGACCGCGCGACCATCAAAATACATTTTACCCCGCTGGGATGCGCACGTACAAACCAGGCATGGCAAGGCAGAAACAATATTAAACAGTCCTGACATTTTAAATATAGTTTTTAAATATAAAAAGTGAGTCAGGCAGGTTTGTGATTCGAGCCGCGCTGCGCGATCCACTGGGCTGCGCGAATAAACCAGATCATCTCCGCACTATCCAGAAAGTTGCGCTGCGCTGTCCACTGGGCCATGCAGATATTTGGTTCAATCGGGTGTAAAAACAATAAAACGAGAGCACACAAAATCCTTATCAACTGTTTATTCTCCTTTATTCACAAAAACAAACTCCAACACACGCGACACTCTAGAGCAGGAAGTGCGCATGCGCCTTTTGCCTTTCTACGGCAAGCCCCGAGGGGATAAAAACCTCTCACACACACATATATGCACCTCACATGCCTGTGCATCTAACGTTAGCACAATATAACCAAATCTAATTAGGTCTGTTACACATCCAAACGAATATGGCCAAAGTAAAAAAGTGTGGCAAACCTCAGCAATTCCCAGTTTAAATAAGATTACATTATGTAAAACAGTTTCTTTGTGTTTAAATTTTTATTTATGCATTTTCAGATACAAATTGCTATATTGTGATGTATATCGTTATCGATTTTGGTTATATCGCCCACCACTACCACTGACACTAGGGGAAAAAAAAAACAACTAGAAAGGAGTTGTGTATTGTTAAAGTAAGACTATCCGTTCAGTTCATTTAGCGGTTTAAAATTGCGATGTTTCGGCACTGAATCGTATCACATGCACACGACTGACCCGTTTTTTGCTCCTCCACCTTCTGTTCTTCCTCCTCCTCCTCATCATCCCAGTTATCCTACATGAGAATACAGAAGAAACATACTCCAATTAATTTAAACCTAGGCTAAAATACAAATTTAAAAAACAAAACTCCCTGCTGAAGCTGCTGCCCCCGCGACCCGACTTCGGATAAGCGGAAGAAAATGGATGGATGGAAAAAACAAAACATGAAGAAAAATGTGCAAACATGTAACGTTATGATGTTTGGTGTTATCTTATCAGACACACATATAGAAAGATCAACTTTTCATTCTCCCTAATTGTTAACCCCTGCTCTTTTATTTCTTACAAATCACCGGAAGGACTGACAAAAATGTTTCGTCTTTATGAATTGACAATTCTTGTTCTTGTAAGACAAACCTAAAGAACCAACTTTTTGACCACAACAGTTAGCACTTTGTATCACAGCCCACCATCGCTGACACTACTCCTTCAAAAGCAGATTTTTTTTTTTTTTTTTTAAAGGTTAGAGGTCATGGAGTAAACGGTCATAAACCTCAGGTTCACCCATATGCCGGTGGACTGAGGTTTGAATAATGACAGATGGGCCTTTCCAGAAAACTTCTCAAACAAAGAATACACATACACACGTCACTGAAAGGTGAGTAAAACAAAAAGCTTGAGCTCTGGAATACAGATAAGGGTTTGCGCATAACTTCTTAATTTATGATAATGTTGGGACACCTTTAAAAATTCCCCCATCACTTCCAAGACATCATTCCTACTTGATTCTGGAGATCAGTTAGGGTATTTCCGTATTAAGAGATTAATGGAGAAAATTCAACTGGCTATCATTAAACACGCAGCAAACTGAACACACTACCAATCAGTAGGAATTCTTAACATGTGTACCATTACACCCATACGATCAGGATATTCTGGAACATTTTTATGGAATTCAGTATTAAATGTAATGGATTCTAGCACAATTCTAATTGTGTAGTAATTCTGAGAAAATAAAAAATAAAAACTTTGAGGCTTCCATAAGTTTAGTTATAATTTCAAAGATTCTTAATTTTAAGTCTAGAACAATGTTGGAGGGCTTTCTCTGAACACATCTAGTCAAGGTTACATCAGCTTTAGTGAACCTAAAACCATTAATCTAGAATAAGTTTAGAAAGAGCCATCAAGTTTTAGTGAATCTACAACACTTCTGGGAAGGGTTCTACATGTTTGGAAGTAAATTCAAAACATTACCAGAACGGCCCTCAATTCTAAGCAAATCGAGAACAATTCTACACAGTTTTGTTCGTTTACATCTGATTTAGACATATCTACACTTATTTCCAACCATGTTAAATGAATTTAGAGAACACTTCCATGTGGTTCCATCAATTATACAGGAATATGAACATTTCTAGAAGTGCTCCATCAGTTCCAAGTGATCTAAAACACTTCTAGAATCTTGTAGAGCCAATGTAATCCTCTGGAAGACTTCTGGGGTATTGACAAACTCAAACTCGTGCAGATTGTTTCATCAGTTCAAAGTGACCCTAGAGGACTTTTAGAGGGCTTAGGCTAGTCAGTTTCATTAGTCTTAATTGTATCTAGACAGATTTACAGACATGTCCAGTCGAGTCTTAGTGAATATAGAACACTTTGACATGGTTCTAACAGTTCTATGTGAATCTATAACACTTTTAGGCAGGGTTCTATGAGTTCGAAAGGAACCTAAAAGATTTATATGGAGCTCCATCGGGGCCTGTGTATATCTAGTTCCAAGTAACAGTAACCCCAAATAAACTTCCAGAGAATTCCATCAGCTTCAACCAGGATTCCATGTGACTGTATAATTCTTCTGGAAAATTCTGACACTTAAGAAACTCAAACTCTTCAAGAGTGTTTCAGCAGTTCCAAGTGATCCTAGAGAAAACTGCAAACTTCAATCAGCTCACTTTTAAAATATTTAGAACATGGCTCGTTAAGGGTTCTCTCTTTGCTGAGATTTCTAGAATTCGATTTCAATTTGCTCTAATTTAATACAGAACACTTCCACTCAGAATTACAGAACTTTATCAGAGTCTAGAGAGCTCCATCAGGCTCGTGTAACTCTAGGACATTTCCAGAGAGTTTCATCAGTTCCATGTGACTAGAGGAGCACACTTCTCGGTGACACTGGGGAGTTTACACGCCGCAGCATGACTCAGAGCCTTCGGTTGACAAGTTCCGTCACTGTGACGTCACACAAAACGCGAACTTTCCCAGCTGGCGCAATCAAATGTCTAAAAATGTAACACGTTTACAGAATGACGCGCGGAAAGCAGTTTGTTTACACTGAAAACTGAATGAGCTGCTCGTCTGACAGATCGTGCCTGAAGCGGAAACACCCGAGCTACGTGTTTAAGGGGCAAGCACGTGGGATTAGTAGAGATAAAATCCGGGTGTCGCGCGCGAGAATGAAAGGCAACGTCGCGCGAGCAGCTGTTGCTACCTTTTGCTAATGCTAGGCGCAGAGACCCGGCTAACGACAGTGCTACACGCAACTAGTGCACTGTTGTTAAACGAACGTTTTTTTGTCAGGTTTATTCTATTTTACAACAGTTATGTCTGTACGTGTAACAAGTCTGTCTAGTTGTGTTAGCTAGCCAGGCTTATTTACTAGTGATAATAATGATAGTTCTAAACATACCGCTATTCCAGCTAACAGCTAAACTTGTATGAAAGCTAACCAGCTTAGCCGTTAGCGCTGTGCTAACTTGCTAGTTATTTAGCTAGCTAGCCAGCCAACTATCGGAGCGGCTAAAACATCTGGAATGACAATTTAACGTTTAACACACACCCTAGTTGTCGGATTATACGGTGTATTTGTTGTTACCTTGACATCGTCCTCCTCGTCTTCTCCCTCCCAGCGGTCCTGCAGCCCCGCCGACTTGTTCAGCGGTTCGTTCGGCTCGAAGTTATCTGCATCTACATCCGACACACACGCTTTAAACTTTAAACCGCCTTCAGAACTTAAATTAAAAAAAACATCATCTGTATGAAATAAAAGACACCACATCTTACCCCACGAATCTGAATCCGCCATTTTGTGATGTGTGCGAGTTTATACCACACTCCTAACACAGGTCTAGCTGAAGGAACGCATGTGCGCCCGACTGAGCTACTCCGGTGCGCGTTCACGACTTCTAACGTGCACTGCTGATGACGGAATAACTGTAGAGCGCGCGCTCCTGGCCTGTGTAAAAGGACGCGCACTCCCGCTCCCAATTCAATACAATACAATACAAGCTTTAGTGGCGTGACCATATTTGCCCAGTTTTACAAGCATTACGCAATGAGAAGAACTGTAGTTAATTATACACATTTAAACCCCACAACCACCAAGTTGCCACTGTTGGGTCCTTGAGCAAGGCCCTTAACCCTCAACTGCTCAGATGTGTAATGAAATAAAAAATGTAAGTCGCTCTGGATAAGAGCGTCTGCCAAATGCCTAAAAAAAAAAAAAAAAAAAAAAAAATGCACAAATACAAATAAATACACCTACTGGCGTCTTTAGAGAAGAATATTTAAATGTTTAAATAAAAATTTACATAAATACAGTTAAATACATCTACTGCCAACTTTAGAGAAGAATATCTATTCATCCTCTGTACCACTGGGGCCTGGAGGGTTTGGGATCAAGACAGAGTACACCCTGTGTCATCATACAGTCTGTCTGTCTGTCTGTCATCCATCCATCCATCCATCTATCTATCTATCTAGCTATCTAGCTATCTATCTATCGATCAGGTTTGCCATGTTCCTACTGTCACACTCCGATTCCACTACTTTATGCCACATATACAAACTAGGACTGTTTCTCTGTCATTTAATGTCTTTTGGGAAAACTTGTTGACTTAAACAAATAATCTATGCAAAATAACCAGATGTCTTCGTGTTTTTAAATATATATTGTTCATCCCTAAACAGGCATGGTGGCTTAGTGGTTTGCACTGCTTGCGATTACTGCCTTGGGTCTGTTTGTGTGGAGTTTGCATGTTCTTCCGGTGCTTTGTGGGTTTCATCCGGGCATTCTGGTTTCTTTCCACCGTCCAAAGACATGCAGATTAGGCTAATTGGCCTTCCCAAATTGCCCATAATGTGTTGCCTGTGATGAATTGGAACCCCGTTGAGCAGGGGCGTAAACCCAGAGGGGAACGGAGGGTACATGTCCACCCCAATCGGCGGTTTGTTCCCCGCTGCTCCCCTCCCAAAAAGAAAAAACGCATTCTCTATTGTGAAAAATATATGTATGTATACCTAAGATAATTGTGTAAGTAGAAAAAAAACCCAGCAAAAAATGCATTTAGAAACAGTTGAGTTCCCCCTCCCCTTCTATGGAACTCCAAAGTGTTCAAAATTAAATAAATAAATAGCACATTATGAAATAAATAACTCTATGAATAAATAAGACACATATATGTAATATGAGAATGATATTGTGAAATAATGGCACATATTTTGAAAAAAAGCTAATTATTGTGAAATATATTTACTTATTATTATGAAATAATATTTCATGGTCATTATTTTTCCCAATAACAGAGATTATTGCAGAGGCATTTTATTTAATTCATGCTGTTTTTATCTCAAAATGTCATTTTTTCAAAGTCAGTTTTTATTTCAAAATCCCGTTTTTCACGATGGCCTATTTATTTCATAATGCGGCTTTTCAGCAGAATGAGTCGTTCTGTCAATCAGCGCCAGTGGGTTGGACCTGCGCGCCTATTGGCTGATCCTTTAACATCGATTAGTTTCCCTGGATACCTGTCCGCGGACCGCCACTATAGCTAGCAATAACGTGCTAGGCAGTGGCGGACTGGCCGTCTGGAGTACCGGGCGTTTTCCCGGTGAGGAGAGAACAGAACAGGAGCTCAGCTGTGCTGCTCCCCCCGAAACGCTCTATTGTTTTACCCTTTTCTTTACTTTTACTGTATGTTTTGTATTATAATTTTGTGACCCTGAAAAAGGCTGATAAAGCTTTTGTGCTGAACGCTATTGTTGGCTCTGAGCTCAGGTGTTGGTTCATTTTAACTGGAATGTTGGGTTAATTGTACCTCACAAATAGGTTATTATTTTCATGTTTTACAGTGAGTCTGTAAAAAAAAAAAAAAAAAAAACTACCCATGTCTATTAAACAGTTAAATTACTTTGATATACTGGTTTATTACAAAAAAAACTTCCAAGTTTTGCAAACCATACATATATGCAATAAACTGAATCCTATTAAATGTTCATAAGAAAAAACATTTATTTTTCAAAAGCACAAGAACAGATAATCAACAGCGACATCATTACTATACTATTACTATACTATTACTAAGGGCAGAATGGCGTAATTGCACAAATAAACTGAGGCAGCTTCTACAGAGCAGGATCTCTCTGTGACTTCAGATATCTTTTCTGCAGAACAAAACTATCCTGCCCTGGTATCATTGTAACATACAAACATTGTCTATGACTTTTCAGGTAGGCCTCGCTATTTCATAGCAACATTACAAATAGTCCTATACAGGAGCACACTGCTTTGGATAGTTAATGTCAAAAATATAAAATGCCTTGAAGCACACATCAACCGCCCCAAGTAGTGTGCATTGCTCCAGAGCCTGTCCCTCAAGAATGAGGAATGCCTGAGAGCAGCGCTGGTCAATATCTCCCAACGTCAGGATGTAGGGGTTAGGGGCCTCGACACTTCAGCCTGCTGGAGGTATTCCACCATGTTGGTAACAACCTTAGAAAGAAAAAAATGAAAGAAAGTAAACATTTTGTTGAATAGAAAAGATTAAACTGAATAAGACTATCAATTTAGTGTGTAATAGGATTGATACTAAATAAAAAATGACAAAGCTGTCCATTAAGATAGGGTATAGATAACCTGAAACAAAACCATGGAGACAGCTACTACCAAAAATAAAACAGCAGAATAAGCATGGCTTTTAGGATAAATATGATTATTTTTGTTTATGTCAGACTAGTTGATCTTGTGGTCTGCGTTGATTTTAAGCTAATTACCGAAGAAATGTCATAGCTGGGGTCGTACTGGCACATTACAATCACCCTAATATTCATACTTCCATCTAGTAGTTATCTGTACAGCTTTGGTACTTTTCCTGTAGTTGGCGCGCTGACTGATAGTTAATTTAGCCTGAGTCATAAACAACTTTGGTTAATAAGGGCTACCTGGTTAGCTTACGTGCAATTACTGATTATTACATTTGCAAAGGGGGAAAGGTGTAAAATATTGTTATAACTCGGGAGAATTTTGACCGCGGAGTAAATTAATAGCTAGTGAAAAACGGGAGTGTTAGCAGGTCTGCATATTTGTGAGAGGGTCAGTGTTTTGTAACACCCCAGCATTTAATTGTCTCAAGCAGTGAGATTAATAAAGTTCTAAAGTGGTTGCTAACGCTAGCAACCTAACTAAATGCCTGCGTCATGCTAGCACTACAGTTAACAGTTAACGTTCATTCATCACTTCACCATCTTCGTAACCCTGCAAACATTCTACAGAGAAAGCTAAAAAGCTCAGACATCTTAGCCGTTTCTTTCATACACAGGTGGAGTAATTTGGCTAACTAGCAGCTATTCTCAGCTAAATTATCATCCAGTACCTCAGACCAGCCGGAATGTTTGTGTGTAACCTTAACACGATAACAGTAATAAATGTTTCATATAGTAATAATTTTTCAGTCATATGTGAATTAAGTGAGTGGACATGTGTATACAGACCTTGTATTTAACGTCCTTTTCCCTTAAATGTCTGAGGAGGATGAACCGTCATCAGCGGTGTGGGAGCTCAACTGCCACCTACTGCATAGAACACGTATTGCACCATTAGACCTAAATCGATACTTCATGAGCTATTACTTACTGGGAAGGCGCAAGACAGTCTCGGTGGATCAACACTCACGCCCGCCCCGCCAACCGCACCCGGTAGATGACATCGGAGAGCTGGGCAAGTACTGTACAGGGGCCCACCCAGCGAGACATGAACTTGGGTGAAAGCCCTCTCTTCCTTCCGGAGGAACACACCCACACTTGCTCACCAGCAGAAAAACCTCGCCCCTGGCTGTGAATGTCAGCGCCCACACGCTCCACAGGTGCCCCCACCCAAAAAGTCCTGCAGCGGTGCCCGTGAGCGCTGGGTGGGGCCCTTCTTTGCCGTGTAGTGGACAAAGCGTTCACTGACCAGCTGCGGCGCAGGCGAAACAACTGCGGGCGATGCTCTCGGCGAGGGAGTAACTCGGCACACGCGCTCTTCACCTCGATCACCGTACCGACGTCGCGCTTTGCTGCACGGATATTCACCTGGCACGACCACCGGCACTAGTTCGACGGCTGCTGGGGTACGCTGTCCCTCAGGCCTAGGAACGTTGCCTCGGCATCGCCGCGAAACCCCAGAGACTTTTTCGTTGTTTAGCCGTGACGGGTAGCCCTGTCCCCGGCTAGATTCACCTACCGAGTGCCCCCGAGCTGCGGGCGGTCGCTCGGCTCTTTCGCTGTGATGCACCGCAATTATGGGTTCAGCGCGCTGTGCTGCGTGTAGCGCCTTGGTAAGGGAAGCTGGTGCTGCTAACCTGATGTGCTCACGGAGCCACGGCGGTCGGAGTCCTCGAAGAAAAGCGCAATAAGCTAGCTCTTCCTGCTTCTTGGGCTCGCACTCTGGATAGCCCCGGCGCGCCAGACCTCTTAAGTCCATGGCGAACGTGCCCAGTGGCTCAGACGTGCGACACTCGCGGACCGCCAGCTCCTCGCACGCTGCTTCTTGACGGTCACCGGCGCCGAACCGGAGGTGAAGCGACTCTCGGAGCTTTGCCCAGTCCTTCCGCTCATCGGCCCGGAGGTCTTCCAGTGTCCGGAGCGCGTCGCCCTTGAGCGAGAGTGCTACCCTTACAGCCGTTTCCGCCGGAGACCAGCCTGCGAAGTCAGCAGCTAGCTCCACTTGGGCGAAGAACGCGTAGGGTTCGGCGGCGCCGTTGTAGGAGGGAAGGCGCAGCTGCAGCGCACATCGCCGGCACGGAGCTGTAGCTTGCTCCGGCACTTGCGCAGTGTCAACGTTGGGCTCCGCTCCGAGATCCAGTGCCGGGATCCTCATCTCGCCACTCCGCTTTCGTCGTGCCGCCTTGCTGGCACTGGTTCCGTCCGGGAGATGCTTCTTCTTCCGGAGTTGTGCTGCAACTCGGCGGCCCTCCTGGATCTTCCGCAGGTCCTCCGCCGTTCGCTCCAACTCGAAACTCTCCATCCTACTTCTGACACCAATGTAGCATTTTTCGACGCTAGCAGGGATCTTGGAGGATGAGTGAGCTTACTTACTCCCCAATGCAAATGGCTGGGGAGTAATTTATTAACCTCAGCACAAGCACACATACACACGCCCAACTTGGCCGAAGCCACCAACCCAAACACCCCTCTCTCTCATGGTGGACACATAGAAAACCCCCGCAAGGCATGACGGTCATCAGCCGCCACCCCGCCCACGCCACACTACTGTATATTTCACAATAATTAGCTGTTTTACAAAATATGTCCCATTATTTCACAATATCATTCTCATATTACATATATGTGTCTTATTTATTCATAGAGTTATTTATTTCATAATGTGCTATTTAGTTTTTTAATTTGGAACACTTTGGAGTTCCATACCCTTCCCCCTCCGCTTCCTCCCAGTGGTTTGTCCCACTGCCTCCTGCTTTCCCAGTTCAGGGGCCTGTTTCAGAAAGGAGGTTAAGTGAAAACTTAGTAACCTAGTAAGTTTGGTAACCCTGAGATAAGAGAAAGTCAGAGTTTTCCGTTTCAAAAAGGCAGGTTTGTCAAACCCGAGAAAGCAGGGTAACTCAAGCCTGTTTCTGAAAGAGAGGTAACTATTACTCAGAGTCAGTTACCATGGCAACTTAGGGTGCTTTCACACCTACAGCATTTGGTGCGCACTAAACGTGTTTGGTCCCTTGGTTCGGTTCGTTTGTGTTGATGTGAATGCAATCTCGGTACTTTGGTGCGCACCAAATCAATCGATCTGAGACCTGCCTGAAGGGGTGGTCTCGGGCCGCTTTATCTGCTCTACTTTGGTACTTTGGTCTGGTGTGAAAGCAACCAACCCAAATCTGATGAAATGGTATAGTTTAATGCACTTTGGGTAAGATACGGGGTTGTGGGTAAAATTATTTTCCCTTCCTGATGACTCGATTAAATTTTTCAAGCTCGACTCGCGATGAAATCAAACCGCGGAGAAACGTGGAGTGCCGAAGAAATTAAGTGCCTCTCTGTATTCACATTAAAGATGAAAAATGTGTGGCTGGGCTGTTTCGATCGGCCAACAGATTACCTGATGGATCTGCAGGAAGATCACCGGCTAATAACAAAATGATCATTCAGGAGGAGGGCACGTCTCTCCCTGAAGTGGCGTGCAAATGCGCCGTCGGCGAGATGAATAAACCAGGAAGCTGGTTTGGAGTCGCAGCCGCGAATCGTGTTCGAAATTAATTATCTGAAAATAATGATTTGCACGTACAATGCAGTGCGCGAGGATCAGCACCATGAGCGCAAAGCAAAGCTGTTCCTCCATGATTATTGAAAGTGGCGCGATTTTCTGAAAATAGTCTGTTTCCGGTGCCGATGGGCTTCGCGGTCTATTTTGGTTTGTTTAGAACTCTGCATATGTGAAAGCAAACCGTACCAACGTCTGTTTACTACATTGTAACATTTTTTTGACTGGTGCGGACTAAAGCAATCGAACTATAGGTGTGAAAGCACCCTTACTCTGTGAACCTAACCTGGTCGGGAGCAGGTTTTATTCTCTGAACTCTGAGTTTCTGTCGGTCTCCTCCTCTTTTTTAAAGACGCAGCGGTATTTCTCGCCGTAGCTTTAGTCATTCATTGCCCACATTTCGGACACAAACAGAGAAGACAGTTAGGAGAATGGCTTGTCCTTTTTTTGGAGGATCCCATAGATGAGGAGGCTGCATTAATTCGAAGAGAATTACATTTACGTCGGGCAAGGATTTTTTGTTGTCTTTTCCCCGTACATTTTTGTTTGAGCGTTACCGTTTTTCATTGCTATCAATTCCATAATCTAATCCGTCCTTACATCACTAATATCACCCATCGTGGCCGTGCTCTTACATCCGAGCAGATACTATGTGCAGCTTTACGTTTCTTCGCTAATGGAAGCTTTCTCTACAATATTGGGGATGCGGAGCATATTATTAAGGCCACTGTATGCAGAGCTGTACGGAAAGTGTGCCTTGCTCTGAAACGCTTTCTGCACACTCACCACCACCACCACAAAAAATTAAATAAATGAAATGAAATAAACACAAGTCACAACACTTTATTTGGTCTTCTTTATTTCCTAAAAATTAAAACGTCACACATTACTTATTATCTATTATACTGAAATATTTAAATACTTTAAATGTAAACTTACGCATGAATTTGAGCGGCTATGTTTTCCCACGCTACCTGTCTCTGTTTTGCCGATGCAGTGGTGTTACTTTTTTTTTTTTTTTAAATATGTGCTCATATTTGCTGTAAGTTTGCATGAGCATATCAAGTTTAGCTGCTGTTGCCATGGTGACTCGTAATATCTGCGCTCCATTGATAATGGCTTTTTAGAGTCACGGTGTACACGCTTAACTCTGAGTTAGTCCTTACTCAGATCAGCTGTTCGGAAACCAAAAACTCTGAGTTTTTAATCTCTGGGTCAATCAACTCAGAGTTCAAGTTTAAACTCCGAGTTGTTTGAACCTCCTTTCTGTTGACTATGTAGCTAGGTGAATAGCTTAATGCTAATCGACAACATTTACAGTTATTCCTGCGTGTGTGTGCATGTTGTATTGTTTATATTATTTGTTTGATGTGATTATTGTTCCGTGTGGATTATGTAGACTTTGTGTTAGTTCTGTGTGTGCATGTTGGTGTTGTGTTCTTTTTCTTTCCTTATTGTTTTGATCAGGAGCCAGGCATGGTGCAGGACAAGGGAGGCTGGCTGCATGCGTTTGGGGTCTGTACTTGTATGTACTTACATTTAGCAGACGCTCTTATCCAGAGCGACTTACATTTTTATCTCATTACACATCTGAGCAGTTGAGGGTTAAGGGCCTTGCTCAAGGACCCAACAGTGGCAACTTGGTGGTTGTGGGGTTTGAACCTGGGATCTTCCGAACCGTAGTCCAATGCCTTAACCACTGAGCTACCCCTGGCCACTACCAGGGGTGTGTGCTTCACCGATTGCAAGTGTACCAACACAATCCTTTCTTGTAGTGAGTGCATGGCATCTAATTTGATGTGAATTTGGGTGGGTTTTGGACGATTTTCTGAGCTGCAGCCGGCCTGCTGTGTCCTGTCAGTCTCTGTTCCCTTTTTCCCCTTTTCCTCCCTTTTTGAGGAGTGTTTTTATTATGTAATGGCAAAGTAAAGTGTGTATTGCTTCTGTGTCTATTTGGGAGCAAATAGTGCTGTCTGTTTTTAATAAATAAAAACATCCTTTTTGTATTGATACCCACGTCTTGGGTGATTTTTAGTCTTGCCTTTGATAGTTGGAACTTACCTGTGTGTCTTTATTGGGAGTATTCCCCTGCCGCCCCACCAGGGTGGCGTAGTCGGATTTAGTTAATTTAGCAAAGTCCCGCCTTTTGGGATATTACGATTGCCACATTTTGGCGTAGTCGGCAGGATCCACCTGGTAAGGCAGATAATCTCTTTGAGGCGTGGGTATATGTATATTTGTGGTGATTGTTGTTTTTTTTTCTTTTTACTTGTCTTTTTTTTATAAGCAAAACAGCAGTGTGCATTTAGATTTTGTGGGCAAGTATGGAGGATGAAATGCAGGAGTTGCGAGAACTGGTGGCCCAGTTGAGGACGGACAATGACCGTTTGCGTCGTGAGCATGAGTTTTCCGCCTCCAATACTGTCCCTGTTGCTGCTGTAACCACACCTGGCCCATCCCAGCCAGCTGAGGTCGATTTTTGTGGTACCGGAACGGTTTGTTTTTGTGCCTAGGGATCGTGCCCAAAATTTAGTGGCAAATTGGGTATAGGCTTTGAGGAGTGGGTGGAAGAGGCTGAAGCATGTATGCGGGTTCGTTGTTTGTCTAAAGCTGATAAGGCATTTTTTCTCTTTGACCACTTGGAAGGTGAAGCCCGGGAGGAGATTAGACATCGTTCCAGTGGGAAACAGGGAGATCCGAACAAAATTATTGTGATTTTACGCGAGCTGTATGGTTGCTCCCAGTCGTATGTAGCGCTCCAAGGAGCCTTTTTCTCCAGGAAACAACAGGATGGGGAATCTTTGTTAGAGTTTTCCCTGGTCTTGATGTCTCTCCTGGAGAGGGTTAAACAACAGTCGCCTGATGCTATTCCTAATTCCGACATTGTGTTGCGTGATCAGTTTGTGGAGTATGTTGCCGATAGTGCTCTCCGCCGGGAATTGAAGCAACTAGTTCGTCGTCAGCCCTTGTTGGTGGTACGGGGGGGAAGCAATTAGGTGGGAACGAGAAGGGATGCCAGGAGGGGCGAGGGGTAGGAGTCAGTCCGTCCCAATGGCATATGGCATCCACTATGGAGTGCAGGGGCATTTGCAATCAGAGCTGAGCGAGTTGCAGGAGATGTTGAAATCGCAGCAGCAGTTGGATCGACTTACTTGTAGTGTTGCAGATATGCGGTTTCCTCTGCGGGTTCGCTGGCCCTTCCGTGCTGAAGTGCTACTTTGTCGCTGGTGCCAAAAACCAGGTCACTTTGCTCGTGAATGTGATGGGGAACGTGCTCCATCCCTAGCTCGCCGTGAGTCACCTTCTTCGACGAGGGTGGGACAGACTTTTGCTCAGCCGTCGGAAAACTAGGTCCCACTGAGCTGCTGAGTCACCGTTCGGTAGGGAAAGATCATGACTCAATGACGATAGCTCCCTTGCCACGTTTAATGGCGTCATGTCCGCACCTTGTTGTTTGTATGGGAGGTGTACAGGTACCCTGTTTGATCGATACTGGCTCTATGGTATCTACGATAACGGAAAGTTGTTTTGTGGAACTATTTGTACCATTGGGCTAGGATCGTCTCAGGGCATGTCACTGGTTCCAGCTCCAGGCAGCAAATGGGTCGTTAATTCCATACGTTGGTTATGTTGAGTTGGACGTTGAGCTTTGCGGCCAGGTAATTCCAGGGTGTGGTATATTGGTTGTTAGAGATCCCCCAAAGGGGACTGGTGCTCGAGTCCCTGGGATTTTGGGGATGAATGTTTTAAGTCGGTGTTACCAGGAGCTCTTTGGGTTGCACGGTGCTGCCCTTTTTGATGCACCATCTGTGTCAGGGGCCTCTCAGTTGGTGGTCCAAGCATTACAACATTGTCATGAGGTAGATGCCACCCCTCAAGAAAGCAGGATTGGAAGGGTACGACTGCGGGGTCGTAATGCTTGTCGTATTCCAGGCGGCACTATGAAAGTGGTGGCTGCTACCTGTTCTGGGCACTTTGCTGGGGAAACCGTGTTTTTTGAACCTCTTGAAACTGGGCTGCCTGCCGGATTGTTGGCATCCGCCGCCTTAATGCAAGTGACCCGGGGCACAGTCTATGTACCTGTCGTCAATGTAGGTAAGACTGATGTAATGTTGTTTTGAAACTCTGTTTTGGGCACCTTGCATCATGCATTTATTGTAAGCTTGCCCCGTGGTGTTTCTGAATGTAATTCAGTTTCTGTGTCCATGAATTCACAGACTTCTGTTGTTCCTCCTTCAGTAGCGGACCAAATTAAGAGTCTCAATCTGTCTGTGTTGTCCGAGTCTGAACAGGACCAGGTAAGATCTCTGTTGTTGAAATTTCATACTGTTTTTTCTGCGCATGAAGGTGATTTGGGATGTACCCAGATCCTTTCTCATGACATCCCCTTGACAGATTCAGTCCCAGTTCGTCAACGGCACAGGCGGATACCGCCGTCTGAGTACAATGTGGTAAAAACACACATAAACCAGCTACTAGAAACTAACATTATTAGAGAGAGTTGTAGTCCGTATGCCTCTCCCATTGTGTTGGTTGAAAAGAAGGATGGTACACTGCGCATGTGCGTTGATTACCGCCCGTTGAATGCAAACACTCGAAAAGACGCTTTTCCCTTGCCACGGATAGAAGAAACCTTGGATTCACTGACGGGGGCCAGGTGGTTTTCTACCATGGGCCTCGCCAGTGGTTACAATCAGGTTTCTGTTACTGAGGCGGATAGACATAAGACTGCCTTTTGTACACCCTTCGGTCCGTTTGAGTGGAATCGCATGCCGTTTGGGCTCTGCAATGCCCCAGTAACCTTCCAGAGGTTGATGGAGAGGTTGTTTGGGTTTCAGCAGTGCCAGTCCCTGCTTTTATACTTGGACGACATAGTGGTGTTTTCTTCTTCCGTGGCACAACATCTAGATAGGTTGGAGGTGGTTTTGAGTCAGCTGGAGCGAGAGGGGCTAAAGGCCAAGTTAGCCAAGTGTGCATTTTTCCAACAGGAGGTAAGTTATTTGGGACATATAATCTCGGCCAAGGGGGTGTCGACAGACCCAGGTAAGATAGAGGCGGTGAAACAATGGCCATGCCCTACGGGGGTGGCAGAGCTTCGGTCGTTCCTGGGGTTTGCCAGTTATTATCGGCAGTTTGTAGAGGGCTTTGGCTAGTTTTATTCATACACATTCACATTCCATGCAAACTTAAATAATTCTTTTGATTGTGTAAAGCTGTTTTGAGACAATGTCAATTGTTAAAAGCACTATACAAATAAAACTGAATTGAATTGAATAGTTGGCAGCCTCTCTACACCGTCTGGTAGCTGAGTTTACGGGTCATAAGTCCAGGGTTCGAGCAGAGTTGAGGTTTGGGGTGGCTTGGACAGAGCAGTGCCAAGTGAACTTTGAGGAACTGAAGAGCAGGCTCACTTATGCCCCAATATTGGCTTATGCTGATTTCTCCCTTCCCTTTATCTTGGAGGCAGATGCTAGTCATGGAGGTTTGGGAGCAGTTCTGTCCCAGGAACAGGAAGGGCAGGTGCGGCCCATAGCCTATGCTAGTCGCAGCCTTAGGCCTACTGAGCGCAATATGTCAAACTATAGTTCCATGAAGTTGGAATTTTTGGCGATCAAGTGGGCCATGACTGAAAAGTTTAGAGAATATCTGCTGGGGCACAGGTGTGTCATCTTTACTGATAATAACCCCCTCAGTCACCTGGCTACCACTAAGCTTGGGGCCACAGAGCAGCGGTGGGCTGTGCAGTTGGCCTCTTTTGATTTTGAGCTAAGGTATCATTCTGGGAGAAGCAACCGGAATGCGGATGCTCTTTCGCGACAGGGTCCCTCCAGTCAGGGTGAGTTGGCAGAGGTACTGCCTGGTACAGCGTTTCCCACTGTGGTACAGCAGGCTGGTGAGATGGGTTCTCAAGCAGCAGTCATGGTGCTTCCGGGTTTGGCTGTGGATATGCAGTCCTTACAGGATGAGGACCCTGTTATAGGTGAGGTGCTAAGGTTTTGGAGGCGAGGAGCCCCACCTAATTTAGAGGAATGTTGATGGTTACCCAAGGCTGTGGTGACTCTTTTGCGACAGTGGGGTCGGCTGTGTGAGCAGGACGGGGTATTGTACCGCTGAGTGTTTCGTTTGGATGGGGGAGAAGAGGTGTTGCAAGTGGTGTTACCCACACTATTGCATCATGAGGTACTGACCCAGTTACACCAGGAGCACGGGCACCAGGGGGTGGAACGGACCACTGAGTTGGTGCGACAGAGTTGTTTTTGGCCTGGCCTGACAGCCGATGTGGTACAATGGTGTCGAGAGTGCGAGAGGTATCAGGATTCAAAGGATACACAACATCTTCCCAATAGCTTTATGGGCCATTTGTTGGCCTCGAGGCCGAATGAAATATTGGCCCTTGATTTTACTGTGTTAGAACCCACCCGATCAGGATTGGAAAATGTGCTGGTAATAACGGATGCTTTTACAAACTATACATTGGCGGTACCTACACGAGACCAACGGGCAGAGACAGTGGCCCAGGTTTTGGTGGGGGAGTGGTTCTACAAGTTTGGTGTCCCCAGTCGGATTCATTCTGATCAGGGCCGTAATTTTGAGTCCTCCTTAGTACAGCAGCTTTGTGCACTCCCTGTGGACTTTCTCTTGGGTAGAGCCCAGGAGGTTGGAGTTGGTGGTGTGCATGAGTGGATGAGGGAACATCAGGCTAGGCTTCGGGTGGCATTTGAGGGGGCACGGGGGCGACTGGAAGCTGCGGCAGGCCGTCGTAAGGCACAACATGATGCCCATGTCCATGATGCACCACTGGGGGAGGGTCAGTTGGTGTATCTGCGTGAATATTGCGCCAGAGGTCGTCATGAGATTCAGGATCTGTGGAGCCCTGTGGTGTATCAGGTGATAAGGGCCCCCAAGGAGGGTGGGGCAGTATATGCCATCGCGCCAGTGGATGATTTGGGGAAGGTTAGATGTGTCCATCGGTCTGCCTTGAAGGCCCGTATCCGGAAGGATGGTCAAGTTTCAGTCTCCACCCGTTCCCCCCCCTTTGGAGAGTAAGGTGCCAACAGCAGAAGTTTTAGGGGAAGAAACTGATTTGTTTATGGTAGTGCCAGAATTTCCTCTGGTACACATTCCCCAGGTACAGGTTCCCTGGGATACTATTAGGTTACCAAGTAGGCCTGTAAGTGCTAATGAGGGGAACATAGTTATTGGGGGCCTTGAGGCTCCTAATTCTGTAGTAAGTGCATCACCGGGGCCTGTGTTAGGGGGTCAATTAGGTGGTTCGAGTACTTCTTTGCGGAGAACAGGGCCATCATTCAAATCTGCATCGGTTACCACGTGCTGCAGCCGAAGGCATGAGGACTGCTATAACACCAAGCCCTGTCTCAAATAAGATTTCTGTTTGGTTTAGGCCATGGGACATGGATACGGAGTAGTCTAAGGTTATGGGTCATTTAGTCATCGTCGGGACGCCGATTAAAAAAAATTGGGGATAGAATCCCAGATAGCAGAACAACATTGAATCATCGTTGAATCAACATTAAAGCATCAACCAACTTGTTATTGAATCAATGTTGAAATTTCAATGTTAAATGTTGATTTTTCATCAGGTTTGCACCTTGAAATAATGTTATTTCAATGATGAAAAATAGATCAAGATGGGCATAAAATCAATGTTTGTTCAACGTAAATTCAATCACTTATTTTACATTGAATCAACATTGAAACAATTATAGTTTAGTCTTGCTTTATGAACAGCAAGATTCTATGACAGTAAATCATGTCCGTTTTGATTTATTTCTTTAAATCAGAGACCATGTAGGGCTGAAAAGCTTTTTTTTTTTTTTTTTTAAACAAAAAGTCAGTAACTCAACATCCTTCAGTTTACATGTAAACATATTTATTTATTTATGCTCCATACCCATTTAAACAGGAAGTAACATCACAATTACAATAAAACAACTATATAATAAAACACACTACAACTTACATACAAATTATTATAAACTGTATGACAATCTTGATGACAAATGACTTTTTAGAAGAGAACTATTAGAAGAGATTGTTAATTCTGAATTCATAAAACAGAATCTAACTGCCAAGAGAAGAGACTGGAAAACCATAATATAAAAATGGCAGCCTGCCTCAGCAAAATTCAGTCAAATGCAAATAGAAACAACCAAGTCAGAAACACAACAGATGACTGAAACATTATTCGTAAGTTGAAATGTATTTACTCAGCAAAACAGATAATAAGACATGAGTCTGAACTTATGGTTTTCCACCACGAGCAATTCCCCCCAGCCGTTCTGGGGCATAACGAAGCCATTTCTGAACTGTTGAAGAAAAGAAACTCTGTGGCCTCCTTTTTTTCAGCTTTCAGCTGTTGTTGTAGTAGTGCATCTAAAGAATGAAAAACAAACAAAAGGTTAGAACTATACAATGCTCTAAAAACTTGGAGTGGTAGTTGTTTATGAATGACAGAAGGTGGGTCCTAAATTTTTGGAAATGTGACTTTTACAAATGTACAGATATGCAACATATGTTTTGAAATGTCCTACAATCTTCCATAGATACAATGCACACATTAGATTTTTTTAATATACAGGTCCTTCTCAAAAAATTAGCATATTGTGATAAAGTTCATTATTTTCTGTAATGTACTGATAAACATTAGACTTTCATATATTTTAGATTCATTACACACAACTGAAGTAGTTCAAGCCTTTTATTGTTTTAATGTTGATGATTGTGGCATACAGCTCATGAAAACCCAAAATCCCTATCTCAAAAAATTTGCATATTTCATCCGACCAATAAAAGAAAAGTGTTTTTAATACAAAAATAGTCAACCTTCATATAATTATGTTCAGTTCTGCACTCAATACTTGGTCGGGAATCCTTTTGCAGATTCTTGTGTCTCAACTTTCTCTTCACAATATCCCACAGATGCTCTATGGGGTTCAGGTCAGGAGAGTTGGCAGGCCAATTGAGCACAGTAATACCATGGTCAGTAAACCATTTACCAGTGGTTTTGGCACTGTGAGCAGGTGCCAGGTCGTGCTGAAAAATGAAATCTTCATCTCCATAAAGCTTTTCAGCAGATGGAAGCATGAAGTGCTCCAAAATCTCCTGATAGCTAGCTGCATTGACCCTGCCCTTGATAAAACACAGTGGACCAACACCAGCAGCTGACATGGCACCCCAGACCATCACTGACTGTGGGTACTTGACACTGGACTTCAGGCATTTTGGCATTTCCCTCTCCCCAGTCTTCCTCCAGACTCTGGCACCTTGATTTCCGAATGACATGCAAAATTTGCGACCTGTAGCCCATTTCCTGCACACGCCTGTACACGGTGGCTCTGGATGTTTCTACTCCAGACTCAGTCCACTGCTTCCGCAGGTCCCCCAAGGTCTGGAATCGGTCCTTCTCCACAATCTTCCTCAGGACCCGGTCACCTCTTCTCGTTGTGCAGCATTTTCTGCCACACTTTTTCCTTCCCACAGACTTCCCACTGAGGTGCCTTGATACAGCACTCTGGGAACAGCCTATTCGTTCAGAAATGTCTGTGTCTTACCCTCTTGCTTGAGGGTGTCAATGATGGCCTTCTGGACAGCAGTCAGGTCGGCAGTCTTACCCATGATTGCGGTTTTGAGTAATGAACCAGGCTGGGAGTTTTTAAAAGCCTCAGGAATCTTTTGTAGGTGTTTATAGATAATTAGTTGATTCAGATGATTAGGTTAATAGCTCATTTAGAGAACCTTTTCATGATATGCTAATTTTTTGAGATAGGGATTTTGGGTTTTCATGAGCTGTATGCCACAATCATCAATATTAAAACAATAAAAGGCTTGAACTACTTCAGTTGTGTGTAATGAATCTAAAATATATGAAAGTCTCATGTTTATCAGTACATTACAGAAAATAATGAACTTTATCACAATATGCTAATTTTTTGAGAAGGACCTGTATGTGTTATTTCACAATCTGCAAATGTTGTCCTACAATGTACATATTCAATGCTATGAAAACAAATATACTTAATGTAACAATGTAGTCTTTTATGTGCAAAAAAAAAAAAAAAAAACCTGTAGGACCAAAAAAATAAATAAATAAATAAATAAATAAATAAATAAATAAATCAACCCGTGGCGGCGGTTTTGCAATTTGTCCCCCGCACTCACAAATACTTAAACTGTTCCCTCAGTTTAACAAATCGTGGCCACGGATTAACAAACTGTATGCACAAATTTCCAATCCGTACGCTCAGATACCGTACTGTTTGCATATTTATTCTTAACGTGAAGACTTATTTTGGTGATTTTATTATAAGCTTTTTACCCAGAGTTAGATGCATGCTGCACTGTTAATGTTATTATTAAATAACGCCTATTATTACATTGCATTTAGTTTGAGAGCAAAGTAATGACAACATAAACTGTACATTATTTGTTTTGCATTGCTTTTTACCTTCTCCTCAAACTCACACTGCATGATTTTCAAAGTCATCGGATCACCATTGTTTTCACACTGTACTATTTCACACTGTACTATGTACCATCAACCACCATCCCACGCTTCTTTTGCCAAAACATCATGTCCATGCCATTGCTGAACAACAATAACATGAAAACAAGTCGAAAAAACGCTGTTCAGTCGATAGATGTCGAAACTACATCATTACACAGGCTTCCGAACAACATTAATATAAAAGACCATTGGCACGTCAGCTTCAGCATCTTTCACACAGCCATTCCATTAAACTTTAAAAATTTAAATTAAAAATTTTATTTAATTAATAGAAGTTAATTGATAAAGAAAATCTATTTATGACATTATTTTTGACAGCATTATGATTATTTATTAAAACTTCAGACAACAACAATTAGTGCCACGAGGTTATTTGCAACACTATATGTTCTACAAAATAGAGGACTACACACCTTACAGCGCAATATAATGTGGCTTTAGAAGAGGAAAGGTAGGATTAAGAAGTGAGCAAGTGATGAATTAGTATTATAGGTCCCAAGCAGATACAGTAACAATAATGGGTGCCCTACCTTATGCAGTCTCCATTGATGGCTAATAAACATTGATACAAGTAGGTTATGGTTAAAGTTGTGAACTTATAAAGTCTTAAATGTTTTGTTTTCCCTTCTCAACGCATTATGCATTTACTCACCAATAATGGCTACCTTTTTAATTTGGTCAAGTCTCCAAGTCGAAGGTGCCCAGCAGCAGATTCCGTACCATCGCAGTAGCAGAGGTGGCAAGGCGGGCTGCTCTCCACACTTCTGCCTGGCAAAACACCCCAGAGCCCTTTATAACTTCAATCTGAAAAATTATTTCACATCACAATATTAATTTATTGGCAACTTTTAGAAACTTTTCATGTTTCATACTGATTCTTATGTTTAGCTTCCCAATAGTTAATAGGATTTTATGTATAAATGCAGATTAATGATAATCTGGACATTCTGGACATTTGTTTACATGCAGGGTAAAACTGCAACAGGAACAGTACAAAATAAAAACTGAAAAAAGACGGACATTCAGAGTAAAACAGTGCAAGATAAAAAAATAAAAAAACTGTACAAAACATACATGCAGGGTAAGCATTGGTGGGAGCAATGTCCAAGCAGTGTAGAGAAATATTTCTGTACGACTTCATTGTTTTGTGTTGTGTAGTATAGTATTGTAATAGCTGATCAGAGTGATCAACTCCCCATGTGCTGGTTGTACGCAGTCACAGGACATGGAAATGTCTTTGTAGTCCATGTACCTTGTAATTTCACCCTCATCTTCACCGCGTCTACTGTAAAGCAGAATGGATGGTAGAACAGGTAGATACTTCTCATGTGTCCATCCACTTCACAAATACAAGAGGTCCATCTGAACGGAGCTTGCGTGTCCTGATGTGAGGGGCTGGTGAAGGCAAGGGTGATGCAGACACATTCCTAAAAACAAATAAATAAATAAATGTTAACCTATACTGTTCAGAGTAAATGGATGTGCAATTAATATGGATGCACAATATATACAGTACAGAGATGACCAAAAATGTATCCACACTTCAACATGAAAAATATACACCTCTCTTCTGTAGGTCACATGACAGCATCAATGATGGTGATAGATAATACTACACACTGCTGCCATAATTCAATTTGAGTTTTAAAAAACACCATCCACTGGACATTACACACATATTGAACACATTCTAAACAATTACATCTTATCAGGTATTTGTAAATACACGCTAAACAAAAGGGATTATATACATTTACACCAAAGAAATATTCATAAGCATCACTTAGCTACATAAGGCTGTATTTTAGCCACCTGCAACTTGCTTGTTTGTGCTAAATAACATTACTGATAGCAGTGTTATAAGCTAACCAAAATGGAGCCAAATACACATTAGCAACCATAATCTAAAGCTATCCAAAACAAGGTGAATATAAACATCTGTAAACTCCATAAGGCATTAGCTTAGCCACCGGGAAATATCATGTTTGTGCTACATGAGGCAGCATGCTAGCATGATTTACCTAAACTATATAAATGGCATTGAAAGCCAATGTGTCACACAAGCTGACAAGAGCTAGCTGTAGTGAGGAAAATATTTACTAATATTAGTTTAATATTATCAGAATACGAGTTATATAAGACTTAATAACTTACCCAGTGTAGCATGGGTCTATTCTCTGTTCAAAATGCTCCCGTTCGTCGTCGGAGTCACACAGTCTTCTTCTGAGGTAAATGTAAACTTTCCAGAACATTCTGAAGAGTTTCCTCGGATGTGTAAGCGCGTGCCATCTTCCAAAACGTGCTGAAAACTCACTGAATCTGAGTATTTTCAAGCCTGTCTCTCTGTGTTCGTTTTTCATGCCGGTGTCCGGGGGTGTGGTCTAGTATGTAAATTACCCGGACTGATTTCCGTGTGATTGGCGCATGGGCGTGTCCTGCCTCGGGTCATTAGCATATAAGTGTGACAGAAATTCTGTGCCTCTCCTTGGTTTCATATGGATTACATAAACTGAGAATATTTGTTTTCAATGTGACTTGCATCATTTAAAAGTAGACACTTTAAGCTTTATATAGATATATTTCTCATTTCAGTTAATTTTAGTGACGTGTTTCAAAAAGATTTTCACGGAGACTGAGGTTTCATATATGTGCATATATCCTCATATACTGCATGTGGCCAATTAGGATTAGTTTTTTGCATTTTTTTTTTGTTAGTTCTTAGTTATTGCCTTGATAATAGAAAATATGAGCTAGGCATCATGTATGACAGTTGCCAAAGTGAGATATGAGCTAAAATGACCAGATCCTGCCATAGGAGACATATCTTGTATGTACATATACAGTAGGGCTTATACAGTATGTGGATATAAAGAAGCAATACAGGAGACCTATATGGCCTGTATATGCACATATATGCACCTCAATGTTGCCTACATGTGGCATATATACGCATATATGCAGCATATATACGCATATATGCAGCATATATATTATCATATATGTGCATATATACTGCATATAGGTTTCATATATGCGCATATATCCTCATATTTACATTTACATTTAGGCATTTGGCAGACGCTCTTATCCAGAGCGACTTACATTTTTATCTCATTATACATCTGAGCAGTTGAGGGTTAAGGGCCTTGCTCAAGGGCCCAACAGTGGCAACTTGGTGGTTGTGGGGTTTGAACCTTAGTCCAATGCCTTAACCACTGAGCTACCCCTGGCCCCATATAGGTGCGGTTATATGCGCATATATACTGCATATAGGTTTCATATATGCGCATATATCCTCATATAGGTTCTTTCCATGTGGGGCACGCACACTGCTCTGGGTCAGACACAGACAACGGGAAACAGGAACTAAGGTCTCAAACAAATGCTTCCCAACAGAATACCGTAGGTCGCACTGCCAAAATTCTTTCACCGTGAGTGGCAGGAACTTCCAGACTACAACATATTGAATTCTCATGCCTGTAGAGTGTATTATAATGACGTGGCGACAGTGTAAAAACACCCTCCGATGTTAAATGCGAGCCGAAAATTGAGTACTTTTGAACGGCAAACAGGAATTAAGCTCTCAAGTGAGTAAACTAGACAGCAAGGTAAATACACAAAACTTACCGTCAAATTATTTTTTTTCCTCAATAACTATATATATATATATATATATATATATATATATATATATATATATATATATATATAATTATTATTATTATTTTTTTTTTAAGCACCATGGCAAATCTCTTGTAGTCAATTTTTTAACCTGTTTTAAACACATACACACATGCATACACATTTTTATAGAAATGCACTTAGTTAATTTAATTTGCCTTACATTGTTGAATGAGGATGGGTTCCACAACCAAAAATCAACATTGATTCAATGTTTGTCTTTTCAACACTGAAAAGCATTGAATTATCAACATTGATTCAACATTATTTAGCATTGAAAAATCAACCTCAACCAAAATGATGATTCTGATGAAATTTCAACATTGAATCAATGTCACCTTGCTATCTGGGATGTAGCAGGGTAAGTGGTTGTTTATTTGTGATTCAGCTGGTTATTAGATTAATGAGGGGAACACAGTCTATTTTCTTATTTTGATTGGTGGTGACATGTTTGTGGTGTCCTCTTCAACTGGGCGTGTCCCTTTTCGTTCCTGGTTCCTGGTTGTTAAGGTAGGCTTGGATTCTGTTGACTATGTAGCTAGGTGAATAACTTAATGCGAATCGACACCATTTACAGTTTCATTCTAGTGGAGTTGGCGGCATGGGCGTGTGGATTATTCGTGGCGCAGCGTGCTTTTTGGTATGCCGGTATTTACAATAAAATTCTTTATCACTTTGGCAGTAAACCTATTTAGTGTATTGTTATAGTGACAGCGGCGCTAGCAGGATGAGAATGCCTGCCGGTAGATTGAGCTGGGCATCGGCAGTGAGTAATCATATAGCTTCACGCTTCATTGTCTAACCCAATGGTTCTCAAAGTGTGGGCGCCCCACACTTTGAGAACCACTGGGTTAGACAATGAAGCGTGGGGGAACTAGTGGGGAATATAGACATGACAGGTGGGGCGCAATGAACGGGAGGAAATTAGTGGAAAATTACAGGAAAGTACCTATTCCTATTCTAATTCATGCTTTTCTTTATTGATAATGAAGAGAGTACGCTCAAAACTAAACAATCACACACAAATAAATGGATCATTAATACAAGTAAGTTTAAAATAAAATAAAACCGGGAGAAAAAGTGGAACCATAGTGGAACAATAACGGTTTAACGTCGGACAAACTTGAGCAGCGCTGCTCGAATCACAAACCTGCGTGAGCCACTGGGCAGCGCTGCGCGACTCTGACAGAAATAAACCGCGCCGACCATCAAAATACATTTTACCCCGCTGGGATGCGCACGTACAATCCAGGCATGGCAAGGCAGAAACAATATTAAACAGTCCTGACATTTTAAATGAATTGTTTTAAAATAAAACACAGTGGGTCGCGCAGGTTTGTGATTCGAGCGGCGCTGCACGATCCACCGGGCTGCGCAAATAAACCAGATCATCACTGCGCTATCCAGATAGTCGCGCTGCGCTGTATTTGCGCAGATATTTGGTTCAATCGGGTGCCACGGTTTCATCCCACTTTTTCTGTGTTTGGTTTCACATACACTTCGACAATGGAAGAAGACGGTGCAGCAGCAGTGAGTTTACTTACATGTGACAAAACCAACAATGAGGAGATTGTAAAGAAAAAAAGTGCCTCGTCTGTGGTGTGGAATTGGTTTGGGTAAAAGAAAAGTGAGACGAATGAGATGAACATGATTTGGAAGGTATGCAAGTGCACTGTTTTAACAAGTGGTGGAAACACGTCAAACCTTTTCTATCATCTGAAATACAAGCATCCAAATGAATATGGCCAAAGTAAAAAAATGCGGCAAACCTCAGCGATTCACAGTTTAAATAAAATTACATAAAAAAATAAAATTATGTAAAACTATTTCTTTGTGTTTTCATTTTTATTTATGCATTTTCAGATACAAATTGCTATATTGTGATATATATCGTTATTGAGTTAGAAAATTGCTTCTACCGTGATAGAAGTTTTTGGTTATATCGCCCACCCCTAATGAAGCCTGTCTTCAGCTTGGATTCATGGTGGGGATGGTGGGGGCAGAAGAGAGACCCGTGTGTGTTTTGTGTCTTAAACCGCTGGCAGCAGACCGCATGAGACCCAACAAATTAGGAAGACACTTAGAGACAACACACTCCAGTCACGTTAATAAACCACTGGACGTCTTTGAAAGAAAGCTGGCAGAATACAGACAGCAGGAGAATCGCATGGTAAAATCTGAATCAGTGGACAGCAAAGCACAAATGGCTTCATTCAAAGTTGCATACAGAATTGGCCAGTGCAAAAAAAACTACAAACGATTGCTGAGCAGCTAATAAACATGGGGTCAATTATGCAAAGATAAGTGACAACGTAAGCCTTTTATAACAATTGCACGTGTATTTTATCTGTTTTTAACTTGGTGGTGTTTGATCGTATTGGTTTAGGAATTGATATTTCAATAAACAGTAAACTTGGCCGATTTCGTTATTATTTTGTGGACAAGTGGGGCTTGAATATTCGCTCACCCCCTTATGTGGGGAATGACAGAAAAAGTTTGAGAACCACTGGTCTAACCCAAGTAAGTATATTTATTGTGTCTTTTCTTTCCATGTGGTCAATATATTGAGGTTAATGTGGATATTTTCCTCGTATTAGGAGTGAAGTGGAACATTATAATTCCTTCGCCTTATTTCTAGTTGAAATTCTATCGGCGACGCCATTGCTGTTTTGCTTATAAGTAAGAAGACTGCTTGCTTGCGCTCGGCTGCTTTTGTATGCCATTGGGCTGGTAGCTACAATGTGCATGCTTAAGTTTCTTTAGTTTTTTTCTATTTTTATTTTTGATTGGCTGTTATTCTTGTTTTGTGTGGATGGAGCTGTTTTTCATGTCTGCTTTGTGTATCATGTTGTGACGGTGTGAGTGTTTGTGTTGTTGTCTCTTTTTGTAATGTTAATTTGGTGCATTTAGGCACCGGTCTCGGTCGTATATAGGACTGGGAGACGACTTGGTGCCTTTGTCTATATACTACTGAGTCTGTGAAATTGTTTGCTTATATCCTTTCTTTTGTTTAATGTGATTATTGTTCATTGTTCATTATTGTATGATTATGTAGACTTTGTGTTAGTTCTGTGTGTGCATGTTGGTGTTGTGTTCTTTTTCTTTCCTTCTTGTTTTGATCAGGAGCCAGGCACGGTGCAGGACAGGGGAAGCTGGCTGCATGCGTTTGGGGTGTGTGCTTCACCGATTGCAAGTGTACCAACACAATAATTTCTTGTAGTGAGTGCATGGCATCTAATTTGATGTGAATTTGGGTGGGTTTTGGATGATTTTCTGAGCTGCAGCCGGCCTGCTGTGTCCTGTCAGTCTCTGTTCCCTTTTTCCCCTTTCCCTCCCTTTTTGAGGAGTGTTTTTATTATGTAATGGCAAAGTAAAATGTGTATTGCTTCTGTGTCTATTTGGGAGCAAATAGTGCTGTCTGTTTTTAATAAATAAAAACATCCTTTTTGTATTGATACCCATGTCTCGGGTGATTTTTAGTCTTGCCTTTGATAGTTGGAACTTACCTGTGTGTCTTTATTGGGAGTATTCCCCTGGCGCCCCACCAGGGTGGCATAGTCGGTGGCATCCCGCCTTTTGGGATATTACGATTGCCACATGATGTATTAGCGATTAAATTATTACTTATCTAGTTAACGTTATCTTGTTTACAATAGCTTGTTTACATAGTGCACTGCAACTAACACGACAAACGCTGTTTCCCATGCAGTGTTTTATTTGTGATGACTTGGATAAATGTTAACTTAACATTAACGGCCACAATTAGCATATTGTGTAGCTGTACATTCACTAAATGAGCACTGTGCCTAGTCCGAACTGTATATTTTTGTATAATCAATATCCATTCTGTTCTAAGTGTCTTAATTCATTTTAAATACAATTTTAAACCTTTTTTTAATTCCTTGTTTTTATTGTTGTGATAATTTTTTGATAGTTTTACTTTCTTTATGTAAAGCAATTTGAATGACGCGGCGCGGTGGTGTAGTGGTTAGCACTGTCGCCTTGCACCTCCAGGGTCTGGGTTCGATTCCCCGGCCAGGCTTGATTCCCGTCTCTGTGTGCATGGAGTTTGCATGTTCTCCCCGTGCTTGGTGGGTTTCCTCCGGGTACTCCGGTTTCCTCCCACAGTCCAAAGATATGCAGGTTAGGCTAATTGGCGTTCCCAAATTGCCCGTAGTGTGTGATTGGGTATGTGAGTGTGTGTATGTGTGTGTGCCCTGCGATGGATTGGCACCCTGTCCAGGGTGTACCCCGCCTAGTGCCCGAAGTCTCCTGGGATAGGCTCCAGGTCCCCCGCGACCCTGAACACAGGATAAAGCGGTATAGAAAATGAATGAATGAATGAATTTGAATGACCATTGTGTATGAAATGTGCTACAGTATAAATAAACTTGCCTTGCAGTGTCATAGATAAATCGACATAAGATCATTTTTCAGTGACCTAAACGCCAAGTAAGTGCAAGTTCACATATTAAGGCAATTTGGCTTTAAGAATGGGTGCTTATGAAAATACTAAAGTCACAATATCAATCACAGTCAAAGGAGACTTTTATTGAAGGGATAATGACAGATAAAATTTTTTTTTTTTTTTTTTTTTGGGTGAACAATTTCTTTAATGTTTTTGGAGTTGTGGCTGTTCAGTAGAAAGTAATAGGCTCACCAATTTACAGTATGATCTTTCAATTTAACAAGTGTAATGTAAACAAGTTAGTTATTATGAGTATTCCTGCATTTTTTTCTGATTCAGGAGTCAGTCTGTTCTGAGACAGTGAGAGTAGAGGAAGGGGCAGATTCAGAACCAGGGAGGGAGCCGGAAACGGCAGAACAAAGAGATGATATTGCCAGCACCAGCACAGGGAGCACAGTTTTTAGTTTAGATCTCATGTTTACATTTTATTGTATGTTGATGGCTTGACTGTAAACAACAAATTTTTTTAACATAGTTTTTGAAAAATCTGCTTTGTCATTGAACCTGAGAAAAACTTTGAAAATAACCATAATGGCGCAGTCTCCATACTACAATAATAATGATAGAAGCAAAGTTTTTCACTGTGGGGACATATCTCTATAAGTACAATTTGACTGTATTATATGTGTCCCCTTCAAAAATTGCTCATGCGAAATTTTATATTTATTGTCTCCCCCCCCTACTGTTAAATGAAATTTACGGCCATGCCGTTGAGGGTGAAACCTGTCACTCTTTTTCTGTCAACAATCTGACCCCTTCTAACATCTGGACCTGTCTGACTAATCCTGATATCCCAGTTCTTGGTGGGTTTCTTGTTGACTGAGATGCATGTGGTGACTGAGAGCAGGTCCACTTGATGACCATGAAGATAAACTGGTAAGCTATACTGGAATTATAAGTTATAATTTTTTCCTTACATTTTTCTCATTTATTTCCAGATATTTTTAATTCTGTAAACCTTGACAATTTTGGTAATTGACGTGTGCTGGACGAAAACAGAAAAATCTACTACTGTTTTGTAGCACTTAGCGTATAGTACCACTAATAATACGACACATGTACCTACCTAGTACAGTAGGTATGTGTGGGGATAGATTTATTCCAATGATATTTAAATTAACATCACATGAGAGGGAGTTCTGTATTGCTGGATCTGACACAGCTGTGATGCGGTTTTAAGGACAGGTTAAAACCTCAGCAGTGTGTGTGCACCCCATATTAAGGGTGGGGAAATTGCTGTAAAGTTATTTCTGGATAAATATGATAGGTCATGGGGATAATTATTCAACAAGACAATTATTGTAGTTGTGCTGGGGAAAAAAGTGGATTCAGAAGGAGAGCTTTGTGTGGGTTGGTGACAAGTTGGCAACTAGTGATCTGTAGTTCTGCCCTACTGTCCTATTCCTGCGGTCCCAGGGTGGTCATTAGCAGATCTAATTTAGAATTAGAACTAGAACTGAACAAGAGTAAGCAGAGTAATAAGAGTAATGATATTGGCCTTCGGATAACACAACTGCATAAAGCACAAATGCAGAAAGGTAGAGCATATTTACACAGACTGGTCAAAAGATCCTTCAGTCTGATACTACATGGGGAGCAGTGATAGTGCCCAGTTGTAGGGTAGAGATAAAGAAATCAAGAGCTACTCTACAAAGCATTACATACTCAAGGATTAGTCAAGTAAAGGAAATCATATGGTGGAATGGTGGTGTAGTGGTAGCACTGGTGCCTTGCAACTCCAGGGTCTGGGTTCGATTCCCAGCCGGGTTCGATTCCCATCTCTGTTTGCAGGTTCTTCCCGTGCTTGGTGGGTTCCCTTCGGGTACTCCGGTTTCCTCCCACAGTCCAAAGATATGCAGTTTAAGCTATTTGGCATTCCCAAATTGCCCGTAGGGTGTGAGTGTGTATGTATGTGTGCCCTGCAATGGATTTCCACCTTGTGACCTAAGTCTACTGGGATAGGCTCCAGGTCCCACGACCCTGAATACAGGATGAAGCGGTATAGAAGGTGAGTGAGGAAATCATATTTATATGGGTTTCACTCACATGGGGATTCCAGGACATGAGAACTTGGATAAAGCAACCAAGCAAACCAAAAAGAAGTAGAGAGCAACATTAAGATGTCATTTAAAAGCAAGGGGGAAAGTTTAGTATGTAGGAGAATTATGCAAGCATGGTGTGTAAAATAACCCTGGTGGTGAGGAAGGTGAAGAGGACAAAGGCAGAGCAGAGGACAAAGTGGTGGAAGTTGAAAAAGGAAGAATGTTGTGTAGTCTTCAGGGAGGAGTTGAGACAGGCTATGGGTGGTCAGGAGGTGCTTTCAGTGGACTGGACAACTACAGCCAATGTGATCAGGGAGACAGGTAGGAGGGTACTTGGTGTATCATCAGGTAAGGGAAAAGTGGACAAGGAGACTTGGTGGTGGAATGAGGAAGTCCAGGAGTGTATACAGGGAAAGAGGCTAGCTAAGAAGAAGTGGGACTCTGATACGACTGAAGAGAGTAGACAGGAGTACAGGGAGATGCAGCATAAGGTGAGGATAGAGGTGGCAAAGGCCAAACAAAGAGCATATGAGAACTTGTATGCTAGGCTGGACAGTAAGGAGGGAGAGGTGGATCTGTACAGGTTGGCGAGGCAGAGAGATACAGATGGAAAGGATGTGCAGCAGGTTAGAGTGATTAAAGATAGAGATGGAAATGTACTGACAGATGCCAGCAGGGTGATGGGAAGATGTAATGAGTATTTTGAGGAGTTGATGATTGAGGAAAACGAAAGAGAAGAAAGAATAGAAGAGGTGACTGTTTTGGAGCAGGAAGTAGCAATTATTTGTAAAAGTGAGGTGAGAAGGGCGTTGAAGAGGATGAAGAGTGGAAAGGCTGTTGGTCCTGATGACATACCTGTGGAGGTATGGAAGTGCTTAGGAGAGGTGGCAGTAGAGTTTCTGACTAGTTTGTTTAACAAGATCTTGGACAGCGAGAGGATTCCAGAGGAATGGAGGAGAAGTGTATTGGCGCCGATTTTTAAGAACAAGGGAGATGTGCAGAGCTGTGGCAATTACAGAGGTATAAAGCTAATGAGCCATACAATGAAGCTGTAGGAAAGAGTAGTGGAAGCTAGGTTAAGGGCAGAGGTGAGAATTTGTGAGCAGCAATATGGTTTCATGCCTAGAAAGAGTACATCAGATGCAGTATTTGCTTTGAGGATTCTGGTGGAGAAGTACAGAGAAGGTAATAAAGAGTTGCATTGTGTCTTTGTAGATTTAGAGAAAGCGTATGACAGGGTGCCGAGAGAGGAGCTGTGGTGGTGTATGAGGATGTCTGGAGTGGCAGAGATGAAGAAGTTGAAGTTCTCTTTGGGAGTGACAAGGATGGATAGGATCAAGAATGAGTTCATCAAAGGGACTACCCATGTTACTGTAGATGTTTTGGAGATAAAGTCAGAGAGACCAGATTGAGGTGGTTTGGACATGTTTGCTCTGTTGATGGACAGGATGACAGATGAAGTTAGACAGGAGTCTCCATGGACTATGATGTTTGCAGATGACATTGTGCTTTGTAGCGAGAGCAGGGAACAGGTGGAAGAAAATTTGGAGAGGTGGGGGTATGCTCTGGAAAGCAGAGGAATGAAGGTTAGCCGCAGCAAGACGGAATACATGTGTGTGTGAATGAGAGGAACCCAAGAAGAACGGTGAGGATACAGGGAGCAGAGGTAAAAAAGGTGCAGGACTTTAAGTACTTAGGGTCAACGGTCCAGAGCAATGGAGAGTGTGGAAAGGAGGTGAAGAGGCGGGTACAGGCAGGTTGGAATGGGTGGAGAAAAGTTTCAGGTGTGTTGTGCGATAAAAGAGTATCAGCGAGAATGAAAGGAAAGGTGTACAGGACAGTGGTGAGACCAGCGATGCTCTATGGCTTAGAGACAGTGGCACTGAAGAAAAGACAGGAGGCAGAGTTGGAGGTAGCAGAGCTGAAGATGTTGAGGTTCTCCTTGGGAGTGACAAGGATGGATAGGATCAAGAATGAGTTCATCAGAGGGACAACCCATGTTAGATGTTTTGGAGATAGTCATAGAGGCCAGATTGAGGTGGTTTTGACATGTTCAGAGGAAATATGGTGAATATATCGGTAGAAGGTTGCTGAGGTTGGAACTGCCAGGTAGGAGGTCTAGAGGAAGACCAAAGAGGAGATTTATGGATGCAGCGAGAGAGGACATGAAGTTAGTTGGTGTGAGAGAAGAGGATGCAGAGGATAGGGTTAGATGGAGGCAGAAGATTCGCTGTGGCGACCCCTGAAAGGGAACAGCCGAAAGTCAAAGAAGGTACTGTAGGAGAAGTCGAGGAGGGAATCAAATGAACATCACTGTAATACAGATTACAAGGTAAAGTAGGTGCAACATCAGTGGCGGTTTTAGGGTAGGGCGAACTGGGCAGTCGCCCAGGGAGGCATTTTTTCATGTCACGTGGGGGGCGGCACACGAACCAGGAGGAAAAAATAATAATCTGTGCTGCTAAACGGTTTTCTATCATCTATGATACCTGCGCTGCGCCCGCGCCGCCCCTGCTGCTGAAGGTGTCGCACAGAAGCTGAGCGAGCGATGATGCGGGGGACGCTGGGGGAGTGGGGAGGTGCCGGGAGAGAGTCTCGCCCAATTCAGTGTAGAGAGGGAAAGTTAAAGAGGGAAAAGAACAGATGATGATCAGTAAAGTGAAGACTAGTTAAAGCAATCTCGATAGCACACCGGGAATCATATGAAAACGTCCAACAGGTTACTGTGAGTCAGCAAGAGGAGACCATACATCATGTTATCATATTATGAAGGAAATATGCAGCAGAAAGGGAAGTAATGAGCTATTATTTTTAAGAAGTAGGGCTGTCGATCTATATAATAAATATAAATAAATCTATAATAAATACGTATATCTGAGGATGACTGAGATATGAATGAGTGTTTTATAAAATAATGAGGCAGTGAAGGGTTAATGATGTTTGATGGTGGTAGTGCAATATCAGAATGACAACCACTGTTAAACTGCACAGAAGAAGAGGATGAGGAGGAGGAAGGTTGGTCTCTTCACTCTTGCGCAGTGGTGTCCAATCTTCTACACACATGATCTTCCTGGAGACGATTAGGCACCCGTTCTAAAGAAAAAAAGTGTAGTTGCAACTTTTAAACAATGGATAATGAATTGTCAAGGCACTTAAAGAAGTTCATTAAAGTCATTCATTGTGACACCTTACAGATGAAAGTAAAAGAAAGTGTAGAGAAATGCTGCAAAATCATAGAGAAAGTAAAACAGGAAAGGAAGATGATGCTGAATTTTCTATGACTGGGGTAACACGAGCACTAAATGAATGCAAGCAATCTGTTCCAGAGTGAAAAGTATCAGCTACATGTTTAAACGTGTTTTCCAATACCATGATGAATATCATATTCAAATTATTTAATACGGCATCAGGGGAAATTCCCAAGCAGAGGAAACAAGCGGTGATTCTACTAATAGTTAAAGTTTAAGACCAATCAAAAGCAACTAACGACAGGCCTACAGTATTACCCTCAGCTCTAATCTGTGTAAGATGATGGAAAAAATTATATATAGTTAAAAGTTCAGTGTCTATGTGGAAGTCAGGCAACTGATATGACCACAACAATAGATGGTCTGACTGCATTGAGCACAGAAGTGGTGAAGACCACAGAGAGAAGTTAAGTTAGTTATGCCTTCTCACAAATTTTTGTCACATATACAGTACAGTACATAAATTCTTTTTCACATATATCAGTGTAACTGGGGTTAGCCATGATACAGCACCCCTGGAGCAGATGTCACCCTTGGACAATAGCTCATTCAAACTAGTGTACGACTAAAGGGTACAGCAGTGTCACTAAACGACACAATTAACTACTCAAAACTACTCATCATCACACTTATATCACAGGATTTCAGTGACATGTTTTAATATGATTGCTTGTGACAACAATCTCTTGAAAAGTTTAAGGACTGAAAGACTACCCAAGTGTCCATCAGTGAACAGTTTATAAGTGGCCTTAATATCATCTGAAACGTTTCCTGTTATACAGTACATTGGCACTTTCCACCCCAAAGCACACAGTTATAGAAGTTGGTTATTTAAGGTCGTGCTATTCAGTATTGTGGCGTGGGCGGGGTGGCGGCTGACGACCGTCATGCCTTGCGGGGGTTTTCTATGTGCCCACCATGAGCGAGAAGGGTGTTTAGGTTAGTGGCTTCGGCCAAGTTGGGCGTGTGTATGTGTGTGTGCTTGACCTGTGTATGTGTGCTTGTGCTGAGTTAATAAACTACTCCCCAGCCATTTGATTGGGGAGCAAGTAAGCTCACTCGTCCTCCAAGATCCCTGCTAGCGTCGAAAAACGCTACATTGGTGTCAGAAGTGGGATGGAGAGTTTCGAGGTGGAGCGAACGGCGGAGGACCTGCTGAAGATTCAGCAGGGCCGCCGAGTTGCAACACAGCTCCGTGCCGGCGATGTCGCCGCAGCTGCGCCTTCCCTCCTACAACGGCGCCGTTGAACCCTACGCGTTCTTCGGCCAAGTGGAGCTAGCCTCCGACTTCGCAGGCTGTTCTTCGGCAGAAACGGCCATAAGGGTTGCACTCTCGCTGAAGGGCAACGCGCTCCGTGCACTGGAAGACCTCTGGGCCGATGAGCGGAAGGACTGGGCAAAGCTCCGAGAGTCGCTTCACCTCCGGTTCGGCGCCGGTGACCGTCGAGGAGCTAGCGGTCCGCGAGCGGCGCGCGTCGGAGCCACTGGGCGCGTTCGCCATGGCTTTCCAGAGTGCGAGCCCAATAAGCAGGAAGAGCTAGCGTATCGCGCTTTTCTTCGAGGACTCCGAGAGCCGCGGCTCCGTGAGCACATCAGGTTAGCAGCACCAGCTTCCCTTACTGAGGCGCTACGCGCAGCACAGCGCGCTGAACCCATAATTGCTGTGCCTCACGGCGAAAGAGCCGAGCGATCGCCCGCAGCTCGGGGGCACTCGGTAGGTGATTCTAGCCAGGGACAGGGCTACCCGTCACGGCTAGACAACGGAAAAGTCTCTGGGGTTTCGCGGCGATGCCGAGGCAACGTTCCTAGGCCTGAGGGACAGCGTACCCCAGCAGCCGTCGAACGAGCGCCGGTGGTCGTGCCAGGTGAACATCCGGGCAGCAAAGCGCATCGTCGGTACTGCGAGCGAGGTGAAGAGCGTGTGTGCCAAGTTACTCCCTCGCCGAGAGCATCGCCCGCAGTCGTTTCACCTGCGCCGCCGCTGGTCAGTGAACGCTTTGTCCACTACACGGCAAAGAAGTGCCCCACCCAGCGCTTGCGGGCACCGCTGCAGGACTTTCGGGTGGGGGCACCTGTGGAGCGTGTGGACGTGGACACTCACAGCCAGGGGCGAGGCTTTGCTGCTGGTGAGCAGGTGTTGGTGTGTTCCTCTGGAAGGAAGACAGGGCGTTCACCCAAGTTCATGTCTCACTGGGTGGGCCCCTGTACGGTACTCGCTCAGCTCTCTGATGTCATCTACCGGGTGCGGTTGGCGGGGCGGGCGCTAGTTTTGCTCCACCGAGACCGTCTTGCGCCTTACCAGCCGCACGCCGGCGAGACACCGAACTCTGCGGAGGCCGGACCGCCTCCGGGACAATGTGCTGTTCTTCAAAAGGCACAGCGCGTGCACAGCACCGACCGCCTTCACGCCTCCAAGACTGAGAGTCATGGTGCCCGGGGACGGTCACAGCTCGGGTGGGGGCAGTGTGGCGTGGGCGGGGTGGCGGCTGACGACCGTCATGCCTTGCGGGGGTTTTCTATGTGTCCACCATGAGAGAGAAGGGTGTTTAGGTTAGTGGCTTCGGCCAAGTTGGGCGTGTGTATGTGTGTGCTTGACCTGTGTATGTGTGCTTGTGCTGAGTTAATAAACTACTCCCCAGCCATTTGAATTGGGGAGCAAGTAAGCTCACTCGTCCTCCAAGATCCCTGCTAGCGTCGAAAAACGCTACAGTATCAACCAAATTAGGACGAGTGCTAAGACTGTATAGTTATTTTCATTTGCCACGCTAGCCTTTTATAGCAGCTCAAACTGTATGCCAACAAGATCACTGATGTTTGAAGGAAACATTTCTAAAATGTCATTATTACATGTTTTTAACTACAAAGTTTCTGATGCAGGGATGAAATTAACTGAATGTTTCTAGAAGTTTGAAGTTAATGTTTAATGTTAATGCTGAAACTTTTCCCTGCGCAATGAAAACAGCTTCTGAACATTAAATATGCAGGAGGAAGGACATTTTTAACACAGTGTAATGAATCTATAGATTTGCATTAAATTAACTGAGGGGAAAAAAATGGAAGGAGGCAAAAAAATTTAAGTATAACGTATAATGGTGAAACATGAGTAAAGTAAATTTAGCATTTTACCAAATATAGGTCAGTTAAACTGATATGAATACAAAAGTAAGGAAATCAGAAGGAAGAAGAGGAGAGAGACTGAGAAAACACATTTCTCTCATTTCATGATGTTACACGAAAAAACACTTATTCAGCAAAAGCTGTGACTCTGTACTGCTCCAGTGATGCCGAGTCCGACTCCTGCACCCTCACGTATCACATATCGTCCATTCAGCGAGACAAAATTGTAGACCTATTATCCACAATCCCCTCTGGACGTGAATGTGCGTGTGTGTCTATTTCTGGGAAAACCGCACTTAATAGAAATCTTTCTCTGTTCTCTGTAGAGGAAGATAACAAATCTTTCATTTGAGTTTAAGGTTGCACATTTGTCACATTTTTCTCAACCAATCAAAAATCAATTAATAATAATTCATAATTAATGATAATTAATAATGTGAGACAAACAACTGAAGCAAAAGTATTTTCAAAACAGAATTTCAAGGATCACAAGGTAATAAAATAAAATACTACTCTTGTCTCTCTGTATTCATTTAAATGCTAAAGAAGCTAAAATACGTCCGTCACTGCGTGTTGTCTGAAGTGGAATCACCAAAAGATAATACATACCTGTATATGCAAGATACACTGAGATATCCTGTGCCAAAACAACATTGACGGTTATTTGATCATTAGCATCCTTCATTTCTAAAGAGCTTAGGATGTAATTTTATGAAACAAATGTTTGTGCCATGTTCTAATGTTATACTTGACGATATTTAGCATCATGAAAATCATAGGACTAATAATTTTGGAGCAATGTTATAAGAATGTTACCTAATTACAATTTTTTTTGTTTACTTTCTGTTCATCAATCAACAATAGTGAATCTGTGTGATCAATCTGACTGACTGTCACCAGACTGAAGTTGATTGTTTTCCTTGAAGAGCACATCACCAAGTGATTTATTCTTATTATTCTTATTATTCTTATTTTTATTTATTATTCTCGCACCACTTCAAATTACAGCAAATACTCATATATTTTTTATTAGTAGTAAAAGTATAAGTATAGTTATGATTTATTTAATTATATTTAATTGTTTAAAAAGAATTGTGAAACACATTTCTTCCTTTTCATTATTATTTAGTTTATCTTTTATATTGTTAGTGTAAATTCCTCTTTTTTTAATGTTTCCTAAAAGTTAAAGTTGGAGCTGTAGCTTTACAATCTGCTGACACTGGAGACTCCCTCCACATAGGATACAGAAATACATTTCCCCTTAAAGAAATAACCCAGCGGTCACTCTAGTCACAGTTTATACCTCTTACTGCATGAAACGACTGACCTCAAAATATAGGTGAACTTTCCTCACAGTGGTGTATTTGTAGTGGTTTATATTTTTTTTAATCCATCACACAACCCATTCCTGCACTCATAAGTCTGTTCATGTAGACATATAAACTCTGAAATCATTTATTAATGATTGTTTTTTATTTACCAAAAACAATTATACACACACTTTATTCCTTCCTTCACCCCAAACTTCCTCATGAAACATTTTTCTTTGAGCAGATTATTTCAGAACATGACCTTTCTTGTAACTGTAAATTTACTTTTACTTTCTGACTCACTCATCGTCGTCTATACCACGGCACGGGGAGAACTCCAGGAATCGAACCCGGACCCTGGAGGTGCAAGGCGACACCATCATGCCGCAGCTTTTAGTTTAGATATAACTCAGCGTTTAGATATAACTCAGAGTCATGCCACCTGCAGAAGTTCTCTGACGACTCTGTGGTTGTTGGGTGTATAGAGGAGGGTGACACCTCGGGGTACCAGTCTGTTGTGGATGACTTCGTTTCCTGGTGTGAGCGTAATCACCTACAACTCAACATCAGGAAAACAAAGGAGATGGTGGTAGACTTTAGGAGAAGCAAGACCCCTGTGACTCCTATATCTGTCAAGGGGGAGATAGTGGACATTGTCTCCGATTACAAATATCTGGGAGTTTATCTGGACAACAAACTTGACTGGTCACTCAACACAACGGCACTCTACAAGAAAGGTCAGAGTCGATTGTACTTTCTTCGAAGGCTCAGGTCTTTTAACGTCTGTAATACCATTCTACGGATGTTCTATGAGACCGTTGTGGCGAGTGTCATTTTTTACGCTGTGGTCTGTTGGGGTGGTAACATTAAGGTGTCTGATAAGAACAAACTGGACAAGTCAATTAAAAAGGCCGGATCTGTGCTAGGCATGGAGCTTGACTCGGTGGATGTAGTAGCAAAGAGGAGGATTCTGTCCAAAGTACAATCCATTGTGAACAATCCTTCTCACCCGCTATACAGTGTTTTGGCTGAACAGAGGAGCAGTTTCAGCCAGAGACTGATTACTATCAAGTGTTCCACCGAGCGTCACAGGAGATCCTTTCTCCCAACGGCCATAAAACTTTACAACTCTTCTCTGTAACTCATACACACATGTACTGTATGTGGATTTTTTCACTGACTGGTATACAACAGGACACTAATACTTACCCATTTTTTTATTATTTTTTTTTGTATTATTATTTATTACCTTTATTACCTTCCTTAGTTAAACAACTGTGAGCACCTGTAACCGAGCATAAGCAATTTCCCTTTGGGATTAATAAAGTTCTTTGAATCTTGAATCTTTTACTTTCTTTTACCATTTAAATTTCTTTCTTTCACATTTATCCCTGCCCCATTCTCTATTCCTTGCCTTTTTCTATTCTTTAATTTATTTTTCTTTTGCAGCATATCTATACATTCCTAATTTTTTACCTTTATTTATTTGTCTTTACTCTTTTTTCCTTTAGCATTTGTTGTGTTTTTTTTTTTTTTACTTTACTGATATTTTGTTCCCTTTCTCTTTATTTGCTTTTACTTTTTCTTTCTTACCTTTTCTAATTTCTTTCTGTATTGCTTTCTTAATTTTTTCAAATGTTCGGTAAAATTATTTTTAAAAATACAATTATAGAAAATACAAATATAATGTAAAATTTTTTTATTTTTTTTATTTTTGCTTATCTTTCTTTGTTACAGTTTTTCTTGCATTTCTTTTTCTCTTTTTTTCTTGCATTTTCTTGCAATACGCTGACATTTTTTAGTTGTGAAAAACTACAATTTCACAACTTCTTTATTTTATTGTATTTTTTTAATATGATTTTTCTTTTTTATTATTATACCTTTAAATCTCTCTTTTTTCTCAAATTCTTCCTTATTTTCCTTCTATTAATTTATTTTATTGTATTTTATTTATTTTAGAGTAACAAAAACAGCTTCAGTATACTCAGTAGGAGTAATTATCAACAAAGACATGAAATGAAAAGCAGCTCTGCAGTTTTTTTTAACCTACTATACACTGCCTCCACTTGATGGCGACATAGAGCCACGAATACATTTGTAGTTCTTCTTCTTCTCCACCGCTTCTACTCAATTTCGGCAGATTCTTCTCTATTTACATTATTTTCTTAGTTCCGAATTTAGAACGACTTAACACACACAAATTTATTTAGTCAAGAAACAGTAACGACATTTTCCACAGTAAGTCTGTTAAAATTTGAAGTAATTATAAATTGATGCCCATCTCATCCTTTGTTATTGCACCCGGCCGGGAGGGGGCAGCACTCAGAGTGAGCGTTAGACTGGAGCACGAGAAGAAGAAAACGCTACTTCTGCGCACGTGCGTATGTACGCAGAGCATATGAGTAGGCGGTTAGTGCTGATTATATAAAATCGCAGAGAAAATACTTTCAGTAGGCTCGAGTTGAGCTTCATTAGACAAACGTGTTTAAAAAAAAAAAACAACAACACTAAAATAAGAATGTTTGCTGATCGTCGATGGTGTTGCACTGAAACTCGTTCATTACTACATTTCAGTGAATCTAAAAAGAGCTCAAACACCTGTGTTGCAGTGTTTGGCGTTTATGTGTGTATCTAAGTTATTTGTTGGTTAATTAGTTTAAGCAGCATTTCATATGTTATAGATGAACGTCTCATTATTATCTGCACATTTTTCTCACACATCCACACCTCCAATTATTTTCTTTTCTATAATTATTATTATTATTTGTTTTTATTTATTTATTTTCTATTATTATTTTATTTATTATTATTATGATTTGTTAAATTTTTAATTTTTGTGAAGCTGCTTTGAGACAATGACCATTGTTAAAAGCGCTATATAAATAAAATTGAATTGAATTAATGTACTGCATCAATCAAGGAGCCACTTCCGGGTCTAGAACAACGCGGAAGTGTCACAATGTACAGTTTCTCCAACGACCACTAGGCGGCTCTAAAGTGATTCAGCAGAGCTTTATTAGCATGGAAATCACATTGTTGTCAAAGCAATTAATGCTGGTTGATTACATTATAAATAACATTTATTTATAGGCACTGAGACCTGGGTTAATTTGGAAATGTGTTCTGTTGGATTTAATGTTTTTTTTTTTGTGGTGGTACAAAAGAAGAATGAACATTTGATTATGTGGAAATGAGAAATGAGCACCTTTTCCATTAAATGATAATCTTGAGGAAAATATGAAAATAAATGTGAATTCCTTTTTTATATCAGATAGAAGCTGTTTGTCAAACCTTGGAAAAGTTTTATTTGGAAACTTGTAAAAACAAATTGCAGGCTTCTGTTTTATCCACAGTGGCCCAGTGCAGCTGAACAGGAGTCACAATTAATACGTGATTGAAGACCAACATTAAAGTTGAATCAGGTGTCCATCACCTGGAACGAATGCCTCGGTGCATTGGTCAATAAGCTTGAAGGTGCCTTATCTAAAATTCTGGAAAAGGTAGTATCACAGCAGCTATGTTCATATCTACATAGCATAAATGAACTGTATCTGTCAGGATTTAGGCCTCATCACAGCACAGAGACAGCACTTGTTAAAGTAGTAAATGACTTCCTATTGGTCTCTGATCAGGGTTGCGTCACTATACTTGTGTTACTCGACCACAGTGCAGCTTTTGACACTATTGAGAATAGTATTCTCCTTCACAGATTAGAAAATGTAGTAGGAATTAAGGGAACGGCCCTCTTGTGGCTCAGATCCTATTTGACTGATCGTTATCAGGTTGTAGATTTATATGGTGATCATTCCTCATGTTCTCAAGTGGAGTTTGGTGTTCCACAGGGATCAGTTTTAGGCCCACTGCTTTTTTCCCTTTACATGCTTCCTCTGGGCAACATAATTCGTTATTCGATATTAGTTTTCATCGTTATGCTGATGACACAATTATACGTTTCAGCAAAACCGGACGAGAAAAACCAGTTTACTAAAGTTGAGCATTGTGTGTAGGACATAAGAGACTGGATGTTAATTACTTTCCTTCTGCTTAATCCTGATAAGACAGAAGTTCTAGTCATAGGACCACAAGCAGCTAGTAAGCTTTCTGATCACACTGCGATTTTAAATGGCCTTTCTGTTCCATCAAGTGCAACAGTAAAAGACCTCGGTGTGATTATAGATTCTAGTCTTTCATTTGAAGCTCATGTAGATAATATTACCAGGATAGCATTCTTTCACCTAAAAAATATTGCCAAGATAAGAAATATATTGTCACCAAATGATGCAGAAAATCTAGTTCATGCTTTTATCACCTCTAGGTTGGACTATTGTAATGCCTTACTGTCTGGTTGTTCAGCTAGGTGCATAAAAAAGCTTCAGTTGGTCCAGAATGCAGCAGCGAGAGTCCTCACTCGAACCAGAAGACGACCACATCACCCCTATCTTACCTACATTGCACTGGCTTCCTGTGAAATTTTGCATCAGTTTTAAAATACTACTATTGACGTATAAAGCATTAAATGGTCTCGCGCCGCAGTATCAATCTGCCACGCCTACTTCAATCAAAGATTGCAGGCTGCTTGTCAGTATTATTAAAACTACAGCTGGGGGCAGAGCTTTTTCTTACAAAGCCCCAAAGTTATGGAATAGTCTTCCAAATAGTGTTTGGGACTCAGTGTTTAAGTCTAGGCTAAAAACCTATTTATTTAGCCAAGCATTTTTTTTCATTGATTTGCCTTAGGTAAAGGAGCAGATCTGGGGGACTCATGGAAGTAGAGTATTATGGTGAACTGGTATGTTTAGATGCTGTCTTCCTCACTCTCATTCATCACTCAGGTTTGTTGACGGTGAGGTGATTGTTTGCTTTACATCTCAAGGAGCCCTCATGTTTGTGTTTCCTTCTGGCTCTCGCTTTTAGTTATGCTGTCATAGTTAGTCCTGCCGGAGTCTCTGCTTGTACTCTACAGTAAATATCCATTCACATTATACATTATGTGACTGTGACCATACATAACTGTTATCTCTCCTCTTCTACTCTCTCTCCCCCTCTTTCTCTTTCCTCTCTCCCCCTGTCTCCCCCTTTCACTCTTGATGATTCTCTCTACCTAGAAGACGGTTCTGGTCTCAACTGGTGTTGGCAGATGTTTCTCTGAGGGCTTGACAATTCGATAGTTCAGGACTGGAACTTTCTACAAGTCTATCTGAGTCTCCAATAACTACTGGACTCCATTTTAACATCAATTAACATCAACTATTATAGCTGAACTGCCTGCCACCTAAGACACTGTATAAATGCAGATAATTTCCTGCTATCTGTTTCACCCAAATGAGGATGGGTTCCCTGTTGAGTCTGGTTCCTCTCAAGGTTTCTTCCTATTACCATCTCAGGGAGTTTTTCCTGACAAGCTGCCCAGAATTGCACCAACTGCACCACCAAAGTATAAACAGGCGTATTGGACCTTTAACATTTGTCTTAATAAATATCACTAAGGGGCGCAACAATGCAGAAGAGGAGATGAACTCTGAACTGAAGCTACACCAAAAGTTTGTACCACCAGGGGATAAATGGGATGCTGCTCATTGGACTATTCTCTTAATAAATGGTTGGTTCAAAGTGGACACAATAACACCCAAGAGGGGCTGATCCCTGAACTAAAACAAACACACAGAATTGGACCTACAAGTTCAAGTACCAGAGACCATGACAGACCAACAGTACAACCAGAGGACAGGCAGCTAGCTTGCTTTTTGGACTTTTGTCACAATAAATGGTACAAAGTGTGCATAAAAACACAAGAGAAGTTGATCACTGAAATAAAGGAAAGCTAAGTTAACACAACTTATTCTCGATCCTGTCCATCCTTGTCACTCCACATGTTTTAACTACAACAGCGTGAGCAAAGACGTATCGATATTCGCATACGTTCCGTTTCAGAGGACAGACGCATCCACATTAGAGTCAGATAAAAGTCACTTGGAATTAAATTGAATAATGTGGCCTGTAATGTGAACGCAGCTCTATGCCACAGGCATCTCAGCTGGACAACATAAGGCCTGAAGATTAGATTTGTAACAAAAGACAATTTTCAATTTAAAAATAAATACAAATAAAAACTAGGTCTTGTTTTACAGACTTTACTTGGATCTGAGATTTAAATAAGAGATTAATAAAGAAGAATATAATTTATATAAAGAAAGAACAATAAAATAATAATGTGTGGACATACACGGCAATAAATACATAGTTAAATAAATAAACCAGCATACATACACAATCTACGATGCAAACGTTTAACATAAAACAATTATACACTGATCAAAATAAAGTGCTGTTATGAAGTCATAGGGAGCATATTGCACAGATTTCATAAAGAAATAAAAAGAAAATAAATTTTTATTTAATTTTTTTAAATCATGGTCGACTGTTGAGGAGGAGCGTCAGGATGAACACCAGCAGACTGCAGACATGGCAGGAAAGACAGACTTCAGCTGTGACTCCTAGCGACCTGCCTGTGGACACAGACATGAGAAAAGACATGAGTGTAAGAATCATCAATACGTTCCTGTTATAAGACTTACAGAAACAGGACGTACCTCTGAAATCCACGGGTTTGTCCTCGAGCAGGTTGAGCACCATGGACAGGGCGGTCTGCTGGACGGGACTGAGTGCTGAACGCTGGGCTTCAGTCACGGCTACAGCCTGCTCGTAGGAGAACACGCTGATCTGAGCCTGATTAAACACCACCTGCATGTGAGGATAAATAACATGGTGTCCTGAAAGCTTCCTGTGGTAATGTACATCGAATCTGCTAATGTATTTAGGTACTTTTTCACATCTGTACGTTATTGAAGTGTTTCCTTTTTTTTCAGACTTTATTCTTTTACTACATTATATACTGTACCATGTCAGAAGAGATATCAAAGATATTACTCTGTTTCAAAAGGGTCAATATTTTGATCCGCATCAGGCAAAGAAAACAACTACAGAGATTACTGAAACTATGAAAACTGCCAACGCATTATTAAAACCTGGAAGGATAGTGGTGAACCATCATCTTTGAAGAACCAATGTGGTTTGAAAAACATCCTAAATGAGCGATATGGGAGATCAATTAAATTCTTATTGAAATCAAATCGTACAAAAAAACAACAATAGAACTCAAAGCTATGTTTAATAGCCACAGTAAGAGCATTTCCACATGTACAAGGGGAAGAGAACTGGAGAGATTGGGACTAAACAGCTGTGTAGCCTGAAAAGAGCGACTTATCAGTGAGGCTAATCTGAAAAATAAATAAAATAAAGATTTAGATTTGCTAGGGAGCATAAAGAATGGACTGTGGATCATTGGAAAAAAGTCATGTGGGCTGATGAGTCCAGATTTATCCTGTTTCAGAGTGATTGAGCATCAGGTTAAGAAGAGAATAAACCCATCATGCCCATCACCTACTGTACAGGTCTGAGGAGGCAGTGTTAAGATCTGGGGTTGATTCACTTGGTCAGGTTTAGGCTCACCAACGTTATGTCTAAAAAATTAGGTCAGCTGATGACCTGAATGTACTGAATGACCCGAATGTACTTTCAGATTGTGAAAGAGTGGTTCAATGAAATTCAGTCCAATGAAATATGAGTGTGTGCAACTTTTTTTTTTAGACAGTGTATTTCAAACAAAATGTACATTTATGACATTCAGTGGATGCCCTTATACAGATTGACTTTCATGTATCTTATTAAACCCCCCCTGAGCAATTGTTAAGGGCCTTAATCAAGGGCACCTGTGTTTGCAGAGTTACATGACTTGGACAGTAGGAGCTTTCAGTATGAACAACAGATTTACTAATGCGCTCTATTTGCTCACCATCGCTCTGAATCCTTCACAGTCCTTCCAGTCTCTATCATTTTAAAAGTATAAATCTAAAAGGCCTGGAGATACTCACTGCAAACTTTTTGGCTGTAATGAGAGAGATGGCGAGCGGCGTGATTCCCTCTATCTGCTCCTTCACCAGGGCGGACATGGCCATGTCAGGAATACCAGCTGTTTATTAAAAAACAAGAAAAAATATTAATACAAATCTATTATGAACTCTATTATGAACAAACTTTAAACACACATACAAGAATGTGGGTCAAATGAAAGAAATATATATTATAAGAACTATTTTATTTCATTATGCCACGTGTGTTTATGTGTAATAACACAAAAACCTAAGGAAATTAACTAATATAAATAAACTTACAATAATAACTTACAACAAGATCATGTACGTTTCTAATTGATAATCTTAAGAATTTTGCATTATCACATGCATTGTTTAAAGATAAAGATCTTGCCAGCGAAAGCTCCGATCTCGAGGAACACCTCCGGACCCCAGGAGCTGATGGGTCCGAACCCCTGACTGCTGCTGAGCAGAGAGACGAAGGCCTGAAGCTGATCCTCAGAACACGAAAGATTGAGACGCCCGAGCCACAGCACCGCCGTACTGACAACACAAACAACAACCAGCTACCACCAGAACATCCTTATATCACTCTAATACTAGTACTAGTAGTATTTCAGTTTTTTTTATTTATAGTTAGTAATACTACTAATATTATTAGCTATTTAATTAATTTATCACCTTTACTTTTATACTATTGCATTACTAAAACACATCTGTGTTTATATTCTTCTCATTATAATAATAATGTAATAATAATAATAATTATTATTATTATTATAAAATATTATAATGGTTACAATGATGATGAGTATTATTATTAGTAGTAGCAGTATTATTAACTATTCATTTATTTAAACCATAACATTGTTTAACTGTTTATTTATTTTTTATGCTGCACTGCTATTATTATTTATATTATTGCTAGTGTTTTTATTAATTTAAAGAAACTTTAAACACACATACAAGAATGTGGGTCAAATGAAAGAAATTATTTAATATCATTATGCCACGTGTGAATGTGGCAGACTTAATGTAATTCCACATAAATATAAAACCCTAAGGAAATTAACTAATGTAAATAAACTTACAATAATAACTTACAACCAGATCATGTAAATTTCTAATTGATAACCTTAATTTCTATATTGATAACATATATATATATACAGTGAAACCTCAGATTACGAGTAACGCGGTTCGCGAGTGTTCCGCAAGACAAGCAAAGATTTTTTATAAATTTTGACTTGAAAAACGAGCATTGTCTTGGTTTACGAGCACCGAGTATCATGTATCACGCATGCGCTTCTTGTTTTGACACTGAGCGTCACGTCATAACAACTGAGCCAACGGTTTTTCTCTCTTTTGCGCTGCGGAATTGTAGGTAATCGTCTCCCCTGCTGGGTGAATACACACACACGCACACTCGGAAACTCTGCAAGCACTAAGACCCAGCAGGGGAGACAATTACCTATCGTCTCCCCTGCTGGGTCTTAGTGCTCGTAGAGTTTCTGAGTGTGCATGTGTGTTTGTGTGCGTATGTGTGTGTCTGTGTAACGCAGAGTGTGTGTGTTTGTTTGGGAACCTGAGAGGAGGGAGGCTGTAAACGCGAGAGTAAACACACACACACACACGCACACACTCTCTCTCGGCTTTACAGCCCCCTCCTCTAGGGTTCCCAAACAAACTCACAAACTCTGCTCTGTTGCGAGGTAAGGTGCTGTTTAATTTGTTTTTGTTGTTGTTGTTTTACTTTACATCAGTGATTCAGTTAGTATGCGCTCACGCGAGTGTGACTAGCGATGTTCCTTGCAAATTTTTAAATGGTTAATTTTTAAATGGTTTTAAAAACGGTCTGTCCGTTAATGTGTGTGTGTGTTTGTGTGTGTGTGCACACACAATACACACACACACACACACATACACACACACACACACACACACATACACAGCGCCTGCGTGAACAAATGGAAACACTTATCTGTCGGGATTTATTTGAACTTTTTTTTTAAGGTAAAGTGCAGGTTAATTTGTTTTATTTTTACTTTATATTTTGTGTTAATTATTCATACTGTATGTATTTATTTTTTGGGGCTGTAGCACGAATAATTTGAGTTTCCATTATTTCCTATGGGGAAATTAAATTTGGTTTACGAATGTTTTGGAATACAAGCCCACTTCCGGAACGAATTGTGCTCGTAATCCGAGGTTCCACTGTGTGTGTGTATATATATATATATATATATATATATATATATATATATATATATATATATGTGTGTGTGTGTGTGTGTGTGTGTGTTTGGTGTAATGTTGTTGGTCCTCTATAATCCTGCAGATGGCGTGGTCTAAACTATTCAGACATTAGCAGGCAGCACAGGGTCCTGCCTGCGAGGAGCAAATCATTTTCCAAGTTTGTTTAGAATTACAATAATGTAAAAAAAATCAAATGAGGATATTTAAATTGTGATAATACAGAATAGCAATACATCGAATCGGCACCGAGTAAGTACTGTTATGATATCGTATTGGATTATTCCCATCCCTAAAGACTATTGCTAACAACAATATTATTTATTATTTTTACTACTAATAATAACAATCATAATTATAATAATAAACACATTTAATTTTTGAATCCTATTCCAGTCTTTGCCGTTTGTTACTGGATCTGATGCCTCATGTTCTCCCTCACTGGATTATTGTGAGTATTAGACATGAATCTTTAATGGAGCTTCTGGGGAGATTTTTAGTTGTGTCTTGTCACTGACTGCTCCATCGTAGAAAACATGAGTGATATCAGATCAGTACAGGATGAGAAGGCGTGTTTCTCATATTCCTGTTAGCTTCTGCATCTTAAAGAGTTTATTTCTAAATCTAACAGAACGTTTAAAAAGCTGATAAACAGTAAACCGTAAATAAATCTGATGAGGAATATCTAAATAAAAAATTTAATAATCTCACCTGAACTGTAGAGGATTAAGAGTGTCGATGACCGGCGCATCGATGCCACAAACGATGTGTCCCAGAGACACTAAAGAGCTGGAATTCAGCTGTCTCGCAGTTTGTTTAGTGAAGTTCAGCACGGTGGAGAACAAAACTCCTAACTGACAAACAGGCCAAGTATTACCGGGCTTAATAACGATAGAAAAATGTACTGTATACAGTAGAATTGTATATATTACATACAATACATATGTAAGTCACTACATATGTACAGTATGTTACTGGATAAATGGTTAGAAACTTCATACTAAGAATAGCAAGTAAATTCATGTAATATTGTTAATATATTTTTATTATTAGCAACTTACATTTTTAATTAATCCAGGAACATCATATATTGTTTTAAATTGATTGCTCATGTAATTGCAAAGTAAGGGTGTGCAAACTTTCGCATTCTGGTGTCTAACAAGCTGTGAACTTAGCTACGTAACAAAGATGACGTAACTTGTTGCATTTAGCCAAACCAGGTTAAAAAAATGACATCACAACCTTTTGTCCAACTTCTACCATTTTTTTAAAAATTATCTTACAGATGTTTGGCTACGTCCTGATACACACTGACGTAATGACTCCGGCGTGGTGGAGTTAGCATAACACTAATACCTGCTTTCTGGTCCAGGTGCTAGCAGCTCCTAAAGGTGCGATGGAGAGAATTTCCGCCAGTCTGAGTGACGCCAGTTCGTCCAGGGAAAGTTGTGTCGCAATGCGTCCCAGCTGAGCGATAACTGATGGAGTGAAATAGGAAATGACACCGTACACCTGCAAAACACACACCTTACACTATAATCTCACACACAGAGTTTAAAACACATTCAAATAGGATTTTATATTCATTTACAATAAAATGTGTGCATGTGGAAATGTATAGTAACCTCAACTGGCTATTATTGTGTTATACTTAATGAAACTAATTTTATTTCTCATCATTTTATCCTGGTGGTTGAATCCAATTAGGGATTCATTACTATCAGGAGCACGTACATTTACATTACCAGCCTGAAGTGACTCAAATCTGTTTTTTTTTATTTTTATTTTTTTAGTTGACACAGATCAGATTTTTTTATGGCTGTCTGATTCAAGTCACATTCATATGTGGTCCTAGATCATGACTGGTGTGGTCATGTGACTCGAAAGAGAACAGGCAGATCAGAGTTCATGCGATTTTGTGTGTCTGTGCGTCAAACATCCTCCAGAGCAAAACCCCAAACATATTTTTCCTAAAATCACATTCGTTGTTTGTAATGGATGAGTGGTTGCACCAATACAGTATGGCGTGTTTAATCCCAGATAACGTGAGCACAGACGTATCACTGTGTGTACGTGTGCCATTTCTGAGGACAGACGTGTCCACATTACAGTCACATAAAAATCAATTGTAATAATGAATGTGAACCGTCATGACATAAAAATCTGATCCAACCAAAATAATTGGAATAAAATAAAAAGGCTTGTATTGTGAACATTCATACTTCTCCTTCTTTTTTTAAATAAACAGCAAATCATCCAAATGTAGACAATCTGATCTACTGTTGTAAATTTAATGTGTTGCCTCTTTAGTTCTGCGAAGCAGCAGCGAGAGCTGATCGGAGGTGAAGGATGGATCCTGGCCGATGAGCTCCAGACACTGGCGGAAAGCTGAGGAGGACATGTTCACCAGGCTGGTTACAGGCCAGACAGCCGGCCCGGTCACTCGCACGCTCTCGCAGGATGGAGGTTGAGAGGCCGGGAGTGATGCTGTAAGGATGAGTTCAGGTTATAATGAGCTTATGAGAACTTTTTTTTTCATACATATTAAACTATTTTAACTTTAAAAAAAAGTGCCACTAGAACATCTGCTGTAAAGCACTGAGAATATGTAGAGATTTATCTGTGTACATGTTAAGCCTTTCTTTGATTCAATGTTATTGCTTAAATTTTACTAAGTAATTTTCCTGGAAATTATGAGCCATGAACTTATAAATAAATAATGATCAGAGATAATAAATAACTATGTTTTTCAAATGTAATTCCAATCTTTGTCATTTGTAACATGATCTAATATACAATATGTTTTCTCAAAAATACTATCCATTGTTTTTTTGTTATTCACAAAATGTGACATTCACTTGCCAAAAAGAAAATATCTGGAAAATGTATCTAATATTTCTTATTATAAGATTGTTATAACTCTAATGTCTAAAAATAGATGTATTAATCATATATTTACTTTATTGCAATTGTAGAACAGGAAATATTAGATACATGTGACTATAAGATATTACCACATGACCATGCTGAATTGCTGAGTATAAAAGTGAGATACTCACAGCGTCCCAGCTCCAGCAAGCCTAAGAAGTACTGCAGCACAAACCGCTTCCTGGATAAGAGAGCGTCACGGTAGTGGAGTTTACACAGAGACCCGACACCGCCGCTCTCCCACTGCTGCTGGCTGATGAACAGCCTCTCGATACGTTCCTGACTCATCAGAGGCTATGGACATAAAAACACGCTTTACCACTTCACCACAGTCTGGGTCCTCATTAGACAGAAGATGTTGATTAATTTTCTTTAGCAGCAATTCCGACTTCAGTGCAGCTGAAATTTAAATGTTAATATTGGAGAGCTTGTTCTGATCTGGTATACTTTCTACAGTAACACCGTAAAGAGGCATTTCTATTGTCTTCTATTATAAGTGATCTGATTATTAGTGAAGTTTTGTTCAAGGAGACCTTTAAGGACACAATCGAGTGGTAAAATATTTGATCCATATTTCTACACATTTCATACAAATATCCCTAAATTTTCTTTGTGATTCTGATAAGCTGCTTTGCAATAATGACCTATACTGCTATAAAAATAAAATGTAATTAAAAATCTAATTGAATTAATCATTTATGGAAGGAGTCTCCAATGTCAGTGCTTTGTAACAGTAAAAAAAATTCAAAAATTAAAGCTTAACTTGTGATTGATGTCCTGGGAAAATTTTTATAAATTACATTTATTTAATAATTTGACCTTATTTTCAAAAGCTAAAGAGAGAATCTGGAAGGATGTTTGTAGCTGCTCAAACATAAGTGATTACACTTCCACAACTTACTGTAACTGCCTCAAGGACACGTCACAACATTATACGTAAATACATAGTAAAAATATGCCATGTCGAACGTCATAAATAAAAACTGTAACTGATTTCTGTCATGTTAAAGAAATAAAACACATCAGGATGTACTGTAACAAGAAAACAATCAACTTAAGATGGCAACATTGACTTTGTTTCATCACACCACACCATCATGGGTTATTTTTCTACAACAGCATAGTTTGTGAAGCATGTAAAGATCTCAGCAATAGACATACAAATGCAGCTAATAAGAAAATAAGACGGCGCAGACTGCACTGATGCAACGACCTACAGGAGGGATGAGCTGGATGATCTCTTGTGGCAGGAAGAAGAGGAATCTGTCGACTTGAATCAGTGTTGTTGTGTTCCAGCTCTGGACTGGGCTTCACGAAAAACACAAAAAAGACACAATCGGTAAATAAGCTTGAGTTTATTCTTGTTCATGCTAATTAGCTTATTAATTAATAAGTAGTTAATTAATTATTAGTGAAAATAATTCAATAAGGGTCATGGAAATGTATTAATTACTAATTACATTAATAATTACTACTGTGAGTTCTAGTGTTTCCTGTACGGCCAAAACACAGTATCAGAGCTGATTTTAATATATTTTTTTATGATGTACATATAACACAGACAATGTGTTCTGCCAAAGAAGCTACTTCTGAAGTTTATGCAACATGGAAGTGACTTCTTTAAAAATTTACTTCAGTCATTTTGGAGAGATGATTTTATTTCTGCCCCAAAATGGCCATATTCCAGTGTTATACTGTTTCGTTTCAAACAATAATTATTTAAAATGCAAATCATTCCGTTTTTTTTTTTTTTATAAAAAAAATCTGTAGTGTCCGTAACCATGTTAAATTCATGTTGCAATCTTAACTATTTTGCATTTTTGAATAATTCACTTTTTCAGGATTATGTCTTCATGTGAAATCTAAATTGGTGTCAAGTTTCATCCGAATGACAGTTACATATATGTAATATCAGTGAAAGACTTGAATTTGAAAATGTTCCGGACACTAAAACATAAAAGGGCGTGAAACTGTATTTATTAAATGTTTTTCTTTTTATCTGATAAAAATATAAATGTGTATGCATATATACAAAAAAATGAAGCATGGATCATGAGATAAAAATTGTATAATGTAAATGTAAATGTATAAAAATTGGTGTTATATGATCCTATCTGAAACTTCACTTTTTCACCAGGGTGAGACACTTTTTAAGATAATATTTGCCACAATGTTTGGCCGATAGTATAAAAATAAATCAGATCAAATACTTGTATCTTTTTATTCTCCTCACCCGAATGTACCGTTCTCCTGGAGCATCAATGCCACTGAATCTCTTTTACTAGCACTGTAACAGAAACCCCGCAGAAACTCAATGCTGTCCACAAAGAATCTCCTGTCCAGCTGTACGAAGACTGCGTCCGGCACGGATGTCGCCATAACTCCTAATGAACGAAACTCCACCGCGGTGTACGTACCTGCATTCAGACCCTAATCAGGGAAATATATCACACACACCGTGGTGATGGACACTGATGAATGGCTAAGACAGACTTACTATACATAATTATATTTCAGGAAACAGATTTATTCAAAATATGAGCATTTAGTAAGAAATTTGAACATCCCTAAAAAGTCAGAATAATGTTCATATCCTACTTGTGCTCGAGCATGTCCAAATATTGAATCCTTTATGCAGCTAAATCGATCCTATAATGATTTTGATGTTATTGTTAAACAGAATACTGACCAGGCTCTGCACCATCTTGTCCACCAGAAGAACCTGTTTGACTTTGGGCATAAGGAGGAAGTACTGAGGATCCAGAACAACCATTCTCCTCAGAGTCTCCATCACACCCGGGGAGAACTTCTTAATAATACTTATTCTACAAAAAAAAAAGGCATTTTCATTACGACATACTGTATAAAAACAAGTCCATTGGATCTTTTCACTCAGTGCAGCAGGTAGACAATGTTTTGTAAAAACCCATTATACACTGCCTGTTTGAACGCCTTTAGTTTTAATTACAAAGCCAAATGTGGGGTTCAGTTCATGTGTGAAAATGATTCCTCATACTCTATCACAATCCTGTAGTCCTGGAATACGGCCGTCAGTTCCCTTCAGCGAAGAAAACCTCCATAGATGAGATAACCTGATCATTCAGTACATTCAGGTCGTCAGCTGACTTCATTTTATTGCCTCATAATGTTGCTGAGTCTAGACCTGAGTAACTGAAGCAATCCCAGATCATAACACTGTCTCTAGTGGCTTGTACAGTGGACACTATGCATGATGGATGCATTGCTTCATGTGCTTCCTTTCTTACCCTGACACACCCATCACTCTGGAATAGGGTCAGTCTGGAATCATCAGGTCACATGACCTTTTCCCATTCCTTGTAATTCCATTCTTTATGCTCCCCAGCAAACTGAAGACTTTTTTGCTGATGAGTCTGTCTCACTAACAAGTGGTTTTCTTATGGACACACAGCTGTTTAGTCCCAATCCTAAGAGTTCTCATCACATTCTCACCACAAAATTATAACTGGAGACAAATGTCTGTTGCAGAAGAGGGATAAAAGACTTCAGATGTAAAATAATAAAAAATAAAAGTAAAGCAGCATTACATGGAGTGTTTTATTTCTCACCTGCATACGATACATTTAATTATTAAGTCTTAATAATTATTAGGTCTTATATGCACATTATTGTACTACAGTATGTATTGTATATACGTTCCAAAAGTTTCTCTTCGACTCGACACGACCCAACTCAGCGGAAAGGACTTACGGGATGGACAGAGCGACCTGAGCTCCCATCTCACCGAGCAGCTCTGAGAAGAAGCTCAACTTGTACAGTTCTTCAAACAAACACCTTTTCTAGATCACAGAAAACATGAGATTTAAGCAATGTGCAAAATGTTCGAATATATATTTCAGACCTGTGTATTTATTGAATATAAATCCTGTACCAGTGAGGGGTGAAGAGGCACCGGCTGCTCTCTCAGGACCTGCAGAATGTCCCGCACTGAGGACATGGACACAGGATTTTGGAAGAGCTTTGCCAAAATATTACAGCTCACACCCTGCGCGACTGTTCCCAAAGACCTGGACACAAACACACACAAAAAATTAAATGTTTCACAAGAACGCACATCAGAGACATTTTAGACAAAAATCTAAAAACAGTGAATAATTAATCAGGATAATTAACATCATGTAACGAGGCTACAGAGACACTCACATGAAGAGCTGCAGTGTGAGACTCGATACACGCCGCATCTCCTCATTAAACAGAGCTTTAGCCTGCAGTAGATACGACACATGCACTTAATTACACAACAACACACTAAAGGAACCTGTGTGTTTTTCCAAATGTGTGACCATGTCTGTTTTTTACTGCAAATGTGTCTTTGTGTGTGTGTGTGTGTGTGTGTGTGTGTGTGTGTAATTGTGTGTGTTTATGTGTGTGTCTACATTATGTGTTTGTGTACATGCTGGGTTTGTATCTGTTTCTGTACTGTTTCAGGTACTCGTGTGTGTTTCTGTTCCAGATGTGTGCACCTGTTAGGTATTATAGTTTTTTTTCTCATCTGTTCCTGATGTTTATTTATGTGTACATGTCTGTTGCTTGTTTCAGGTGTGTGTGTGTGTGTGTGTGTGTGTGTGTGTGTGTGTGTGTGTGTGTGTGTGTGTGTGTGTGTGTGTACCTGTTGCATCTTCTACATGCTGCTGTGTTCATGGTGTACTGTATGTTCACTTGTTTCATGTTTCAGATGTGTGTGTGTGTGTGTGTGTGTGTGTGTGTCTGTGTACCTGTTGTGTTATAAATGTGTGTGTGTGTATCTGTTGTGTGTTCCAGATGTGTGTGTATCTGTTGTGTGCTCTGTATGTGTGTGTTTGTGTGTATGTGTGTGTGTATCTGTTGTGTGTTGTGTGTGTGTGTGTGTATCTGTTGTGTGTTGTGTGTGTGTGTGTGTGTGTGTGTGTGTGTGTGTGTGTGTGTGTGTGTGTGTGTGTGTGTGTGTACCTGTTGTGTGTTCCGGATGTGTGTGTGTGTGTGTGTGTGTGTGTGTGTATATACCTGGTTCATTTTCTATACCTGTTGCGTGTTCCGCGTGTGTATTTGTAACTACCTACTGTGTTTTTCAGTATGTGTGTGTGCACCTGTTGCAGGTTTTTTGAGGCAGGTTTACCTGTTGCGTGTTCCAGGTGTGTGTGTGTGGAGTAGTGCTGTTAGTCAGAATAAGGCGGGTTTGATTCATCACACACAGGAGGGGCGTGTCATAAAGCAGAGGCTCCACCTTATCTAACCATGTGACCACTGATGGTGCAGCCTGAGTGAACGAGATTCAAGTGTAGATGTTAAACAGGATTTTAGCCTTAAAAAAGTTACAGTTGAAGTTGGAAGTTTACACACACTTTACACACACCCCAGTCAAATACACTTAAACTCAGGTTTTCACAATTCCTGAGTAAACATTCCCAGTCTTGGGTAAGTTTGAAGAAATGTGTGAAAAGAATGTGAAATGTCAGAAAAACAGTTGCGAGAAAGATCACATTCCCAGCAGCTCCTTGTCCACACACACTTTTTCGGTTTTGCCCAAACATTTTCAGTTGGATTAAGATCAGAATGCTTCAACACCTCGACTTCATTGTCCTTAAACCATTTTGCCTCAACTTTGGAGATACAGTATGCTTGTGTTTGTTGTCCATTTGGAAGAAGCATTTCCAAACCATGCTTTAATTTCATGGCTGATGTTTTGAGATGTTGCCTCAATATATTCACATAATCTTCCTTCCTCATGATGCCAACTATTTTGCACCCATCTGTCCTGGAGCGAAGCACAACGTGATGCTGCCACACCCGTGCTTCAGCTTGCAGTCCTCCCAGTGTCCTCCAGACACTGATGGTGATTATCACCAAACAGTTACATTTTTGTTACATGTACATTTCTCCAAAAGTAAAACCTTTGTCCTGAATTTTCCCCCACTGTCTTGCTTTTTTGGAACAGTCCTTATTCCTTCCTTTTCAGGTTACGTCGATATTGGTCTCGTTTAACTGGGAATACTTTTGTACCTGTTCCTTCCAGTGTCTTTACAAAATCCTTAGCTGTTGTTCTGCGATTGATTTGTACTTTTCGTACCAAAGTACCTCCCTGAGCAGTAGGATGGCTGATGGGGTCCCATGGTGTTTATATTGTATTGTTTGTACAGATGTTCGTGGTACCTTTAGGCAAGGAAATCGCTCCAACGGACAAAGCAGACTTGTTGAGGTCCACAATTTCTTTAGATTTTCCCCATAAAATCAAACAAAGAGGTCTTAAAATACATCCACAGGTACACCTCCAAACTTTATCATTCAGCCTATTAGAATCATTTTCTGGAATTTCCCCAAGCTGTTTATAGTCACAGTCAACTGACTTTATGTAAACTAGATCCACTAGAAACCTATAATTTGTTAACATGAACTCTGTGGAGGGCTTAAAAAAACTGCTTTAATGACTTCAACCTGTAAAATGTATGTGTGTGTAAATTTCACAAATATAAATGTGTGTGTGTCCACCTTACCCAGAGTTGTGTAGTAATGGCATTGACCTGTGAAGGAGTCAGTGCACGTGTGTACTCGCTGAAGTTGGACAGGACAGAGAGCAGGACACTTGAGGGCAGTGTGGAAAGAGTCTCCGCTCTCAGTCCACTCAGTAGGGAGCCTAACTTGACTAGTGTTCCTGCATCAGACAACTGCCACAACACACACACACACACACACACACACACACACACACACACACACACTTCATCATAAAGCAGTACAAAACTACACAAATAACTAATCACCTTACTCACAGCAACTCATTAACAGTTATACTCTTTGTGTTGTACACACACACACACACACAAACAAACACACACACACACACATTCTGCTAACTTTATACTGTAAGGACCTGTAGCTAATTAGCTCTTCACCTGCACCTCGGTAACTACAAGAAGTTCTTCACTTTTTTATAAAAAGCTGTTATTTGTGAAAACCTGATTTATTTATCCTTATTTTTTCTCCATTTATTTATACATAAACTATTTAGTCTGTTATCTCACAACTTCATTTTTCAAGTGATTATGAGGACATTGGTCACTACACTATTAGTTATTAGTATATGTTGGTTCTCACAAAGAGCTAAAGTCATGTGTGTGTGTACACACTGTATTTCATTGCCTTGTACCATACATGTGCAGTGACAATAAATGTTGAGCCTGTGTAATATATACTGTATATCTGTAAATAACTGCTAAAGAAAAAACAGATATATATCTGTTGTACAATAGACAGACCACACACACACACACATACACACACACACACACACACACACACACACACACGAGAGACTAAATAACTGTTAATCAGTAGCTAATACTATGCACAGTCATAAACAACTACAAGGAAATAAAATGCTGTTTTTGGTTTGTAAGAGTGTGTGCCACATGAATGAATAACGGTTATATGGCTGCCAGGTGGTTAGGCATGCTTTAAGCTGTTGTTTTTTACTTTTTTTTTTACATTCTTTTTTTTACATTCACATGTATATGGTTATATGGTTAATACATGGTTTTTTTACCTTTTATTTTTTAAGAACAAAGCAGGACAAAATTCATTTTAAAAAAGACCTGGGTACAAGCGGATTAAGCCTTAGTCTTTATTCATCCTCAAAAAGAACTAAAAATATATATGCACACACTTGCACACAACTTACATTCAAGCTTGATGAGATCTTGTCTATGATCACAGTGGCCTGAAAAAAACAAAACAATAATAATAAAAAACAAAATTTTATGAGATAAAATTTCCAAACACCTGTCCAGATATGACTGCAGATCAATATTTGCTATCCGTATCACCGAGTAGAGGATGGGTTCCCTGTTGAGTCTGGTTCCTTTCAAGGTTTCTTCCTATTACCATCTCTGGGAGTTTCTCCTTGCCGCTGTCGCCGTCACCCTTGGCTTGCTTATCATGGACGATCTGATCATTTTGATTCATACATGTTCACATCTCATACAAACTTCCCTAACTCTTATGATTGTGTAAAGCTGCTTTACGACAATGGCAATTGTTAAAATCTCTATACAAATAAAACTGAATTGAACTGAATGTATCCTGTTATTTAAAATAAGTATTAAATTGAGGTTTTTAAAAGGACCTTGATTGAAATTGTAATAAATTGTGATTAAAACTCTATACAATTTTCTAAGATATTGTGAGATCTTTTATATCTAATGTAAAAAATTGCAGACACTATGGGAGAGCTCTGAGATCTGTGCTAGCTAGTTAATTAAATAGTAGAATATGAGATCTTTAATATTTTATGGTTGCAGATTGTTTTTTCACAATAAACCTCAGGACATGTTTTTTTCTGTATCATCTACTTGTAATATAAAACACTCTTATTGGCCAGCTTATCCGAACCATCTAACACACTAACGGGTCACTATGAAGGTGTAGAATTACTAGCCCTGTAGACTCCAGCCCACCTGTTGCTACGTGCAATGTATTGGCGCCCCTCTACCCTCTAAAAGCTTTACTTTGTAACAGATATAATCAGGTTAATCTTCATCTCATGTGTCGTTTCTGCTCTCTTTCTGCTCACCTTATGGCTGAAGAGTCACGTGTTTAACTGGTTAAGCAATTCCAACCAAAAATGTCCACAGTATCACACACTCCTTACCCCCTTGTTGCTGGGCTCCCACCTGTTAATATACCCTCAGAGCTTGACCTTTAATAACCTGCCATGTGACCTCTGACCTCTCTTAAACACCTGAATGCACCTGTACACCAAGTTTAGAGATAACTAGCGTTAGTATGCGTTGTTGACGGTTAAAGATAGATGAAGACTTGATGATGAAAGGGATAATAAAGATACAAACCACTACAAACAATCCACCAAAATATTTTGCAGTAGGTATGAGGGCCTTTTACTTGATATTATAAAATGTTCATGTTTGTAGGTCAAACAGGCATTTAAATATTAAATAAATAAATATTTCAGACTAGATGTATCCAATTATTTAAAAAGTAATATTAAATTAGGTCTTGATGTGTGACTGTATAACACATTGTATGATACGGAACAGGTCACACACACACTCCGTACCTCTGTAGGTGTGAAGGGAACTGAAGTGAGGGCGCTGAAGACAGAAACGAGCTGCGATTGGCTGAGCTGCTGCAAAAACTCCGCCCCCAGCAGGGGAAGGAGCGGAGCGAGCTGAGAGACCTCCTGAGGACTAAGAGTGGCAGGAGACCGGAGCTCTGGACCATTTAAAAGGAGCACACTGGAAATCTGAGAGGCAGGGTACACATAGGACATAGGAAATGATAATTAGCATGTGGGAAGAAAATTATCCAGTCCATTCATTCATTTCCAGTCCTCACCATGTTGCCGGGAACACTCGTGCCTTGTGACACGCATGTCCTGATGTTCTCCTGGATCACCGGGAACACGCTGGTGCCCACGTATGCCAGCAGGTCACTCACGTTAGCTTGGCATGTCAGGGAGGCCAACCTACAGTAAAATGTTTTGAAAGCACTTCAGTTGTGAATTCTCTACCTGACATATATTTATTTTTATGGCATTTGGCAGACACCATTATATCCAGCGACTTTTAATCTTGTTATAAAAGCATGGGGAGAACTTGCAAACTCTACACACTAAGACCCCGAGGTGGGAATCGAACCCAGATCATGAAGGTTCAAGGCAACAGTGCTTACCACTAAGCCACCATTCAGTCAAAGGGTAAACTAGCGGTCATTTACATTAACATGAAAATGTGATATTGTAATGCAATATTATAGCAACCACAAAATTTCTCAAATAAATTTTATTTCTCTGTACCTTGCTTTAAAGTAGATCTCAGAAGGTCTGCACGAAAGTATGGACATTAAACTTTAAACAAGCAAACCCCAAAACATGTCCAATATTAATAGTTCTTTATTAATATTATTAGACTACCACGTGTTTCCTCCAAACCACATGACGCTGACCGCATTTTTTGAACCGCTCACTTACGCACCGTTGGGAGCGGTGTAACACACTCGCGCTATCCGCTCCTTCCGCTTGCATGAGCTCACAGACGCCCCTGATTGGCTATAGAGCCGTGATTAATGTGGGAGCACGAAGTACCTCTCATCCCTCCCCTCCGAGCGAGCTCGGCCAATCAGCTCTCTCTAGACCTCCGGCTGTGAGAGGTTACAGCATCACCTGGGAACTGAACCAGCGATCTCCGGATGATCAGGCGAGCTCTTTACCACTGCCACTCGGAAGCCAATAATTCTTTAGAAAGCCAGTAAATGTTTCTCCCCAATATTTTTTTATTGATTTGCACAGACATGCTGTTCTTATCTCAGCTGCTCAAAAAAAAAAAGAAGTATAAAATCTGGACGATCTTCATGTACAAACCTTTTGAACTGTTGTGCGGTCAGGTTCTTGTATACACCGATGACATTCTGAGCTACGAACTGCTCCTTCACAAGTCCCAAATCGTTCCTCAGAAGAACATCTAGACCGCTTAATATCTTTAAAAAAAAAATTAATAAATAAGTAAACAGTATACACACACATACACAGAGGGGAAAAAACAGATTATATAACAGATTATGATGAATAACCAAACTGAAACTCTAAACTGTTTAACAAAATGTCCAATGTTCCGTTTCATCCTGTAGAAAAATTCATTTCCTAACACCTTCCTTTGTATTCACTCTCTCAGCTCCCACTACACACACATTTTTAATTCATGGTCCGGTGTTTGCTTTCAGATGACGGATTTGCAGACTTGCACCTCATACAAAAAGGAGCCATGCGGCCAGTGCCGAACCTTTGGCCAGCGCCAGGCAGGTTACCTGAGCAGGTGAGAGGTTCTGGAAGCCACGGAACGGCAGGTACGCGATCAGGTTACCGCAGTCTCGGATGAAGGACGAGCCGCCCGCTGTCATGTTCGCCGCGCTGACAGACTGACTGAACCACAAGCCGAAAGCCTGACGCTGCTCCAGGGTCAGACTGCCGATGGTGCTATTAATCAGGTTTAATCTGAGGAACAGATTGATGGGTAATAACCTCAATATAATTAACCTCTTTCAAGTTCTGCATGAACCTTACTTTATATTTAATGTTTTTTTAACCTAATAAGCCTTTATACAGGAGATAATCAGATTAGTTTTTATGGACATTTCTATGTGAAGTCATGTTGGGTGACATCTGTAGTAATTATTATCGATTCACACAGGAGATTTATACTCCATACTGTGCACTTTGTAGCTTTAATACATATTGATTCTTTTGACTTTTATTATATGAGGGGCGTTCAAGTCAAACTGGGATTTTAAATGAAATTTCTGGTGAATGAAGACATAAAAGTGATTGATATTTACAGAAAACTTCAAGCACAGTACAGTGACGAGACTCTTAGTCGCAGTAAAACATCTGAATGGTGCAAACGTTTTAAAGAAAACTGCATGTCCTTGAATGACAATCACAAACATCCAGCAAGTAAAATGCCTGATCCTTGAAAAATGACATCGCTTACTTGCAGAAGAGACGCATCTGTCTGTGTGAACTATACAAACAATCATTTACCAACAGCAGTTGCGCGCTACAGGAACTCGGCCCGGAGATATTGCCACATCACCTGTACAGTCCTGACCTCAATCCATTTCCACATGTTTGGGCCGTTAATGGAGTTCCTGGGAGGCCTGTATTTAAGACCTGAATCAGACAGACAGTCCGATTACGGATCCGGTGTACTGAGAATTCTTTCAAAAGTCTGGCTTTGACTTGAACCCCCCTTGTATTATAACATCTACAGTAGATGGCGAGCTTATGGTGGCGCAGTTTGATCAATAATAGGTCACATGACCATAATCTGTAAGTCTAATCTGTGCTAGAACTTAAGAACTTACAATAAATGAAAAACAAGCTGTTATCTCACTGGTCATGGTTTTAAACTCGAACCTGGTTCCTGTTTAAGATGATAAAGAGATTGAGCGAGGTTTTCCTACAGCTCCTCTTACACATGGTAAAAATTTGTGCCCTTCCTACATGTAGGAATGTGCACATGAGAGACCAGGGCTACCTCAGTAATAGTTCTATTAACCGTCTCCTTATGATCGATTAAACACCAGGATCCATTGAGCCGTTCAGGAGCTCTCAGAAACTAATGCAGAGTAAACCCTCGCAGACTGGAGGAGAACACATGAAACTCAGCACAGACAGTAACAGGAGCTCAGAGTCGAGTCCTGGATCTGTGATAGTAGCAATAATGCTAAAAACAGCATTACTGACTCTTTCTCTCTCTCTTTGTAAATTTCCTTAAAGACTTAATGATAAAAAGTTTAATGCACTTATGGAAAACCGAATCACTGACTCACACAACGATATTGGTTTGTAGCAGAGGGAGAGAGCTGATGTCCTCTGGGTTCGCGAGGCTCAGCAGAGGGCCAAGGTCAAAAAACAGCGTCTCGTCTTGTCTCAGGTGGATCTGGATCAGCACAGACACCATGATGCGCAAATAGTCCTCAGTCAGCTACAAGAATGGACACAAGCACAGGACACTTAAAGAACAGTGATCTCACAAAAAATGAAATAAAATAGTGCATGTTTACAGAAAAAATATTATCTGCATACATTACACAACAGCATACTTTAGATTATGTATAACACTGTGAGAAACACTGTAGTGTGAACTTCCTGGATATTTAGAAATTTTCAGTTCATACTCTCATATATCTGAACTTTACACATAATGAATAATTTAATGTGCACACTATGGAAATTAAACTAATTTCAGATTTCTACATTCTAGAACAATACTGGGTTTTTTCAAAACTATGAAATAACACATATGGCATCAGTTAATTAAGTAACAACAACAGTAACACTTTAAGACATGAAGATCAGCTGTTCTGGAGCAGTTCTTGCAAGAACAGGACCGAGTGCATTTGTAAAACCCATCAAGCTCCATGATGAAACTGTCACGCATGAAGACCTTCACAGGAAAGCAAGACCAAAACTGACCTCTGCAGAGGAGAAGCCTCAGAAATCACCAATTAACAAACAGCACCTCAGATTAGAACCGTTATGAAGATTTACAGAGCAGAAGTATCAGATATACATCTCAATATCAACTGTTAAAAGGAGATTATTGTATTTTTCTGGCGTCTCCAGCAATGTTTTACAGTGTAGAAGAAATACAAATCAGTAAAGACGATGGAATTAGAAGGCATGTCCAAACATTTGACTGGTAGTGTAAAGCATGCTTTCTGATTCTCTTCTCTCTTGCTGGTTCACCTGCAGGTTCTCCTGGTTCCGGGTGTAGTACTGCAAAATCAGTCTCATAGTGTTCATGTTCACTGAAGTCAGCACTGCTCGCAGACTCGCAAGAGGGATCTGGAAATATTGCTGCACAGGAAAATCGATTAATCTTAATTCACTACAATAAGGTTTTGGATTTACAAAAGGTGAATGTACAGTACAGTCTATGGTAAACTATGGCTCTATTTTCTAACCTTGATGTAAAAAGAGGCATCACTGGTGACATCTCTTCCTGTCTGCATCAGACTAGTGAGGACTTTCTGAAATACACACACACACACACACACACACACACACACACATCATTGAACATGATACCCACACCATGCACGGAAAAAAGTCATGAAAGCACTAAATGATAACATCTACAATACTGACATCAGTGTAAAAACAGGTTCAACACCAAATCAAACCTTGGTTGATTAACGTTACATGTACGGGACGCGAAATATCTGATAGCACTGACATCAGACACCAGGTTCTGACCTTTCCACCTCGAGTCAATTACACCAGACAACAGGTCTGACACTAGTAACAGACCCTCGTAAGTAATTAACCGCCCAAATAATCAAAGGAATTTCTGGAAATAACATTTTACATTAAATGTAAAAAGTTTTAAAAATGAGTAATAAATGTTAATATGAATATTTAAAAATAAATTGACAAAAAATGTAGACATAGTATGATCAACATATAGTAGCTCTTCTAAATAAGTCAAAAAAGGGTGGGAAAATATATATATAAAGAAATAAAATCACTATTTTATATATTTTTTAGGAATAATTTTTTTTTGCCAAAGTATATAAGGCAGTATTTTTTAAAAATGACTATTTTCCCATGTTTTCCAATCTCAGTTATTAAGCTACATGATATTATCATTATTATTTTTTACATTATATTCTAAGAAATTTTTAAAAAATTATTCTGTATCCCTGTAGATGAAAAGAACAACTAATTAAATTTTTATTTAACCTACAAATAACCTGAATTTTTACATATTATATTATATTATATTATATTATATTATATTATATTATATTATATTATATTATATTATATTATATTATATTATCCAATGTACAACACTTCATCCAGTGAGTTGTTATAAATGTCATTTTTAAATAAACTTTATTAACCTACTGAAAAGGAAAAGAACGTAATGCTTAAATTAAAACAAAGATAAAAAAAAAAAAACATTTTCTCCTGGTATAAGAAATAAAAACCAGTAACAGAAATAGCAGCTACAATATTGTAGAAGTATTTCTTCACTTTATTTGTAAAATAAAAAAAATAAAAAAAAAATATTGTTTTCCTGAAATCTCAACAAAACATTGATACTTCTTAAATTGTTAAGTCAAAGTCAGAAAATACTCACACCTCTCACTTCTAGCTAACTTTAAGGATGAATTTTAAATAGAATACAGACATGCTTAATGACATTGTGAGACAGGAATTGTCCTCTATAAAAAATATTGGGGGTTATATGCAAAATTATATTAAAAATATAAATTATATTTAGAATTATTTATTATGTATCTACCAAGGATAGTCCTCTTCTTTCCGAGGCTTTACATATAAATAATAATATTTGTTTAAATATTGTTTTATATTGTTTGTAATAAAACAACCAAAAAGGCCACAGACAGTCCAAGAAGAATTTGGCCACAGTGGGGTACATATTTCAACTGAGTGCATGCTAAAGAATACACAAACAAAAAAACAAACAAAAAAAACTAACCGCGAAGCACTGCAGAAGCACTTGTTTCTTGCTGAAGTTTGTTTCCCTCTCCAGGAAGGCGGACACAGAGTCCAGGACACTCTGTCCGATGTAATCTGTCACCCTCAACGTCACCAGCCCATTTTCTTCCAGAACAAGCAGCAGAATTACCCACAAATTTGTAGCCTTGGTGACCATAGAAGTCACATTTGTGGTCTTCTCCACACGGGGCAGGAGGACCTCCAGACCACAGCGCAGGAACGCCTGAAACGCCTCAAACATGGGAACATCTGGCTGGCAAATGCTGTTCAAGTCTACGCTACAAGACCAGTTTAGTCTGGTGATCATCTCCTTCACCAGGCAAGCGGGGAGCTCTGTGGTATTCGTGTTACTCGAGTTGCTGCTGTTGGTGGTGTTGAACTGCGTGAGCCTGGTGTAGTTTGAGCATGTGGCACATAAAGCGCTGACCCAGAGATTGGATGAATCTTGTATGATACGAGATAACATAACAGGTTTGACACAGATTGACGAGATGAAGTTTGCTTGATCATAATCCCAGCAGAGTGCCAGAAGAGCTGGATCAGGAAGAGTCGCCGTCCAGTTAGAGTACTGACATTGCTCAGAGGGCTTGAAGCCCATCAGATTCTCTTTCCCAGACCCGGTGAGGTTGGAGCACTGTTCAAGCAACCAGGTATTGTCCAAATTGGCAAGAAGGCTCTGTAGAACAGTGATGTTTCTGCACACGTTTTGGACAAAGTTTTCCGTGTCGAGATCGGCGCAAAGCGCAAGGTCGGTCATGTCTACAACGACTGGCTTGGTCCATTCCAAGTAAAGGCAAACTTTTGGAATCAAGTCTGATGTGTCATTTTCAGAACACACAGACTTCAACCACTGGTTCTGTGGGTCAACTGTTAGACGTGCTAACAATGTCATGTTACAGCAAATGTTCAGATTGAATGCTGTTGCGTCAAACTTCCAACAAAGACCAATTACAGAAGGATGTACTGGTAAAACAGCCCAGGATGAATATTTACACAAATCAGACATGCTGGGAATTGAAGGACGGACCGTTGGTGGGGACGTCGAAAGCAAGGTTGTTGCGGAAGCTGTTGGTGAAGTGGTTGAGGGTGCACTAGCAGAGAGTGTTGGGCTGATTAGAGGAAGAAGAGTGCTGGTGGAGACTGTTGCGGAGACTGTTGTTGAAGATGAAGAAAGTGTGAGGTTAGAAGCAGTTGTGAGTTTCATAGAAGTCAAAGATGATGTCAGTGAAATAGGAAAGGTTGATGTGCTAGAAAGAATGACATCAGCGGATGATGAGAAAGAGGAAGCAATGCTGGAAGACAAGGGTGGAGTTGATGAGGAGAGGTTAACACTTGATGTGAAGGTCAGGGGGGTTGTGGGAGAAAGAGTGATGAATGTTGATGGGACAAGAGATGGAGAAAGAGTTGTGCTAGAAAGAACGGAATTGGTGGATGATGAGGTAGAGGAAGCAACGCTGGAGGACAGTGTTGGAACTGTTGATGGAGAGAGCTCAACACTGGAAAATAATGCTGATGTAAAGGGCAGCGAGGTTGTTAGAGAAACAGTGGTGAATGTTGATGGGATTGCTTGGACGAGTGATGAAGAAAGGGTGGTGCTAAAAAGAGAGGTCTCTGTTGAGGTCTTTGATGATGAAAGAATGGAGATTGATGATGTTGTTGAAAGTACGGTGGTGCTTGAGACTACAGCCGGGACTGTGGGAGAACTATTAAAGTAAAGTGTGCAGTACAGTTGTACCCAGTTATTGTCCTTGTTGAGGACTAGCGCAGCAAGAAACGAGGTGTTGGCACAGACCTGGCTCACAAATTGAGGTTCATCATTTTGTATGCACAGGCTTAGCTGGTCTGTGGTGATTGTCATGAAGTTGCGCCATTCTGAGTACCTGCACATTTCTGATACGAGAACGTTAATATCGTTCGGCGGAGGTGTAGGTATCTCAGTACAGTTGGGCATGATCCAGATATTTTCATTATTGGATAAAATCATGATGTAAAAATCCAAATTCTGACACAGAAGCTTCTCCATTTTCGCTTGATCATTACTCCAGCACAGTGCCACAATAGAAGGGTCGAGCGTTTGTGGAGTCCACTGATCGTACCTGCAATATTGAAGGAACACGTATTTTTCGGACACGTTTGCACAGAATTCCCACACCCAGCTGTTGTTTGGGTTCTCAATGAGCACCTGCATCACAGGAACGTTATTGCACACACCATCAAGAAAAGCTTCGGGGTCGTTGTCACTACACACGGTGACCATTACTGGATCGATGACGTCCATCAAAGTCCAGGCCCCATAGTCGCATAAAAGCTGGCTGAGGCTGTCGGTGGAACGTGCAACTCTTTGGCTTGATGCTGAGGGCGAGGGAGGGCAGGGTTCCCAAAGAGGTGACAGGACATACTCAATCATATAACAAGTGTTTCTCCACACCCGAGTTTGTTCAGAGTGGGATAGAGTACCGAGAGAATCACAAACATAATACAGAACGTCAGGCACCTGCGATCGACTGGCTTTAATCTCTGAACATAAGGTGTTGTTGAGTTGTGCAACATCCTGCTCATCACAAGTCAGGCGTGTTATAGGGCCGTCCATTGGAGAGGAGATAGAGCGACTGCTTTGGTATGCGCTTTGGCATACTGCATCTGTATCGCTGCACGGAGGAACGCTGGGAGTCAAAAACATATTTAGGATTGAATCACCAAAGGACCAACTCAAATTCTGGCCAATGCCCCTGGACAAAACAAAAACATTACAGAGCATGTTTAACATCGCGACTCCCTCTGAAAAATGCAATATGATTACAAATATTAACATGTACTGGCTATACATTTCTTTAAATTTAAATTCTTACAGAGTTGGATTTTCTTCCATGTAAAATGGCCTTGACATTATATATATCACCATCCATAATTAGTAACCTAACCCCTTTGAGTTAATACACTGTAAGTTTACAGTGCTATAGTGCCGTATACAGCGGTTTGTTCTGATCGAGCACTCATATTGGAAGAGGGACATTCATTGAGTGCTGATAACAGACTGTAACAGCACTGGGACGTTTAATTTTATGTTCCACTCAGCGTCCCGGGTCGGTTGCAGGTCGAACAAAAGTTTTTATAAAGGGTAAATTTGACCACTAACTGTATAGGGAAATGTCACTGCAAAAATTTTGAACTCTCAAATTGAGTATGTTGTTATTTATTTGATCATAGAAAGAACGGAAAACAACAATAAAAACACGTGATCATTCTTTGCCTAGGTGAACCAATCTCAGTCATGTGTGGGTAAGAGGTTAAAATGAGATCCTAACTTACAATTAAATGTTAATTAAATGTTCAAATTTATTTCTAATGCCTGATTTTTTTTGGTCTGTGAGGCAAAACTTGCCCAAATGTCCTACAGCACAAAGCTGGATTAAGTGTCAGAATTTACACAATTTACCCTTAAGAGACTGGGTTAGAAAACAGACAAAAAAATTATTTAGGCGTTCTTTGGGTGACTGGTGAATGTATCTGTAGATTTCAGAAAGATGGCTGTATCTGATTTTTATGGTGGCCGTGAAGTGCACAACAAATTAACAAAACTGAAAACAAAATAAATTAAAATATGAAATAACAAACCAAAAACAAAACAATAAAACGGAAAACTAAGTAACAAATTCAAAACCAAATTAACAAAACGGAAAACAAAGTAACTAATTCTAAAACAAAATATCAAAACCCAAAACAAAATAACAAAACCCAAAACTAATTTGTTGTTTTGTTTTCGGGTTTTGTTATTTTGTTTTCCGTTTTGTTAATTTGTATTGCACTTCCCCGTCCAGTCAGATACAACCCGGAAAAGGTAGGTATAGTTTGCGAATGTAATTCTTACCGCTGATTGGACGAGACATCTGTCACTCAAGATATACAGGAAGTAGTTTTTCTATCTTTGTTTCTTATGTGTTCTGCTTCACTTTAAACTATGATGGCCGTGAAGTACAAAACAAATTAACAAAACTGAGCTCAGGGCCACCGTATGAACGCCATATTTGAAACCACAATAATGTTTGCACATTCATACACACACGAATTTACCGCTACTACAGTACTTCCTGTATATCTTGAGTGACAGATGTCTCGTCCAATCAGCGGTAAGAATTCCATTCGCAAACTATACCTACCTTTTCCGGTTTGTATATGACTGGCCGAGAAGTGCAATGCAAATTAACAAATTCAAGACCAAAATAACTAATTTAAAAACAAAACAACAAAACCCAAAACAAACAAAACCCAAAACAAAACAACAAAATTTGGGTTTTGATATTTTGTTTTTAAATTAGTTATTTTGTTTTCCATTTTGTTAATTTGGTTTTTGAATTTGTTATTTTGCTTTGGGTTTTGTTATTTTGTTTTCAGTTAAATTTTTTGTTTTCAGTTTTGTTTTGCACTTCAGGGCCACCGTAGATTTAGAAGTTTTTTTTTTTTTAAATGAATCACTAACGTTGGCACATGACCCACTAAGGAACCCTTTCTACATGAGAAATAAACTTTTGCTGACACTCACCATATTAGAAGTTGTTTTAGGTCTCCTATATACAAAACAAAACAAAATAATTATTTGCTCCACAGTTTAATACCACATTGCCATTTAAAACATGGATATGTAAATAAGATTAAATTTCAACACAACAACACACCCTGAGGACACTGTTGAGTCTGGTTCAGCATTGGAGTCTCGATCCCAAACTGCAATCCCACTGTTACCAGTCCGACTAAAGACTGAAGAACGTCTACTACTAAACAGGAGAAGTCTGACAACAAAGGAGACAAGGCAGAGTCAATAAAATCAGTCCACGCAGTCCAGAACGAGTCAGAAAGCCGCAGAGACAAGACGGCACTCAGCATCTCGCGAAGTGCAGTGAGAGCAGACTGTGTCCCGGCCGGATCGCCGCTCCTCTGAGGAGTGTTTAAGGAACATGTCTGAGATTTAAGAGACGACAGGAAGGACATCAGGGGTCCACCTAACTTAGACACTAGAGTAGCGGTTAAATCAGCCTGCCACCCACACTGAGTCCCGTTAGATAACAGACAGACCAGAGCCTGGAGGAATCTGTCCATCAGAACAGGCTGGGACGTGTAGGAGAACCCGCTGAGGAGGTTCAGATAAGAGTTAAGATCTGGGGACTCTGTAGGAAGACTGGCTCTACTCGTGCTTGACCCAAACTCGGTTCTGCTCCTCATCTCCTCCTTCTCATCAGTTTTTAAAGAGTCAATTTTCTCCTTGAGAACATCTCGGATTTTCTCAGATTCACTGGATTTGGAGTTCAGTCCAGTCCTGCGGGTGACGAGGGTCTTCAAGACTTTGGGATCGCTCGAGACAAACCCTGTGTACAATAATAATAATAATAGTAATAATAATAATATATTTTATGTTGTATATTGTTATAACATAAATTGTAATAGGAAGGAAATAAAAAGAAAGAAGAAAAAGAAAAGGATAAATTCACTGAAAGCTTAGAATGTTTTCTGCAAGTAGGTGTCACAAATATGTATAATTTCTCTCTATAATCCTTATTTTAATTCAACGCAGGTGTTCTAGCATTTAAAGAGTGTCTGGAATTCTCAAAATAATGTTTATATGTTCATAATTTATGTTGCATTATTAGGGTTTTAATTTGATTTAATAATAATAATGATAATAATAATAATAAAAAGAAATTATATTGGTTTTGTTATATAAAGAATCTGTTTATGTTCATATTATTATTAATTTTATAAATATTTTAGCTTTTCCTTGATAATAGCATTCTAGAATATTTTTTTTCTCAATGTATTAAATCGCATATTAAACAAACACACAATACAATAAATCAGAGGCTAAACCAAGCATTTTTTTTTTCAGCAAAAAGAAAATTCAGGTTTTGTAGCAAATAAGATTTGTGCACTATATTTTTTAAAGCACATTTATAGCATAGACCTGTATGGTCATAATATTAGTTAGTTTTTTTTTTTTTACTTTATTTTTTTACAAACAAAACAAAACAAAAAAACAAATAGTGCAAAAATGTATGTCCTGTTTTTTTCCCCAACAAAAGAAACATTTAGGTTTTGTAGCAGAATTACGTTTTTATTTATTTATTAATTATTAAAAACATTTATACATCTTTGGTTATAATATTTGTTTTTAAAAAAAAACTTATTTTATATATTTTTTAAACAAATATTATAACCATTCAGGCCTGCACTATAAACGTTACATGTTATATATGAAACAAAAAGGAAGTGTTTACACAAGTTAAAACTAAAATCTTAATTTATTATATCCCTGTTTTGATCCTATAATAAAAACGCTAAAAAAAAAAAAAAATACACAGATAGACAGACAGACAGACAGACAGATAGTTCAAGAGAGATAACTGATTATAAACAGACTTACCGAGTAAAGTACAGGCTGTAAGAAGCAACAAACATCTGGAGCAGTGCATCTTCTACAACACACTCAAGAGTTCCTGATGTGAAATGTTAATACGTCAAAATATAATTTATATTTATAACTTTGCTGAGTCATTTAAGCACCTTTTATTATGAAACAAACTGAATAAATAAATAAATAAATCCTCCAGATTACACTCAGTCCAGAATATGCAGCGGCGGAGCTGCTGATCTGAGCCACGTTTTACGATGTGAAGTATGATGTGAACACACACACACACTCCATAAACCCAACCCACAGCAGAAACCTAATTAAACCCAGCAAGGAACAGGAACAGGTGCGAACGGATTGGAGCGTCAGATCACGCCTCTGAATTATTTATCGGTTTCATTAATTAATTAACATTTGCATTAAGGCAGAACACACCTGAGCAAACATGAGAGAGACTGACGAGTTCATTCAGCAGGTAAGAGAGACAGGAGGAGAGAAAGATGTACTGAAGTGAATTCCAGTAATATAGGCCTGGAGCCTATGCCAGGGGACGAGGCAGGATACACCATGGACAGGCTACCAATTCATTGCAGGGCACACACACACACACACAAATTAGCCTAATCTTTGGACAGTGAGAGGAAACACAGCAAGCATGGGGAGAACATGTGAACTCTACGCAAACAGACATAGATGATGGGAATCGAACCCTTGACCCTGGAGGTGCGAGGCCATGATGCTAATCACTACAGTTTGGCCCCATTGAAAGTTTCTTTTAAAATTAACTCCTGGCGAGTTGCTCTATTTTCACTTTAGCATCTCCTACATTATTCACAGCACTGTTCAGCTACTTGGTGAAACAACAAAAAAAAAAGACCAACCATAAACACTGCTTAGGTCTTTAAGTTGTAACTTGTAAAGTTTCTTCAACTATGGTTTCTTCCCCGTTTATAAAGTGACATCAAATCCGCATTGTGATCATGTCGCTAGGACTGATCAAGTTCATTTATTGCTCCTTCTCCCTCTCGAGAGCGCGGCCATTTCTGCTCCTTGGGTCCCCTGTAGCATCTTTAAATTCATGACGTCTGAACACTTCGGCCAGGAATCGCTAACATAAGCCGGCTAGCTTCTGGTTAGCGCTACATGCTATCGTCCACTTTTACTGCTGTACTGCAATTTTACAAATTTTCATGTTCACGGCAGCTGAATAGAATCTAATGACTTAATTACAACTTGGAATTATTTAACATCCTGACAGTTATATATATAAAAAAATTAAATGGTTAAAAACAACAACAAAAAAAACACCATCACATAAATTAAGACACTGGGGTATTTTTCAATGAAACGTCAAAAGGGATTAAACTTTTTTTTTTTCCTTATACAGACCTGCCACTTCTTGAAGTTATGAGCCACCTTATATGTTGACATTTTAATATTTCTTATTAAATGCTGAAAAGAAAAATCTGTATGAAACTACAAACAACAACAAAAGATCTGAAACAACTTGGTTTCTGCAGAAAAACTGCCATGGTTAAAATTTTATTAAATGGTTTCCCACAAAAAATTCTGACTGAGGATTAACTAAATACACACAGATACACATCACAGTAAGGAGAAAAATAAAGTAACTGAAAAAAATAGACATTTTAATTTAAACGAACTGCTTTTTCTTTTTTTTTTAAAGAACAAAAATGCAAAAAAAAATTTTCTATACATTCCTTACATGTCTGTTATATTATGTGCCTGAAATCCTCACAGGAATATTTCCAGCTGTATTTTTTAAAATTTGTTTGCAAAATACACCACACACCACCATGAAGGGCAGAATGGGAAAAAATTTGAGAAGGAAAAAAAAAAAAAAAAACACACACACAACACAAATGAGTGCTGATTTGTACAGCGCATTAACAAAAAAAAAAAAAACAGGCAAATCATTTGCATACTTTATGTAACTGATCATGAACTCTTTCAATGAGAGAGAATACACATGCAAAGTTTTCTTCTCATTTTTCTTTTCATAGAGCAGAATCCTTGGGATCACTTCTCCTTTATTGCTTTGCAATTATTTATTACAAATGTAAATAAATCTTACAGATTTTTTTTTACCTAATAGAATTTGGAGCATTTAAAAAAAAAAAAAGTACTTTAATGGAAACTTTCTTATATATATATATATATATATATATATATATATATATATATATATATATATATATTTATTTATTTTATTTATTTATTTTTTTTTAAAGTCTGGAGTGTTTTGAGCTCACACCTAATGCTTTTAATAAGGCAAAAGTTTTCAATAAAATGACAAACGCAATATTTGGCCTAAATTAAATGCAACTCTGGATGGAAATAAACATTATGACATTGCATCCAGAGTTGCATTTAGTTTTGTCCGAGCTCTTGTACTGTGGGATTAACGTCAGGACAGGAAGACAAAGACAGAAACTCTTTCTGGAATATGGCGAAGAAAGACTCCATAGATGTGGTAACCTGGTGATTCAGTACTTTCAGGTCGTCAGCTGACTTCATTTTACTGCTGCATAACGTTGCTGTGTCTTGACCTGAGCGACTGAATCAACCCCAGATCACCACACTGTCTCCGGAGGCTTGTACAGTGTTGAACTGCTTCTTAACCCATTTCTGGAGTCTCCTTCATTGTTTGCTTTGCTTGATAATTTGCTTGTTCTGAAACACAGTAACATCTTTTCCACGACTACACGGTACAACCTGACGTGATTGTTATAGAAATAAAAATAACTGACGGCGAACAGCGATTTTATTATTTTTTTTGTGGCCGAGCAACTTGAATTTAAACTCAAGCATAATTCAGACAAAATGCTCACGTATTTAAATTTGATATGAATTTTGGATCGGATGTCAATTAATTACTATAGTGACAAAATCTGCAATATTGTCCCCCCCCCCCCCCCCCAACATTGCATTATTCACATAGAAATTATTTTAATTGTATAAAGTGCCTTAAATATCAGAAATACAATCACAAGCTAAACGGGAGAAAAATCATATGAAAAAGGGCTTAAAACTTCTGCAGTAATTGTAGAAGGGGTGAAACAAAAACATTTTTTGGCACATTATAATTCTTTTTTTTTTTTTTTGCTTTTTACCCACAGAACCCTTTTGTTTTGTTTTTTATACTAAAAGTGACACTGCATTCCAGCTGACATCATTTGGATGCAAATTAACTTTCCTAATAACGACAAATTTGTGTTTACACCACTATCATAAAATATATAAGACATGACCTCTAGAACCACAAACCGTGGCTTTAAAACAAGTTTACAAAAAAAAAAAAGAAAAAGTGCTTTTAAAAGTAAACCTAGCACATAAACACTGCAAAAAAAAAAAAAAAAAAAAAAAAAAAAAACCTTATGAAGGGAAAAAACAGCAATGTGCTTAATATTTCTCAGCATCGTTATGAGATTATGAACAACTTTCTAGCAAAATGATGTTGCGATGATACACGTTCTCACACACACACTCCCGCAACGAGCGTGATTTCGGTTTGCACACACACAAAAAAAAAAAAAGCTTAAATTGAAACATCGTACTACATTCCGTTAAAACACTTATTTACAAATGAATGCTAAACCATAATGGATCATGAACACTGATTTAAAAAAATAGATATTATCTAATACAAAAACATATATATATATATTGTAAAATCTTGATACAAAATTAAAACGTTAAAAACAAACAAAAATAAAAATGTTAAAAATTGACCTCAGGTGGTGTTCTCTCTGAAATCCAAATGCAAGTATGAAGGTGTAGATGATGAAACACTTGTAGTAACTTCCTCCATTGAAAATGGAGCTAAATATTTTACAGTCACTGGCCACTTTAATAGGAACAGCTGCTGGTTCATGCAATCAGATAAAAAAAGAAAAATGATGAAGAATAAGAATACGATCCCCATGACTCTGACTGTGGCCTGGTTGATCTTCATGAGCTGGTTTGATTACGTCGATAGTGAGAAGAGGAGATGCTGTGCTGCTACAAGTGTCAGACTTGTACTAGTTCCTATTAAAGTGGCCATTTTGGCTTGTCCAGTTTCATATTCCTAACTAAACCCTTATCGATCTCATCTGTTTCAATGGAACGAGTTAAAAATACAGAAGAGTTTCTGAATAATACGCTTCAGGAAGAGAGAGATAAAGAAAAAGGAAAAAAAAGAAAATGAATAAAATCAAAAGTAATCAGTTTCCTCCTCTGTAAGAGGAAAAAAAAATGAGGAGGAAAAAAAAAAAAACGATAGTACCACTGGAAATAAACGAGATCTTCCTTTTCTTTACATTGCTTTAGGGTTTGAAGAGAGGAGGGGAAAAAACAGATTCAATACATACGAAAGAAAGAAAAGAAAAAAACCCTAACATCACTGCGACTCAAAGAGAGAGAGAGAGAGGGGGGGGGGGGGGACGACAACCTACAGCCTTGTCTTCTCTACACCAGAGTCGATAAATCATACTCTTTATCTTCTTTTTCTTTCTCTTCTAACAGGACTCGAACAGGAGAAAGGAAATAAAAGACAACCCTATACATTATTATTATTTTTTTAAGCAGAAAGGCTGGTCTGTCATCGTGGTCAGTCTTTATTACTTGTGTTTGTTTAAGCTGAGGACGTCCCCGGTCTCGCGCTTCAGTCTGGGGGCAGTAGGTCGTGTAGGCGGAAGTGCTGACGTACATGCGGTCGCACATCTTCGTTCTGGAGAGAGAAAGGGAAAAGAGATGATTAAAAGAAAAGAAAAAAAAAAAAGAAGTGAGAAACCCCTGACAAAAGCAGGACTTTTTTTTTCTCTCTTCATACGAACACATTAATGTGGACAGAAGACATGCGGTGAAAGACGCACCAGTTCCACAAGCTTTTCTAGAAAAGGCACCAGCTTGAGAAGTTCGCTGTCGTTCTTGTCCATGAACCAGCTCTCGATTGGGATCCCATTAGACAGCTGTGAGTCACAAACACCACCGGCATTCAGTTAACGGACTCATAAACAAGTGTGTAAACAAACAAACAAATTCCTACTAGGGCTGGGCGATTTGGCCTAAAATCAAAATCTCGATTAATTGAACATTTTAACTCGATTTCGATTAATAAACGAATTTTTTTTTTTGCCCTCATAGTTCACTGACAGGTTTTGTACAGTAAATATGCTCACAAGTGAGAGATTTTTGAATGAAGGCTGCATTACTTGATTGATTAATTGAAGGCAACACACACTATCTACTATCTGATTATTTATTGAACATCAATGTTGAACAACTTAAATTAAACTGAAGCCACAAAAATTAAAGGGTTCATTAAATTACATTTTAAAGTATAGTTTATTAACAAAAACAGATGACACATTTGGCCTTAAAAATTAAGATACAATTAGGCACATGCTCAGAATCTTTACAAGGCAAAGATTTTTATAAAAATAAAAATAAAAATACTTGTTTGTGATAATAAAAAGTATCTTGTGATGATATATTACAATGTTTTGAGATTTTTAAACAATAATGAGAAACAACATTTAGACCACACACACTAGGGTTGTCTTTTTATCCCACAATTCAGAGTTAAATGAAGGCTATTTCACACGGCCCCAATAAACTGACATAATGGCTTAAGCATGCAATGACAACAAAAATGGAATGAATTATGCAGCTATCAATCTGGGCCAGGACAATTTCACTTTTACTATATAGTTGGGTACCTGCTAGGTGTTGTATAGTTCATATTTGCTTGGCTGGAATGGTTTAAGCCACCAAAATAACGTTTTATTGATAAACTGCGCAGCTTTCGCCAACGTGAACACTCCCGTTAGTAACGAGGCGAATAAGGAGCTAAACTTCAGCCGCAGAATGAGACGCTGCGCAATAAGAAGCCAAACGAATCGGAAGCTGCGAATAAGGAGCTAACTTCAGCCTCATGTGCTTAGGGGCATCATATCTTTCGCTAGAAAGTTAGAAACGGCCCTGGTTATATTCTTACTCCTTTTGGAAACCTTTCATAAGGTGTAATGGCCACGAAAGACGACACGATCGATATCTGCTTTGGTACAGCCCCACTGCTAGCGCTGCTAGTTGACGGAGTAGCATCGGCCAGCATTTTCATGCTCTGTGTGGTCGTGTGGGTGATGCGTTCATATAACAGAGTTCGTGCTACCTTTTTTGTCGACAATTTCAACATCTTTGGATAATAACTCGAGGTTAGATTCACTTTCGTCGCTGTTTCCACTCTTTCTTTTTTTTTGTCGTCCTGGTGTCAAGTTTGCTTTGCAAAGTGCGGCAGGAAATTAACTTTGACCTGCATGCCACGCGCAAGCTGCACGCTGATTGGTTGTTGTCGTGTTGTTCTGCCGTGTGATTGGCTCTTAGATTAATCCATATCGAGCAAAAAATGTATAGGGCTTTTCATCGTTTTTAAAATCAAATAAATCGCGATTTGATATATCGTTTATCGGCCCAGCCCTAATTCCTACTGTTTGGCTTCTGTTCAGAGTTTCTGGACAAAAATGATTTGAATGAAGCTAAAGACTTCCTAAAGTCCATCATCAAAGAAAATAAATATTTTAATCTCTTCTTTTTCAAGTCTTTGTATCTCTTTTTCAATAAACAAGATTTCGGCTACAAGCAACAAGTCTCTGTCAGTCTCGTTAAGCCTGGCTTATGACCATTTGTTTCATATTATTTTTAAAACAACAATAATCCTACAGACTTAGAAATTAAGAAACATCTAATGTTTTAATTCTAATAATTCGTTAAAGCTCACTGATTGGTCTGTTTCACCTCAGTGTCTGGTGACGGTCATCTAACTTCAGCACAATGATAAATTTTATTTATTACTGTTAAGGGCAACACATTTTAATAAAAATAAATAAATAAATAAATCAACGACAGTGACATCATCTTATCAAGGGGGCGGGGCTTATTCGAGACACCCAAGTGGAAAAGGCGTTAAATTCCACAGTAAACTTTATTCCTCACCTGATACGCGAAGGCTTGGGGTGAGTTGTCAATGATTATGGTCTTAGAGAGATCTCTTCCGAGAATGTTCAGATCTTTGATGTAGTTTCCCTGGACACAGACACAATGTTCGCGAAATAATCTGTGCCTGAAAAAAAAAAAAAAAAAAAAAAAAAAACACACACACACACATGGAAAGAAATGTATTGGTTTTCACTTCAGCACCAGGATAAGACTGAATAATGCAGACAAACCAAAGAGTCGACACCTGAATATCACATGGACTCTTCACCAGTCGGTCTGACCTGAATCTCACCCGCGCGGTAATCAAACACGGCGCACCGGCAGCAGAGTGTTATTACAGTTACTGCTCTATACACACAACTGTACAGTCTACTAGCTGTAAGGCGACGCATATTCATGCATCACGTCAGTGACTTTAAATAAATGTACATAACGACCCTGTCGTGTTTTAAACAACTGTGTTGTAACGACACATCACTGTTTCTCACAGGTGTTATAGTTATACTTGCGGTGAGAGCGAGTGGAACAGACTGGCGTTACCTTCCAGCACTAAAGTGCTCCACTAAATACAACAAGCGCTAGTGAAACACTGGGATAAGTGCATTAGTGTCATCAGGGGATCATATAGAGGAACAAAGGGAGTTTTTACTCTCATACACTGTGTTCTGTTATTCTGCACAATTAAAAGTCTAGGATTATTTTTGTTCCTCATCATGTGTTATTCCCCAACTAGCTGATTCACTCACAGTCTAATAACTAAACACAGTTCCTTACTTGTTTAGATAAAACTCCGCAAGAGAGGAGAAAGAGAGAGAGAGAAATAGACATCGAGTGAAAAAGAAAGAGCGGGAAAGAGAGAGAGGGAGAAAGAGCGGGAGATTTAAAAAAAGAGCGAGAAAGAGAGCGCGAGAGAGAGAGAAAGCGAGAAATAAAAAGAGCAAGAAAGAGAAAGAGTGAGAGAAAGAGTGAGAGAGAGAGCGAGAAAGCAAGAAAGTGAGGGAGAAAGAGAGAGAGATAAAAGAGGGAGAGATCCACATACCGAACTAACTGCTTCTTCGGGTCGAGGATGTTCAGCAACTTATCTGCGTAAACTTTCTTTGAAGCGGTGAAGAGAATAATCTGAGGTGGAAAACAGCAAAAACTAAAATCTTACTTGTTTGCAGATTAAAAATATTCAACTTATTTGGTTTCGTTCAAAACAAAACGAACAAGTTTAACATTTCATAGCAGTTAAAACAATCAAAGCCTTTATTTAAATAATAAAAAACAACAAATTCATTTTTGTGAAATAAATACAATAACATCAAAGCACATGTGTAATCTCAAAAATGAACAGGATGAGAGATCTCGTGAAAACTCTCTGATCAACTTTTGTAAAAGGATGGAAACAAAAACAAAAAACACCACCAACGCTACCTCATAAATCTGAGACATCCGTTGGAGAAATTCTCTGAAGAACGGCCTCAACCGTACATAAACCTGTGGAGGAAGAAGAAAAGCAGGTCACTCTGGTGCAAACACACACGATACAAATAAGAGTATGAACAAAAGTACAAAAACTTTAAACAAGAATCAGGGATAAAATGAGTCAGGCGTTTAGGGAAGTCAGGAGTTATGTATGCATTCCTCTGCTCTTATTTTTACATCATGATTTTCGTTCCTCATGACGCTGAAATGTGTGATGAGGCAAACATGCTGTCACAGACGAGGAAATCTCTGTACGTTCGTCTCAGGTAAACAATGACCTTAAGAAGATGACTGCAGTCAGGATATCACATAAAAACATGTGATTCACACCGAAAATATTCCACTTTAAAAAAATAACTTACGGTTATGTTATGTTATAAGGTTAACAGGAGAAGTATAAGCTGTGATCGAGATAAAAGTATGGAAATCTAAATGTAAAAACTCTTGGACTGGGTATCTGTTCACCTTCAGCTGTTTTACTTCAGCTAATTCCCCTCAAACGTGTCTATTAAAGTGATGCACTATCGCCCTCTTGTGGAGCTGTTCTTTTTTTTTTTTTTAAACTGTGTCTTTGAGAATGACTTTACAGGTGTATTTGTCTGCCTTTATAGAATGTAACTGACTGAGGTAAGTTTTCCACATAATCATGAAATAAGACACAGATTTATTTTATTTTTGTTGAGATGGTAGAGGTATGAAATAAACATGATGCAGACATATTAAAGTGAAATTTAATTTTGCATTGAAGATGGATTTGTGCAAATTTATGCAAAATGCATATAATTCACACGAGGTCCATCTGTTAACAACTAACTGCTCTTTCTGTGATCTCGACTTTGATTAAAAGGTTTCAGTTTATGTCTCTTCTTTGTAGACTGTGTTTGTGAATCTTTCTGTTCATCTCTGTAACAGTCATGTTTCTGACTCAAATACCGTAATGATTACCAGACATGTGACTAAATAAACCTTTCGGAAACGTTTTTAAATGTCACGTTAAAGAAATAAATAAAAATAAATAAATAAATCCTAGATATTAAGAAGATTATAAACCTCTGAGGTAAAATATAAGCAGAACACATGGTACAGGTTTTAGATTTCTAATATGACCTTTTTTTTCGTTTTGCCAATTTATACTACAGCTTATACTTATACTGTAGCTATTAACTAAATTAACAGCCGTAAACAAACTAATTTAAAAAAATCTAAATTATTTATTAAATCCAGGTTTATGACATTAAACTACGACATTACCTGCAGTAAACTTTAAATCATTCAGATTCCATGTTATTACATAATTATAATTAGATTAAAATATTATTTACAGTAATTATTTGATTTTAATTACCTGGTAAATAACATCTTGGAAGAGCACGGGGAACGTCAGTGCTGCGTCTTCCAGCTCGTTCAGACTGCAATGAACTAAAGTTTCATCCTTTAAACAAACAACGCAAAATCAGAACAAAATATACTGGAAATTAAATGTGTTGTAATTAAACTATTGTAGTGTTAAACTCATCAGACATGATGTCACAGGAACATAAACTCAAGAGTTTCTTCACACGTCTGTCTCCCTTTAACGCTGTGATCAGAGACTCACCAGGTCTATAACCAGGGAGAACTCGGGCGTGCTGCGCGTCTTTAATGGCAGCGCTGGTTTACGTGTTAGCTGCTCCTCGCTCAGTGGAGGGACGTGCTTAATGAAGAAATACCTTAAAAAATATATATATAAAAATAAAAATTATATATATATATATATATATATATATATATATATATATATATATATATATATATATATATATATATATATATATATATATAAATCCAACATCAACATAAACATATTCAACAGTAAAACTCAAGAAAAGTCAAGATAGAACAGCTACAAAGCTAACAAAAATATATATCCTGGTCAAGTAGGGCTGCGTGATTAATCAAAATAAACAATAAATAATCACAATCTCGATTTATACAGACGTGCGATTTAATTTCTGAACGACTGCAATTCGCTGAAGTTTATTTCCCTGGATTCAGATCACGTCACATTCACGTGTTCACAACAATCCCAGACGCTGCACCAGTCACACTCACACAGTGTAAAACAAAATACTATTAACTCACCAATCAGGCCAGAGATTAGCCATGATTTAAATTCAGAACGATATGACGGTGTCACGCACTCAATTCCTTTAATCATATCTCCTCCTCATTTACACAGACATGTAGAGAATGTCTGAGACTCGAGTTTAGGATCGAGATGTGGACCCACAAGACAGCAACGCTGGTCGGGAGAAGGTTACCATGCCAACCAACCCCACTGTATTCCTTATTATTCTAAGCTGAGATATGATCGCTAACGATCTCTTAACCCTCACACTGGTTTATAATTAGTGCATCTCCTTTAATTTCGTACGTTAATCAGTCTAAAGCTGTGGCGTGGACACGTACTGAGTGCAGAGGTACTCACGGGTCAAACACCTCCCAGTCCTCCTCACACGCCGGGTCCGGGGTGCAGGCAGGAACCTCCACATAACCACTTACTACAGGACATCCTGCAGCTGGACAGACAGACCGACAGATAAACAGAGGATCAGTGAGACTGATATTTACAGAAACATATTAATTAAAAAATGTCAGACTGGAAAACAGACAAACAAACAGACAGATTAATAAATAAATAAATAAATAATCAGAAAGTTCAGGAAAGAGAGAGGCAGAAAAACTGATAAAAATACACAGACAGACGGATAAAGATGAACAAAGACAGCAATAAAAAAGATGAACAGGGACAGACAGACTAATAAAGAAACAGACAGACTGTTTATGAAATGAACAGAGACTAATGAGCTGAGCAGAGAGATAAAAAGATTAACAAAGAAAGATAAAGGCATGGACAGATTGATGGACAAGACAGAGAAATAAATAAACAGAAAAAGAGATAAAGAGGACCCAGACAAGAGAGATGGACAGACAGACAAAAAAAATAGAGAGAAACAGAGAGATATGGACAGGGAAAAAGAGAGAAAGACACAGAAAAAGAGACACAGAGACAAATAAATGGACAAAAAAAAGAGACAGATGGACAAGAAAAAAGAGATAGATAAGAAAAAGGGACAGACAGACAAACAAGAAAAAAAAAACAAGCAGACAATGGAAAGAAAGAAAAAAAAGACAGAGATGGACAGACAGAAGCCCAGTCCTCCTGCAGGAGCTCGTACCCGTCAGAGGCGGTAGATCTACACGAGCCACCTCGTCCTCTTCCCCCTCTTCGTCCCCTCGCTCGGTGTGACTGTAGTAGTGGGACATGGCACTGGGGTAGAGCGGGACACACTGCACCGGTGATGTGGCGGTGCCCATGGGCATCTCCTCCACCTGCTCCATGTCCAGCTGCTTTATGATCTCCTCGGCCTCCATGGCCTGACCCGGCAGGTCCAAACCTAACAGACAATTGTTGGAGGAGAAACCAGACGTGAAACAGACGAGCGACGTATGGTATCGTGGAGTCAATGAGGTGTGTGTGTGTGTGTGTGTGTGTGTGTGTGTGTGTGTGTGTGTGTGTGTGTGTGTGTGTGTATGTATGTATGTATGTATGTATGTATGTATGTATGTATGTATATATATATATATATATATATATATATATATATATATATATATCTCACCTGTTCTGTTGGCCGGGGAGAAGTAATTAAAGACCGGGGAGAAGACGGTCCCCAGGACGGTGGTTCGAGGAGGACTGTCCAGAGCATCTCCAGGCTCCAGTTTCACGCTGCTCTTGGTCTGTTTACTGACATCATTGCTCCTGGTTTCTACAGTGTCAGCGTTTTGGCGATAAAAGAGGAATAATGATCATGTGACAGGAAGCTGAATGAGGTCATATAAAGTTCTGCACAGCTGCAATAAACCGCGTGTCAATATTACATCACCGAGCACAGACCACTGTTTTTATATAAATGAACTAGAGCTGCAACAACTAATCGATAAAATCGATAATTATCGATAATGAAATTCGTTGTCAACGAATGCCGTTATCGATTAGTTGGGCTGCTCACGTTATTGAGGAGCGCGACCACAAGATGCACAAATACACACAGACACACGCAGATACACAGTCGCTCGCGCAATGGAGTTTACACAAGCGTTTGCAGGAAAAAGCACGCGCCCCAAGTCCTCCAAGGTATGGGAGCAATTTACATTAAACACCTCTTATCGGGTGTTAAAATCAAGCGTTTATTAATCAGCCGTTCGTAGTGTCAGGTGAGCGCGGATGAAGCGCCGAGGGTTTTCTACACATAGGAGTCAGTGAGAGAGTTCACACGGGCTTTGGTGACGTGCGTTTGTCCGGCTGTGCGGTTATACGGTGTCAAAAAAAAAACGTTGCATGCAGCTTTTTCTTGGCGCTCAAATCCCAACAAACACACGGAAAACACTTCTAGTTCATTTTCTTCACGTTCATTTTACACTTCGGAGGACCGGATATATCCCATGATCCTACATGCTGTACAGAGGGAAATGCGGAAAAAGGGCAAAATAAACAAAGTGAATCCAGTAGCAGCGAGTTTTTTCTCTCCCTACGTCGCCATATTACGAGAATGTCTAGTATAGCAAAATGGTCTATATATTTATTTTTATTATTTTTTTTTATTGAGACAAGAAAAAGGATAAAATACACACGAGAGGATGGAAATAAACCGTGTAAACCGTGAAAAGGATGTAGTAGACACTTCAATAAAAAATATCATAATCTAGAAGTCTATTCTTATTATTAAGTTAAATTAATTTAAGAGAATTTATCGTTCTTAACAACTGAATGTCAGTGTATTTTTTTTAACTATATATATATTATATTACATTATATATTATATACACACACACACACCATCAACTTGCCATCTGCAATTATTGTTAAAAACAAAAATGTTGATTTACATAAAATAAGGTTTAAATGTCAAAATTAAAGATAATTAAACTATGTGGCTATTGCATTTTTTAAAGTTTACTTTTATACATAAATAATACCCTGATTTATGGTTTTATATAGTTAAGCAAAACATCAAATTAAAGCATCTAGCTTTTATCCAATGAATCGATATAATATATATATATAAAATAAACACTGTCAACTTGCCATCTGCAATTATTGTTAAAAACAAAACAAATGTTGGTATGGTTTTATATCTAATTATAAGCAAAACATCAAATTAAAGAAGCGTTTAGCTTATATCTGATTAATCGATTAATCGAATCAATAATCGGCCAACTAATCGATTATCAAAATAATCGTTTGTTGCAGCCCTAAAATGACTTCACTCTGCTGTGTGTAAAAGTTACCCGTGGTGTAGCGCAATGCCTTCTGGGTAAATTAACTCACCTTGGTTGACAGAGCGGGTCCTGTTGGCACCTTTAGGGGACGATGTGATGAGATCGTAGGTCACGTGACTCTTCGTAGCTCCTCCTTGTTTCTTGGGTTCCACCTGAAACGCCAGGTGAGGAAGTGATTTGAATGAAAGTGAATCACTGAATCAAATCCACACGGCTCAGAGTGAATCAAACATACCAGGTGTGTCTTTTTTATTTTGTTATTGTTTTATAAATTTCTTATAGGCTTTCTGAGGGAAGAGGACACATGGACTCTAAATTCATCAGACACCAGTCTTTAGGACACACACGTTATAATCAGGTTTTCAATTCTAATGCAGGAACATCATATTTCGTTCCCCGTCACCTTCGCTGCATCATGATGGATGTCAGTCTTCAGGGGGCGTTTTCCTCCAGCGGAGCACTGCGAGCGTCTGCGTGTGGGTTTCCGGGCTTGTCGACGGACGCGAGACGGGTCGGGCAGCTGAGACGCCTCACGCACTCTCAGCTTCATCTTGTTGTTTGGTTACATCTAAATCTGAGAAGAAGAAGAAGAACATCGACAGATGTGAGACAGAACGCAGTTGCATCCTCCAACTGTAGGGAAATAAAGAGGGAAGATTTTGAGCTCTGAAATCGAGTCATCTGGGACAGAGAGACACAGAGCTTTACGAGCCAATAACGATACAGGAACGACGTCTATCACGCCCAGATGTTGGCGCAGAATTTCTGTCAGATGGAATTGGAGAAAGAATAGAAAAATAAAGCAGACTGCAACAGTGATGGAAAAGCGTAACCTGAAACAGATCCTTTCTTGAGTGAACAACTTTTTTTTTTTTTTTTTTTTTAAATCTGTATCTGAAAGGAGGTGGGATCTCAGCAGAGATCGGTAAATTAACACCAGATGGCTGTGCTGGTCTAGAAAATGTGTCTGAGCAGTATTAACCATTTCCTGTCCTGGGAAAACAGACAGACAGACAAACAAAAATTAAACTCATTCGGCATCACCAGAACTATGATAATTAAAAAATTCCACTTAGCAAATTTTATGATTGTCAAAATAAGGAGAAGTTGTTTGTAAAGTCAGCACAGAAATTAACCCTAACCCGAGTTTCGCAATTTAATTATTTTTTTTAATCAGATGTGCAAACATTCATTTAAAATAAATAAATAAATCCATATAACATCCCTGGCTGGGGGAAAAATGCTATTTATTTTTTATTAAAACATTTAATAGAAACAATACAGAAAATAATAAAGCTTAATTTATCATTAATAAAAAAATTCCATTCCATTCAGTCACATTTAACTCTGATTACACAAACACTGTGGTGTCCAGTTCATGTGTGTAAATGATTACTGGTGATCTTTCACACTCTGAGTCCTGAAATATCTCCAAACTATCAGGAATGAAAACCTCCATAGATGTGATAACCTGGTGATTCAGTACATTCAGGTCGTCAGCTGACTTCATTTTATTGCCCATAACGTTGCTGAGTCTAGACCTGAGCAACACCAGATGATAACACTGTCTCCAGAGGCTTGTACAGTGGACACTATGCATGATGGGAGCATCACTTCATGCGCTTCCCTTCTTACCCTGACACGCCCATCACTCTGGAATAGGGTCAATTTGGTCGCTCCAATATAAAAAAATTAATTTCCTTGTAATTAACTCCGACTGCGCAAAAGGTGTGCAAAGCTGAGCTACTAGAGCGCTCCTGCAGGGCTATGATTGACTGATTAGTAAGGTCGCATCTGATTGGCTAAAGAGCACGAATGACGCTCCAACGTGCCAGCAAAGTCTCAAAAACACACACACACACACACACACACACACAAATCCAGCGATATTCACACACGTAAGTCGATTTTCACATGTACAGCCCATGATGCACTCGTAAATTTTAACCATTAAAAAATTTTTGCACAGTTGTACATTTGTGAATTGTATATTATGAATATGTATTTTTTTTTTATGCGCGTGAATGTGTTTTTTTGTGAATATTTTTTTTTCCGTGCACGTGAATTGGATTTTACGCATGTGAATTGGGTTACGCAATACGTGAATTATTTATGACACCGATCTGCCTCCATACTGCAAAGTCTAATCCTTACACACTCTAGCAAACTTGTTAATGAAAAAGAAAAAAAAGAAGTGTTTTTTTTTTTTTTGTTGTTGTTTTTTTTTTTATGGACACACAGATGTTTAGTCCCAGTCCTGTGAGTTCTCATTCTTAAACATAGCTCAGATTTTTATAGCTCAGATTTTTTTTTCCTCATCATTTTCCCCCCCACAGAATGGACGGACGGTTCCATGTTCTGACAATGTGTTTTAAGGTTTCTTGACACACTATATTACAATATTGTAATATCAGTTTGCCCTAAAGTGAGGATTTATTGACAAATATTCCAACGTATTCAATTGGATTTTTTATTATATTATATTAATTTATATATGATTAATTATTAACACTTTTATGAAATTCTAAAATAAAGTAATTCTCCAGGATTCAGTGTTTTTCAGATTGATTCTGGAAGCATGAGAAATAATTTTCACGTTTGCAACCACGTTAAGCATGTGGACAGGTTGAACACCGATGGCCATGAACAGTATATTTCCTTGAATTTAGACGAAATTGGAAGACAAACAGCCATCTTTATTTTTGAGCTGTAAAACAATGTGAAATGACTCTGTCATGGTGCTCAGTCATACCAGGCTCTCAGTAAGTAAGGTATTTATTTTTTTACACACCCTCACATGTTATCCACTGCTGTGGATATTTTCGCTCTAACAACCCGTGTGTTTTATCTCACAGTGGCGCTTCACATTACTGCTTTTCATTACCGCCATGGTTTCAGGACATGTGAGGCAAACTGGTTTTAAAACTTCCCGCAGGAAGAGGAAACATAAATTGATCAGGTTCGCTTTTCATCATTTACTTTCCTTCTCCCTGAGTAAGCCATGCTGTGTGACGAATTAGTTTCCGTTTCTTCCGCACACTCTGTCTATACACGTTAATTGATTTGCACTAGATTACAGGTATTATTCATTACTCTCATTTATCAGAAACACTGCAAAATCCAGATCAATCCATCACTCGGTCCACACGTCGCCATTTAGTGATGCCTGCGTATATAAAAAATGATTGACAGGAAGGGCATCCGAAAATACAAACAGTCCAGAAGGGTAGTCTTGTTTTCTCAGACAATTTGACATTTTCAATCTTAAAACACAGTTTAATCCATTCATCTCTCTTTTTTAAGCATGTTCTACAAGACTAGACATACAAATAAATAATAAACAAAATCGCTTATCGCACCTTTAATGCAACAGTGATGTAATGTTTGTGATGCACTTCAGGAATTAAATATCAAAACTTGATCATGTCATTTAACCAGGTTGACTCCTAACACTGCACTCTGCCATACCTTATGCTTTACAGTTTACAATTATTAGTCAGACAGAATATGAAGAGTAAATCATTTTAAACACCACACAGACAGAGTTCTGTAAAAAGGTAAATAAACATGTGGAGATGATCTGAGGTTCATGTCAGAACTGATTCACTGATCATGTAGATAAAGTTACACTACAGAACAGATATGTAGAAATATACTTTCCTTCAATGATATTCATTAAAAAAAACATGAAGATGTAAAAGGTTAAAAAAAAAAAAAAAAAAAAAGACAACCACAAGCCGGGTTTCATCATCATCATCATCATCACAGACATCAGGAAATTACTGAGAAAACGCCACAAACTTACTGTTAACGCTTTTAAACCTGCCCCTGGAGGATGTCCGTGAGATCGGAGCCGCTGCAGAAACAGTCCCGGTCCCCGGGTTTTATATTTACAGCCGTTTTTTTCTGTGTTTTGTTGTGATTAAACGAGGTTTTCCGCACCAGACCATGAAGTCGCCATTTCCCGCCTCCTCAGCCACACAGCGGACTGTAAAATCCCCGGATGAAGGACAAACTCGCCGCGCATGCGCACTGCGCACAAACCGCTTCTTGCTAACGCTTTCCGCCACCGACGCCAGTCCAGCTCCTGTCAGGCTGAGCGCGCGCGCGTGACGCACGCTACGTGTTTTATACGTTTATATTTCACATCTAAATGAGTGTGTAGAGCCGCATGTTCTCCGCGTTTTACATGAAAAATAAAATATCTCAAACCGTCACACAGATGAACTTTTACATCTCCGTCCGTCCTTCACTCCTCTATCCAGTGTGTAGAGCTTTCACACACATCTCATACTGCTTCTGCTTCCCTACATCCATCAAGCTTATAGAGTCCATCCATCCATGTACTCAACATACACAGCCTTCATCCATCAATCCAATTCATCCTATGCAGCATCCATTCATCCATGTATTCAACATACTGTACACACATTTTATACATACTGTAAATCCATCCACACGCCTTGCATCCATCCATCTACTCCTCTTATACAGCTTTCATCCATCCATCCATCCATCTATTAACATACACAGCTTCCATCCATCAATTTACTCATCTTATAGCTTTCATCCATCATCCAACTCATCTTATGCAGCTTCATCCTTTTATCCATCCATCTATCTACTCAACATACACATCTTTCATCCATCCATCTACTAATTTTATACAGCTTTCATCTATTCACATTTATCCATCCATGTATTAAACATACTCTACACACCTTTTATACATAGATCCATTCTTCCATCCATCCTACTCATCTTATACTGCTTTCATCCATCATCCATCAATCTACTCATTTTATACAACTTCAATCAATCCATCCATCCACTCAACTTATATATACAGCGCCGGAAAAAATAAGAGACCAGTGCAAATGAATCGTTTTTTTTCTTACAGGTGCATGTCTTGGTGAGATGAACATTTTTGACAATATTTATCCTAAATTCAAAATATAACTATTGGTATTTAGAGTGTACGTATAGTTAAAGAAAATGACAACTGAAATAAAATGAAAACTCATGCAGTAGCAGAGTAATAGAGTATAGAGCAGTAGCTTTAATAACTCAAATAAACAATGGAAATAATCTGTAAACAAATTGTGTACTGCTTTGGCTAGATAACATTCAGAAATCTGTATTTAGTGAAATAACCTTGATTTGCAATTACAGCTTTCATGCGTTGTGACATGCTCTCCACCAGTTTTTTACATTACTGTTGAACTACTTTATACCACTCTTTTTGCAAAAAAGAAAAAGAAAAGCTCAGTTTTGCTTGATGGTTTGTGACCATCCATCTTTCTGTTGATGACATTTCAGAAGTTTTCTGGAGTAAATTGTAGTGGTCTCTTATTTTTTTTTCCAGAGCTGTACAGTAGATTTCATCCATCCATCCATCTTATGCAGCTTCATCCATTTATCCATCTATCCTACTCATCATATACAGTTTCCTTGTGCTCATTCATCCTACACATCTTATACATCTTTTATCCACTTTTCTTAGCTTCCTTGTATTCATCCACCTACTCATCTTATACAGCTTTCATCCATCTATCCATCCTTATCTTGCAAAGTTTTCTTCCAAACACCATCCATTTAGTCAACATATACAGTACTGCTTCCATCCCTTCATCCATCAGTTCCAATTTAAACAGCTTACTTCCATCCATCTATCCATCCCACCGCCCATTGATACTGTACATCCACAGTATTTTCACAGCTCCCCTTCTTCCATTCATCATCAAAGTTACCAGACACAGGAAAAAAAAGCAATTTAGTACACAAAGCTTTTGAGAGATGACTTTTTGGACAGAAGTTCCTTCTTATGTACAAGAAAAAACTATTTGTAGATATTTTTAAAAGACGTTTTAAACGTTCATTTCTTTTGGATGTGGTGCTTAGAGAAGTTTATCATCATGACTCCAACAACAATAACAAGGCTGAAAACCAGTAATGCTCAAACCACACCCACGGTTGCAAAGGTTTTATCATGTGAAAAACAAACAAAAAAACCCCTTGAATTCTGTGTGATGGAATGTCCACAAAAATAAAACAAGTTCATCCACAATAACCACTTGGAGGTATTTGTGTACCATTTATGGTCTTAGCAGTTTTATTTGCCATTTAATAAACCAGCTTTTCTGATGGAAGGGTATACAAATATGTCAGAACATACATAATCTGAATTATGCTGAACGTCAAATCTCAAACACATACTGTAAAAGCAATCTGTAAAAAGAACCTTGGAACCTGGTTCAACAAACTTAAAAATTAAACTGACGGTTTGAGCGAATTTCTGCCACAATTGTTAAGTGTGACAACCTGTTGTTTGGAAATCTCAGTCTCGTCTTGCAACCTGATTGGTTAATATAGAAGCAGTGAAAAGTACATTTCTGCAGTCATCTGAATGGCTGAATCTTGCAAAAGTTGTCTTGCAGCCTGACTGGATGATACAAACACATTCAAGGACTGTTATTAAACAGCAGGATTGAAAAACATTTTAAAAAAATGAATGAACAGATGAACAACAGGAGAAGGTGTCGGTGCATTCCAACATAAAACAACTGGTCAAGCATTTCAGTTGATCAACAACACGTGAGCTTTGATTTTTTTTTTCTTTTCTGTAGAACTCAGCATTGTTCATTTACGAATTATTTATAAAAAAAATTCTATATTTAATATCCAGTTATACGGCAAGCAAGGAACTTGTCCAAGCTGTGGAGTGGAACCAGCTGAGGATATCTACATGTACAGTACTACCAAGTCGCATCACAGTGATAGCAAAGAAAAAAGATAAATCTTTCTCGTTTAATACAACTCTGCTCTTTGGAAAGGTGGAATAAACGGTTTAACACCTTGTACAGATGTGTATAGATGCTTTATGCTGACATTTTAAGATCCAGATCAGAACTTTATAACAACCATGGTTATTAAAGTACATTCAGTATGGTAATTTACACTAACTAAGGTCCGCTCCGTTAGGAAAAGCACACAAGTTAAAGTCCGAGGGCTACAGAACACTGGGGTTTCTACAGAATTCAGCAGGATCGGTGGCACGAATATGTACAATCAATCAATCGATCACTTGTCAATATGATGTATGTGGCAGGCAAACAGGAAGTCACTTTGCTCTCCTTCGTCTGGGGTGCGGCGTATTGCTTTTTGCATGTCTGTAGTTCTGGAAGCTAAAATCCAATTACACATGCATGCAAAATAAAAATAAAATCAGTTGTTGAGTCACTCAGGAGTTCTTAATAAAACAGGAACATTAATTTAAAATTACTACTGAAAGTCTTGAACAATTTATTATTCAAAAGTGTCTCAAAGAAGTAAAGAATGAAGAAACAAGAAAGGAAAAAGTTTCCATGCAGTGTGTCCTCTGGATTTATCTGCTTCTGATGTGACTTTAGCTTCTTTCTGTAGAAGACAGAAGGCCAGAATGGTACAGCCTAACTTTGTTTAAAAAAAAAAGTTAAAACAAAATCGGAAAAAACAGTCTCATCAGCAGGCACGCGTCCATTGAAAAGCCTGATTTAGACTTAAGACAGAAACAAAAACAAAAAACCCCAGACAATTCCTTTAACGTAAAAAAAAAAAAAAAAAAAAAAACTTTCTAAATGTACATATTAATTATATACACACGGGCACACAAGTTGTTTTACACGTCCTTCAGGTTGAAATTAATTTCAAGTCAGTGATGAAAAGTCAAATCCTTCTTCAAAGTTTGAACGGAAAACATCTGCATCGAAGCTGCGCTGAAACACAGCTCCGGCTACGACGCAGGTTCAAGTAATTCTCCTTTATCAATATTTTTCTCTAATCCAGTCTTGCGCGTGTGAATACGGCGAGTGTGTAAGACTACAGGATGTCGATGGCTTGGTGTCGCTTGCCGTAGTCCACGCCGCGCTCTCCTGGGACCTCGCGGTCATCGTCGTCTGGAACACAAGAGGGGGGAAGAAGTGAGATTAGGGAAGGAGAGGAGCAATAAAATTCTCGCACGCACACACACACTTGTGGAATACCAGTCTGAATTTCTGCCGTTAACCAGTGTTGACCATTTTTCACTGCACAAAGTTTTTATACATGCATCAGGGTGTGTAAAAGTGCGACACGGATCACAGTTGACCTTGGTATGATCTCGTCACTCCCGAGCTTGGCGAGTGACATCATACCAACACGGCTACCATCATGACCACACTTCATACCTTTAGAGTGTGTAATGAGTAATAATACATCACTCATTACAGGTCGTGAGCTCATTGTCACTCACCGTCACTTTGTAGCAGTACAGGGACGTTTAACTCTGTGTATGACTCGGCGTCCCAGGTGTTCTACAGGGGTTAATTACACTGAATGTGGGTCTGTACTAGGGATGTGCACGAGTACTCGATTAATCGATTACTTGAACCCATCAGCGACGATCGAGCGTGAACCAGACGATCGATTGGCTCTAAAAATGCATTTTTAAAAATTTAACTATTTTCACTCTGATTGGTTATTCTGGTATTTGGGCGGCAGTCTGATATTTGATTGGTTACGGCTGTGAGAAGTTGCGGTCTAGAGACAAGACCAGAGCACAGAGCGAAAATGGCTTCTAAAGCGTGCAGCGATGTCTGGGGCGGGTTTAACCGAGGGGTTAGGGCGAGAGTGCCCCAGCAAAGTTGTCCCTCGGGACTGCGTCCCTGTTCCAGAAGCTCCGAAGCGCCAACAAGGGGGATCCCTTCAGTTGTCGTTGTTTTAAAGTAACGGGAGAAGTGCATCCACTACTTTATGATTGGCGTAGTTCAAGCTCACATGCATTTTGTGCAGATAAATACAATTTGTAATATAACATTGTACAAATCCAATTTCTAACATATACATATTTAATGTATCTAGGCTATGTGATTAATTTTATATACAATGCGTCATGTAGAAAAAGCGCTTCAGCTTCACCTCATGCTGTTATTTCTTTTAAATGTTTACTGTATATTGTGAAGCAAACGCCCAGCCCCTTACTTAAACTCCACCCCCGATTAATCAAGTACTCGTTTCTCAAACCTGTGGATTACTCGAAATGATATCTGAACAAAAATGCCCATCCCTAGTCTGTACGGTCCGCAGTACTGAGGAGAGAGCAGCTGCCGGACAAAACCCATTCACAACCAGTCACAGAAGCACTTTCAGCAACAACATGCATCTGATAACGATTGTACACCCTACATAGTGCACTAGCTTTCCATTTAAACACTATTTGTAATTTCACCCATGAAACCTGGATGGTAACCGCGCTGATATTCTGAAGCGGAATCAGTGGAAATATAAAGTAAGTCTTTCAGGACTGTCCATCACCTCCATTAGTTTACTCTCATCACCTTTTGGCTATGTAGATTGTGGAAAATTTTTATTGAATTATAATTATCATCCCTGCTAATTACACTAACCAGACGTGGAACAGTATGTGCTGACGGAGCAAAATAACTCATTAAATAAAGAAATAAATCAATCTGTTGATGAATGGAGTTTGTGGAACTGTTGTACAAAAAGCATCACACTCGAGGTCACATCATACCCTCTCATGTAATATTACTTATATAAGCAAATTATTCAGAAACATCCTGCAGCAGGAGTTAAACCAGGACTGGATTCACTACAGATCACATGACGCATCAAACCAAACACAACTAATTCCCTACGTGTGTACTGATACAACCTGAAGTTGAAGGATTTTATTATTTATGAATCTAAGACAGACAAGTTGTTTTTTTGTGTTTTTTTTTTTTTTACACTGGCCGAGATGTGCAAAACAAAACAAACAAAATAAATTAAACGAAATAAATTCAAAAACTCAAAAAATGAAACAAAATACCACATGACAAAACAACGACAATTCAGTCAAACTGGATAAGGTTTGTATATTTTGTGAATAAATTTCTTACTGCTGGCGAGACATCTGCCACTCAAGAACAACGGTTAAAAATTCCATACCACTGATTGGACGAGAGGTCACGGACTTATTTTGTTTTTGAATTTTTCATTGTTTTGCAGTTCTTGGCCACTGTAGTTTTCCCTCATCTCTGTGCGCACACAGATGCTGGAAAAGCCAAAATGTATCCAACATAGCGGTATGATTTTCACAAAATCTTTAAGTACAAGCTTTACTCTTAGATGTGATGAAATAATTTTTTTTATAAATAACCTGATCATTAATCCTGTAAGTGTAAGAGAAAAATGTAAATCATGTAATTACACTAATGATGCATCTCAATACCGATCATGGCAGTGTTTCCCCAAGTATCTTTGCCCATGTTGCTGTACGTATATGTATACAAAAGATAAACGACGGTCTGTTCCGCTGGCTACAACCCTGAGGAAACACAACTTTCTTTTTTTATTTGTTTTTTCCATACTGTCCCAATTTTTTCTGATTTGGGGTTGTACATGTATGCGAGCGCTCTGCTGATAATTTGGACAAGTACAGAAAGTTCTGTTCTCTAGCATCACGAGAAAACTGGATAAAAATGTTTGGGCAGTAGGAAACTGAAACTCGCTGATATAGAAACAACTGAGATTAGGAGAGAGACGCATCCACAGCCTTATTTTTCCTCATAATTACGTATATATAAATCTATAATTTTTTTTCTGTGCTATATACTTTGTGATGTATTAAAATACAGGAATGTTCATCAATGTCTTCAAAAATAACGAATTAGGAGTCTTCACAGAAAATAAACAAGTACAAATTAAAAAGTTTTTTTTTTTATATAAGGTAAAAACCATGAAAAGTTACTTTTTACTAACTTTTGCCCCATTTTGGGTTGTTTACACCATTTGACTCACTTAATTCACTATCAATTCAGTCAAATCAAGGATCTAATACGTTACAATATTAATAATGAACGTTGCTTTTTACCCCAAAATAAGCGAGCTCATTTTTGAATGAAGTGCAGACGGGCATCTAGAAGTGATCCAGTGATGGGGAGGACAGAAGTGCATTTGTGAGGTCTTCTTGGAACTGGTGTGGGGCTGTTTTTTTCCCAGTTTTTCAGTCACGACCACTGAGCCCCAAGTGAATGCTTTAGCATACCAAGAGATTTTGGACAATTTCATGCTCCCAACTTTTGGGGACAGTTTGGGGACGACCTCTTTCTGTTTCAACATGACTGGGCCGCAGTACACAAAGCAAAGGTCCGTCAAGACATGGATGAGCAAGTTTGGTGTGGAAGAACTTGACTGTCCTGACCTCAACACCTTTGTAATGAATTGCACTTGGCCTGCGAGACAGGCCTTCTCGTCCAACATCAGTGTCTGACCTCACAGATGTACTTCTGGAAAAACGGTCGAAAATTCCCATAAACACGCTCCTAATCCTTGTGGAAAGCCTACACGGAAAAGTTGAAGCTGCTACAGCTGCAAAGGGGGCGGGGCCAAGGCTATTGCATGTCAGATACATAAACATTCAACCAATTTATACAAACATACAAATATTATAAAAATACTTTATAGATATAATACAAGAAATTTATAAAGGTAGTTTAAAAAAAAAAGAAGCTATGAATCAATTAAAAAAAAAAAAAAAAAAAAAAAAAAACTATGAATGAATGAATAAATAAATAAATCACAATATAACATTGCCCAAGGTTCTTTAGATGCACTTTTGCTAGAAAGTGTAAAAGTTTCTGGTTTCATCCTGCAGAATAAGTCCTTTAACTACCGTTTGTTCCGGTAGAAATAGCGCGAGAAGTAAACAGATGGACAGATTTTGAGTGAGGATGAGCGGACATGCTCCATTACGCCCGCGCGCACACACGGATGTTGATACTGAAATGAGCCCCATTTCACACACCCTGTACAAACCATGTTTACAGTATGCATTTACACACAACTACATTATGACTAAGCCAACACACACACACGACTGTGCACAAAGCACTACGCGGACTAGCAAGTAGACGAGCAAAGCCGGACATGAGGGAGGAAGACGGGACAAGACAGGATGGATGGAGGAAGAGCGACGCGAAGGACAGCTGGCCATCTCCCACGCTCACCTTGGGCGTCTTCCTCGCCGCCGTCACCGTCCTCCTCCTCGTTGTAGGCCAGCTCGGCCTGCTTGTCGGCCTCGTACTCGCCCACGTTGCCGTCGTCCCCATTGTAGTCCGCCAGCTTGGAGGTGCGCTGCGGATCTACGGGGGACTCGTTCTCGTCAAAGAAGCGGCCTGAGCGGGGCGGAGGAAAGGAGAGGGAGAGAGAGAGAAGAACGAAGTGGAAACAACATGGAGAGAAAAAAAAAAAAGAGAAGAGGTCAGTCAGGATTAGGAGAGAGAGAGAGAGAGAGAGAGAGAGAGAGAGAGAGAGAGAGAGAGAGAAAGTGAACGAACAATTCATTCATTCGTAAAAAAGGAGAAAGAGGGGAAAAAGGGACGAAAAGGTGGAAGAGGAGAGCAACTGTCACGCACGCGCACCTACACACCCGCGTCCTAAACTGCGTGTTCTTGTTACTCAGGACCAGAATAACCATGCTGCGACTGCGCATGTCTTTACAGTGACGCACACACGGAGATGCTGATACTCACTCTGCCGGTGTCGGAGTGGTGCGGCGGGGGCATGGGCGTCTCTCTGAGGGTCGATGGGGTTGGGCAGAACTTGAGCAGGATTCGGGGGAGGAGGCAGCGCTGCTCCGGGATTATCAGGATCTGCTTGAGGGGAAGAAACGACAGGTCAAAACCCGATCAACAATTTACACAGGCGTGATCATTTTAATACTTAAACATCTCTGTTTAAACACTGTAGTCAAATATACACGATTCTTAAATTATGTACACGAACTAAACAACTTCAGGACACTGGAGAGAAGCTCACACCACAGCTGGTGAGTTCTGATTGGTCAGGAGGTGTGGATTAATTTTCTATAACATCATCTCTGACAGCGGTGCAGCACGGGGCCGTATTATAACGTGGGCTCTAATCTCTGGGGGTGTGCCCAAAAAAAAATTATTATTATTAATAATAATAATATTATTATTATAATAATAATCCACACTATGGCTGTAGAAGTGGCTGAGAGCCACAAATGCACTGCTGTCTTCAAGTCTTCATCAGAAGTGCTTCTTAGTCCTCATAGGTCTGCTTTCAGGGAACCAAACAGGTGAAAATCTCACCAATGAGATCAGGACAATAGGGAGTACGCTTTAACACAAAACACAAAACAAAGTGTACATCGTCACGCAAGATCACAACGCCCTCGTAGATCAGTCCTCAGTGTTTAATCCCAAGTTTAGTCTTCAGCTCTTGAACCTTTTTACTGAAGATGTTCCAATACGTCTGGCCCTTGGGAATCCCAGTAAACTGTAAGCGGTGATGAATTTTTCAGCTGATGGTCAACTTTTGAACTTTTTCTCGGTCGGTGATAGAGGATTTTTCCGTTCCAGACTCTGCCGTTTACTCTCAGACTCGTTGTGATGATTCTCTTTAAGAAACTTTCACTTTCCTTAAAGTATCGCTCTGAATTTTGTTTGCAGAAATCCAAACTCGTTTGTTGAGGCTCTGCCATATACAGTAGGTACACCCTCAGACCACAAAAAAAATAAAATAAAATAAAAATTTTAAAAATCACGGCACGCTGCACTTCTTTGTGGGGCGTCTATTTTTTCTCACACCGCAGCTACAAATGAACTGATGTCTCCTGATTAGGGAGACAGGAGCATCGAACGGAAAGCCCTGATAAGAAAGTTGAAACACAACAGGAAGTTTAATAGAAGTTGATTGCGGATCATTTTTGACCCTCACTTTTATTATCGTTTTTATGGTAACTGCTCATTCACCGACTCATCCAGTAAACGTGTGATGCAAAATTACATATATATTTTTTCTGTAACATTGACATCAGTGCTTGAGTTCTTGTGAAGTCAGAGACCCCTCCCCTCCACAATGTATTATTATTATTTTTACATCTCACCTCTCATTTGTCGCCGCTGCTCGCCGAACTCATCCGCCTGAACGGCCGCCTTGTTGCCCTCATTCAGCACCGCAGGTTTGTCCATGAGCGGCTGGGGGACCTGTTGCTGGATCGGCGGGAATCCTTTTCCCGCTCCTTTGTCCTGGGGGAGCTCGGGGCGGTCCAGAGGGAAGCCACGTGGAGCATTGACCCCAGCTTCCTCTCCAGCTACACCTCCTGCTCTCGCCCCGGTCACAATAGCAGCATCGGCACCAACATCAGGACCGGCCCCGGCTCCTGCTCCGGCCTGCTTGTCCTGCGGCACCACGGCCCCCTCGGCCGGCTCCACGTGCTGTGCAGTGATGGCTGGCTTCTTCAGAGCTGATGGAAAAAAAATAGACTAATATGATATGTGCCAAGATTTAGAGTATGGAAACTCAAACACGTATTTGCGAATGTCGACATAGCTCCTGAGACACGAGTTGTGCAGTTATGGTTGGAAATGGGTCTCTCGACTGAGGAAACAAGATGATACATAGTTGAGTATTATTTCCGCTCAGACGGGAGCGGTCGTGAATGAGGGCAGAGTTTGAAAAACTTGACAGAACGATTCCGAGAAAGATTTAAATAAGACGATGTCGAGTATCACAGTCACGCCGTCGATTGTTGTGAAATTTCGCACCTCGTTCCATTAGTCAACATTACTCTAGCTAATAGTCTCCTTTTATTTCTAGCAAATGTTTTAAAATCTGCATAAACGCTCTGAATGCCATCTACACACTTCCAACACATGCGTTACACATACTGTGGTAAATTAATACGCTAATCGTGTGTATTCAGAAGAAATTAACTCGCGCGAGGATGACGATGAGGTACAGTAATATCGTTCGTCTTTTCGTTTCAGTATTGTATATTTTGCCGCGTCCCATATTAAACATGCCGTCTGTTCTGTAAACTGTTGCAGCCGAAGAGAACGATTGTGATGTTAAAACTCACCAAACTGCATTTCATCTCCCTTTACCCCAACCTCACTGTCTTCAATACCAGGCATTCCAGCATCACTTCCTGGTTTCCCCAACTCATCTGTTAGAGAGAGAGAGAGAGAGAGAGAGAGGGGAAATCATCAACATATAATTATCACCTTCACTGAGATCATCACACATACAAATCCCAATTTTTTTCCCCCCAAGAATGAGAATACATTTAGGAGAAGGCCGCACTGCTACCCTCGCTACAAAAAAAAAAATTATATATTATATATATATATGTCAGAGTGGGAGAGTGGGAGACAGTGTACACACACCCTGAATACTTCTAACTAACTACAATTTAATATCACTACTGAAACTATTTAGTTTCTTTTATTGTTAATATTGATGTTATTTTATTGTTGTGTACCTACTATGATATTCTTTCATATCTAATACAGCGGAACCTCGGATTACAAGGAAGGCGGTTTACGAGTGTTCCGCAAGACAAGCAAAGATTTTTAATAAATTTTGACTTGAAAAACGAGCGTTGTCTTATTTTACGAGTACCGAGTATCATGTATAACGCATGCGCTGCTTCTTCGAGCATCATGTCATCACAACTGAGCCAATGTTTTTTTCCCTCTCTCTTGCGCTGCGGAATTGTAGATAATCGTCTCCCCTGCTGGGTGAATACATACATGCGCTGTGTGTGTGCGCGTGTGTATTCACCCAGCAGGGGAGACAATTACCTACAATTCCTCAACGCAAGAGAGAAAAAAACCCAGCAGGGGAGACGGTTTTAAAAACAGTCTCTCCGTTAATGTGTGTGGGCACACACATTATACACACACACACAAACACACAAAAAAACGTTAAAAAATTTGCAAGGAACATCGCTAGTCACACTCGCTTGAGCGCATACTAACGGAATCACTGCTGTAAAGTAAAACAACAAAAAACAAATTAAACAGCTCCTCACCTTTGAAAACAGTCACGACAGAGAAGAGTTGCTGTGTGTTTGTTTGGGAACCTGAGAGAAGGGGGGGCTGTTAATTTGTTTTTGTTGTTTTACTTTACAGCAGTGATTCTGTTAGTATGCGCTCACGCGAGTGTGACTAGCGATGTTCCTTGCTAATATTTTAAACGGTTTTAAAAATGGTCTCTCCGTTAATGCATGCGTGTGTGTGCCCGCACATTACACACACAGTGCCTGCATGCACAAACAGAAACACTTATCTCTTAGAGAGAGACTAAGATTTATTTTATATACGTTTATTTATATTTAATCTATATTATTGTTTTGTTTTTTATTTTACTGTTATTTTCTCCTGACTCATTTTTGAGCTTTGGCTTTCTTTTTTGAGAAAAAGAAAAAGAGAGACAGCCAGAGAGATACAGTAAGTTTAAGACAGAGAGATAAATGGAATAAGAAAGACAGAGTGATTGAGAGAGCGAGTGAGAGAACTGCAATTAAATACAACAGAGAGAGAGAGCAAGGAACATCGAAAGAGAAAAATGTACCAAGAAATTAAAAAAATCTTAAAATCATTGCCAAAATGGCAGATCTTATGTTAAACATTTGCTTTTCTTCCAGGAGTCCTGAGGAAAAAGTCCATACACCCTTTGGCATAAGCAGTGTGTGTGTTGAGTTTTGACACACACAAACACACACACACTACCTTTCATATCCGTGTTGTCGAGATGCTGTGCAGCCACAGGGTGGCGCTCTGCAGTAGTCACAGCACGATGCTCTGCCTGAGCTGCCACCATATCTGGTTTACGCACCTCCACGGGTTCCTGGGGGAACAGGAGAGATCAGACAGGCAGGTAAGATCGTCATGCAGGGCAAGAGATTAAATCAGAAAAGAAATAATGTAAAATTCAGCTTTATAATTAGGGTGTGTGTTTTGAAACATAGTTTAAAATTTTTTTTATAAAAAAACTAATGCGTTTCAATAAAAAAAAATGGGAATAAGAAAAAAAAAAAGCTTCATTTTAACCATTTAAAAAAAAAAAAAAAAAAAAAAAAAAAGGTACAACTTGCTAAAAAGTTTTAAAAATGCGAGCAGACCAGTGGCACGTGCGCATGTCTAAGAACAAAACACAACGACCATTTCCAGAGACGTTCCTAAAACTAGGAACAAGGAAGGGGAAAATAAATAAATTAATAAATACACTCAGCAAAAAAAGAAACATCCTCTGACTTTCAACTGTTTTTACCTTTAATAAACTTAATGTGTAAATATTTGTATGAACACTAAAAGAGTCAACACCATAAGACATAAACTAAAAATGTTTCACAATGTGTCCCTGAATGAAGGGAGGCTCAAAATCAGTCAGTACCAGTCAGTATCTGGTGGCCACCAGCTGCTTGAAGTACTGCAGTGCATCTCCTCTTCATGGACTGGACCAGATTTGTCAGTTCTTGCTGTGAGATGGAGGGATTGTGTGTTCCTGGTGTGACTCGGGCAGTTGTTTTGACCATCCTGTACCTGTCATGCAAGTGTGATATTCGGATGTACCCATCCTGTGCAGGTGTTGTTACACGTGGTCTTCCACTGCGAGGATGATCAGCTGTCCTTACTGTCTCCCTGTAGCGCTGTCTTAGGCGTCTCACAGTGCGGACATGGCGATTTATTGTCCTAGTCACATCAGCAGTCCTCATGCCTCCCTGCAGCATGCCTAATGCACGTTCACGTAGATGAGCAGGGACCCTGGGCATCTTTCTTTGGGTGTTTTTCACAATCGGTAGACAAGTCTCTTTAGTGTCCTGCGTTTTTAGAACTGTGACCTAAAATGCCTACTTTCTGTAAGCTGTTATGGTCTTAATGACCATTCCACAGGTGCATGTTAATTAATTGATTATGGTTAATTGAACATACATGGAAAACATTGTTTAAACCCTTTAAAATGAAGATCTGTCAAGTTATTTGGATTTGTACAACATTATTGTTGAAATACACAGGCCTGAAAAAGGGACATTTCTTTTTTTTGCTGAGTATAAATAAATAAATAAGACCAGGGAAGTTCAAAGGTCAGGAACATCATAAAAATATTAAAACAGGAGACATTACTTTATGAACCGGTTTGCAAACTAGCCTACAGTAAATGGAAATCTCACTTCCACAAGAAGAGATATTTTATTTGTACTTTTAGTCAAAATATTTTACTGGACATCAAGACAGTGTGTGATTTTGTTCATCAAAACACACAATGTTATATCGTCCTACACGAGCAAACGGGCTCAGCCATGTTAAAATGATAACTTGGTTAGTATTTCCACGATTGTTACATGATCCATTTTTCATATTTTCTAATGCTTGGCCACATCATTTTGAGCCTGTTATTAGGAAATCCTTTCAAATTCAAAGCCACAAGCTGGGTGTTTGCTTCTGCAGTAAAAACTTGAACTTTGATCGGAGATCACTCCTGCAGGAGAGCTGTTGCGAAAGCAGTCGCCACTTTATTTCCTGATTTTGATCCGTCGTCTGTGTGTACTGGGACACGCTGTGGGTATTTTTCTCCAGAAATTCAAGAAAGTGGGCGGATGTAGTTTGATTTCTTTTCATTAATTATTGAATGTTGATTTGTAAAAACTGCAGGATTTTCCTTAATTGTTCTCAATTTGATAGTATATTATAAAGCCAACTTAGGGTTAGGGTTAGTTCTGTAGACTAGGATTAGACTCCTATTATATGTCTTGATGTACAGTATGCAGAAATTGTGTGCGCGTATATGTATGTATGTATGTATGTATATATATATATATATATATATATATATATATATATATATATATATATATATATATATATATATATATATATATATATATATATATATCCCCTGGCTGATCCATAAATTATAGAAATCCAGTTTTGACCAAATCAAAGTTATTTATTTATCAGGGTTGAGCTGTCTGCTCCCTATTTGGTTTTGGATAAAACCTTAAAAATAAATGTTTCAAAGCCATGAATATTTTAAAGTAGCTTAATGTGTGCAATAAAAGACAGTTTGCTGTCACAGGTCATACCAAGGAATCTGGTCTCTTATTACACGACTTTGATGGGGAATCCATCTATAAACAACTCTGGTTCATTATGTAATCACAGAAGCTGACAGAAACCTGATTTACACCAAAAACCAGTCAGGGATCAAGCGTCATTGTGGGGAGGGATGGTGAAAATTGTAAAATCTCACTTGACAAGCATCGCTCTTTTGTGACTCTTTTGTGAGTAAAATATATTTGCAAAGTAACTTCTACAGAAACTCTCATAACAGATTTCTCCTGTTCAATACATAAAAAAAAAAAAAAAAAAATTCTTCTATTTATTCAAGCCACAGAAGGAGCATTTTAAGGGAAAGTGTTGCTCAGATAGTCAGTCATGGTGTAGATAAACGTACAACAGGACTGATGTTTGCTCACATCCTTTTTACTCCTCGAACAGGTCTTTAAACACACCTTGTAAACACACCTACACACTGGAATAATACAAGCTCATGTTGAAGATTGTATGTGTGCGTGTGTACACACACACACACACACACACACACACACACACACACACACTTTTACCTTGTTTAATTTGGAAGCTTTTTCTTCCAGCATCTTCCTGCTCTCTTCGAACTCTTCCTTGAGCTGCGCCATCTGCTGGCCGCAATGCAGGCTACGGGGTTAACAAACACACAGCGGTTCACACATCAGCTTCTTCATTTAGGAATGAAACACACACTAACTTTAATCTACAGTAGGGCTGCAACAAACGATTATTTTGATAATCGATTAGTTGGCCGATTGTTGATTCGATTAATCGATTAATCGGATAAAAGCTAAATGCTTCTTTAATTTGATGGTTTGCTTATAATTATATATAAAACCATACCAACATTTTTGTTTTTTAACAATAATTGCAGATGGCAAGTTGACAGTGTTATATATATATATATATATATATATAGTTAAAAAAATAAATACACTGACATTCAGTTGTTAAGAACGATAAATTCTCTTAAATTAATTCAAATTAAGAATAGACTTCTAGATTATGATATTTTTTATTGAAGTGTCTACTACATCCTTTTCACGGTTTATTTCGATCCTCTCGTGTGTATTTTATCCTTTTTTTGTCTCAATAAAAAAAAAAAATAATAATAAAAATAAATATATAGACCATTTTGCTATACTAGACATTCTCGTAATACGGCGACGTAGGGAGAGAAAAAACTCGCTGCTACTGGATTCACTTTGTTTATTTTGCCCTTTTTCCGCATTTCCCTCTGTACAGCATGTAGGATCATGGGATATATCCGGTCCTCCGAAGTGTAAAATGAACGTGAAGAAAATGAACTAGAAGTGTTTTCCGTGTGTTCGTTGGGATTTGAGCGCCAAGAAAAAGCTGCATGAAACGGTTTTTTTTGACACCGTATAACCGCACAGCCGGACAAACGCACGTCACCAAAGCCCGTGTGAACTCTCTCACTGACTCCTATGTGTAGAAAACCCTCGGCGCTTCATCCGCGCTCACCGGACACTACGAACGGCTGATTAATAAACGCTTGATTTTAACACCCGATAAGAGGCGTTTAATGTAAATTGCTCCCATACCTTGGAGGACTTGGGGCGCGCGCATTTTCCTGCAAACACTTGCGTAAACTCCATTGCGCGAGCGACTGTGTATCTGTGTGTATTTGTGCATCTTGTGGTAGCACTCCTCAATAACGTGAGCAGCCCAACTAATCGATAACGGCATTCGTTGACAACGAATTTCATTATCGATAATTATCGATTAGTTGTTGCAGCCCTAATCTACACACTTTACCATCTGGCACTGAACAAGCATTTCTACTTTATTTAAACTGTAAATCCTGACCCAGACTGTATCTCGTGTACGGCAGAGGATCACACAAGAGGTAGCCCTCAATTTACGAACATCCGTAGACACAAGCAGAAAGCGGTTCTACTTCTAGTTCAATCACGGAAGTAGCTCACGTCTATTGTACAAAAAACAGACACTGCAGATACCAATATTTACAATTATATAAAATATTTTCAGTGTGTAAGTGAATGTATAAAATGCCCAAAGACCAGTATACTGTGTGTGTTTATATGTTTGTGCGAGAGAAATGTGTGAATAATCCTAATTTTGGAAATTCCTCAACAGGAATGGAGGTCGCAGTCTGAAATAGCTCAGACACAATGGCGTCCGTGATTCCCCTGGCGATTTAAAGGCGCAGAGACAACACAGGGACATTTCACTGTGAGATTCATGTCCTTAGATGCGGTTAAGTTTTTTGTTGGGAAAGGGGATTTAGTCAAGTGGACTGGTATGCTTTACATTATATATTCATGTCAAAGGCGTATAAAACTCAAAACATTCAGACTTACGAACGCGCTCGTTCGTAAGTAGGGGACTACTTGTACATGCTTTTTATGATGTGTGCTGTACACGTAAAGTGTTTTTAAGACTTTCATGATTTGCGTGGAGACTGAGGATTTGAGAAGATGGAAATATTCCCCTAAAACAGGATGAAGGTGTGGGAGCTATTTAAACAAACAAAGTAAATAATTAATTCACAGATCATGCTCTTCCACTCCACTCACCTCTCATACTCCATCTTTCTCTCGAGGTTTGTGTTGTTCTTCTTCACCTCCCTCAGCTGCTCCTCCTGCCTGATAATCTCATCCCTCATCTCCTTCACTTGCTCTGTATGCGCGCGCACACGCACACGCACACGCACACGCACACGCACACACACACACATCAATCGAATAAGTTGTGATGTTATAAGACTAATTTATTTACTGAATTAAAATAAACAAGTTACAAAACATTAATGATATTTTACATAAAAATTAAATATCTTCTCATTTCCATATTAACCTTATAAAAAGAGATTAGAAAAGCATTTGTCAATACAATTTATCTATCTCTAAATGGCATCTGAATGTATGTAAAAAAAATATTATACATAAAAAAAAATAATTATGAATTAAGAAAGAACTAATTGTAGTTCAATCCCTTTTTTTTGCTGATATAACCATTGCGTTAAAGTGTTTAAACGCTAACCTGTCAGAGATTTATGTACACCCTCTCAGTCCACTTTAATAGGAACACCTGGACATTTACTCAAGCTCTTAACCTGCCCTTGTATTGTCCTGCTGCTATGTGACGGGCTGATGATGTAGGTGTATTACTGTATGTACGACGCATAATTATAACTTCGTTAGAAGAACAGCTCCCTGAATTCTAATCTCTTTTGGAATTAAGGGGTTTTTGTTTAGTTTTTTTGGTCGTGGTGGTGTCTTACCTTTCAGTCGTGTAAGATCAGTGGTCTTTTGTTCGAGTTCATTCTGCAGCTTCATCTGTAAAACACAAAAGGACGGGTTTAAAACCTGGTTACGACTTGTTTAATAGATCACACGTACCCGCTGGATAGGACATCCGCGAACCCTGAGAAACTATAACCAATAATGTGTGTGTGTGTGTGTGTGTGTGTGTGTGTGTGTATGTGTATATATATATATATATATATATATATATATATATATATATATATATATACACACACACATATATGCATATATACACACACATACACACGATACATACATACACACACACTACCGTTCAAAAGTTTGGGGTCACTTTCTAACTCCGTGATGGTTCCTGATTTTTATTTCTTTCTACATTGTAAAGGAATGCTGAAGGCGTCCAAAAAATGCATTAATCTCCTTTGAACAGTTGATATTGAGATGTTTCTGCTACTTCTGCTCTGTAAAGACTTCATAACGCCTCTAATCTGTAATTGGTCATTTTCAGGCTGATAACTCTAAATGAACTTCTCATCTGCAGCAGAGGTAGGTTTTGGTCTCATGAGAGTCAGTTTCATTATGGTGATAACAGCTAACTGTTGTTTTTGTTACGTAATTACCCAATTCCATATGTGTTATTTTATAGTTTTGAAATCCCCAGTGTTGTTGTAGAATGTAGACACCAGTGCTGGTTTAAATGAATATTAATCCATGTATGTATTTAAATGAGGAGATTTTAGTCATTTAAGGACGGAGTCTGCAGTGACTTTCTGTTTTCCGACACTGGAAAGTCTTCATTCAACATTACTTTAGTTGTTGTTTGATTCTTTAAAAGTACAACGCATCATTTGCCATCATTATGACTATTATTTCCATTCATTTATTTAAAAGAAAACGTTAGTCGTTTTAAAAATTACTGAAGTATAAAAAGAGAAGCACTTCAGGATGATGTTGTTAGAGGGAAATAATGCACTCCTGCATTATTGTTAATTATTTTCCTGATGTGACGCACCAATCGGTCCCAAATCTTCAGGCTGATACCAAGGATCAATAAACTACCTTCCCTGATATTTTTGTTGCGGTCATGCTGACGGTCGGACGTTTCTTACGGCTCTCTGCAGTGCGTCTGCTTCTGTAGTTTTGTTCAACTGAGGGGACTTGGTGCGTTCCTGAATGTACAATCTTTCATGAGGAGCTTGATTAAGTTTATTGTGTTGTGTTCTATCTTGTTACGACCGCTCCTAACAGCACTTCCTTTGCAGTCAACAAACTTTGTCTCTCTCGCATTGTTTCTCTCGCATTGTTTCTCTCGCCAAGTCTACGGGCATGCTGCACGTGTTGCTGAATTTATGTACAGTTAAAATTTAACTGTATAGATCAGCCACATTATCTGAAAGCTGATCTAGCTGTTTAGGTAACAAGTCAAGTCGGCTTTTATTGTCATTTCAACCATATACAGTTCAGTAAACATGAAAAATAAAAATTAAATAAAATGATATCTATATATATATATATATATATATTTTTTTTTTTTTTTTAAACATTCCTCCACGAGCAAGGAGCTACATACAACAAATTTACAACATAAATTAGTGGTGGGCGATATAACCAAAATCTTCTATCACGGTAGAAGCAATTTTCTACCTCAATAACGATATCTCACAATATAGCAATTTGTATCTGAAAATGTATAAATAAAAATTCAAACACAAAGAAACTGTTTTACATAATGTAATTTTATATAAACTGTGACTTGCTGAGGTTGGTGAATTTACTTTGGCCATATTCGTTTGGATGCTTGGATTTCAGATGATAGAAGAGGTTTGACGTGTTTCCACTGTTTGCTAAAACAGTGCACTTGTGTACCTTCCAAATCACGTTCATCTCATCCGTATCACTTTTCTTATACCCAAACCAATTCCACACCACAGACGATGCACGTTTTTTCTTTACAATCTCCTCGTTGTTGGTTTCGTCCCATTTAAGCAAACTCTTACTGCACCGCCTTCTTCCATTGTCGAAGTGTATGTGAAGCCAAACACATCAAAACGAAACCGTGGCACCCGATTGAACCAAATATCTGCGCGGCCCAGTGGACAGCGCAGTGCGACTATCTGGATAGTGCAGAGATGATCTGGTTTATTTGCGCAGCTCGGTGGATCGCGCAGCGCGGACCAACTTGAGCAGCGCTGCTTGAATCACAAACCTGCGCAAATAAACCAGGTCATCTCTGCGCTATCCAGATAGTCGCGCTGCGCTGTCCACTGGGCCGCGCAGATATTTGGTCTGCCCATGCTGGCTCAATCGGTTGCCACGGGTTCCTCCCACTTTAGATGTGTTTGGCTTCCCATAGAAGTGAATGTGTATTGCGTGGTTACGTAACGTGCAACGTCACATGATCTCAATCGCGATTAAGCCGATAGACCAAAATCTCTATTGGTTGACAAATTTCTACCGGTTAATCGTGTCTACTGGTATATCGTCAACCCCTAACATTATTTAACAAGAACTACCTACGAACCTAATTACCTGACTAGCTGAGATAAATCTATCAGGCCGATATCAGATTATTACTATCGGAGCGGTGCATCTCTGGTTTTATTCCTTACATAATCAATAAATACATATTAGCAGACGTTTAGGCTTTTTATACCAAGTTTACGTATTATTTTACATATTTTATTTGAATACTGTAGGGCTTTTTTTTTTTGGAAGAAAAATAAAACTACTTTATCATTACTGCTGTTAAACATGCATCATGATGTTTTCTGTCACATCAACAACCAACCATCACCACAAGGACCTAATTCTGGACGAGTATTAAGCTACATGGTATTTAGACACGCAACATTTTAAGACTTTCTGCTCTCCAACATTCCTCGAAAACAGGTAGTTCACGTCATCAATTGTCTGAATCGTCAGGTGAGAAGCTGAAAAAATATTTAAAAAATTTCTTTTTAAAGGGCAAAATGTTTTGGCCCGTCATGGAAAGAAAAATGGAAAAGTCATTTGGTGAACAGAATACTGGACTGGAAGAACAGGATCTACAAGTGAAAGAAGCAAATAAACTGATGACTTGTTAAATCGGGACAATTCCAAGGGGGGGAGGGGTGATGTGGGGGGGGGGGGGGGACTGGCAGAAGAAAGTTGTCCAGAGAGCTGCTTGTTATGCCGTGGTGGAGTTCGCTAAACACACAATGCGTTAGTCCTTGAGCAAACATCCGTGATGGCGCAGTTTACAATATGAAAGGCGACTGACAGGACACACCCCTTCATCTGTGAACCTCTCGTCGTTATAGATGGATCATGTGATCACGGAGAGCAGGAGAGCTCCTTCACACCTCGGTGCTTCGTCTCAGCATCAGATAAGAAGTTCAGACAAGAACTTCTATAAAGTGTGTAACGGCCATTTACATTTCATATGGATTTCCTGATTTTTCATTAAATTGCTCATCAGCTCTGAGAATCCACCCGGTCTCTTCTACAATAAAGTGACTCCAACAATTTAACAGGCAAAGAATATGAGAATAAAAGAAATACTTTGATGTGCTCTATTAAACAACCATGTACGACACAAAGCAGCAGACAAATTGGAGAATCCAGAAGAACCTGCTCTGTGAAAGGTGCGGCTGAGGGTCTGTGTAATTTGATGTGACACTCAAGAGGTAAAACTTCGACTTTTGTAGGTCATGGTTTTTTTTTTTTTTGTAGATCGCATCCTAATCTAAAGCTTCACCTGCTAGTCAATAGCGCACAAGTTACACTGTGCCCTTTAAGACATACTGTACGTTCTGATAAAGAAATAATATTCGTATCTAATGCAGGTGACGACCATACATACAGTACGTAAATCCTGTACACATATGAGACGTGAATTTTTACTATTTATTTAACACGGGGTGTGGATACGGACGGCTGCACAGAAACTTTTTGGCTTCGTATTCCATTGGACATCATGATGGTGAAACTTGTAGAGTCATTATAAATTCTAATTGGGTTATTAATAATAACAACAACAACAACAACAACAACAACAACAACAACAAGCAGCAGCAACGTATGGAGAGAGATCCCGGTATTAAACCGATATCCCTATGAGTATTAATAAAACGAAATACCAATTCAAACATTTAGTATCACATGACATCACCTCAAATTTTTGATCTCTGTTCCCGGGTAAGCTGGCGTATTTAAACCCTCCTATATAGCAGGTGGCAGTATAAACCTGGCTGCCATTAAACAGAGACGTCCTCGTCGGGAATTAACCATGGCTTATATTATTGCTTATAAGTTTAATGTTTTACCTTTTTTTTTACTTTTTCGTTCAGTGATGACATAGTGCTGTTGAAATAGTCACGACGTTCACCTGACTTGACATCTTGTGGGTTTTTTTTTCTTTTCTATGGGCCTGTGTGACAGGACTGGTCTTTATCCCCGCCTCTTCCTACAAGCCAAGAGGAACTCAAGCAGAGAATCATTGAGGCGCTGTTACGCAAGATATGATACAGCTAGTTTGGCATGAGCTGGACTAACAACTTGAGGCGTTTCGTGTCGCAGGCGGTGCCACATATTCAACATTTCTGAATCTTTGTGAAATCGGTTATAAAATCTTAACCCGGTCGAATATGTTCTTGGAATTTTGAGAATTTTTCTTATTTTGCGACATGAGGTCTTTTTAGTTACATTTGCCTAGGACTCAGATATACATATTAAAAAAAATTTTTGAGACACACGAGATTATGTTAATATCAGAATGTCATTGTTGATTCTGTGGAAATAAAACCGTTAAGAAAAACGTTGTGAAATTGAACTTTTTTTCAGTGTCTGATCCATCAATGGATCTCTGAACAGAGCTCGAATTCATAAAGCTTTGCGTCTATGCCTGCATACATGCGCACAGTCATGACATATCAACGCCACGCCTTAATGCTGGCAATCAAAGCAACTCAGATGGCAAGCTGTGCTCCTTCAAAACATCAAGAGAAAAGCGACAATAGCTTCATACATCACAAAATGCCTTCAGAGTGAGTGCGCATGAGAGGGAGAGAGAGAAAGAGAGTACTTGATTTCGGCGAGTTCTGTGCTCTGAGCCACTTTCATGTTATGTTACACGAGCATCTATGTTTTGTTTGCAAGTCAAGGTGTGATTCACGGCACCTTCTTAACAAACAAGCTTGCTTGAAATGTTGTATACTGTATGGTCGAGGCTTAACACTTTCAGAGCACTTATATGGATGAGAAATCTTCCCACCTTTTCATCTGTACACTTTTTCACGAGTGTGTCCCGCGCCTGCAGTTTGCCCTCAAGCACGTTGTAGTCACCGTCCTTCTGGTCTATCTGTCTCCGGTGTGTGTCCACCTGCAGGACAAAATGTATCTCATCATTGCAGACCCTCAAATCAGTCAATCATTTGACAGCAGAAACTTGTTAACTAGAGAGAGATCAGGGGAGAACAACCAGACTGGTTTGGGCTGACAGGAAGTGCATGGTAACATATCATCTAATATAACCACTTTTGGTTCACACTGTGGACACCGTGAGATTGGACAAAACAAGAGAAGGCAACGTTTTTTCAAAAGCCCACTTAAGACATATTCTAATGTCTGATGTGAACACTGACTGAAAATCTTTACCTGTAGCTGCATTATTTTAAATAAAGCGCTGCTGTGACATGATTGGCTTGACTGGATAATCACAGGTTCCTATCAATGCGGCCGGCATACATGAACTATTAGGAAATAACTGTACACAAGATGATAAGTAAACCATGTCCCCTTACGAAACATAAAATTAATAATCTGATATACAACACAACATGACGCTCAATGAGGTCTTATAAGCGCCTGCGACACTCCACTAAGCATTGGGTAGATAGATAGGTGGATACTTCAATGATTCAGAAAGAAATTTCTGAAAACCAGCAGGAATAGAAAGTATTATGGGAATGTTGTTGGTCTCTCGGCTACTCCCGGCAAGGGGTCGCCACAGCGGAATATCCAGTCCGCACTACAACTTGGCACAGGTTTTACGCCGGATGCCCTTCCTGACGCAACCCTCCCATTTTATCCGGGCTTGGGACCGGCACTGCATCCAGTGGCTGGGGTTTGGGCACTGGCTGGGAATCGAACCAGGGCCTTCCGCATGGCAGGCGAAACACCTATAGATACAAATTATTGGGGTTCAATATAGTAACAAGCAATGATTAGTGGGCACAAGCACCCGCGCCACAACACAACCCATGTGTACTTTTTTAAAGCATATTAAGATCTCTAAGAAGAGCTGGTTGCATCCACCAAACTCCACCAAAGCCATGAAGTTTTGCATGTAGTGGTAACCCTGACAATGCAGCTGTAAACTAATATTAACATTAATATTAATGCTTGGGCCCTGATAATAATTCTGTAATAGGGCTCTTAACACACAAGGTGCTACTGGCCTAATTGAACTTCATGATGCTTTATAAAGAGGTTCATTTCACAGAGATTTAGAAGGGCTCAGGACACTTGCTAAAGTTTATAAGTGTTTATGAACCTCCATAAAGATTTATAATGCTTTGTAAAGCTTTATAAGATTCAATACACTTTTTTATAAGGTTAGTAACATTTCATAAAGCTTAATGAGGGTCCATTACACAATATAACAATTTATAAGACTTAGAACATTTGATAAAGCTTTATAAGGGTTCATGATGCTGTGTAAAAGCCCCACAAGGCTCTGACCTGCAGCATGAGCTCGGAGTTGCGCTTCTCCAGGCGGCTGCGCGCGGCGTCCGTGCGCTTCACCTGCACGTGAACCTCGGCCAGCTCGTCCAGCGCGCGCCTGTGCTGCCGCGACACGCTCCAGTAGTTGTAGCTGAGCAACGCGAGCAGCACCATCAGACCGATCAGGATAAAGGACGGGAGGCGACCTCCGCGCCGATTCGCCCCGAACCCGACCATCGTGGCAGAACCGAACCGAACAAAACCGTGGGAACAGGAGCAGGGAAATAAAGAAGGAACGAAAGAAAAATAAACCGAGCGCGAGACTGAACGGTTCAGTAATTCGCGGTCATTTGTGTATAAACGGCGCAGATTTGACTGAAACAGGATTCTTCTCGAGTTTCATTCAAAGTCTCACACACACGCTCGCTCCAGGAGTGTGTGGACGCGACTCGTCTCCTCTCCTTCCGCACAGTTGGCGTTTTTCCCCCTTCCTCCCTCCTTTAACTTCTCTCTTATTTCATTTCCTTGTTTGCACGAGCAGCAGCGCGTGCATCATCAACCTTGTCGATGTGGCGTATCTTTGCACACACACTCGCTGCAGTGCACATCCATGCATTAAAGACGCATTGTTTTGCATGCGAAGTTTTCATGCATCAACAACACAAACCTGCTCAGCTTATCCTTTTTCTATTAACTTAATCTCCAAGAGATACCTGCTTGATAGTATAGCTGCACTGGCATTCACAGAACCATGCACGGAGGTTGCTTTAACACTGCGCAATAAATAAACATCCTATTTATGTGCAAAAGCAAAAAAATAATTCAACATTAATTCGGATTATTCAGAAAAATGTGCAAGAACAAGATGCTAGCTCGGTCCTGGTCCTATCCTGTGACAACGGGTCACCTAGCATTCCTGTTAGCGTTAGCATTATCCCCAGGGTTAGACAATTAACACAATAAAATACCTGTTATATACACGATACAAATACACAATGTATTAATTTTAGATACGCATGCATTAAACAAAAAACAACAGTAAAACGGCGCGCGCTCTCTTAGATCATTGGCGTTGCTAGCCAACGCAGCTAATCCCTTCACAAGCTAACTGAGGTGACTAGCTCAACAAAACCGAGCACTAACTCCAAACACGACAACACAGAATTAACACTAAATACTATTTACACACTTTACACGCCTCTTTATCGCCGTCTCCGACCCCAAACATCTATTGTATCTCCTTTCAGCAGAATTGCTTTAACGAAATCCGTCAGAAGCTGCGAAAAAGGACGTCCTGTCCAGAATGCGACGCAGATTGACACCCGCGTCATCCAATCACAAAGCAGAATAATGCACTCTCTACGCTGCTGATTGGAGAATGAATGCTTCCTGATATCTTATTGGACGCACAGTGATGAAGGTGGGACTTATAATAAGACATGAAATTAATATGACATTAGTATACCGTGTGTGTGTGTGTGTTACCTAGAAAATAACAGTGCAAATTCTACCTTTCAAAAACTTATTTCTTAACTACAGTATTTTTTTTTCATCTTTAATAATTAAGCTAAATAACAAAGAGCATTAATAAACCTGAAAATGTTTTATAATAATAATAATAATAATAATCCTTTCATTCATTCATTTTCTATACCGCTTAATCCTGTGTTCAGGGTCGCGGGGGACCTGGAGCCTATCCCAGGAGACTTCGGGCACTAGGCGGGGTACACCCTGGACAGGGTGCCAATCCATCGCAGGGCACACACACATAAACACACTCACACACCCAATCACACACTACGGGCAATTTAGGAACGCCAATTAGCCTAATCTGCATATCTTTGGACCGTGGGAGGAAACCGGAGTACCCGGAGGAAACCAATAATAATAATAATAATAATAAATATAGTTGCAAGCAATGATGACGGGCCCAAGCACCCTGTGCAATCGCCACCATGGGGCACAGCACAACCTGTGTGTTATTTGAGTGTGTTAAGACCTCGAAAAAGCCATCGCCACCCGGTTGCACCGCACAACTTGCACTATACAGGGCTGATGTCAGTTTGGGCCCTAAATATTTGTTGAGTGCATTAGAGAGTGTGTGTGTGTGTGAGAGAGAGAGAGAGAGAGAGAGAGTGAGGGAGAGGGGTGTGTGTGTGTGATATGTGGATGCGTTGAGTAAATGTGTTTGTGCATATTTGTGTGTGTGGTGTGTGAGTCTGTGTGTTAACATTTGTGATGTGTGTGACATGTGACTTGTTAGTGTGTGTGTGTGTGTGTGTGTGTGTGTTTCTGCATGCAGGCGTGTGAGACAGAGATGACAGTGTTAAAATTTGTAATGTGTGTGTGATATAAGTGTGTGTGTGTGGGTGTGTGTGAGTGTTAACATTTGTGATGTGTACGTGTGTTCAATAGGCCGCAGATGCTGGAAGAAAAGCATCACACTATGATGTTACTCAATCTAATCACTGAATATAATGTCAATCAATATAATGCCACACAGAAAGTTATTAATAATTTTTCGGTGTAAGTTTAAGACATTATCACGGTGGACGCGTTTGAGATATCAAAAATTCTCAATGTCTTTAGATCACATCGGCCCGGTTTTTTGGCCACCGTTTAAATTCCCTAGGAGGAGTATATCAAAATCCATCGGGTGGGTTTTTGCCCTCCTGTTGAGTTTAGCCCCAGACATGCAGTGAGAAAGTTGTTCTGCTCAATTAGATCTAAACGTGTACCGAGTTTCCTGTGCATACGTGCAAGTTTGTATGAGCTATGCAGCAAAATCTCCTTTGGGGACCCCTGAAGGCCCCGAGCCACAAGACTCTCAGGCATCATAATGGCAGATTCCAACCTGTCTCCCAATTTTCATGAGTATTTGAGCATGTTAAGACCCCCAAAAAGCCCAAAAATAATCCTTAGGAAAACAAGAGGTTCCTGTGCACCATATAGTGCTTGGAGCCTAATAAAAATACATTTTATTATTATTATTAGGTCCCAAACACTGACCTAATAAGCCCTATTACATCATAGTGTTTATTCATTCATTCATTCATTCATTTTCTATACCGCTTAATCCTGTGTTCAGGGTCGCGGAGGACCTGGAGCCTATCCCAGGAGACTTCGGGCACTAGGCAGGGTACACCCTGGACAGGGTGCCAATCCATCGCAGGGCACACACACATACACACACTTACACACCCATCGCAGGGCACACACACATACACACACTTACACACCCAATCAGTTTATTATTTATCTATTTTTTAAATTTACTTTTTTTTTGTTACAATAAAAAATAAAATACAAAAAAAAATCTATACCAGAACAGAAGTGTAATCTGGGTCATTTTACAAATATGGCGGAAACCCTGTCAGATAATTGATATCTTATAATCGATTATAATTAATAATACATAATAAATATCAGTCACCCCAAACAATGCTATTGGTGTTAAAAAAAATAAATGAAAGTTTTCCTTTTTAAAAATGTTCCTGCGTCAGAGGTCATTAGATGAAGAGCATTGGACAAAAGCAAAAGTGAAGCTTTAAAGTCCATCATTGGTGTTACTCATTTTATAATTTGTCAAAAATTTTACATAAAAACTAACTACATCTAATAATTAATAGATTTTGACATAATTGAAAACCATGTGGTCTTACACATGGAATCCATTTTGTAAATAGTCATCATTTTTCCTAAACTGTCATCGGTGTTACCAGGAAGAGAAATAACACCAGTTATTAAATGTATTAAAAACATTTAGCTCTAGTAGATTTTTGTAGATTCATAAAGTTTAAACATAAGTGCTTAAACTTGAAGAAGACGTTCTTTAAGAGACGTTCTACAGTAGATCCAACCTTTTCTGTAGAATAACCCATAGGCCAGGTGTCTATAATATTTTTATTTATTTATTTATTTGAAATCAAATTTAGAGTTATTTATGATGTTGTTTCATGTGAATCACAAATTTAAACCAGCACAAATCAATAAAGAAGCATGACTATAAGTAATATTACCTTGGACCCTAATTATAACTATATTTACAATATGGATCATTACCATATTATTTTAAAATTTCCTTTTCTTATTCTTTTTGTTAATATCAAAGCAAACAAATCTATTTTGGTTAACTAACTGAGCATGAATATTGAGCTATATGTAACAAAGTATTAAAGTCAGAGGTGAAGAACAAAGTAGTAAATGTAATTGATATATGACTAGACCTCTGTATGATCAAGGGGGAAATGCCATACATTCAATTAAATAAACTTTGCTTGTAATATATTTCACAAAGCAGAAAACAAACAAATAAATAAACTGCATTATGCATTATTATGCACACCTTCCTCATACTGAACATCTTTTCAGTTTCAACACACTTACTGCTGCTTGTCTTTACACCCGTACAGACTTTTATAATCACACTATCAGCTCTCACTTAAAAAAAAATCTTTCATTTTGAATCAGATTCCTTTTAAAGATTCTTTCTCATGCCATCTCAGGAAGATCTTACTTTGCCATTGTCGTCTTTGGTTTACTCATTAGATCTCTAAATAGAAATATACACCATGCAAACCATATTCTTTCTAAAATATTGTCTGAAATTAGTTTCCTGACTCAAATGCCATGTCACAGATTTAACAAGCGCTCTGCTGCCACCTTCTGGACACACATTAAATTTCACATTCTGTTTTATAATGATGTTAAAATACGTATATGGACATTTTAAAGGATTTTATAACCACATGAACACGATGGTATGTGGTTAACATGTAAAAGTAAATGCTACTGTACAACATATTCATGAAATCATAAATATTAATAATATTCTTGCATATCATACTAATTTTAATGATTTTTCACATCACATATCATTACACAGTATTGAGTAAGCCAGCTAACTGCTAGCAAAGCTAATTTAAAAGTAAATAAAACATTTGGGCTTTCTATATCTGAGTTTATTATTATTATTATTATTATTTATTTATTTTTATTTTTTTTACTGTGTATAACTCTTTATAACTGTGTATAACTTTACCATAGAGATTATTTTCCAAAACAAACTCTTGCTAAGTCAGTTAGGAGCGTACAGGCTAGCTACTGTAACTCTTGTTACAGGGATATCAGTGAGATTTCTGTCTCGCAGTGTTTAGATTTGCATTATGTTCCCTGTAATTTATATAACTACAGTAAAACATATAAAATATATAACATTATGATAAAATATAATATTTTTGTTCATCACAAATATTTGGTAAGTTAACTAGCTGGACTGCTAGTTAGCTTAGCTCACACGTCACGGGTCACCATGGGTAGGATTTTACTGTATCTGCTCAGTTTTGATTTTTGTTTTCTCATAGATGTATTTAACCTTAGGAAAACCTATCAGAGTATAACATGAAATAAGAATTATTATTATTATTTTATTTCATCATTAACATTAGCTGAGTTAGCAAAATATTGTAAAAAGCAGTTAGAACATATTTGTTATAGACAGAAGTTAGTCACTCCCTGTGCTTGGTGGGTTTCCTCCGGGTTCTTCGGTTTCCTCCCACAGTCCAAAGACATGCAGATTAGGCTAATTGGCGTTCCCAAATTGACCCTAGTGTGTGAATGAGTGTGTGTGTGTGTGTGTGTGTGTGTGTGTGTGTGCTCTGCGATGGATTGGCACGCTGTCCTGGGTGTACCCTGCCTCGTGCCCAGAGTCTCTTGGGATAGGCTCCAGGTCCCCGCGACCCTAAATACAGGACAAAGCGGTATAGAAGATGAATGAAGAAGTTAGTCAAGGCACCACAATCAAAACTTGTAAATGTATTCTAATGATTATAATTTCCATTTAAAAATAAATGAAAAAAGGAAATCAGTGTAAACCTCACCAATAATAATGAACAAAGAATTATGATTATTGGTAAGTATTTGAGATAAATGATGTTCAGTGATTGGTAGTGGGGACAAATGACGATCAGTGATCGGTAGTGGGGATAAATGACGATCAGTGAATGATAGTGGGGATAAATGACGATCAGTGATCGGTAGTGGGGATAAATGACGATCAGTGATCGGTAGTGGGGATAAATGACGATCAGTGACCGGTACTGTGGATAAATGACGATCAGTGATCGATAGTGGGGATAAATGACGATCAGTGATCGGTAGTGGGGATAAATGACGATCAGTGATCCGTAGTGAGGATAAATGACGATCAGTGATCGGTAGTGGGGATAAATGACGATCAGTGATCCGTAGTGAGGATAAATGACGATCAGTGATCGGTAGTGAGGATAAATGACGATCAGTGATCCGTAGTGAGGATAAATGACGATCAGTGATCGGTAGTGAGGATAAATGACGATCAGTGATCGGTAGTGAGGATAAATGACGATCAGTGATCGGTAGTGAGGATAAATGACGATCAGTGATCCGTAGTGAGGATAAATGACGATCAGTGATCGGTAGTGGGGATAAATGACGATCAGTGATCGGTAGTGAGGATAAATGACGATCAGTGATCGGTAGTGAGGATAAATGACGATCAGTGATTGGTAGTGAGGATAAATGACGATCAGTGATCGGTAGTGGGGATAAATGACGATCAGTGAATGATAGTGGGGATAAATGACGATCAGTGATCGGTAGTGGGGATAAATGACGATCAGTGATCGGTAGTGAGGATAAATGACGATCAGTGATCGGTAGTGGGGATAAATGACGATCAGTGATCTGTAGTGGGGATAAATGATGATCAGTGATTGGTAGGGGGATAAATGACGATCAGTGATTGGTAGTGGGGATAAATGACGATCAGTGATTGGTAGGGGGATAAATGACGATCAGTGATAGATCACCCCTATTCTATCTTCACTACATTGGCTCCCTGTGAAATTTCGCATTGATTTTAAAATACTACTCTTGACATATAAAGCATTAAATGGTCTCGCGCCGCAGTACCTGAGCGAACTGCTAGTGTCTTACGATCCACCACACCTACTTCGGTCAAAGGATGCAGGCTGCTTGTCAGTACCGCGTATTATGAAAACTACAGCTGGGGGAAGAGCTTTTTCTTACAAAGCCCCAAAATTATGGAATAGTCTTCCAAATAGTGTTCGGGACTCAGACACAGTCTCAGTGTTTAAGTCTAGGCTAAAAACCTATTTATTTAGCCAAGCATTTTTATAAATAGATTTGCCATAAGGTAAAGGAGCAGATCTGGGGGACTCATGGACGTAGAGTATTATGGTGAACTGGTATGTTTAGATGCTGTCTTCCTCACTCTCATTTGATCACTCAGGTTTGTTGACGGTGAGGTGATTGTTTGCTTTACATCTCAGGTAGCCCTCATGTTTGTGTTTCCTTCTGGCTCTCCCTTTTAGTTATGCTGTCATAGTTAGTCCTGCCGGAGTCCCTGCTTGCACTCTACAGTAAATATACATTCACATTATACATTGTGACTGTGACCATACCTAATTGCAATCTCTCCTCCTCTTCTCTTTCTCCCCCTCTTTCTCTTTCCTCTCTCCCCCTGTCTCCCCGTTTCACTCTTTCTCTCTCTCTCTCTGTCGAGCTACACATGTCATTCCTGAGCTGCCAGTGATCCAGACTCCCTCTGCCCTCCGGACCTGTCTGACCCATCCTGGTGTCCCGCTTCTGGTTGGAGATCTCGTCACATGGATGCCCCGTGTGTCTCTTTGGGATGCGTCTGGTGTCTGGGGATGATTCTATCTACTTAAAAGATGGTTCTGGCCTCGACTGGTGTTGTCAGCTGTTTCTCTGAGGACTTGACAATTCGATAGTTCAGGACTGGAACTTTCTACAAGTCTATCTGAGTCTCCAATAACTACTGGACTCCATTTTACATCAACTATTATAACATCAATTAACATCAACTATTATAGCTGAACGTAACACTTAACACTGTATAAATGCAGATAATTTCCTGCTATCTGTTTCACCCGATGAGGATGGGTTCCCTGTTGAGTCCGGTTCCTCTCAAGGTTTCTTCCTATTACCATCTCAGGGAGTTTTTCCTTGCCACTGTCGCCCTCGGGCTTGCTCACCAGGGACTATCTGAACATTTTGATTCATACACATTCACATTCCATACAAACTTAAATGATTCTTTTGATTGTGTAAAGCTGTTTTGAGACAATGTCAATTGTTAAAAACGCTATACAAATAAAACTGAATTGAATTGATAGTGGGGATAAATGACGATCAGTGAATGATAGTGGGGATAAATGACGATCAGTGATTGGTAGGGGGATAAATGACGATCAGTGATTGATAGTGGGGATAAATGACGATCAGTGGTTAGTAGTGGGGATAAATGATGATCAGTGATTGGTAGGGGGATAAATGACGATCAGTGATTGGTTTTTGGGAATCTAAGCTTATGCAACCAGTCAAGCTTTACATACTAAGTGTGATGTGACCAAACCTGATTGCAAGCAATAATAAAAATCCAAACAACATTACAAACTGATATTTTTTATTCATAACACTGAAAAGAATATGACACTGAGGTAAGTTATGTAATCCAACAACATGGAGTTTTCCCCCGTCTTACATCAAACAACAAAATCCCGTCCTCATTAGGACCTCATCTTAGTTTTGCTAAGAGTCCAATTTATTACTTACAAAACCTCATATCGCAGATCCCAAACTTGCAAACATTTTGATGGTCAGACAAAATAAATAACCCCCCTTTCAGATGAACATTCTATGTTTTTTAAAAAAAAATGATTTGATGCATTTTGAGTGCTACTGTTCCTGCTGATGAGCCTTGGCACGATAGTTTATGAGTGGGAGGAGTCCTGTGACCCACAGAGAAAGGTCAGAGGTCAGAGGATGGTTTCCCTGCACACACTGATGAGGCTTTTGGGTCGTTGAGGGAGGTCGTGAACAGTGTCGACGCTAACATCCATTAGGCGAGGTTTGTTACACTGGCGCAGGGACGGGGAACTCAGTGCCCCACAGCTCTGTAGATGCAGATCATCGTGAGTTGGTTTTCTGAGGCTGCTTGTGATTGGCTGCGAGTGTGACATCACCTGTGAGATTAAAGAGTTTAACAAATGACTCAAAGCAGAAGATTTCTAGTTAGGCTACTTTTCATTTCCTGATCTAATCAAGCATTTTAGGTTGCTTGTGTTAAACAAATCAGAACATAATAGTCTTTCGGCTGAAGCTTAAAAGTTGGACATGTGGGACACCACCACTCACTTTTTTTTAAAGCAAATTTCTGAAAAAGTCAGCGAAAGAAAAGAAAAGAAATGAATCCGTGTTTTCATCAACTACAGTCATGCAAACATATTAAAAATGACATAATAGTGATTACCCACAGCTGTGCGCAGCTGTTTTCCATCTGTGTACGGAGAGAAAAGAAAGCTAAATTAGTAAACGCTTTATCTTCGTCAGGGTTGTGGTTTGATGTCGCTGTCCTTAATTAAGTCAAGGAAAACGTTTCTTCTTTATCTGTCCAAACAGCGCACAAGCTCCTCTGGAGCCACGCTTATATTTAGATATGTCTCTAGACTTACTCTCACACTTTATCGGTTATTTGAAAAAATCAATCATGCTTTTTAAATCTTCTTTATTAACATAACTTCAAACTTAAGAATTTTTCTTCCATTTTAAGGATTTTCCATTCATTTGTTATATTTTCAAAAGTTGCACATGGAAACTAGCACCTACAGCAATACATTTTCAGTTAACTTCAGAGACATAAAATCAGGACCAGCTTTAAAGGTCCTATATTTTACTTTTTAAGTTAACACAGGTGTCCCACACAGAGCTTCCCAAAGTGTGTGTGCGCTAATGCTCAAGCTGAAATACACCTCTTCAAAACTCTTTTTATTTCACTCCTCCTCCGAATGTGCCATTTCAGTGTCAATGTAAATGAGCTACACGCCCACCACAACACAGCAGAGCTGAGCAAACAGCCGGGAGAGGCGGGGCTTTTCTTATATGAGGGCATGTTAGAAAATCAAATTGTTTAGATTTTTGTGCACATAGCCAAAAGGGGTTTTATTTGCATAATATGTCTCATTTAAAATATATAATGTGAACTACAGTATGGGCCAAAGAGTGTATAAAGTTGAAACTGTATTACTCTCTTGATTTTAAATAGTTGAACAAGGTAATAGAAGGGAGTTGCTGAATTCTGGATTCTGATTGGTCAAAAGGGGTTAATTATGTTTTGTTTTGTGTAACAGCGTCTCAGACAGGTTACAGTATATGGTATTTTTGTGTTTGTTGTAAAATGTTATTGTTTCTATAGTTACTATAGAAACTTGTTTTTTGTTGTTTTTATATATTATTATTATTTATTTTAATTTTTTTTCCAAAAAAAAATGTTTCCCTAATTTAGTCGTATCCAATTCCCATCCATTATTAGGGCACTTCCCTATCGTCCAATCAGGGAGGAGGGAGAAGATCACGTTTTCCCTCTGAGCCATGTAACGCCAGCCAACCAGATCTTTTCGAACTGCTCACTTACTGTACGCAGGGTTGGGAACGGAGTAACACACTTGGACAATACCGCTTACGTGACCTCACAGATGCCTGTGATTGGCTTAGAGCCTTGACTGATGTGAGAGCACTAAGTTAAGTGCAAGAACACCGCAAGTTTAATAACCTTCATCCCTCACCTGATCAAGAATACTGGCGCTGAACATGGCCTCCTCCATGTGCTTCTCGTCCGATTTGATGACGCACTTGATGCTGTTGACCACCTGCTGCACTTCGGGAGGCAGGCTGCAGCTGGAGTGCTCCAGGAAGCGCGCCACCAGGATCTTAGTGTCTTTGTAGGTCTGGAGGTCTGCTAGCGAATGAGGGCGCTCGCTGGAGGCGGGATGCAGTGTGCGGCTTTTCAGACGCAGCTCTGCTTTCCCGCAATCCCTCTGTTTCTTTGACGTACGCCCGTTGTGTTTGGCACACTGGGATGCCGTACCGCCTGAAAGCTCCATGAGCGCTGTAAAGATGAAAAGTCAGCTATAAATTTCTTTACATCCTCATAACACACAACAGTGAGACAAAATATAACTGGAAAAGTCCACATTGTAATGATTCCATGCAAATTTTTAGCTCCACCCACAAGTCCCTGGTGATGATGTCTTACCTGCAGAAGTACATCCACAGCTGTCGGCTACAAACACAGAGAAAATGCATTAATAAAGAAAACATTTACACTTAATTTAAACAGAGACAGAGAGAGAAAAAAGGCTGACATACGTCTGCGCACAGAGTTACAGGAGATAGGGTCGCTGGTGGACCGCACAATCCTCGCTAGCTTGCGGTAGCGCCTGGCTCGGAGCGTGCGTGCTGAGGTAGAAGAGGGATGTGGCACAGTGGCGGAAGAAGGCGACCAGACGCTGAAGCATAACCGAGTGCCCCGTGGTCGCCCCGAAGGAGACGGTAAAGGGCCAGAGTCAGAGGCACAAGGCTGGATCTCGGGTACTGGAGGAACAGGAAGCGTTAGCTTCATCTCGACGCGCTCTCGTGACTCAGGCGAAGGCTGGGTAGTTATGGAGCTCTCGTCCCTCTCAGGCAACGCCACAACATTCTTGAGGGAGTCGTGTGTGACCGAGGACTCGCTGTGGTCCAGGTTAGTGAGGTGAGTGTTAGAGCGAGTGCTGTGCTCCGGGCTGGTGCAGCTGGTACAGAGGGTAGTGTACGGGGATAAATCGGAGCCCTGGACCTCCAGAGAGCACAGATCATCTGAGGAACAGCTCTGGTCAGGGATGTCTGCTGATTCTGACACGCTGTCCACTGATGCTGGGAAAATTATAGAAAAAACAAGGAGAAAGGGATAATGCATTAGTGATAGGTTGTTCATGAACTTTTTTTTTTTTTTTTAACGAATCTTTAACGTGTCTTGGAGAGCGAGTTGCTCATTTTCTACCGGGCGCGTATGCGCAAAGCATCGCTAAACCTCTGTGGGTTATGTACAGGAAACAGAAATGAGTAGTTACCTCTCAAGTCTTCTAGTTTGAATCGTTTGTTCTTTTGTCACGTGAAAAACAACTCAGAGTAGAAGACTCATGAGAATGACCGCTCAATTCTGTTTCCTGTGTAATGCACTGCATAGCGTCGGAGTCACGTGACAAAAGAATGGATGATTCGTGCCAGAAGATATGAGAGGTGAGCTGCTCATTCTGTTTATCATAATATGTCCTTAGCTTCATTATAATATTTTCATTACTGGAACTATAGCCTGTATGTAGACGTGTTGGGGGTCTGTTTACTAAAAATGTAGCATTTTATTTTATTTCTGAACAAAAGAACGTAATTTACTAAATGACTAAAAAAAAGAATCGTTCATTTTGATGAACAAGATTTAAAGAATTGAGCCACTAAAATGATCCAAACTTCCCATCACTATAATGCATGTGTTTTGGTTTGTTTAAGTCTTAAATGAACTGAAGGAAATGGAGGCAGAGTAAACAGTTTATTGAGAGGCAGGACATTTTGGATAAACAGAACCATACCTAAAAACTATATACTGTATCTGGTAATATAGATCTGTTTATATGGAGATAATATAGAGGGTTGCCAGGGTTGTGTTTTTAAAGTCAAAGTGTGCTAATTATTGAAAAAAATAATAATTAAAGCCCTGATGTTTAAACCAAATAATGGGATAAATGGAGGGAAAGGGCGATTATGGAGTGACAAGGACGGGACGTCCATCAGGTGATTCTGCAAATACTAAAAGTGAAAAAGACAAACAGTGACATCACTTTTCCAAAGATTCCAAAGGGTTAGGACTTGTTTTGTGTTTTTGAGATGTAGGTGGGTTGGAGACCTGGCAACCCTGTTGAAATACAGTACTATATAAAAGTTAATGCCTTTATTCGTCACATACTGTATACATTACTGCATAGTAAAATTCTTTATTCTGTGCATATCCCAGATTGTAGTTTGTTGGCTGGTGTCAAAGCGCAGGATTAGACATTATAGGGTTAAGGGCCTTGCTCAAGGGCCCAACAGCATCAACCTGGCAAAGCTGGGGCTCAAACCACTGACCTTCCGATCAGTCAGAGCCTTAACTCACTGAGACACCACTTCCCCATAGTCACATGGTGGCTTAGTAGTAACCCCTCCAATGTCCGGGTTCGATTCTCACCTCAGGTCTGTGTGCATGGAGTTTGCATGTTCTCCCCGTACTTGGTGGGATTCCTAGAGGTACTCTGGTTTTCTCCCACAGTTTAAAGACAAAATTAGCCCCCAAATTGTCCCACCACGGTTGTTTAAAAGGAATAAATAAAACAGTAACCACTGGTTTGCATATACTGTACCATAATAGGACAACAGAGGTTCCTGAATGGATGGATGGATAAAAAACATATACACACTTCAGGAAAAGAAACATAGTAAGACGTATATTGCATTAATATAATATTCATAATATTATCATATGATATTAAAATTATCATCACAATATTACTAATGCTACAGTGGTGTGAAAAACTATTTGCCCCCCTCCTGATTTCTTATTCTTTTGCATGTTTATCACACAAAATGTTTCTGATCATCAAACACATTTAACTATTAGTCAAAGATAACACAAGTAAACACAAAATGCAGTTTTTAAATGAGGGGTTTTATTATTTAGGGAGAAAAAAAAACTCCAAACCTACATGGCCCTGTGTGAAAAAGTAATTGCCCCCTGAACCTAATAACTGCTTGGGCCACCCTTAGCAGCAATAACTGCAATCAAGCGTTTGTGATAACTTGCAACGAGTCTTTTACAGCGCTCTGGAGGAATTTTGGCCCACTCATCCTTGCAGAATTGTTGTAATTCAGCTTTATTTGAGGGTTTTCTAGCATGAACCGCCTTTTTAAGGTCATGCCACAACATCTCAATAGGATTCAGGTCAGGACTTTGACTAGGCCACTCCAAAGTCTTCATTTTGTTTTTCTTCAGCCATTCAGAGGTGGATTTGCTGGTGTGTTTTGGGTCATTGTCCTGCTGCAGCACCCAAGATCGCTTCAGCTTGAGTTGACGAACAGATGGCCGGACATTCTCCTTCAGGATTTTTTGGTAGACAGTAGAATTCATGGTTCCATCTATCACAGCAAGCCTTCCAGGTCCTGAAGCAGCAAAACAACCCCAGACAATCACACTACCACCACCATATTTTACTGTTGGTATGATGTTCTTTTTCTGAAATGCTGTGTTACTTTTATGCCAGATGTAACGGGACACGCACCTTCCAAAAAGTTAAACTTTTGTCTCGTCGGTCCACAAGGTATTTTCCTAAAAGTCTTGGCAATCATTGAGATGTATTTTAGCAAAATTGAGATGAGCCTTAATGTTCTTTTTGCTTAAAAGTGGTTTGCGCCTTGGAAATCTGCCATGCAGGCCGTTTTTGCCCAGTCTCTTTCTTATGGTGGAGTCGTGATCACTGACCTTAATTGAGGCAAGTGAGGCCTGCAGTTCTTTAGATGTTGTCCTGGGGTCTTTTGTGGCCTCTTGGATGAGTTGTCTCTGCTATCTTGGGGTAATTTTGGTCGGCCGGCCACTCCTGGGAAGGTTCACCACTGTTCCATGTTTTTGCCATTTGTGGATAATGGCTCTCACTGTGGTTCGCTGGAGTCCCAAAGCTTTAGAAATGGCTTTATAACCTTTACCAGACTGATAGATCTCAATTACTTTTGTTCTCATTTGTTCCTGAATTTCTTTGGATCTTGGCATGATGTCTAGCTTTTGAGGTGCTTTTGGTCTACTTCTCTGTGTCAGGTAGCTCCTATTTAAGTGATTTCTTGATTGAAACAGGTGTGGCAGTAATCAGGCCTGGGGGTGACTACAGAAATTGAACTCAGGTGTGATAAACCACAGTTACGTTATTTTTTAACAAGGGGGGCAATCACTTTTTCACACAGGGCCATGTAGATTTGGAGTTTTTTTTCTCTCTTAATAACGTAAACCTTCATTTAAAAACTGCATTTTGTGTTCAATTATGTTATCTTTGACTAATAGTTAACGGTTTTTGATGAGCAGAAACATTTAAGTGTGACAAACATGCAAAAGAATAAGAAATCAGGAAGGGGGCAAATAGTTTTTCACATCACTGTATATGTTACTAATGCTGTTAGATATTAGTAATGCTATGTTATGTTATATATTGTTATATATTATCATATATATCAATATACTGTATAACATATAGCAATTAATTTAGTATTCAAATATTTGTACAAGTTTTTCTTTTCCTGAAGTTTGTATATATATATTTTTGGCTGATTCTGTATACAGTATACAGTACTGTATATGTTGTATATGACACTTTCGTTTTTGTTGGTCCTAGTAATGAAGTGTCTTAGCAAAAGGAAGCCCTTAAAGTTAACTGTGATTAATTCTCACCCTGAGTGCTGAGGCCGGTGGTCATGTTCCGCTCACACACACTGGACTCGGTGGCCTGCTGCTCCAAACTGGTGGTGCCCTGCATCGAGCAAACAACACAAAACTTCACATTACACCCACGTCTATTAGAAGATTGAGTGAGGCGATTTGACGTCAACCTTGAGTAGAATTTCATCAACAATCAAACACACAAGTTTAAAAAAAAAAAAAGAAAAAAATGGATCTGAACGTCTCATTATGTGTGTTAATGATGTAAAGGTACAAAAAATCACATCCTGTGTTATAAGAAACACGATCGCAAATTGAAGTGTAAATGTGCAATCTGAATAAACATGAAGCTTTTGTCATTTTGAGTCGTGCAACTTGTGGCACAGCAGCAGCAAGGTGTGATGTCGCAGGGAATAAATTCTTTACTCGAAACCCCTATTCTTAGTTATTAAAAAAACCAAATACAAATCAAAGCACTCGTGATGTCATATTAGTAATAAATCGACCGTCATGTACTGTAGCATCCTAATGCTTTTTAAAAAAAATTATTTTCTACTTATTCTATTTTACTTTTTGCAAAGTTTTATTACATGTTGTATGGTGTATGGTCACGTATGTGACAAATAAAATCTGAATTTGCTTTAAATATGACGTGAACTTTAATCCTTTCTCCTGTAATGTGGAATATAATGTTTAGGCATGTAAGACTTTGTTTCATGTTTATCCTCTGTGATATGATTTCGTATGAGTGAACGTCGTACAACCACAAGCGTTGACACAATGTTCCTGTAGAAGCCTCCAGCAACACCACCGGCACCCGTATCAAACACATAAACACAACGCATAAATGTTTACAACATATCGAACATATGAAATATGTTCATGTGCTGATTCTTCCTTCAGGCTTCCAGGCTTTTAGGAGAACCTGGAGAACATATGTTGGAGGAGGAGGAGGAGGAGGAGGAAGACCAGCCAGAAGGAAAACACCTCCTACTGAAAATGCTGGCATCTGGCAACCTGGCGTCACGCTCACAAAGCTGCATCAACAGGGGGCGATGTTCCCTTTCATACCAATGTAATGTTCCAATTCAGACACACACTTATCACACACACACACACACACACACACACACACACACACACACACACACACACACACACACTTTTATATAGGGACACATTTTGTTACAGGGTACTACACAGACCCTGAGAGAGAACGTTTAATATGTGACGATGCAGAGCTCCAGTTTAGTGTATAAATAGTCGCCTTGAACTCTGGTGTTTTTCAGCGTCTGGATTTTTTATAGAAAAAAAAAAAGAAAAGAAAATGACAAGAGCTTCACAGATCATTGCACAAGCACTTGAGAGAGTAATGACACATTAAGTTTGTGATGATATTGTGTGTGTGTGTGTGTGTGTGTTCTATTCCCTGCTCAAAGGGAAGGACACATTTTTTGAGTCCCGTCCTGCATTGTTTGTGTTGCGGGTCTCATTTCCAGGTCCTTGTGAAGTCGTACACTCTCGTGTTTTTTAATTTTATGATCAAAATAGGGGTTGTGTGTTTGCACTGCATGGATAATTTTTTATGTTAAACATACAGTGTAATACAGAAAATGTGTTCAGCCAAAGAAGCTACTGAAGTTCATTCAACATGGAAGTGACTGTTCTCGCTTCCCTGAAAAATTTAATTTCGTCCGTTTTGGAGAGATGATTTTATATGTGTCTTGGAAATGGACATTTTTCATTGTTATATTGTCTCACGTGGCGGCACGGTGGTGTAGTGGTTAGCACTGTCGCCTTGCACCTCCAGGGTCTGGGTTCGATTCCCCGGCCAGGCTCGATTCCCGTCTCTGTGTGCATGGAGTTTGCATGTTCTCCCCGTGTTTGGTGGGTTTCCTCCGGGTACTCCGGTTTCCTTCCACACTCCAAAGATATGCAGGTTAGGCTAATTGGCGTTCCTAAATTGCCCGTAGTGTGTGATTGGGTGTGTGAGTGTGTGTGTGAGTGTGTGTATGTGTGTGGGCCCTGCGATGGATTGGCACCCTGTCCAGGGTGTACCCCGCCTAGTGCCCGAAGTCTCCTGGGATAGGCTCCAGGTCCCCCTGAACACAGAATTAAGCGGTATAGAAAATGAATGAATGAATGAATATTGTCTCACTTCAAACAATAATAATTTCAAATGCTAATTATTCATATTTCTTTATATACATTTCTAAAGTATTGACATTAAAATTGACGGAAGCTTCTAGAAGCATATGACCTATAAAAAGTGTTGCTCAAATTATGGCATTTCGTACAAAAATTAAGGATTTTGTTCCCCAAACAATCTGTAGTGTCCGTAACCATGTCCAATTCAAGTTGCAATATCTTAAAAATGTCTCATTTTAGAATTATACACCTTTTCATGTTCACGTCTTTTCATGTGAAATTTAAATTGTCCAAGTTCCATTTGAATGACAGTTAAGATCATTGAAAGATTTAAATAAAAAAAAAAGTAACAGACACTACGGACATAAAAGGGCATGAAATTCTATTAAGCAAATGTGTAAGAAGAAAAACAGTAAGAAGCATTAAGTACTAAAAAATGGTGTTATAACACCATGTTTTACGCGGTTTGCTCTGATTAGCGAGCACTGATCGGTTTAGGGATACTGGGCGCAGAGATAAACGTGGCTGCTTCAATGAGATGCAAAGCACCGATGAAGTAAACAACGTGAAATTAATGAAAGTGCATGACTTTACGTGTCATTAGCCAAACTTGTCATTAAACAGGCCTTGGGAAGGATCGGCTGATTTCTGATACAAATGATTTGAAAATGACAACTGTCACCAGTCATCAGTGTGAATAGAGAAACAGTGGGCTTGAGACAGTGCCGTCCTCCATACGCCTGCAGCTTAATGTCTTCTCCTGTATGAACCCTTGAGTACTCAGAGACTAACACACCACAGACCCACTTTCCAGCAGCCATTAAAGTGCTTCTTTTTGCATTTTTCTTTTTTTTTATGGCTTTGTTCACTCAAGAGGTTTCTTTCTGCAGAAACAAAAAAGGTTATCTGGAGCACTTTGTGCAAAGATGAAGCTTTTATTTTGTCAGATATGCTGTACATTACAGAACAGGGAAATTCTTTTCTTTGGAACCCCCAGATTGTTAGGTAGAGTAGGAGAACGGGCTCATCCATGATATGGCACAGACAGGGCTGGAACTTGAACCCATAACCTTCTGATCAGTAACCCAAAGTCTTATATATATATATATATATATATATATATATATATATATAGACAGAGAGTAGGCTAACTGGCATTTCCAAATTTCTCGTCGTGTGTTTGAGAGAGTGTGCTTGTGTCCTGTGATGGATTGGTACCCCGTCCGGAGTGGACCCTGCCTAGTGCCCCGAGTCCCCTGGGATAGGCTCCAGTCCCTTTATAGGATAAAGCGAGTGTGATAGAAAAACAAGCATTTTTCACTTCACAGTTTTAGGGCTTGATGGGGAAATCCTGGTGTCAGAATGAGGCTGAGGATTCCCTCTTTCTTATTACGTTACAGAATCCTCATTTAAATATTAAAAGTAATTAATAAGAAAAAAATCCTAATCTGTTCCAGCAGCAACTGGTGGCCACCTCGAAATCCAGTAAATACCCACAACGATAAATCTCAGCTGCTATGGATCATCACAATAGGTAATATTTTACAATATTGTAAATATGCATAAATTAAATGTTGTACATTATCGTACTGCAGAAGAGTGATGAAAGTCTTACAGTGTTGGTGTAGTAGAAAATATGTTCATGATGACATAAAGTGGGTGTAATTAATCCAGCAGGTTTCTCTGTCCTGCACCCGTCTGGCAAACAGGGAGCTGTGAAGTGAAATTGGTCAAAACTGCGCCCATAAAGACCCTAGTGCCAATTCAAAATCATGTTTATATTTAGAATAGACAGCAGTGTGTAAATCAATATTCCTGTCTGGATTCTTAAAAAGGCCTCAATGATAAAAAGGGAAAGAATGTGCTGTGTTTAATCACCAGTCACACACAACAGTTCTTTCTTGCTGTCTTTAGTCGATATTGCATCCGCCAGGAGAAAATCAAACAAATTATTATCCATTTATTTTTTTTATTAACGGCGTGGAATTCTTCCTGACTGCTCAGCTCCGGTGAAGCTCGTCCACAAATTATACCTCACTGCAAAAGCCACTCAGATTTATTTATTTATTTATTTATTTATTTATTTATTCTTTCCACCCAGCCATGAGTGCATGAGAAGAGCTCTTCAGTGCGGCTCTGCACAGATGAATGAGAGTAATTGAAAAGGTCTAACGCTATTGGAGGATTGCGAATCCCCAGGACAGCGGCCTCGTAAACCGCATTAGGAGCGCAGGAATGCCTACGTGAACAAAAATGAAATGATAAAAGAAAACCGCTGGTCTATTGCCGTTTGGAGGGTTCGTGTCATGTCCGCGGCCCTTGCGCAAATGAAACTGTCATCAGGCGTTTTTATGTGCAGAGAATCCTGACGTGAGGACGGCGCTCTCGAAGATCGGGTCTTTGGAGGTCAGCAGTGAATGAGGTCAACTGCAGAGGGAAATCTCCTGGTGTCCTTAATGATCGCCGTTTATCACAGGCTCCAATCTCTCTTTGTCTTTTACACACACACACACACACACACACACACACACACACACACACACACACACACACACACACACACACACACACACACACACACACACACGCTGATAATTGAATCTTTTCTCCTTCAAATCGTTTCCTTACCTCTAGCCTTTTAGGATGAGCCGCTCTCTGTGCTCTCATTGCAATTACATTCAATTCGCTACAATTCTGAGCTGCTGCTGTAATTATAAAGACCTTTAATCACAGTCTGCTTATACTGATCATCCTTAACTCACTAAACACAACCTGTCTGACAAAGTGAAGCATGATAAAGATCTCGAAAAGCAACAGATCATAAAGAAGTTCAAGAACCGATGGGAAACAAAGTAATTAACATGTATCAGTCTGGAAAGGGTTACAAAGCCATTCCTAAGGCTTTGGGACTCCAGGGAACCACGATGAGAGCCATCATCCACAGATGGAGAAAACTTCTCAGGAGTGGCCAACCTACGACTCATCCAGGAGCTCATAAAAGAACCCAGAACAACCCCTAAAGACCTGAAGGCCTCACGCCTCAGTTAGGGTCAGTGTTCATGATCCAACAATAAGAATGAGACTGGGGGCAAAAAGCCATCAATGGGAGAGTTCCAGGAGAGTTTTGCTGACCAAAAAGAACACAAAGACTCGGTTCACATTTGCCAAAAAACATCTTGATTATCCCCCAAGACTTCTGAGCAAATATTCTGTGGACTGATGAGACAAAAGTTGAACGTTTTGGAAGGTTAAACATCTCACGTAAAACTAACACACATTCCATAAAAAGATCATCATCCCAACAGTGAAAGATGGTGGTGGTGGTAGTGTGATGGTCTGTTGCTTTACATCTTTAGGACCTGGACGACCTGCCGTAATTGATGAAACCATATGATCAATTACGGCCAGAAAATCCTGCAGCAGAATGCCGGGCCATTAGTTTGTGACCGCAAGCTCAAGTGCACTTGGGTTATACAGCAGGACAATGATCCCAAACATACCAGCAAGTCCACCTCGCTCAAAAAAAAACACCAACCAAAAAAAAAACCTTTTAGGGTGGCCTAGTTAGGTTAAATCTGATTGAGATGCTGTGGCATGACCTTAACCAGACCATTCATGTTCAAAAACCCTTTAATGTGGCTGAATTGAAACAATTCTGAAAAGAAGATCGCCAAAATTCCTCCACAGGGATGTGAAAGACACATCGTCAGTTATCACGAACGCTTGGTTGCAGTTGTTCCCGCCAAGATTTGCACAATCAGTTATTAAGTTTAGGAGGCAATTACTTTTTCACATAAGGCCAGGCAGGTTTGGGACATCTTTTTACCCTTAATAAAGGAAATCATCATTTAAAAACTGTATTTTGTATTTATTTGGTTATCTTTGTTTAATTTTCTGGGAAAATATTTTATTCTTGTAGTTTGTTCATTAAGGATGTTTTTAGAAAGCTACTACTTTGTGACAAGGTTGATTATAAAAAGACAGAAGATCACTGAACGGTGTGTGAACCACTGTGAGTGTTTAATCACTGTTATTTAAACCAGAAACAAGTTTGTTCTTCTCTGGTGCAATATCATTAACATGTACTTCAAACAGAAAGAAACCATTAAAGAAAAACTCTTTTAGACATTTAACCTTGTTGTGACCTTGACCCTGTTGGAATTAGATTCCAAAATCATGTCATCTGCTGGTTACAACAATCGTTCCATATAAACCCTACAAACATTCATCATGAACCTCCTACACATCAGTGTGCTGTTAGCAAAAACTAAATTATATGTCATAATATACAGATTATAAAGTCAAAGAAATTCTCCAGATTTGCTTACAAGATTTATCACATGTACAGTATCATCGAGGTTTTCTAACTTTAAGAGGCTTAGGATTCTTTTTTTAATATTCAGGAAATAAACAAAGTATGATACAGTTTCATGATTATGGAGAAAAGTAAAGGTGTGTGTTACCTGGCTGGCGGGGGTCTGACCAACCACCGACTCATACGGAGGAGGCAGCTCAGCTGGATACACGATGCCCGGGCTGTTAATGGGAACACCGTATATGGCACTGAAGGGGGAGTGGGGGAAGTCGAGATGCAGACCTCTGACGAAGGGAAGAAAAGATATTTCAAGTTAATCTTCACTCCAAATAAATTAAAACTCAACAAACAAGCAAACAACATAAAGTACAAACACAGTCATATCACAGACACTAATTTCAGAAGTTTTGTTTGTCAGTTATTCATTTTCTATAGAGCTTATCCTATATACAGGATCGCGGGGAGGGGGGATGGGGGGGAAGAGCCAATGACAAGTCAGGGTACATATATGTATATACACATACTGTATACATATCACATATATATCACTATTTTAAAAGACACCTTGATATCATGAGAGTTGAATCAATTTTCAACAAACCAGACAAATGTGGTGGGATTTAAAAAAATTCTTTTACACAAATTAACCTCATAAGATTTTGAATATCTTTGTTACCTTTGTTAGTAATTCACGTGTGGTTTTTTTCAATTCTGTGTCAGGATGAGCTCCGTTACTGCAGTATTTTATTTTTTTCACTTTCACTATTCCTCACTTCCTTCTCCGTATTTTACACTACAGAGGTAGAAAAAGTTCTTCTGCTCGTCTCTTGATCCCACAGCGGTCCAGAATGTCAATGTTTGGATTGTTTGGATTTTTATTTTAAAACATCACTTATATATTATTCAGTTTATGCTGTATTCCCGGCTTCAGGCTTCCCGGGCCAAAGTGACTCATCTGCGGGTTTTTACAGAAGCGAGGGAATCAATGTAGGATTCACACTGAGACCCCAACACCCACCCCCTCAACACACACACACACACACACACACACACACACACACACACACACACACACACACACACACAGCTATTTCACAGTGTGGGCCGTCACCTTTGTGCTTCACCTTCCTTTAATTATACCCCGCTTTTCCGAAACATCAGAAAGCATCAAATGCAGTCATGTTACAGCGCTATGTTCCTCTAGCTTGGTTTGTATTTTAGACTTTCTAAATTCAAGGTATTTAGCTAGTATTACAATACTGAGCAAAAGTCTTGACCCCCTTCATTTCTTCATATTTTGCTTCCAAGGAGCCAGACTTGCTTGTATTTTTAACATAGTCTTCTCTAGGACTTTTTTGGTTCTCATTTTTGCCAAGTTTGTGTCTCTGCAAAAGGGGTGCAAAAACTTTTGCACAGGACTGTAAAATTATTCCTTAAGATGTTTAAGAATTTGAGTTTCCAAAACATCATCACATTTTAGTTACTATTATTCTGAAAGGTAACAAGATTTAAATAAACACACACCCGAACAAATAAAGAAATCCTTCTAATGTTGTTCCTATAGCGACAGCTCATTCTCAGAGACTTGTATAATGCATTAAAAACATCTTACTATTAAAAAGAAAAAACATTTGAATGGATGAGTTTGTTTGTATGGAGATAAATTTAACATTTATGGAAGGAGTCTCCAGCATCACTGCTTTGTACCAGGCAGAAGTAAAGCTGCAACTATCTGACATCTTCAGGATTGAGGAGTTTATGCAACTTCTGCGCAGTTCCTCAATAACAAAGTAACAATTCATGGCAAATTATATAAAAATGCATCTTTGTCTTGTTACAGCAAAATGATGAACATTGAGGGGGTAATTGTGTGACATCATGGCTGGCCTGCTGGATCGTGGGTTCGTCCTTACTTACCTTGATGGTAAGTGCATCATCTCTAGACATTATGGCAAAAATTCTGTGTGTGTGTGTGCATGAGTGAGAGTTCCTCAGTGTGACCGTACCTGTGTCCCTCCAGGACGGGAGTGCAGGTGTACTCTGGAGGGTAGTATGGCGGAGGTGGGATGGGCGGTATGAACTCGTCGAAGTCGAGCGTCTGGTGCAGGATTGTGCCGTGAGGGGTCATGCAGTCGGCGCTCAGAGCCCGCGCCCTGTGAGGCATGAACTGAAATACAATTATAACAGAAATATTACAGTGACGTTGTGGAAATACACAGTCAGCATAATCAGCCTTGACGTTCAGGCACAACAACATTCGCTGGTGTTACTTTTATTTGATCAGAAACCCCCAAAAGTTTAAATTGAAATACAAGTATGCAGTTTTGTTATAGATAGATATATAAATAGATTTTTACCTAGCCTACTGTGTTTAAATGTATTTTATATTTTTATTGTATTATCTAATAAGTAAAAAATATATCAAGTTGACCAGGTGGCACAGTGGCGGAGTGGTTAGCACTGGCACCTTGCAACCTCCAGCGTCTAGGGTTCGATTCCCGCCTCGGGGACTGTGTGCATGGAGTTTGCATGTTCTGCCTATGCTTGGTGGGTTTCCTCCGGTACTCTGGTTTCCTCCCACAGCCCAAAGACATGCAGATTAGGCTAACTGGCGTTCCCAAATTTCCCGTAGTGAGTGAGTGTGCCCTGTGATAGACTGGCACCCTGATAAGGGTAGACCCCGCCTTGGAGTGCAGGAGGTGAACAGTATCCGAAACTTCAATTTCACCAAAAATCACTTGATAAATACCTCATCATCCAGATCCTTCAACAGAATTGAGAAAGTTTTAATCCCAAAAAGCACTTTATTGAGCACTGGACAATTTGATTCCTCCAGTTGTGATACAAAAACATGCATTTCTTCGCTATAAATCCTGGTAATTTTCCGACTAGCAGGGAAATCCTGGTGTCAAAATTACGGCACATGATCCTCTTTTAAATATTGTTAAAATAGGATTTCAATGGTTTTTCACGGCGCTCCTTGTAAACAAAACTCTCACTGACCATATCTCAGGAACCGGACATGATGCAGTCAAAAACGTACGAAGCCGCATATTGAAGCAGGAATCTGTAAATATGTACAACTCAAATCACCCAACGTGTGACTTAATACCTGATTTAATGTGACAAGTAACAAATATGCTGCCCATTCATGGCGTTCTGCCTAGATGGAAAACTAATTTAGAGCTACAATAAAACCAGTTTGTTGTTATAAATTCTGACAGTGTAACGATCAGATTAATTTAAATAAACTGAGTTACACTAAAACGAGAGATCTTTATCTTAGCGCCTGCGATGCTTTAAAAACCCGCGATCAAGAACGACAACACGATGACCAATTAGGAAAAACCAAAAGTGTATTATACAAATAAACTAAACAAAAGGGTACACCGAAACCAACAAAGAAAACAATATTTACAAAATATATACAACTAATGTAACTATTAATTTAGGTTAATAGTTTAATTAATCAGAGCGTTATAAAAGGGTTATGTAGGTGTAAAGTGTTGCAATACCGACTGTCCTGTTTTTTCATGGTTTAAAATGTTTTTGTGTAGTGTGCATGTGTGTGTAGTGTGCATGTGTGTGTAGTGTGCATGTGTGTGTGTGAGAGAGAGTTTGTTGATTTCTTTGTACTGCCTCCATGCACCATGAGACGAGACTAATCCTCCTCCTGCTCCAGTGATCCGTACAGGAACCACAAGCATGCTAATATCTCTCTCACACACACACACACACACACACACACACACACACACACACACACACACACACACACACACACACACACACACACACACACCACAGCCATTCATCTCATTCTCACGATTTACAGCACTGGCCATAAACCCTCGGATCTTATTTATATGCAATATTAAAACTTTATATCCTCGTCACTTTATTTCCTCACACATAAAAGTAAGACTTAAGGACCTCTTAAAAACTGAGGTCACTCAGAGATCCCTGGTCCCTCGACCGCCTCTATTTCCTGCTTTCCTCCCTGAACGAGTCCAAACGAGTCCTTTAAATCCGAACTAATCTCGGTTTGGTTCCATATTTAGATTTGGATGATGAGAATGAGATCATGTGAGTTTCAGGATGCTATTGTTTTTTAGATTTAGCGTTTGTTAGCAAACAAGCTAGTTAGCACACCAGTTTAGCAACCGGATAATCAGAAAGGGAAAATGTATTGTAGTGTGCTGGTTCAGAGTGAAAGAAACCTGAAACAGACTGAGAATTAATTCAGAGTGCTTTAAAAAAAGAGAGCTGAATTCAGACAGGATGAGATTCATACCATGAAACCAGCAATCTCCAGATGATAGGGCGAGCACTTTACCACTGCGCCACTCGGAGGCCCTTATACAGTGGTGTGAAAAACTATTTGCCCCCTTCCTGATTTCTTATTCTTTTGCATGTTTGTCACACTTAAATGTTTCTGCTCATCAAAAACCGTTAACTATTAGTCAAAGATAACATAATTGAACACAAAATGCAGTTTTTAAATGAAGGTTTACGTTATTAAAGGAGAAAAAAAACTCCAAATCTACATGGCCCTGTGTGAAAAAGTGATTGCCCCCCTTGTTAAAAAATAACTTAACTGTGGTTTATCACACCTGAGTTCAATTTCTGTAGTCACCCCCAGGCCTGATTACTGCCACACCTGTTTCAATCAAGAAATCACTTAAATAGGAGCTACCTGACACAGAGAAGTAGACCAAAAGCACCTCAAAAGCTAGACATCATGCCAAGATCCAAAGAAATTCAGGAACAAATGAGAACAAAAGTAATTGAGATCTATCAGTCTGGTAAAGGTTATAAAGCCATTTCTAAAGCTTTGGGACTCCAGCGAACCACAGTGAGAGCCATTATCCACAAATGGCAAAAACATGGAACAGTGGTGAACCTTCCCAGGAGTGGCCGGCCGACCAAAATTACCCCAAGAGCGCAGAGACGACTCATCCGAGAGGCCACAAAAGACCCCAGGACAACATCTAAAGAACTGCAGGCCTCACTTGCCTCAATTAAGGTCAGTGTTCACGACTCCACCATAAGAAAGAGACTGGGCAAAAACGGCCTGCATGGCAGATTTCCAAGGCGCAAACCACTTTTAAGCAAAAAGAGCATTAAGGCTTGTCTCAATTTAGCTAAAAAACATCTCAATGATTGCCAAGACTTTTGGGAAAATACCTTGTGGACCGACGAGACAAAAGTTGAACTTTTTGGAAGGTGCGTGTCCCGTTACATCTGGCGTAAAAGTAACACAGCATTTCAGAAAAAGAACATCATACCAACAGTAAAATATGGTGGTGGTAGTGTGATGGTCTGGGGTTGTTTTGCTGCTTCAGGACCTGGAAGGCTTGCTGTGATAGATGGAACCATGAATTCTACTGTCTACCAAAAAATCCTGAAGGAGAATGTCCGGCCATATGTTTCTCAACTCAAGCTGAAGTGATCTTGGGTGCTGCAGCAGGACAATGACCCAAAACACACCAGCAAATCCACCTCTGAATGGCTGAAGAAAAACAAAATGAAGACTTTGGAGTGGCCTAGTCAAAGTCCTGACCTGAATCCTATTGAGATGTTGTGGCATGACCTTAAAAAGGCGGTTCATGCTAGAAAACCCTCAAATAAAGCTGAATTACAACAATTCTGCAAAGATGAGTGGGCCAAAATTCCTCCAGAGCGCTGTAAAAGACTCGTTGCAAGTTATCGCAAACGCTTGACTGCAGTTATTGCTGCTAAGGGTGGCCCAACCAGTTATTTTTAACCAGGATTTTTTTTCTCCCTAAATAATAAAACCCCTCATTTAAAAACTGCATTTTGTGTTTACTTGTGTTATCTTTGACTAATAGTTAAATGTGTTTGATGATCAGAAACATTTTGTGTGACAAACATGCAAAAGAATAAGAAATCAGGAGGGGGGCAAATAGTTTTTCACACCACTGTATATCTCATGGAAGATGGAAACCTAATCACGGCGCCAAAACCGTGGTGAATCTTGATGAACCATACTTACGTCCACCGTGCAAAACCGCGTAGGTGAGATAGGGGTATTAGTAGTTAACAGATGATGGGCCAAACTTGATGGTAGAATAATTATAAAGGTCTTGACTAAAACAACATGTATGAGAAATCACAAAGGAGTTTTCAATTTCTGCAAAGGAAAAGTACTCTAACTGGTCACTTTTATCAGAAAGTAACGCTGTAACGTAACTGATTACTTTTTAATGACAGTAATTTTGTAATGTAATCAGTTACTTTAAAAAGTAACGTCACCCAACACTGTATGTGTGTATATATATATATATATATATATACAGTGGTGTGAAAAACTATTTGCCCCCCTCCTGATTTCTTATTCTTTTGCATGTTTGTCACACAAAATGTTTCTGATCATCAAACACATTTAACTATTAGTCAAAGATAACACAAGTAAACACAAAATGCAGTTTTTAAATGAGGGGTTTTATTATTAAGGGAGAAAAAAAATCCAAACTTACATGGCCCTGTGTGAAAAAGTAATTGCCCCTTGAACCTAATAACTGGTTGGGCCGCCCTTAGCAGCAATAACTGCAATCAAGCGTTTGCGATAACTTGCAACGAGTCTTTTACAGCGCTCTGGAGGAATTTTGTCCCACTCATCTTTGCAGAATTGTTGTAATTCAGCTTTATTTGAGGGTTTTCTAGCATGAACCACCTTTTTAAGGTCATGCCACAACATCTCAATAGGATTCAGGTCAGGACTTTGACTAGGCCACTCCAAAGTCTTCATTTTGTTTTTCTTCAGCCATTCAGAGGTGGATTTGCTGGTGTGTTTTGGGTCATTGTCCTGCTGCAGCACCCAAGATCGCTTCAGCTTGAGTTGACGAACAGATGGCCGGACATTCTCCTTCAGGATTTTTTGGTAGACAGTAGAATTCATGGTTCCATCTATCACAGCAAGCCTTCCAGGTCCTGAAGCAGCAAAACAACCCCAGACCATCACACTACCACCACCATATTTTACTGTTGGTATGATGTTCTTTTTCTGAAATGCTGTGTTACTTTTACGCCAGATGTAACGGGACACGCACCTTCCAAAAAGTTCAACTTTTGTCTCGTCGGTCCACAAGGTATTTTCCCAAAAGTCTTGGCAATCATTGAGATGTTTTTTAGCTAAATTGAGACAAGCCTTAATGCTCTTTTTGCTTAAAAGTGGTTTGCGCCTTGGAAATCTGCCATGCAGGCCGTTTTTGCCCAGTCTCTTTCTTATGGTGGAGTCGTGAACACTGACCTTAATTGAGGCAAGTGAGGCCTGCAGTTCTTTAGATGTTGTCCTGGGGTCTTTTGTGGCCTCTCGGATGAGTCGTCTCTGCGCTCTTGGGGTAATTTTGGTCGGCCGGCCACTCCTGGGAAGGTTCACCACTGTTCCATGTTTTTGCCATTTGTGGATAATGGCTCTCACTGTGGTTCGCTGGAGTCCCAAAGCTTTAGAAATGGCTTTATAACCTTTACCAGACTGATAGATCTCAATTACTTTTGTTCTCATTTGTTCCTGAATTTCTTTGGATCTTGGCATGATGTCTAGCTTTTGAGGTGCTTTTGGTCTACTTCTCTGTGTCAGGTAGCTCCTATTTAAGTGATTTCTTGATTGAAACAGGTGTGGCAGTAATCAGGCCTGGGGGTGACTACAGAAATTGAACTCAGGTGTGATAAACCTCAGTTAAGTTATTTTTTAACAAGGGGGGCAATCACTTTTTCACACAGGGCCATGTAGATTTGGAGTTTTTTTTCTCCCTTAATAACGTAAACCTTCATTTAAAAACTGCATTTTGTGTTCAATTATGTTATCTTTGACTAATAGTTAACGGTTTTTGATGAGCAGAAACATTTAAGTGTGACAAACATGCAAAAGAATAAGAAATCAGGGAGGGGGCAAATAGTTTTTCACACCACTGTATATATATATATATATATATATATATATATATACTCCCAGCCAGTGCCCAAACCCCAGCCACTGGATGCAGTGTCGGTCCCAAGCCCGGATAAAATGGGAGGGTTGCGTCAGGAAGGGCATCCGGCGTAAAACCTGTGCCAAGTTGTAGTGCGGACTGGATAGTCCGCTGTGGCGACCCCTTGCCGGGAGCAGCCGAAAGACCAACAACAACAACTGTATAAATAAGAGGCTACATTCATCAAGTGTGGCAAGGTTTACTTATTTATTTGTCTGTTTATTAGGTTGTTTATTTATTTATATTATATATTTTTATTTTTACTTTTTAATATTTGCTTGCCTTTCATTATCTTCTGTGGTATTTCTAGACGCAGAAAAAAAACATTCTTGGCCAATTTACAGAAATGTATTTCTACTCCTTTATAATACCAGGGGCGTTCAAATCAAACCTGGACTTGTGATTAAGGTGCAAAAGCGATCGAAATTTACAGACGACTTCGAGCACAGTGTGGTGATGAGACTCTTAACATCTGGAAAGTGCAAAGTTTTAAAGAAGGACGCTCGTCAGCGATCCCGGCCAAGGTGGTTTGGAGACCACTGCAGTCATGAACATCGTGAACATTCAGCGAGGGGAACGCCTAGTCCATCAAAATCAACAGATAACTCATCGTCAATGTGCAGAAGGTAGAGGCGCATCTGATTAAAGAAGTTCCACGGAGGCCAGTGTTTCAGATATAAAACAGACAGGCAGTTGCCACAATGCTGAGAAAACTTTCATTAGTGTAAGCAGGGGATTATAAATCGAGAAATAAAGGGAGTCATAACTGTGTTGTGTTATTCTGAAGACCTGTTTTGACTTGATCGCTTCCTCGGTTTAAAAAAAAAAGTGTAACCAAACGGATCGTTGTGTAAATCTGTTAAAGTGCAATGAAGTACGAGAGAAAGCAGTGTCACATGGGATCAGCCTGAGTGCTTGAATATGTGCTCGTTGTAAATGATATGCTCTCGGCCATGATTCATTCTAATGAACCTCTGTTGTATTTCCACTCAAATTTATTATAGCTGGCACATTTTATCCCTCTTAACTCCCCCCATCTATTCTCCATGATACAATGGGACATGCTTAAGGGCAGGACTGTTTCACATTCATGCATGCACACACACACACACACACACATACATATATATTTACCATCTGCAGTATATCAGTAGAGACCATCTGCATGCAGCACATGGCCGTAGCAAGAGCGCACACGATGGTGGAGATGACATTTAATGCACATACTGTAAACAACAGCTCCTGTAGAGAGAGAGAGAGAGAGAGGGGTCTTAAGTCAAAATAATTATAATTAAAAAGAAAATCTTTGGTTTTCATCCAGGTTTCTGCTCACTATTAAGGTGTCTGATTGCTAACATTAGCATCTACAGAGACAGAAGTGGATAAATCTTGTTAGCTAAAAATGTTGCAAACGGACATGACGACTAGCATGATTGTATTTTTTAATAATAGTGGTGTTAAACTACAGAAGAAACTGACTTATATATTTTTAGATATTTACTATCTACTATAGCGCTGCTGAATTCTCAAATCTGATTGATTTAACAAAAAGCTTTATTTAATTTCCTACAGCAGCAGCTCTGACGGTAGCACAGATTCATATCAATGCTGTCGTTTTAATACGTGACACACAAGCTTAACATCTCCAGAGTTACTGTTACTTCGAGAAAATAAATGCGCGCATTCCCTCGACGCTGTATGTCTCAGACATGTCACTTTATAAAGATAAAATCACTTAACAGACATGTAAAGGTCTTAAGAAGCGCAGGCTGTGATGTGTGTACAGTCCCTGAGTCACGCAATCTCTAACAGCGGCCATTAGAGCGGCTTAACGCCACCCCAGCTTCCCGTAAAGTACACCAAATATTGTGACATAATGCCACATATCACTGCTTTAGTCCTGTCAAAACAACAAGAGCCCGGGAAATCGCGGCGGGAAGCGCGATTTATTTCAGCGACTCCGGCACTTGCACTTTTGAGCTGCTCTGACGGACCTGAGTGGACTGAAAGCAGGGGTGGCCGTACAGGATATCAGATGATTTATAGTGGATATAGAGGTCACAAAGAACAAACTCGACTCCCTATTGCCTTTCACACAGCATTTCTATCATCGATACAGACCTGTGGCTGACAAATTAAAGGATAAAAATAACAGTATGTTAGTGAGGGCGAGTGAGTCCACAGAACAGCTTCAGTGCCCCTTGTAATGGATGAACATCTGGAAAAAATTACAGAGGGGGGAAAAATCCATGAAAAAAATGAAACAAACATGTCAAGCCAAAATAAAGACACTAGCACGTAGTGTGATGGTGGGGGGAGAAAAAATGTCTGTCAACGTTATGCAATTATCGGTATTAATAAGTTATGAGAAGGGAAGGTGGGATCGCTAGGATCAGCCGAGGCGATATTATCAGGAGGCTCAGGTGTCCATTCCATTTTTATTGCATTTCTGTAAGTATCATGACTTTATAAATATCACGATTTTACATTTGTTCTTTTTATAATATGCTTCTATTACACCGGATGCTACGCTGTTTGCCCAAGTGTGAAAGGTTTAGTGTGCGCCACCTGGAGGACTCCAGAGGAACAGCAACATTTTACCATCTCAAATGCAACCAAATGTAAATACAAAATGTATTTTTAAATAATCAGTTCCGGAGTCCATGTGGCGATACATGTACAGTATGGCCACACAAAAAAACAAACAAATCGCTGATTTTTCTCTCTATCTCTAGTATTATGTAACTGTGTGTTAATAAAATACATAAATGTGCTATATAATGGTGTTTTTGCTTACTGTAATTAGCAGGTTTGAGTGCGACACCACAAGTCTTCAATATTCTGAGATTTTAGCTGTAAGCCATAATCATGTACTATAAATGTGTACTATAAACATCTATCTTGCACAATATTCTGTACATCTGCACATTATCTTGGCCATAACCGGACACAGTTCTACACTACACTACACTACATTACATTTCAACTTTTCTATATTTCATTTTATTATCATTTTAATGTTTTTTTTATTATATGTTTTTTATATTTCTATTTTTTATTCTACTATTATATTCCAGTATTTTATTTTCATATCCTGTATTGCTTATACATTGTGTAAATGAAAAAATTCTTTACATCTAAAGTTTATTTACATATTTCTTATATTTCTAATTTGTAATTTCTTGAGGTCATCAGCAGTCGTATAAACATTTCACTTCATATCATACTGTGTACAGTATGACTGTGTACATGATGAATAAAATTTTTATTTGGAAATTAAAAGAAATAAACACTTGAAACATATCAGTCGGCAGCACGGTGGTGTAGTGGTTAGCACTGTCGCCTTGTACCTCCAGCGTCCGGGTTCGATTCCCGGCCAGGCTCGATTCCCGGCTCTGTGTGCATGGAGTTTGCATGTTCTCCCCGTGCTTGGTAGGTTTCCTCCGGGTTCTCCGGTTTCCTCCCACAGTCCAAAGACATGCAGATTAGGCTAATTGGTGTTTCCTAAATTGACCATAGTGTGTGAATGAGTGTGTGTGTGTGTGCTCTGCGATGGATTGGCACGCTGTCCAGGGTGTACCCCGCCTCGTGCCCCGAGTCTCCTGGGATAGGCTCCAGGTCCCCGCAACCCTAAATACAGGATAAAGCGGTAAAGAAGAAGAATGAATGAATGAACATATCAGTTTGTGTGTAATGCATCTATATAACACAAGTTTCACTTTTTGAAAGTACTGAAATAAACCTTTCAGTGATATTATAGTTTGTTAAGATGCACCTGTATATATTGTTTATGTTCACTTTTTTATGTGCAGTTTTTCCATATCTTTATTTTTCCTTTTTAACATCCATTTCGGCAATATTGATTTTCATTCCACTTTTGGAAAAAAAAATCATATCAACTTTTAAATATTTTTTTCCCATATATATTGTTTCCATTTTTTCATATCTTTTCCAGTGGACTTTGGGTTTTCAATATTTGTGACATGGCAAAAACTTTTATATTTGTATTTGCTCTCTCTTATATAAGTAGAAGAAGAATAAGAATTTGTGGATTATGAAGAAGGAACCCTTTTCCATCTTGGGATACATTAAAAAGGATGTACAGCTTTAAAAGGATTAAGGTAGATTAACACCTCCTTCCTTTTTAATTTCATGCAGATAAAGTAGGAGACTGGAAGCACACTGGAGTGTTTATTGTTTCTCAGTGGGCAAAATAATACATGACTATATTTAGTGATGCACCGATTTACCAGCTGATATTCGGCTTGACGGCTGACATCGGCCTCATGTCAAATAAGGTGACATTCATTGATGCTCGTGGCTGTTGTTGGTAAATTGCAATCTGACTCGGACAACAGTAGAATCCCAAGGTGTGGTTTTGATAAAAATCCGAATGATGGTGCTTTAATACGACCCGTAACATAGACGACATGCACATGTGTCTGAAAATGTCGGCTGTGTAAAAGCATGTCCATGTCTCTGAGAATGATCAATAATAGTCCTTTTAATATGCCTTTAGTAAGACAGACTCATGATGACAAGGACAGTAACTGGCTACACAAACACAAGACTTTAACACCAGAAACGTCTGAGATTTAATGAAGGCTCATCTGTAGCGTCCGGATGTACAGAACACCACCGATCATTATATTTATTATGATATGTTCATTAGCCTCTACTGAAATATTACTCATATCTTTCGACTAAAATAAATTTTTTAATGTTACTATATGTTAATAAGCGATATTTCAAGAATTAGCTTATATTCCTTGAAGTTGCCCTATCTTTGGCGCAATGCTCTTGGCTTCACATTGCTATTATTCCACTTAGTTGTCAACACTACTGTAGGAATTGCAACACGTTTCCTGGGGCTGGAATCAGGCTGCCCCATGCTCTCGATCCAAACATTTCTAGTAAAGAAAGATGAGCTGCCTGGACAGGGTTTGTAAATTGGGGGAAAAAAAACAAAAAACAAAAAACTCCACAGCTCCATACAACTTTCTTTGTATAAAAAAACAAACAAACAATAATTTCTATTGTAAGAAACTGAACATCACAAAGATTGGGTGGAGGACAAGGGGTTATAGATAATGTGGATAACGGACGAGTAGCGCATGATGTCCATCAGCTAGAAATGTGCATGAACCACTGTGACCTCGCGTCCTACAAACACAGGCAGGCAGAGGAAAAATAGTGAAAATGTGTCTCGAGGGTTTCTGATCTTGATTGTTTTGGGTTCATTTTGAGATATTTTTGGTCTTCTGTTATTAATGTTGTACAAACATCATTTACTTTGTAAAAAAAAATCTAAATAATATAAATAAAGTTATAATAAAATTATTCATAAAAAAAAGAACCATCAAGTCTCTTTATATGTAAAAATTTCTAGTTCTGTAAAACACATTTCTTTTTGTAAATCTAATTCAGATGTTTGCGGTTTGTTCATGATACAAGATCTGATATGTTTTCTATGATATCCAGATTTTTAAATTGATTTAATCAGATTTACTTAGATTTATTTCCTGGTATACAGTAGACCCAGCACTGTGTATCAGCTCAGTGGTGTCTCTGGTCACGAGCTGCTGGAGTACTGAGTGCATTACAGTACATGATTGGAGTAGTACACAGGCCTGAGGAAAGCTGTGTGTGTGTGTGTGTGTGTGTGTGTGTGTGTGTGTGTGTGTGTGTGTGTGTGTGTGTGTGTGTGTGTGTGTGTAACGGAATTTAAACTTGTGAGGTCAAACAAGAGGCAAAGCTGTCACCGTTGGCACGAGCTGGGTTGCATGGTGTCTCTGTCCAACAAGCTGTTGTTAATGCAATCCGTTAAAGGCTCTGTTCCAATAGAGCTAGTTATCTTGCTAACTCAGTAAATTAAACCTGATAATCAGATCTTCATTTCAACAGCTTCAACAGGAGTGGTGTAAAATGCTAATAACAGAGGAAATTACTTTCTGAAATGACTAAGGAGGTGCTAGTGTTTATTTCAGTAAAGGTCTAAATGCTGGACCGTAAAACATGGATCACATGGCTTTGTCCTGAAAGAACCAGGAGAAATTTTTTTATGATGCTGATGATAAAAAAGTGAAATAGGTCGGGTCACTGTTCTCAATAAAACAAAAACCAGAGCTCTTCTCCATGTCATCAGTCTTAATTTATTTTCCTAGTCTCACATAGTCTTCCTCTTACAAACAAGTTCTGTTCCAGGAGCACGTTCGTAAGTCGGATTTGTTCATAAGTCAAAAATATGTCGCATATGCCTTTGACACGAATATACAATGTAAAGCATACTAGAATAAACCCATTTCCCCACACTGCCATCATGTGGTCAAAAACCGTAACCGCACCTAAGGAAATGAATCTCACAGTGAAATGTAACAGCGTTGTCTCTGAGCCTTTAAATCGCAAGGGGAATCCTGGAAGCCATTTTGTCTCAAAGCTGTTTTCCAATTTTTTGCCTTACACATGCACACATATAATATACTGAACTTTTATACATATATTTATATTGTATATAATTGTAAATATACTGTATGCACTGATGTGTCTAACTACCTGAATAAAAAAATTATAAAACAAATAAATAAATAAATAATAAAAATGTTATCAATAATTTATTGATGAAAAACACAACATTTCACAAAAGGTTTAGTTAACGGGTGTAACATTACATTTTTCCAGACTTTTCAGGTCTAATTTTAGATATATTTTAAATATTGGGTTTAAAATGAAAGCAGAGGATATGAACAATCACTTTAATTTATTATTTACTGCTTAAAAAAAGATATTAGCCCCATGTTAAAAAATACATTTTAAAAAATCTTAGTTATTTCTTTGATTCTGTAAAGCTGGAACTTAAATGTAATATATATTTTTATGTGCATATACAGTATTGTTAAATGATCATTTTGGACTGCTTGCTATTTGCCATAGACTTAAAAAGTACTAAATATTTAAAGAGGTCTTATTTATATTATTCAAGCATAAACAGATATTACAGTATATTATAGAATATTTCTTGCTTGTTCTTCTGAAAGGTGCCAATATTTATGGAACTAACAGTTGGTTGCTATCTACAAAAAAGAGACACAGAAAGACATTAAGTGTGCTTCTAGGTTAAGTGTATTCATTTCAGCCTGAGGGAGCACACTGCCAGTATTATTATAATCACACACACACACACACACACACACACACACACACACACACACACACACACACACACACACACACACACGGAGCCTTTTACATTCCCACAGCAATTTCCCATAATTCCTTTGTGTGTTCTCTCTCAGTGATGTACCAGAATCTGTAAAACGTGTATAAGTGTGTGTTGACGGTACACACACTCCTGTGAGAGGGCGTCTCCTCGCTGTGTGATTGTTACTCTGAGTGCAGACATCTGTCTCTGAGACGTGCGTTTGTCTTGGCCTGATTCTTTCCTCAGAGACGCCTGAAATCGCATACTGATGTAAAGAAGGCGTGTTGCTCGGCTCTGACTTCGCTCTAGCAGGGTGCGATCACCCCAGAGCCGCCCTGAGGGGTCGATTTACAAGACAGGGAAAATCGCTCCTTGATAATTCCTCATGTTCTGAAGTCATATGGCCGAACATAAAAAACCCCCATAACGAGAAACATTAATATTTATGTGTGCGCGAGTAGCTCACTGCATGTAGAGGAGGCTTTCAGGCAATTAAAGGACACGGAACAGGGACTTAAGGTGGTACAGACATGGGGGCGTTTAGCCTAAACATTTTTACCAATATGGAAACCTGGAAAATCTCTAACATTATGCCATTTTTTATATTTTTCTGTTCAAGTCAAACCAGGACTCTTTTACTGAAACTTCAATCACAGTACGATAATGAGACTTTTAGCCACAGTACAAAAATTCGAAGCAGACGTTTTAAAGAAGGCTGTACGTCTGTGAATGACGATCCCGGCTGAGGCAGCGCGCAGCCCACTGCAATCGTTTCCGTGGACATTCAGTTAGAGGAATGTCTGATCCTCGGATAACTTGTCCACCACCTTCTGGACAACACGCATCTGTCTGTGTGAACTGTACACGCACATTCACAAACAATCATTCACAAACACCACTCGCACATTACAGCAACTCAGCTAGGAGTTATTGTCGCATCCCGATCAGTCCTGACCTCGCTCCAAGACATTTCCACATGTTTGTGCTATTAAAGGAGTTCCTGGAAGGCCAGTGTGTCAGATGTGAATCAGACAGGCCATTCGATTAGACTGAGAAAACCTTCTACCTTGATGGTGTCCAAGCTCTAGTAAAACACTGGGATAAGTGTATTAGTGTAGCAGCGGATTATATAGAGAAATAAAGAGAGTTTTTACTCTCAGAACTGTGTTCTGTTCTGCACAATCAAAAGTACAGGTTTGACTTGAACAGCCTTTGTAAAAGAACAAAACCTTGTAAAATCCACATGGTCATGTCTTTCCCATGCCCCCCCCCCTTTCCTTTATTTTGAGGTTGTGGCACCCTTATGTTGTGTTTGTTCTGGACTTCATTTCCCAGCATGCACTTCACTTCAGTCACATTATCTTACTGTAATTCTTTCACCTGTTTTGTTACGTTCTGCCACATCAGCAGCATAGACGTCACTTCCTCTATGTGTTACCCTGGTAACATGGACACCTGTGGCTGCTACTGTGGAAATTTCACACTATTATATAATTTACAAGATGTACGGAGAAATTATTATTGTGATTTTTAAAATATGTAATAGTAAGGATTCATTGATGACATGGATTTTTAAAAAAAATATTTACAAATAGGTATTGTATAAAAATAGGTATTGTGTGTCTACAACGTATATTAATATGACAATGTCTTCAATAAAAAATACTAGATAAATTTTACAATGCAACAAAAACAAATCTTTAGCTCAATCATTATATATTTATTCTAAGACCCAAAGCTATTCTTCTAATTTTTAAGGTGAAGCCATAAAGTAAAGCTCCAGCTCTTGTAAGCTGAAAACATAAAGTAATTTTCTGTCTGAGATGCTGCCATTGGCATTTCTCTGATCCTCCAAAAGAGACATTAACATTAAAGCTAACCATTTACTTAGTGTATCATCACAAGGATGTCGATTCTACAGAAAAGGCACAAATACAGACTGGTGACAAAATAAAAGGGGGGAAAAAAGTCACCATTACAGGAAAGTTAAATTATTGGGCCGCATCAAGCAAAGAAAACAACTAAGGAGACTTAAAATTACTGGAGCTTGGTGAAGAAATCATAACAGTAAGTCACATGGTAAAAAATCAACAGTAGTAATCAGAGCTGTTTAATAATGAAAGTAAGAGCATTTACACACACACTTGTTACAAACCACTTGTTAGTCAGAAAAAAGTCTTCAGTTTAAGAGCTAGGGAGCATAAAGACTGGACTTTGGAGTGATGGAAAAAGGTCATGTGACCTGATGAGTCCAGACTGACCCTATTCCAGAATGATGGGCGTGTCAGGGTAAGAAGGGAAGCGCATGAAGCGATGCACCCATCATGCATAGTGTCCACTGTACAAGCCTCTGGAGACAGTGTTATGATCTGGGGTTGCTACAGTTGCTCAGGTCTAGACTCAGCAACGTTATGGGGCAATAAAATGAAGTCAGCTGAAGACCTGAATGTACTGAATCACCAGGTTATCACATCTATGGAGTTTCTCTTCCTGCATGGGGGATATTCCAAGACTCAGATTGTAAATGAGTGATTCTGGAAGAATGAGGATTAATTTTCACACAAGAACTGGTCATTAAATCTGAAGGCGATTATGAGAAATCTTTTTTTTTTGTTTGCCTTGATAGCGCATATTTCACTAAAGCACAAGCCTGCCAGGACAATGTCCATCTATATGTCTTGACATTGTTCCCCATAGATGTGACACTGTGATCCATTATACTGACAAATTCATAGTTTCCAAGTCAGATTTTCTCGATTTCATATCTAAATATAATATATTTATAAAAGAACATAAAGTTGAATGATGAATGATTTTGGAACGATTAGTGATTAGAAATGAAGTCAGATCAAATAAGCAGCATCACTGATTAGTTTTCTACAACGGCACACTCCCAAGTGTGTTTTATTCCTTACTGTATAAATGAGATTTTCTTTCTTCTCCTCTCCAATTAAAAGGATTTGTTTTGCTTCTAAATGCTGTTTATTCATTTAACGGATTAGTTTTTACAAAGCAAAACATTTCAGCTTTGTCAAATAATATCCATGAAACGCTCTCGGCTGCTTATGAAATAAAATATTCCCCGTCACATGACTGAATTGGACTCATCTAAACGTCATTTTCTTTGAGCCGATATTCTGCATGGTAGATTACTCTGCCTCGTCGTTTATTTCAAATCGCTCGTTTCTGGCACGGCGCTCTTAAACGTCTGGCTCGGATGAATTTCTGAGTGGATAATAGGGATAATGGAGCTAAATAATTTCTAGCCATACATCAGGAAAACAGCTGTCTCTGTCACACACACACACACACACACACACACACACACACACACACACCTTTAGACGCAGGCGTATGGTGTTGCAGTCCTTTAGGGGGTTGAGTTTGAGCGTCTCTCCCAGATTGTTGCAGCTGGAGCTCTGGTGCTGGAGCGTACAGCAAACACACACGCCGTCACTGTCGAACTTTATCTACCAGGGAGACACACAAAAACACACTGTCATGTCACTGTCAGACATGTCTGCGAAGCTGGCATCATAAACACCTCACACACACACTCACATAAACACACTGATGGCATCCGTCACCCACCTGCGTGTATGTATTGTCAAAAACAAAAACTAAACCGTAACACGAATCTTTGACATACAGTAAATGAACTTGCAGGTGGAACAGAATTGAGCAGTTTTACTGAAGAACGACGCGCCTCCGTTTGACCCAGATTATAAAAATGCAATGTGAACCCTACGAGTGAGGGTTAATTGAGCTGAGCAAACGCCTCCATTAATATGCCAGGCAATGCCCGAGTCCCTGAGGAGGAGACAGCGGCGCGAGAAAGAGATCACAATGAGAAATAAGGCGGAAAAATGGGAAATGACAGCGATGGACCCTAGGGGAGAAATAAAAAGCGCTAATTTCTGTTAATGACGGCACGGTGGCCCCCAGGTTCGATTCCCACCTCGGAGTCAATGCGCATGGAGTTTTCATGTTCTCTCCATGCTCTGTGGGTTTCCTCCAGGTTCTCCGGTTTCCTCCCACAGTCCAAAGACATGCAGATTAAGTTAACTGTCGTTCCCAAAAACAGTGTTTACACTGAAGCAAATTCCCAACTTAAGAACAAGAGCGAGTCGTACTTTTACAGCATATTAATTTATAGTTATATATAAAGGTGTGAACAGAAGTGACAGGTAACTGATAATATTTACTTTGTTACAGTACTTAAGTACATATTTCACATGTGTAGTCTTATTAGAGCTTATTAGACTCTTTTTACTTTTACTCTTCTTTTTACTTTTACAACAAATATCAGTACTTCTACTTCACTTCATGTCTGCATGGTGCTGCGTTACCTAATGACACTGGCGCGTAGTGTTTGAAGCATCAATTTGGCCACCTGATGACTGTTATGTGTAATAGCATGACTTGCCAGTTCTTTAATACAGGACTAATAACATAACAGGTGTCTGAAATCAGAAGAGAGAGAGACGGATTTTTTCAATTTGGGAAATCTACTGTGAGGTAATACTGTACAAGGCGAGTACTTCTGTACTTTTGTTCAGGTACACAAGTACTGTAAATGGATGATGTCTACTTCTACTTGAGTAATATTTGCCTTAGAGAATCACTACTTTTACTCAGGTACAGTATTTGTGCACTTTGTCCAATAAGCAGATTAGTTTCTGTTCTTAGTGACATCATAAAAGCTTAAAGCATTTCTTCAGTAACAGTAACTTAAGTTAATATTTAAAAACAAGCTTGTTCTTGAGATATTCCAGAAAGTCCTGAAGATGTCACAAAAGTTACAAAGTGCTCACACATATTTACAGTTGAACCCATTTTACATATAAATAATGATTTTGATGCTCGTGCGATAACTAATAAATATGTTAGATCTGTGAAGACTCAACCACTATGCATGATGGTGCATCGCTTCATAGGCTTCCCTTCTTACCCTGACATCACTGACACGCCCATCACTCTGGAATAGGCTCAGTCTGGTCTCATCAGGTCACATGACTTTATGAGGTTTATCTCCTGTTTACATATTTCACACTGAACTGCCATAAACCTTAAAAAAAGAGACTGAAATAATAAAGCAGACGATACGGTACAGTATATCGTCTCTCTCATGCACTGCCGTGTTATTAACTTATCATCATCCCGGGGCAAAACAAAATACTCATCGATAAATCCTCAGGAGTGCGAGTACATTTTCTAGAACGATTCAATGTCAGAGAGGACGTTTCTGGAAAGGAAATAAAATTACGCCGAGGTCTAGTCAATAAAAAATAATAATTGCATTTTCCCTACAGTAAAATTATATTTATTCATGTCTGGTTTTCTTCATTATCGAGTTGTGAAGCTGGCAAAATAAATGGGGCATTAAACATTATTCATCCTGTTAAAGACATTTAAAGAACTATTAAACCAAAACTCATGTACACATGTACAGTACAAACAGCTGTGTAACTGTAACACCAGGTAAAGACAACAAGATGTGACGTATGATTATACAGTATTAACGCTGATTAAACATGTACGGATATGTTTATTTACTGTAACAACTATGGAAGGAGTCTCCAGTGTCAATCAGTACCAACCAAAGGAAAAGCTTTATATTATTTTCAGACAGAGCTTTAATAACATAATCAATGTTGTTGTTGTTGTTGTTTTAACCTTTGCTTTGTTAACTTCAATGGAATGATGTTGTATAGCTGCGATCGTGTATAAAGTGACGAGAGGAACCGAACTGTTTAATGGAGATTTGCATATAGTGTACAACATGTTATGCTTTTGAAAAACAAATGATAAAAAGGAAGAAAAAAATGCTGTTCTATATAAAACACACACACACACACACACACACACACACACACACACACGAGTTGGACTCTCATCTCATCTGGTTGGACGAGAACAGATGAGAGGGGAAATAAGGTTGATGCTGAGGTTTGTTACATAAACACTCATGATTAGTCTAATCTGCCCGTCTTCAGACTGTGTGAGGAAACCGGAGTACCCAGAAGAAACACACCAAGCATGGAGAGAACATGCAAACACCACAACTTAAATAAATAGCAGAAATGTTTAGTGAAAATGTCAGGATGTATGAATATATCTGAATGTAAGAACTGGAAACATGTCCAAGGTCCAATGCTGTGGACGTCACTTACTGACATCACAACCCGACTTCATGCTCTTCCTTTAGACAGAACAGACTGAGGTGAGATTTATTTATTTATTTCAGGTAAAATCCATTATTATTCTTATTATCACCTGGAGGCAGATTCGGAAACGTATTCCGCACGTTATCCGTCTCACCTCCGCTCCGGATCTGAAACCTGCGAGCAGCTCGAGCGTTTAATTGTGTTTGTGAAAACAGACATTCGAACAGACAAAGGAATCTGCCGCATAATTAGCGCGCGCGGTGGAACGGAGGCCACGGGATAATTAATTATCAAAAGGAAAGAAATCCGGCGGTACACAGTCGTGATTAGGGATTTGGAGAGGTTTAAGATGTTTGAGACCGCAGGAACAAACAGTGCTTTTATTATTTTTTAAAGTGGCTCCGCTAATGTGATTAGCCTTTTAACCGCTTGCCCCGTTAACCACTTAAAAAGAAAAAAGGACAGAAAACCAGTCTGCTCTGATGAAGGTTTCGAGTTTCTTTCTAGGACGAGCTTTAATGAGAAAATGATTAAGCCGTGCTCCTGTAACAACACTCGAGTTGATTATTTTTCCTACTTTTCCTCCATGTTATGCATTTCTGATTATATGAACTATTGTGGACCTGTTAGTTCCTGATCTCAGTTAGGTTACAACAGCTATAGATATTTTTTCAGACACTGGAGACGCCTTCCTTTGATTAGAATTTCAGATAGGTCTCCAGGCCAAAATATAGTATTGGTGCTGATTACATTTTTTTAAACTGGTGTGACATAAACAGGTGTGAACAGGTGTGTGGCAAATAAGCCATTTCTGGAGTTTATGCACCATGGAAGTGACCGATCTTGTTTCCCTAAAAATGTCAACTTGCCAACTTCAGTTTTGGAGAGATTATTTAATATGTGCCCCAAATATGCTTATTAAGATAAACTTGCACTGCTGTTAGACGAACATGTTCCGACCAATCAGAATAGAGAATTCAGCAGCACTGTGTATAAACCCCTGTGTCTGGTCTTGGTTAAATGGACGCCACCTAAAACCCCAGGCTGGCGCTCGTGCTGCGTCTGCAGCTACAATAATCCCTTTTATGAGTGTCTATTCAGAGGACACAATAAAGGGGACACAGAGTCAGTGTGGCATTCATCGGCGCCACCCGCCAAGATCCGAATAGCTTTCTCTAATCCATTGTTGTTTTGTACAGGAATGGACGGAGCTCGGGCAAGGCGTTTTCACCTCCCCTAAAATGTCCCCGTTAGAATAATGTCATTTCTGAAATGAGCCGTGCCTGACTGCACGGCTGCGTTATTCATCAGGCATAATGACATTCGATAGTCCGATCATCTTTTCCAAAAGACACAAAGAAAAAAAAAACACCCATTAAATGTCAAAAACGGTTCTTGTTCAATGCTTTCCTGTCACCTTTTTTTGACTCGGCATTTAGATTAATGAAAAGTGTAAAGTTAAGGTGATAATATTCTGTAGTACAGGGTGAAAAAAAAACACTTTCAAATGTTTCATCAATAATCTGGAGCACTACATTATGTTTTATTGATTTTTTTTATATTAAAGTATATATATATATATATATATATATATATATATATATATATATATATATATATATATATATATATATATATATAATATACATATAATTGAGGACAGAAAGTATTGTGTTTCAGTCCTGTAGATATTATTACAGTCTGCAGGAGGTTCGGCTCGGGTCAAGCGGAGTTTAGTCCAAAGGCGTCACATCAGTAAATGCACCACGTCCTGGCTGCGGATGGTGAAGAGGCGGCATATACCAGGGCGTTACGAGTGTTTTTCACCTGTGTGTGTGTTTGTGTGTGTGTGTGTGATCACAATGAGGTTATTGATATATTGATATGAGATGTGTTTATCCTGCCACAGCACATAGGACAGGATGTGAGACAGCGAGAGAGAGAGAGAGCGAGATGTGGACTAAAAAGAGAGAAACAGACAGAGAAAGAGACATAGAGGGAGAGAGACAGAGAGGGGGACAGACAGATAGAGACGAAGACAGAAAAAGAGGGAAGCAGATGGAGAGAGGGTGACAGACAGATAGAGAGACAGAGAGGGAAACAGACAGAGAGATTTTTGAACGTGAATGAGGCCAATGCTATGAAATATTGAGGATGTTTATTTGCATTTTCCGTGAAACAGTAGAAAACTCAGACGAGACAATAAAAGGCAAACAAATGTGTAGTTCTCCTTCACTCACACACACACTCAAACACACACTGTTCTCATCACTTCTGGATTAATATCATTAGATATTATGACTGACAAAAGCATCATATTCATAAAATAGCAAAGCGGACGAGATCAGCCACCGTCTTTATGTTAAAGTTACACGTTAAAAATGGTGATAATGTGTGTGTTAAAAAGCGAGTCAGAGAGAGAAAGAGAGAAAGACAGTTTTTATATATTTTTTAAAATAATTTTGTTAAACTATAATATGTGTAATACAGATTGATTCACTTGAAAGAGGACCCAAATATTCTGTAATAACTCTCTCTAGGACGTAGCAATCTGGACAAACAAATGTACAATGCGCACAATGTGACAGCCACCGTGCTGTTTAACGCCGTACCCCATCGCTCGGTCACTTGACATCAGTAATGAGCTGCTGTTCCTGACGTTCACCACAGAGAGTGTTATTCAGAGGACGGTACGGACACTGGGAACGACGGGATCGCTGTTGGTCACTTCTCATGTCACAGGAGACTGGGGCGCCTTACAGTATTACCCAAGTCAGAGAACTGCGAGAAGGGTAAGACTGCACTGTGTCTCGTGTCTCCGTCCCTCAGGAGCTCGAAGCAAGTGATATGGAGAAAAGAGTCAGATACTGTCACTGGTTCAGAGGAACATGGAGCGCCGCATCGAAATGTGTCTGGCTGGAAACAGAGATGAATAATGGCGTCGCATGTAATTCAACTGATTACACATAATGTGAGACAGAAAGAAGGGGTGTAGTGTTGGTTTTTGGTGTAGATTGCTTCATCATAGCAAGAGTTATTACAGCATATTCAGGGCCTCTTTCGTGTGAATCACCCTATATTATTCAAATAGTACCGAAGTGCGTGTAATGCTAACGGTGTAAGTGTAACACAGTGTCATGCACACACAATCTGCGGCCGGCACTAGGACCCGGAAGTAAGTCAGCCGCCTACCAGGAAGTATAAGAGGAGTAAACAAACGGTGGCTTACCGCTCAGTCATTGAGTTCGGCCCATGTCGGTTAACGTTGGCTTTCTTCAAACTGTGAGTACTCACTGTGTTTTGGTTATCGCTTCTTACCGTTGTGTGTGTATTTATAGGACGCGGGTTAAATTTGTGTTTTTCCCTTGCTCCACTTTTGTGAGAGTCCTTAAACTAAATCGCGTGGTTATCCTGCCTACTCGCCGTTACTCCGCGTTTGGGTTTACCATCCACGCTACATTGGGCTAACCGCTAAAGCTACGTCTTCTGGTCACCTCAGGTTAGTTCATCTCTGACACACAGCATCACTACCCGTGTTAATATTAGTACCAAATCTTAGTACAGTGGATCCGCAAGACGAGCAAAGATTTTTAATAAATTTTGACTTGAAAAACGAGCATTGTCTTGGTTTACGATTACCGAGTATCATGAATCACGCATGCGTTTTTTGTTTTGACGCCGAGTGTCACATAATCACAACTGAGCCAACAGTTTTTCTCTCTCTTGCACTGCAGAATTGTGGTTAATCGTCTCCCCTGCTGGGTCTTAGTGCTCGTCTCTTACTGGTATAATCAACGTCTGTGCACGCGTGTACTGTTTACTATAACACTGTGACCACGTGTGTGTGTAAAACATATTTTATTTTGTGTTCGGAAGCGTGTGTGTACAGCACGTGTACTGTTTCTTATAACACACACGTAAGTAAAGCAAAAGAAATTCTCAATACAGAGGTGAAAATCCATTTTCTTCGCGGTGTGTGTGTGTGTGTGAAACAAACACACATACACACGCGCGCGCGAGAGACACACTCCTCTCTCCAAAGAAACTCAGCTCTGTCGCAAATCTTTTCAGAGGTACAGTAAGGTGCGTTTCATTTGTTTGTTTGTTTTACTTTACAGCAGTGATTCTGTTAGTTTGAGCTCACACGAGTGTCATTAGCGATGTTTATTGCTAATTTCAGATAAAACAGTGTAGCGGGAGAGAGACGTTAATTTATGACTGCTGTTTACAGAAGTGTAGTCCAGTGCGGGAGATGCATTGTGGGTAATGCAGTCCGGTATGTGTTTTTTTTGGGGGGTATTTCCAATTTTCTCCCCAATTTAGTCGTGGCCAATTCCTCCCCGTTGCTAGGGGGCTCCCCCATTAAGGCTACCACTACCACTCAGTCGGGAGGGCGAAGACTATCACGAACCACGTGATACTGTAGTTTCCTCCAAACTGCGTGACGTCAGCCGACCGCATCTTTTCGAACTGCTTGCTCATGCACAATTAGGGGCGGAGTAACACAGTCGGAGGAAAACGCTAGCCGCTCCTTCCGCGTGCGCAAGCTCACAGACGCCCCTGATTGGCTGTAGAGCCGTGATTAATGTGGGAGCACAAGTACCTCTCATCCCTCCCCCCTGAGAGAGCTCGGCCAATCAGCTCTCTCTGTGCCTCCGGCTGTGAGAGGAAAACAACATCACCCGGGGTTCGAACCAGCGATCTCCGGATGATAGGGCGAGGCAGTCCAGTGTGTGTGAACGCGAACGCGAGATGTAAGCTAGGATATAGAGCCTGAGTTTAGTTTTCTCTTGTAGTAGTTTTTTTAGTTGGATTTAAGTGCAGGATCCGCCCGAAAGTTTCTACTATAGCCCGACAATGCAGAAAATAAAAGAACGGGCATTGACCAGTTTGTCCATCTCATCATTACACGAGCATGAATTAACAGGCAGTTACGCTGTCGCGAGCAACATTATAATAAAGCGGAGACGCTTTAATAATTTGGATTAGAACAACAGTCTTTCCGTTAATGTGTGTGTGTTTAATTCAGACAAAAGGAGAAAGTTTTACTGTGTAAGATGAGAAGGGGGAGACAGGAGGGGCTGAAAGTAAGAGTCTCCACTTACTCTAGCCTCTCTCACACACACACACACACACACACCAGGGTTTGACATTAACTTTTTTGCTCACTGGCCAATGTGGCTAGTGGATATCCGGAGTCACTCGCCATTCAGACTTTTTACTAGCCACAATTTTTTAACAGAAAATCGCATTTTTTTCTTCACCATACGTTAATGTTTGTTATATCTAGATTTACCTATAAATGACAGCATACACTGTATCACTATAGTAGTAGTCAAGTATTCAGTACTGTTAAGATAGATCCCAATATAAAAACATGCAAACATGAACAGTATATTCTGCTTTTTGAACTTAAATTCAAGCCTCTTACCACATGAAATTGAAAAATAACAGATTCAGAACTAATTCTGATATTAAAAATACAGCAACTCAGAACATTTACCATTTTAGTGTGTTGTTAATGTGTACTATTATCAGGTATTATTATTCATTATGTATTATTATATCAGAATTCTGAGTTAGGACAATGGACTCTGGTCTACCTTGTTGTGTTGACACTTTATAGTGTGAGGGAATTCAATCAATTGATGAAATTTCTATCATTCAACATGAAATCTAAATAGATTTTAATAGTGATTACTTTTTTATATAATCAGTAAATAACCTATGCGAAAGGGGCAAACATTCTCATCCTGTTGAGAAGCAATAGCCCTTTAAGGAAATGATACACACACACACACACACACACACACACCAAACACCAAAGTAAAAGTGTGTGTGTGTGTTAGTGATGGGAAGTTCAAATCATTTTAATGACTCAGTTCTTTGAATCTCGTTCATCAAAATGAACGAATCTTTTTTTTTTAGTCATTTCATTCATTTGATCAGAAAAAAATTAAAATGTTGCGTTTTCAATAAAAATACCCCCAAAAATACACAAATTTTGGTTATAGTCCCAGTTATGAAAATATTACAATGTAACTAAGGACATATTATAATAAACAGAATGTGCAGCTCACCTCTTATATCTTCTCTGAGTTGTTCGTTCTTTTGAATCTATTGCACCGCATAGCGTCTATGGGAGTCACGTGTTAAAAGAACGAACGACTCGAGACTTGAAGACTTATTGCTGAGAATCGTTCAATACTGTTTCCTGTATATAACATACGGAGGTTTTGCGATGCTTTGCGCATGCGCGCCCAATAGAAAATGAACGAATCACTCTCAGAGACGACTCGTTCATCTGAGTCATGTTAAAGATTCGTTCAAAAAGAACGAATCGTTCATGAACGACCCATCACTAGATTGTGTGTGTGTGCGCGCGCACGCGCAATGCATGTGTGAGCATGTGTAGAGAGAGGTATTAAATGTCATCATTCCATTCATGCGCGTTTGATGCGCGTAATATTACGTTGCTATGCGTTTATTATATCGGATGCCTTTAGAGAAAACTACAACAGAAATATATTGTCATACCAAAGAATAAACTACCCGCCAAAGTGGCTAGTCTCAAAACAGCTTTACACAATGGAAAGACTAAAGTTTAAGACTAAAGGTCACACAAAGACTAAAGTTATTACCCGCCACAGCCGAATTTTACCCGCATTTGGCGGGTGGGCGGGTGCCAATGTCAAACCCTGACACACACACACACACACACACACACTGCACACACGCACACACACATACTGCTTGCACGCACAAACGGAAACACTTATCTTCTGGATTTATTTTTAACTTTTTTGAAAGGTAAAGTGAAGGTTAATTTGTTTTATTTTTACTTTATATTTTGTATAAATTATTTTTATGTATTTATTTTTTTGGGCTGTAGAACGAATAATTTAAGTTTCCATTATTTCTTGTGGGAAAATTCAATTTGGTCTACGAGTGTTTTGGAATACGAGCCCGCTTCCGGAACAAATTATGCTCGTAATCCAAGGTTCCACTGTATCTCTATTGTACCAAAAACTCAGACTGTTAAGCCGTGTGTACACCAGTGTCAGGCACCGAACAAACAGGAACGCTCAGTTACGAGGACGAGGAGACGTGAGGATCAGCACTCATCCTCGTATTTGTTGTCTGACTTTGTTGTTGTTTTTGTCTCTCACCAGTTGACAATCCTCCAGTGAGTTGACGAGCTGTGCGTTCTGACACGACAAGATGGCGCCCGCCAGGTTCAGCATCACGCAGACTGCAGACAGCAACATGAAGAACGTGATCTGCGGTGAGACAGAAAGACACAAAGGATGGACAGATTGTCAGTTATTAGTTATGACTGTTTAGGAGACGGGAAGCAAACAAACAATCAAAACAAAACAGGATGTGGAGTGACGTCTCATTAGTACCGCATCTGTTAAACGAAGAACATCTTTGAGATTCTCTGTGTTTGTGCTCCTAATAGACTGAAAGGTTCATTCAAGACAATATGGAGCGAAGATTTTGTTTTATTATTTATCACGGGTGTAGTGATGCTGAACTAGGAAAGATCCAAAATTGTAAATTTCAGAGATTAAAAAGGCTTTATGAGGATTAAATCTCATTTTTAAAAGGCTTTTTTTTAAGATCTCCTGCTCCGGCAATAATACAAAATTATAGAAAAGGTGTTTCTCTTAAAATTAAAACAAAAAAGAAAAGTAAAAAATGCCCAGTGGTTTGATTTATTATAATATTTTAATATTCTGGATGAAAAAAAGACTCGCAGCTTCTAGGAACCTCTGTAGTCCAACTAGGGTCCATTCAGGTAGATGGTGACCATTGTATTTATTTCTATTTGTAAAACCGCCGTGGGATCTCCGGCCAACATTCACACGCGCGCTTACACAGTACGGACAATGTGGGAGCAGCAGTCAGCCTGATCTGCATGTCATTGAACTGTGGGAGGAAACCGAAGAACCCGGAGGAAACCCACCACACATGGGGTAAACATGCAAACTCCATGCATGAGGTGGGAATCGAACCCGGACCCTTGAGGTGCCAGTGGACAGTGCTATTCACTACGCCACCGTGCCGCCTCCTTTAATTTAATTAATATGGAAAAAATATCTTTGGCAAACAGGTCCTGCTTAATAAACTGAACTATTTCAGTTGTGCTCATATCTGAGTCGACGTGTAGCGCTTTACAGATTTACTTGTCCCCCACAGACGTGACCTAAAGGAGAGAAAAGACACCGCAGACTGATTTAAAGTCGAAGGGGCGCATGGGTCTGATTATCAAGTCCCCAATAATGAATAAAATAGACCTTTCACTTTCATCACACAGTCTGAGACTTCACCCTCATTACAGAAAGCGAACGAACGGGAAAATAAAGTAGTGCTTCGCCTTGTGGGCTTTTTCATCTCACCGCTCCTGACAAGCTCCCTCTCTTACAAGTAGACCAGAGTCTAAAACCAACCCGGCCGGCTCGGGAAACCAATCTCTCCCTAATTCCCTTTTCCACACTCGATCCATGAACGGCCCTGCGCAGGTGATAGATTTCTCCAGCTGAGGAGTTGCACCGTTCTAGTTCCTCGTCTCACTCTCACCATTAAAAACAATTCTCTTTATTTCACAGCTGACAGTCCGGGGATATGATTTGTGTTGGGGAGAAATACGGAGACCAGCGCGGTAACTCTAAAGCACACTTCTGTGTGTGAGATAGAAACGGGCCGGCGTCGAAATTTACTACCGCAGGCCTTCACCGGATGAGACGTTAACCCTGTGACTCCAGGGACGGGAGAGAGACGAGGCGAGGCGAGGCAGGGAGAAAGAGAGAGAGAGAGAGAGAGGTGGGGAAGACACATGAGATAAGGTTTACTGCGGTTCTGACTGGAGCAAATTGGACGATGGAGTGAGGCTGATTCGAGGATCGTCCAAAGGTCCGGCGAAATCAGCGCATTAACAGCGACAGGCTACAAGCACGTGCGAGCGTGTGACACAGGAGTGCGATGTCCAGGTGACACGGAGACATGAAAGTTGAGCTTTTCTCAAACTAGGGCAATGATTCCTTCATTTAAAAAAATCCACAATCTGTTATTTCCTACCTGCTAACAGTGCAAAAATAGGAGATTAACCTACATTTCATTTTCTCCTGTTATATACTGCACAGTACAACCCTGTACATATTCAAATACATAGGAAAAAATAAATAAATAAATAAATATGTACATATAGACATCACAAAGACAAATGTAGCCTGGAAAAAAAGTCAGAGATTTATAGTGTCTCTGGTGCATGTTTGTTTCTATTACCGTTAGCTTCTGTTTTTTAATTTAGCTAAAGGGCTAATACACAGCCAGGCGCGTAACATGTACCTGTAAATCAAATCTACATGCATTTTTCCACCTTATTAAAGCAATAGGGTTCATTCTAAATGTGTTTTAAAGGCAAATAAATCAAATGATGTAGTGTAGGCTATATATTTTCGTTACTAGCCTCTCTCACTGGAATTAAAGTCACTGGATGGATGGTACGTGCTACAAGGTACATGATGTACTGTAAACTACAGGGGCGAATGTGGATCTTCCTGCAATGAGCTGTGAAAGTCAGGATAGTGTCTGAGATACATCCATAATCTTCAGGAAGAGCTTCCTGTAGAGGAGTATATAGTCTCCAAGGAGGAATTCCTATGGATGCCACAATAATCTCCAAGGACGAGCTTCCTATAAATGCACCAATAATCCCCAAGAAAGGGCTTTCTATACAGTAAATGTGTCCATAATCTCCAAGTCCTTTCTATAGACACATAAACAATCCTTAGGTAATCCATGTAGGCTTCCTATATACACTTCCATAATGTCCAAGGAAAATCTTCATGTTGACATACCAATAATCCTTAAGAAAGAACGTTCTCTAGATGCATCCATAATGTCTAAGGAAGAGGTTCGTATATATACACGTCTATAATCTTTAGGAAGAGCTTTCTATAGAGGCATCCATAATTATTACGAAGATGTTCCTATAGCTGCATCAATAATCTGTGGGAGGAGCTTCCTATAGGTTTACCCATAATCACCAAGGACGAGGGTTCTATAGGCACCTCTATAAACTTTAGACAGAGCTTCCTATAGATGCACCAATAAGCCCCAAGGAAAAGCCTTCCACAGATGCATTAATAATCTCGAAGAAAGAAGTTCCTATAGATGCATCTAGAATCTCCAAGGAAGAGGATCCTGTAGACACATCTATAAACTTTAGGCAGAGCTTCCTATAGATGTATCCATACTCTCCAAGCCCTTACTATAGATACATAAATAATATTTGAGAAGAGCTTCCATAATCTCCAAGACCTTTCTATAGACACATACAGTGGTGTGAAAAACTATTTGCCCCCCTCCTGATTTCTTATTCTTTTGCATGTTCGTCACACAAAATGTTTCTGATCATCAAACACATTTAACTATTAGTCAAAGATAACACAAGTAAACACAAAATGCAGTTTTTAAATGAGGGGTTTTATTATTTAGGGAGAAAAAAAATCCAAACCTACATGGCCCTGTGTGAAAAAGTAATTGCCCCCTGAACTGGTTGGACCACCCTTAGCAGCAATAACTGCAATCAAGCGTTTGCGATAACTTGCAACGAGTCTTTTACAGCGCTCTGGAGGAATTTTGGCCCACTCATCTTTGCAGAATTGTTGTAATTCAGCTTTATTTTAGGGTTTTCTAGCATGAACCGCCTTTTTAAGGTCATGCCACAACATCTCAATAGGATTCAGGTCAGGACTTTGACTAGGCCACTCCAAAGTCTTCATTTAGTTTTTCTTCAGCCATTCAGAGGTGGATTTGCTGGTGTGTTTTGGGTCATTGTCCTGCTGCAGCACCCAAGATCGCTTCAGCTTGAGTTGACGAACAGATGGCCGGACATTCTCCTTCAGGATTTTTTGGTAGACAGTAGAATTCATGGTTCCATCTATCACAGCAAGCCTTCCAGGTCCTGAAGCAGCAAAACAACCCCAGACCATCACACTACCACCACCATATTTTACTGTTGGTATGATGTTCTTTTTCTGAAATGCTGTGTTACTTTTACGCCAGATGTAACGGGACACGTACCTTCCAAAAAGTTCAACTTTTGTCTCATCGGTCCACAAGGTATTTTCCCAAAAGTCTTGGCAATCATTGAGATGTTTTTTAGCTAAATTGAGATGAGCCTTAATGTTTGTTTTGCTTAAAAGTGGTTTGTGCCTTGGAAATCTGCCATGCTGGCCGTTTTTGCCCAGACTCTTTCTCATGGTGGAGTCGTGAACACTGACCTTAATTGAGGCAAGTGAGGCCTGCAGTTCTTTAGATGTTGTCCTGGGGTCTTTTGTGGCATCTCGGATGAGTTGTCTCTGTGCTCTTGGGGTAATTTTGGTCGGCCGGCCACTCCTGGGAAGGTTCACCACTGTTCCATGTCTTTGCCATTTGTGGATAATGGCTCTCACTGTGGTTCGCTGGAGTCCCAAAGCTTTAGAAATGGCTTTATAACCTTTACCAGACTGATAGATCTCAATTACATTTGTTCCTGAATTTCTTTGGATCTTGGCATGATGTCTAGCTTTTGAGGTGCTTTTGGTCTTCTTCTCTGTGTCAGGTAGCTCCTATTTAAGTGATTTCTTGATTGAAACAGGTGTGGCAGTAATCAGGCCTGAGGGTGACTACAGAAATTGAACTCAGGTGTGATAAACCACATTTAAGTTATTTTTTAACAAGGGGGGCAATCACTTTTTCACACAGGGCCATTTGGATTTGGAGATTTGGAGCTTTTTTTCTCCCTTAATAATGTAAACCTTCATTTAAAAACTGCATTTTGTGTTCAATTATGTTATCTTTGACTAATAGTTAACGGTTTTTGATGAGCAGAAACATTTAAGTGTGACAAACATGCAAAAGAATAAGAAATCAGGAAGGGGGCAAATAGTTTTTCACACCACTGTACTGTACAAAATCCTTCCTATAGATACATCGATAACCCTCAAGAAAACTCTTTTCCTATAGATCTCTTCTGAACGTGACATCAGACCCGGTGTAAAACCAAACCAGATGCCATGTTGTCTGGCGATCTGTCTGTGGTGTTTCAATGCCAGACAGTTGGTGTGCATGTGGAATGCCACAACAGACGAGGTCAAAATCCTGGGGGACAGAATCCTGGGAGTTCAGCACTATCCTTATTAGTGTCCAAATAAAAAAAAAGAAAGGAGATTTGTGTGTCGGAGGCCGATTATGGTCAGAGATGAGCTCCTGTTGGTGACCACGAGTGCAGTTTATCTCTGGTTGCATCATCATGAAACAAAAAAATGTAACACAGTAATTATCCAGTGCACATTATGTAGTTGTAGACGCAGGGTCACTTCACAAGAAGTGCTAAAATAAGATGAAAATTAACTCACATCCACCACCTGTCTCCATTCTCATAAGAAACTTCCTGTTACATTCGTTTTTTTTATTTTTTTATTATTATATCAGTTTTATCATAAACACAAAATGGTAAATAAATTAACACGCTGTTATCTGGTCCTTCGTCACGTGTCCATGGAGAAAATTTCAGCCAGCAATCTGTGGTTATTTGGCTTGGTCCAGGTATGGCCAGAGAGAATGGCGGATGTTTTGACTCTGTATCATGTGACTGCAGGAGCTCTATATACGCATACATAATAAGAAAAAGAGCTTCCTCCTACAGTATACGGCTGGAAGAACACATCAAATTCATGTGTGAGATTTTCAACGAGGAGAAAACGATCAGCAGGTGCTCAGCTCGGCAGGTGAAATCCCCTTTCAACTCCTCAAGGGAAAGCAAACACTGCCATCTGTATCATCCATTGTGACTGCTGGAGTGAAGGCGTAAAGGCCCCGAATTTCTGACAGTCACTCTTTCATCTAAAAAGAAAAACCCGACTGATTTCTGTAGATGGTTGACATGGGGGGGAAAACTAACAAGGACCTTTAACAAAAACCTGAACCTCAACATAGTGTGTGTGTGTGTGTGTGTGTGTGTGTGTGTGTACAGTGGTTACCCAATCGGAATGGTTATTACCGTCACGCTCACCGCTGTTTAAAGGCGACAGCGGCCAAAATAAATCAGTTGCATTTCAAAGTCATTCGTAAAATGGCCGCCAGGTGGCGCAAAGTGACATTTTCATTCATCGCAGTAAATACAACAGTAATGGTAATTTCCACAACAAACATGAAAAATCTGAACCAGAGCTATTGATATGTACTGTACAATAATGAGTAAAAAAATTATAGTAGATTTATTAACTGAAATAAATGACCATGTTTCTGTCATTCCCCACTTAAGGGGGTGGGAGAATTTTCAAGCCCCACTTGTCAACAAAATTATAACGAAATCGGTCAAGTTTACTATTTATTGAAATATAAATTTCTAAACCAATAAGATCAAATAACACCAAGTTGAAAACAGATAAAATACACGTGTAATTATTATAACAGGCTTACTTCATCACTTATCTAGAGCTTTCTTTCAAAGAAGTCGAGTGGCTTATTACCGTGACTGGGGCGTGTTGTCTCTAAGTGTCCGAGTGGTACAGCGGTTAAGTCCGTGCCCTTTCCTGCGGGAGATCCGGGTTCAATCCTCGGGTGATGCTGTTTTAAAATTGTTTTATTTTAATTATAGCAAAATTAAAATAAAACAAAATAATTTTTTAATTTTATTTTGCTGAACATACTATAGAAAAAACAGCAAACTCACACGCTACCAGCTTGTATTCTTTAAATTTGGGGGAGGGACGACTCGGTCTGCTGTGTGTGTGTATGTGTGTGAGAGAGAGAGAGGTGTCTTACATAATGATGAAAAGTGGTGGATTATTCAGTGAAACGAGGCTCAGCTGAAAGATGTTAGCCACATCAGTCACTTAACCCCAAATACAGTAAAAGGTATTTCTGAGTGTTATGATATAGTTGTAAAATTTTATTTAAATTTTTTAAATTAATTTTGCTCGGCATACTATAGAAAAAACAGCAAACAAAAAAAAATCATCGTGCCTGGTATAGGTTTAATATTCAGTGCACACTGTTTGTACATCTGTTATTTTACAACTATATCATAACACTCAGAAATACCTTTTATTTGGGGTTAAGTGACTGATGTGCCTAACATCTTTCAGCTGAGCCTTGTTTCACTGAATAATCCACCACTTTTCATCAGTATGTAAGACTATACATTTTGCTATAATTAAAATAAAACAATTTTAAAACAGCATCACCCAGGGATTGAACCCGGCTCTCCCGCATGAAAGGGCAGGGACTTAACCGCTGTACCACTCGGACACTTAGAGACAACATGCCCCAGTCACGTTAATAAGCCACTCGACGACTTTGAAAGAAAGCTCTAGATACTGTAAGTGACGAAGTAAGCCTGTTATAATAATTGTACATGTATTTTATCTGTTTTCAACTTGGTGTTATTTGATCTTATTGGTTTAGAAATTAATATTTTTATTAAATAGTAAACTTGGCCGATTTCGTTATAATTTTGTTGACAAGTGGGGCTTGAAAATTCTCCCACCGCCTTAAGTGGGGAATGGCAGAAATATGGTCATTTATTTCAGTTAATAAATCTACTATAAATTTAAAGAACACAAGAAATAAGATGACACAAAACCCTACCCACTTCTTTTGTAATTACACATGATAAAATCTAAAGGCTCACTGTGTTAACATTTATTGTGCTTAAATTTGATCCTAATAAGATTTGATTTAATTTGAATTCTACATTTGTACTGTAATTTTAGTACTGTGATTATGAATTCGTTCAACTACAGTGTTTCACTTGATTTTATCGGCTACTACATGCAGTTCTAAAGGAGCGCGTCTCATTAATCCGGCAGAGAATGAACTAAGGCATGAGACGTCAGTCTGTAGTTATATAGCGGCACTCAGCGGTAAAAGCCAGCAAACACACAAACCCAAATGCTGTCGCCGAGCACCGCGACGGTAAAACGAACGCTCCGATTAGGTGACCACTGTATGTGTGTGTGTGCTCATCGCTCTGGAATAGGCACGATCTCGACTCATCAGATCACACGACCTTTTTCCAATCGCTCCAAAGTCTGATCTTTATGCTCCCTAGCAAACTGAAGCTGATTAGTCTGACTAAGTGTTTTCTTATGGATACAGAGCTGTTTAGTCCCAAACCTGAGAGTTCTCATCACACTGTGTGTGTGTTTTACCAAACAAAATCTAAGCAATTCACCCCGAGGATTAATAAAGTTCTTTGAATCTTGAATCTTAAACATGTGCCAATCACGCTCATTCATGATTGTTTTTTCCGAACACAATTCTTTTGTAAAGCTGACGGTTCAGCGGTATCCTTCAAGGGTGTAACAATGCATTGGAACGTTTTTAACCCAATTGCAGTAATTTCAGCAAGCTCAGCAAAAACTGTTTCCTTTGCTTGATGCAGCCCAATAATTTTATGATTTTAATGTTATGGCCGATCTATGTATGATTTATGTGTGTACTGTATATGTAGCTAGGCAGAAAGATACGAGGTGGCATCAAAAAGTTTCCAGACTAGTTTTGTAACCCACCAACAGATGGCAGCACAAGGCTGCACGCACAGTCACAGAGAGCACCGACTTTCATAAGTCAACGTGCCAAAAGACATCGTGCCGCATACATCCAGAGCTGTGCAATTTGTGCTATTCTTACCACTTCTGATATTTTGTGAAATTCTCCGTAAAACTGGACAAATCTACAGCTACAGAGATGTTTGACATGATCCAGTGAGTTTGCGGTGACACTGCAACGAAACGAGATGCAAATTCAAGGTGTTTTGAGTGGCTTCAAGAGCGAAAGAACATCACTGGAAGACGACGCGAGAAGATGGAAGACTTTCAAGAAGGTCAACTGCAAAAAAATGTCAAAACCATTCAACATCTAGCGCGTGATGATCGTCTGAGAGCTTCTGCACCCACCAAACTTGCCAGATAATCTTGAAACATTTTGATACCACCTCGTAGATAGATTCGGTTACAAATATAAGCTTTAAACTTTTGTTAATGAGGGAGATTAAACCTTGTTGATCAAAGGTACAGAAGTCAGATTTTGTCCTGAGAAAGCAGCTCAAGCTGTTATGGAATAAAATCTCATAAGGGTGTAATAGCATCATTATGAGATTATGAAACTGTAACCATAGCCCAGATGATGCCTAATTGTGTAATTTGACATAACTCGGAATGATGGATAGGTTTCCTCTCCGCATTAGCCACACTGCCTGGGTTAAATGTCGTTTCAGAGCCCAAGCCCTGGCACACTAATTACCCAGCCTGTCTCCATCCTGCTGCTTCCTAATTACCATGTGGGATTCCATATCACTGTTTAACAGTGTCTCATTAATTACTGCCCTGGTGCCGCCAGCGTTCCAAGCGCAGAGACACGGAGGCTTGGCGATCGATTGCTCGCGGCCGCGGGCGTGGCTAGGGCTCAAGTGCCAGCCGTAACCGGTTTGAGTGGCGGGAGGCTGGCTGTAGGTCTTGGACTTGCACCATGAGGTTGATTGGTGCTACATTTTACATGAGTTGTGACTGAGATTAGATTAGTGTTGATCAGGACCAGTGCACTGCAGAGACATCCATCATTTTTATTCAATGTACACGAGAAAGGGTAGGAAAATGGCCCGGGACACTCAAGTCTAATCTGGTACGCAGAGCTCTAAAAAATAAAGTAATGAAATAAAAAGTCTTGTTTTTTTTTTTTGACAAATAGGGAGTTGTGTCTAATATATTTTTGGGAATAATTTTACTTTGCATAAATCTTAAATGTTCTGAAATGTTATAGTTTCCATAGTAACAGCTCAATAAGTACACATATACAGTAGTGGATGATTACTGTATATAGACTACTTACAACTACTGTAAAACACATTTATTTAAAAATATTTTCAGAAGGAAAAACAGTGAAATTTGTTTATTTAACATTTGATGGAAGAAGTCTCCAGTGTCGGTGTTTTGAAAGTCTTCAGGACAGAAGTTTTTGCTCTCAGCCAACCACAGAACATTTACAGAAATGTATAATATACTGTAATCTAACGCCATCACTGTTCTGCAGTGACTTTATGAGGTCCAAACCAGTGCATGAGCTCAATTGGAATGATGGACACAAAAATGTACCTACAAAACGCCCAAATCCTTGTAAAACACAAACGAAAACAGAGCATGGCATACAGTATGTAAAAAAGGTACAGACACTATGTATACACCGTGTACAATACCTGAACTGAGAGACCGGTGTTATGTGCTCAAATCAAAATGTTGGGTAAGAACAATGTTATGCGCCGGATTTAATAATCTACTTTAAACATAAGCTCCTAATAAGCTACCTGCTCAATATAGACACCTGTAACAATAGATAAGGAAGCTTTTTTTAAAGCTTTAACCTGAAATGATATCACTGATTATTTTTTTATTTAACTTTTAACTATTCCTACATACTTTCCTTTCAATGACATGAACTTACAGTACACTAGTGTATACATAATTTTGTGATGTGGTCATGAAGGAACAAACATGGACAACAAAGTGTATGTGATGATTTAGTCTGTGTAAAATGTGGAGATTTCTACCACTCAGTCTACCACTACTACCACTCAGTCGGGAGGGCCGAAGACTATCACGTGTTTCCTCCGAACCACGTGACGCCAGCCGACCGCATCTCTTCGAACTACTCGCTCACGCACCGTTAGGGGCAGCGTAACACACTCGGAGGACAGCGCTATCCGCTCCCTCCGCGTGCGCGAGCTCACAGACGCCCCTGACTGGCTGTAGAGCCGTGATTAATGTGGGAGCACGAAGTACCTCTCATCCCTCCCCTCCGAGAGAGCTCGGCCAATCGGCTCCATCTAGACCTCCGGCTCAGGGCCAAAATGAGGAGATTTCTAACTAAAACTGTTTCATTTCCAACAGGTTCACGGTACAAAAATAACGAAACAAAGCAGGGTCTGTGTATGTGACGTGTCGGCTCACTTTAACTATAGCTCTGTCTCTATTTATAGGGTTGCTGGTGAAAATCCTAGCAGATCAGCAATTTCAGTCTCAGCAGTTTCAGAGATACTCAGACCGGACTGTCACAAACATGCAGTGTTCAAAGGCACTTAAATCAATTTTCTTCCCCATCCTGCTGCTCGGCTTGAAAAATAAGATTCACATGTACAGTACCTTAGAGCACAGTGATGTGATATTTGCACATATCCCAGTTAGGAAGCTGGGGGTCAGAGGGCAGGTCAGCCAGGATGCAGCTTGGTGATACCGGGGCTTGAACCTGATTGTTAATCCAGGGCCTTAACCGTTTGAGACGCCACTGTCTCGTGCCTGATGAGTTGCTGGTATATGATTGGCTGATTAGATGTCTGTGTTAGCAAGATGATGAAGAAGTGTACCTAATAAAGTGTCCAGTGGCAGAGTGTGTGTTTATATATTGGGCAGAAAGGGTTAAAGGCCCAACAGTGGCAGCTTGATGACGCTGAAGCTTGAACCCTTGACCTTCCTCCAATCAGTAACTCAAAGCCTTAACCGTTTGAGCAGCCTGAGCAACTCAAGACCTCCTGCTTCTGCGTGTCAAAAGCTCCGGCTAAAACAAACAACCTCATGACCGCCACAAACCGTAATAACTTATCATGACATAATACGGCCAACAAACTGGGTCAGTCAGTTAGCCGATACAGGTCGAAGTGTAGTTACTTACAGTGTACACTGTATATGCGTGTGTGTGTGTGTGTGTGTGTGTGTGTGTGAGCGCCTTTTCCCCTCTATCAGCACAGAAGGACCTCCGGCCGGCTATATTTCTGTAACAGAATAAAGTGTGAAAGCAGCCTGTCTGAAAGCCTTGAGAGCCCGGAGGTGCTTACTGGATGTTTTATTGAAACGCACACTTATTGTGTCTCTGTGGCGGTGCAACAGGCCAGCTGCGGGCGCCGCGTGTGTTAAACGTTACGGATCCGCTGTATTATTCATACGAGTCTCCAGCAGAGAATCATGAGACTTGACTTGCGGCGTCTTAGCTCCGTTCGACATCTGAAATGCTGACCCTCTGATTCGATCTCGCTGCGCCGCTCCGTCAACGTCCATTCTGTCACTTAGAATCAGCTAATTGCAAGTAAAAGGAAGTAATTGGTGTTTATCTCATGCAGGAGCTCGTCTCGTCTGGTCTCTGGTCTGTCTCTTCATTATAAAGTCTCGTTTCTGCTCGTCAGCAATCTGCTCGAGGTTATGGATCTGATGTAACATCTGATATAATGTCGACAGGAAAATCTGATACGCTGCATCTAAATCATCCTCGGGTTCTGTCTCTGTTTCCAGGAATCTTAACAATGCTTTAAATGAGATTAATATTAACAACTGACTCGAATCTGCTGAAAACTGTCACAATGTGAGTACATACAGAACAAATCACTCTGGGTCATGCTGTAATGGGAAAATAATCAGTTCAAAATAATCCCTCAAATTGACTGGATTCTAATAGAGACAAGTTGAGTGTTTTACTCCTCTTCCCTTCATTCAGTGTTTATTAAACAAGTTATATGAATGCCCCGCCTTAAGAATTTTCACCTTCAGAACTGGAATTTTGCACAGAATTTGTCTCAGCATACGAGCAAACAATCCGAGCAGAACCGAACAGCGAGTAAGTTGCGCGTAAGTCCGGGATCTGTTCAAAGCTTCAGTGGAAAGCCAAACCAAATGAGTTGAATTTATTTTTTATTTTTTTGCATTTTGTGTAAGGTTTAATGGAGACGTAGCATATTTTACTTAATTTACACGTCTTCACTAAATGTTTTGATTGTATTATATGATTTTTAAACATGATTATACAGTTGTGAGTAATATTGGTAAGAATTTTGCATTATCTGAATTAATATAATTTCCTATGTAAAAATGCATTTTGCAGTAAAATAAAAGTTTCCTCATCACATGCGCCAAATGATGACTTGTATAACTAGAGACGGAGCTCTGATAGTCAGATGTGTTTCATTTGGGCTGCATGTTTCACCAGAGATCCTAATCCGGCTCTTAACCTTCAGCTCTCCATCCATCAACATCAGGGGCATAAACATGAGTAATTAGATGCAGAACTTACCCCCTGCATACACACACACACACACATACACGGATGCAATGTCCGGATGCAATCTAATACAGGCTGCTAATGACGGTGCTGACGGATCGACACTAATGGTGTCAGGATACACACAATTTTTCCTTTTCACTGTCATTTTTCATTCTGTGGTTGAGATTTCAACAAAAAACATAAATTTTTTTTAATAATAACAACAAGCTGTGTTTTCCTTCCTTATTAACCTGATGCAATAGCATAGCACACCGTGTCTAAATTATATAGGGACTGATTTGTCTTGTAGAATTTCCACAATATAATATATATATATATATATATATACTGTACATAGGCGGCACGGTGGTGTAGTGGTTAGCACTGTCGCCTTGCACCTCCAGGGAGTTTGCATGTTCTCCCCGTGCTTGGTTGGTTTCCTCCGGGTACTCCGGTTTCCTCTCACAGTCCAAAGATATGCAGGTTAGGCTAATTGGCATTCCTAAATTGCCCGTAGTGTGTGATTGGGTGTGTGAGTGTGTGTATGTATGTGTGTGTGCCCTGCGATGGATTGGCACCCTGTCCAGGGTGTACCCTGCCTAGTGCCTGAAGTCTCCTGGGATAGGCTCCAGGTCCCCCGCGACCCTGAACACAGGATTAAGCGGTATAGAAAATTAATGAATGAATGAATGAAAATGATTATATATATATATAAATAAAACGTGTAGATCCCTCTCCGTGCACAAACCAGGTGATGTCACTAATGAGTCCGAAAAACCGGCTAAGTGACAATGACGACCTGGCCTGGGTCACCTCCAGATCCAAACCCGATAGCAAACCGCTGGTGAAGAAGACGAGTAGGAGTTAAGAAACCATCTTCTGTACACGATATCCAGGAAGTGATCAAGCAGGGACAGACTGAGGGAATGACACTAGTGTAGACATCCGCAGACATCTGCGGATTCAGCAGGTTTTCAAGAATGAAGGACTTTATGCTTCATAAATATTGATTGTAGATTTTAGAGCAATTTCGCTGCTTAAAATAACAAATAAATTATTATCTTGATTGTCTTTATTTAAAAAAGAATTGTGAATATCATTCAAAACATTGAATTTCACTTTTGATTGAATCCTTTTGTCCACCGCTTGATGTGTGTACCGTACCAATCAAAAGTTTGGCCACACCATCTAATTCAATGTTTTTGTTTAATGATTTATTTTCTACATTCTAGAACAATACTGAATTTTGTTTTTCAAAACTATGAAATAACACATACGGCACTGGATCAGGTCCTCCGGAATAGAACTGGCCTCATAAATAACCAATTAACAATAAATCACTCCATATCAAATGTTCACAGGAGATTATTGTATATTTTGGATAAATGCCTTCATTATTGTTTTATAATGTAGAAATAAAAATCAGCAAAGACCATGGAAGTAGGCTAGGTGTCTAAACTTTTGACTGGTAGTGTATACAAAAAAACTTAACGTGGCATTGATTAATGAAAAATAGAACAATATTATTAAATATCATAATTAATTAATTAATTAATTAATTAATCGTTATAAATGCATAATTAATTATTAATTAAATGATTTATTTAGTAAATAATAAAAGTCTCATGAGTTGAATAACACTAAAAACCATGCAGGTAACCTGCTGTTGTAATTTAAATATATACTGTAGTGTCTTGCGGTTATTAAAAGTTTTGCAACATACAGTATGCAGAGCCTGACATTCACTGTACATCACTTACAGATAAGCGTTACAGTACAAGTCATCAGGAACGCATACAGTATGTTATTAAAAAAAAAAACAGCAGCTAGCGTTACCTGAAAACAAACCGATCCTTCACTCATTACAACAGACACAAAGGTACTGTACAGTAAGAGCAATAAAAAATAACTGCAGGCGTTATGAGTCCTGAGATCCAATCACAACTGTAGTCTTATTAGTTTCTGTACCTGGACACACAGAACCACTACAGCTCGGATCACATCCCAAAGAAGATACAGTAGCAAAATCATGACACTCAAAACACGACCTACTAAACCATCACGCAACTTAAAACGCATCTTATAGACCCCAAAGACAAAACACTACTACAGCGGTTTAATCAAACAATAAAAACAGATTAAATACAATGAGCTCAGCGGGGCAGTTTACCTTAAAAAAAATAAATCTTCCTTTTTTTTCCTGAAGACAGAGCAAAGACCTGATCATACGGTGATCCTTGGCTTTAATACTGTAAATCCAAAAGTTCTTTTATTTCAGAAAATGTTCATCTTCAACAAATCTCACTCACAAACGTCTCTAAAGCTCTAAACCAAATAAAGATCCAGAGATTTACCTTCTTCAGCCTCCGACTACCAGCAAGCTAGCAAATAAAAGTCTGAGACTGAACACACCTCACTAACTACAGAAACTGTTAGGTTGTGATTGTAGAAAAGACATGAACATGAAGTAAAATCTGGAAAAAAAAATAGACATTAAACCTGACTCACTGATTGTCTATATGGCTTTATTCTGTATTCAGGGTCGCGTGGGAGCTGGGAGCAGGACTTAGGGCATGAGGCAGGGTACCAATCCATCACAGGGCTCACACACATACACTCACTCACACACTACGGGCAATGTGGGAACGCCAATTTGCCGAATCTGCAGGTATTTGAACTTTAGGAGGAAACCGGAGTACCTGGAGGAAACCCACCACACATGGGTAGAACATGCAAACTCTATACACACAGAGATGGGAATCGGACCCGGACCCTGGAGGTGCAAAGCGACAGTGCTGACCACTACACCACCATGTCGCCCATTAAATCTCACTTTACCTTAATTTATGATTCCTCTTGGCATCGGCTGCTTTAAAAAACAAACTGAAAGCGATTCCCTTTTCGTCGTGCATTTCTTCAAGGTTGCAGTGCATGATGTGAAATGCAGCGCAATCTTGATGTGTAATTGTATTTTAAACATATTATTAATATTTTTGTTGCCTATATTTTGTTGCCTATGTATAATTTATTGGTTTTATTTCATTCTGGGTAATGTTTTTAGGACATTTATTGTTTTTGTTTTGGACTCATGGTGCTACTGCATGTCTTCACTAAATCTTGCACAAAATGTAAAAAAAAAAAAAAAAAATACAGAAGTTCTTAAGTATTGTATTGTAATAACTCTGCCAAGACACACACACGTACATTTTTTTTTACGCTAAATAAACCAGACACTTGTGGTGCAGACATACTGTAGTGATGCTTATCTAATCAATCTTAATTCCTGCCTCTATTCAGTTACGTACAAGGGGTGGGAGGGGGTGGGGGGGTGTACTCAGCAGGACCTCAGGGAAAGCTCCAGTGTTCAGTAACCACAAAGATTTGTAGGAATAGGAACGTCTGTACTGTAAGTACAATCATTAAAAAATATAATGCCGACACTGAAGGCCTCGTGGTGTCACCACTGGTTGACCGAGAGCACATTTTTAGTGTAATAAAATCTCAGCTTGGGTTTCACATGAGAAGTTAAAATAAAGCGTACATACCAAACGTTTCATCGACGCTGGTGTTTAAGCTGATGATTCGTCCGTGCAGAGAAAAGTGAAACCACACGGTAACGGTTCAACATGTTCAACAATCATCTTGTTGAGTACAGAGTGGAATGGAGCAGAGACGACATAATGTGTGTGTGTGTGTGTGTGTGTGAGAGTGTGTGTGTGTGTGTGTGTGTTTGAACCTACTGACCCCTCAGGAATGAATGCCCCCCCCTGACCTTTGCCTCTTATGTGAAATGTAATGAAAGCAAAAAATAAATAAATGATAGCCAGCGCAAGTTATGAAAATAAACATTGCCTCGTAAGAGTCTGGCCGCAAAACGGTGATGAATTCCGGTCGCACTTGATCGAGCTTGTGATGCAATTTGTCCTGAAATGAACTCGACAGCGCAATTAATTAAAGAGTGAAGAAGTCGGCGTCCCGGCGCTTTTTACACGCCTTCTGATAGTCTTGATGGATGTTCCTCTGGAAAGCAAATTATACACAATATTCTGTAATAACATCATTTATTCCCTTATTATTTTAATCAAGAGAATATGAGCTCTGCATGCTTTCTCTTTTAATGTTCTGTTTTTATTATTTCTTCCTGGTAGAGCTGCGAATGGTTTCCTCAAGGCTGTTAAGCAATTTATTAATTTCATTTATTTTATCTTTTTAAATATCATATTTTATTTTAATGTAACTGTAAATACTAAACATTATTTAATTTGTACCTTTTTACCTACATTACCTTTAAAGTATACACACACAGGCACATGCACACACAGCCCAAAAAATGTATACACACTTCAGGAATAGAAAAACTTGTATACATATTTTAATATATGTATTATATTATATTTCTATACTGTACAGTATGTTACATGTTGATGTACAGTACTGTGCAAAAGTCTTAGGCACAGAATTACATGCTGTATCAATTTTGTTATATATGTTTATCATCATGTCTGCATGATTATGTACAAAATCATTCAGTATTTCCATATATAACTTAAAAATTAATAAATAAATAACATTATTTAACAACTATAACCTAACAACTGTTTTACTTATAGTACTCTGCAAAAGTCTTGGGCACATACAGAAATAGGACATAAGAAAAATATGCTTTTGAAAAAGGAGCAATAAAGAGTAATAAAATAAACAATATTTGGAGTGAAAACTCGTTGCTTAAAATCAGGCGTTTTAGACACAGATTTGTGCAGTTTTATAAGTAAAACAGTTGGTAGGTTTTACTGAGCTTGCTGGAGAATATGAGTTCTTCTGGTAACTTTATTATAATTAAACTATATTTATGCAAATCTGAGGAGCATACATTAGATTTTTTGCTTCCATCTGAAAACTGGTCTGTCTTGTACGATATTTTTTTTCTTTACAGCCATGCATATATTCTCCTGTAATGTTATTTATTTATTAAGTTATATATGGAAATACTGAATGATTCTGTACATAATTATGCAGACATGATAAACATGTACTGTATAAGAAAATTGGTACAGCATATAATATGTTGCTGAAGACTTTTGCATAGCACTGTACGATATGTGACAATATAATATACATCATTCTATTTTTCTTTTCCTGATGTGTGTATACAGTACATTTTTGCCAGACTTTGTCATCTACTGTATAACACCTTAAAAAAATCTTTTAAAATCTTTTAAAAATGATGAAAAAAATGTTGCAGGTAAAAAGAAAATGTTCCCCTTAATATTTAAACACTTAATTTTCTTTTTATTTGTTCATTTTTTCTCATTCACTCACTCATCGTCATTACCACTTAATCCTGTATTCAGGGTCGTGCGGGCCCAAGGCAGGGTACACCCTGGACAGGGTGCCAATCTATCGCATGGGCATGTTAATTAAAAATTTTTTTTAATTTAATTATTTAATTCAAGTTTTCTTTGTATAGCACTTTTAACAATGGACCTTGTTACAAAGTTTTCTAGGAATAACAATTTTAGATATGAATTTAAATAATAAAAAAAAATTACAAATTTGTAGTTTTATAGCTACTGTATATTTAATTTGTTCCTGATAAGAAAGCCAGAGGTGACGGCATCAAAGAAACAACCTAACCTCAATATAATGTATTTAACTAAGTCCATTTTTGTTTATTTTGATGAGACTTTTGTCCTCTTTGATGGAGAATTAAATCTACATTAAATATTACTTATTGCATATCTAGTAAATGTTAACTTTATCTATAGCTTTTAGCCAGACTGACACCATCACCCCCATCCTTTTCCCCCTCTAAGCTCTATGGATTAACCCGTGACATATGCGCGGTCACTCCTCAGCCGCTCTCCGCATATTAACGCTGTCACACTGAGATAAAACCTCGACCCCGTCTCTGACGCCCGTCCAAACAAACACATTAAATGTTAGTGTTAATATTCTTATGGATGAAAAAAAAATTAAAATCAACCTCCAGCCTCGAGGGTAGTTTCACAGGTGATGGATTCATTAAGGTCGTGAATCTCTCAGCTGGGTATCACTTACACATCTATTTATTAGCTGTTAACTCCGGAGAAAGCTTCCATAAACACACTGATATGACAGAGAGCAGCAGCTGGGTTTAATCATGAAAGAGCAGACGGACATTTCGGTACGGAGCAAAGCCGCGTGGTTTGGCGTTCACGTGACAGATAATCAGAGAATTGATGAATGTTTTGACGTGAGTGAAGTTTTTGTAATTTACACCATGATGAGTTTGTGCACAAGAAAGGGCTGAGAGTCGCCTTGGAGCAATTGTATACAATTCCAATTCCTAACAGTGTGCACTATTATAGGAAAATAATCAAAGATAGTGTGATGTCATAAATTAGTTTATTAGTTTAATTCATGTCATTAATTAGATGTCAAAAAATTTACGTTTATTACTGTATGTTCCTACAACCGTTACTTCATAATTGTAATTATATTCCTTTATCCCTTAATTAATTAATTTATTTTTACTTAATTACGCACCACACACTTTTTTTTATCCTTTTATTGCTACATTTTATGCTTGTTACGACTTACAGTACGTTACCATGTCAATTAAAAGTGTAGATTCCTCTGTTCCTGCATTATTACCTTTGACACTGGAGACTCCTTCCATAAACGTTAAAGTAACAAGAGGACCTCACCATATCAGAACTGTTATAGAAAATGAATCAACACCCACTGACCAATCAGAATCGAGTCGTTATGGCATTAATACTTCACAGCATACACCTGTTGTATTCTCTATTCTCTATATATGACACACTTACACTTTCAGTTCAGCTAAACTTTAAGACTAGAATGAAGACATTAAAAAGTTACAAATGTGAGCGGAGGCAGCAAAGCACGAAGGTTTTTCAGCAAGTCCAGATAATTAGACCGTAATTAGAGGCTGATGGTATAGAACGACCCAAACAGCCCAGTGATTAAAACAGATTGAGGAGCACTAAAGCTCAGGAGGGTCATCAAGTGATTAACCTCCAGTATAATAACAGTGAATCAGTTCCTGACCTTCATCACCTAAAACAGGACCTTCAGGCAGAGGGGTGGTAATGAGTTTAAATAAGAAAACAGGCAGGCGGGGCTTGACGAAAGGGAGAAAAACAGCTGTCTGTAAAAGGTCAGATGTGATGGAGGACAACCGTGAAACATACTGGAGGTCTGGACTGAGACAAAAAACTCCTGTGAGCTTTAAGCTCCTCTTGACATCGTGAATACCAAAATTGTTCTAACTGCAGGGACTTGTAGGAGAGAGGACCAGTGAGGGGATCGAGAGGGTAAATAAAAATAAAAAATAAAAAAGGAAACACTTCAGGAAAAAAAAATACTGTACTGTCAATACTTAATTTATTGCTGTACGTTATGTATTGATATATGATAATATTGTGATGATAATGGCATAATAATATAAATAATTATATTCATATAATATACATCATACTATTTTTCTTTTCCTGAAGTGTGTATACATTTTTCTGTCTGACTCTGGAGTGCTGGAATGTAACATCGCTGGAACGAACCCACGGAAAGAAATAATGCTCGATATGATTTACGCAGGATTTTTCTGAACTCTACAACATTAACCTCCACCTTCTGTTCAATCCCTCATAGTAATGTTTTGATCTCGGCCGACGTGGCTCGGAGCCCACTGAAGTCGTTTCTGTGAAGTGGAAAAGCTGATCCCTGAAAATCGACAGATAACAGTCGCCAACTTGCGAAAGAGACGCATCTCCAGACCCCCACTATAAAAAAACAAGCAATAAACATGACAGGCTGTCCACAGTATTTTGTACTACATTGACTATATTTACTATACATCCAAATAATTTTGGCTTACCTTTCAATGGGAAGGGTGTACTTGTTTTTGGCAGCACAAAAGCTTCATTCGTGGCCTGATGGTGGATACAGCTACCCGCATATCATCTTCGACATCATGACGTGAGCTGTATTTATTTTTTATATATGTAACAGCGGAAAAAGACTGCTCACACAAACATGTAGATCCAAATTGAAGCAGTACATCCATTGCTGCACGGGACAACTCGTGTATTCGTGTATTAGTGAATACTGATACTGCACTTTATGAATTCTTCCTCATATTTCCGACGTTTCCTACTGTGGTCTGACGGGGTCTTGCTCTTTTGCTTGGACGATGTACATGGTTCCGATGACTCAGGCAAACAATTTCCTTAACATTTTTAGATTTGCGAAGAACAAATTTATCCATCTCAGCAGTTGCACGTTTTCATGTGCAGTTGTGCGATGTAGCAATAACTAGTGAGCCAGTCGCTGCACAGTGATGTCATATCATATCTTTGAGTCGCAAATTATTATTATTTTTTACACTCAATTTAAACACTCACACTCAATCAGTAATATCTTTACAAATCAGAAAATATTTATTTATAGCATTTACTTGTAGTACTGAAAAGTGTGCATTATAATCACAAAAAGAATATAATTTTTTAATCCCTCTCGCGACCCCTTGAAATTATTCCGCGACCCCAAGAGGGGTCGCGACCCCCCAGTTTGGGAACCACTGAATAGAGAAATAAAGGGAGTTATTCTGCACTATATCAAAAGTCCCTGTTTGATTTGAACAGCCCTTGAAATCGTATCAATAACTCACAATGTCAAGAAGCAACTTCCATTTCAGCTCCTTCAATAGCTTCAACAATCACATACAGTATTTATTTTAGTAGTTACGAGTGTTAAAGCAGTGTGTTTGCTGTGCAGTCAGAGTGTGTGTGAGTGTGTAGACTCCCAGAAAGTCACAGCACATTTTCTGCCACTTTATAGAGAAACCACAGAATGTAGAACGAAGGCAGAGCCGCTGTTTTTCTACGGGCATTTAAAAAAAAATGTTTAACCAAAAAAGGTTATTATAGGTCATTATAAAAATAATGACATGTACAGTAGGAACACTTCTTAACGAATTAACTTCTAAAATCAGATTTTCTGGATAAGCCCAGTTTCTATGGTGGTTAAAAAGCAAGGAAATTTGTTTCACTTAAAGTATTATTCCAGAGGAGATTCATTGTATGATTTTGCTAGATGAGGAATGTAGTAATTATGATTAATTAACTCAGAGAAAGGATTTTTAATATAATTTAGAGAAAGTTCACCTCCAAAGAAACCTTAAGAATTGAAGAACCTCTTTGACTTCTCCACGTTATACTGTTCTGTATATACAGTAGGTGCGAGAGTCGGTGTTCACATACTTTTGACCATATAGTGTATATTAACTGCTGTCGTTTCAACACGTCATTTAATATAGGGTCTAAAGATGGTGGATGAAACTTCAATCCAACTTATACTCCAGGCATTAAATTCTACAATGAATCCAGTAATTACTGCATCTCACTATGAAAAACTAATCCGGTCCAAATATGGTTTGTGTCAGTTCCTAAAGATCTCCAAGAAGCCAAAGCCAAATGAATATCTGCTCTTATATTTCGTAGTGGATTCTGTTTTGTCTCTTGATACCTGCTCAGGAGACTTCCCCTCGTTAACGCCAAGCTAGGAGGAAACTATATCCTCCTCTTTCCTCCACTGAAGAAAAGCGACCGACACCCCAAGCTGGAGGAAATAGATGTGCTGTGAGATTTGTCACTGCGCTGTGTTTCATCGCTGGGAGGAAGGTGATTTAACACACTTTAGACTCTCTTGCTGTCTCTAAACGCTTCACTTTACCCATGCTTCAGGGAGAGACGCAGTCACATCACAGGAACCTAAAGTTCATATGAAATATTGATAGAGGAATACAGAGAGCAAAATCATGTCGGCTGGATGGGCCTCTTCAGGTCGATGCTCGAGTGCTCGTCTCACGCTAACTAGCCCAGGGCTCTTCAATCTTCTCCTAAGTGGATTGGGTGTAGCTGCAGGCTTTCATTCCAACCAATCAAAACCCACACCTGATAATATGATGAGTATTGGTTTTTATCTCCTATTAAGCTGGAATGAAACCCTGCAGGCACTGATAAGATTAGTGACCCCTGAACAAGCCTATATTTATTGCTGGATTACCCGGGATAAGCTTTTGACCTGTGAGGAATACACACATAATACAAAAAACACACTTCACGACATGATACAGTAGCTACTGCAAATTATATGCATATGGAGAATATATTAAGGGTTTGCGTGCAAAATGAGATAAATCCATTCTAAATGAGATTCTTTTCAAAAGAACTTAAAATTTATATTTTATGCATGTTTTCTTTGTTACAAGTTGAAGGGGTATTAAAAAGCACATTTGGCAAAAAATTATGTCAGCATTTTTTTTGGCTATATCATTGTGAATTTTTGTATGATTTACCAAAATGCTATAACTGGACTTTAAGTAGTTTTGTCAAAATGTACAAATCAGTCTGCAGTTGTACAATATTAATGTCTGTGTAAATATGCAATTTGGTTTCAATAATACGTTGGCTGAGTTTTAAATAAAAATATGTAGCAGATTGTGTTTTTGTAGTGAGTCACTGGCAGCAAGTTGGAACAAGGTAAAAAAAAAGTGTTTAGATTTGGTGCTCAAACACAAAATGTCTTCTGGATCACAAGAAATATGAAAAACTAAAACAAAAGTTCAGTTCACAACGCATCAGCCTTCTCTTTTACCACATGGTAGGAGACCACAGAAATGTATTATACAGTGTATGGGTGGATGGATGGATGGATGGATAGATACATGACACTGCACTGTACAATGAAATGACACTACTGTACATCATGGACGTTCCTGATTTTTATTTCTTTCTACACTGTAAAACAATACTGAAGGCGTCCAAAATATACAATAATCTCCATATATTGAGATGTATATCTGCTACTTCTGCTATGTAAATCTGTAAATGGCTCTAATCTGAGGTGCTGTTTGTTAATTGGTGATTTCTGAGGCTGGTGACTCTAAATGATCTTCTCCTCTGCAGCAGAGGTCAGTTTTGGTCTTGCTTCCCTGGAAAGTTCTTCATAAGAGACAGTTTCATCATGGAGCTTGATGGGTTTTGCAAACGCACTTGAGACAATCCAGAAAGTTCTTGCAAAGAACAGTTCCAGAAAGGCGAAACTCTGTCTTAAAATAACAACTGACTGTGGTTGTTAAATAATTACCTAATTCCATATGTGTTATTTCATAGTTTTGAAATCCCCAGTAGAATATAGAAAATCTCTAAACAAAGACAAAGAAATCTGCAAGTGATACCAAACTTTTGAGCTGTAGTGTAGGTGTAACTCCTTAAGTTGGATAAAAATAGCATAGAAGTCCATGACTGCTGGGGAAACTGCAATTGCACGAGCAGGCTGTAAAATTCCTTTTTCTTTGGTTTAACATTCTCCAAAATTCCATGTTATTATATAAATGTTTAATTTCTTTTGTCGCAGCAGCATTGTAGTGGTGTTTGCCTCACAGTTCCCGAGTTCGATTGTGAGCTCGGATTACTGTCCGACTGGAGGTTCAGGTGCAGATTGTACATGGAGACCTGATAGTACGTCAATTCAGTCCAGGTTGTATTAAAATAAAAAGCTTCAGGATACACTCTAACTCCAATCATTCTTAAAGAATCCTCATAATCTTATATCATACTCATAATATCTGAGGGCGGCGCGGTGGTGTAGTGGTTAGCACTGTCGCCTTGCACCTCCAGGGTCTGGGTTCGATTCCCCGGCCAGGCTCGATTCCAGTCTCTGTGTGCATGGAGTTTGCATGTTCTCCCTGTGCTTGGTGGGTTTCCTCCGGGTACTCCGGTTTCCTCCCACAGTCCAAAGATATGCAGGTTAGGCTAATTGGCGTTCCTAAATTGCCCGTAGTGTGTGATTGGGTGTGTGAGTGTGTGTATGTGTGTGTGCCCTGCGATGGATTGGCACCCTGTCCAGGGTGTACCCCGCCTAGTGCCCGAAGTCTCCTGGGATAGGCTCCAGGTCCCCCGCGACCCTGGACACAGGATTAAGCGGTATAGAAAATGAATGAATGAATGAATAATATCTGAGAACATGATCATAGACTTTACTGTATTCATCTTCTATCATTTCATCTTCTCAGCTTCTTTTGTAACACACAAATCTACCAGGAAAACACAATTGAATATTTCTTTTGCGTTACTCCCTTCCAAGCGGCTATCGCGGCTCATCACAGGCCTGAGATAAGGAGTATAATTCATATTGTAATTAACAGCAGCCTCTGAGGGCAGCGTCGTGTTCGTTTGGATTATCTCTAACCCATGAGATGCCTCATACATCATCTTGTAGTTTTCCCTCTCTCTCTCTTTCTCTGTTTCTTGCACACGCATTCAAAGAGACAGATTTTCCCAAAAGGTTCAGAAGTCTGAATAGCAGCCAGGTTGGCAGACATGAATCCCCTACTGGTGGTAAATCTGAGCGTGTGAGTAAGTGAGTAAGCACGGGCTCTGAACACCCACGCTCTGGGAAATGAAAGTACTGATGACTCCGTGCTCTGATCTTTCTCTCTGTCAGATAGATCAGAGGTGCTGTAATCATCGCGCGGCACCTGGGGCTCCATGAATGGATGCTGCGCACGCACAGGAAGCCGGTGTGTAACGGTTCCGATGCTCTCGTCTGAGAAAGTGAGAGATCTGAGGGTAATGGATTTAAAGACCAGATACCAAGATAAGTAATTATCTGTCTGCTTTAGGAGTTGTAACAACAAGCCTCGGGCGTAGTTATTTTAAATAAAGTAAAACCGACGTACAACATCACAGCAGCGTAACGCTGTTGTTTTACGTAACGAGGGGTTTATTTAACAGTCTCCAGAAAGTTCTCTAATTCACCAATGAATCCTGCGAATTTATAAGCTCTTTCAATAAAATGTGTCTGAAAAGCTTTACGCTATGAATTATTTGGATTATTATAGAACAATAACAATCTCTACTCTGTTTGTGATGTGAAACTGAACCCGGGAAAGCCAGAGCTCATAAAAGCAGCAGGTTTGAAAGACATTTGAATTGAAGCTGCTGGAGGTTTATAGTTTACTGCACTGCTGTGTACTCGTAACTATCTATAACTTTTTATACGCAGTAGACTGAGATCGATGGGCAGGGAGGAGGCGTACGCCTCGGGCCGTGTCAGCTTGACCTGCACTGGGGTCAGGGAGAGGTCCGGGGGTTCGTTGCTGGTTCCGGGGTGACGCTTACACTCCCTGACAGCTAATTACACACTTACGTATGTTTACTGCAGTGCTGTCCAACACGACTGCACACACTCACACACTCCTGACGATGGAAATTACAAATTTAAAGCAAAGTAAAAGATTAAACACTGAAGAACACGCCTCTTTTAATAAATACTTCTGTATGAAGCTGAAATGTTGATTCCCTGGAAATTCTGATTCCCCCTGCTTCTTGCTTTAAATTTGTTTCTCCAGAAAAACTGTTAAAATCTAATGTTACTTAAAAATCAAGTGTTTAAAACTGGACAACATTATGTCATTAAAACAAAACTCTGTAAAAGTAAGAATTTTAAAATGAAGTTAGCTCTCTGAGACGGGTCTAAAGAGGAAAAAAAATGTGAGAGGAAATTTTTTATATACATCCCAGCAGGAATTTTTGGTTGTGGATGATGTTAATTTGGCCACATTATGGACATCGGGACAATGTTGGTACAGTACACTGGTAACAACAAAATCCACAAAAATACCAAACAACAGCAATTTACGGAAATTATTCCCTTAAATATTAGGGAATACTGGAAAGCAGCTAAAAGGGAAAAACCAACAACAACAGAGATCTGTGCTGAAAGTGAACATGATGCAGTGTAAACTAATAATTAGCTAACAATTTATTTATCTTTTTTATTATAATATCTAATACAAGTAGTTCACAATTTATGAACATCCCAGTTACGAATTTCCGCAGAGTCGAACGGACCGCGGTTCTACAAACATTCATACATGCGAACAAATCACAGAAGAAGCTCACGTGTATCGTACAAGAAAAAGACACTGTAGTGCACCAGATCCCAATATTTACAATTATACTGTATACAATATTTTCTGTGTGTAAATGAATGTATAAAATGTCTGATACAGTATATTGAATGTGGTGTACTGTATGTGTCTGCCTCACCAGTTTTAATGAATCAGTCCGGGAACACGATGATCGAAAATGTCTTGTCCTGTAAAGCTGTCCTGATGGTCAATAATCCTTATTTTGGAAAATCCTCAACAAAACAAAGTCCACAGTTTTTTTTTTCACGATTTAAAGGCACAGATACAACAGTGTTACATTTAATATGTAAGCGCAGTTACAGTTATTGCCCACACGACAGTGTGGCAGAGTGGGGAAAGGGGACAGAGATTTACCCGTATGCTTTACAGCATATATTTGTGTCAAAGGTGTGTAAGACCCACTTTGTCAGACTTAAGAACAAATCTGACTTGTGAATGTGCTCCCAGAACAGAACTCGTTTGTAAGTTGAGGACTACCTGTAATTTATAAAAAAAAAAAGAAGTCTTCACCTCATCTAAGCTTTTACTTTAGGTAATATTTCTGAAAGAAAATAAAAAAGACAAAAAAAAAAAACAGAACTAATAGGTGCGTGACATGAGATACATACGTTGTGTGCGGGAAGCTGTTGTGTCCGATCAGAACTCTAAGCCCTGTCACAAACTTAAGGAACCATGGATGTGCTCAGACGTTGTGATTGGGTCTTTTATTCAACATTATTTTATCAAAGTCGTCCCAACATCCAAAACTTGTCCTAAAGGTGAAGCTCAACTATATTACAACATCAAAAGTTAGGGTCCTTGCTGGCACATCAGTTAACTACTAAGCTTCAATATTACTTCACTTCTAATAGCCATAAAGTAGAGCTGTTCTTAATAATTCCTAATTATCTGTTAATACATTGTCAAATTGTGACCATATATAATTTTTTCATATTAATTATTATTATTAGCAAGACAGGAACACGTGTATCTTCATTAATGTCCAGTGTAAACCAGACAATTAATTAATTCTTCAGCTTTCTTAACTGAAGAGGACAGAGTACTCACACCTGAGGTGCTTAGAGAGATTTCCAAAGTGCAAGACATGTACAATTTGACTCGTGCAAGACGGAATCACAGTGCCATTCTTTTCTCCTGTGTCCTTCATCTGTCCATAAAATCCCTGATGATTATCTCTTTTTATATTCGTCTAATTACAGAAAATGACAGACAAAAACGGCTTTGTTTCGAAAATTCGAATACTTCGTTATCTACGAGACAACAGATTGTGTTCCTGCACATCTCTGACGCTCTCCTTTATTAACTCACCATAAAGTGTTAGAAATAATGCTGTGAATACTTACAGAGGAGATGTAAATGTACTTTACGCCTCTGGATAGGTAAGCGGTTTAAGAACAATGCGCAGACATGGAAAGACAATCGTCCCAACTTCTCAGGACAGAAAAGAAAATTCGGTGAGCAGGGGTTTTTACGGTGGTTTATAATTTTAGCTGTTTGGCCCTTGAGCAAGGCCCTTAACCTCAACTGCTCAGATGTATAATGAGCTAAAAAAAAGTCGCTCTGGATAACGGCGTCGGCCAAATACCTAAATGTAACTATAGTGCAGATTTTTCTTTTTTCACAAAAATAAACTGCTTGTTTTATCTTTACATGGATCATTAACTATTAAATATCATTTTCCATTAAGTTTCCATTTCCATCGCGACTCAATCCACTGCGTACAATCAGCGTCAGACTCCATTACCCAGACTGCATTTCAGCTTCCAATTATGGCTGCCATGTACAGTACACCATCTTCTAACACACACACATGGTCTCATGTTGATCATGTTAACCTAGTCTCTCTCTCTCTCACATACACACAAAAGATACATAGATAGATAGCTTATTGATGTAAACAATTGATCTGATTGTTTCACTCTTATTGGAAGAAATATATTCCTTCTTCAGGGGAAGTAACAGCTGTCCAAAGTGAAATTTTTCTTATTGTTAAACTCAGTGAGAACAAACTCCTCTCTCCCACCCGTCTTTACTCCCATCAACTGGAGCTATCACCTTTCGACATTTCACATCTAGTAAATCATAGATGAGACCGAAGTCTTGTAACTAGGGTTGTTCCGATTCCGATACTGGTATCGGAAATGCTGCCGATACCACAAAAAAAGCTGGCATCGGAATCGGCGAGTACTTGAGTCCACGTACCGATCCGATACCATTTTCCTAAACATAACCTATTTATGCCCGCTAGCTTTGCTAGCTTAGCTTACTTACAGAGTGTCACGGCGTGCGCCTGTGATGGGCGTGCGCCCAAATTGATATCGCTCCTCACTCACTAGTTAGGCGGCCTCCCCCCCTTTAGGTATGTGAAGTAGCAGGGCCGCAGAATCAGGCAACGGCCCATGAGCTATCGGTGCTATAAAACACAGCGGGGAGTGTAGCTCGGGGTCTGACTGGTGGGAAGCTGGACTTTGCGACGCGGTGGATTTTATGAGAGACGGTGGCACAAGAGCGGGGCGATGTGATGCGCCCCAGAGACTTTAAAAAGGGGAGCGCCTTTAATCTCCGCGAGAGGAGCGCGTGAACGAGCTGCACGAGCTGCGCGAGCTCCCGCGGCACCTTCACTTCCGCATCGAGCCCGCCTTCGCATCCCTGCCGCCGAAGGGGAAAAGACCGCAGAGAGCCTTTAACCCTTTCCTTCCCCATTTTTCTAAATAAATGACCCTTTTTCCTGTAAGACCTCGCCTCGTGTTCGTGTTTCATGGTGTCGCCCGTGCACTTAGGGTTGAACCCGTTACACAGGGCTAGTAGTATTTTATTTAAAAAAAGAAATTATATATATATTTATTATGTATGTATATATATATATATATATATATATATATATATATATATATATATATATATATTAGTATATTAGTATATATATATATATATATATATATATATATATATATATATATATACACACACACACACACAGTACAGATACACACCCAGGTATCGGATCGGTACTCGGTATCGGCCGATACCCCGAGCCCAAGTATCGGAATCGGTATCGGGAGGGAAAAAATGGTATCGGAACATCTCTACTTGTAACCAATCATAAGGCAGAAGGCGGGGTTTATCGGAAAAGAGAAACCACACGGCCGAAGAAGAAGCATCTTCCTCTTCTTCTTGTTATATTTCTGGCAGATTAAACGCTTCACAGCAAGCAGAACCACTTTGTTCATGTCAGTAAAGTGATATTCTGATTAAATGCTTTGAGCATATAAACACACTTCCTATAATATCAGCTCCATGTGAGCGGTTAAGCTGGAATCTCTAATTGGAATGATTTCATTCAGAAACACTGTCCATGTAAACGTAGCCCCTGGTGATGTGTTTGCCTGACAAACCAAGCCTTGTTTTTTTTCTTTGAAGATTTACTAGGGTGAGTCAAAAATTATCCGCACTCTGGTTATATTAAAACATCTTCTCAGCATTTATCGTTCAAGGCTCCTGTCTGACCAGTCACTGCTGTGCAGGTGTGAACTTTGGCGCGAGCAAAAATGGACACCCTGCTTGTGATTTGCACAAAAGAAGAGCAGTGTGCAGTAATTAGTGGATTTTTGTGGTCTGAGGGTGTGCTTGGTGATGAAACAACTCACAGAAGAACATAAACAAAAGCATTTGGATATCTGCAAACAAAACTTGGAACGATACTCTAATGAAGGTGAAAGTTTCTTAAAGAGAATCGTTGGTGGTGACGAGGCATGGATTCATTACTACGAGTCTGAGAGTAAGCAGTAGAGAAACATCCTCAATTGCAGACCGAGAAAAAGTTCAAAAGTCAACCATCAACTGGAAAATTCAAAATCAATGCTTACAGTTTTCTGGGAGTCTCAAGGGCCAGAAGTATTGGAACATTATCAGGAAAAAGGATCAACAATTACCAGTGCTTGTTACAGTGAGACGCTTATTGAAGAGCTGAAGTCTAAACTGCGGATAAATTCAGAGGACTGCTATCCGGGGACGTCGTGAGCTCGCGTGACGATGCACGTCTGCACACTTCCGCCCACAATGTTGACTTTGTTTTGAAGTGTTAAAGCGTCCTCCCTATAGTCCTGATCTCACGGCATCAGACTTTCACCCGTTTGGTCGCCTGGAAGCAGCTCTACGAGGACAATGACTCACTTCTGATGAAGATGCGTTCATGGTTCGCAGCTCAGACTTAAACAGTTTTAATGAGAGAATATGAAAGCTTGTAGATCGATAGACAAAGTATATTAAAAAGCAAGAAGATTATATCGAATAATGATGTATTCATCTTACAGTATATAAAAATTTATTAAAACTAATTCTACCGCCAGAGTACAGATAATTTTTGACTTACCCTCGTATTTGGACATCCTGGTTATTTTGATTCCACTTAACTCTCATAGTGGTCTGTCTGTTGATCACTTGAACTACTGCTTTTTTTTTTGCAAACTGTTTTGCAGTTTGTCATAAAAAAATAAAATAAAAAAAAACTCTTTCTTTAACTGCAGTCACCTCCGTCGCCTCTGACACGGGAAGAATAAACCCTGAAACCTCTCCATCAAGGGTGATAGAAAGATAAGTTTTAACTTGTCATTCTTAAAAATATATCTTTTTGAGCAATGCAGTTTGGCAGATCTGGTTTACTGTGACTCAAAATTTTTACAGGTTTATCTATTCTATATCTAAAAGCCATCATTGCTATCTGATGGTTGGATGGAGAGACCCATGACATCATGATTAGGACCCGAAACTTTTGCTCAAAAAGATAAATAATTTCTTACCGGTTAAATAAAGAAAAGCATTAATTAAGTCACACATGCCTCAAATCTCAGATAGAATGCTGTATGAAAGCACAAATGTTAATCTGTTGGCTTTGTTTTTTTCCCCTCTCCCTGCTGTCTGGACTTGGTGAGTGTCTGAGTAAATCTGCCTGCTGTGCCGGTGCGACCTTGCTGCTGTGATCAATACCCCAATCTGCTCACTGTGTACCTGGGTGCCAGCCGGATCAATAACAACCCGCTCCACTTTATTTAAAACTGAGATCCAGATCATGCAGCATTCGTTAGAGAGAGAGAGAGAGAGAGAGAGAGATTGTGTGGTTTACACAAGAAGCCTGTGAAAAATACTACAGAACAGGAGTCAAAGAATCACAACTTCATATCCAACTATAATGTTATATAACTATAATGCATAATCCATATAATGCTATAACACAAAAATTTAATACATAAAATAAAATGCCTGGTGGTATGAGACATTCTGTTACATTAAACAGCATTCAGTCATGATTTTAGGTCAAAGAGCAACCTCCAGTTGTGAAAAAATGGTTGAAATTGAGCTCCAAAAGGAAGTCAATTCCCATAGGCCCTATGTTAAAATATCCAACTTTACAGCTGAAATAAACATCAGGAAAAAAAAGAGGTTTTGCTCTCGATACAGTAGCTAGATTTTCCATTCTTAAGAACATTACAAGGGGGAATTTTTTTGTAACTCATCAGTTAAAATGATATTAAACCATAAAATTATCCATAATTAGGGATGTGGTTGATTTGAATGACAGCTGCACTGCTACCACTAGAAACTGCTAGATGTTTGCTATGGATCCATTTAGGTAACCAGCTAACTTAGAACCAAAGGACTGTAGTATAACGTACCGCAACAAATGTAGGAGTTGACACGGGACAACGTGTATGTACTGTAGGGTATGGACGTGTAGGGTATGGACGTGTAGGGTATGGACGTGTAGGGTATGGACGTGGGGTATGGTATCAATCAACTGTAAAATAACATTAGTATGTAAAATTAACGCTACTGTAGCCGTAACCATATACTGTAAATTAACCGTAGCATTTCAGGTAGGCTAAGGCTAATCTAGCTAGCAAGTAGGCATGTTCCACACAACAGCCGGGCTCCATTCTTTACGTCTATATGCCCATTTATTGATTAACTGGGATTAGGGTGGAGTCAACTCCTGCCAAGATGGCGGCAACCAGAGCTCCCACAGCTGAGCTTCAAAAAAATATTTTCAGAAATCCTCTGGATGACGTCACGGAGGGTTGCTCCAGTTCTTTTACAGTCTATGACAGTATTACAGGAGTGTTTATGAGATTAAAACCTTTATTGCGTGTAGTGTTTATAGTGTCATGTGAAAAAATGTCAAAACGCAAAACTCCTTCAGCTAGAGCTCATCTGAATATTACCTCGCTGGCTCTGTAAATTTTGATCGTCGATCTGTGCTTTACAGCAATGCCGCAAGGCCGCGCCACTGGTGTCTGGATTAAACGCAAGCTGTTCCTGCAGTGTGAGATTACAGGTTGTCTAGAGAGATCTGCGTATCTTTGAGTCTGATTAGACTTAGTTATTGGGCTCATACTGTAGATAGCGAGAGTGAACATTTTTCTCTGTCATATCTCCGGAGGGAAAGTCTCCGTGTCTACTACATTCAGCCACAGTAATACAGGACGTATCAAAGTCCAGGACTGTACGGATAACAAATCCCAGAAGCGTTGTAATCTCCATCAAACGATGATTTGGGATTCAATGAAGTGTTTTTTTTTTTAAAGGGAGTTTTTATATGAATTGACTGCCTTTAAATCTCAAATCTTAAATCAAATCGTTGCTGCATGACGGAGATTTAGATTACCCCAGTCACATTTACTTAGATCTTGCTGTGGGTAAACAATGGCTTTTAGTTATTGAACCCTAGTACAGTATCACGGAACAAATGGAAGAAGCATCTAAACTAGAAAAAACTTGATTTCATTTAAGATATGTTAACCGAGTAGGAGTTTTTGGTTGTCGAAATGTTGCGGAGGACTATATTGGTATTTTCTGTAAGTTAGGATAGCGTTGAGGAAGCGACATCGGAACAACGTTGACTACATGACAATTAGCAATGCAGAAAGAAAACTCCTAACACTTTAAATCAATATTAACACCAAACCAATAGCCTGAATACCACTAGACCACTAGAGTGGCATAAAAAAACATCCTACAACAGCAATTTACAGAAATATTAAATTGGAAAGCAGCCAAGAGGGTAAAAACCTTCTGAGAAAGTGGATGTGATGCAGTTTGGACGCTGTGCAAACACCATATTACAGAAGAGTAATTTGGGAATCAAGATGCACCTCAGGGTAATATATCTTAAAGAAATATATTACAACGGTCATCCAACCTTAGTGCTCCTGGAGGGAAAGTGTTGGAGCGATGTTTGTGCTGCCTCCTTGGCAGAAAATAAGATTTAATCTTGATGGGGATTTGCTGGATAAATAAAGGTTAAATAATCAATCACACAAGCAAACAAACAAACACATAAATAACTAATCTGTGTGTATGTCATTTCCTGCCAATTTGAACACTGGCACTCTTACAGGATTGTCGGAGTGACTCACAAACGCTCAGGAACATCACACTTTAGAGCTTTACCGTAGGTTTTTCTCAAAAATACGAAATAATCTTTTGGTTTTTATTTTAAATCAGAAGTGTTACACACAGTTGCTTTAAGAACAATGTGCGTGTAAGAGCCATATCGTACTTGTTATGAATTTGTTGTTGTGTTTATCTGTTTTATTTCATGTTATTTTACCTTATTCTATTCATTAGTAAAGCATTAAGCATTAGGTTTATTACATAAGCCATAAGCTGTGATGTCATTCCACTATGACATGTATTTGTATGACTATCGTATGATAGAAATTTCAGTTTAGATGCGGAAGGCTACGGAAACACAAGCTTTTGACCGTGAGCTAAATGCAATGAGATAGATATAACAAAGCTGTTTGTTATAATATTAGGTAATATTGAACCATTCGATACAGCAACAGGTGTTGTAACCACAGTGGATTTACTCAAGACGATTGTATGAAGTGTTGAATCTTTGAAGTGTTGAAGTGTTGAATCTAAAATACCAAGACAAAGAAATCATCGGACTTCAGTTCTTGTGAGTAAATGATCAAACCAAAGCTACGCGTCAAAACTAGTGAAATAAAGTGACCGCATCTACAGTGCGTTTAAAGTTTGTTTCAGAAAAGGCTAGCTTAAATAAAGTACGACTAGACTTTACCGTCACTCAAGTAGCGCACGACTTCCTCGTCCTCCTTTCTGTATTGATACAGTAGTTTGAACATGTATAAGGACTAAGTCAAAGCAGGACTTTTGATTGTACACAATAACAGAAGACAGTTCTGAGTGTAAAAACTCCCTTTATTTCTCTACAGTGGTGTGAAAAACTATTTGCCCGCCTCCTGATTTCTTCTTCTTTTGCATGTTTGTCACACAAAATGTTTCTGATCATCAAACACATTTAACTATTAGTCAAAGATAACACAAGTAAAAACAAAATGCAGTTTTTAAATGAGGGGTTTTATTATTTAGGGAGAAAAAAATCCAAACCTACATGGCCCTGTGTGAAAAAGTAATTGCCCCCTGAACCTAATAACTGGTTGGGCCACCCTTAGCAGCAATAACTGCAATCACGCATTTGCGATAACTTGCAACGAGTCTTTTACAGCGCTCTGGAGGAATTTTGGCCCACTCCTCTTTGCAGAATTGTTGTAATTCAGCTTTATTTGAGGGTTTTCTAGCATGAACCGCCTTTTTAAGGTCATGCCACAACATCTCAATAGGATTCAGGTCAGGACTTTGACTAGGCCACTCCAAAGTCTTCATTTTGTTTTTCTTCAGCCATTCAGAGGTGGATTTGCTGGTGTGTTTTGGGTCATTGTTCTGCTGCAGCACACAAGATCGCTTCAGCTTGAGTTGACGAACAGATGGCCGGACATTCTCCTTCAGGATTTTTTGGTAGACAGTAGAATTCATGGTTCCATCTATCACAGCAAGCCTTCCAGGTCCTGAAGCAGCAAAACAACCCCAGACCATCACACTACCACCACCATATTTTACTGTTGGTATGATGTTCTTTTTCTGGAATGCTGTGTTACTTTTACGCCAGATGTAACAGGACACGCACCTTCCAAAAAGTTCAACTTTTGTCTCGTCGGTCCACAAGGTATTTTCCCAAAAGTCTTGGCAATCATTGAGATGTTTTTTTAGCAAAATGGAGACGAGCTTTAATGTTCTTTTTGCTTAAAAGTGGTTTGCGCCTTGGAAATCTGCCATGCAGGCCGTTTTTGCCCAGTCTCTTTCTTATGGTGGAGTCGTGAACACTGACCTTAATTGAGGCAAGTGAGGCCTGCAGTTCTTTAGATGTTGTCCTGGGGTCTTTTGTGGCCTCTCGGATGAGTTGTCTCTGTGCTCTTGGGGTAATTTTGGTCAGCCGGCCACTACTGGGAAGGTTTCACTGTTCCATGTTTTTGCCATTTGTGGATAATGGCTCTCACTGTGGTTCGTTGGAGTCCCAAAGCTTTAGAAATGGCTTTATAACCTTTACCAGACTGATAGATCTCAATTACTTTTGTTCTCATTTGTTCCTGAATTTCTTTGGATCTTGGCATGATGTCTAGCTTTTGAGGTGCTTTTGGTCTACTTCTCTGTGTCAGGTAGCTCCTATTTAAGTGCTTTCTTGATTGAAACAGGTGTGGCAGTAATCAGGCCTGGGGGTGACTACAGAAATTGAACTCAGGTGTGATAAACCACAGTTAAGTTATTTTTTAACAAGAGGGGGCAATCACTTTTTCACACAGGGCCATGTAGATTTGGAGTTTTTTTTCTCCCTTAATAACGTAAACCTTCATTTAAAAACTGCATTTTGTGTTCAATTCTGTTATCTTTGACTAATAGTTAATGGTTTTTGATGAGCAGAAACATTTAAGTGTGACAAACATGCAAAAGAAGAAGAAATCAATAAGGGGGCAAATAGTTTTTCACACCACTGTATATAATCCCCTGCTACACTAATGCACTAATCCCAGTGTTTCACTAGTGCTTGTACACCATCAACGTATAAAGTTTTCCCAGAGCCAAGATTGGACTGCCTGCTTCATGTCTGAAACGCCTCCCAGGAACTCCTTTAACAGTCCAAACATTTGGCCTGAAATGAGGTCAGGACTGTGGCAATGACTCACAGATGATTTCCGGTAATATGCATGTGGTGTGGAAGAATGATTGTGTGTACAATTCCCATAGACAGATTTGTCTCTTCTGCAAGTTATCCTTTGATTTTCAAGAATGATTCGTTCCACTCGCTAAATGTTCAAGGGAACAACTGCAGTGGGCCCCGAGTCACCTCGGCTGGGATCGTCGTTCAGGAACGTATGGCCTTCTTTAAAACATTTGCACCGTTCAGATGTTTTACTGCCGCTAAGAGTCTCATCACCGTACTGTGCTTGAAGTCTTGTATAGATGTCAATCGCTTGTTTTCTGTTCACCAGAAATTTAACTAAGTCCCGGATTGACTTGAACGACCCTTGTCAAAATATAAACTGTGTTAACATCTCAGTGTTTCTTGTTTATCCAGCATTTCAGTGATGAACTGTCATTTCTTCTCCGTCTCATCACGTTTATATAGAAAGCCAGGATTTCTGTTCATTCTTCTTAAAGCTTCTTCTCTTTCGTCAACACAAGCTTATACAGTTCCTCGCCCTCTCTTTCTCTTATCTCTGTCTTTCTCCAACACTGTGCTCTTAAGCCTTGCTATCTATGCTAACACAAAAATAAGGCTATTTATCAAGCACGACTCGCTAGTTCATGCTGACACTGTAAGGGACGTCATAATCCTGCTGATAAAGTAGGAAGCTCGGAAGAAAAAGCAGGAAACTGTCAGGGATACAGAAAGACATTATACATGCTGGGATTATACTGAACACGTCCCCCACAATGTATAATGCTTTCTATTACAATCGTATTCTGAATAATTTCTACCATATAGATGTTAATACTGAAGTTTTTTTTTCTTTTTAACAAACTAGCATTTGTAAAGCTAGCATCTGACAAACTAACATCTATAAAGCTAGCATCTGGAAAGGTAGCATCTGTCAAACTAGCCACTGTAAATATACTGTCTGTCAAACTAGCCACTGTAAAGCTAACATCTGTCAAACTTGCACCTGGAAAGGTAGCATATGTCAAACTAGCAACTGGAACTGTAGCATCTGTCAAACTAGCCACTGTAAAGCTACCATCTGTCAAACTAGCCACTGTAAAGCTAACATCTGTCAAACTTGCACCTGGAAAGGTAGCATATGTCAAACTAGCAACTGGAACTGTAGCATCTGTCAAACTAGCCACTGTAAAGCTACCATCTGTCAAACTAGCCACTGTAAAGCTAACATCTGTCAAACTAGCCACTGTAAAGCTAACATCTGTCAAACTAGCCACTGTAAAGCTAACATCTGCCATTTAGTTCTTCCTATTTCAGTTAGCTTCCCAGATAGCAAGGTGACATTGATTCAATGTTGAAATTTCATCAGAATCATCATTTTGGTTGAGGTTGATTTTTCAATGCTAAATAATGTTGAATCAATGTTGATAATTCAATGCTTTTCAGTGTTGAAAAGACAAACATTGAATCAATGTTGATTTTTGGTTGTGGAACCCATTCCATTCAACAATGTAAGGCAAATTAAATTAACTAAGTGCATTTCTATAAAAATGTGTATGCATGTACACACCCCCATACATACACACACACACACACACCCCATACACACACACCCACCCCCCCCATACATACACACACACACCCCATACATACACACACCCCATACATACACACACACCCCATACATACACACACACACCCCATACATACACACACACCCCATACATACACACACACACCCCATACATACACACACCCCATACATACACACACCCCATACATACACACACATACACACACACCCCCATACATACACACACACATACAGGCTTGAAAATACTCCGATTCAGTGAGTTTTCAGCACGTTTTGGAAGATGGCACGCGCTTACACATCCGAGGAAACTCTTCAGAATGTTCTGGAAAGTTTACATTTACCTCAGAAGAAGACTGTGTGACTCCGACGACGAACAGGAGCATTTTGAACAGAGAATAGACCCATGCTACACTGGGTAAGTTATTAAGTCTTATATAACTCTTATTCTGATAATATTAAACTAATATTAGTAAATATTTTCCTCACTACAGCTAGCTCTTGTCAGCTTGTGTGACACATTCGCTTTCAATGCCATTTATATAGTTTAGGTAAATCATGCTAGCATGCTGCCTCATGTAGCACAAACATGATATTTCCCGGTGGCTAAGCTAATGCCTTATGGAGTTTACAGATGTTTATATTCACCTTGTTTTGGATAGCTTTAGATTATGGTTGCTAATGTGTATTTGGCTCCATTTTGGTTAGCTTATAACACTGCTATCAGTAATATTATTTAGCACAAACAAGCAAGTTGCATGTGGCTAAAATACTGCCTTATGTAGCTAAGTGATGCTTATGAATATTTCTTTGGTGTAAATGTATATAATCCCTTTTGTTTAGCGTGTATTTAGAAATACCTGATAAGATGTAATTGTTTAGAATGTGTTCAATATGTGTGTAATGTCCAGTGGATGGTGTTTTTTAAAACTCAAATTGAATTATGGCTGCAGTGTGTAGTATTATCTATCACCATCATTGATGCTGTCATGTGACCTACAGAAGAGAGGTGTATATTTTTCATGTTGAAGTGTGGATACATTTTTGGTCATCTCTGTACTGTATATATTGTGCATCCATATTAATTGCACATCCATTTACTCTGAACAGTATAGGTTAACATTTATTTATTTATTTGTTTTTAGGAATGTGTCTGCATCACCCTTGCCTTCACCAGCCCCTCACATCAGGACACGCAAGCTCCGTTCAGATGGACCTCTTGTATTTGTGAAGTGGATGGACACACGAGAAGTATCTACCTGTTCTACTATCCATTCTGCTTTACAGTAGACGCGGTGAAGATGAGGGTGAAATTACAAGGTACATGGACTACAAAAACATTTCCATGTCCTGTGACTGCGTACAACCAGCACATGGGGAGTTGATCACTCTGATCAGCTATTACAATACTATACTACACAGCACAAAACAATGAAGTCGTACAGAAATATTTCTCTACACTGCTTGGACATTGCTCCCACCAATGCTTACCCTGCATGTATGTTTTGTAATATTTTTTTTTTATCTTGCACTGTTTTACTCTGAATGTCCATCTTTTTTCAGTTTTTATTTTGTACTGTTCCTGTTGCAGTTTTACCCTGCATGTAAACAAATGTCCAGAATGTCCAGATTATCATTAATCTGCATTTATACATAAAATCCTATTAACTATTGGGAAGCTAAACATAAGAATCAGTATGAAACATGAAAAGTTTCTAAAAGTTGCCAATAAATTAATATTGTGATGTGAAATAATTTTTCAGATTGAAGTTATAAAGGGCTCTGGGGTGTTTTGCCAGGCAGAAGCGTGGAGAGCAGCCCACCTTGCCACCTCTGCTACTGCCATGGTACGGAATCTGCTGCTGGGCACCTTCGACTTGGAGACTTGACCAAATTAAAAAGGTAGCCATTATTGGTGAGTAAATGCATAATGCGTTGAGAAGGGAAAACAAAACATTTAAGACTTTATAAGTTCACCACTTTAACCATAGCCTACTTGTATCAATGTTTATTAGCCATCAATGGAGACTGCATAAGGTAGGGCACCCATTATTGTTACTGTATCTGCTTGGGACCTATAATACTAATTCATCACTTGCTCACTTCTTAATCCTACCTTTCCTCTTCTAAAGCCACATTATATTGCGCTGTAAGGTGTGTAGTCTTCTATTTTGTAGAACATATAGTGTTGCAAATAACCTCATGGCACCAATTGTTGTTGTCTGAAGTTTTAATAAATAATCATAATGCTGTCAAAAATAATGTCATAAATAGATTTTCTTTATCAATTAACTTCTATTAATTAAATAAAAATTTTTATGTAAATTTTTAAAGTTTAATGGAATGGCTGTGTGAAAGATGCTGAAGCTGACGTGCCAATGGTCTTTTATATTAATGTTGTTCGGAAGCCTGTGTAATGATGTAGTTTCGACATCTATCGACTGAACAGCGTTTTTTCGACTTGTTTTCATGTTATTGTTGTTCAGCAATGGCATGGACGTGATGTTTTGGCAAAAGAAGGGTGGGATGGTGGTTGATGGTGACTGAAAGCGGTGACTGAGTAGAAAGGCAGAGCTACTTTATGCAAGCTGTGTGCATTCTACTGTGGATTGACTGTTTTGAAACTTATATGGTAGTTACATAACCCCTAGACCTCAGTTACCATGAAAAAATCCATGAAATTTCAGTTTTGACCATATGGGATCTTAAACAAGGATGTCATCTTTTTTTAATTATTGTTTGTTCGGGGAGGAATTATAGACCACAATGTCAGCATGATCTTGCGTTGTTTCCTTATCACTTCTTGTGTGCGTTTGGCTGTAGCTTGCACACCAGACAGAGTTGTTGGCGATTCATCCTATTGTAAAGTCATGCAGTGTGTAATCTCCTGTCGCCAATTCATTGTGCAGTGTGAACACAGCAGCAACTAAATGCTACCACAGATAGTACAGTGTGAAAACAATGGTGATCCGATGATTTTGAAAATCATGCAGTGTGAGTTTGAGGAGAAGGTAAAAAGCAATGCAAAACAAATAATGTACAGTTTATGTTGTCATTACTTTGCTCTCAAACTAAATGCAATGTAATAATAGGCGTTATTTAATAATAACATTAACAATGCAGCATGCATCTAACTCTGGGTAAAAAGCTTATAATAAAATCACCAAAATAAGTCTTCACGTTAAGAATAAATATGCAAACAGTACGGTATCTGAGCGTACGGATTGGAAATTTGTGCATACAGTTTGTTAATCCGTGGCCACGATTTGTTAAACTGAGGGAACAGTTTAAGTATTTGTGAGTGCGGGGGACAAATTGCAAAACCGTCGCCACGGATTGATTTTTTTTAATTTATTTATTTATTTTTTTGGTCCTACAGGTTTTTTTTTTTTTTTTTTGCACATAAAAGACTACATTGTTACATTAAGTATATTTGTTTTCATAGCATTGAATATGTACATTGTAGGACAACATTTGCAGATTGTGAAATAACACATACAGGTCCTTCTCAAAAAATTAGCATATTGTGATAAAGTTCATTATTTTCTGTAATGTACTGATAAACATTAGACTTTCATATATTTTAGATTCATTACACACAACTGAAGTAGTTCAAGCCTTTTATTGTTTTAATATTGATGATTGTGGCATACAGCTCATGAAAACCCAAAATCCCTATCTCAAAAAATTAGCATATCATGAAAAGGTTCTCTAAATGAGCTATTAACCTAATCATCTGAATAAACTAATTAACTCTAAACACCTGCAAAAGATTCCTGAGGCTTTTAAAAACTCCCAGCCTGGTTCATTACTCAAAACCGCAATCATGGGTAAGACTGCCGACCTGACTGCTGTCCAGAAGGCCATCATTGACACACTCAAGCAAGAGGGTAAGACATTTCTGAACGAATAGGCTGTTCCCAGAGTGCTGTATCAAGGCACCTCAGTGGGAAGTCTGTGGGAAGGAAAAAGTGTGGCAGAAAACGCTGCACAACGAGAAGAAGTGACTGGGCCCTGAGGAAGATTGTGGAGAAGGACCGATTCCAGACCTTGGGGGACCTGCGGAAGCAGTGGACTGAGTCTGGAGTAGAAACATCCAGAGCCACCGTGTACAGGCGTGTGCAGGAAATGGGCTACAGGTTGCAAATTTTGCATGTCATTCAGAAATCAAGGTGCCAGAGTCTGGAGGAAGACTGGGGAGAGGGAAATGCCAAAATGCCTGAAGTCCAGTGTCAAGTACCCACAGTCAGTGATGGTCTGGGGTGCCATGTCAGCTGCTGGTGTTGGTCCACTGTGTTTTATCAAGGGCAGGCTCAATGCAGCTAGCTATCAGGAGATTTTGGAGCACTTCATGCTTCCATCTGCTGAAAAGCTTTATGGAGATGAAGATTTCATTTTTCAGCACGACCTGGCACCTGCTCACAGTGCCAAAACCACTGGTAAATGGTTTACTGACCATGGTATTACTGTGCTCAATTGGCCTGCCAACTCTCCTGACCTGAACCCCATAGAGAATCTGTGGGATATTGTGAAGAGAAAGTTGAGAGACACAAGACACAAGTACCTGCAAAAGGATTCCCGACCAAGTATTGAGTGCAGAACTGAACATAATATGAAGGTTGACTATTTTTGTATTAAAAACACTTTTCTTTTATTGGTCGGATGAAATATGCAAATTTTTAGAGATAGGGATTTTGGGTTTTCATGAGCTGTATGCCACAATCAACAACATTAAAACAATAAAAGGCTTGAACTACTTCAGTTGTGTGTAATGAATCTAAAATATATGAAAGTCTAATGTTTATCAGTACATTACAGAAAATAATGAACTTTATCACAATATGCTAATTTTTTGAGAAGGACCTGTATATTAAAAAAAAATCTAATGTGTGCATTGTATCTATGCAAGATTGTAGGACATTTCAAAACATATGTTGCATATCTGTACATTTGTAAAAGTCACATTTCCAAAAATTTAGGACCCACCTTCTGTCATTCATAAACAACTACCACTCCAAGTTTTTAGAGCATTGTATAGTTCTAACCTTTTGTTTGTTTTTCATTCTTTAGATGCACTACAACAACAGTTGAAAGCTGAAGAAAAGGAGGCCACAGAGTTTCTTTGCTTCAACAGTTCAGAAATGGCTTCGTTATGCCCCAGAACGGCTGGGGGGAATTGCTCGTGGTGGAAAACCATAAGTTCAGACTTGTGTCTTATTATCTGTTTTGCTGAGTAAATACATTTCAACTTACGAATAATGTTTCAGTCATCTGTTGTGTTTCTGACTTGGTTGTTTCTATTTGCATTTGACTGAATTCTTCTGAGGCAGGCTGCCATTTTTAGATTATGGTTTTCCAGTCTCTTCTCTTGGCAGTTAGCTTCTGTTTTATGAATTCAGAATTAACAATCTCTTCTAATAGTTCTCTTCTAAAAAGTCATTTTGTCATCCAGTTTATAATAATTTGTATGCATGTGTTTTATTATATAGTTGTTTTATTGTAATTGTGATGTTACTTCCTGTTTAAATGGGTATGGAGCATAAATAAATAAATATGTTTACATGTAAACTGAAGGATGTTGAGTTACTGACTTTTTGTTTAAAAAAAAAAAAAAAAGCTTTTCAGCCCTACATGGTCTCTGATTTAAATAAATAAATCAAAACGGACATGATTTACTGTCATAGAATCTTGCTGTTCATAAAGCAAGACTAAACTATAATTGTTTCAATGTTGATTCAATGTTGATTCAATGTAAAATAAGTGATTGAATTTACGTTGAACAAACATTGATTTTATGCCCATCTTGATCTATTTTTCATCATTGAAATAACATTATTTCAAGGTGCAAACCTGATGAAAAATCAACATTTAACATTGAAATTTCAACATTGATTCAATAACAAGTTGGTTGATGCTTTAATGTTGATTCAACGATGATTCAATGTTGTTCTGCTATCTGGGTTTGGTGTTCTCTCTTACAGATTTATTGAAATTGCCTTGTTTATAATAAACTTTTATATGTTATAATAAACAAATATTGAAGTCCTAAAGGAAACGTTGAATGACGGATTTATCACGAGGGCGTGCACACCTGTTGCTCTCGACGCTCCATTAACCTGCAAGAGATTTTGTTTTGTTCACTGGGTTTGTGCAAAAAGTTTCCTGATAACACCATGATAAATCGACAGTCCACCACAACACACACGCACACACACACACACACACACACAAACACACACCTCAGTGGTCAGCATCCTCTGTTTGATCGCCTCCATCTAGGCCAGATTAGTGCTTCTGCAATCAGGTGAAAGATAAAGGAACTGTCGCTGGACCTCCTCCATCCACATCAGCACACATCAAACCACATCTACACACTCCCACCAGCACACAACCTTGCACACTCACAGTGTTTTAATAACACCATTGTACCGCATCCATTAGCGGGAAAAAAAATGTGAGAACAAATGCAGCTTATTCTCCCATCAATGTGTCATCAGTTCATCATTCATCCTTTTCAGCTCTTTTTTTCAGTTTACACAAAATCCTCCATGTAATCACGATGATGGTAAAAATAGTGCAGAGCTATGATTATGCCCAGCTCTGCACAATTTTCAGTATGAAGCGCTACAGTTTCAAAATTGTGGCTCTGACGCCATTAACTAGAGCATAGCAACAAAGCTCTAAAGCAGAGCAGAATACGGTGGTGCTACTGTATTTAAAGGTACATGATTGCAATTATTTGGTACAGTACAGTAGGGTCATGGATAACGCAGATTACCAATGAATAGCTACATGATGCAGTGGCGAGGGTGAACGGATTTCTACAGAGATACCTGCAACATCCCATGGAGTGCTCAATACTCTGCTTTAACATCATTAATCACCATGTTCATTAACTTGCAGATGGCACTGATTTTATCACTTATAATAGTAAACAACAAAGGGCAAAATGTTTTGCTTACCAGTGATACTTTGCCATCACATGAGACAGTGGTCCTACATTGGCTGTAGTGACTTACAGCTGTTCCTGTCGTCCTGCTGTAGATCTCTGTATGTTTTTTTGTATCCCTTCGGTCGACTACAGAAAACCACAGCTGACCCCGGATATGCTTACAGGAACATAACATCAGAAAAAGCTGGAGCTCCGCTACATTTTTTTAAAATTAATAAACCCATGCCGACACACCCTTGGAAGCCACGGCTTTATGACTACAGCATGACTGTTTGCTTTGGATATACAGTACAGGTAGTCCCCGACTTACAAATGAGGTCCACGTTCGTAAGTCGGATCTGTTCTCAAGTCAGACAAAGTTAGTCTTATACACCTTTGGCACCAATATACCAAATCTCTGTTCCGTTTCCCCACACTGCCATCATGTGGTCAAAAACCATAACCGCGTCTAAGGAAATTAATCTCACACATGCCAAATGTCACATTGTTGTCTCTGAGCCTTTAAATCCTAAGATTCATTGAAACCGATGAGGCCGACTCATTTCTCCCGCACCCCCTCACACACACATACAACATACCGTATTTTGGACATTTTAGACTTTAACTTACACACTTAAAATATTGTATATAATTGCAAATATTGGTATCTGGTGCACTGCAGTGTCTATTTTTTGTACAATACAATACATGTGAGCACCTCCTCCATCCTCATCAGCACACAGACTCATACACATCAAACCACATCTACACACTCCCGCCAGCACGCAACCTTGCACACTCACCGTGATTTGTTCGCATCCACGAACATTAACAGATCCAAATTCGTAACTCGAATGTTTGTACGTTTTTTTGTTTCAATAAAACTTTAAGGAACTTGTCAAGAAACAAACCTGTTCAGGATCTTTTTGAACATGCAGTGTGAGCATGTGTATCAAGCTGAGGTGCCTGAACATACAGTGTGAGAAGAGCGGTCATACTAAAACACAATTCCTGTTATACAAGGGTGAGTAAAAAGAATCATCTCCACTCTGAATGTAGAATTTATAATTAACTTTAGCAATGACAAATACATATTTTTGTGACATAATCTTGCTTTTCAAAACACTTTGTGTTAATACTATAAGACTGAGGTGTGAGACACAAATACACAGCTGTCTTCACTAAATCTTTGTCCACATACAGTAGGGCTGCTTTCAGGGGACCAAACAGGTGAAAGTCCGAAAGAGAGAGATCAGGACGGTAGGGAGGGCGTGAATTGTAGACAGTGTGGGCAGACCTGTGAGGACGTGCATCGTCGTGCGAAATCATGATGGCCTTGGATATCAGTCCTCAGCGTTTAATCCCAAGTTTAGGCTTCAGCTCTTCAATTAGCGTCTCACTGTAACGAGCGCTGTTGATTGGTGAATCTTTGTACTGACAAGCTTTGATGAATTTTGCAGCTGATTCATCAGCTGGTTGCATTTTTAACCTTTTACCACGTGACTGAAATCAACCAATCAGCATGTGACCATTTTATTGGGTCAATAAATATCTATTATCTGAGATTTACACTATTTATGTTATGAAATCTGTCAGGTTTAGGCCACACCCACTTTTAGGTTTACACTTGAATAAAGATACTGTACGGATATTAGCATATAGCACTAAAGAGATACTGATACAGTATACAGCATTCTGTGTGTGTGTGAGTGTGCATGTGTTTGTGTGTGTGTGTGTGTGTGTGTGTGTGTGTGTGTGTGTGTGTGTGTGTGTGTGAGAGAGAGTTCAATTCAATTCAATTCAATTTTATTTATATAGCGCTTTTAACAAAGGTCATTGTCTCAAAGCAGCTTCACAAAAATGAAAGAAATTTTTTTTAGAAAAGAAAATATTTGGAAGTGTGTATGTGCGAGAAAAATGTGTGATAAAATATGATGAGATAAATGAATGAATGAATGATGAATGAAATGTCTCTAATGAGCAAGCCAAGGGTGACGGCGACAGTGGCAAGGAAAAACTCCCTGAAATGGCAATTGGAAAAAACCTTGAGAGGAACCAGACTCAATCAGGGAACCTATCCTCATTTGGCGATAGAGATGATATACAACCCCTGGCAAAAATTATGGGTTCAACACATCCCTAATGTGTGCAAGCACTCTTTTTTAACTGTAGACTAATTAACAGTTGTAATCAGATACAGGTATTTGTTTTAGAAATGCAAAGTGCATGGTGATTCCATATTTTATCCTCACATTTGTGTGATTCCATATTTTTTTCCTCTGTTTGAGTTGTCAAAACAGTTGTCATTGACTACAGTTATCTTTCTTTTATACAGCCAGAAGTTTGGATTGTTGAGTGAAAATAGTTTTGTGGCATGTATGTGCTTGTTTTTTTTTTCCTACACAATTAAACATTTTAATGAACATCTTCTGAGACGGGTGATTCCATAATTTTTGCCAGGGGTTGTAACATCATGTGTGTTGTGCAGGTGAAAGTTCAATATAACAGAAGTTCTTTAAATTAACATGAAGACCAGTTCAGCATAGGGACGAGTCAGTAGGTGCAGAGGGCAGATGAGGTCTGGATCACTGGAAGCAAAAGAGCAGCATGTGTAGCTCCAACCATCATAAAGCTGAATCCAGCTGGAGCTGGTCCTTCTCTGAATGCCTCAGGAACCTCGCAGGGTCTGCCTTTGTCTACTGAAGCTGGCAAAATCTCCCGATGCCTCGGGATGGGTAGAGAAATACAGAACAGATGGAGAGAATTAGCGTAGTTGCCATTCAGGATAAATGTACTGGAGTATGAGTACTGGGATGAGTTATGTGTATGCCAGATTAAAAAGATGCATCTTGAGTCTACTTTTGAACTGGGAAACCGTGTCTGCTCCCCGAACACAGTCTGGAAGTCTATTCCAAAGCTTTGGAGCTAAATATGAAAACGCCCTACCCCCTTTTGTAGATTTTGAACATCTGGGAACTACCAGAAGTCCGGAGCTTTGTGATCTTAAGGCGCGTGGTGGATTGTAGCGTATCAGAAGACTGGTTAGGTATGTGGGAGCTAAACCATTTAAGGCCTTGTACTTGTAAGTAAGTAATACTATTTTGTAATTTATTCTAAACTGAACAGGTAGCCAGTGCAGGGATGATGTGTGTGAGAGTGTGTGTGTGAGAGAGTGTGCGCGTGTGTGTGAGAGTGTGTGTGTTATTCCCAGCAATCAGCCACTAGCAGGAGCAGGTCTCAACACAGCTGTACAGTGATACATCATTTGCACAGACTGATTGCGGGAGTTATTTCTGTCTGCGTGAGAAGGTGAAGCAGGTGGAGATGGGGAGAAATATTTCACGGTAGATGGTGTGACGAGGAGGATCGGAAGACCTCGAGCCTTTCATTTTGTTTGCCAAGTGTTCCAATTAATTTTACAGGTGCTTAAGCTTTTGGCTTGGGAGAAGAGCCATCTTTAATCTGCAAAGATAGTGTGTGTGTGTGTGTGTGTGTGTGTGTGTGTGTGTGTGTGTGTGTGTGTGTGTGTGTGTGAGTGAGTGTGTGTGATGATCGTCACAGTGTTGGTCTCTCATACACACTTGTAGCTTGCAGTTATTTATGTCTTTTCTTTCTCCCTTTGGTCCTCTTTCCTTCCACTTCCCATTTATCTCCGTCCTGCCTCTGCGTATGAGTCACTCAGCGATGCAGAGACATTCATATACACACACACACACACACACACACACACACACACAAAAACGCACTCACACGCACTCACACGCACACCAAAACACAGTCACATCAAAACACACTCACACGCACAAAAAACACACTCACACGTACAAAAAACACACTCACGCGAACAAGAAACACACTCACGCGAACAAGAAACACACTCACACGCACACAAAAACACACTCACACGCACACAAAAAACACACTCACACGCCTACAAAAACAGTCACACCAAAACACGCTCACACGCACAAAAAACACACTCACACGCACAAAAAACACTGACACGCACAAAAAACACTCACATGCACACAAAAACACACAATTACATACTCACACCAAAACACACTCACACGCACAAAAAACACATGCACACAAAAACACACTCACACACACATACACAAAAACACGCTCTTTAACGGGTTCGACCCTACAGTATGTGCACGGGCGGCACCATGAAGCACGGACACGAGGCGAGGTCTTACGGGAAAAAGGGTACTTTATTTAGGTAAAATAGGGAAGGACACTCACACACAAATACACAGGCACACCCACACACTCACAGACACACTTACACGTATGCACACACACACTGCACTGAATATAGAAACACACGCACAGGTGCTCAATCTCAATCTCTCTCACACTCTAATACACACACGCACACACTCACTCAGTGGTCAGTGTGTGAACATGGATGACAGATGAGAGTCTACAGCATGTATCCTGTATTAATCCCCCCTCCCCCGAACTCCTGAAACATTTAAAGATCTATTTTGAGCTCCTGACCAAGCAGGTGTGTTCCAGCTGTGGCGCCGCCGCACACCTCTCTCTCGGTTACTGTCTCTGTGACTGAGCGCGTCTTCGTCTCATGTTTACAGCGTCAGGTGTGTCACTAGCGCTGCATAGCTAATGTGAGATGGTTGTAGGAACTACACAGGTACTTCAGGAATTTATGTAAATCCACAACAGGTACATTACACACTTCCTCTCAGGCAAGGAACACACACGCGCACACACACGCCTCGAACTGGAAAAAAAAATACTACACCTGGAGGAAAAACAACCCTGGCATTGTTTATTCAACTTAAACACTCAGCCGGGGCCAGTGTTAACATCACTGGCCCCGCCCACTCTGCATCACCAAGGGACATATCAGGGTATATATACAGTATATATATATATATATATATATATATATATATATATATATATATATATACACACACACACAGAATATATATATATATATATATATATATATATATATATATATATATACAGTGGTGTGAAAAACTATTTGCCCCCTTCCTGATTTCTTATTCTTTTGCATGTTTGTCACACTTAAATGTTTCTGCTCATCAAAAACCGTTAACTATTAGTCAAAGATAACATAATTGAACACAAAATGCAGTTTTTAAATGAAGGTTTACGTTATTAAGGGAGAAAAAAAACTCCAAATCTACATGGCCCTGTGTGAAAAAGTTATTGCCCCCCTTGTTAAAAAATAACTTAACTGTGGTTTATCACACCTGAGTTCAATTTCTGTAGTCACCCCCAGGCCTGATTACTGCCACACCTGTTTCAATCAAGAAATCACTTAAATAGGAGCTACCTGACACAGAGAAGTAGACCAAAAGCACCTCAAAAGCTAGACATTATGCCAAGATCCAAAGAAATTCAGGAACAAATGAGAACAAAAGTAATTGAGACCTATCAGTCTGGTAAAGGTTATAAAGCCATTTCTAAAGCTTTGGGACTCCAGCGAACCACAGTGAGAGCCATTATCCACAAATGGCAAAAACATGGAGCAGTGGTGAACCTTACCAGGAGTGGCCGGCTGACCAAAATTACCCCAAGAGCGCAGAGACAACTCATCCGAGAGGCCACAAAAGACCCCAGGACAACATCTAAAGAACTGCAGGCCTCACTTGCCTCAATTAAGGTCAGTGTTCACGACTCCACCATAAGAAAGAGACTGGGCAAAAACGGCCTGCATGGCAGATTTCCAAGGTGCAAACCACTTTTAAGCAAAAAGAACATTAAGGCTCGTCTCAATTTTGCTAAAACACATCTCAATGATTGCCAAGACTTTTGGGAAAATACCTTGTGGACCGACGAGACAAAAGTTGAACTTTTTGGAAGGTGCGTGTCCCGTTACATCTGGCGTAAAAGTAACACAGCATTTCAGAAAAAGAACATCATACCAACAGTAAAATATGGTGGTGGTAGTGTGATGGTCTGGGGTTGTTTTGCTGCTTCAGGACCTGGAAGGCTTGCTGTGATAGATGGAACCATGAATTCTACTGTCTACCAAAAAATCCTGAAGGAGAATGTCCGGCCATCTGTTCGTCACCTCAAGCTGAAGCAATCTTGGGTGCTGCAGCAGGACAATGACCCAAAACACACCAGCAAATCCACTTCTGAATGGCTGAAGAAAAACAAAATGAAGACTTTGGAGTGGCCTAGTCAAAGTCCTGACCTGAATCCTATTGGGATGTTGTGGCATGACCTTAAAAAGGCGGTTCATGCTAGAAAACCCTCAAATAAAGCTGAATTACAACAATTCTGCAAAGATGAGTGGGCCAAAATTCCTCCAGAGCGCTGTAAAAGACTCGTTACAAGTTATCACAAACGCTTGATTGCAGTTATTGCTGCTAAGGGTGGCCCAACCAGTTATTAGGTTCAGGGGGCAATTACTTTTTCACACAGGGCCATGTAGGTTTGGATTTTTTTTCTCCCTAAATAATAAAACCCCTCATTTAAAAACTGCATTTTGTGTTTACTTGTGTTATCTTTGACTAATAGTTAAATGTGTTTGATGATCAGAAACATTTTGTGTGACAAACATGCAAAAGAATAAGAAATCAGGAGGGGGGCAAATAGTTTTTCACACCACTGTATATATATATATATATAGAGATAGATGCTACATTTAACAATGATGGACATCTCTGAATTAGTTTAGTTGTTACTATAGAAACAATTCTCCAAATGCTATGCAAATGCTAATGACCTGCTATTATAGAAAATTAATCAACAGATTCTGACCGGTTTGTCTTCACTACTGTAAAATGGAGCACAAAGTATAGATGATGGCATCGTTCAGGTTTATATAGTTCAGTCTTATTCCCGCTCAGTGAAGCGAGTTGGACATGAAGAGAGCCTCTGAGATCTAACAGATAATGATTGGGTGTCTGGGGAACTTTTAAGTGTACACTTCTTCTCTACTTCCTGTAGTGTTTCCTGCTGAGGAAAGTAATGTCTAAGTGAGATTATAAAAACGCTGCGAGCATGGTTCACCTTCAGGGGATCGTCTCTATGTGTGCTGATGGCTGCAGGGTGGCTGCCGTGGAGACCGGGCAGAAATGTACACTTGGGCACTCACAGATATTTCACATGATTTGAGAGAGATACTGTATTAAACGGGAAAATACACAGCATGTGTCATAGCAGTAGGACAAAAAAAGGAGACACTGCATTTGATGTTACTGGACCTCTACTGGACTGATACCACTTTAGGACTGTACCAAGTCTAAATTGAGACTGTACTGAGATGATAATGAGACTGCACTAATACTATGGTGACTATTTTGAGACCCTAATGAGACTGCATTAAGACTGTGTGAGACTATACTGAGACGATATTAAGACTGTGCTTTGACTACACTGAGACTAAAAATATACTACACTTTGTGATGATATTAGACTTATGATTAAAAGACAAAGAGAGAGAGAGAGAAAGACAAAGACAGAAACAAAAAGAGATACAGAGAAAGAGGAAGTGACAGACATACAGCAAGTGCAAAGGAGAAACACAATAAATTAAAGAAAGACAGAAAGTGAGAGAGACAGAACGTAAGATCCATCAGTACAGAAATTGATGACGACACAGAAATAGAAATGTTGAGAAATAACGTGAGACAGATATGAAGACGTTGAGAGAGGCAGTGAAAGGAAAAATGACCAAGAGAGAAAGAGAGAGACAGACAGAGACAGAGAAAAAGGAGAGAGAGATACAGTAGACACAGAGAGAAAGAGACAGAAAAAGAGGCAAAGAGACAGAGAAAAAGGAGAGAGAGATAGACACAGAGAGAATAAAAAGGAGACATCCAGAGACCAGACATAAAAAGGGAAAGACACATACAGTATAGAGACATAGAGAAAGACACAGTGACAGAAAAAGGACAGAATGAGACAGACAGAGAATGAGAGACCAAGACATAAAAAGGGAGATAGAGGCACCTAGAAAAAGGGATAATGAGAGACAGACATAAACATAGAGGCAGAGACAGAGGGAGATATCAACAGAGAGACAGAGAGACGCTTAGACAGACAGGTAAATGTCGAGAGGTACAGAAAGAGAGTCAGAAAGAGGAAGAAATACAGAACCAAAGGCAGAAAGAAGGACATGGAGAGAAAGAGGAGGAGACAGTAAAAATGAGAGAAAGAAAGGGAGAAAGAGGTGATGAAGTGCTGGCTTTAATTTAAGCCGAAACTGAGAGTGTGTGGTTTTTGTTTGTTTTTACCAATAAAGAGACAGACAGCGACTGCATGCTTAGCTAAATAAGATGGGAAAGTGATCAATCCTTAGCTCAATACACACACACACACACACACACACACACACACTTGTGCACAAGGTGTTAGCAGTGGACAAGCCAAGTAGGGTGTGTGCAGTCTCGCAGCTTGGACATAAACAACAGCTTGTGAGAGGGAAAATAACTTTCACCTGACTATGTGAAGTTCCTCACACACACACACACACACACACACACACCTTATGTGTAACTGGAAAATGTAAAAATCTGTTCTTGTGTGAGGCAGAGCAAAGAGGCAGATGCAAATAATTACTGAGTAACAAGGTCTGCACCATTTGACACACACACACACACACACACACACACACACACACACACACACGCTCGCTAAATAAGAAGGCATAGAACCTATACAACAAATCTAGCCTGTGCACATCACTCTAATCTTTCACGCACCTTCTAGGGGCCATGGAGGTTAAAAAGCAGAAACAGCAGCAGGGGGCGACGCTGACATCAGCACTGGCAGCTAAAAACACTAATTACTTCCTTTTATAGCGATTAGCTGAGTTTAACAGACACACGGCTCAGCTGCTGAGAGCAGTACGCTGAGATTAATTCAGCCAGAGCTCAGGGTCAGCGTTTCAGATTTCTGGAGGACGGAGCAAAGACGCCGCCGCATGCCAGTCTGTTTCTCTGCTGGTTACTCGATAAATAATGCAGCGGCTCTGTGATGTGTAACACACACACGCGGCGGTCACAGCACGTCTGGTACACCACTACAGAAACACTTCACTGTGTATTTCTATGAAATTCAGAGTCCACTTTTCATGGAGGTCTGGAATTTCTGAGGTCCAGGAACGGGTGTGATTTGTGATTCTTATTTTATGACTTGTTCTCCTCATGTCAGTATACAGGAAGTTCACACTAGGTTCCCTGGTTTCCTCTCACTATCCCCAGTGTCCAAAGTTTCCCCAGCCTCTAAAGCACCCCAAGTTTTCTCAGCATCCCTATTGTCCGCAGGCATCTCCTGTGACCCCTGCCACCCTGCATCTCTAGACACCTCAGTGCCTCTCTGCATCCCCATTGTGAGGATGGGTTCCCTGTTGAGTCTGGTTCCTCTCAAGGTTTCTTCCTATTACCATCTCAGGAAGTTTTTCCTTGCCACCGTTGCCATTGCCCTCAGTTTGTTCATCAGGGACAATATGATCATTTTGATCCATACACATTCACATTTCATACAAATTTCCATAATTTCTTTTGATTATGTAAAGCTGCTTTGCGACAATGGCAATCGTTAAAAACGCTATGCTGTACAAATAAAATTTAATTGAATTGTCCTCAGTCTTCCCAGATTCCCAAGTATCTCCAGTGACCCCAGCCTCCCTGCATCCCTAGTGACCCGAGCCTCCCTGCATCCCTAGTGACCCCAGTGTGTCTTGTCATCCCCATTGTCCTCAGTCTTCCCAGGTTCCCAGACATCTCCCCAGTGGCCCCAGCCTGACTGCAACCCTAGTGTTCCCTGGCACCTCAGTGTTTCTAGGCATCCCCAGTGGCCCCAGACTTCCCAGTGTCCACACCCTCACAGGCATCTTCAGTGTCCATAGCATTCCTAGGATCCTCAGTGTCCCTGGAATCCAAAGACTCCCCAGCATCCTCAGATGCATCAGTATCTCCAGCATCCCTGGCATCCCTAGAGTCTCTAGCCTCTCCTGTCCTCCCTGTCCCCAGCAACACCTCAGTCTTCCCAACCTCTCAACTGTTCCCGGCATCCCAGGCATCTCCATTGTCCACAGCATCTCCGGAATCTTCAGTATCCCCAACATTCCCAATAACCTATATGTCCCCAGCTTCCCCAGCATCCATATTGTGTCAACTGCCTTCCAGGGCCCCTAGTGTCCTTTGCATCCAAAGTGTCTGGCACCTCCCCAGAGTTGACAGCCTTCCCAGTATCCCTAGTGTCACCAGCCTCTCTGATGTCCCCAGTATTCCCAGCCTCCCTAGCATCCCTAGTCCCATGTCCCCATCATCCTGAGTTCCAGTTATGCCTATAAGGTGTCCATTAAAGCAGAAAATAAATTCATCACAATTTATGTTTATTAATTTTGCTGCAATGCCAGAGAGGGGAAATTAAAAGAGAAAGAAAAAAACAACCTTGGCCCAGTTTTTCTTAAAAGCATTGTAAGATTCAGTTCAGAGGAGAGAAAGAGGGTTTAATAAGATGCTCACTCTACCATTTAATGGTGATCTTTAAGAACTCAGCTCCAATGTCATAAGATATTTCTATGAATGTAAAAAAAAAAAACAAGGTAATTTGCATTTCATGAATTTTATTATGAATAAAGTAAGAAAAAGCATCACACTAACCGTACCTCTTTCATACAACGTGATTGCAAACAGTTTTTTAATAATCATATTTAACTAGATGCTTGTGTGCAGATTTTGTAAGCCAATGTGTATATTATGTTAAAACCTCATTATGATCTGTAATGTCCAGCCCGTGATGTTTTTCATTTAACATGATAAAGTGCTGAATGCTCACCAATGCAGGTTATTATTACGGTTACTGAAAGCAAAAAATCCTGATGGATAGCTCGAGTAATAACACGATGGAGAACAAGGATGTCCATATAATAATGAAATGAAAGATATTCAGCCGTCTAACTCAATAATAATGATGATACTTCTTTCCTATTACTGTAAAAATTACATCATAAATTCATACCAGCACAGCCCGATGCTCGATTATAGTGTATTATTGTACTGCTCGTGCCTCTGCGTCATTTCTGCTTAGTTCCAGATATGTATTTGTCAAAAGATGAATAATAAAACTTGATCATTCATACAGCTCACCCTTGATTTCCATCAGAAAAATAGCCAGAAAGATCATTTGGAACCTGCTGGATTTACTGCCTCGTCATCTGCATGAAGCACCCACGACCTGAATAATAATAATTGTGCAATAATTATTATTGACGGGTATGTCAATCAGTGGACCGTATCGTTACACACGTCCTTTTGAAAGAGAAAAAGTACGAAATAAAATATAACTCAGGCAGGACAGGAATTATTTCTGGACAGGAATCAGCACATCCCAAAAATGGACAGTATTTATCTCTTATATTGCAGAAAATTACAAGTTCTTATAAAGTGTTAATCATCAAATAATTACATGATACAGTAAATATATTTATAGCTGCATTTAATAATGAGGGCTATCTCTATAATATGAATAGTTACTATAGAAACGTTTCTCCACATCCTATTCCTGTATAACATTTTCTGACCAATCAGATTCTGACCGGTTTGTCTTCACTAATGTCAAATGGAGCACAAAGTACAGATGATGGCATCGTTCAGGTTTATACTGTATACAGTAGTTCAGTCTTATTCCCGCTCAGTGAAGCGAGTTGGACATGAAGAGAGCCTCTGAGATCTAACAGATAATGATTGGGTGTCTGGGGAACTTTTAAGTGTACACTTCTTCTCTACTTCCTGTAGTGTTTCCTGCTGAGGAAAGTAATGTCTAAGTGAGATTATAAAAACGCTGCGAGCATGGTTCACCTTCAGGGGATCGTCTCTGTGTGTGCTGATGGCTGCAGGGTGGCTGCCGTGGAGACCGGGCAGAAATGTACACTTGGGCACTCACAGATATTTCACATGATTTGAGAGAGATATTAAACGGGAAAATACACAGCATGTGTCATAGCAGTAGGACAAAAAAAGGAGACACTGCATTTGATGTTACTGGACCTGAAGTCTAAATTGAGACTGTACTGAGATGATACTGAGTCTACACTAATACCATACTGAGGTTATATTAAGACTGTGCTGAGACTACACAGAGACTGCATTAAGACTATGCTGAGACTATGCTGAGAAACTGCTAAGACTATACTGGAACTATACACTGAGACTATAATGAGACTGGCTGAGACTTCACTGGGAATAGACTGAGAGCATATTGAGACCATACTCATAACATTCTTACTATATTGAGAAAATAGTAAGAGTATTTTGAAACTATTCCTAGACTACTTTGAGACTATCCTGAGACTATTCTGAGACTGTCTGGAGAAAATCCTAAGACTATTTAGAGACTATATCGAGATTATACATACAGTATATTATACAGAGGTTATACAAAATGTATATTATGACTATATTACAAAAACTATAGTAAGTATATAATGAGAATTTACTGAGACTATACAGGAAATATAATAACACTATAGAGATACTTAGAGATAGAGAGCGAGAGCGGTTGAGAGATTGTTTTATTTGTGCTGTGTTTTAAAAGTCTAACACACACACACACACACACACACACACACACACACACTCACTCACTCACTCACTCGCAGCCAAACAAAAACCTTTAGTGTGTCAGCAGAAAAGGTTAATCAATGCAACAGCATAAAACTGAGCGATGAGAGAAGCAGTGAAAAGGCCACCATCCCGTATATACTCCTGACATCTGTCTAGATTTATGTTCTCTATTTGGCCTCATTGTTCCTGTTCCATAAGGAAATCTTACATATTATTTATAGCTTGTTATTTATTTATTAGTTTTTTTTATGTTTCCTAGTAATATTAGTAAATCCATTTGGCGGAAATAAAATCACATTCACTAACAGAGGGTCAGACACGCTACAATTTTTTCTTTAACCAATGAAAATGATGCTAATAAAAATCCAGTAATGAATGTTTTTCTGGACGTTATAAAGTTTGCACATTTTTTTAATCGTTAGTAAATCAGGACACTCGTATGATGCACAACGGAGCCGTACAGACTGAGATTCAGAAGAAAGTGTGCATTTATCTTTTTAATGTGAAAAATGAATACAAACGTTTGAGAGAAAACTCCCGCAGCGATGTCATTATTTCAGTAAAATGGACACGATATTGGGAAGCATGACAGCTCTAAGACTCAACCAGACCGACATGCGACTGCTGTTCAAGAGGCACTTTAGAGCTACTTTATTTTACGTCCTCTCCAATCTAAAGTGGCGTAGCTGGCGGTAGGCCTAAGTAGATTGGCAGAATGAAATCGAATCTCTGCCAAGTCACGCTGCACCGGCAGCTAAAAAAATGTGTTGCTGGTTATTGCTGGAGATACACTTTGAGAAGCTTTTACTGAAGAACTTTAGCAAACTACCCAAGAGATGCAGTAAAATATTGAAAGTAATTTGCTCTGAGAAAAAAAGAAAGAAAGAAAAAAAGCAGATGGTGCAGCTCACGCATTGCTATAAATCACTCAAATTGTAGTAAACCTGCCTGAATCAAACTAGACTTCATAAAACTGAGGTGTTTGCAATTTACTGAAAATGCCTGTAGCTTTGAGGGCTTGGTCTTTCTCAGGATTTTAAAAACACTCACCCTAACATACACACAGCTGCTGTTACTTTTAAATAATGTGCATATACAGCATATACAATATAGCAAAGAAGCTCAGTATTAGGCGGGTGGTCATAATGTTTTGGCTGATCACCACCCATCTAATACTGAACGGTTCATACTTTTTTCGCCACCAAAACACTGATGCACTGTGTGCTCTGACACCATTCAATCACAACCAGCATTAACCTTCTCATCAATTTGATCTACAGTAGCTTGGATGGGACTACAAGGGCCAGCCTTCACTCCCCATGTGCATCAGTGAGCCTTGGCCACCCATGACCCTGTCTCCAGTTCACTGGTTTTCCACAACTCCACAACTGCAGCTCTTGTGTGATGTTCCTGGTCTGCAGTGTTCAGGACAACAGTAGCAACGGACTCATGTGTGGACAAGGCTCCCTGGTGCACATGGGGAGTGAAGGCTGGCCTGTGTAGTCTGATCCAATAGAAGCACTAGAGTAGATCAAATTGCGGGAAATGTTAATGCTGGTTCTGATAGAAAGGTGTCAGAATACACAGTATTAGACAGGTGGTGATAATGTTATGGCTGATCAGTGTATGTTCACTCACTCACTCATCTTCTATACCAGTGGTTCCCAATCTGGGGGTCGTGGAATAATTTCAAGGGGTCGCGAGAGGGATTAAAAAATATATTTTTTTGTGATTATAATACACACTTTTCAGTATTACAAGCAGGTCTGGACTGAGACCAAAAAGCAGCCCGGGTATTCAGTTCAGAGCAACGGCCGAGGAGGAGGGGGGGGATGTTGCGCGCGCATTCATGTGCGTCGGCCCACCGGGCATTGCCCGGTATGTCCTATGGTCATTCCAGGCCTGATTACAAGTAAATGCAATAAATAAATATTTTCTGATTTGTAAAGATATTACTGATTGAGTTTGAGTGCTTAAATTGAGTGTTAAAAAAAATTGCGACTCATAGATATGACATCACTGTGCAGCGACTGACTCACTAGTTATTGCTACAGCGCACAACTGCACGTGAAAACCGCAACTGCAGAGATGGATAAATTTGTTATTAGAAAATCTAAAAATGTTAAGGAAATTGTTTGCCTGAGTCATCGGAACCATGTACATCGACCAAGCAAAAGAGCAAGACCCCGTCAGACCAAAGTAGGAAACGTCGGAAATATGAGGAAGAATTCATAAAGTGCAGTATCAGTATTCAGTAAGTTGCCGTAGCAACCGAATACACGAGTTGTCCCGTGCAGCAATGGATGTACTGCTTCAATTTGGATCTACTTGTTTGTGTGAGCAGTCTTTTTCCGCTGTTACATATATAAAAAATATATACAGCTCACGTCATGATGTCGAAGATGATCTGCGGGTAGCTGTATCCACCATCAGGCCACGAATGAAGCTTTTGTGCTGCCAAAAATAAGTACACCCTTCCCATTGAAAGGTAAGCCAAAATTATTTGGATGTATAGTAAATGTAGTCAAAATACTGTGAACAGCTTGTTATGTTTATTGCTTGTTTTTGATAGTGGGGGTCGCGAGATCTTGTTGATCTTCAATTAGGGATCGCGGGCTTTAAAGTTTGGGAACCACTGATCTATACCACTTTATCCTGTATTCCGTGGTCGCGAGACACAGGAGGCTTAGGGCACGAGGCAGGGTACACCCTGGACAGGGTGCCAATCCATCACAGGGCACACACACACACACACACACTATAGGCAATTTGGGAACACCAATTAGCCTAACATGCATATCCTTGGACTGTGGGAGGAAACCGGAGTACCTGGAGGAAACCCACCAAGCACAGGGAGAACATGCAAACTCCATGCACACAGAGGCAGGAATCGAGCCTGGCCGGGAATCGAACCCGGACCCTGGAGATGCAAGGCGACAGTGTTAACCACTACACCACTGTGCTGCCTCAGTGTATGTTATTTTTATTTATTTATTTTTTATTATTCTGACATACGATATGCAACTATTAAATGTACCGTGTTCTTTTCAAATCTACCTACTTAGGCTGACAGCAAATAATAGTACAAATAATCTCATTCAGAGGATGGCTGCCAAGTTATTTATCACCTCAAAGCAATTTTAAGATATAAACAAATACTTAAATTACTGATAAATACTACATAAATTCCCAATATTACCTGCAAACAAATTCAAATTTTATGTTAATTATTGGCCTGTATTGAAAGGTTAAGCTCAACTCATTACGTAATACAACAGAGTGCTATAATGAAGCAGAGTGATTGTTACCACTTAAAAGTTGATAATTTTATGAGAATTTACTGAATTTTTCAGATTGTTATTAATCTGATTATTCTGAGACTGCATAAAAAATACAGTATGTTGAGAAAAAAAACTAAGGTTAAACTAGGACTACACTGAGATTACATTGAGATTATACTGAGATTATACTGACAACATTCAGAAACTATATTGAGAATATAGTAAGAGGTTTTTTGACCCTCTCTCAAAGTTAATAAGAAAAAAACTTATCATGTTACTGAAAAACTGTAAAGCATAAAACTCCTCTTTCCTGATGATATGGAGACTCCTTCAATACAATAAATGTTAAATAAGCATCGCCTTAAATAAAAACACTTACTTACTATAACACTGTGACCATGTTTCTTATAACACGTGTGTGCGCGCATGTAAAGCAAAATAAATTCTCATTAGAGGTTAAAAATCCATTTTCTCCCTCTCAGTCGTTATGTGTGTGCGTTATGTGTGTGTTTCTCTATCTTGCGCTGCAGTGTGTACGTTATGTGTATGCGCTCGCATAATTTGACACTGTACTGGTTCACACACTCTCTCTCGCCTTTAGTGTGTGTGTGTGCGTGCGTGCGTGCGTGCGTGCGTGTTTGTGTGTGTCTCTGCTTCACACATGCACACGTACATAATGTACACACTCCACAGCCTAAGAGAGAGAAAGAAACACACACACACACACACACAGACACACAGACACACACACACACACACACACACGCCTGCTTGCATAAATGGAAACACTTATCTGTCTGAATCTATTTATTTTTTAAAGGTAAAGTGCAGGTTAATTTGTTCTATTTTTACTTTGTGTTAATTATTTTTATGTATTTATTTTTTTGGGCTGTGGAACGAATAATTAGAATTTCCATTATTTACTATGTTTGGTTTACGAGTGTTTTGGAATACGATCCCACTTCCGGAACTAATTATGCCCGTAGTCCGAGGTTCCACTGTATATTATTCCCTGTGATATGAGCTGTTTCTATAGAAACTAGGGCTGCAACTAACGATTATTTTGATAATCGATTAGTTGGTTGATAATTTTTCTGATTAATCGGATTTTTTTTTTTTTACCTACGCACTTTAATTTGATGTTTTGCTTAACTATATAAACCAGAAATCAGGGTATTATTTATGTATAAAAGTAAACTTTTAAAAATGCAATAGCCACATAGAGTTTAATTACCTTTAATTTTGACATTTAAACCCTATTTTATGTAAATCAACATTTTAGTTTTTAACAATAATTGCAGATGGCAATTGTTATATATATTATATATATGTATATATGTATATAGTTTAAAAAATACACTGACATATTCAGTTGTTAAGAATGACCTCACTTTTAAATTCTCTTAAATTAATTCAACTTAAGAATAATAATAGACTTCTAGATTATTATGATATTATTTTTAATTGAAGTGTCTCTTGCTACATCCTTTTCACGGTTTATACATTATTTCGATCCTCTCGTGTATTTTATCCTTTTTTTTTGTTGTCTCAATAAAATAAAAAATAATAAAAATATTATTTATATATTATAAAATATACATATACACACACACACACACACCATTTTGCTATACTAGACATTCTCGTAATACGGCGACGTAGGGAGAGAAAACAAATCGCTGCTACTGGGTTCACTCTGTTTATTTTGCCCTTTTCCTGCATTTAGCTCTGTATAGCCTGTAGGATGATGGGATATATCCGGTCCTCCGAAGTGTAAAATGAACGTGAAGAAAACGAACTAGAAGTGTTTTGCTTGCGTTTGTTGGGATTTGAACGCCAAGAAAAAGCTGCATGCAACGTTTTTTTTAACCCTGTATAACCGCGCAGCCGGACAAACGCACGTCACCAAAGCCCGTATGAACTCTCATTAACTACTGTACTATGTGTAGAAAAGCCTCAGCACTTCATGCGCGCTCACCGGACACTACGACCGGCAGAAAACCGCTTGATTTTAACGCCCGATAAGAGTTGTTTAATGTAAATTGCTCCCATACCTGGGAGGACTTGGGGCGCGCGCTTTTTCCTGCAAACGCTTCTGTAACCTCCATTGCGCGAGCGGCTGTGTATCTGTGTGTGTCTTTGTGCATCTTGTGGTTGCGCGCCTCAATAACATGAGCAGCCCAACTAATCGATAACGGCATTCGTTGACAACGAATTTCATTATCGATAATTATCGATTTGATCGATTAGTTGTTGCAGCCCTAATAGAAACACTTCAAATAAGTGCATTAATATAATTTGCATTACAGCTGATCAAGCAAGACTTTCTGACCAATCAGAATCCAGAATTTAGGAGCTCTGTAGCAGAAATAGTCTTTAGTTAACAAATAGTTTTTAATTGTAGATTTTAAATCACCATAAACATTCCTCTATCCTGGAACACATTCAGGCTGAGCGTTACTCTAAGTGTGTTTAATCAGAGGGAATTAGAGTTCCTCTTTAACAAATCACAACAACACTTAAGCACAATAGAAAATCAGTCATCGATCTGAAGCGCTGTAGATAAACAGGAAGCATGAAACACAACCGCCGAAAGATTACAGGAAGCCCAGGTGAACACGAAATGTTTTCAGTGTGTACAGTACTGTATGTGCTGAACAACGAAATGGTGAAGAGCTTTGATTCGATTGTGTCAAAACCACCGAAACAAACCGAACCAGACGACTGCTGATGTCCCAGAGGCGGAGATTTGAATGTACTTTAAATGTCTATTTCAGTAACTTCAGCAGTGTCATTAATCATTGTGCTTCATGCATATTTCATCAGGAGGAAGATGAATTTGTCAGCGGAGAGAGTGAGACGCCTCGCTCCTCTTACAGTACACGTCCTGTTTCCCTCATTCATTATGTAGAAACATACTAATATACATGCTGTGTCTATACTCAAACTCAGGTCAATGTCTAGCAGGAATTATAACACACACAAACACACACACGCACACACACACACACGCATGATGACAATATAACAGTGTACTCATTCATTATAACTTGAAGAGTTTTGTTACTGATATCAGTCTGTCCTGGATCGCTGGCTTTTTTACAGCAACTTTTTAATTTACTTTATTTCTAGGCATTTCACACTCTAGGAACTTTAACACTCCAGCAGGAAGAAGTCATACTAAGCTACACACACTGCATGATCAAAAAAAAAGTCTTCCTTTTCTACAAATGCAGAAATGCCTAATGATGGGAATTTTCTGGATTTGTGATTGATTTGTTTTTCCATGTCGTTAGTACGATTATTGTATAATCACGGTTTTAATCAGGGAGAAAAAATAACTATTGCTTATGAACGAACCTTTTTTTTAATCTGACTACACCAGGTCAGCGCGCGCGCGTGTGTGCGTGTGTGCGTGCGTGTGTGTGCGTATGTGTGTGTGTGATTGAACTGTGCTGGAAATGCAATCTGTGTCCTCCTGTCTTTCCCATTTCTCTTCCACATTAATACTCCTCCTGCTACGCCGCTGACCCCCGCTGGTGCCACCCATCAGGCCTGAGCTGCTGTTTCAGGTCTCCGGGAAAATACAACAGTAATACTGTACTGTATTGTATGTAAAGCTGCATTAAATTAGCAAGCAATGAATAATTTTCCCGCGTCAAAGCATTTAAAAATTTTTTCATTTATCTACACTCTATTCATCCTGACAAGTGAATTTCAACCTAAAGAAAAAGCGATGCACTGTGATGACCTATGGATAATATCATCATAATATAGAATATTAGAATAGAATCAGACAAAACGTCTGGACCTCAAATCACTCGGGGGTTGGGCTCAGTCCCTCGTCTTTTATATCGCTTTATCCTGTATTCAGGGTGACGGGGGGCCTGAAGCGTATCCCAGGAGGCTTAGGGCACGAGGCAGGGTACATCCAATCCATCCAGCAGGGTGCCAATCCATAGCAGGGCACACACACATACTGTACTGTACACACATTTATACACTACGGGCAATTAGGGAAAGACAATTAGCCTAACCTGCATATCTTTGGATTGTGGGAGGAAACCGGAGTACCCGGAGGAAACCCACCAAGCACAGGGAGAACATGCAAACTCCATGCACACAGAGACGGGAATCGAACCCGGACCCTGGAGGTGCAAGCGACAGTGCTAACCACTACACCTCCGTGGGGGTTGGGCTGTGATAGGAAAATAATCTTTCAAAAAAACAGTTCAGGGGGACGTAAGGTGAGTAATAGGACACATCAAGATGGATTTTTTTTTGGTGAAATTTTTGTCTGTCTGTTTGTTTGTGCACACATTACGTAAAAACTACTAAATTAATGAAATTTTTTTAATTTAAAATGTTTTGAATAGATCTGGTCTATTTCTGTCACTGTGATAGAAATATTACTGTTGGAAATGTGAGCTTTGTTAAAACATCCTATGAATTATTATCCACATGTTGGTATCACTGTGTGCATCCCACGCACGTTCCTATCGGTCAAGCTCGTGGTAGCCGTGATAATAACATCGCATGCCTTTGAGATGAAAAATTCAACCTGCGTGCAGAATTCTGTCCCCAATTACACTCAACGTTAAGCACCGAGTGCTAAAACAACAGCAAAGCAATCTCTGTGCACCGTGTCCAACCTGACCAGCCCAGTGCTGTGTGACTGGATTCAATTATACTGTATATATTAGCTCATTTCTTTTTTTTTTCATGTCATGCAGTGTGACTGCAGTCGCAGTTCACTGGCAGTCGTTCTCAGCCTGGACTCTGATAGCGCACTCGAGACTTTTATTCAGAACAATTCTGGACTTCCAACATGTGGGAAGGAAAAACTATTTCATTCATGTGTTCGGTGTTCAAGCCTGATTTTATGGCATTTGACATAATTATCCAGTCAAATGAGATTTACATAATTGTGCAAAACTGAAACCAGCTGTCCTGATATAATGCCCAAACACACACACACACACACACACACACACACACACACGCACTCCCTTAATAGAGTTTTAATCCTCTTTCTTTCGGTACTCACCACCAGAGAGAGGGGTCTCTTCCATGACACGACTCCAATCAGACCCGACAGCAGCACCTGCACACAGAGACAAAACCATTCCGTTCATCAGTTCAATCCGATAACGTTACCGAATGTACTGTAAATCAGAAACAGAGTGTGTGTGTGTGTGTGTTCGTGTGTGTCACAGAACTCCACTGTAAACCCTCATACACTCCTCTGCAGTGTTTTGGAGGAGCTGAGCACTTTATCTCTCCTGCGTTCACTCTTTCTCCTTCACCCTCTATTAAACACCTAAAGTAGCGCTGCACCGCGCGACGCCCCGCTCAGCTCCTGACTTATCCCTCGCGCTATTTTCCTCTCCGGAGCATGGCAGAAAACGATCAATAACTCGGGCAATTATGGATGATCCTGGTGTGACAGGATGTTGACACCTTTTTATTTTCTTAAAGTAAATTTACTCCGTTTAAAAAGTCACCCTTTGCTTGTGTGGGTTTCCTTCAGGTACTATAGCGCTGTACCTACCATCATATACTGTACCAGAGTATTACTGTAATTTCATTTACCAATGTACAGTACTGTGTATTAACCTTTGAAGTTAACCAGACTAAATGGCGCTGCAGAGGTCAGTACAACAGGGTCGTTGTAATTGCAAAAAACAAACAAACAAAAAAAAAAAACAATGTTACGATGATAACATTCATCTATCCAGCCATCTACGTAGGAACCTCTGTCGTCCAACTACGGATCGTGGTCATGATTTATTCCCATTTGTATGACCATGGTAGGACATCTGGCCAACATTCAAACACACATTCACACACTACGGGCAATTTGGGAACACAGATTAGCCTAATCGGCACATCTTTGGACTGTGGAAGGAAACTGGAGTACCTGGAGGAAACCCACCAAGCACAGGGAGAGGTGGGAATCGAACCTCTCATCGGCTCAATTGGCTCTCGCACTCAACCAGGACACCCATGGACACATTCCTGCACAATTTATATTTATGTTTCATTCTTGGACTTGCACACAAGTCACTTTCATGCATATCTGCACACCACCCCAGTCATTTTTCTTTATTTACAAAAGATTCCATATTTTCTATATTTTCTCTATTGCACAGAATATTTTATTTGTACAGAAATATTTGTTACTTTATCTTACCTAGCTATTTTTTTTTTCTATTAGGTTTCTTTTTCATTCATATTTATTTCTTATAAATAAGCTTTTACGTTTAAAGTCACTGGCGATCGTGTAAGCATTTCACTGCATATCGTACTGTGTAGGACTGTGTACTGTATGTAACGGATTTGAACCCTCTGACCGCAAGGCCGCTGTGCTCACATGGTACTGTACCGCACTACAGTACATGTACCAGAGCATAGTGTGATACATGTACTATATCAGCAAATAAGTACCGGAACTGTTGAAAATACCATGGAACAGGTACTGCCGGACTATCATGGTACAGGTACTGTAGTAAAATTTCTCATGAGATGGACTGGAGTGCATTGGAGTAAACAAACAAACTAAACTGGGTCAGGGGTAGGTCAGTGGTTAAGGCATTGGACTACGGTTCGGAAGATCCCAGGTTCAAACCCCACAACCACCAAGTTGTCACTGTTGGGCCCTTGAGCAAGGCCCTTAACCCTCAACTGCTCAGATGTGTAATGCGATAAAAAATGTAAGTCGCTCAGGATAAGAGTGTCTGCCAAATGCCTAAATGTAAATGTAAACACTATCTACTATAACCTTTTCCACATACATGAGTCCACAGGTTGGCTGGTGGTACTGTGATTGACTGCGGAAAGAGAGTAAGACCCTCCCACCCAGAGAATACGGCCACTTTGTCTCTGTTGGACTGCTGGCCGTGGACACGTGGACACAGACTTTAAACATAAACGTGTGTTTTTCCTACTGCGTGAACACCGAGGCAGCAGCGTGCTCAACAGTGTGATCTCCACTAGTTATACATTAGCAGCTCTTCCATGTTTTTCCAGATAGACGAAAATACCCGCGAACTGGAAGCAACGCGCTTCCCTTTTTGTCCACGCTCTCCACCAGACCCATTTTATTAATGTTTATTCAGATTTCTCTTTAGCACCCTCTCTTCATCAACACACTCCTGTCTCACCCCCATTCTCACCTTCTATCTCTCTCTTTAAGCGTACACACGTTTCAATTCTGCCTAATCTCGTGACAATATTTTGATTGTAAATTCTTTCTGTCAGCTTCTGTCCGCGCTCACATCACCAACAGGACACAAAATCAGACGAGTCTTATTCCTTATTTATCACCAACTATGTATAAAACTGAGGAGGAAACTTCCTCTCTCTCTCTCGCACACACACACTAACACACACACACACACACACACACACACACACACACACACACACACACACACACACACACACACACACACACATTTGTAATGTGTGTGCTCCCCTGAGCTGAACATAGATGTATAGAGAGTTCTTTATTGACAGTTTCTGTACATTAATAGATTGATCAATATTTACAGGCACTTCATGTATTGTGTGACTACAACATAATAAAATGCTCTTAATAATCTATCAATAAATATCGACTATGAAAAAATAGCCAGTGGGTGTACTTAAAAAGATTGTTATTGATTAGTTGAGCTACTTAACCCGTTAATCGAGATTAAACAGTTGAAATGATACAGCGAGATTATAAATAAATATAATAATAATAATAATAATAATAAGTAAGCAATTAAATAAGGTTGGCATGGTGGCTAAGTGATTAGCACTGTTGCCTTGTATCTCCAGGGTCCGGGTTCGATTCCCGCCTTGTCTGTGTGAATGGAGTTTACTGTACATGTTCTCCCTGTGCTTGGTGGGTTTCCTCCGGGTGCTCCGGTTTCCTCCCATAGTCCAAAGACAGGCAGATTAGGTTAACTGGCATTAACAAATTTCCCATACTGTGCGAGTGTGTGCCTCATGCCCTAAGTCTCCTGGGACAGACTCCAGACCACGTATTTAGAATAAAGCAGTTTAGACGATGAGTGAGTGAGTGAGTGAGAAGTAATTAAATACTTACTGTAGGATGTGCCGAGTCTGGCAGCAGAGTGGCGTGATAAAGCAGAATTACTTTAACCACCCTGAAGTTGATTTACCTTCCCACAAGGCTCATCATGTAGTATTTATAATCCTCTAATACCATATTTTATTTACTTTACAGTTTGTACATACAGTAGTGCCAAGTCAATATTAATATCCACAAACGAAGTTAGTTTCTGCTTATGTGTCAAAAATGAAAGTTGAGGCTGGATGTGCAGTACTGTTAGCACCGATTTCTAACACGGAACTGTGAGTAAAGTGATCACTACACCCAAAACAAAGAGAGACGTAAACCGAATGATTGTAAGAAAAAGACACAAACCATGAAGAACCGTCACAAATGTTCCAGGTGCTATAAAGTTCTCCAAATAATAGGACAAATCTCAGCTCGTGATGATCAGAGAAACCGCTAGGGCTGGGTATCGTTTAGGAATTTTCCATATCACCACTGCGGCACTAATTAATAAAACTGTACAAAATAAGAATTGAATTGGGAATCTTATTTCCATTCATTTCAAATTTCCAGACGTTTGCTGTAGCTGTTCAACCACTAATTACGTTGGAGTCGCAGTTTTTTATACGTCACCAGTATTTTATCATTTTTTCCTACTCTAGCGGAATTTCGTATCAGCAGCAAAAACATATACTGTAGCTCTTAGTCTGCGCTACTTCAGCAACATTTTCTAGCTATAGCTTAGAATAATAGTAACACTGCACAAAGTATAATACAGTTTTACCAAAGGTAGCATTTTCTGACATACAGTACTGTAGTGGTAGTACTTTCTGACACTATAACACTATCAGAATGTCATCCCTGAAGCGTTAACACTGGCAGCACACACTGTTTTAATATTTTTTTCTCAAATCAAATACAGTAAAATGTACAATAAAACCCAAACCCAAAAACAACTCACCCTTTTCATACGAAGTATCAACTCAGAATTCAATGGCAGTTGTAGTGGTATGGATTAACGAGTGCTAAAATAATGAAACATGGCATGTTTTACTGCATTATGAGTGCAATACGCTCGGGTAGGACAGAATGATAGAGTAGGTAGGACGAATTTATAGAACACCAGCACCGCACTTATTATAGTAATGTTCAGTTTAGTTAACAATGATGTACGAATTATATTTTGCTATAAACATTGCCAGCTAAAATCTCAGTCATACAGGTCTTGAGGAGAGCTCTGTAACGTGAGGGGATTTTAAATGATACCTGAAGACGAATGTGGTTTGTTTCGAACACAGTGCAACTTTAAATTCATTCATTAGTTCATTCATTTCGTTGTTCCGTGGGTCTGGACAGCGAGGTCCTGTTTCTAGCTCCCGCATCATGCACTAATAAAATCATTGGGGATCGTATAATAGAGTCAGACTTTGGCTAAACACCGCAATCAAGCTTTTCAAACTACAAGACACATGAGTGCCGTCTCTAGATGTTGTAATTATTGGCTCATTACTGGTGGTGAATGACAAAGCTCTTGTCGATACAAGATATTATCTAACACCCCCATTACAGTGGAGAGTGTGTAAAGGAGGTGAAGAGGCGGGTACAGGCAGGTTGGAACGGGTGGAGAAAAGTGTCAGATGTGTTATGTGACAAAAGAGTATCAGCGAGAATGAAAGGAAAGGTGTACAAGACAGGGGTGAGACCAGCGAGACAGTGGCACTGAAGAAAAGACAGGAGGCAGAGTTGGAAGTAGCAGAGCTGAAGATGTTGAGCTTCTCTTTGGGAGTGACAAGGATGGATAGGATCAAGAATAAGTTCATCAGAGGGAGAACCCATGTTAGATGTTTTGGAGATAAAGTCAGAGAGGCCAGATTGAGGTGGTTTGATGCTGAGGTTGGAACTGCCAGGCAGGAGGTCTAGAGGAAGACCAAAGAGGGGATTTATGGTCATGAATTTAGTTGGGGTGAAAGAAGAGTGAATCATCCTGAAAGGGAACAGCCGAAAGACAAAGTAGACCCTATTCCACTAGACCGAATTTGCAACCAAATCTACACCAATGTAAATTCTTTATGGCCTCTGGAGAGCTTGGTAGAGGTCGCTAAGGACTCCTTACAGCCTCTATTGGCTTTGGTGTGAATCCTGTGTTCGTTAGTGTCCCAACTACACTATTCAATTACATCTCGGTAGCGATTCAATATTGGTTCTTCAGTGCCATCATCGAGTCACTATAGACTCTTAAGCATTGGTGTCGCCTACTTACGTGTACGGCAGCATTCATGTCAAAATTCACTGTACAGTCGTTTTCATGTCCTAATAAATTTGTTAAATCGTAACAGCTCAATGCAGGGTCGCTACACTTGAAAAATTTACTGGACTCGTTACCGACCACAACGACTTTGGAGCCACTTTCAAATCAGGAGCAGTCGGGAGACGGCGGTAGCAACTTCGCATGAGTGGAAATTCAGTCAATGCCATGTTTTTGGTTTTCTTAAATCCGTTTTCTTCTGTACGAACTGCACAAAAGCGCGACAAATGCATTCAAGTAATCTAATAACAGGAAAAACTCAATGATCTAATTTTTAGCATTCTCGCTACAAGCAGCACAGCAATTAGCATAATTAAGTTTCAGCAGGGAAGTGGAGCATCATCACATTTGAAATACTCACACTCAAATGCTCAAATTAATTTATGGAGTAATTGAACAAGCACACATCTCTAATACTATTTAGACAATACATACATTAACCAGTGTTACTGCTTTGTGTGTGTGTGTGTGTGTGTGTGAGTGTGTGTGTGTAGTTTGTATGTTCTCCCCATGCCTGGTGGGTTTCCATCCACCATCCAATGTCATGCGGTGTACACTGATCGTCATTCCCAAACTGCCTGTAGTGTATGATGGAGTGTGACAGCTTGTGCTCCGTGATGTGTTGGTTCCCCGTCCAGGGCGTATCCTGCCTCGTACCCTGAGATCCCTGGGATAGGCTCCAGGCCCGTCATGACCCAGCGCAGTATAAAGTATAGAATAGTCATTGAAGAAGCCAAAACCACACAAATCGTATGAGCTAAAAGTCTTCACCCTGTCTACCTGATAAGAAACTGAGGCCATTCATTTACATGGTGATTATTTTAAAATCAACAACCGCAGAATTAAATTACATCCTCAGCGTGACGGACGCTGATACAGCGAGCCGAAGTGTTTGTCTTCGCTTTCCATCCGCGGCCCCCGGAGACCAGACGCGATTCGATTTAAATGACAATGTCGTCCTGTCATTAAAATCTCTCTCTAACTGCCGAGGATGTGCTCGAATTCCCGGCGCTCGGAAGTGCACCGCATTTCTCAAGCGAGGTTTTATTTATTTATTTAGTTTGTTTTTATAAAATTGTACACCGCACTCATTTTCCCTGCATATTTCCATAATTCATACAGTACAGTGAAAGGAAAGGAGATAAGGAGAGAAAGAAACGGAGAAAGATGTGAGAGGCTTCACTTCCTGTTTGCTCTTATGAATTATTGATCTCACGCTCATGTGTGAGATGGAGAGAGAAGGAGGAGGAGGAAAAGAAAAAAAAAACGATAAAGACGGAGAGAAAGTGACGGGGAGAAGGTTTTTGGCTGGCTCACTCGGGTAGATTAGGGGCAGATGAGCCGATGTTCAACACACCTTTTCACACCTCGACTCATACTGTCACTATTTATTACAAGCTTCCTGCATCACATTTACACACACACACACACACACACACACACACACACACACACACACACACACACATACACACACACACACTCAGTTGTTTATGGTAGCACCTGCTCCCGTGACCCTCTAACCCACAGGGACGTGTGTAAATGGAAGAGATGGTTGCGGCTCTGCGCCCGTGCCGCTTCCTCTTTTTATTTTATTTTCACTTTAGACCTGCCGTGTTTACGGTTCCCCACAGGCCACTCATCAGCGCACTCTCCACAAAGCGAGGCGCGCTATAAAGGGCTATAAAGAGCTATAAAGCTAACAGCGCACTGACGACGCGTGCAAATCGGCGAGTTACGAATTATCACGGTTAGGGGCCGAAGCCTCCGGTTAGTGCTCTACTTCATTTACTGCTGCTTTAACATTACTGTCTAGGGTTTTGATGGCAGACAACGACAGAAAAAATGACATATATATAATGTATATACTACACTAACATTAGGTATTATTTTTTACATTTGAACGGAATAGTTTAGGTAATAGATTCCTCATGCAAATCTTAATGCCACGGTAACAAAGCAGAGAGGTTTGTGTCTACAAAAGGACAAGGACACTTTGGAGCCTGAGACATACTGTACCATATCACTCGGTTACAGTATAAGGTGACCTTAATTAAGTGTCACACAGCATTAAAAGAAGAAGCCATAATGTGGAACTGACTCAGCCATCGTGCTCTTATTTTTCTTTTGGATTTTTCACTGATTTTCTCCCTAATTTAGTCGTGTCCAATTCCTCCCCGCCACTAGGGGGCTCCCACATTAAGGCTACTACTACCACCCAGTCGGGAGGTTTCCTCCGAAAAATGTGATGCCAGCCGACAGCATAGCAGTCCGCATTAGTACTTTCTAACTGCTCACTCATGCACAGTTGGGCACGCACAATCCTTCTGTTTGTGTGAGCTCACAGACGCCCCTGATTGGCTGTAGAGCTGTGATTAATGTGTGAGCACTAAGTACCTCTCATCCCTCCCCTCTGAGAGAGCTCGGCCAATCAGCTTTCTCTAGACCTCCAGCTGCGAGAGGTTACAGCATCACCCGGGAATCGAACCAGCGATCCCCGGATGATAGGGCGAGCTCTTTACCATCTTTACCACTTTATCATCTTGTCCTTCTTTTGTACAGCAATCCTAATAGTCTTAAACGATGGTCTTTTCCCTTTTTTTTTTAGTTAATATCATTTATAAAAACACAAAGGCTATTTAACTTGCGTGTGTATGGAGTTTGTATGTTCTCCCAGTGCTTGGTGGGTTTCCTACGGGTACTCCGGTTTCCTCCCACAGTCCAAAGACATGTAGATTAGGTCTTTTAATTACTGTTGCCAAATTGCCCGTAGTGTGTGTATGTATTCGCGTGTGAATGTTGACCGGAGGTTGTAAAATGGGAGTAAATACAGTGGTCACCATCACTAGCCTTCACGGCCCCAAGTTGGACTACAGAGATTCCTAGATGGATGGATGGAGTTAATCAATGTGTAAAATGTGTGGTGTCCTGGAATACGGCCATCTGTTCCATCAGGGAAGAAGACAAACTCCACAGATGTGATAACCTGGTCATTCAGTACATTCAGGTGGTCAGCTGACTTCATTTTATTGCCAGAGACAGTGGCACTGAAGAAAAGACAGGAGGCAGAGCTAGAGGTAGCAGAGATGAAGATGTTGAGGTTCTCTTTGGGAGTGACAAGGATGGATAGGATCAAGAATGAGTTCATCAGAGGGACAACCCATGTTAGATGTTTTGGAGATGAAGTCAGAGAGGCCAGATTGAGGTGGTTTGGACATGTTCAGAGGAGAGATTGTGAGCATATTGGTTGAAGGATGCTGAGGTTGGAACTGCCAGGCAGGAGGTCTAGAGGAAGACCAAAGAGGAGATTTATGGATGCAGTGAGAGAGGACATGAAGTTAGTTGGAGTGAAAGAAGAGGATGCAGCGGATAGGGTGAGATGGAGGCAGTTGATTCGCTGTGGCGACCCCTGAAAGGGAACAGCCGAAAGACAAAGAAGAAGAACGTTGCTGAGTCTAGACCTGACAACACTCCAGAGGCTTGTACAGTGGACACTATGCATAATGGGTGTATCGCTTCATGCGCTTCCCTGACACGCCCATCGCTGTGGAATAGGGTCAATGGACTCATCAGATCACATGACCCTTTTTCCATCGCTCCAAAGTCCAGTCTTTATGATCCCTAGCAAACTGAAGCCTTTTTTTTTTTAGATTAGTCTCAATAACAAGTGGTTTTGTTATGGACACACAGCGGTTTAGTCCCAGTCCTGTGAGTTCTCATCACATTGTGTGTGTGTGAGTGGAAATGCTCCAATTGTCACTACTGATTTCTACTAGCCATTTTTTTATTTAGCAACTTCACCAAGTGATCCCGGATCGAGCCCATTCATGATTTTTTCCCTCCACCACAGATTCTGTGAATCTGATGGTTCAACTCGAACCTTCCAGGATTTAATGCACTGGACAGTTGTTAACCCAATTCCAGTCATTTCAGCTATTGTCTCTCCTTAATTGTTTTTTTTGCCTGATGCAGGATGATCATTTCAATGCCTTCATATAAACCAACAGTTTGCCGCTGTTACAGAAAACTAATCAGCACATTTACAGTAAGTCAGAAGAACGGTTGCATAAAGCATGACTCTGAACTGAAATCGTCCTCACGGCTTAACAGGTACGATTTCATGGCTTGGATCCAGCTAGTACAGCTCCAAGTCTCCCGCTCAGATGAGATTAGCATACCCAGGAGAATACGGCTTCCACTTAGCCATTAAAAAGTGTGTGTGTGTGTGTGTGTGTGTGTGCTGGGTGAAGAGTGAAGACTGTAGGTGTTGATACAATACACCGCCTGGAAAGCGGTCGATGGAAATGCAATGGTGACCACAAACAAGTGAGCAGAGCAATAAGACTATAAATGTAATCAACGGGCCACAATCAATAAAACGCCTAATAGGAGATTTAGAGTGAATAAAACTAATAGTCTGAGAGCATTCTACACGATCTCGAGCTGAGAACCGCACACGCGTGTCTGCACTCGAGCCATGATGTCAGGGATGACTGTTGTAGCCGGTGAGGAGAAGAGAAAGGAGACGAGACCGACAAGAAATCTTCAGCTGGTTTGCTCTCATGAATTATTGATTTCACATCCGTGTGCAGCGGACAGAGGGAGGAAGGAGAGTGTGTTACTTGTACAATGCACTCCATTGCAGGTTAGACTTCTCTGACTTTTGACATTTCTATCTGTTGTATAAGTTATATCTATAAATGTCTCTACAGCATAACGTATACATCTGCAGTACGGAGGGGAACCACCAGGGAGCGCCGGATACGATACCATGTGATACAGTATGAGGACAGGAGTGGCTCAAACTGTTAAGGCTCTGGGTTACTGATAGAAAAGTTAGAGGTTCAAGCCCCGGCACTGCCAAGCTTAACCCCGTCTGCTCTAGGGGGCGCTGTATCCTGGCTGACTCTGAGCACCAACACCAACTTCTTACCTGGGATATGCGAGAAAAATAAACACATAATGTCACTGTGCTGTAAGGAAGATGACAAATACAGTAATTGTACATTTGTATACCGAGGTGCCGCTGTATTTTGTTACAATTCTAAACAGACTAAGCAAATAATTTGCTCCTAGCATGAAGGACACTGTGCTGAGTGTTTAGAGTGCACCAGGCAGGGTACACCCAGGACAGGGTGCCAATCCATCGCATGGCACACACACACACACACACACACACACACTCATTCAATTTGGGAACGCCAATCACACTAATCTGCATGTCTTTGGACTGTGGGAAGAAACCGGAGTACGCAGAGGAAACCCACCATGCACGGGGAGAACATGAAAACTCCACAAACACAGACCCCAAGCTGGGAATCGAACCCTGGACCCTGGAGGTGTGAGATCACAATGCTAGTCCACTGTAGGGCCACCTACTGTAAACTTATACAAAAGTAAACTTTTCCCTTTGAGCGGTAACAGTAAGTCCAAGTCACACCAGGATGACATGGATGATTCCTGATTAAAACTGATGACCACCATTGATGAGCCCAGTAGCTACAGAGACACCATGCATTTTGGCCAGGACTGGATACAAACGGAATTGTTTCAATACGATCGAGTATCGAAAAGTTTCTCATCACTCGGCCTCATGTGATGTCATTTGATACCTAACGAGTAAATGTAATTAGCGTCAGTGAGCCAGTAAACACGCAGAACAGCACAGTATTTTGAAAAGCTTGACTACAGTGTGGGTTGCATCGTACTGTACAAATGGCTACATGATGCAATACAAAAAGGACATCGCTGTCCAGACCAACAATAATGAGACACCTGAATGTGTGTGGACTGCTCGGTGTTGGAACAAACCAACCACAGGCTTCGTCCTCTCCTCGTTCAAGTTCACATAACTTTATAAAACTTCATTCAAAATCACCAACTTAGGCCACTTGTACACAGTTGTTTACTAAATTTAACATTAATGTATTAACTGCCTATCTAACGGTAGCAAAAGCATAACAAAATAATTAGTTTCAGTGTCCTTTTCAAAGACAATGCTTAGATTTTATACTCATCAGGTCCTACTGTACTAATCCCAAATATATAGGGAAAAAAATGCATACAAAAAAAAATATATCTCAGGTCTTAAGTGGCTAAACTGGGACGTTGATGTAACCTTAGATGGGACCTTAGATATTGAGGGAGCTCACTGAGTCAGAAGCTGAAGTGTTCATTTATTAGAGACTCACTACAGCAACTGTCTGCTAATACAAATGTCCCCAATTCTATTCTGGCTTTTATACATTTTAATATATTGATATTAACAGACTGTGTTGTGCATGAATGCGCAGAAACTTCACTGTTCACTGAACACACGTTGCACATTTTTCGGGGAAAACGGTGAACTGAAATGTTCAGTATGCAAGAAAAACAAATTGAAAGTGAACGCTGTTAGCATGCAGGCTGCTGAGCGCCAAAGCCTTCGTTCAGTCAATTTATATCATCATCAAGTTCCAGTGAGGCAAAGAGGAATGTCTCTCTCTCTCTCTCTCTCTCTCTCTCTCTCTCTCTCTGTCTCTCTCTCTCTCTCTCTGTCTCTCTCCAGTCAGACTAGATGAAGTGAATTGCATGAGGATCAGAATCCTCTGGTGTCGTGACACTGCACTGCTCAGCTTACCCTGTTTAGGGGAAAAAAATCCAAAACTAAGAAATAAATTACAGTATATAATTTTAATGTGTGTAAACGCTGAGCTGGGTCTTGTGAAGCATGACAATGTAAAGGGACACATACAAGTCACGGGAAATGGGTTTATTTTTTATTTTATTCTGTAAAACAACAAGTGTAGAAAATGGCAGGGTCGCGAAACATAAAATTAAAGAGTTAAAACAAAAACAGTGAAACCACCCTGTTTTATATACAGTAGGTTTATGAGTTTTTTTTACGATATAAATAAAATACATTGGTCAGAACTTGCTCTTTCAATGATATCTTTATGTTTTATATATTGGAGAACCCAGAAAATGTCTGTACTGTATGTCTGTCCAGCATCACACAAAACTGGCTGGACAGATTTTTACTTTGCAAATCAAAATGTTAATTACAAGTGAAGTTATAACTAGTTTTGAGCCAATTTATGTCACAGCATCTAGCACATTTTTGGACGAATTTTTTTCCCCTCAAGGTGGGCGTGGCCATACGCTTTACTCAACAGGGCCAATCAAAGCGATAGTTTACTGTGTATAGACATACTGTAGTATGCAGAAGACACAGAAACGAAAGCATGACACAGCATGGCTAACTCCAAAAAATGCTGCATACACCATGAAAACTGAACCCTTGCACCATAAATTAAATCAAATTAAGAACAGTTATGTGTCAGATGCTGATCAGAGTATTTTTAGCTTTTTTTTTTTTTTTTTGGATTTTTTTTCCAGATTTTCACCCTAATTTAGTCATGTCCAATTCCTCCCGGTCACTAGGGGGCTCCCACATTAAGGCTACTACTACCACCACTCAGCCGGGAGGGCCGAAGACTACGTGACTACGTGGTTCCCTTCGAACCACGTGACGCCAGCCGACCGCATCTTTTCTAACTGCTCGCTCACGCAGCGTTGGAAGCGGCGTAACACACTCGGAGGACAGCGCTATTCACTCCTTCCGCTTGCGTGAGCTCACAGACGCCCCTGATTGGCTTTAGAGTGATTAATGTGGGAGCACGAAGTACCTCTCATCCATCCCCTCTGAGAGAGCTCCGCCAAACAGCATAATTTCTAATATATTTCTTATTTGGCTAAATTGGATCTTACAAAATTGGTATAGAAAAAAAGTATTATTTAGGATCTGCTCTGTATCAGTATCAATATTGAAACTTTTTCAAACGACACACAGCCCTATTATTTGGCGAATCTGGAAAATATATAAAGAAAGTTAATGAAGCAGCCGTGTCGCACTTGTACCGCTCTGAGCTTATTAAACATCTACACGCTCGGCTGTAAAGCGTATTCGACTTCATTATAAGTTGTAGGAACGTCTGCCAAAAGAAAAAGTGTAAATGCAACTCTTATTAAATCTCCACTCGGCCCTGCGAGAGGGCTCGGAGGAAAGCGGAGAAGAAGAAGAATGGAAGAGGGATTTTCTCCTTCACTGCACTTTCAACAGGATTAAGACACGACACTTAGTGGCATTAGATACAGCTCATTTTCAGAGGTTGTGCACGAAAGACTGGGAGCTAAAATTTATATCTATATAATATATATTTTTTAAAAATCTGATCTATCAAGTAGCAGACACCGGAAACTGGAAAATGAACTCAATTTTTTTTTAAAGAGCGCTGTTCGAGGACTCTTATAAATCCAGCTCAGCCATATATTTCCTGATATTATAGAACATGACTACATGGATTATTAATCTCTCTTGCATAAAATGTTTTTAACCCCCCCCCAACGCACACACACACACACACACACACACACACACATTGCTGTAAATTAGCCTGTAGCCTAAAGAAATTATTAGGTGCCAGCAGTAACACACCATCAATCAGACAATGTGTCGCGACACCAGATTTAATTCCATGATTGAACTCTGGAGGATAATAACACTAATAATAATGATAGTACAGTTTTCGGTGAAAGGGTGTATTAGTCCTTTTAGTCCTACGTACAGTATATAACACATACGAGGTGTGTGTGTAGGTGGGGGGTGTACGTGGCTACCTCGGGCACCATCATTAATCATTGCACATGGTTTAGGTTAAATACCTTCACACACAGAGAGAGAGAGAGAGAGAGAGAGAGAGAGAGAGAGAGATGTGTGGAAGTGGGAAGATGATAAATTTACCGTGTGATACCGTTTATCAGGACGTCACCATTATATACACTATAGAATGAAAGATGATGTAGAACCTGGATTTATACCAAGAAGACATCAGAAGTTATATATATATATATATATATATATATATATATATATATATATATATATATAGGAATGCTGGCGGGACAATTGTGTAGCTGTTAGCACTATCAACTCGCACCTCCAGTGTCCGGGTTCGATTCCCACCTCAGGATCCATGTGCATGGAGTTTGCATGTTCTCCCTGTGCTTGGTGGGTTTCCCTCCCTGGTACTCCGGTTTCCTCCCACAGTTCAAAGACATGCAGATTAGGCTTATCAGCGTTCCCATACGAGTGTGTGTGTGTTTGTGTTGTGGTAAAACATCAGTACACACAACACTTCTTCTTCTTCTGTACCAACAGACAACAGAAGCTGGTCAAGTCCACGCTGTGACGCTGACTGCATACACACTGTACTGTATGTTCTCATCACTTCCATCACCCGTCTTTCCAACATCTCCATGGTGACGTCAGTAATTTGTACAGTCCGCACGTCTGCTGAAACAATCTGCTGCCTTCATACTGAAGGGATTGTCAGGTGGATTTACTCGAGCATTTCCCACTTGGATGTAATAATTTGTGTTCGTGTTTTTCAGGGAAATGAAGCATCATGAACTACAATCTTACATCTCATCAACATGCGACCTACAGTAACGTAACCGACGTCACCCGACTGCTGAAACACTCGACTTCACTTCTCATGTGGCTGTGATGCGAGTCGAAAACCCTGGCTGGTTCTGACTTCGGGTTCTGACTCGCCTCGCCTCACTGAAATCATTCAGTGTTTTGTAAGAGAACTGGCCTCGGCCCAGATCCTCCGCTGTTCATCCTCTTAATGAAAGAGCTGTTTACTGGCTGTGTGTACACCTGGGACTCACACTCATTAACACATAGTGACAAGCTGGCCATTTAAATACCAGCATAAAAATCACACAGCTGTGAAATAGCCACGCTGACAACAACCTTGTGCTTCTCAACACGGCTGGAAAATAAATAGGGCGGCTGGTTGTGGAAAAGCGTGACGGCCTTCGAGCTTGATGAATGATTTTAAAAGACCATTTAGAATTTCGTCAACCATACAGCAAATGTACAGTATGTAGTGAACTTTATGAAAGTGTATACAGTTAGTTCCTGTTGTACATTCAGTCCTGAATTTGTGTAAATATAGCAGTACCTCGGCATACAAACTAAATTTGTCGTAGCATAAGAAGCATTTTCCGCGCGCGAGCCGAACCGAATGCTGGCTAAGTCGCGTGTATGTCCAAGAACCGTTCAAAACTTGTTTGCGTCAGTGGAAAGCCAAGCGAAACGAGTTTGCATATTGTTTCTTGTTATTTTTTTTTGCATTTTGTTCAAGAAGCAAGAACGTTAGGAAGAAGAAAAAGGAGCCGCTTCCAGTTTGGTTTTTAAAGCAGGTTTAATGTCTATGTATTTCATATTTTCCTTTTCTCTGTTTTTACACACAACAATATAATTATAATGTTGGAAGCTCGTAATATTGGTAATAGTTTTGAGTGTTTGAAACGGATTATCTGCATTTACATTATTTCCTATGGAAAAATGCGTTTCACAATACAAGAACACGCCTTTGGAGCGGATTAAACTCGTACGCCACGGTACCACTGCGCTGTAGTTGAGTGTCTTTAATTATTATACATTTATACCTCAAGTGATTATCTTTAATTAATAGAGCAACATAATATATGCATTACACTAGATACGATATCATCATGATCCCCAGGCGGCGAGTCCATTTGTATTGTGATTCTTTAAGTATCATGGTTTTACAAATACCTCAATTCTATAAATTGTTTTTGTTACAATTCTTAAATTGATTCCACCGTACTGTACACACCAAAAAACTGTGGGATTTCAGAGGAACTGCAACATTTTACCATCTCGAATGCAGACATACAGTATAAAAATGGACTTATTTAGAGTTTGTTAATGTGGGCAAAAGTAAATAATCTGTGGTATGAACGTGTTCAGGAGTTTGTGCTCGGCTTTTATTCCTCAACATGAACAAGAGCAGCGTTACTGACGCTTTTGTAAATGTGATGGAATTTTGAGCTCGATTCAGCCGAAGAAATCATTCACACATAATTATCATTTAATCAAGCAGATTAAATGATTTAATCATGTCATTAGAGCAATAACATACATTACTCAGCAAAAAAAGAAAACAATTCTAAGAACCAAAGAACAAACAGTAATATTTTCTTTTCCGTTAAAATGTGCAGTATGTATTAAAATTACTGACATTCTTATAATACAGAAAATGTGTGTGTGCCAAAGAATCCACTTTTTTAGCGCTGAACTATGCTACAGTATATTGCTTTTGGTGAAAGTCTGACTTGAAGGTTTAATAAATTTTTTATTAATAAATACTATAAATGAAGCTGACAGGATTAATAATAACGCTATTGATAATCATGTGCGTGCACTGGGTGTGTGTGTGTGTGTGTGTGTGTGTGTATGCGGTCTATTCCGTCATTTATCTTAAGTTAGATTCATTATTCAGGTCAGTGTAGTTTCAATAATATACTGTAGTTTCATAATATATCTTTTTTATTTTGTCAGGGACAATTATTAGGAAATATTGCTGCGAGTCCAATCAAAAATAATATAAATAAGAGAAAAAGAGACAATTTACTCAAAAAGTCATATTGAAACCAATGTTTTATTGAAGGAGAAATACTCTATTAAAGAATTGTGCTGAACTTTAACTATAAATCCTCTGTGTGTGTTTGAGGTCAGAATATCGCTCGCTGCATCGGTGTGTGTTTTCAGCACTGCACTGCATATATATATACTGTACAGCTCTTGTAATGTGGGAACAGGGTTCGACAGTGGAGAAGAAGAAGAAGAAAAAGAAGTGAGAGAGACAGAATGGAGGTAGAAATGGGGGCCACGGTTGTTGCCGTGGAAACCTTCTCTGGCCTCTTGCCAAGCTTCAAAACGCTTTTCCATTTAGCCCTCAGAGAGGAAAGGGACTGCAAATCTCATTCAGCATCAACATGCAACACACACACACACAAACACACACACACACTAACATACACGACATGCATGCACAGACATCACATATGCTGGAACAGACTCTCGGTCGCTGCAGGCCGGATGCATTCGCAGCAATATCGTACCTGCGTCTCGTCTAACCCGCTATTCTCGAACACCGCAGGTTTCCGTTTCACGAAGTCAATCGGCTCAGATCCACCACGTCGATGCGCAACACGAGGAAACAAAATGATAAGTGTTCAAATGTGTTCTCTTTAATCATATTTGCAGCAGGTCTTACTGTATCTGGTAGAGTGCGTTCTGGATTAATGATTTGTGCCATTGGCTCTGCGTTCTTGCCGGGACATCCGAAGTGCTTTTCGCCGTGTAGGTCACTGAGCTCCGGCCTGAGGTGACCAAAGAAGGAAAAATGAAGGAGTGCACTTTACGAGCGGAGACAAAGATGAAGGCGTTTGATGGTTTAAGACACTGGAACAGTTCTTGCAAGAACATATAGTCGAGTGCGTTAGTAAAATCCATCAAGCTCCATGATGAAACTGTCTCTCATAAAGACCTTCCCAGGAAAAGCAAGACCAAAACGTAGGAGAAGCTCATTTAGAGTCACCAGACTCAGAAATCACCAATTAATGTAACAACAGAACCTCAGATTAGAGCCGTTATGAAGGATTTACAGATCAGAAGTAGCAGATATACATCTCAATATCAACTGTTCAAAGGAGATTATTGTGTATTTTGGATGTATTGTTTTATAGTGTAGAAAGAAATAAACATCAGGGACGACCATGAAGATAAAAGGGGTGGTCCAAACTTTTGACTGGTAGTGTAAAGTGTGTGTAACAAGGAACGGCGACAATTTTTAAAAGTTTAGAAGCTATATTCAATAAAGTCACTAAACTTTACACCGCTTTATTCTGTATACAGGGTCGCTGGGGGACCCGGAGGCCCTCGACCCTCGACAGGGTTCCCATCCATTGCAGGGCACAAACCCACATAGACACTCATTCGTTCACACACTATGGGCAAATTAGTCTAATCTGCAAGTCTTTGGACTATGGGAGAAAACCGGAGAACCCGGAGGAAAGCCATCAAGCACGGGGAGAACATGCAAACTCCATGCACAGACACGAACCCTCGAGGTGTAAGATATATCTCAGTCCTAAAACCCATGTCCATTTCCATGGTAACGCACATCAAGACATCGCTGCATGAACAATCCCAAAAAATATATTTTTGGAAATCTTATCAGCCTCCATTTTTTCCCCCACCATCATATCCACATCTACTGGTGGCTAAGGTCCAGTTTCTCTTCCTTAATTAAATTGAAGCGTATGCTGATTAAAGTGGACCCTCTTTTAAAGCAGGAGATCAGAGCTGCATCATCTGTACGCTGTGTAATGGAAAGGCAGCACTACGGTCTGGTTTGCATAAAAGCAATTCCCTGCACCAGCAGTTTCCCATGACGTATCGCGCTCAATTTGGTGATTGCATCCTGTAACCATGACGGCACCTTGATCAAATAAACCTGTCCGGTGGGTGATACAGTCGATCCCGTAAGTAAGCGTGGACGTGTGCTGTAAATTCGCCTGATCAGGACCACACCCGCGCCACAGCGGACACTTGGGGTTACTATGGTGTAGCATCTGTGATGAGGAACTTCAGATGGTATAAGTATAAAAGTCAGAACCTTCTTCATGAGAAGTATGAGGGATTGTTTTATTACAAATCCAACGCTGACCAAAACGTATGCGTGCTTGGATGTTTGACTGGAATCAAGTGAGGACATTACTGTACTGCTGTTGTGACCATACATGACATACATACATGTTCCATGGATGACAAACATTAAATCCTCATGTGTTTAAGTAACAAAAGGCGGAATAAATAGAAAAAAAATATTGGGTAATGGGTGACGGTTATTTATAAGAAATAAATAAATAAAAGGCTGTAACTTGGTAATTTATTGTTCTCAAAGCGTTGTGGTGACGATAATTTTGCAACATTATGGACGTTGGAACATTAGGTTGGTATTAGGTAATTTTTGAAAGTTGGATGAACAACATGACGATGGGATAACGGTTGAAGAAATGCTAATAACAATAACTTCAAAACAATTTTAATTAATACCAAACAGAATTTAGTGATCGGAACTTGAAATCGGAGGCCGATTGAAACCGGTGAACCTGAAACCGTCTCTGTCTGCATGGAGTTTGCATGTTCTCCCTGTGCTTGGTGGGTTTCCTCCGGGTACTCCGCTTTCCTCCCAAAGACATGCAGGTTAGGCTAATAGGCGTTACCAAATTGAGTTTGTGAGTGTGTGCCCAGTGATGGATCGGCACCCTGTCCAGGGTGTAACCTGCCTCGTGCCCCAAGCCTCCTAGGATACTGTAGTCTCCAGGCCCCCGTGACCCTGAATACACAATAAAGCGATATAGACGATGAGTGAGTGAGTGATAGAACTTGAAATCGGATAACTGCTTAGAGAGAGAGAGCACTGTGCGCTTACCACTGCACCACTAGTGGGCATGCTGCTCTCACTCACTCATCGTCTGTACCGTTTTATCCAGTATACTGTACAGGGTCACAGGGACCTGGAGCCAGGAGACTTAGGGCACGAGGTGTGGTACACTCTGGATAGGGTGCCAATCACACATATACACTCACTCACACACTAAGGGAAATTTGGGAAGGCCAATTAACCTCATCTGCATATCTTTGGATATTCCTGTGAAGGGAAACCGGAGTACCCGGGGGAAACCCATCGAGTACGGGGGAAACATAAAAACTCCATGCACACAGTGACCGGTAATCGAACCTGGACCATGGAGGTGCAAGGTGACAGTTCTAACCATTAAGCCACCGTGCCGCCAGCCTTGTTGCTAAAGCTAGTAAATGCATGTACATAACGACAAACACCAAAAACAGAAATTTAACAAATAATAATTTGGAAAGCAGGCAAAATAACCTGAACTCCTCACGGTAGCATTTCGGAAATAACATTTACATTTAACATTAAAGCACTCAGAGATGTGAGACCTAAGATGCACACACTATATCCGTCTCAACTTCCGAGCGAATTCTAAACCCTGTTAGAAACTTGGGACCATGGATGTCTTATAGAGACGTTAATCAATTAACAAATGTTCAAATTTCATCTTATCAGTGACTCCAGCATGTGTAGAGTACGGTGTCAAAGAGCATTATATTAAAAATGTTTATTATATTAACAGGGATTTTGCAGAGTTCATGCAAAGCTGGTCTCGTATCTCATGCTAATCTTAAACTTAATATTAGCAGCATTTCAGGACCATACTGGACACAGTGTGAGTGAAATTACCATCCAGAATTATTGGCACCATTCATGTGAATTATTAACTTCCTCACTTTCGGTAAGCACTTTATCCTGGTCATGGACGCCCCATTAATGTGTGCAGGGAATTCTGGGTGTGGAACAGCCACAGAGCTTGGAAAAGACACCAGTCTATCACAAACACACACACACACAAAATATTCGCTCATAGGGGGATGGGTTGTTGCCAAACCACACACTGGTGTGATTTGGGGAGGTTGAAGGAATCCAGTGTTTGATGTGTTGAAGCGAACTACAGAGAATATCATAGAGAATATTTCAAATAAGCTGCTTATAGATGAGAATGTGACCCTTATATGACATCGCATTTGCTGTCATTTGCCATCTTTTCTGTAGCCATATACTGTAAAAGCTATTAAACATTGAGCCATGAGAAGATCGATAAAGACGGACCAAGCTGACCAACAGTAATGTATTTTAATCGCAGCTGCTTCAGTCCCATCAGGAATAACTTTACCGGAGCACATTAACCAAAATTAACATTCCAGAACATTCCACTCCAAGAGATCTGATGCGAAATATCGAACATGCTTTAAAGTCTTCAAAAGTGTTGCTGATCAGAAGGTCCAAAGAGCGAGATTTAAAAGAATCAAACATCAGACCTCTCTCTTTTATTCTCTCTATTTTAGTGTGATTCAGTGTCTCGGTCTTATTTTTCCTCCGTACCTGTTCCCACCTTAATGCAGAACACTTAGGGTGCAGAACAAGGAGCTGCTTTTCCTCATCGCCATGGCAACTGAGGAACAACAGCAGGGTTTCTGGTGATGCCTGGGCAGAGGGGATTGTAAGGCTTTATCACTCCTCCTCCATCCCGGAGATCTTTTCTGCATCGACGAATATCAACTAACAATCGATTACCGTAATGATGTTTTTTTCACGGTAACAGACCGACTCTATGAGCTAATTAACCAGTTTAACTAATTTTCGAGATGTATTAACATGAAAGATTCAAATGCGTTTGGAAAAAAAATGTAATGAAGAGGAGATTTGTACCTTCAGACAGACCTAATGATAAACAAATTAAATAATCAGATGATCAATTCGAGACACTTCAGGCTGATGATGTAAACGTTGCCTTAAAGCCCAAGAACTTCGACTTCATTACCCTCATAAAACTACAAACCTTTTTCATTTGCACTTATTAAATAATATGATTTTAAATTACAATAATAAGGTAACATCAAGGGATTTACAGCACTGACATGAGGATGATCATACTGTAGGTGCAATGAGCAAATTAGGAAATAATTAAACACATAACAGCGGATTTCTCGAGGCTCTGCGTCCTGATTGGTCGATCAGAATCTTAGACCTGCTTCCTGTCTTTAATCTCTGCGCGGTTTATTTCTTCCCCCACTGATCGCCGGCTTCAGGGGAGATTTATGTGTTTTCTTTGTTCTCTGCCATGCAAATTTGATGAGCTCGTCACCGTGCTTTTTGTGCCTTTGCTCTGATCATCATTAAAGAGCTGATTCTTCAAGGTCTTGTTCCTGTCTCTGGCCTGGACGTTAATCCGATAACAAACACAGCACACACACACACATACACGAGCAGCGCTGTAAAAAAATAAATAATAAAAGACGTGCCAGGCCTGGGGGACTCTGTTTATCAGAGTAGAAATGATTTCCCTGCTGTTTGTCACACCTGGACGTGAGAAGATCTCAGAGCCTCCTGGTCTCAGACGTCTCGTGTGTTTAAACAGCGATGGACAACTGAAGGAGTTTCCTTGTTTGATTATTGCATGAAAAAGGTGAAAATATTAGAGAAAATAGAAAATGCACATTTGCTTCCATACTTGTTACAGTAAGTGAGGACTCACTTTAAAAATGGTTAATTAAATTTAATTCACTGCCGACGCAGATCATTTGGACTTACATTCATAATAAACGACCGAAATGTGTTTAATTTTATAATGTACCTGACTAAATTCTTAATGAGAATAACAGATCTTTAATTAAGCTGTCGTTCCTTTAGTGGTTTGTTGAATATAAAAGGAAAAAATACAGAAAGAAGAGACGCAGCTGGCAATTTTATGCTCTTTCATTTAGTTTGCAAATTATAAGTAAAAAAAAAAAAAGAAAAAAAAAAGAAAACTACGCAGGTTTTCACACACTAAAAGCTAACTGTTAATCGGCGCCTGTCGTTAATGGCTTTTTCATTTTCAGGTCACGTTGGCACATATGTGACATTTCGAAGCAGTCGCGGCCCGTCCGTAGGGGTTTTCATCAAACGCTCATCTTCATAAAGTCCTCATCTACAACTTCATACATTTTAAACTCCTTTGAAATACTAATGAACTCTTTGTAGTGACCGATTGCTTTAAAAAAGTGCTGCTAATTAACAGACACAAGCTGCTGTTTCGTTCTCAGCGCTGTGAGCTCACGGCCGTAGCCTTCACTGCCCCTAGTGGTCAGTAATGTGTACTGCAGTAAATGTTTAAGTACAGTTCACCTCCCAAATGAAGCGGACAAGAAGTGAGGCTAAATTATGTCAGTGACCTGACTTTATTACAAATAACGCACATTTCATTCAAAATATTATAAACATAGACCAATAATTTGCACTTTTTTCATTTATTTAATTGTGTGAAATGGCTAATAAAAATAGTTAATAAAAAACGATTATGATGTGGAGGTGAATTGGTTTAGTCTTGACTTCTGGTCGTGATTGACAGCGTTGGGGGAAATCTGTTGATTGTCGAATCCTCGATTAAGTAAACACAGCGATGGAGAGAAAAAGGCCAAAGCTGACAGGTGCCCAATTTAGGAAAAAAAAAAACGGGCAAATGATAAAGGTATGCAACAATGTTCTCTCTGTATGATTAAGGTATTCATGTCATTATGTTAATTAATGGTATAACGTTAACTTAGGTTTGTTAGCCTTCTTGCTTATGATGCTTGCTATGCTTACCTTACTAGAAAGTAAAAAAAAACCAACAATAAAAGCCTAATATACAAACCAGCACAGAAATTCTAATGGTTTCTATTAAATACCATTATGAACAATTAACATTTTCCAGTGAAACTATTACAAAATTCCTTATCGTAGTGTGTTTTGGGCACTTTTCCAATAGGATTTACCATCCCACCCACCAATAGAATCAATCCATCAATAAAAAATTTAATCTTTTTAATTCCAAAGATGTTGATTAGGATGTTGAGAAAAATAATAATTAAAAACAAAAACAGAACAATATTAACCTCTATCACTCGGGTAGTTGATGAGAGCGCCGTATTACAGAAGTCCATGACTGCTGGGGAAACTGTTATGGCGGTAAACCTCCGTTTTTTCTATGGATGTGTTGCATTTTGCTATGTAATGCAGATGTCCGTAGTCATCCGTCTGAATTTTTGGGCTGGTTTGAGGTACATGTATTTACATTTATTGGCGGACGCCCTTATGCAGAGCGACTTACATTTTTATCTCATTACATACATCTGGATAGTTGAGGGTTAAGGGCCTCGCTCAAGGGCCCATCCTGTAAACACTGGTTAGGGTCATTACCACGAACACAACCGGGATGCGAGACTTTTACCCTGGACGATTGAACGCTGTCGATTGTCGACCGCTCTTATAATACATTATGAGACATAATCCGACTGTGACGAGCTCTCGCCTTCATCCTGCACGAGGCAGTGTCGAAATTAACGTCCTCCTCCGACACAAGAACTCCGCTGCTGCTCTTAAGTACAGTGGAACAAAAACAAGCATGAGGCTCTAATAAACTTCACACGGTTTAAAAAAACATCATGTATATATTATCCTAGAAAAATGCAGAATATCCTTGAACTAAAACATGATTTCTAGGATTTTCCCCTAAAAATTGAAAGTGTGATAAAATGCCTGTGTATAAAAACACACTCGGGTGCTTTAGCGAACTGAAGCACTCGTGTCTTTATGGGTTTGTGTTTTTTCACAACTGAATTAAATTAGTCATAAAAAGTCATTAGTGACTAAAGTGCCTAAAGTCAGCTCTCAATGTATGAGAGATGTCAGAGACACACACCCACATGTCAGACACACACACACACACACACACACACACTCAATTCTGAACATCTGGCTCTCGATTCATCTCAATTAATTCCCCGTACTCTATATAAAACCCTGTGTTTCTTTTCTCTTTGCTTCTCTTTTTAAATGTCTAAAAATACTACAAATGATCTCTCACTTCCCCTGAAATGCTCCCTGACACGTTGAAACCCGTCTCTCTCATCTCTCCTTACCAACACTCAGGCACAAGATCCCGCAGATAAACAGTTTATTGATTATGAATTTCTTTTTGTCTGCGATTCACAGCTGCGATGAATAGATTTCTTTTCAAATGCTCCGATAATCAGTTCAACATGTTCAGTGTGTGTGTGTGTGTGTGTGTGTGTGTGTGTGTGTGTGTGTGTGTGTGTGTGAGAGAGAAAGAGAGTGAGAGAGAGATTTATCGGGCTTGTCATTGGCTGCTCCTCTGATCTAACCCAATCTCTGTTTCTACTATTCTGTAGTTTTTCTCTCGTGTACGTCTCGCTCTGGATTTGCTTTTGGATTTTTGGACACACACATCTATCTGGAGTTCAACTACGGTCCATTACAAAATCCCTATAAATAACAGAAAGGTTTTGTCTGTACGTACATTGGACAGAACTCACTCTTTCAATGATATCTTTATGTTTTTTTACGTTGGGGGAAACCAGACTCTGAACATTTTCTCTGTCTGATTAAATGACAGCATCTAGTTTTTACTCAATCAGCATTTTTGCCTTGAGGTGGGCGTGGATAAACACGCTGTGATGCACCTACAGTACAAGCCGAAACAAATCCTCAACACACACACACACACACACACTTCAGCGCAACTCGTACTAATTACTCCAAATAAATGACGTATACAATCAAAACTGAACCTTCTGCCATAAGTGAAATGTTAATGTTGAGAACAGTTATGAGCCGAATTGAATAATCTACTTTATAATAATCTATTGATGCACTACGTGTTGAATGTAAACACACACAATAGATATTAATTAGAAAAGCTAAACTGAATTTTTTTTTTGTTTAAACTGTGTTTATTATTGGATATTCCTGAACCACAAGTCTTTGTTCAAACATGAAAGTTCCAGCTCTATACTGTGGATAATTAATGGATGCATGATTAGATATTCTTGTGCGTGTTGAAGAATTAGTAGAAAATGAAATTATTAGCAGATTCTAAAACGTCACTTTGAGAAATCTGAATTGAATAATTATTTTATTTCGGTCTCCAATTTTAGAATCAGATTTATGCAGATTTAATAAGAAGATAATACGATCCTATTAACCTGTGAACACGGGCTCCGCTCCCGAACTGACCTTCAGGCTGCCATAAATCACCACGTTTTCCAAGAACTAATCTGTTTGCATAGAAACCATCCGGGTTTGGTTTTTATCAGAATAAACAGACGACTCTGCGTCTCAATATGGACACAATATTAAATCAGCGTGTTTTTTTTTTTTTGTGCCTATTATGAAGTTTGCAGGTCCCCGCCCCCAATTTTCTTGCATTTCTCTGTTAACACTCACACACACACACACACACACAGGACGTGTGGATGTAATATTCTCAATTACACAACGGATCTGTGAGAAAAGGGCACAGAGGAAGAAAGAGCGGGAAGGCCAAGGGTGCTTTCAACTGGAATAAACAGGATGTGCGGTGACACACACACACACACACACACACACACACACACACACACACACACACACTTATAAAGGCCAGCGTCTATACGGTACGACTGCAGAAGCACGACAGTGCCTGTACACACAAACACACACACAGTATAAATAAGTAATAAAACATGACAGGGATTAAGCATTATAGGACAAATAACTCAAATAAAATAAAAATAACTCTGACACACACTTTCACCAGCACATCCTGAAGAAAGACTTACACACCATACTTAAAAAATAAAGAAATAAAGAAATAAAATTTACATCAGTTTATCATATTGTGGAATGTCCAGTATACATGTCCTTAAAAAATGTTTCGTCTGTCAATACAGTCAGAAAAAACCTTACAGCTTTACGTCTGACATTTACTGTACAATGTACTGAAACTGGAGACTCCTTCCATTGGTGTTCCGTAAAACATCTCATCTACAGGAGCTTCAAAGTTGTGTGGGCTGTTACCATAGAAACGATAAAACAAGTTGATATAAAGGTATAATTTGCTCTACTATACAGGTCCTTCTCAAAAAATTAGCATATTGTGATAAAGTTCATTATTTTCTGTAATGTACTGATAAACATTAGACTTTCATATATTTTAGATTCATTACACACAACTGAAGTAGTTCAAGCCTTTTATTGTTTTAATATTGATGATTGTGGCATACAGCTCATGAAAACCCAAAATCCCTATCTCAAAAAATTTGCATATTTCATCTGACCAATAAAAGAAAAGTGTTTTTAATACAAAAAAAGTCAACCTTCAAATAATTATGTTCAGTTATGCACTCAATACTTGGTCGGGAATCCTTTTGCAGATTCTTGTGTCTTGTGTCTCTCAACTTTCTCTTCACAATATCCCACAGATGCTCTATGGGGTTCAGGTCAGGAGAGTTGGCAGGCCAATTGAGCACAGTAATACCATGGTCAGTAAACCATTTACCAGTGGTTTTGGCACTGTGAGCAGGTGCCAGGTCGTGCTGAAAAATGAAATCTTCATCTCCATAAAGCTTTTCAGCAGATGGAAGCATGAAGTGCTCCAAAATCTCCTGATAGCTAGCTGCATTGACCCTGACCTTGATAAAACACAGTGGACCAACACCAGCAGCTGACATGGCACCCCAGACCATCACTGACTGTGGGTACTTGACACTGGACTTCAGGCATTTTGGCATTTCCCTCTCCCCAGTCTTCCTCCAGACTCTGGCACCTTGATTTCCAAATGACATGCAAAATTTGCAACCTGTAGCCCATTTCCTGCACACGCCTGTACACGGTGGCTCTGGATGTTTCTACTCCAGACTCAGTCCACTGCTTCCGCAGGTCCCCCAAGGTCTGGAATCGGTCCTTCTCCACAATCTTCCTCAGGGCCCGGTCACCTCTTCTCGTTGTGCAGCGTTTTCTGCCACACTTTTTCCTTCCCACAGACTTCCCACTGAGGTGCCTTGATACAGCACTCTGGGAACAGCCTATTCGTTCAGAAATGTCTTTCTGTGTCTTACCCTCTTGCTTGAGGGTGTCAATGATGGCCTTCTGGACAGCAGTCAGGTCAGCAGTCTTACCCATGATTGAGGTTTTGAGTAATGAACCAGGCTGGGAGTTTTTAAAAGCCTCAGGAATCTTTTGCAGGTGTTTAGAGTTAATTAGTTGATTCAGATGATTAGGTTAATAGCTCGTTTAGAGAACCTTTTCATGACATGCAAATTTTTTGAGATAAGGATTTTGGGTTTTCATGAGCTGTATGCCACAATCATCAATATTAAAACAATAAAAGGCTTGAACTACTTCTGTTGTGTGAATGAATCTAAAATATATGAAAGTCTAATGTTTATCAGTACATTACAGAAAATAATGAACTTTATCACAATATGCTAATTTTTTGAGAAGGACCTGTATGTGCGATTGGAAGAACCGCTACATACAGTTGTGGAAAACTCGGACCCATCGGACTCGAGAACACACGGTCGCATCACCGCTGTCGCTGTAAACACATCCTTCTCACTAACAGCTTATCACGTCCTGTACACGTGATCAAGATACTAAACACTTGAAATATTTCAGTTTCACTCCTTTGTTGTGAAAAGCTGCAGCTCCGTCGTCTCTTATATCGTCCACATCTGACAGCTTTCAACCAGTCCTGAGTCATACTGTATCTCTTCTCTTCTGTTACTGAATAAAGATTGTAATGCTTTTGTCGGTTTATTAAATGAACACACACTCCTTCTGCTCCTGCTTTGTCAAAAGAGAATTTGGAAATTTTCGACTACACGTTGATGTTTTCTCTTGAGTAACACAGAAGCCTATGATTTGACGTCCTCTATCTGTTTCTGACGATTTTAGCAATTAGCGTTCGTCATTTAATCATATGTACGCAAACACAAAGATCTCCATCTTTTGATAGCTGTGATATGAAATTCAAAAAACTTCCTTTATTCCTCATACACTAATGCATTATCCCAGTGTTTCACTAGTGTTTGGACACCAAGATAGAAAGTTTTCTCAGAGCCGGAGCCATGATTGTACTGCCTGTCTGATTCACTTCTGAAATGCCGGCCTCCCAGGAACTAAACATGTGGATGCGATGTCAGGACTGTACAGGTGAGCTGGGATTGAACTTGGTGAATGATTGTGTGTTCGGTTCACACAGACAGATGTGTTTTTTTGTGCAGCCACAAGAACAACTGCAGTGGGCTCCGAGCCACCTCGGCCGGTCACTCACGGAAATACGGCAGCTAAGAGTCTCATCACCGTCCTGTGCTCGAAATCTTCTGTAAATGTCAGAATCAGATTTATGCCGTCACTCACCAGAAATGTCATAAATTCCTGGTCCTGGTTTGAAATGGTGTAGAAACACAAATATTGTTCCCATGAGGCGATGTGGATCCAACCTGCTCAAAAACACTTTTTAAAGTTTTCTTAATTTTTAGGGCCCAAGCGCTATGACATCAGCTATTACATCACAGTGTGTGGAGGGCCCTCTTTTTTCCCCCCACAATCTATTATACCAAAAAGTGGCTAATAACTTTCTGTGTAACATCATATTGAGTGACATCACATTGAGTGACATCATAGTTTCATGCTTTTTTTCCAGCATCTGGGGCTTTTTGGAGGTCTCATCATAAAATTCCCCCTTTTCTAAAATTATATCATAATGGTACTGGGATATCCCAATACCCCCTTTAAATGCAACTGCCACCCGGGCACAGTGGGCACATGCATTTAATGGGGATTTTGGGATATGTGCAATTGTCTTTCTGGTGTGCCCAGGTGGCGATTGTGCAGGGTGCTTGGGAATTTATATATATATAAATTCTTTTTTTTAAGTAAAATACTACTAGCCCTGTGTAACGGGTTCGACCCTAAGTGCACGGGCGACACCATGAAACACGGACACGAGGCGAGGTCTTACAGGAAAAGGGTAATTTATTTAGAAAAATGGGGAAGGAAAGGGTTAAAGGCTCTCTGCGGTCTTTTCCCCTTCGGCGGCAGGGATGCGAAGGCGGGCTCTACACGGAAGTGATGGTGCCGCGGGAGCTCGCGGCTCGTTCACGCGCTCCTCTCGCGGAGAACAAAGGCGCCCCCCCCCCCCTTTTTAAAGTCTCTGGGGCGCATCACATCGCCCCGCTCATGTGCCACCGTCTCTCATAAAATCCACCGCGTCGCAAAGTCCAGCTTCCCAACAGTCAGACCCCGAGCTACACTCCCCGCTGTGTTTTATAGCGCCGATAGCTCATGGGCCGTTGCCTGATTCTGTGGCCCTGCTCCTTCACATACCTAAAAGGGGCGGAGGCCACCTAACTAGTGAGCGAGGAGCGATATCAATTTGGGCGCACGCCCATCACAGGCGCACGCCGTGACACTCTGTAAGTAAGCTAATCTAGCAAAGCTAGCGGGCATGAATAGGTTATGTTTAGGAAAATGGTATCGGATTGGTACGTGGACTCAAGTACTCGCCGATTCCGATGCCAGCTTTTTTAGTGGTATCGGCAGCATTTCCGATACCAGTATCGGAATCGGAACAACCCTAATTCTGATACATGCTTACACACACACACATCTTATCAGATCTTTATCCACGTAAAGCGTCCAGATGCCAAACTAAAGGTATTCGAGTGACATTCAGCTCACCATGACTGACCGAATAAGAGAAGACAGGACTTTTGAGATTTGTAACGAGTACTTTATAAATCTAAATACAAATGTAAGAAGTAAAATGCTTGTTTTGCATGAAATGTAAATTAAAAACGTATAAAGTCACCAAAACTAACTTCCATATTGTAACAAAGTAAAATCCCGAAATACATCTTAGCTGTCGCTCACAGCTAGTTCCACATCCTCCAAATCAACGTTACTGACCTTGATTTGAATTACTTTTCATAATTTTACCAAATAGACAACAGAAAAACAAAAAGAGGAGGAGGAGGAGGAGCAGCCTCATGAGGAAAGAGATGATCTCATTAAGATAGGAAGAGCGATAAGGTCACACCCGGGGTCTTAGTAACGCTTACTGAACAGAGGAACAAATCTATAATTATGAGATGAGGAAATTTTTAGCATGACGTAAACCTGATAGGTTCTTTTAATTTGAGATGTTCAGGTTATAAAAATGCGAGACTCAGGACTGTTTGTATAATGGTGTCTAAATGTGCTTTAAAGACAACAAACTGAATTCCGATCAGAAAGCAAAAGTCCGACTTCTTCTGGTCGCTTTTTAAGTGTATTTGTGACGCTGTGCCGAGTGGAGCGAGCGCAGGACTGAAATCTGGAATAAACAAGCGAGACTGAGTTTGAAAATATAACATTATAAATGTGCAAAATCACTCAGGATCAGAGCAGGAATATAAAACTGTACTTTTAGGGTCGGGTTTTACCTTCAGAGCTAATGTTGGGATCAGGGATGCCAGATCTGCAGTTTCTATCTACAGGTGAAATAAATGCTCTAGTTCTGCATTGTGATTGTTTCTATGGTAACAGCTCATTCACATCATCGCACTGTTCCGTGTAAACAAATTACATCCATGTGCACCAGTTGATATGGTGAAGTCCTCTCTCTGAGCTCATGCACAGGTTTTACTTAAAGCTATAAAGTTTAGACTTATTCGTGGTTACATGGCAACACTGTTTTTGTGTCTTATCAACTTCATATACTTGAAAAAATACTGTAAGACTGTGATAAAACAAACAACCGTTATGATGTTATGATGTACGTACTCTATGTTAATTAAAATATCAGTATCAACAAATGATAAAGTATCAACAGATCAAAACTGTAACATGTTTACATTTACATCGAAGCCTGTGGCAGATGCTCTTATCCAGAGCGATTCACAAAAGTGCTCAGAAGTTTCAGTCATTGCACTGATCCTTACACTGGGTTACCAGGTTAATACCGTAACTATCAGTCACACACAGATGGGAAGGTTTTTCTCTTCCTTTTTTTTTTTTTTATTTTTTTTTTTGATTAACCCAAACATCTTTGAAACAAATAGGTCTTTAGTTTCTTTAATGAAATATAAATATTACATATTATATTAATTAATTATATAATAGTATTAATGTTTTTATTAAATTAATTAATTAATAATTGTGAAATTGTGGGAAAATTGCTGTGGTGTACTACAGGGTGTAATTTTTAAAGGTAACAGTCACTATGGTTACCACATCAAACTATCATCGTTGATTATTTCCCCATAACAAAACAACACTAAGTGCTTTATTGATTATAACAACAAATCAAGAGGTAATGTGATTATGGTACATACTGTAAACTTCCTGGGCAAAAAAAAAAAACAATCTCAGAAGGGTCAGTTTATTTAGTACGATCAAGCAAAGAAAACAACTAAGGAGATTAAAAATTATTAGAACTTGATTGGGATTCAACACATTATCAAAACCTGGATGGATAGTTCCAGATCCTCTGAAAAAGAAAAATTCACGAATAGAGATCACTCAAACACTTGATGAAGTCGCATTTTAAAAAAGGAACATTTTCCCACACACACGCACACACACACAATGTGATGAGAACTCACAGGACTGGGACTAAACAGCTGTGTGTTCATAAGAAAACCACTTGTAAGTGAGACTCATCAGAAAAAAGCCTTCAGTTTGCTACAGAGCATAAAGACTGGACTTTGGTGTGACCCACAGTGATAGGCGTGTCAGTGTAAGAAGGGAAGCTCATGAAGGGAAGCACCATCATGCATAGTGTCCACTGTACAAGCCTCTGGAGACAGTGTTATGACCTGGGGTTGCTACAGTTACTCAGGTCTAGACCCAGCAATGTTATGTGGCAATAAAATGAAGTCAGCTGACGACCTGAATGTACTGAATCACCAGGTTATCACACCTATGGAGTTCCTCTTCCCTGATGGCACGGAACATATTCCAGGACTCAGACTGTAAAAAAGTTGTTCTGGGAGTGTGAGGAATCATTTTGATTATGAAACTCATTGTGTGTGATTGCATTTTTGTATTATTAGGTGTAAAAAATAAGAAGAAGTGTCCTGAACCACATCTGTGTACTGAGATGATTTCTCTGCCTGATTACGACACATGCAGTACTGTACTGTACATCTCCTGCATCTTTACTGACTGAAAGCATCTCTCTGGTTGTATCGTGCACAAATGAAGAGACACTAAGTGTTAATTTGCACTCTGTAATTGTGTGTAATCTGCAGCGTTAACCAGTGATAAACACGGCTCACCACAAAACGCTCCTCCGGCCACAAACCAAACCGCCGCACTGATTCGCTCGATTTATAAGAGCAGCCGCACAAATCAATGGGGATTAATTTTCCTGCAAACAATATTGCTGTGGCGGCGCATTTCCAATAAAGAAAGAGAAAATTACTGCCCTTCCGTGGCGGTGGGGTAATTTCGTCTATCGATCGAACCACAAACAGAGCTAATCTACTGTGTAGGGTTTGGCTTGTACAGCAAATCTGGGAGAAAAAAAAAGGAAAAAAAAACACGCTCTAAGCCTAAAAGGGAAATAACAATATATAGGATATTACAGAGCTAGTCATAAGAACGCACACGTCAGCGCTTAGTGTGTATTTGAATAGAAGAATATCTGAGTTTATATAACGTTCTACAAAAATCATGAAAAAACGAAAATAATTCGCCAGCAAGAGCTAAACCTCTCTGTGAATGAAGAGATAATAATGGCACGCTGTCTAGCATTTCAAGGAAAGTGTAAAAAAAATAAATAAGGCAGCAAGGGCAACGCGGTGTCGCATCGAAGAAATCACCTTTCCAGCTGTCTGCACGGGGAAAAGAAACAACAAAACCCTGAAGGTTTCATTTCTGCCAACCCGACTTCATTTGTTCAGCTGGGACGTCGCACGAACAGCCCTCATTTCACAGATCAGAGGAGGAGGCTGCACACATCAGCACACACTCAACCTGAATAAACTCTCACACAGAGCACGCGAGGACATCACGAAGAGGAAGACGGCCACGCCGAGCCGTGTTATAGTGTGAAGGACGATACAAAGGGAACGTAGTCTCTAGGTTAAATCTATGACATCACCCTTATAAAGAAAAAGGCATAATTTTCAAAGAAGTCACGCTCTGTAGGGATGGGAATCACCCGGGGTCACCTTATCACCAGATCACCATTACCACGAAACCGATTTGATTTATATTGTGATTCTGTAAATATCATGATTTTATAAATATCATGATACAAATTATAATTCAATGTGCAAACTTGTGAATAGTTTACAGAGGATTATATTTTTGTTGAATTTGCAGCTTTAAGAGGTCATATTTACTGAAATAAAAAACTATTTAAATCAAAAACATCCTAACAGGGCATGTTACATCTTAACATACTGTAGGACCCCTTCTTTGATATCACCTTCACAATTCTTGCATCCATTGAACTTGTGAGTTTTGGGACAGTTTCTGCTTGAATTTCTTTGCGGGATGTCAGAATAGCCCCCCAGAGCTGCTGTTTTGGATCAACCCTCATAGGTTCTCAATGGGGTTGAGGTCAGGGGAGGATGGTGGCCACACCATGAGTTTCTCATCTTTTATGCCCATAGCAGCCAGTGACACAGAGGTATTCTTTGCAGCATGAGATGGTGCATTGTCTTGCATGAAGATGATTTTGCTTTGGAAGGCACGGTTCTTTTTGTACCATGGAAGAAAGTGGTCAGTCAATATACTTTACAGAGGTCATTTTCACACCTTCAGAAACCCTAAAGCGGCCTACCCGCTCTCTCCCCATGATTCCGGCTCAAAACATGACTCCTGCACCTCCTTGTTGACATCACAGCCTTGTTGGGACATGGTGGCCACCCACCAACCATCCACTATTCCACCCATCTGGACCATCCAGGGTTGCACGACACTGATGAGTAAACAAGACTGTTTAAAAACTTGTCTTCATGTATGCCTGGGTCCACTGCAAACGTTTCTGCTTGTGAGCATTGATTAGGGGTGGCCAAATAGTAGGTTTATGCACAACTGCAAGGTTTATCCTACACCTTGAGGTTCGCGGGACTCCAGAGGCACCAGCAGCTTCAAATACCTGTTGGCTGCTTTGTAATGGCATTTCAGCAGCTGCTCTCTTAATCTTGTCTGGCAGAAACCTTCTTCGTTTTGCCTTCATCTGCACGAACCTATCTGTGCTCTGAATCAGCCACAAATGTCTTCACAGTACGATGAGTATTCGTGAGATATCTAATGTTTTCATACAGTACCTTATCCAATATGAAGCTTTTCGGCAGTAGAGAGATCCTTTTTCTTTCCCATATCGCTTGAAACCTGTGTCTTGCTTAATAATGTGGAACAACCTTCTTCAGTAGTTTTCTTTAATTGGGCTTATCTGTCAAACTAGTTATCACACGTGTCTGAGATTCATTTCAGTGATCCAAAGAGCCCTGAGACACAATACCATCCATGAGTTTAATTTAAAAACTAAACATTTAATGTTTATGACACTTACATCCAATTTTCATAATAATTTGGAACACAGTGTATATATATATCTATATCTATATATATATATATATATATATATATATATATATATATACACATATATATATATATACTGTATACAGGTCTTTCTCAAAAAATTAGCATATTGTGATAAAGTTCATTATTTTCTGTAATGTACTGATAAACATTAGACTTTCATATATTTTAGATTCCTTACACACAACTGAAGTAGTTCAAGCCTTTTATTGTTTTAATATTGATGATTGTGGCATACAGCTCATGAAAACCCAAAATCCCTATCTCAAAAAATTTGCATATTTCATCTGACCAATAAAAGAAAAGTGTTTTTAATACAAAAAAAGTCAACCTTCAAATAATTATGTTCAGTTATGCACTCAATACTTGGTCGGGAATCCTTTTGCAGATTCTTGTGTCTTGTGTCTCTCAACTTTCTCTTCACAATATCCCACAGATGCTCTATGGGGTTCAGGTCAGGAGAGTTGGCAGGCCAATTGAGCACAGTAATACCATGGTCAGTAAACCATTTACCAGTGGTTTTGGCACTGTGAGCAGGTGCCAGGTCGTGCTGAAAAATGAAATCTTCATCTCCATAAAGCTTTTCAGCAGATGGAAGCATGAAGTGCTCCAAAATCTCCTGATAGCTAGCTGCATTGACCCTGACCTTGATAAAACACAGTGGACCAACACCAGCAGCTGACATGGCACCCCAGACCATCACTGACTGTGGGTACTTGACACTGGACTTCAGGCATTTTGGCATTTCCCTCTCCCCAAAAAATTAGCATATCATGAAAAGGTTCTCTAAACGAGCTATTAACCTAATCATCTGAATCAACTAATTAACTCTAAACACCTGCAAAAGATTCCTGAGGCTTTTAAAAACTCCCAGCCTGGTTCATTACTCCAAACCGCAATCATGGGTAAGACTGCCGACCTGACTGCTGTCCAGAAGGCCATCATTGACACCCTCAAGCAAGAGGGTAAGACACAGAAAGAAATTTCTGAACGAATAGGCTGTTCCCAGAGTGCTGTATCAAGGCACCTCAGTGGGAAGTCTGTGGGAAGGAAAAAGTGTGGCAGAAAACGCTGCACAACGAGAAGAGGTGACCGCGCCCTGAGGAAGATTGTGGAGAAGGACCGATTCCAGACCTTGGGGGACCTGCGGAAGCAGTGGACTGAGTCTGGAATAGAAACATCCAGAGCCACCGTGTACAGGCGTGTGCAGGAAATGGGCTACAGGTTGCAAATTTTGCATGTCATTGGGAAATCAAGGTGCCAGAGTCTGGAGGAAGACTGGGGAGAGGGAAATGCCAAAATGCCTGAAGTCCAGTGTCAAGTACCCACAGTCAGTGATGGTCTGGGGTGCCATGTCAGCTGCTGGTGTTGGACATGGTGTTTTATCAAGGGCAGGGTCAATGCAGCTAGCTATCAGGAGATTTTGGAGCACTTCATGCTTCCATCTGCTGAAAAGCTTTATGGAGATGAAGATTTCATTTTTTAGCACGACCTGGCACCTGCTCACAGTGCCAAAACCACTGGTAAATGGTTTACTGACCATGGTATTACTGTGCTCAATTGGCCTGCCAACTCTCCTGACCTGAACCCCATAGAGAATCTGTGGGATATTGTGAAGAGAAAGTTGAGAGACACAAGAATCTGCAAAAGGATTCCCGACCAAGTATTGAGTACATAACTGAACATAATTATTTGAAGGTTGACTTTTTTTGTATTAAAACACTTTTCTTTTATTGGTCGGATGAAATATGCTAATTTTTTGAGATTTTGGGTTTTCATGAGCTGTATGCCACAATCATCAATATTAAAACAATAAAAGGCTTGAACTACTTCAGTTGTGTGTAATGAATCTAAAATATATAAAAGTCTAATGTTTATCAGTACATTACAGAAAATAATGAACTTTATCACAATACAGTATGCTAAATTTTTTGAGAAGGACCTGTGTATATATATATTTAATGGTCCTCTAGACCTTGACCCACTTTCATTTGGACCTGATCTAAGTTGATCTGGGTTCTAAAGACAAACTTATTTAACTCTTTACATATAAACAAATTGACATCACAGGATACATTTCTAAGATAAGCCTGAGACGGTATGTCTGTTAAAATGAATTAGTGCTGTTCGTATGTAAGTGTGTAAATACGGAGACTTCCAAAAAGTGTGTCGATGTGTCACAATGTCTATATTCCCCAAATGTACCGCTGCATGGTGGAGTATTCGACTTTAGTTCCAAAAAACCCAACCCAACCATCAGATGTGTGCTAATGTTTTAAAGAAACATCTAATAAAATGGTGCCCTGAACACTGTGTCGAAGTGAAATGGACGAGGGCCCTCAGTTATGAGGAATGCTCTCTGCAACATCTGGACATAGCCAGCGGCAGTTTGACGCCCCTGCACTTCCTGAAGTTCTATTGTTCCACTGAAGGGAAAAGCACCCCAGACCATTATGGCGCCCCCTCCACTGTGGCGCGTAGAAAACATCTCAGGTGGGATCTGCTTGTCATGCCAGTAACGTTGGAAACCATCAGGACCATCAAGGTTAAAGTGCCCTTATTATGCTTTTTCAAATATGATCTTTCATGCAATGTCATGTAGTTGTATGTGAACATAAACTATCTGCACTATCTGTGACGCCGACAGTGCACGATAAATGAAGTTTTTGTTTATTAAAAAAAAAGAGTCTGCTCACCTTCGCCTAAACAAGTCATTAGCAATTCAAATTTTTCTCTGTTACGGATCCAGGTCACTACATAACATATTTGAATAATGTCCACCCATGTTCTATGTCGCGAACAACTTGCCCGCCATCTTACAATTAACGTTACCACACTCTTGTTAATGTGACCGAGCATGCATGCCGGGTTCGCTTAACCACTTTGTAATATAAAAAAACAATAAAAACGAGAGCACACAAAGTCCTTTTTAACTGTTTATTCTCCACCATTCACCAAAACTGAACTTAACACTCGCGAAGTGCGCATGCCCCTTGTTCTACGGCAAGCCCCGAGGGGAAAAAATGCATCACATAGAAAAGATGGCATCGGTTTCTCAGTGGTAAGTGTCATATGTTAATGTGCATATGTGTGTGTATTGATGGATCTCCAGAGCTGTCATTCAGTTATGGTAATGGGCGTTTCGTTTTCCGACACACGCTGTAGCGGTAGACCAATCATAAAGGACCGCGCCATCTGACCAATCACAGCAGTGAGGGCTCACGGAAAGGAGGGGTTTAGACAGACTGAATCTTTGAACTGCTTCACACGAGTCGTTTACGAATCATTTAGAAATGGGGTAAAATTATATCTATTTTTGGAGAAAACTAAAGTGATTTTCCCTTCAGTCTCAGATGCCGTCTGATGGTTATGGGGCTGCAGTCAGCATCAGTAACGGCCTTAATTTGGGTCGAGGATCGTCCAGTGTCTTGATGGACAGCCAATTAGATCCTCCGGCTCAGTGCTGGTGAAATTTGTTTGGGTCTTCCACTTGACTTTTTTGTTTCATAACCCTCAGGATCATTTAAGAAATTCTAAATGACTGTCTTACGATGGCGCGCTCTGAGACACCCTGCTTATGCAGTTCAACAACCCGACCACGTTTAAAAAGGGAGAGTTTTTTTGCCTTTGCCATCAGAACGTGTGACTACCTGACAGAAAATGACAATGAATCCACATCTTTGCACAGATTTGGCCTTTTAAAGGCATGTGGTCCTAAAATTTTGATCAGCTGTAAAACAGCCTGTTTCAGTTTAATCGTTATTTTCAATTAATTGAAGGCTCAAAAAATGTTTTGACTCACTCCCAATTATTCTTGTTGCATGTTGAAGCTCTGCTCGGAACCTTGTTAAGATCCATTAATGCAAAATATGATTTTTTTGCCATTTTTCAAGTGGTCTTAAACTTTTGATCGGGACTGTTGTACCTTAGATAAACTACTAGATTACGCGGTTTGGCGTCTGCAGTAATGTCTGTCTGTCTATTTATCTTTAAATTACTGTACATTATCTTACTTGTACCATAGTCTGTCCGTCTGTGCGTTGTTGTCTACTTTAAAAAAAAAAAAATAATAATTATATATATATATATATATATATATATATATATATATATATATATATATTAAGTTCTTCTACAGTAATTGCACCATTTTAGAACTTGCACTCCTAATTTCGTTGTACGCTGTATAATGACAATAAAGGCATCTTCAATTCAAAAGGATTAATTATCCAGTCATAAAATTAATTGTCAGAAAAATAACCAGTAATAAAAAAAAACATCTATAGATTAATCTATAAAAAAGGAGATATGTTGTTAATAATAAAAAATGAAGCAAAGATCACCACTACACCTCAGTGACGCCAGGCCTGATTGTAATCAATCCATTAAATTGTACATTTCAGTACGAGTAGGTCCAGGTGCCTGATAAATCACTCAGGCGACCGGTGACCTGACAAATAGATTTCAGACACGTCAGAATTTTTGCTCCGTTGTCTTGCAGTGAGAGCGTGTTCACGATCCGATTTCCCATAATTCCTTGAGAATGTATCCAACACATAAACAGTAGGTCTAATTCTCACTAACATCCAGACAGGACAGGTCACACTCTCCACATCTTACTAATGATTTTCAGGTCCTTTTATTAGTTTTTTGGTTTTTGTAAAGTACTGTCTTCTTTTCTGTTTTTTGACCAAATTATATTTTGCTCCACCAAAACGTTTCCTACTGTGCACCTGGCAGGTCAGTTTATTAAATGTTGTTTCTCTTTATATCTCTACTTTTTAGAAAATAAAATACAAATAACTTCCAGGTTTCCATACAGTAGTTGAAGCCCAGATAGTGTTAGATGGAAATCTAGTGTGTTACAGTATATACAGTAAAGTTTACAAGTTTACTAGTTAGCTTTGTAGCCATAAATTAAAGAACACTGAAATTTGGGACGACTTAAAAGCGCTTACTGCATAAACGGCGTGTTGTTTAAGACGACATAACTGATATGTGTTCTTACTGAAAGCATGCCTGTGACTGGTTGTGAATGTGGGTTTTGTCAGGCAGCTGCTCTCTCCTCAGTACTGTGGACCGTACATACCCACTCTCACACTCTCACCTCGCAGTCAGTGTAGTTAATGACTGTAGAACAGCTGGACACCCAGTGATACATATGGTTGAACGTTACTGTGTATTATCTTCACTTCTCACCCAATCAGATCACTAGGTTGGAATTAACTGTTGTCTAATTCAATTCAATTCAATTCAGTTTTATTTGTATAGCGCTTTTAACAATTGACATTGTCTCAAAACAGCTTTACACAATCAAAAGAATTATTACAAACAGTATAATGATAATATGTACTGTAAAAGTTAGTGCCTCCTCTTTTTTTGGTGTACAATTTTATAAAAATAAGCCTCAGAATCACCGTAAATACAACCTCAACAGAAAATAACCATCAAAATAACCTCAGATAAACAACAACATATAACCTTTTTTCACTGTGCCATCATTTATTTAACAAAAATGAATCCAAAACTCGCTGAACCAATAAAGCTACAATAAGATGATTTTAAAATAATTAAAATAAGAAGCATTAACTTTTACAAATCTGCATTATTTATTCTAGACGCATGTCACATCCACTCCTTGCATTAGAGCATTTCACACTCACACACTCACACACACCCTGCAGTCCTTTAGTTATAATAATAATAATATTATATAATAATAATAATAATACATTTTATTTATAATGCACTTCATACTGTATTTGAAGCAAATCTGATACAAATGATTTCACTTCAAAAGCTCTGATAAAAAGAAAAAATTTACAACCAGATTTAAAATCATCACCAGTCTGGGTTCCATAGTCTTCTAGGTGCCACTGAGCAAAAATCTGTATCCAAATGTACTGTACACAGCATGAGTTTATGTGATGGTAACTATAGTTTAACATGTTAGAAAGGGATCTGCTCTACACAGTAGCGACTCTGCAAGATGATGGATTATCACCAGCTGCCTTAAATGCATAATTAGCTCGTCATTTTGGATCCAGTCTGTGTCATTTTGTTTTTTTGTTTTTTTCCTGGAGACTTCACAGATGTCAGAATCACTTGTGCTAACAAGGTGTTAGAAGTGTGCAAGTGTAATGAATACCATCGTGCCACCATTTTATTTAGTATATGAAATTGGCTGGGAAAAAAAGGGAGATATTGCAGTTACTTTGGCCAGTATTTCACACTCAGTATCATTAGTCGGGATTTATTTTCCGAGCATCTTCCTACTATAATGTAATAAATTTTCCCCAGTATTCCACAGGCTTTCTAAAATGAAAGATCAATCATTCCTTTCATTCTCTCTCCATCTCTTTTTCTTTCTTTCTTTCTCTCTCTCTCTCTCTCACACACACACACACACACACACACACACACACACACACACACACACACACAAGCTATTCAGTATGTTTTTTTCCTTCCCCACAAATGGCCAATGGCAACAGAGATCCTAAAGTCGCATGTCAGATTTTGATATAAAAGGTAATAAATAATAAAACATTGCAAAATCATGACAAGACTGTCAACAAATTTGTCGCGCTCTCTCTCCGTCGCTGTCTCGAGCTCCTGCCTGCTTGTTTTGTGTCAATTGCTGAAAACGGTGCAATAATGACTCAATGTACGCCTCTGAAACAGCGTGAACAGTCAGAGCCATCAATCAGAGCACAGCAGCTGCTTCTGACTGCCTCTGCATTCGTTAGAGAAATTAGTTTTAACTCTATATCTGTCTCTCTCTAAATTGAAGATCATTTAATAGAACTCTGCGCGTTCTTAGACATCTGGTTTATAAAAACAAGAACACATCAGAATAAAAAAAAAGTTTTTAAAAAGGTAAGGCGGATTAACGATGGAATTACTCAGGAATGAGATGAAAAGTTGTTTTATTTTGCCCAGGAGAACAAGAAAAGCGATCCTTCGGTACGATCGCAGTGTTATGGAGATACGAAAGCGGACTAAAGACATCAAATCTAAGCCATCGCAATATGTTCTAACATCCGTCATCCATTATGCTGTATGCATTCATATCCATTGTTCTTTTTTGCTTCCAACATGAAACCTCCCTGGAGGACTCTGGAGCTAGAATCAAGCCCTCATGTCCAGGTTTTTAGACTGGTGTCGGATTCAACAAGTTCACTGATCTCCCTGGAACGCTTTGCATGAAGCAGGAATACACCCTGGTTGAGATGCCAGTTCATTGCCGGACACGTGGTGCGAGGAAATCAGACAGGGGGCCGACACGGACACAGGGAGGACGTGTGAAACCACCAAAGAAATCAACCATGGAGGCGGCAACGTCACCCAGAGCCCCACTTACAGTATCCCAGATTGACTGGATGCCAACTCTGCATGGAATTCCCCTTTAAAATTTCCCATGGGTATTCAATTATAGTGCCGTGGGAAATCCGGCATTTTAACGTCTGAGTTTATTAATTGGAGTACAATATCATTAATTCTTAATTTAACTTGATTGCTGAACTTTTCTTCGGGGGAGTGGTCTGATTTCCGTGGCGTTTCTGTTGGAGTTGGGCGTATTACCCAGCGCACTATGCGATTTTCTAGAAAAAATTGAAGAAGCAAAATATAACTCACTCATAAAGTCACCTTCAATGCATCTATCCATCTAGCAACCTCTGTAGTCTAAAGACCATGGAGGCCAATAGTGATCATTGTATTTATTCCCATTTTTGTGACTGTGGTAAGACCACAGACAATTTGGGAACGCCGACTAGTCTAATCTGCATGTCTCTGGACTGTGGGAGGAAACTGGAATACCCGTAGGAAACCCATCAAGCACCAAGGGAGAACAAGCAGACTCCATGCACACAGACCCCGAAGTGGGAAACATCAACCCTAGTAGTGCGAGGTGACGTCGCTACTTAAAATCATTTCCACTTTTTACGTACATATTATATTTATAAGTACATCACAAAAGACATCATTAAAAGTGAAGTGCACTAGAAGCACAGTACTGTGCAAAAGCCTTGACCCCCTCCCCCCACTTTATTTCTTTATATTTTACTTACAAAGAGCCAGGCTGTCCTGTATTTTAAATGTAGTCTTGATGAATACTTCTCCAGGTTTCTTGTTTCTCATTTTCACTCCAGTCCCAGTACCGGAGCCGTTTCAGAGGAATGTTTTTTGTTTGTTAAGCCACACAGTGACCTACTGTATGTATGAATCATTCAAACTTAAAAATCATCTAACTTAAGCCCTGACCCAGTGAGAAATGGGTGCAGATGATGACAGATGATCAGGCCGGTGATTAGTATACTGTTGAATGCTGAGGTTGGAACAGATGAGAGGGGAAATGAGGTCACTGCTGAGGATGTTACTGCACATAAACAAACAGTTTAGAAATTGTGTCTTTTAAAATCATTTAATTTAATTTAATATGGAAAAATGAGGAGTGTCTCAAGAGTTTTGTACGGTCCTGTATATTAAATAACAAAGACCTAAAGTGTTTGAATACCTTTTATTCTCACTGTACAGTACCGTATGTGCTCGAGTACAGCACAGTATTTTAAGACTTTTTATTGTTACAGCCCACTCGTGTATTTTTGCCTCGAGTGACAGCTGGAGTGACTTCATTCTTCACAAATGCAAGAAAATTTATAAATCCTAAAAACAAGAAACCATCAGTTATTCGCCATTTCTATCTCTATTGTCCTTATATCCAATTAGACAACTCTAGAAATCATTGCATTGCTCCACTGCTTCCACTACACGACTGCAGACAGCAAGAAAAAACATAAAGGAAAGATTTCACTCCAGCGGAGTTACACTGTTATCTGAGGTGTACAGAATAATGCAGGATCCGTTTTATACCGTGTGTCACTGTGAATCATGCGTGTTTGTTTTTACGATGATTTGGTTTTGAAACGGCAAATGATTTATTATAAAAGCAGTAATGTTGTGCTTACAGTTTGCCCACATCCTCCCACACTAATGGAAGAGGATTGGTGATTTTCCTCACCGATGCTCACAGTCCAAGAGCTCATCACCGAGAACATCTGACATGGATAAAAACATAGGAGCAGCTGCGACAGCTCGTCATCCCCGAAACGATTCTGCGACGGGAACGCTGGTGCATTAGGCTTTCTGAAAAGACAAGCGAGAATGCTGATTTACAGGCAACGCTAGTGTCATGACCGCAATGTACGATGTGATTTGAGCTAATGATTACGGGTTGGTTCATAGCTAGACATCACACACTAATAAACCAATGTACATAAAGTAGTCATGTGACACATACAGTACTAATCAGATCATAGTGATGTGTTGATTTAACAATTGTATTCTTATACACAAAAGTGTTCCTAATGTTAAAATGAAACCCTTCCATAAATAATTCCATAACTTTGTACAGGCTAAGAAATATTTCAGACATGACATGGCTTAAATGTTTTTTGTTTGTTTGTTTTTGTTTTGAATATAGAAAGCCAAAATAGATCTCGAAGAACCCACACTCGCTAAAGGCCCATCGGCTAGCTACTGTAGCTATAGTACTGTAGCTAGTAGAGATGTGGGATCATCGATTTAGTTATGTATCACAAGTCTTTTGTGTGGAGATTCACGTATCGCCACTCCCACTTCAAAACATTTATTTTAAGAACATGCAAACTCCATGCACACAGGCGGGAATTGAACCCTGTAGGATTTAGGATCCAAGGCGACAGTGCTGATCACTAACTCTCTGTGGCGGCTGGTCAATAAAGCTATATACAGTGGAACCTCGGAATACGAGTGTTCCGCAAGACCAGCAAAGATTTTTATTAAATTTTGACTTGAAAAACGAGCATTGTCTTGGTTTACGAGCTCCGAGTATCATGTATCATGCATGCGCTTCTTGTTTTGAGCGTCACACAACGCGTGTGTGTGTGCGCGTGTGTGTGTCTGTGCGCGAGTGTAATTTGATACTGTGTTGTGTGTGTGTGTGTGTGTGTGTGTGTGTGTGAGAAACACACACACGCAAGAGACATACACTCTCCACTGGAAACTCTGCTCTGTCGCGGTTATTTTCAGAGGTAAGGTGCTGGTTCATTTGTTTGTTTTACTTTACAGCAGTGATTCTGTTAGTTTGCGCTCACACGAGTGTTATTAGCGATGTTCATTGCTAATTTTCAGGTAAAACAGTGTTGCGGGAGAGAGACGTTTATTTATGACCGCTGTTTACGGAAGTGTAGTCCGTTGCGGGAGATGCATTGTGGGTAATGCAGTCCGGTGTGTGAATCCGAATGCGAGATGTAATCTAGGATATAGAGCCTGAGTTTTGTTCTTCAGTAGTTTTTTTTGCTGGATTTAAGTGCAGGATCCGCCCGAAAGTTTGCACTATAGCCAGACAATGCAGAAAATAAAAGAACGGCATCGAGCAGTTTGTCCATCTCATCATTACACGAGCATGAATTAACAGGCTGTTACGCTGTCGCGAGCAACATTAAAATAAAGCGGAGAAGCTTTAATAATTTAGGAGAGAAAGGTCTTTCTGTTAAGGTGTGTGTGTGTTTAAATGAGAGGAGAAAGTTTTAATGTGTAAGATGTTACGTGCAGGTGTATATGTGTGTGTGTAGTGCACGTACTGTATGTGCGCATGCGTGACGGCGGGTGGTAGCGCGTGCGCGATCTCTCCCCCCTTTCTCTCTCTCTCGCTCTCCTTCACACAGGAAGCCCCGCCCCGATGGAACATGCCGTGACGTGCGCCGCGATTGGCTGACCGTGGATCGGCGCGTCTTTTTAAACTGGCGGGTGGAAGCAGGAAGTGCGCGACTTATGCCCTGTGTGTGACTTCCATGCTCAGTGATTGATTGGTGGATTATTGGACTGTGATTGTTGGACTGTGTGATTGTGTGATTGTTTGGGTTGTTTGATTGGCTGGTTGAGTGATTGACTGTGTGTGAGTTATTGTTTGTTTGTTTGGTTGGAGAGAGAGCCTGTGAGCCTCTCTCCTTCCCTTTTTGTTTTGGTTTTCTTTCTTTTCTTTGTGTAAGCATGGATGGAAGTGTTCCTCCCGCTATTGTATATAGATTTCTTTCTTATTGTAAATAGTGTATATATATTGTTAGTTCTTTTGTTTGTACATAGTTATCAAGGAAGCAGTAGGGGTTGGGCGCCATTTTTGTTGTCCCCCGTTTTCTCCTGTGTTTTGTTGGATAGTTAGGTAGTTAGTTTAGTTTTTGTATTTTGATTTCTATTCTTTTCTTTGGTAGTTTAGTTAGTTTAAGGGTGGAGATAGAGGGGGGGCTTTGTTTATTGTTTTGGCCTTGGCCCAACCCTGAAGCCCAGAGCTTCCTGTTTGTGTGTGTGCGTGCGTGTGTATAAAAATAAAAACCCACGCACTGAAATCTTGGTTGCAAGGTTATTTATTTATTATAAATGTATTATTTTCTTTGCTGCGTCCCTGGACCCTAGACCGGGGGTCGTAACAAAGATGAGAAGGGGGGAGACAGGAGGGGCTGAAAGCAAGAGTCTCCACTTACTCTAGCCTCTCACACACACAGCGGTTGCGCACACAAACGGAAATTTTTTACTAAAACAAATAATGTTTTACTTTTTTGAAAGGTAAAGTGAAGGTTAATTTGTTTTATATTTTGTATAAATTATTTTTATGTATTTATTTTTTTGGGCTGTAGAACGAATAATTTAAATTTCCATTATTTCTTATGGGAAAATTAAATTTGGAATACGAGCCAACTTCCGGAACGAATTATGCTCGTAATCCGAGGTTCCACTGTATACTGAAAATTATCTCCCCTGATGATGACTTTTACAAAGTAGATTTATTTCTACTGTATGTGGTGAATACAGATGAACATGTGCACTGAAACCTTTATGTGTATCTATACTGAATATACGCCCTCTTGGAATGTTCTTCGTCCAATCAGATTCATGAAACTGTTGTATAATATTCATTATAATAACCATTAGAGGGAGGATTTTGCTGATTGACCTTCGATCTCCAGTCGAACCGTCTCTCCTGGTGAAGACGAATAGGCAGGCTGTATATTACTCTCACTCGTTCTCTCTCTGTCCAATATTACACACTCACTCCATCGTGTACCGACTAAGATGGATGAGTCTGTGTCAAATCCTCCCACGGGGACTGTAGCTGAGAAGACGTTTGCTCCGGGGGAAACCATGTGTGCCTCTTTTGTTCCTGATGGCTTCCCAGGGTCTCAGAGCTTCATTTTACTCCAGGGGTTTTTGTGAACTTCTGGGTCACTCCTAAGCTCCACCAAACACCGATCAGATGTAGCTTTAGGGTTGTGCAGGATCATATATGTACAGGTACACTGCCACTGTTAACATATAATTTTTGTCACCCCTATAGTGGATAGTGTACAAATGGAGGCTAAATAACATGTCGCTCATGTAGATTGATGTTCTTTTTGTATTTCTTTTGGTGGCACAGTGGCGCAGTGGTTAACCCTATCACCTTGCACCTCAAGGGTCCAGGTCCGATTCCCGCCTCAGTACTCCGGTTTCCTCCCACAGTCGAAAGACATGCAGATTAGACTAATTGTGTTCCCAGTTGCCCGTAGTGTGTGTCCAGGGTGCACCCCACCTTGTGCCCTGGGATAGACTCCAGGCCTCTAAACTATTGACCCAGTAGAACATCCTGTGTGGTAGGAACAAATTTTTTAAGTTTCTTTAGAACTGCAACAATTTTGAATGGAGATAGCTATAAAATCGTGATAATAACAATACAAATCGAATCAGCGCCCAGGTATCATGATGATAATATCGTATCGGGAGATCCCAGGTGATTCCCGTCCCTAATGAAAAATAGGTCCATTTTGGATATCGGCACATATAAATCTACAAGAAAGCAAGTACAAAACAAATAAGAGATGCAGCACAGTACTCATTTCCCCTCGGTGTATTTTCCGCTGCATTACAACAGCCCTGTTTAGAATTTACAGGAAATTAGACAGGAGCAACATCTCCAGAGAATTCCCCAGAAGCACAAAGACAGACTGAAGTGACTCGGCTGGGAAAATGGATGCAGACTGTGTCAAATATATAATAATGAGCTATCTATCATCTGTGTTATGTTTTTTTTTTCCTTTTACCGGAGCAGACTATGTCCAACACACACAAACACACACACACACACCAGTGTACTCACAAGCCATGGCACGAGATGGCTCCATCAGAGGCAACTGAACTCACGTACCCGCTCTCCGTCCCCACCCAATGAACGCATCCGTAAGTATTTGGACAGTGACTTTTTTCCCCCCCCCATCATTTTACCACACCGATCGATTTACAGTGAAGCAAATGAAGATCTGATTGAAGTGTAGCCTTTCAGCTTGAATAGAAAATACATTAACTGTAAAGGCGATTCTTTCACTTTTAAAAGACTCCATATTTAAAATGAATACAAAAACAATACACGGAGTGTTTTTGAATTAACAATCCATCTGATGTGGATAACTTCCCACTCGTTTTCACCTCATGGGGCGATTTTCTGAATCACAAAAGAATTTAATGAAAAATAAAAAATAAACGGCCATCCATGGCGACAGATTAGAGATGTTGCTGCGCTGCTTATGGTGTGGAGATCAGTCCTAATGAGGAGGAGGTGATGGCATGAAGAAAATCATCAGTGCTGTGTAGAGCAGCAGCTGTGCCTCCGTGTGCATGTGTGTGTTTGTGTGTGTGCACACACGTGTGCGGGTCTACTGTAATTGCCATCCTCCTAGACTCCTCCTCTGCTCACCTGCTCCTCGAGTGCACCCACGCTTTATCAATACCTCCAATTTTATCCATTATTGCCCAGCTGGCTGCATCACATCCTAAAGCATCCAGGACTAAACAATACATCTGCAGAAATATAAAATATTAAACTGGAGTCGAACAAAAACCTTTTAATCAACAGTCAGTGTTAAAGACATCCAAAAACATAATGGTTCGATAATTAAAGAGTACACGATGGACTCGTTATGGACACGAGGGTCATTCTTGTTTGTGTTCCACATTAAGACCAGCGTCATCCTTCGGGAGTTCTTCTGACTGGGAACTAAAATAGATTATACAAAAAACAGCTCAATGTGTATTTAACTACTGAAATGGTTTGAAAAAAAAAAAAAAAAAAAGCTTGAGGCATGCCATTAAATGACAGCTGGACTTTATCACAGCGTGCAATAACTCAGGATCGTCTGTTTATAATCTCCATTAACACGCACTATGTACAAAGGGCATTCAAGTCAATCCTGGACTTTTGGATTGTACAGAATGCAGTTACAAGAGTAAAAACTCTCTTTATTTCTCTCTATAATCTTCTGCCCAGTGGTTCACTAGTGCTTGGACACAAGGTAGTAAGTAGTAAGTAAGCTTGGACATCAAGGAAGAAAGTTCGCTCGAGCCATGATCGGTGTGCCTACTTCACATCTGAAACGCTGGCCTCCCAGGAACTCCTTTAATGGCTTTTCCAAACATGTGGCTTGGAGCAAAGTCAATTTTCACGGATCAATTTTCTGGACATTATTGGGAACGACTGCAGTAGGCTCCGAGCCACCTCAGCCGGGATCGTCATTCATACAGTAGCTCACAGCTAAGAGTCTCATCAAAGCACTGTATTTCAAGTCTTCTGTAAATGTCAACCCACTACATCAACTCATCAGCTCATTACCACATTTTAAACATGAGTATTGTAATGTCATGTTTGTCGCATTGTCACGTTGTTGCTCTTGTTTACACATTTGCACGTGCACTTTATGTTGTCTCTTTTGTATAAAAATGTACTGTAGATAGTTCCCAGCTAGTCAGCTAATTAGGTCTCTTAGTTACTGTAGTGAGTTAGTTTCACTGTGTACTGAACTGTACAGTATATGGTTGAAGTGACAATAAAGCCTACTTGACTTGAATTTTAATATCCCAGTTTGACTCTTATTTCATTTAAATCAAATGCCTGTGATATAAGAAGCAGCATTCATGCTGGAATCTATCGTGCTTGGAAGTATCGTGCTTACTTCTTACATGGAAATGTGCAAAGGAACGATCATTGAATTCGAGAATAAACGCTCTGACAGGCACGCCAGACACAGTGGGACACTGCAGTAAATCCCAGTCAGTTAATTTTATTTATTTGATATTTTATTTGATAAAATCTTTCGTGTTGTGAAAAAGTGATTTAACAGCTTTGCGAATTTCGTTTTGTAACAAAATGCAATTGTGCATTTTTTTCTAACACAGTAGGATCACTGGGACAGAAGTTTTATAAAAGAAGAACAACAAGATCATTTATATATATAAACACTACAAATGTTCCACAACTTGCTCTTGAGATTACATCGTTAACAAACCTCAGACAGACGTCCCAAAATCATAACACCTTCACTAAACACACACAGTATGGATATTATAGTTATTCATATATTAGAGAATATAACTAATATATACGCTACTATTTGTATCTGAGATGATGTTTTACTTCATATTTAAGTAACGGATGCTTTAAATTTTACCTTCAGCTTATTGTGCTGGGTTAGTACATTAAAAATTCTTCCTCCTCATATACATTTAATATGGTACATACTTAAATCCATATTTTATCAGTTACACTCTCTTCCAGCTTCCAGCCAAAGCACAGCACGGCTTTCAACCCTGAGATCCTGTAGTCTTATACTGCATCTTGTAAAAACTACTGATCTCCTGGAGACAGAAGCATTGCCCGGGAGCAGGATTTCAGACTTGAGCTCAGAGATATTGAAGTGACAGGTGTTGAAGTTTACTGTAGGAGGAGAAAAACAAGTGGAACCAGATGCTGAAGGTGTGGATGGACAGGTGGCTTCACCATGAACAAAATTCGAACATCTGATCTGACAATCCCTGAGCAATTCTACATGCACCAAGAACTCACTGTCAGGATATCTCCCAAGGGAGAATGCTGGATGGACTGAAGGATGGACGGCAGAAACCTTAGAGCTCCTGAACATTACGGTCTAAGGATCGTGTCTGTATGAGAAACAGGATGAAAAGTATTTAAGTAAAAATACTACTTTTAAATCTTTTGAAATCTAATCATTCATTTGATTTCCATGAATAAAAAAGAGGTTTTGTCTGTACATTAGTCAGAACTCGCTCTTTCAATGATATCTTTAAGTTTCATACACAGAAGGACCAGAAACCAGTCTCAGAAAAACGTCCGTCCGTCCATCCGTCCGTCCAGCCAGCCCGCCCGCCAGATTTTGTCACAGCATCACACAAAACTGTCTGGATAGAATTACATGAAATTTTGCCAGTCCTTAGGTGTCTGCCTGAAGTAACACCTGCACCATAAATACAATCAAAATGTTGAGTAGATGTGCAGTTCTGAGCAATTTTGTGCCAGATTATAAACCACAAGTTAGGACAGTGTACTGTGCATGCGTCAAACTGTGGGCACGTCTTAAATCGATGGCTGGACAGAATTCAATGAAACTTTTGCAGTCCTACTATACTGTAGATACCTGCCTGAACTGCACCATAAGTCAAGGTGCTGAGTAAAAGTGACGTTATGAACAGTTATGTGCTACTACTTTAAAATAAGCTACTAATGCGCTACTGTCTCAATGTAAACTAACATCTGCACCAATAGATATTAATTAGAAAAGATAAACTGAATATTTTTACTGGGATTAGTTCATCTTTTCACTTTTGCTGAAACAATAACACTGAAGTGGTATAAGTGAATTTTAACACGCCAGAGTCGTTTTAAGACAAAACTTCATCTTTATCAGATCTACTTTTTCCATTTCTCATCTTTGATTCTCTCTCCGATTACCGAACAGGGGGTGTATTTGTCTGACGATGAAAGAAGGACAACTTAGTGTAAACTTAGTGTGATTTCTTTGTATTAATAAGTTAGACAGAGAGTTCTGCTGTACAGAAAGACAGACAGACAGACGTACGTGGGTTTCAACCTGAAATAATAATAATAATATCACTGATTACATTAAAGATCAGCTGATTATTTTTAGCTTTAACCTTTTAACTCTTTCTAAAAACTCTTTAACCATCAATGACGCGTACTAACGCTACTTACTAATAAATCCTACAAATCCTAGTGCTCCTTCCAGAGATTGTGAAATGCTCTCGTCTCCTGAGTTTATGGTTGATTGGTGCAACACTGCCACCTACTGGACTGGAGAGTGGAGCAAAAGATTATCGCTTTGTACAACAACATGATGTCACATTAAATTGTCAATCAACGACAGTTACATAGCATTTTAATATTTATTAGATACTTTTAGTAGTTTTTGATACATCAATAACTGTAAGAAATATCACACTGTTTGAGATAAATCATACAACAAACAAGAAACAGAAAATCAGACTAATCAAATCAAATCAACGTTTAGGAAAAGTATACTCCGGAAAACTCAAGTTAACATCACACGCAAATCATCCGACAGCTGAAAACAACACGTGGGAAAAATCAAAAGACAAAAACTGTGGTTAGATCGAAGCCTATAACTCGTGAAGCCTCGATGTGTTTTATTCAGGTTGTAACGTGTAAAACAGCCATGTTTGTTGTTGCTAATGCTTTCCAGATCTGAACCTGGATTTCCAGGCGCTTGTCTCCAACTCAACACGACAAATCCACACAATCACGTCTTATAAAAGTGAGTCTCGCTAAGGAGACTATGAAGGTACAGTACTGTACATGGTCCGACCACAAACGGTGACTAACATGTATTATGTTGTGGATAATGACCTGTAATCTCTTTATCCTCCATGATATCACTCATTCATACTCCAGCGCGCATGGTTCGAGGGCACACCTGTTCACTATCACAGATTACATTCGATTTGGATTAAAACAACATCAGCGTGAACAAGAGGGAAGCTGTAGCGGAAAGTAGTTTCCTGTTAATTCTCAAAATGCACACACACACACACACACACACACACACACACACACACACACACATGTTCTTACTTGCATCTTATCATGAACTTTAAATGGAAAAGTCAGCTACAAGTGATCATTTACGGACACACACACACACACACACACACACACACACACACACACACACACACACACACTCATTTACACCTTACGGCTATTTAGAAAACTGGCAATTCATTAGGGCAGGGAGATGCAATATTGTAAAATCATTCATTCAGTCGTCGTCTATACGGCTTTATCCTGTATACGGGGTCGCAGGGGGCCTGGCGCCTCTCCCAGGAGACTTAGGGCACGAAGTGGGGGACACCAGTCCAAGACAAATTCCATCTATGTGCAAACGTATTTGACAATAACGCTCTTTCTGATTCCTATTCTTATACACTCACATTCACACACTACGGCCAATTTGGGAACACCAATTAACCTAACCTGCATGTCTTTGGACTGTGGGAGGAAACCAGAGAACCTGGAGGAAACCCACCAAGCACAGGGAGAACATGCAAACTCCATGCACACTACAAGGCAGAAATGAGAGGTATCCTGGGTTTACACCTCTGAGATTAATTATCGTTGTAGTGTATTTTTTAAAATAATTATATGTTTACATTTCCTAACATATTTTTGTATTAAATTATATTTGTATAGACTTTTTAATCTCAAGACATTAATTAAAGTAGCAAACAGTTCTTTATAAGCGCAGCAGAAAATGGTACCCAAACTATACATAATAATAAATGTACTGTATTTTATTTAGTGTATCACAAAAGCATCTTCATGAATCATATGATATGATATTTGTGGCATATTGTCCAGCGCTACAGTCCACTGAGGACACGCAGGGAACTGGCTCAGGCCAGGACCGCGTCAACCCGTGTGTTACTCATACATTTAGGTCACACACTAGCCTTTGCCTCCACAGGCTACCATTATATATCTGTTGCTATGGTAACCCCTCTACATTGCACATATACTGTGTATGTATAGAAGACAAATGATGGTAAGTTTTCTGAGCTACAGAACAAATTCTACTAACAGGAGATGATCAAAATAGTGCAGAAGCTGCCTCCAGTGATCGTCAGCCCGACCGTGACCTTAACCCTGACCCTGACATTAACCCCCACCCTGGTCGATCGAACCACCCTGTTTAACACACAGACCCCTCCTACTTTCGCCTTCACAGACACACACACACACAGAAACATACACACTCTCTGTTCTACACAGAAACACTGCTCTGTTACAATTCTTTTCAAAGGTAATGTGCAGGTTAATTTGTTTTATTTTTACTTTACAGCAATGATTGAGTTAGTGTGTCACTCAATCGAGAGATTTCTTGTTTATTTTTCCGATAAAACAGTGTTTCCGTTGTGTGTGTGCGTGTGTGAAATGAGTGGAGGAAGGGTAACTGTGTAAGACGAGAAGAGGGAGAGGGGAGCTTATTTTAGATTCTCTCTCTCTCACACACACACACACACACACACGGAAACACTTATGTGTAGAGATTTATTTTTACTTTTTAAAAAAAGGTAAAGTGCAGGTTAATTTGTTTTATTTTTACTTTATATTTTGTTATTTTTATGTATTTGTTGGGGGGGGCTGTGGAACGAATAATCCGAGTTTCCATTATTTCTTATGGGAAAATTAAATTTGGTTTATGAGTGTTTTGAAATGCGAACCACTTCCGGAACGAATTATCCTCGTAATCTGAGGTTCCACTGTAGATATATATAAACACACACAAACAGCAGATGTGCACAGTTCTGTAATTTAAAATGTCAGTTGAAAAACTGCAAACAATTTATTATTATTATTATTATTATTATTATTATTATTATCCATACTGATTGTACCATAGCTGTTTTCTACAGTATTTTACAATTTCATTAAAACCTTATTTGGGGAAAGTCTTGATGTGTTTGGAACACATCATCATTTTTAATATTTAATATTTGAAAATAACTGGATTAAGTTTGGTATGGATTAAGGATTCAGTTCTACATCCGGATAGCAGGCTCTGCGTGTAGAGTACACTACAAACAGTTTTCTTTTCTTTCTTTTTATTTTGACAGACTCTTAATAAAACTGTTAATTAGGTGTGAAAAGTCTTCACCATGAGATTTTAATCTCTATTTAAACGAAACAAAAATAGCATCCGTTCCTCATCTGGATTGAACTGTGCTCGGCTTCCCCCTTTCAGGCTGCACAATAAACACTAAGCTCTCCATTCATTCCTGTCAACAAAAGGTGTACGAGGATTACCGGCTAGCAGAGGAGCACGTGTGTGCACACGCAGCGTTTCCTTCTGCACAAAGACAGCAGCGTCAAACCAAACTTTATAAAAGGGAAGAAAAGTTTCTGTTGTGAATCCCTGCTGGGAATGTTTGAGGGAACGCCATCGCATGAAATGGAGGAGAAGCAGGAGGGAAGTGCAAATGTCTTCTGGAGGCTGAAGGGAAAAGTCCTAACATGCAGAGATAACACTTGGCCTGGGTTGGGCTGTGTACGAGCTTGGGTACAGCGGAATATGTGTGTGTGTGTGTGTGTGTGTGTGTGTGTGTGTGTGTGTGTGTGTGTGTGTGTGTGTGTATCCCTTTGAAAGCAGTGTTATCCTGTTTAAACCTCAGGCTAGTCTTCTCATTCAGCTCACTCTGACTTTTACACTCCAGCTAATTGTTCTGGAGGGCTGCTCTCTAAACGCTTAAGCCCTGACTTTGTGTTGTCTCGACTGCATAAAGAAGAACGGAAAACTGTTTTTCCATGCACACTGGATAACATTTATCATGATACACACAGTACTGGAACATGCTTCACACAACTTCATACTGTACAACTACTGTATATACGACAAAACCTCCATAATTCTCCTTAAACTTAAAAAAGTACTGCTGGTGATGCTTGTTTTCCTGTCTTCATGGTTCTAGATCAGGGGTGTCAAACATACGGGATGATTTGAACAATAATATTAAATATCAAATATTTTTTATTATCATTATTATTAGTAGTAGTAGTATTAAATAAAGTCTATGTCCGGGTATTCGCTGCAATATTGTGTTTGGTTTTATTCATTTTTATTATTTTATCATTGATCATTTAAGTGCTCTTCTATTGCGCTTCTGGAGAAAACCTCTAACACGCATGCGCATTCTAAATTCGGCCCGCACATGGTCACATTTCTTCTCATCTGACCCTCACCCTAAAATGAGGTGGACACCACTGTTCTAGATGCTCCTGAAAAGAAAAGAAAACATCCACATCACACACACCCACACTGCATGACTGTACAGTAGCTGTTCATAACAATAGTGAGGACTGAACCAGTCACCCTTTTTTATCCCACTTTCAGGCGTCTGAGCGGTGAGATCTGATCCTGATCCTCTTTCCTACCTTCTCGGTTTTGGTTCCCAAACCTGTACAATCTTGAGATTGTAGGAAATCCTAGTGAGATTCTTAGGAAGTGTGTGAAGGTTGGCTCGACACGGTGCAGAAGAAATCCCAGAACTCAAAAGAAATATCAACTCAAAAATTCATAGCAGGTAGCAGTTCATAAGGTAGATTGTATGTAGCAGCTTGGACTGTAGGTGTTTCATAGACTTCAAAAACGTTTCGTGCCAAAAAATATGACAAATTCTTTGTTTAGTCTTGATGTGAACAGCTGCGGCTTGATGTGGCTGCGGCCACAACTGGAGTGATTGTAAACTCCTCTCATACAAAGCGTGAAGCACATCTATTAAAACGGCAAAATCCAAACCGGCGCACTATATATATATATATATATACACAGTATAAATAAAACAAAAGGTTTTGTCTGTACATTTTTCAAAACTCACTCTTTCAATGATATCTTTCCTGTACGTTTCATACACTTGGGGACCTGAAACCAGTCTCTGAATCTGTCCAGCCACTTTCGCAGCACTTAGATACTGTATTTGCCTGACGTTAAATCTAAATGTCGAGTAATAGGGACGTCATAAGCAGTTATGTGCCAGATCACGTCACAGCATTTTTCTAATTTAGCGCTTTTTCCTCAAACTGAGTTTTCCTCAATCAACGTGATAGTTTGCCACGTGTATACACAGAGTATGTTGAAGACACAGAAATGATGGAAAAACCCCTACAAAGTGCCCAAATCCTCACGAAACACAAAAAGCAAAAAAAGAAAAAGAAAAAAGACGCTGTAGTAGATTATGAAGACTGAACCTTTTAAGATGAATGGACAGATTAATGTATGTTTATTCTTCCTGCGGGAAGTTTAAAACCAGTTTACCAATAATAATGACATGATCAGCCTTAAGCTCTTAACTATTTCTACAAACTCTTTAACCATCAACTATGGGTACTTACGCTAGTTAGACACTAAATCTGACTCTGTGCGCTAAACTACTAAATCCATCCATCCGTCTGGGAAACTCAGTATGGACTAGGGACTATGGAGGCCAAAGGTGACCAGTGTATTTATTCCCACACTACAGAAACGTCAATTAGCCTAATCTGCATGTCTTTGGAATGTGGGAGGAAACTGGAGCACCCAGAGGAAACCCACCAAGCATGGAGAGAAAACATGCAAACTCCATGCACACCGACCCCGAGATGGGCATCGAAACCAGACCCTTGGGGTGGAAGGCGACAGTGCTAACCACTATATAACCATGCCGCCAAACTACTACAGTAAATAGTACGGACTATCAGATGCTAAAGCCCACCCTGTGCACATCACACACTTGCATCTGATAGAGTTCGTCACTGGATTAAAATAGAAAACTTTTTAAAAGAACATTTAGAACCTAAATCTGTGTGGAGTTTTGAGGTTCTCTCTGTGTCTGTGTGCACAATAACAACATCCACAGTACGTTCCTTCCACCTCGGAGAAACGTGCAGGTACTGTACATGTACAGTAAATGCACAAGTGATGCTAAATTAGTGCGATGTGTCAAAGTGCGTCTTACAGTAAATGCTCATTACCAGACTAATGTTTGCATTAATTCCAGTGGAGGAGACGTGAGACTATCAAGTCCATCTTGATGGACATCTATTCATCGATGTCACACTATAGCGGCCGGTCCATCTGTCCTGCAGTTGATGTTTATGCGGCGAGGCACGTGTTCCACCCTGCTCTGTTTTATTACCCCATATCTCCATATCCGGCTGCATTATTCACACAATATTACAGTAGCTTCCACAGGGAGAGAAGGTAATAACGCTTCTCTTATGCAGAAGCGTAATGTGCATAATCCTTATGTGCATAATCCTTATGCACATAAGAAGCAGAGGATTTCCTCCGAAATTTTGATAGAGACAGTCTTCCAGGCATGAGGCTGCTTTACTAGAATAAACTTCACCTTTATCTGAGTAATATCCCGAGTTTCAGCGGCAGACAGGAGAGAGCGTCTGTGTAACGTGAACAAAAAGTCAGCCATGCAGTCGAACTCTGACTCTTACGTTCTCAGACAAACACAGAGCTGAAGCTGCGTTTATGACAACCTTTTACTCTACACAGTTCCCAGTTCACTCTCTGTCTCACATACACACACAGGTTTACAGAGAGACAGATTCATTATATAGATATTTAGACAGACAGAGATCTATAGTCAGACAGACAACTAACTATCGACATACAGACAGATAGACTGGCAGATCTACAGACAAGGAGATTTACTGACAGACAGGCAGACAGATAGAGATACGAGGTGGTAGCAAAAAATTTCAAGATTAGCGCACCACAAATCCGGTCGCTTTCCCCATACGTCCTCCCCCAGACGCCATAAAACCTGGCAGTAGAATTCGCTACAAGCGGCCTGGCCACAGCATTCTCAATGCACAATGATGTTTCGTCGCGGGGTCATCACCGGTAATGATCCTCGACATGAAAGACGGGTCCTCCACGGCACACTGACGTGAAAGTCTGAGTTCTTGGCAGACTTTGACGCGATGTTCCTTCTGCTCCTGGGTCAGCAGCCTGGGGACGCACTCAGCAGCAACACAGCACATGTTTAAATCACACATGAGGATCACCTGGACTTTTCCGTATGACACACCATTAACAGCAGCAATGTTATGGATTGCTCCCCGACGATCATCACGCACAAGTTGCCGAATGGTCTCAATGTTTTCAGAAGTTGAGCTCGTTGAAGGTCTTCCTGATCTCTCGTCGTCTTCCGGTGATGTTCTTCCACTCCTAGAGCGTGCGCGCCATTCAAAACACCTCAAACGACTCGTTGCAGAATCGACAGTAAACTTTCCAAACATGTCAAGAGTCTCTGTGGGAAATTTGCCACGTTTCATGCAGAATATCATGTTGGCTCTTTGTTCTAACTTGTTGTCCATGATGAAATAGCAGACTTGGTCAGAATAGCACCAGGTGGTGCCATGTATCAGGATGAAAATGCACCAATACACAGCAAGACTGGTGACAGAGTGGTTGAACGCCTCTCATGGCCTGCACAGTCACCAGATCTAAATATTATTGAGCCACTTTGGGGTGTTTTGGAGGAGCGAGTCAGGAAACGTTTTCCTACCATCACATAGTGACCTGGCCACTATTCTGCAAGAAAAATGGCTCAAAATCCCTCAGGACACTGTGCAGTACTTGTATCTTGTATCATTGTATCGTATCCCAAGACGAATTGATGTATCAATTCGTAACCAAGACGAATGTATCATTCCCAAGACGAATTGATGCTGTATTGGATGCAAAAGGAGGGCCTACACCATACTAATGAATTATTGTGGTCTAAAACCAGGCGTTTCAGTTTCATTGTCCAGCCCCCCGAATATGTACAGTATAGTAGCTAAAGGTATTGAGACAGAAGTGAAGTTTTAATGATATTCTCATATATTTTTTAAATAATGACAATACGAAGATAATAAGAATTATTTATTTTATGCAGTGAAATTGCTTTATAGCAATCACTATTTAGCATGAAATCCTTTATCCTTTAAAACCTGTTGGAGAAAGACATCTGCGGTACTCTGGTGTCGCTCCCTCAATCCATGCCTGCTTCATTGCTTCCTGAAGATCACGTACAGAAATGTGTGTAGAGGTGGACACCCTCGCTTCGGAAAGTAAAAGCGCCACATACAGTATTTGTTCCATCTATTAACTAAACCTGCTGATTCTAATTAGCACGACTCTTCCGCCAGACAGGAGAGAACTAATTAGTGACATCACCTGTTTTGTGCACAGGGAGAACTATAATACATAGCATATGTCATCTTAATACTTTTGGCCACCACCGCTGTAGACAGACCTGTAGACAGAAATATTCAGGCAGACAGACAGATCTATAGACAGACCGAGACCAACAGATGCGTTTTTGCATCACGTCTGTCCCAGAATTTTTTACTCGGCCATCCATCATTTAACAAAAACACAAGGATCGCAGCATCACGGAACGCGTGGAGCGCGCATGTTAGCTTAAGCCGCGAGATTCAGACTCCCCTGAGAAGATCCAGCGTGGAGACAGGAGAAAAACGAGCGTGCTTGTAATGAGGAATTGCACGATGAAAGTGAATTACTGCTGACCGCTGACACCTGAGCAGCTTGCGGCATCACCGGGGGAGGGGGGGGGTAGCTAGAGAGAGGAGGGGGAGGGGTGAGGGGAGCGGACACATGGAGGGAAGGGGGAAAAAAGCGAGGGCACTGTGGGAAAGATTAACGAGCGAGGCACAAACGAACACACCTTCCATTATTTCTTGAGAAAAATGATGTGCGGAAAGTAATCATTGAGTGCATTTCAGTTAATTGATCAATACTGTCAAAGATGGGCGGAATTCATTAACTGATTACACGGAGGGAAGAAGAAAGTGATGTGAGCTTCATCCATCACACGGCTCAATATCGACTAGTCTTTTCGTTTGATCCCGATGGTTGTATCTGATGCAATTTCCCCAGATGATTAGTGCACGCGATTGACCCCCAACTAACGTCTGATTGATGGCGACACTATGATGTAATGGGAATGAATGCAGAAGCTGCACGTGGTGCTGGAGTCACGGGTGAGATGGAAGATAGGTACAGAACATGACTGTTAGGGTGTAAAGGTAATCCTAAAACATACAAATTAAAATACAGCTTAATTTGATCATAGATCAGAACTATGTCACACAGAGGGGGGGGGGGCAGAGGGGGGCATGGCTTGGCAACAGGAGGGATTTGTATGGGGAACTAATTAACGTGGCACACCTGACACCTATGTTTTAATGAGCTGCTTGTGTGTGTGTGTGTGTGTGTGTGTGTGTCTCTCTCTCTCTGTTGATTCCTCATGAGCCCAAAGTAAGCATTAAGTCGTGAGCGAAATGAAAAACTGACAATTTTTCTCTTCAGTTTTTTGTGCCCCACACAATCTGTGTGTCAAACATCAAAGAAAAAAAATATACATTTGCATTGGGAATCCCGGGCCGTTTCAGCAAAGTGACAGCAGCTACACTTACTGTACCCCAAGCCTGTGTTTGGTGTTACGAGCAGGACTGCATTAAGCAAGTGTTATTTATGAGGACTTTTTGAAAGCAGTGATGGAACGTTTTTTGACGTATTATATTTGCATGCAGTCATTCAGCACCACTTCCACAATTTTTATGTCGGATCAAGATTCACTCCATAGCGACCACCGGGTTACAGGAGACAAATTCGTCTTTGCACTTTGCAACATTTAAAGGAACATTAAAAAAAATTTTGCTCAACTTTTTTTTTTTTACAATTCACAGACTTTCCTTTTTATAAGGAAAAGTCTCAAAATTATAAGAACAAAAGTCAAAATTATGAGAAGAAAAGACATAATGTTGAACGTAATTTCAATTGAGCAAACCTTTTATATGGCAGAAATGGGCTCAGTAGTTGACGTTAAAATATTTGACTTATTATTTTTCATACACGTCATCATTTTTCTTGCGAGTGTGTTATAAAACAGGGCATGTGATATTTTCTCCAGCGATAATTTTGTTTTGCCTGACTTTAGCTGAAACAATGTAATGAAATCTTATTCTACTGTTACCCCAACACCTTTCCTCTGCATAGTATTTATGTCTCATCATTTCTAAAGCAAAACACAATGAATTCTTTTATAAAATGAAAATAATTAAAATCAGATGAGCCAACATTATTAAAATAGCTTTTAGCATTTATGAAATGAATAATTCTAATAAAAAGACTACAGAATGTATTAAAGTCAAACATCTGGACTGAATTCTGGTCCGTGTCCGTGTACTGGCAGAGCTCTTATTAAAAACGACCGGGTCCTCCGCAGCTCTTCGTCTTTAATCCCAGTCTATATTAGACATCTGTAAAAAGCAATTTAACCAACATAGGAAATGAGCAATTCCCATCAATCCCAGCCTCTAATTTGCCACTTAGTATGCATAGAGATCTTAATTTGAGCAGATAATTTCCCTTTCCCACTACGGGTGCTGTTCTGGTCACATTTCACACCTCTGTGCTATAAATCACTAATCAAGGTGTAGACAGTCATGAAGCAATCCATACACCCGGCCTGTCAGAGAGGGAATTTGCAACGCGGGAGGTTTACTTACCAATCACCCTTCGTGTGAAAGGGAACGCTGTACTAGTGTCTGACTAAAATAAGAAATCAGGTGCTTTAAGGTAAAGCTGTCGCATCCCTTTGTACTCATCATTAAAAATATTGTTTTGTTTACAACATTTTTATTTAATTATTTATTTAGCAGATTTTTAGATCAGATTTAACGTGGCACAAGGTTTGTACTGGATGTCCTCTCTGATGATCCCTGTGCAACCACTCAGTGACTGAGTGTGTGTTCCCTAACCAAGAATCAAACCCCGGCTAGGCACTGGTCCATCAAGGAATCACAATATTAAATATTAGGGGTGGGTATCACCAGGGATTACCTGATATGGTATTACAGATAGTCCCCTACTTATGAACAAGCTCCGTTCTGAGAGCACGTTCGTAAGCCGGATTTGTTCTTTAGTCGGACAAAATGATTCTTATACATCTTTGACACGAATATACAATGTAGAGCATACCACTCCACTCGACTAAATCTCTGTCCCGTTTCCCCACACTGCCATAATGTGGTCAATAACCATAATCGCGCCTAAAGCCCTATTCGGACGGGACTAGTTTTCCAAACAACGTTTGAGTGAGAAATTTTTTTCAGACGACACCTGTCATTTCATGTATGCGTTCGGACGGGATTAACATCTCCGTGTGTCTGTGTTTTACATGTGGGCGTTGCACAAAACATCTACATCCATTATTTGTACGCAAACTTGAATTTGCGCTTGGTTCGAGAGCACACCTGTTCACTATTGCAGATTACATTCAATTTGGATTAAAACAAAATCAGCATGAACAAGAGGGAAGCTGTAGCGGAAAGTAGTTTCGTGTTAATTCTCAAAATGATAGAGAGAGTACGGTATTTCACGTTGACCAAAACACAAAAGAAAACGCGTTTTGGAAAAAAGCATATTCGGCAATCACAGACATTCGCATTCGGATGGGATTAGATTTCTCAGTGGGCCTCCGAGTTTGCTGAAAAACAGTAGGTAATTTGCTCTGGAATTTTTACAGAGGTCGTGTGAGAGAAAGACAGACATGGCAGATTCGGACGCGATTAAAATCACAAAGTACGTCTGTGAAACAGAAATTTTTCTAACGACCCCCTGTAAAATTCGTCCCGTCCGAATCGGGCTTAAGGAAATGAATTTCACAATGAAATGTTTTCTGCGCCTTTTATTTGCGAGGGGAATCCTGGGCCACATGTGGTCTCTGTTTTCCGATCTGTTTTCTCTCCATTTTGAGCTGTTATTTGGATTATTCACCATCAGGACAACTTCACTGGACAGACATTTTCTGGACAGACATAGCAAAATCAATCACCACGTTTGCTTTTTCACTTTCTCTGCGCCACGCGTCAAGCCGGCCAAAATTCAAACGCAATCGCTAATCCATTTGCAATTGAATTTCCAACACGTTACACAGAAACCTGTCAATCAGCGTCAGGGGCGGGTCTATACTGTGGGGCGGGATTGTATGGGGAGTGACGTCACTCGCAGTCGCCGACCAAGAGGGGGATATTTGAGCACTGGAGGTGAACCGAGATTACCTCATTTGTTTATCAAGAAATAAACACACAAAAATGACAAATAATTTTTTTTATTAAAAGTTATGGCACACTTTGTGCGTCCACATATGGGAAACGCAATTGCATTTGAATATTGTCCGCGATATCGCTCCATAGAATAGGTTATAAGTATATTTTTAATAAATTCTGAAACTATTGTGAGCAAATAACCATTGTAGAAATGACTCCAGGGTAACACATCATCACTAATTAATTTCGTACATCCTGAAGTGGTTTATTTCACTGAATATTACTGAATAAACTAGATGTATAAAAATTTTTTTTTTTAATTTAGGATATTTTTGAAGATGCAATATCCTACTAAATAAGCCAACTATTAATATTATTCTTGGTATTAGTAGTAGTATTGGTATTGGTAGTAGTGTATGTAAAATGTAGCAGATTAAACACTCTTGCATCAGACAGAAGCTTCATTAGACAGATATGGTATTGTTTGAAAGAATCTACAAGAATAGTGTTTTGCTTAAGGATCATAAAAGACTGACGTGTATTGTAACAAGTTGCAACAAAGCACGCAGGCAAGAAAAAAAGATGCAGGTGTGTGTGATCACAGGATGAAGTGCAAATCTCTCGAACCCCCATGTCTTCATATTAAATTAAATAAATAAAAGAAATGGTAACAAATGTTTTACTGCGACAGTCTGCAAAGTGCCTCAAGATACAATTTAAAAATTCCTTTTTGATCATGTACCAACTTCTGCAGCAACCTCATTTCCCCTCTCGTCTGTTCCAGACTGTCAGCATCAGCAGTATACTAATCACCGGGCTGATCATCTGGCTTCATCTGCACCTGTTTATCACTGGTTCATGCCGCAAGTTACATGTTTTTTCTACACTTTGTTTCATACTGTAGGTCACTGTGTGGCTTAACAATCAAATTATTCCTCTGAAACGGCTCAGGTACAGGGACTGGACTGAAAATAACGAGAGATGTCCTTCAGGAAGCCTGGAGATCTACAGTATTCCGCAAGACTACACTGATAAATCCAAGAAAGTGTGAAGCTTTGGAAGCAAAATATGAAAAAATCAAAAATGGCACTTTTGCCCAGTACTGTACATGGTAAAACCTATTATTATAATTTTTTTTTTAAAGAAGGAAATTTCAGCTGCCCCTAAGGGATCAGCTGAAATGAAAAAGTGTGACTGTGCCATCTGTAAAAGTGAATGGAGAATGAAGAGTCTTTTTTTTTGGATGAAAAAAAGGCCCACAATTTACACTTCAGAATATTTTTTTTTTCCATATTCAATTACGCTCCACCTGCAGCGGTAACTCTGATCCTGCCAAATTCTTCACCTTGGCTGCAAATGAAGAGATGGTAATAAAATCATCAAGTCCAAGCTGCTCTGGAAGAATGTGTGATTTCCCACAGTGCCCGGCTAATCCCGCTTTTGGGATTCATATCTTATTTGGCCCAATTTCTGTTTTTATTTTTATTTTATTTTTTTCAAATGTAGAAAATAGTCGTCCGAATGTGTACACTCTCGTTCAGAAAGTAAGCAAAATAATGTGTTTACATAGTTTATGAAAATCTGTTATGGAGATCTTGGAGGTTCCCTCGAGCCTTTCCTCTGTGCAGGGTTCGGGAAAAAAATTTATAAATAAAATAAAAATGAAAAAAAAGCAAGCATTTGAATGACAAGCGGATTATTTCCAGCCAGAAGGCAGTGGGAGTGAGAGGCTGAGGCATCCATTAGAGCTCAGTGAGGAGGTGTGGAGAATCGGTCCTCCTGAGTCCAATGAGCTGAAGCATCCAAATCAGACATGATGTCCTTCATTCCAAATCTCCTTCTCGCTCTCACTCACTCTCGGTCCGGCTGATCCGTGAGCCTCCACACGTGGGTTGGCGTACAGTACATTCCTTCAGCCCTCCGAGCCAACATTCCCCGGTTCTGAGTAAGCGCTCCACCTGGGCACGGTGCGGCATCGTTAGGCAACATTCACATTCAACTGCCGACATGCCATGATACTGGATGTGTGCTGCCGGATTGTGGGCGAAGACGGATTTATGGGGAAAATGTGGTACTTGTAATTTTTTTGTAATAAAGTCATGTTTTGTTGCTAGGTGTTTTTTCATTCATTTTAAGTGCTTTAGTTAGAAAAACAATAATTGTAAAGCTTGCTTTTTAAAATTTCAGATGGATATAAAAATTAGAAGATAGTTTGGGATCGGAAAAAAAAGGGAGCAATATGCCATCCCTAAAAACCAAAAAAACAACAAAAAATCTTAAATAAAATCAACTAACATTTTCCCTGTGCAGAATTTGAACTTTAAAAAGAGAAAGAGAAAGGCTTTGTTCTCTATTTCTCTATCTCATGCTCTCTATCGCTCTCTCTTTCTCCTGGGATGCGGCCAGGCTGTCAGTGGGAATCATAAAAGAGGGAAAAAGGGATGAATGAGTGAAACAGTGCAGCGTCTCGGCACGGAGCTCGAGCCTGCAGGGACAAACACACAACACACATAAATCACCAGACCTTTCTTTGTGTGGTCTGCGAACACACACACACACACACACACACACGTAGACACACACATAAAGCACAAATAACTCAGTCCTTATTCTGAAGAAACACTTTAACGTACACACACACACACATAAATCCACAGATCCATCCACACACATGTTCACACACATTAAGCACAAATCACCTTTCCTTGTGTGGTATGCACACACACACACAGACACATACGTACACACATGCACACACCCACACACATGCGCACACACACACACACACACACACACATTAAGCACAAATCACTCAGTGCTTAATAATAATAATAATTAATAACTTGTGCATCATGTCACATTTGTTCATCAAGTATTTGGTAAGATGTTTTATATTAACTTCATGTTTTTTACATTCTATTAGTTTGAGAAACATACAGACAGGAATCCTCATGTCACATGATGTCATCATGTACACGGTCGTATACAGTAGTCTCAATGTTTAACAGACAAATACACAGACCATCCATTTGCTCTCCTCTGGACCAGGTTCATTGGTTGGTGAAAAAGTGGCTACAGTAGCATTCAGCCCTCTCACCACTATGGCCTGGGCTCACGGTCCAGTCAAGGTATTGTCTTCCTGCACCAAGTTGTGTGCGGATCTAATGGCTTGCTCTGGCAATCCCTCGATGGGAGCAAACGTATAAAGTTTATCTGTAAACGCAGTGTTTGGGTCATGTGTTCAACTTGATCCCGAACATCATGTTGTCAAAATCATCCAGCGTCATTCTGTTACAGTAATTCTAATTTTCGCCAACATCCTGATTCCAACGGTGTCGCGATGTCCGTAACGTTGCTGCAACATTTTAACAATCAATCAAAGATCCCTGGGAATGCTTGGAATTAGTGGTGGGCGATATAACCAAAATCTTCTATCACGGTAGAAGCAATTTTCTACCTCGATAACGATATATCTCACAATATAGCATTTGTATCTAAAAATGCATAAATAAAAATTAAAACACAAAGAAACTGTTTTACATAATGTAATTTTATATAAACTGGGAATTGCTGAGGTTTGCTGCATTTTTTTTTTTTACGTTGGCCATATTCGTTTGGATGCTTGGATTTCAGATGATAGAAAAGGTTTGACGTGTTTCCACCACTTGTTAAAACAGTGCACTTGCATACCTTGCAAATCACGTTCATCTCATTCGTACTGTATCACTTTTCTTCTACCCAAACCAATTCCACACCACAAACGATGCACCTTTTCTCTTTACAATCTCCTCGTTGTTGGTTTTGTCACATGTACTGTAAGCAAACTCACTGCTGCTGCACCGTCTTCTTCCATTGTCGAAGTGTATGTGAAGCCAAACACATCAAAAGTGGGACGAAACCGCGGCACCCGATTGAACCAAATATTTGCGCGGCCCAGTGGATCACAGAGCGCGGACCAACTTGAGCAGCGCTGCTCGAATCACAAACCTGCGCGACCCACTGTTTTTTATTTAGCTTTGTGATTCGAGCAGCGCTGCTCAAGTTGGTCCGCGCTGCACGATCCACCGGGTCTGGATATTTGGTCTGCCCACGCCGGCTCAATCGGGTGCCACGGTTTCGTCCCACTTTAGATGTGTTTGGCTTCCCATAGAAGTGAATGTGTATTGCGTGGTCACGTGATCTCAACCGCGATTAAGACGATAGACCAAAATCTCTATCGGTTGACAAATTTCTACCGGTTAACCGTGTACAGTATATCGCCCACCCCTACTTGGAATTGAGCTTTTTTATTACATTTTATTCTTTTCTTCCTAATTTCGCATTGACAGTCCAGTAGATGTCCTGCGAACTCTTCATAATGAGCTTACTCACCATTACACGTTCCCACCATTACGAGTTCGTGTATACTGTACATACGAGTGTTCTTAAATCCACGTCTAACAGACTTTACTAAATCACACTTTGAGTAGAAACCTGTTTGAGGTTTCTCTGTTTTGTCTGAGACATCCTGGTCCTTCACAGGGTTCTTTTTTTTTTAACAGGACTGTTTTTATCTTATTTTTCTTATTTTCTAGATGTAACTACCTGTGCACTGCTGGATCTTGTGAATTTCCACATGGGGATGAATGAAGTGTCTATCTATATCCATCTCTCTATCTGATGAGATCGACCTTCACAAGAGGGAAGATCTGAACCACTCAATAATTCACCATCATGTTTCTCACTCCATTTCAAAGCTTTTTTGTATATTTTTTTTAGCCATGTGTTGTATATATTTTTATTCGCTCAACATGTTCTAACGGTTTGATCTGGTGCGAGGAGAGAGAGAGAGAGAGAGAGAGAGAGAGAGAGAGAGAGAGAGAGGCTTTGTGTGGACGGAACAAAGGAGGAGATTTTTATCTTAAACTCGTTCAAACAGCTCGAGGTTACGGATAAAATTTAAACCTGTCATTTTTGATATCTTTTTTATCCTCTTTGTTCAACACTTCAATTCCAAATTACTATTCTAAACATCCTGATTGATGCGCAATACTGTTTAATCTGTTTTACATTAAAACCTGAACACATTGGTACATTGGAGTACCGTGGTATACAAATTTAATCCGTTCCAGAGGCGAGTTCTTAAAGTCAAATTTTGCATTGTGAAACACATTTTCTCATAGAAAATAATGTAAATGCAGATAATTCGTTCCAGCCACACAAAAATATTACTAATGTTACCAATTTCCAACATTGTAATCACATTTTTGCATATAAAAACAATCAGAACATTTAGAAAAGACATGTAAACAAAGTAAAATATGAAATAAATAGACATTAAAACTTACTTAATCTTAAACAAAATGCAAAAATATAAATAAACTTGCTTTACTTGGCTTTCCACTGATTTGAACCGCTCCAGGACGTACATCTGACTTAGCTGGCATTCGGTTCCGCTCAGTTTGGTCGCCCGCACACCGAAAATGATTCGTATGCCGAGACAAATTTCTTGCAAAATTCCAGTTCTTAAGAAGAAAATTCATAAGATCATATGCCGAGGTCTAACTGTAGATGGCTTGCAAATTTATTCTCAAACTATTCACACATTGGCAGGCAGTAGCAGCTACAAATTAATTTAATAGTTTAGTTGAGAATTATAATAGAAGTTTCAAAAGTATACATATATATATATATATATATATATACAGTATATAGAATTGGGATATTTATGAAATCGTGATACAGAATCGCAGTATAAATCAGTACGAATTGGTAACTGGTTATTGTGATAATATCGTAACAGGTGATACTTGGAGATTAATAGAACCATGGTTTTGTTAGAGGTACGGTAAATTGTCAATTCTAATTATTGAATTGAATTGGCAATAATTCTGGAACAGACTACATGTGTGTGTGTGTAGTAAAACTAATTACGCCAGGATGTAAACACATGAGAGCCTTTATCCTTCAGTGTGTGTGAATCTTTTCCTCTGTTTCAAAGTGAAGCATAACACACCACACACACACACACACACTCACACAAACACAAAGAAATCCACACTCTGAAGAGCTCTAGAGGGCAACAGGATGTTCTCCTAAGTGTTTCTGTCAAGCAGAAGAACGTGTGTTGATGAACAGGCAAACAACAGAAACAACGAGACCTGCATGCACACACACACACACACACACACACACACACACACACGCACACATGGTGCCTCCTGGCTCTTTTCTAAGTTCATTAATATTGAGTATCACACATTAACACACACACACTCAGCATGTCACACACACGCATTTCACACGTGGCTGCCACACACACACTTCTCTGTCACTCAGCACTGACGCGTTTCTCACTGTACAGATAATTGGGTTCTGTAGACGTGACTGGAGGTTTTTTTTACCTTTAATGATGAAACCTGGTCTGTGTGACGTTTGTGAGAAAGTCCATGGATGTATTATATATGTGTTACCGTAATTAGCACACACACACACACACACACACACACACACACACACAGAGCCTTCTTCTCGACTACCCTGGGAGCTCGTGGGAGAATGTCTCTGTGTGTGTGTGTGTGTATGTGTGTGTGTGTGTGTGTGTATGACTGATGTTCCACTCGGAGAGAGATGATGGATTTTTATAAGAGGAGAGGAGCGGGGGAGGGAGAGGGAGAGGGGGAGGGGCAGCAGGATAAAAATAGGGGTCTTCCTGCACGAGGAACATCACCCCCCCCCCCCCCTCCCTCTCTCTTTATATCTTTAAATCCACCTTTTCACTTCCTCACAATCGTTTCCTTTCCTCCTCCTTCCTCATTAGTTCTGCTCTTTTCTCCTTACAGTTAATCTCTTCATCTTTCCCTTTTCCTCACGTCTATATAATCACTTCCAATTTCATTTTCACTACACTGATATTCTTTTACATTTCTCCGTCTTTACCTTCCTTTTGCTTAAATTCTCTTTTTACTTTTGCCTTCATGTTTTTCCCTTTTCTTTCTGTTTCCACTTTGTATTTTTACATTTTCTTTGCTGTTTCTGTGTATCCTTTATTCTTTATTTCTCCTATTCCTTTTTGTATCTGGTCCTTTTGCCTTTTGTCCCCTTGTCTTTTTTCCTTTTTAATATTCTCTTACATCTTTATTTGTCCCATTTCTATTCCCTTATTTTTCCCCATTTCCACATTTCTTCCATTCCTCATTTCTTTCCTTAGTTTTCTTTCCTCCTCTCTTTTATTTCCTTCCGCGAGTTTCCTCTTCCTCCATTTCCTTTCCTTCCTTTCATTTTTCTTTTCCATTCCTCATGTTTATCCTTTCCTTTCCTCATTCTCTTTACTGTGCTTCCTTCCCTTTACTTATGTTGTCTTTCCCATCTCTAGTCCCTATTCTGTCTTTTTCCTTTACTTCCTGTTTCCTTTCCTTTTTTGTCCTTCCTTTCCTCTCTCTCCTCATGTTTCCCTTTCCCCCCTTCATGTTTCTTATTCTTTTATCATTTTGTTGTCTTTCCTCTCTCCAGTCCCTATTCTGTCTTTTCCTTTCTGTTCCTTCACTTCCTTTTTGTGTCTTCTTTTCTCTGCTTTTATTTTTCTTTCCTTTCCTCCACACCATGTTGCGTTTGCTTCCCTACTGCTTGTCGTTCCGTTCAGGTGGCTACTGACAGCCCAACAGCATGCGTTCATGTGATCTGTTTTCATTCGTTTGTGTGTGTGCACGCGCGCGTGTGTGTGTGTGTGTGTGTGTGTGTGTGTGTGTGTGTGTTCAGTGACCCAAAGGCTACTTATGCAAACCAGCCACTGCTGATGCCTCCTGCTTCATGTTGAATTCATGCACCGTCTGCCGTGTGTGTGTGTGTGTGTGTGTGTGTGTGTGTGTGTGTGTGTGTGTGTGTGTGTGTGTGTGATATAAAAGAAGCCACACACACACACACAACAGATAATCCTGCCTCTCGGCTTCTACACAGAGAGAAAAGCACTGATGTGTCACAAACCAGGTTTTCCATGACAATCTGGAACACGTGTAACGTTAAAGCACAGACAGTTCAGTCGCTATCAGGAGCCGCGCAGCTCTGTGTTCATCAGCCAGACACAAGACATGCTGTTTCACCTCTGACCTCCAGGCTGCTTATCTCCATCACCACACACACACACACATTTTTCCCGCCTATATGCTTCCACATATCCCTTACCTCCCCTCCACACACACACACACACACACACAATCATCTCACAGCGCTGGAACACGTTTCAGACACAAAATCTTAGAAACGTCGCTTCGTAAATATTTACTAAAGGACGCCATGAAATTTCAAGAGCGCATCTAGACAGGTTTCTGTGTTGGCCCCCAACAACAACCGCTACACACCTGGATTACAGTCTGGATGAATTTATGTTGCCGATGAATGATGTATAAATTATGGATTATGCACTTCATGCATTTTTTAAGCTAAAAAGTGCTAAAACGTGTAAATATTTCACCAGAAACCACAAATAGAGGATTATATTTAAAAAATTTTAACATTTCAAATGCATAGGATATATTTCCTGCCTGTATTTCACAGTTTATCAATTAATTATTGAATAAATAGCTAATTGATGTTTATTTGACAAGAGAAACACAATCTTCAGGTTGTGCTGTTATGGAAAAAATATTCTTAAATATAACCGCACGTTCTGAAGTCTTTACTTTTCTTAAAACGCAGCAATTTACCAAATATTACACTTTTTTAATAAGTTTATAGCTGCATTTAATTTTATTGAGCATCTGCTACACAAACGACTCACATTCGAACATCTAAAGTATGTGGAGCACTCGCTCCTTCAGCAGCATTTTAGTTTTTTCTCTCATGAAGTTAATAATCAGATAAAATAGAACTAAAGAAACAGAACAGAAAGCATGAACAAGAGACTTTCCTGTGAAAACCTGACTAACTGGAGCAAAGAGCCGACACTGGAGACTCCTTCCCCAAACATTAAATAAATACACACTGTAACACCACATCAACCATTTGTATGGTTTCCTGCTAACTTGCAGGATGTTTTTAAATCTGTGGATTTCTAGTCCTAGAGTTTGTACATTGTGTACCGGACGTGTCCGTGTAAATCAGCTGTTTTTAAAGGTACCTGTGGTGCATTATGGGAAGGTCGGATTAACATCATGGGAATCAGCATTGTGCGTTAATTATGTACGTAATAAATGACACTTGTTGCACAGCAGGAGTCACAATCTGTCCAATCCATAGATATATCTATATATATATATATATATATATATATATATATATATATAATATATCTCCGGAAAGCACGCTGGTCACATGATCGCAAACCTTTTTTCGAAAGCAGAGACGGGCATCGAACCCGGACCCTGGAGATGCAAGGCAACAGTGCTAACCACTACACCACCGTGCCGCTATTATAGGTATCGTTATTAAAAAAACATTATAACTCAAACAGAGCTCTTCATAAGCTTGCAAATGAAATTTGGAAATCAAATCACAGAAGGTGAGCAGTTTAGCCGACTTTGGAGCTCTAGTTCACTGTAAAAATTATATATAAACTTAATTAATGAATTAAACTATGGTAAATCTGTAGTACATTCTCTTTACAATATTAAACCCCTGATTAATAAATAACATTGCTTTTCACTGTTTATAATTCAGAAATTTCTCTCTATTGTTTTAGTTAGACTGGGATTCTCAGATGGTTTCTAGTGGCTCTTTGCCAGGAGTAACTTAATTTCTTGAACCTTTTCTATTGTACTGTATATCTTGATACCATTATTTGTCAATTTCACAAACTTGATTAAAAAAGAAAAAAAAAGGAACAGATTATTCTTACGTGAAAATCGATGTCACACAATTATATTTCTCATAGCATATAAAGAACAAATAAAAACATTTAGTTGCAAAGAAACGATGATTGGGCCCAAGCACCTGCGCCTTCACCGTCCCGGGCAAACCAGAGAGACACTGAGCTCAGTGAGCACATGCATTTAAAACGTTTCTCATAATACAATCATAATGTGTCATAATACGATGTACGAGTAGCTCATACTGTGCATACTCACTGATATTAACAGTCATTAGCCACTTTTCGCCATAAGTTTAAGACTTCGCCATGCCTCAACCTTTTGAGATATCAAAAATCCCTTCGCAATTTTGCATCCTCAATGTCTTGAGATCATGTTGGCCTGAGTTGGGGGCAGTTGTATAAATTCCCTAGGAGGATTATATAAAATTGCATGCAGTGCATTTTGCAAACAACCCAAAATAACTGACTTCCTGTTAAGTAGAGGCCATGACATACATAGCTAATGTTATTCAGCTCAATGAGATCTAAATGTGTACCAGGTTTCACATGTCTACGTGCAAGTGTGTATGAGCTATTCAACAAAATCTTGTGTAAATTTCCTGTGCGTATTACCATTATTTTTCAATTTCACACATTTAATTAAAAAGGAAAAAAATAAGTAAACTCACTTAACTATATTTGTCACTTAATTATATTTTCCACACCATTTAAAGAACAAAACAAAGACGAAAAGATAATGAGTGTACAGTAATGCTGCAGATGGAAAGCAGAATGGTGGTCCTGATGTCACACAAGCAGTCGTCCAACTCATAAAAGTGGTAAACTAAAGGAAATACAAATGACTGTATGTTGGGAAATTTAAAAGTCATGTCGATGTCGGTGGCTCACAAGATTAGCCAAAATATTCTAGGGGTTTTATAAAGGATTAAACAAAAGTAGTTCATTGGTCTATTCACAAGCCATGACGGTTCCACTGGAACTAACTGGATTTGCTCTGCTCCACTCTCTAGCCCTTTTTTTGACCTTCTTTGTCCTTTCAGAAACCCTCTGCATGTAGCAGTTGTTGACCTTGGCCATGACATGGAAATGAAATGACTAAATTCTGCTATAACGTAGTGGTGTCTCAAGAACAGAGCATAACGGTGTCCTGTCATCATCTTGGTGAGTCCAATAAATACACAAACAACCAAAAAGTGAACCAACATGACTGATGTATGGAAAAGATATACAACAAGCTGTATATCAGGATGGCTTTCCGTTCGATTTTCTTTTCCTTTTTTTTTTTTATTACCTTAGTGCCAACACTGGCAGATCACTTCATCACCTCAGCATGACATTCCACAATGGGCATTTAATTTATGGCAGGATTTCATAAAGCATACAAGATCTCCTGCCAAACCACACGCCAACAACAATGGCATCTAAAAATCCGAGCGCTGCTTGTTCGTTTTTAATAATGCTCCATGGTGCAATGCAGCGTTTTACAGATTATACTGTACACTACATACTACATCAATGATAACAATGAATTTATTCTTATTGCGTTCACTGAAACAAAGTTATTTTGCTTCTTTCACTCTTCCATCTAGAACAGCTGAAGGAATTCTCAGAGTTGGACAGAAGAAGCTAACCAGAGACATACTGTACTGTAGCTACAGGACAGGCAACAGCTTGGTGGTCTTGAGTTTTAAGGAAACCCCCTGATACTTCAACTGACACTCCGTCCTTGAAAATGTCCAATGTCAAAGTTACAGATTTGTTTGGATAACAAATTTATGTGGACTTTTTGTATTATCCAGAAAGAAAGACTATAAAACAGAAAAACAGAACTGTGTTATGTAGTGGAGATAATGCAATGATGAAATAATTGAGGATGACAACAATGGGCCAAGCCATTAGGAATATACAACATAATGCTACAGTAGGTCACATAATTTTACAGTAGGTCACATTCATCACAACACAATGTCGTTCTTTAATTCATCTAATTAGAAATCCTAATCTAACAGTAGATCTAACAAACAGTACCCACATAGAACTTATATAATATAACACGCAACCCATCATTATGGGGAACATACTTTACAGTAATGGCAATAACGTTCCCCCCTGGATTTTCCCTTCACAATCCCTATAATCGCCTCGTACCACAAGTATCTCTGTTTCCTTTGAGGGTGAGTGTAGATGTGTTTTCTTTGATGGCATACTATTAATTCTTATCTATTATTAATATTAGGGTCATAAATTGATAAAAAGGTAAAATGATACTCCGTGTCTACAGTAGAGTCAGCTGGACCACATGCACTATCCAGCACAGCACTGCACCACACTGTCCCTGTCTTAAACAAGATTAACTCCCTCAAGTCAGGGAGAGTGGTTTAGTGGTCAAGGCTTTAAGTTATTGGATCAGAAGGTTGAGGGTTCAAATTCCAGAACGAACAAGCTGCCTCTATGGGCAACATGAGGAAGACTTTAAATCTCAACTTCGCAAATTAGTACACACACACATTATATGGACAAAAGTATTTAGCCAAACCTGTTAGTTATTGAATTGAGGTGTTTCAATCAATCAGGTCCCTTTTCCCCAGTGATGGGTGTCTTAATGGTTCAGCATACCAAGACATCTTGGACAATGCTACAGTATGCTTCTATGATGTAAGGTGGCAACATTAAATCATAACTTCCATTCTCCTTGTAAGGACCCAACTTTGTGGCAACAGTTTGGGGAAGGCCCTTTTCTATTCCAACATGACTGTGCACCAGTGCACAAAGCAAGAACTATAAAGATTAAGATTCAGTTATATGTCACATGTAGCTTACAGCACAGTGAATTTCTTTTTTTTTTTTTTTCTTATCCAAGTTAGGAAGCTGAGATCAGAGTGCAGGATCAACTGAAATACAGTGCTTCTGGAGCAGGTAGGTTTAAGAAACTTCCTCAAGGGTGGCAGCTTGTCCATGCTGGGGCATGAACCCCCGACCTTCTGGTCAGTAAGCAAGTGAGTCAGTAAGCCTGGCAACCGCTATAATGACAAGCTTTGATGAGTTCAGTGTGGAAGATTTGGCCCACAAAGAGCCCTGACCTCAATCCAATCGAACACCTTTGGGATGAACTGAAGAGAAATCGCGAAGAGCCAAGCCTTCTGCTCCAACATCAGTGTCTCACTCACTCATCGTCTATACTGATTCATTCTGTAGCGTCGCGGGGAGCCTGGAGCCTATCCCAGGAAACTTACAGTAGGGTGGGGTACCCCTGGACAGGGTTCTAATCCATCCACTCACACACACACTGCAGGCAATTTGGGAATGCCAATTAGCACATCTAATTTGCATGTCTTTGGACTGTGTGAGGAGTATCTGGAGGAAACCCACCAAGCATGGGGGGGGGGAACCCGCAAACTCCATGCACACATACCTGAGGCGGGGAGTGATCGCGGATCCTGATGGTGCGAGGCGACAGTGCTAACCATTAAGCCAACATGCCACAGTGCTCAGAATGAATGGGCACAGAAACACTCCAAAATCTTGTGGACGGCAAAAGATTTGCCCTTTCCGAAGATGTGTCGTGCTGGACACTGCATGTAGTCCAGCTGGCTTTGCTGTAGCGGTATCATTTTACTTTTTATTAATGTATACCCTAATACTAAAAATAAATAATAATTGATAGTATGCCATCAAAGAAAACACTTCTGCAGGCGTCCTCAACGGAAAGAGAGAGACTGGGGGCCCTTCCAAGAAGAGTGGAAGCTGTTACAGCTGCAGAAGAAGGACCAACTCAATACTGAATTTGGATACAATGTCACTGCAGGTTTGGTCAAATACAGCACTTTTATCCATATAGTGTAAGACATATAATAGATATACTACATACAGTAGGTATGAAAAAAATTTAAATACACCTGGCATTGAGAGAGAGAGAGAGAGAGAGGACTTACCGAGAAGCCGGCCCAGAAAGGACAGGAATGCCTGACTCTGGGAGAGGTAGTAAGAGCCAAAGCGGCGAAGCTCACCGCCAGAATGAGACTCCCGAGCACCATCTGCGCCACCCCGAGCGACAGCATGAGGCGAGTCCGCGTCCGGAGCTCCCTGAGCCGGGAGAGGCTGCGGGACAGCGCCGCCGGACTCAGAGAGCCGCCTCCGGCTCTGGGCACAGGCATCGACGAAACCCGATCGGAACCTTCAGGGGACAACTTCAACTTCCTAATTCAGAATTCAGTGAGTTATCCAAGAACAGCACGTAGAGAGACCCGAGGGCGCGCGGAGAGCATCCTGGAGATGTGTTCCCAAAACACACACACACACACACACACAAAACGTTCACCTTTTTAATGTTACACACTGCCTGCTGTGTGTGTGCTGAACAAGTATCTCCAAAGTAGGTTTGGAAAGAAGGTTATCCGGAGAGGGAGATAGAAAACATTTAAAATCTGAATGATAATTAAAAAAAAAAAAAAAAAACCAGCGCGCGCACACAAAATGAAACGCGCACTTTCTTTGAGGACGCGCGGATTAGAGGTGATCCGTCATCGCACCCGCGTGAGAGGAGCGCGGATCCTGGAGTCAGCACGCGCCCTCGTCGTTACCAAGTGATACATACAGCAAAGGAGATGGAAACAAAATGTTACAACGCGAAACGGAATTCTAAGCGCGCGTGGTGTAGAGATGCTGGATGGCGCGTCCGCAGGTGATGCAGTGTGTGTGTGTGTGTGTTAAAAGGCTGCATATGGCGCGTTCTCTCTCTCTCTCTCTCTCCCTCACACACACACACACACACACACACACTTTCTCTCTCTCTCACACACACACACACACATACACACACTCTCTCTCTCTCTCAAACACACACACTCCACCAAGGACACGAACACCATCACCGACAAAAGGAAAACATAATGTCGGATTCTGGTGATGGAGATGTTTAAAAGACGCTTCATGGACATCTAGGTCGCTCTCTCCATCAAACACCTTCTAAAAAGGACGAGAGGAAGAAGCATGCTTATTATTATTATTATTATTATTAGTTGTTTTGTGCGTAACACACAAGCCACGCTCAACAGTGTCGCATTAAACAGCACAGTGCGTGTTCTAGCCATTTTTTAAGATAAGGCATGAGATATATAAATGAGGTCCGTTTGAGATTACAGGACGTGTAATATATCTTCTAGAATATCGCCACCTAGGGGGAAAACAGGAGAATTGCGTAATTGCGCCAGTGCGGGATGTGAAAACTGATCAAATATACTGCATGTGGGAAGGAACGTGTGAAACCAGCCACACACACACACACACACACACACTCGCTCACTCTCTCTTAGGGCTAAAGGTATGGACGTGTACCTGTCCTCATCACTGGAGAGTAACTGTTATGGCGCTTTTCCACTGCATAGTACGGCACGACACGGTTCAGTTCAACTCACTTTTGGGGGGTTTTCCACTGGGAACAGTACATGGTACCTGGTCCTTTTTTTAGTACCACCTCAGCCGAGGTTCCAAGCGCGCCGAACCGTTACCAAAACGTGACGTGTAAACTCTGCTGTTCACTGATTGCCCAGAGAAAATTGTCATTACTGCGTCACCAAACTTGCGACACGAGACACAACAGAACCGCTATATTTAGAACAGCCAGAGAAGGATCGGACGCACCTTTTTGTATTAACCAAAAAATTTCTTTGGCTGCCATCAGCCTCTTTTGAAACTTCCACATGCCGAGAATGAAGAACACCATGCCGTCGATATGCTCAATTGTTGTGTGTTTGTTTGTGGCACGTTTACGATGACATCACGGCAGTAGCGGTGCCGCAACTAAAACGACACATGAGTAATCCCGCCCACTCTAAAGCGTTACTAAGCTGCAGGGGAAGCACAAACCGAGCCAAACTGCGCCGAACCGAAGTGAGTTGAACTGAACCGTGTCGTGCCGTACTATGCAGTGGAAAAGAGGCATTAGTGTGTAATCAGATTTCTAGAGCGGTGCTGATTTTATATATAAAAATTATTTTAATTAGGTTACATATAATATTGTAGCGTTTTCACCGCTATGAGGAATCTTGGAGGACGAGTGAGCTTTGCTGGCTGCCCAATGCAATGGCTGGGAGTACTTTATTCAGTCTCACCTCACTATTAGCATGAACTCAGGAACGGTAAGCATAAACAACACCACACATACACACATACATTGACATCCCACCCCTGGCCGCAGCCACTTAACCCAAAAACACTTCCCCCACATGGTGAACACAAAACAGGACCTCCCGCAAAGCATGACGGTCGCCAGCCACCGTCCCGCCCACGCCACACTGCCCCCACCCAAGCTGTGACTGTCCCCGGTCACCAATAATACCTCAGTCTCTGAGGCGTGCAGGCGGTTGGCGCTGGCGTTGTGAACGGTGGAGTCCTTCTGTGGGGGAGGGAGGAGCGTGAACATGGTCCTGCGGCGGTCCGGCCTCCACTGCGTTTGATGTACCGCTGGCGTGTGGCTAGTAGGGAGCGAGACGGTCTCTGTGTAGCACAATCGCTCGCCCCACCAGCCGCACCCGGTAGACGACGTCAGAGAGCTGGGCAATGACCGTACAGGGTCCCACCCAGTGGGACATAAGCTTGGGTGAGAGCCCCCTTTTCCTTCCCAGAGAATAGACCCATACCTGCTCTCCTGGGGCAAAGTCTCGTCCCCAGCTGTGAGTGCCATAAACACGGCGCTGTTTAACAACGGCGTCCGCCAAATTTTTACGCGCCAACTCGTGAACACGGAACAGTTTGTCTTTCAATGGACAAAAATAATCCAATCCCGGCTTTGTGGGTAAATCCGGTTGCGGAGGCCACTTAACCCAAAAACACTTCCCCCACATGGTGAACACAAAACAGGACCTCCCGCAAAGCACGACGGTCGCCAGCCACCGTCCCGCCCACGTCACAATAAAACAGTGTGCGTGCCAATAAAGCTACTTCTGAAGTTTATGCAACATGAAAGTGACCAATCTTGTGTCCCTAAAAAAATTCAAGTTCAGCCATTTTGGATTTTATATGATTTAGATTTAGATGATTTCAGTGTTATACTGTCTCGCTTCAAATAATAATAATTTAAAATGCAAATTATTCGAGTTCAAATTATAACAAGTTTAGCCATTTTGGATTTTATATGATTTAGATTTATATGATTTCAGTGTTATACTGTCTCGCTTCAAACAATAATAATTTTAAATGCAAATTATTCATGTTTCTAGATGAGTATTGCTACTAAAACTGGTGTAAGCATCTAGAAGCACATGACCTGTAAACACTGTTGCTTAAATTGTTTTTGGTAAAAGCTGAAAAATGCAAAAAATCTTTCAGGTTTATATCTTTTTATGTGAAATCCAAATCAGCCAAGTTTCATCTGAATGACAATTAAGATCGAAAGATCTTTATTCAAAAAAGGGCAGGAAATTCTATTTATTATTATATTCTATTTTTTTGTATTTACAAAAACTGAAGCATGGATTGGGAGATCAGAAGCATTAAGTATTATGGGAAATTATGTTTTATGAGCCTATCTGAAAATTAACTTTTTCACCTAAGTGAGACATTTTTTAGCACCAACACTGTTTTTGCTGACAGTGAGTGACCCTGAAGCTCTAACTTACTCACTCCCTCATCGTCTATACCACTTTATCCTGTATACATGGGGCCTGTCGCTGGAGCCTATCCCAGCAAACCTAGGGTATGAGGCAAGGTATGAGGCAATCCATCACAGATAACACAGGCATTCCCACATTACAGGCAATTTGGGAATGGCAATTGGCATGACTGCATATCTTTGGACTGTGAGAGGAAACCAGAGTACTCAGAGGAAACCCACCAACCACGGGGAGATCATTCAAACTCTCAGACCCCACGTGGGAATCGAATGCGGATTCTGGAGACGCGAGGCGACAGTGCTAACTACTATGTCACCAAACCATCTGTAAGGTCCAAGAGTGCTGAACACTAAAAAGTGCAACTGCAGCAATAAGGATTTTTAGCGAGTATAAACACTAAAAGATAACAGTTTTCAGTTATCTCCAGAAATATTGCAATGCTTTAAAATAACGATTTTAAAATAGATTTCAAAAATCTATATAATTATTAATAATCAGTAGAGCTCTTCAGAATCACCGCAGATCTAAAGTCCATCCCAGGAACACCTACAATATCAGCATAGAAATGTTTCATCATAGAATGAAAGTGATTTTTCAATCATTTCCTCTTTTCACTCTCTCAACGCCTTTCGGAAAACACTGTACACTATTCAAGATAAGAGCTCCAAATTCAGCAACGTTATCAAGAAGTGCAGAATGATGATCTATAACGGAGACTAGTAAGAAAAGCCCAAATCGAGTCCCAAATCTACTGTGTGGTCACATACTGAGAAGTGAGTCGTGTTTGTTTCTTCATATCCATGTAGTGTGCTCTTGAGACTTCCCCGTCATTAGCATCATGCTAGCAGGAAACTCTATCCTCTATCTCTGCATTCTCTCCTTCCTGTCCTGCTTCAAGTAGGAAACTGACCCAACAACACGCTGAGCTGGTGGAGGATGGGGAGGAAATGGATGCGCTGTGGGATTTGTCACTGCTTCATGTCAGGGAGGAGATTCAGCTCACTTAAGTCTGTTGCGCTGTCACTAAAAGCTTTTCTTTACCAGTGGTTTAGAGACGAACACAGTCATGTCACAGGAATGCAGCATTCACACGAAGTACAGTATAAGCAGAGAGAGAGAGAGAGAGAGAGAGACTGCTTCATCTCTTTCATGAAATGCATGCGAAATATGAACAGAGACAGCGACACGAGACATTAATGTGAAGGACCGAAACCACAAGAGACTCATGTTGCAAAATATGGAAATGAAAGAAAAGAAAAAACTATATTAAATAAAAATATTATTTTTACCTTCTGTTGTTCTCAATAGCAGATGAATGAAAATAGAGTTAAATACAAGAATATAAAAATGTAAACATAAAAAAAACACCAACTTGCTCTGACAAATTAGGAGTTTTTTTTTTGGTAGACTACAGAACCCCGGAGTTAAAGGGAGAAATAAGAAATAAATGCATACTGAAGATACATTTTACTACATCAAGCATTCGGGTTTTGATCTAATACATGTGTATTGTCATTTACTGTATTATATAATCATTTCTACTTCATGTCTTTGTTCACATTGACGTTAAATATTTCAAGCCAAGATAAGATACATCTTTATTTGTCCCACATTGGGGAAATTTTTAAAGAAAGATCAATGAAAACATTATTTACAACATAGAAACTTTTGAAAACCACATCCATTTATGCACTTAATACTTGATCAAAGCTGAATGACTGCATTAAATAGCCCTGGCTGGAGGCGATCAGCCTGTGGCACTGCTGAGACGTTATTGAATACCAGGTTGCTTCGATAGCAGCCTTCAGCTCATCTGCATTGCTGGGTCGGGTGTTTCTCTTCTTCTTCCTCTAGATTCTCTATAGCGTTCATGTCAGGCAAGCTGACTGGCTAATCAGGCACAGTAAGTTAGTCAAAGTCAAAGTCAACTTTATTGTCAATTCTGCTACATGTACAGTGCATACATATAGAGAATCGAAATTACGTTTCTCTTGCCCTAGTTACAAATAACACTGAAGAGGTTTAAAAAAAAAAAAAAAAGAGAGAGAGACTTAACACAAACTTAGAAAGGCAACAGAGGTGAGGTAATTTAGTTACTATCCTGCAAAAAGGGACAGTTAACAACACAGAAGGCAGTTATGGAGAGAAACGGTACAGTGCAATCGGTAATAGTGCAAGTGTGCTTATTTTAGTTGATAAGAAAGTGACAAGTGACGACATAATGAGCTATATGAATCAGTAAACAAAATGGGAAATAAATCCAGTGTGAACAAGGAATGTTTTTTTTTTTTTCCTTTTTTCCTTCCCTCACCTGTTTGAGGTAGTGAAAGTACCAATGGTGCCTGGAGCACAAAGTGACAGGTGCAAGTGTATGTGTGAGTGAGTGAGTGTGTGAGTTATTGTGAGTGTTGTGTGTCTGAGAGCGCGTGTGTGTGTGTGTGTGAGGTTTTGTGAGTGTTTGTCTGAGAGCGTGTGTGTGTGTGTGTGTGTGTGTGTGTGTGTGTGTGTGTGTGTGTGTGTGTGTGTGTGTGTGAGAGAGTGAGTGTGTGTGAGTGTGTGTGAAAAATGAAGGAGTCAGAGTATAATGGTTGGAGAGGCCGAAGAGCACAGGGGAGGCAGAGCTGGAAGAGAGTTGAGCTTCCTGATCGCCTGATGGATGAAGCTGTTCTTCAGTCTGCTTGTCCTGGCTTGGAGACTCCTTAGTCTCCTCCCTGATGGTAGCAGACTAAAGAAGCTCTGAGTCGGGTGGGTAGGGTCACGGGCAATGTTAATAGCTTTTCGTGTGAGGCGGGTGTTGTAAATGTCCAGGAGGGGGGGGAGAGAGACACCAACGATCTTCTCAGCTGCTCTCACTATGCGCTGGAGAGTTTTCTGGCAGGACGCATTGCAGGCGCCGTACCACACAGTGATGCAGCTGGTCAGGATGCTCTCAATGGTGCCTCTGTAGAAGGTGCGCATGATGGGTGTCGGGGCTCCGGTTCTTCTCAGCTTATGGAGATAGTAGAGAAGCTGTTGAGCTTTCTTAGCTAGTGCTGTAGTGTTGATGGACCAGGAGAGATCTTCCGTCATGTGCACACCCAGAAACTTGGTGCTCCTTACCCTCTCCACGATCGCACCATTGATGGACAGCGGAGAGTGTTGGGTGTAAGTTCTCCTGTAATCGACCACAATCTCTTTTGTCTTTTCCACGTTCAGGGAGAGATTGTTGTCTGTACACCACCTGGCCAGGCAGCTCACCTCGTTCCTGTAGTTAGTCTCATCATTGTTGCTAATGAGACCCACCACAGTCGTGTCGTCCGCAAACTTGATGAAGAGGTTGGAGTTGTGTGATGGTATGCAGTCGTGGGTCAGCAGCGTGAAGAGGAGGGGGCTCAGTACACATCCTTGGGGGGCCCCAGTGTTCAGCATGATGGTGCTGGAAGTGTTGTTGGCGACCCGCACTGCCTGAGGTCTGCCAGTCAGGAAGTCCAGCAGCCAGTTGCACAGAGGGGTGCTGATCAATTTATGAGTGAGCTGTTGTGGGATGATTGTGTTGAACGCTGAGCTGAAGTCGATGAACAGCATTCTAACGTAGGAGTCTTTGTTTTCCAAGTGGGTGAGCGCTGAGTGGAGGGCCGTAGCAATGGCATCATCGGTTGAGCGATTGGACCGATAAGCAAACTGGAAGGGGTCCAGGGAGGGGGGGAGGGCAGTCTTGATCTGCTGCATGACTAGCCGTTCAAAGCACTTCATAATGATGGGAGTAAGTGCAACTGGGCGGAAGTCATTGAAACAGGAGGGAGATGCTTTCTTAGGTACTGGGATTATGGTGGTGGTTTTAAAACATGTGGGGATAACAGCCTGACTCAGAGAGATGTTGAAAATGTCCGTAAAGACATTCGTGAGCTCCCCCGCACAGTCTCTCAATACTCGGCCCGGAATGTTGTCAGGACCCGGGGCCTTGCGCACGTTAATCCTGCGGAAGGATCTTCTCACGCTTTCTGAGGAAAGCGTCATCACTTGGTCGCCGGGCTGAGGTGGGTGTTTCTGTGTCGTGGTGCTGTTGTGGGTGTCAAAACGGGCAAAGAATGCATTCAGCTCATTCAGCAGAGAGATAGAGCTGTCACATGTCCTCTGTGGCGGCTTGTAATCAGTGAGGGTCTGTATCCCTTGCCACAGACTCCGTGTGTCTCTGCTGTCATTGAAGCAATGGGCAACTCTCTTGGAGTACTGTCTCTTAGCCTTTTTGATGCTGCGAGACAGGTTGGCCCTAGCTGTCCTCAGGGCTGCTGCATCTCCAGATTTGAAGGCAGCGTTCCGTACCTTCATTAGTCTGTAGACCTCCCTTGTTAGCCATGGTTTTTGGTTAGCACGGACAGTGATGGTCTTTGTTACCGTTACATCATCAATGCACTTGTTGATGTAGGCAGTGACAGACTCTGTGTACTCCTGTAAGTCTGTGAGGTTGTTGTGAGTGGCAGCCTGTTTAAATACATCCCAGTCAGTGATGCTAAAGCAGTCTTGGAGTGCCTCAGAAGACCCTTCCGGCCACACTTGTATCTGTTTGCAGACTGGTTTGGTGACTTTAACCAGTGGTCTGTATACAGGCATTAGCATGACAGTGATGTGGTCTGAGGCACCGAGGTGGGGGAGGGGTAGGGCCTTGTAAGCTCCTCTCTGAGTAGTGTAAACAAGGTCCAGTGTATTGTTTCTCCATGTGGGAAAGTCTATGTGCTGTTGTATTTTTGGAAACACGTTTTTTAGGTCTGCATGATTAAAATCGCCAGCCAAGATGAGAAAAGCATCTGGATGAGCTGTCTGCTGCTCACTGATGTGCTGGTAAAGTTCATTTAGTGCCTCACTCCTTTTGTTATTGGAGTTGGGGGGTACATATAAAGCCCCGATTAAAATAGCTGAATATTCCCTCGGTAGATAGACCGGTCGACACTTGATGATCATAATCTCCACCAGAGAAGAGCAGTACTTACAGACCACCACTGCATCGCGACACCACTTATCACTGATGTAAACACAAAGTCCGCCGCCCCGGGTTTTACCGCTCTCAGCGAGAGCTCTGTCCGCACGGTAGCATGTTAGCTGGTCGAGCTGAACGGCGCTATCCGGGATGCTATTATTGAGCCATGTTTCAGTGAAAACAAAAACACAACAGTCTCTTACAGTCCTTAGGGTTGTGCGAAGAAGCTGAATATGGTCCAGTTTATTGTCCAAAGAGCGTACGTTAGCCAGTACAATGGTAGGAATAGCCGGCTTGTGTGGGTTAGCCGCTAGCCTAGCACGGATACCTCCGCGCTTTCCCCTCTTCTGCTTCCTTTCCCGCCGCCTGTGGCGCCTCCACTCTGGGCGGGGTGCCGGTGTGTGGGTCGGTGATGGCGAAGGCCTCCGGAGCAGACCGATGTCTCGCAGCTCATCCACGTTCGCTGGATTTAACTTAAAAACTGAGGATTTACCGATAACTAACAAAAGCTCTCAACTGTATGTGCGTTTTAAGACAGATGGACGAGTTAAAGACATGCAAAGACACTGCGACTTACAAGACAAAAAACACGAAAACACAGTTGTGTTGGGGGAGAGAGAAGCCGCAGCATGTACACGCGCCGCCATCCTGGTTGTTCCAGGTTTAAAGTTAGTGTTAATGTGGCACTGTGGGCAGGTGCTAAGTCCTGCTGGAACAGTAAATCGACATCTCCATAAAGCTGGTCAGCAGACGGAAGCACAAAGTGCTCTACGATCTCCTGGCAGATGGTTGTATTGACTTTGGATAGCAGCAGATAGGCATGACACCCCAAATCATCAACACTGTGAAAACCTTACACTGGACTTCAAGTAACTTGTATTCTGTACCTCTCCACTCGACCTCCAGACTCTGGGACCTTGATTTCCAAATGATGTGCAAAATTTACTTCAGTCGGAAAGAGGACTTTGGACCACTAAGCAATGATCCAGTCCTTTGTATCCTTGGCTCAGGTAAGTCCCCTCTGATGTTGTCTTTGGTTCAGGAGTGGCTTGATCCTAAGCCTACAGTATTTCATGGAGATGTCTGCGAATGGTGGCTCTTGATGCACTGGACTCCAGCCTCACTCCACTCCAATCTTTCCCAAGGTCTTGAAACAGCTTTGCTTGACAACATTTTTCAGGCTCCGGCTTCCCTATTGCTTGTGTACCTTTTTCTACTACATTTTCCCTTTCAGTCAACTTTCCATGAATATGCTTCAACACAGCACTCTGGAACAGTTTGGAACAGTTAGCCCTTTCAGTGAAGACCTTCTGTGGCGTTCCCTCATTGTGGTGGATTTGATTATAATCTTCTGGATCACTGACAAGTCAGCAGTCTTCCCTGTGTGTGTATTAAACTAGACCAAGAAATACACAGTATTTATACTGTATGAATAGTTATTTATTAAGACCCTAAATGAAATATTCTCATATTTTGAGATTTTTGTTAGCAGTAAACAAAGAATGGCATAAAATATTTCACTCTAAGGCATCAAGAATAAATTAGTTTTTCCCTTTTTTTTAAATGAAATAAAAAAAATCTCTTTTTTACAAGATTAAAATAAAATTAAGTTTTATTTCACTTTGGCAATGCAAAATGAACACACAGGATCAGTGCTTGGTAGTCAAGGCATTGTTATTAGTCAGAACACTTTAACATACACTACCGTTCAAAAGTTTTAGAACACGTTCTAACTCCATGATGGTTCCTGATTTTTATTTCTATCTACATTGTAAAGGAATGCTGAAGGGATCCAAAAAATGCATTAATCTCCTTTGAACTGTCACACACACTCGCTCCGCACGCACTAGGACCCGGGAGTAGTACGGTCGCGACACAGGAAGCTTAAAAGGAGGCAAAATGGCGCATCACATCGCTCATTCATTGAGTTGCCCATGTTGGTTCCGACGTGTTCCTGCCAAATCGTGAGTCACTATTTCTGGGTTTTTTTCCTGACCGAGTGTGTGTTGTTAGAACGCGAGTTTATTTGTGTAGACTCTTGCTCTCACTACGAGAGAGTTCTAAGAATAACTGCGTGATTATCCTGCCTCTTCGCGCTACTTCCGCGTTTGGGTTACCATCCACGCTACACGGGCTAACTGCTAAGTTATCTGTTGTCGTCTCCGGTTAGTTCCGTGACAGAATGACTGAGCCTGCAGTTAACCAAGCGGATTACGCTCACCTCTGCGATATGGTGGAAGGACACGCTAGGTTGATTGATCAGCTGAACAGCGAGATCGCGACTCTCCGTAGTAGCGTCCAAGACCTCGCGGCCTTGCGCCGTGAGGAGGCGGATCTGCGGCCCGAGGTCGGGGATCTCCACCGCGAGGCTGTCAGTCCATCCTGCTGGTTTGTCGCCCGTCGCAGTGGCTACCATGCCGTCATCTTCATCCTCACCAGATGTTTATTTATCACTACCGGACAAATGGGATGGCACAGATGGGAAATGTAGCGTTTTTCTAACCGCACTGGATCTTGTGTTTGAGTTTAATTCCACCTGATACTCTGCTGCGCATCGCTCTTCTCGTCTCGTTGCTATCCGGGCAGGCAGCTGAGTGGACCACGGTGGTTCTTCGCTCCGATTCGGACACTGCACATTCATATAATGAGTTCACTAAACAACTGAGACCTTTTAACATCCAGCAAGTGAGGTGGAGATCGACACTAAGCTATACCATCTCGGCAGGCCGGTTCGTCTGTGAGCCGTTACACAGCGGAGTTCCGTACTCTCGCCGTCCAAACCACCTGGGGAGACACCGCCTTCCGGATGACCTACTATGAGGGGCTGGCATCATGCATCAAAGACGAGCTCGTGGGACGGGAGCTACCTGCGACACTGGAAGGTCTCATTCAGCTAGCCCTCCGGATCAACCAACGCCTGCTCTCTCGTCCCAAGTCAGCCCCCCAAAACCTGCCGCCTGCCGTGTCATCTTCTTCATATACCACATCACGACCATCCTCCATTTTTTCTCACGTTCCAGCACCTGAAGCCCGACCCGCATTCAACTCCACTATCTCTGAAACTGTCGGATCTCCACCACCCGCCATGGTTAACATGGGAGCCGGGGAACCCATGCAATTAGGGCGCGCCTCCTTGACCGCTACAAAACGGGAGCGACGATTTAAGGAGGGGCTCTGTGCGTACTGTGGGTCCAATGCGCATCTTTGAGCCATCTGCCCTCTTCACCCGGGAAACGCTCAGACCCGGTGAGGAACAAGGGCAAGCCACCGGGTCATCTCCAACTCTCTCCAGTCACCACCCATACCTTGCGGTCCAAGAAAATCTCCAATTTGGCCACAAACGAGTCAGAAGTACTGCGTTTATCGATTCCGGTGTCGCAGGTAATTTCATTGACTCCACCTATTCCAACAAATTGGGGATAAAACTTGAGGCGTTATCCCAGCCGGTTCAGATCACTTCTGTTGACGGTCGGCCCTTATCATCCAGCCCCATCACCAATCAGACCCAGCCCATCACCTTAATCATCAATAACCACCAGGAACAGATCCAACTTCATCTCACCACAATCGCATCACCACCCATAATCCTCGGGTACCCATGGCTGCTACATCATGATCCCCTCATATCCTGGGCCCAGGACCGGATTCTTCAGTGGGGACCGACCTGTTCTGAGCTCTGCTTACAAGCACCGGCTGGGATGTGCTCTGGGGAGTCCGAGGCCCCCAACGTTGACACCAACGCCATTCCTACCATGTACCGGGACAGAAGACGCGCCACACACCTTCCACCTCATCGCCCCTATGATCTGGCGATTGACCTTCAGCTGGGCTCTGTGCCCCCCGCGGCCATCTCTACTCCCTCTCCACCACCGAGATGTAGGCGATGGAGGAGTATGTGTCAAACGCCCTCCGCCAAGGTACTATCAGGCCCTCCTCTTCGCCCGCCGCCGCGGAGTTCTTCTTTGTGAAAAAGAAAGGAGGTGAACTTCGCTCGTGTGTCGACTATCGGGGGCTGAATAACGTCACCATCAAAAACCGACATCCGCTGCCTCTTACCAACTCTGCCCTGGACGCCCTCTCTGGTGCCACCATTTTCACAAAGTTGGACCTTCGGAGCGCCTACAACTTGGTGCGCATCAGAGAGGGTGATGAGTGGAAGACGGCCTTCATCTTCCAACCCACGGGACACTACGAAAGTCTGGTAATACCGTTTGGCCTTTGCAATACCCCCACCGCCTTCCAACATCTTATCAATGACGTTCTCAGGGACATGTTAGGATGGTGGGCCTTTGCATACTTAGACGACATTCTCATCTACTCACGTACTGTTGATGAACACATCCAGCATGTCAGAGCGGTTTTAAAGAGATTACACGCCCATCAACTGTACTGTAAGTTGGAAAAGTGCACTTTTCACGAGCTCTCCACCACGTTCCTGGGTTTTGTCATCTCGCCCCAGGGTGTGGCCATGGACCCACAGAAAGAAGTTGTTCGTCATTGGCCCCTATCCAAGACCCTTAAGCAACTTCAACAGTTTCTGGGGTTTGCAAACTTCTATCGTCGCTTTATCCGGGACTACAGTACTGTTGCTGCCCCCCTAACCGCTCTGACCCGACCATCACCTTCCCCTTTCACTCTTAACTCTGCCTTCCAGCGACTCTGTCAACGCTTCACCACCGCTCCAATTCTTCTCCACCCAGATGCAAGCAAACCATTCGTTGTGGAGGTGGACGCCTCAGATGTGGGCGCTGGGGCTGTTCTCTCCCAGTGAGGTCCAGATCAGAAACTACACCCCTGTAGTTTCTTCTCCAAAATATTTGACGCCACTCAGCAGCGATATGGCGCAGGGGACAGAGAGCTGTTGGCCATAAAGTGGGCTTTGGAGGAATGGCATCACTGGCTCCAGGGCGCCAGGGAGCCATTCATCATCTGGACCGACCACCAAAACCTCATCACCATCTGTAATCTAAAACAACTCAAACCGAGGCAGGCGCGATGGGCGCTATTTTTTGAACATTATAATTTCCATCTGTCCTACCGCCCGGGGTCTAAAAACACCAAGGCCGATGCCCTATCCTGACAATATGAGGAGGACGCCACCTGGGCGGAACCTGCGCCTGTCCTCCCACCGTCCAAAATCATTGCGCCTCTCCGTTGGGATTTGGAAACAAGGGTCCGCCAGGCACAGGCAACGGAGAACGAACCGGCAGGTGCGCCGCCTGGACGCCTCTACGCGCCCCTAACCATGAGAACTGAAGTCATGCAATGGGGCCACACCTCACCCATCTCCGGACACCAAGGCACCCGACGTTCTCTCCAATTCGTCCAGCGAGCTTTCTGATGGCCCTCCATGGCTCGGGACATCGGCGAGTTCGTTCAGGTGTGCCCAGTGTGCGCCAGGGCCAAGGACACCAATCAGCTGACACCGGGGGAACTCCAACCACTCCCTGTCCCTCGTCGGCCCTGGTCACACATTGCCGTCGATTTCATCACGGGCCTGCCGGATTCAGAAGGAAAGACCACCATATTGACCATCATCGATCGTTTCTCCAAAGCCATGCACCTAGTGGCCCTATCCAGACTCCCGTCAGCCAAGGGCACCGCGGAACTGATATTAGAGCATGTAGTCTACCTGCATGGGTTCCCATGCAGTTCACTGCCCGGTTCTGGAAGGCCTTCTGCCATCTGATCAATTCCACCTGCAGCTTATCTTCTGGGAACCATCCCCAGACCAATGGTCAGACGGAGCGGGCCAACCAACAACTGGAGCGCTATCCGAGATGCTTCGTTGCTGATCGCCAGCGCTCCTGGGCTTGCAACCTCCTATGGGCCGAGTTATCTCACAGTCTACATGTCTCATCTGCCACCAATCTCAGTCCGTTCGAAGTATGCCACGGTTTCCAACCTCCGATGTTCGAACACCAAGAACCGGAGGTTGACGTACCCTCAGCCCAACAGTTGGTCCGCAGGTGTCGGCTGCTCTCGACACAAGCCAACCAAGCCATTCCAATATCTAGTCGACTGGGATGGTTACGGCCCGAGGAGTGATCCTGGATTCCGTCCCGGTTCATCCTCGACCACGAACTCATCAGGGACTACCGTCATAGCCCAGATAGCAGAACAACATTGAATCATCGTTGAATCAACATTAAAGCATCAACCAACTTGTCATTGAATCAATGTTGAAATTTCAATGTTAAACGTTGATTTTTCATCAGGTTTGCACCTTGAAATAATGTTATTTCAATGATGAAAAATAGATCAAGATGGGCATAAAATCAATGTTTGTTCAACGTAAATTCAATCACTTATTTTACATTGAATCAACATTGAATCAACATTGAAGCAATTATAGTTTAGTCTTGCTTTATGAACAGCAAGATTCTATGACAGTAAATCATGTCCGTTTTGGTTTATTTCTTTAAATCAGAGACCATGTAGGGCTGAAAAGCTTTTTTTTTTTTTTTTAACAAAAAGTCAGTAACTCAACATCCTTCAGTTTACATGTAAACATATTTATTTATTTATGCTCCATACCCATTTAAACAGGAAGTAACATCACAATTACAATAAAACAACTATATAATAAAACACACTACAACTTACATACAAATTATTATAAACTGGATGACAAAATGAGTTTTTAGAAGAGAACTATTAGAAGAGATTGTTAATTCTGAATTCATAAAACAGAATCTAACTGCCAAGAGAAGAGACTGGAAAACCATAATATAAAAATGGCAGCCTGCCTCAGCAAAATTCAGTCAAATGCAAATAGAAACAACCAAGTCAGAAACACAACAGATGACTGAAACATTATTCGTAAGTTGAAATGTATTTACGCAGCAAAACAGATAATAAGACATAAGATAATAAGAGATAATAAGAGAGTCTGAACTTATGGTTTTCCACCACGAGCAATTCCCCCCAGCCGTTCTGGGACATAACGAAGCCATTTCTGAACTGTTGAAGCAAAGAAACTCTGTAAAAAAACATTGATACAGTCTTTTTAACATTAAGGCACAAGCATGAATCATTCAGCCATTTTTGTAAGTCATCTAAGGCTAATGAAAGCTGATGGGCTGCATCATCAGCACTTTTAGCTTGTGTAAAAATTACCGTATCATCTGCATACATGATCATGTCCACATGTCCAAATTCTGTGCCTCTCCTTGGTTTCATACGGATTACATAAACTGAGAATATTTGTTTTCAATGTGACTTGCATCATTTAAAAGTAGACACTTTAAGCTTTATATAGATATATTTCTCATTTCAGTTAATTTTAGTGACGTGTTTCAAAAAGATTTTCACGGAGACTGAGGTTTCATATATGTGCATATATCCTCATATACTGTATGTGGCCAATTAGGATTAGTTTTTTGCATTTTTTTTTGTTAGTTCTTAGTTATTGCCTTGATAATAGAAAATATGAGCTAGGCATCATGTATGACAGTTGCCAAAGTGAGATATGAGCTAAAATGACCAGATCCTGCCATAGGAGACATATCTTGTATGTACATATAGGGCTTATATGTGGATATAAAGAAGCAATACAGGAGACCTATATGGCCTGTATATGCACATATATGCACCTCAATGTTGCCTACATGTGGCATATATACGCATATATGCAGCATATATATTATCATATATATGCATATATACTGCATATAGGTTTCATATATGCGCATATATCCTCATATTTACATTTAGGCATTTGGCAGACGCTCTTATCCAGAGCGACTTACATTTTTATCTCATTATACATCTGAGCAGTTGAGGGTTAAGGGCCTTGCTCAAGGGCCCAACAGTGGCAACTTGGTGGTTGTGGGGTTTGAACCTGGGATCTTCCGAACTGTAGTCCAATGCCTTAACCACTGAGCTACCCCTGGCCCCATATAGGTGCGGTTATATGCGCATATATACTGCATATAGGTTTCATATATGCACATATATCCTCATATATGTTCTTTCCATGTGGGGCACGCACACTGCTCTGGGTCAGACACAGACAACGGGAAACAGGAACTAAGCTCTCAAACAAATGCTTCCCAACAGAATACCGTAGGTCGCATCGCCAAAATCCTTTCACCGTGAGTGGCAGGAACTTCCAGACTACAACATATTGAATTCTCATGCCTGTAGAGTGTATTATAATGACGTGGCGACAGTGTAAAAACACCTTCCGATGTTAAATGCGAGCCGAAAATTGAGTACTTTTGAACGGCAAACAGGAATTAAGCTCTCAAGTGAGTAAACTACACCCTAAAAAATGCTGGGTTAAAAACAACCCAATCTGGGTTGTTTTTAACCCAGCTGCTGGGTAAATATAGGACTAACTAAATGCTGGGTTAATTTAACCCAGCAAGATGGGTTATTTGTTTAACCCAACCAGATGGGTTAAATATTCAATGCAAATGCTAGGTCATATTTAACTATAATGCTGGGTTAATTCCACCACATAAATTGGTCTATTTGTGAGGTAGAATTGGGTTAATTCTACCTCACAAATAGGTTATTATTATTTTCATGTTTTACAGTGAATCTGTAAAAAAAAAAAAAAAAGAAAAAAAAAAAAAAAACCCATGTCTATTAAACAGTTAAATTACTTTGACATACTGGTCTATTACAAAAAACATACATGTATGCAATAAACATCATCCTATTAAATGTTCTTAGAAAAAACATTTATTTTTCAAAAGCACAAGAACAGATAATCAACAGTGACATCATTACTATACTATTACTGACAAGGGCAGAATGGAGTAATTGAACAAATAGGCTGAAGCAACTTCTACAGAGCAGGATCAAAACTATCCAGCCCTGGTCTCATTTTAACATACAAACACTGTCTATGACTTTTCAGGTAGGTCTCGCTATTTCATAGCAACATTACAACATTACTGAGAGCAGCGCTGGTCATTATCTCCCAACGTCAGGATGTAGGGGTACGGCCTTGACACTTCAGCCTGCTGGAGGTATTCCACCATGTTGGTGCCAACCTTAGAAAGAAAGAAATGAAAAAGTTAAAATTTTGTTGAATAGCAAAGATTAAACTGAATAAGACTATCAATTTCGTGTGAAATACGATTGATACTAAAAAATTACAAAGCTGCCCATTAAGATAGGGTATAGGTAACCAGAAACAAAAACATGGAGACAGCTACTACCAAAAATAAAACAGCAAAATAAGCACGACTTTTAGGATACAGCACTTTATGTCAGACTAGTTGATATTGTAGTCTGCATTGATTTTAAGCTAATTACCGAAAAAATGTCATAGCTGGTGTCATACTGGTACATTACAATCACCAAAATATTAATACTTCCATCTAGTAGTTATCTGTACAGCTGTGGTACTTTTTCCTGTAGTTGGCGCGCTGACTGATAGTTAATTTAACTTTGGTTAAAGAGAGCTACCTGGTTAGCTTACATGCTATTACTGGTGATACATTTGCATACTTGCCAAAGGGGGAAAGGTGTAAAATATTGTTATAACTCGGGAGAAACGCAGGAGAAATTTGACCGCAGAGTAAATTACTAGCTGGTGAAAAACGGGAGGGTTAGCAGGTCTGTATATTTGTGAGAGGATCAGTGTTTTGTAACACCACAGCATTTTATTGTCTCAAGCAGTGAGTTTAATAAAGTTCTAAAGTGGTTGCTAATGCTAGCAAACTAACTAAATGCCTGGTCATGCTAACACTACAGTTAACAGTTTAGCGTTCATTCATCACTTCACCATCTTCGTAACCCTGCAAACATTCTGCAGAGAAAGCTAAAAAGCTCAGACATCTTAGCCGTTTCTTTCATACACAGGTGGGGTTTATGGCTAGCAGCTATTCTCAGCTAAATTATCATCCAGTACCTCAGACCAGCCGGAAAGTTTGTGTGTAACCTTAACACGGCAACAGCAATAAATGTTACATATAGTAATAATTTTTCAGTCATATGTGAATTAGGTGAGTGAACATGTGTATACAGACCTTGTATTTAACGCCATTTTCCCTTAAATGTCCGAGGAGCATGAACCGTCATCAGCGGTGTGGGAGCTCAAGAGACACGAAGCTGAGTGACAGCCGCTGAATCCACCGGTGAACTTTGGGGGAGGGGCCAACCAAACTTCAACCCAGCAGCTGGGTTACACAAAAACTACCCAACTCTCTGTAAATAACCCAGGAAAATGACCCAACAGCGGCAACCCAGCGTTTGGGTAGAAAAAACAACCCAGCATTTTTTAGAGTGTAGGCAGCAAGGTAAATACACAAAACTTACCGTCAAATTATTTTTTTTCCTCAATATATATATATATATATATATATATATATATTTTTTTTTTTATTTATTTATTTATTTATTTTATTTTTTTAAGCACCATGGCAAATCTCTCGTAGTCAATTTTTTAAACACATACACACATGCATACACATTTTTATAGAAATGCACTTAGTTAATTTAATTTGCCTTACATTGTTGAATGAGGATGGGTTCCAAAACCAAAAATCAACATTGATTCAATGTTTGTCTTTTCAACACAGAAAAGCATTGAATTATCAACATTGATTCAACATTATTTAGCATTGAAAAATCAACCTCAACCAAAATGATGATTCTGATGAAATTTCAACATTGAATCAATGTCACCTTGCTATCTGGGAGGGTATCCTCCACCCCAGGACCGTCTGGACCCGGTCCTGGACAAGGGGGTACTGTCACACACACTCGCTCCGCGACCGGCACTAGGACCCGGAAGTAGTACAGTCGCGACACAGGAAGCTTAAAAGGAGACAAAATGGCGCATCACATCGCTCAGTCATTGAGTTGCCCATGTTGGTTCCGACGTGTTCCTGCCAAATCGTGAGTACTCACTATTTCTGGGTTTTCTTCCTGACCGAGTGTGTGTTGTTAGAATGCGAGTTTATTTGTGTAGACCAGTGGTTCTCAAACTTTTTCTGTCATTCCCCACTTAAGGGGGTGAGCGAATTTTCGAGCCCCACTTGTCAACAAAATAATAACAAAATACTGTTTATTGAAATATCAATTTCTAAACCAATAAGATCAAACAACACCAAGTTAAAAACAGATAAAATACACGTGCAATTGTTATAAAAGGCTTATGTTGTCACTTATCTTTGCATAATTGAGCCCATGTTTATTAGCTGCTCAGCAATCGTTTGTAGTTGTTTTGCACTGCACAATTCTGTATGCAACTTTGAATGAAGCCATTTGTGCTTTGCTGTCCACTGATTCAGATCTTACCATGCGATTATCCTGCTGTATTCTGCCAGCTTTCTTTGAAAGAAGTCTAGTGGCTTATTAACGTGACTGGAGTGTGTTGTCTCTAATTTGTTGGGTCTCATGCGGTCTGCTGCCAGCGATATAAGACACACAACACACATGGGTCTCTCTTCTGCCCCCACCATCCCCACCATGAATCCAAGCTCAAGATAGGCTTCATTAGGGGTTGGCGATATAACCAAAATCTTCTATCACGGTAAAAGCTATTTTCTACATCGATAACGATATACATCACAATATAGTAATTTGTATCTGAAAATGCATAAATAAAAATTCAAACACAAAGAAACTGTTTTACATGATGTAATTTTATTTAAACTGTGAATTGCTGAGGTTTGCCGCATTTTTTTTTTACTTTGGCCATATTCGTTTGGATATTTGGATTTCAGATGATAGAAAAGGTTTGACGTGTTTCCACCACTTGTTAAAACAGTGCACTGCAAATCACGTTCATCTCATTCGTATCACTTTTATACCCAAACCAATTCCACACCACAGACGAGGCACCTTTTTTCTTTACTCGTTCTTGGTTTCGTCACATGTAAGCAAACTCACTGCTGCTGCACCGTCTTCTTCCATTGTCGAAGTGTATGTCAAGCCAAACACGTCAAAAGTGGGACGAAACCGCGGCACCCGATTGAACCAAATATCTGCGCAAATACAGCGCAGCGCGACTATCTGCATAGCGATCGCGAAGCGCGGATTAATTTCAGCAGCGTTGCTCGAATCACAAACCTGCGCGACCCACTGTTTCTTATTTTAAATGTCAGGACTGTTTCCGCCTTGCCATGCCTGGTTTGTACGTGCGCATCCAAGCGGGGTAAAATGTACTTTGATGGTCGTCGCGGTCTATTTCTGTCAGACTCACGCAGCGCTGCCCAGTGGGTCGCGCAGGTTTCAGTGCAATTTACTTGTATTAATGATCCATTTATTTGAGTGTGATTGTTTTGAGCGTACGCTCTTCATTATCAATAAAGAAAAGCATGAATTAGAATAGGTACTTTAATATTATTTTCCACTAATTTCCTCCCGTTCATTGCACCCCACCTGTCATGTCTGTATTCCCCACTTGTGGGGCGCGCCCCACACTTTGAGAACCACTGGTGTAGACTATTGCTCTCACTACGAGAGAGTTCGATGAATAACTGCCTGGTTATCCTGCCTCTTCGCGATACTTCCGCGTTTGGGTTACCATCCACACTACACGGGCTAACTGCTAAGTCATCTGTTGTCGTCTCCGGTTAGTTCCGTGACATGAACAGTTGATATTGAGATGTTTCCGCTACTTATGCTCTGTAAAGACTTCATAACGCCTCTAATCTGAGGTGCTGTTAATTGGTCATTTTTCAGGCTGATAACTTTAAATGAACTTCTCGTCTGCGGCAGAGGTAGGTTTTGGTCTCGCCCTCCTGGGATGGCCTTCATGAGAGCCAGTTTCATTATGGTGCTTGACGGATTTTGCAAATGCACTTGACAATACTGTTCTTGCAAGAATTATTACAGAAAGGCTGACCTCTGTGTCTGTTGTTTTTCATGTTGTTACGTACAGTAATTACATAATCCCATATGTGTTATTTTATAGTTTTGAAATCCCCAGTATTGTTGTAGAATGTAGAAAATAAATCACTAAACAAAAAAAAAGAAATTTGCAAGTGTTCTAAAACTTTTGAATGGTAGTGTAGATATTTAGGATGTCTCCGTATTGTATAATGTATGAATTCGCCAAAATGTGGAAATGAACCACCATTGTTAGCGAACAATTTTAGTTAGGCGTGTCTTTATTATTTATTTATTTTTCTCTCTATAACCGCTCTGGGGCTGTACAGGGTGAATTAAGGTGAACAAAGTGCAGTTTAACACACTGTACTGCAGGTTATATACAGTTAATGCCTGAAAATTCATTCATCTTCTATACCGCTTTATCCTGTATTTAGGGTCACGGGGACCTGGAGCCTATCCCAGGAGACTCAGGGCACAAGGCAGGGTACACCCTGGACAGCGTGCCAATCCATTTCAGAGCACACACACACACACACACACACTCATTCACACACACTATGGTCAATTTGGGAACGACAATTAGCCTAATCTGCATGTCTTTGGACTGTGGGAGGAAACCGGAGTACCCGGCGGAAACCCACCAAGCACGGGGAGAACATGCAAACTCCATGCACACAGAGACGGGAATCGAGCCTGGCCGGGAATCGAACCCGGACCCTGGAGGTGCAAGGCGACAGTGCTAACCACTACACCACCGTGCCGCCATGCCTGAAAATAATTTATATATATTATTATTTATTGTTTTATAATCAGTCATATTTCCTTTGTGGCATTTTGAATTTTAAACAGAACGCTATCAGGGAAACACCAGTCTGAGAGATGCAAACACTGGCACAGCTTTATGGACGAAAGCAACTTCACACTACAGTATATTGATACAAACGGCATTGTCTCATACTGTCTATCTTTTTAAAATATATATCGATATAACTTAAAAACACCAACACCACCCAGTCCTAATCTGCCACAAACACCCTTAAAAAATGTGAACTCTTAAGTGTTTGTCTTTTGTCCCTGCATGCTGTAGAACCAATCAGCTAAGTGTTATTCCAGGCAGAATATACAAGAGACAACTGAAGAAGACTGATTAGAAAGAATACTGATTAAGAATGTATGGCATGGATACCCCTAAACAAAAAAATAAGGTAGAACTCGTGTTTTTTTTTTTAAGCTGTCCTTGTGTGTTCTAATGTAGAAAACATCAACTGAGTGTGTCCTCATTGGAAAGATTCCAAGTAGGTTCCTTATTGGAAAGGTTTTTTCTTTCAAACTGGGCACTGTGAAGAGTGAAGTGAAGAGCACTGATTAGAAAGGATGGTGATTAGGAGTCTCCATGCTGAACACTCTTTAAAAAATTAGAAGTGTTCTAGTGTTGTAAACCCATCAGTGTTTTCATCAAGTAGAAGCTTTTTGGGGAATTAACAACCCTATGTCTTAGTAAGATGGGCCATGCACTCGCTGCTAGAACATTTTAGCTTAATATTAGAAATCCTGCACTACAAAAAAATTACATCTTAGCAAGTGAAATATTGTTAAGTCTAACCAAATAAATGTGTGTGTATATAATATATAACTGATTCAAAAATAAGATACGGCAAACCAAATTTTAGATTATTAAGATTATTTCTAGTTAAATGTTTCTAAAAATATTATTTGAAGTTTTGTAAAGTTTCAAAAATTTGCTTCTTTCAAGAAATAAATTCCTAAAAACTAGCTAAATTTACTTTTACATTTAGACATTTGGCAGACGGGTATGTTGTATATTTAGCTACCAAATGGCAAATCTGGAATTTGGTAATTAAATATATATTATGTTATAGATTTATAAATCTATAACATAATATATAAGGAGCAGTGGTGGCCTAAACGTTAAGGCTGCGGGTTACTGGGTTACTTATCGGGACGTCGGTGGTTCGAAGCCCAGCTCTGCCAAGCCACCACTGTTGAGCCCTTGAGCAAGGCCATTAACCCTATCTGCTCCAGGGGGCGCTGCAACCTGGCTGACCCTGCTCTTTGTCCCCAGCTTCCTAACTGGGATATGTAAAAAATAATAATTTCACTGTGCTGTAAGGATCGCATAACAAATAATTGAATCTTATACTGTAAATTATCTGCCAATAAAAAGAAGACTTTTTTGCTTGCAATTTTGGAAATATTTGACTAGAAATAAGTGTAATAATCTTATATTTCATTATATTTGGTAGGTTTGTTGTAATCTTATTTTAAGAAAATATGTTGATAAGATGCTAAGTTTACAAAAAAGAAAATGAGGTGATGTGATGTGAATTAAAATGAAAAATTTCAACCTTTAAAGGTTCCTCCATTGGGACAACCAGAGCACCATTTTTAGGAGTGTATGCTCAGAGGAAGAGTGTGATTTAAATTTTTTATGTATTTGTCGCAGATTTAGTTTAACATATTAATTTTTACAATTTTAACCCAATATTAGTGACACAGTTTGTCCAAAACACTCCTGGATGTCTGTCTAATGTTGAGATTGTTCGAGTGGTGATGTGTCAGTTTTCATTTCAGAGCTCCGAAATGTTATAAAGCATTTGTGCAGTGTTTGGCACATGTTATATAAATGTCAAAATGTTAATTACTTTTTTTTTTTTTGCAAAACTTGCATCATCACATTTTAGTTTTCTAGGTGCTGTGTCTGCATCTTTTATTTTTCAGACCAATGCAAATCAGTGAGACGTTTCACACTAATATATGGAACCTGCTGATACTGTACTGTATGCTTTGCCGTTAGTGCGAACATCAGAATAAAGTCTAACACCTGACTTATATTGGATTTGATTTGACTTAAAAAAAAAAAAAAAAAAAGACTTATAAGCTTGTGTGAAAACTAATACCATGAGAAAAAGCCAGCACTATATCTGTTTCCAGTAACTCATTTTCAGACTGGGTTGCATCGAGCAAAACAGACAGATAGCTTCTATAATGCTGTCATGAATACATCATGATGTGGACAGGAATGATGCTCGAGCAGATCATGATTGTTCGGAGCTGATGGATCTTACTGAACGTCTCCTGCTATTTACCGTCATAATAAATCGCATTAAAAGGCGCTCAGGGTGAAGGACAGAGACAGCGATGAGGTGGATGGATTACAATGTCTCTTCCCTTCTTTTGCTGTAATATTGCCACAGTCAGTGCGGTAATATAATATGCACAGACATGATAGAAGTAAAAATACACCCCATCATTTTTAATGATGAAATGCATACACTAAAATGTGACAATACTATGTATTTTTAAGAATGCTATTACATTTTCCGTCATAAGGCAGTGGAAACTGGGGGTTGATCTGGGCCTTCTGAAAGTCGTCTTCATGCTGTTTGAGAACGATAACGCTCTCACTCTATGCCTAAGCTGCTAAAGGAAAGCCAACAAAGTATTAACCGCGTATTAATAGCTTATCCGTACTTGCTCAGAAATGTATTTTATCATGAAACTACGGGGGTTCATTTACTTTCTTGCATGTCTGTGTAATGTCTTCCAAAGAACTCCAGAAGCCTTGAGAGCAGATCATCACAGTCCTCAGATAAGGCACATAATTCATATTTTAATTAATAGCGATGTGGAATTGAGACTGTGAGGGCAGCGGGGCTCAATTCATCCGTCTTATCTCCAAACTGAGAGACGTCACATGCTAAATTCTGCGGCGTCTTTTTCTCACTCTCTCGTAGTCTCAGACAGACGCTCCCACGGGTTCAGAGGCATGAATGCTAGCCGAGCACCCACTGCTGATCCAATGAGTCAGCACACACACATGCACACACACATACTGTACACACACACACACATACACGCGCACACATACCATAATTTCTCACAAAAGCTAAGATTTAACGCCCACATGTCAGGAAATAAAAGCATAGTCAACTTTTCTCTGTCTGCTCTTGGACTTGGACTGAATGGAATTGGAATGTGGACTCAGGTCTCAGGCTTTCTCTACTTCAGAATCACTTCTGATGGGAACTACAGGTTAGCAATCTAGTCTCAGACTCTACAGCTAGACACTGGTCTAGACATAAATTTTATGGCTTGGAACATTTAGCCTTGACTCGACTCTGACTCGAGTAATGCAACAGAGATTAGTCATAACTCAAGGGCTCAAGGCTGTAATTTACAATGGAACTTGAAATTAGACTCAGACACCAAAGCTTCTGAAGGACTCTAATCGTGACCTGAAGTATACAGCCTGGGATGCTGGACTTGATTCAGACTCTATACAGTATCTAAAGATATTTGAAACCAGTGTCTCAAATTTAGAGACAGAGTCCAGGCTCCACTGGAGATGCTAGGGCTTGAGACATTACTCAAGACTCAGTATCTAAAGTTTAAGACAGTGGTCCAAACAATGGCTCTACGGTTTGTAACTTTGGACTGGACTGGGCATGAGACACTAGTCTTGACTCAGAATTTCTCTGAGAGTAGGAGTAGGCTTGAGAATTGACCTGAGACAAAGACTTGATCTTCATACTGTATGCTTAAAAAGTTTTTTGGACTCTGGACTTGAAATCCATGGCTTAGGACTCTTGCCTCAACCTAAACTATGTAGCCTGGGATGCTGGAATCACATTCTGTTGCTTGGGGGTGTCATCTCAGATTGATACTCTTGACTTGACTTAGATTAAATGGTTTGGGACTCTAGACCTGACTCAATCTGATCTCATATCTGATCCTGATCTTTATGGCTTCAGACTCTGGTCTAGAGTCTGACCCTTTGGGTAAGAACCCTTATCTCAATCTAGATTAGGACTTTACTCAAACTAAATGGTTTTGATTTTATAGTTTGAGACCCTGGTCTCATTTCTCTTTGCTTAACCAGGAGGTGAGAGGGTTTACATGAGGTGCAACAAGGTGGGGTACACCCAGGACATGGTGCCAGTCCAGCGCAGGGCACACACATTTTTGCACTACAGGCAATTTGAAAACACCGATTACCCTAATCTGCATAGCTTTTAACTGTGGGAGGAAACCGGAGCATTCGGAGGAAACCTAACAAGCATGGGGAGTACATGCAAACTCCATGCACACAGACCTTGGGGCGGGAATCGAATCCGGACCCTGGAGGTGCAAGGCAACAATGCTAACCACTAAGCCACTGTGACCCCCTCAATATTATTTTAACTCTTAATCCAAAAAATCCTAAACTTCTGGTTTGTCTTAAGCTTAAACTGAACTCAGTGGAAAATCCTTAATGTCACTTATGAAAGTAAACTAATGAAAAAAGTTTTTTTTTTTTTTTTTTTTTTTAGAAATGGACCTATTTAAAGAAACAGAAATCACCTGGCAAATGTCAAAAAAGAGACGTCATAGAATAGTAGATGTATATTATATACCATGTCCCGTTACTACCCAGGTATGATGTCTAACCTTGAGGTAATTAGCTCACGGGCTGGAATTATAATTTTTTTTCTTTCACTTTTAAGCACCCTGAATAAAGTTTTAAGACTGGTCTGACACACTAGCTCTTCCCAGCATGGGACTGTTTTGTGTTATGCAGTGATGATGACATACGTAGTATTTGTCTTTGGCCTTTTTGCAAAGTTTAGTTTCATGCTTGATGTTCTGAGCGATCACTTCTAAGCCCTGTACCTGTTTTTTGTACTCGGCTTTCAGATCTGGTGTTTCTGTTCTTGATCTGGCATTTGGAAATTTTGGCCTTCTTTTTTTTTCTCTTGCACTTGGACCTCTCATTTTGTCACGTCTTTAAAAAGCCCTGGGGTATGTCTGAGACGAGCATTCTGAGTGATGCTGTACAATACAGACTACAACAGCAGCTGTCTAAACGTTTGCTCAGGTCAGGAAGAGGTCACCATCTTGGCCGCCAGTCTGAATATGATGCTCACACTCGCAGACACCTAATTACTTACGTGAGAACAATTTTCACGCAATCTCACACACACTTGTTCTGTAGTGAACCTCTTGGCTGGTGCAAAGCCTGAAAAAGCATATTACAGGGTAAAAGCCAATTGAGGATTTAACCCAGGCTTAGAGAGGGATTATAGTAATGGAACAGTGGGTCTGTGGTCACAACTGCAACACTGAGCTGAAAATATATCGACTAGACTTACAGCAAGAAATCTGCATGGCGTATAGAGTTACGGGATGCACCAATATACAAATAAAATATTAACCATAATGATTAATAATAAAAATATCATATAGAAAGACATGGACACAGAAATTTTTATTTTTTTGCCTTTATGTTTAATACTAAAAATAACAACACTGACACAGTAAGTCCCCTACAGTACATATGAACATTCAAGTTACAAACTTTCGAAGCCTGAAAAATGACCAATTAACAGCACCTCAGATTAGAGGCATTATGAAGTCTTTACAGAGCAGAAGTAGCAGACACATCTCAATATCAACTGTTCAAAGGAGATTAATGCATTTTTTGGACGCCTTCAGCATTCCTTTACAATGTAGAAAGAAATAAAAATCAGGAACGATCAGGGAGTTAGAAAGAGACCCCAAACTTTTGAAAGTAGTGTACATGAATCTGAAGAACACTGTGTATACTGTGTACAGCCAGGTGTGTCAGTATCCGCGTACCTAGACACGTTAGTCATGTTTGTTGGACTTAGGAGCAAGTTGGAGCTCTCGAGCTGTAGGGGACTTATTGTACTAGTATATACTGCAGTGTGGCGAGCGCCTAATTCTTTTGCCACTACTCACTCACTTCAGAGCTTCACTTGGTAGGCTGCCTCCCCTTCTGCAGGTGCTCGAAGGGGCACAACTGGTTATTAATCATCACTTACGGATCTCGCGCTTCTCCCTTCGCTAAGTGGAAGTGGAGCTTGAGGTCCAGAGATCTACAGGGCAGAGTCGTGCGGCGGACAATAAACACGATGAGTAGTATGCGAGAGGCGTGATGCTGCGGTATGTGCCCCAGGGACTTCAAAGGCCCTTCGGCTCGCCATTTGATTGCCACACTGAGGACAGCCGTGAGAAGACTGCTAGAGCTCCCACGGCACTTGAACAGAGCTGGATTTCGGAAAAAGCCACTGTGTGTCTCACGTTGAGGCCTCCGTCATATTGTTAATTTGCTTGTTCTAATTTTGTGCAGCCTGGGGTTGTGGTTCCCCTTCAAAAAGGGGGACCAGAGGGTGTTTGCCAACTATAGGGCTATTACACTACTCAATCTCCTTGAGAAAGTGTACTCTAAGGTGCTGGAAAGGAGGGTTCGGCCGATTGTCGAACCACAGATTAAAGAGGAACAATGTGGATTCCGTCCTGGTCGTGGAACAGCGGACCAGCTTTTTACTTTTGCAGGAATCCTGGAGGGGGCTTGGGAAAATGCCCATCCAGTCTACATGTGTTTTGTAGATTTGAATAAGGCATATGACTGGGTTCCTCTGAATTTTTTGTGGGAGGTACTGCAGGAGTATTGGGTGAGGGGGTCACTTCTCAGGGCCATCCAATCCCTTTATGTCCAAAGTGTGTTTGGATTCTCGGCAGTAAGTCAAACTTGTTTCCAGTGGGTGTTGGCCTCCGCCAGGGTTGTGCCCTGTCACCAGTCCTGTTTGTGATTTTCATGGACAGGATATCAAGGTGCAGCCGTGGAGGAGAGGGTATCCAGTTTGGTGGGCTAAGGATTGCATCGCTGCTTTTTGCAGATGATGTGGTCCTGATGTCATCAGTCTGTGACAAGTGCGCTTGCTGGATCGATTTGCAGCTGAGTGTGAAACGGCAGGAATGAGGATCAGCACATCGAAATCTGTGGCCATGGTTCTCAGCAGGAAACCGATGGATTGTCTACTCCAGGTAGGGAGCGAGTTGTTACCTGAAGTGAAGGAGTTTAAGTATCTCTTGGTCTTGTTTACGAGTGATGGAACATTGCAACGTAAGGTTGGCCGGAGAATCGGAGCAGCAGGGTCGGTATTGCAGTCGCTTTACCGCACTGTTGTGATGAAAAGAGAGTTGAGCCAAAAGACAAAGCTCTCAATCTACCACTCGATCATGTTTGTTCATGAGCATTGGTCATGACTGAAAGGACAAGATGACGAATACAAGCAGCCGAAATTGTTTTTCTCAGAAGGGTAACTGGCTTTTCGCTTAGAGATAAGATGAGAAGCTCGTCATCCGTGATAAACTCTTGATGTCACCAGGACACCTCCCTATGGAGGTGTTCTTGGAACGTCCAGCTGGAAGAAGACCACGGGGCAGACCAAGGACTAGGACACTTGCCACACTTGCCAGGGAACACCTCGGGATTCCCCAGTTAGAGTTAGCTGAGGTGGCTGGGGAAAGGGAAGTTTGGTGTTCTGTTTTGGAATTGCTACCCCCGCGACCCGAATGGATAAGCGGTTGAAGATGAATGGATGGATATGAAACAATTGTAAAATCCTTAAAGTATAAAAGAGAGAAAGAAAGAAAGAAAGAAAGAAAGAAAGAAAGAAAAAATAAAGAAAGAAAACTTTACAGCATCCATTTTGCTTTTACAGATTTTGGGCAATATTTCATTATAAGCACAACACATTTTCTTTCTGAAAAAAAGAAAAAACAAACCACAGAACGCTTTAATATTTAAATATTTTAGATGCTTAAATACTCTTATACTATTTTTAACACTGTTGAAATCTCAATTCTGATTAGTCAACAAGTACTGTTTTTTTTTTTTTTTTTGTTTTTTACTTATGTAATTAAAATCATTCTCTATAGCCCTTTATCCTGTACAGTGTTGCAGAAATCCTGGAGCCTATCCCGAGGACATGCGGCATAAGGCGGGCTTTGGGGGGATTTGGTGGGGGGTTTTTTTTGTAAGAAGGTGTTTACTTTACATTTCTGGGAGGAGCCTCCAGTGTCAGGACTTTGTAACACTTAGAGCAAAAGATGTAACATTTCTGACACAGGGTTAAAACTCTTCAAGTTTAAGCTTTCCAGTTTCTGACTAAAACGACAAACTGATGTAAACAAAGGATTAATGATGGAAGTATGTTTTTTAGCTCCTACAATTTAAGTCATAATTGGTATTAATTTGTTTAAGGGATGATCTACAGTAAACAATATATCTACTGTATCTACAGTATGCACAAAAAATATGACTAACCACTAGAAATGTTAGAAACTAGAAAAGAGGGCACTTTGAAATGTCCTGTTAGAAGACAATCCACTTTGGACTAAAAACTTCATCAATCCACCTCTTGTCTGTTTATTTTCCATAACACCACACTATTTTTATCCTTTGAATAATTAAATCCTTTTCATGTATGGCATCCTTACTTTCCCTTAAGATGTGTTTCCTCTTAAGAAACACCAAATTCAATTAAAGGGAGACACAAAGAGAAGATTCAGTCATATTTCAGCTGGAAAAAAGAGGCTGAAGGACTGAAACGAAACATTCATTCTTATTGTCTCTCGGTCTCCAGCGTCTCACTCATTCATGTGCAGTGTGACACGACTCGGTTCAGTCGCATTAAAGTCATCCGTCTTGTGCGCATCACTTAGAGCAGCTGCGATCGCTCAGCCGGAGCTAAGAAGCAAAGCTCGTCTGTCTGAATTAAGCGATCTGTCTGTTATCTCCCGTGATCTTAGGCTTCTCCAGTAACCCGGATGACAGCACTAGTACGAAAGACATTATTTTTTATACAGGAAAGTCATATGTTGTAGATTAGCCTCCATTCGGGTGTGGCAGTGAGCTCACTGGACTTCCTCTTCTAGCCACATCATCCCAAAAGTTATGTCATTTAATGTAATTTTAGCGCTCTAGTCAATTTCCAATGTGCTGCAGATCTTGACTTGGACAAAGGGCTGTCTCATAAGGACACTTCACGCTCCACTGCAGCATGAGATTTGGCACTACGCAGTACTTTAAGGTTCAGATCTTGAACGGTACTGAGAAAAATATGGAATGTTTGTGCAGAGTTGAAACCCAAAGACTTTAGACAACAAAAAGATGAATAAAGACCACCGCAACTAAAATACAGAGTATTAACAGTGTACGTTGAACTGAACTCGGCATAGGAAGGATTTTCAGATTGCAAGTGACCGAACCAAACGGCAACTAAATCGTCCATCCGGGAGCCGTTCAAAAGTTCCAAATGAAGTGATTTTTTTGTGGGTTTTTTTGCATTTTGTGCAAGATTTAGTGAAGACGTAGCATCACGGGTCCCAAAAATGTTAGCAAGAATGGTAGCAAGAAGAAAAGGGAGTCGCTTTCAGTTTGGTTTACCTCCTTCTCCTCTCTACCACTAGATACCGCAACCGAAACTTTCCTCTCCTCTCTCTCCTCATCCATAGATCTCCTTTGCCCGCTGTCATCTAAACCAAGGAAGACGTCTTGTCCTGCTCCTTGGCTATCAGATGTACTACGCAACAACAGGAGAGAATTAAGAACTGCAGAGAGAAGATGGAAGAATTCGCAACTTGATGCAGATCTCATCTCTTACCAGGCTCTTCTCTCCAAATTCTCATGTGCTGTGACTTCTGCCAAAACTACCTTCTTCAGAGAAAAGCTGGAAGCCTCTGCACATGATCCTGGCAAACTCCACAACATCTTCTCCTCACTACTCAACCCACCAACTCCTCCTGCCCCTTCCTCTCTGACTGCTGACGATTTTGCCACATTCTACGATGGGAAAATTGCTGCAATCCGCCAGTCCTTCGCTCCCAACCAAACTCCTACAGCAGAACCTCAGGACCTTCCCTTCCCTCCTCTAGCAGAATTCTCCAACTTGTCATCTGATGAGATTCAGCAGATCATCTCGTCATCTAACCCCACCACCTGTTCATTAGACCCAATGCCCTCCACAATGCTCCAGGCAATCTCACAAGACCTCCTTCCCTTCACCACAACCATCATCAACCATTCCATATCATCTGGTCATGTTCCTGCTGCTTTTAAGAAGGCAAGGATTATTCCCATCCTCAAGAAACCCTACCTGGACCCATCAGAAGTTAACAACTATCGCCCGGTATCACTTCTCTCTTTTATTTCCAAAATTCTTGAAAGAACTGTTTATAACCAAATGTCTCTTTATCTCTCACAGAACAACCTTAATGATCCCAACCAATCTGGATTCAAAGTGGCACATTCCACAGAGACTGCCCTTCTGTCAGTCACTGAAAAGCTCCATGCTGCTAGATCTGCTAAACTGTCATCTGTTCTCATCCTCCTGGACCTGTCAGCTGCATTTGACACAGTGAACCACAAGATTCTATTATCTATTCTTACAAGCCTTGGAATTTGTGGAACAGCGTGGCAATGGTTTGCTTCTTACCTAGAAGATAGGTCATATGAGGTAACATGGAGGGGATCTACATCTGCCCCACGTAGACTCTCTACTGGTGTCCCACAGGGCTCAGTACTTGGTCCTCTTCTGTTCTCCCTCTATACCCGGTCTCTTGATAAAGTCATATCATCGCATGGATTTTCATACCATTCTTATGCAGATGACACACAACTTACTCTCTCCTTTCCTCCCTCTGACACTCAGGTTTCCACCCGGATCTCAGCATGTCTGGCAGACATCTCATCCTGGATGGCTGTACATCAGCTAAAGCTCAATCTGAGTAAAACTGAACTGTTGTTCATCCCTTGTTACTCATCCCCACGTCAAGACCTTGTGATATCCCTGGATAACAACCAAATCACTCCTTCAGCCACTGCCCGCAATCTTGGGGTAACCGTGGACAATCATCTGTCATTTTCCCCACACATCGCTAACCTTACTTGCTCTTGTAGATTTCTTCTTTACAATATCAGAAGAATTCGCCCATTTCTTTCTTCACAGGCTACTCAGGTGCTTGTTCAGTCCCTTGTTATTTCAAGACTGGACTACTGCAACTCACTCCTGGCAGGTCTGCCTCTGTCCACGATTCGTCCTCTGCAACTGATCCAGAATGCAGCAGCACGTCTCGTTTTTAACCTCCCCAAGTTCTCCCACACCACCCCACTCCTCCGCTCCCTGAACTGGCTTCCTGTAGCTGCCCGCATCAAATTCAAAATGCTGATGCTTGCCTAAAAAGCTAAAAATGGCCCAGCACCCACTTACCTCTCTGCTCTAATCACACCACGCACTGCACCACGTTCCCTCCGATCCTCCAGCACTGCTCGCCTCATCCCACCATCTCTCCGGGATCGAGGGCGGCATTCATCCAGGCTCTTTTCTGTTCTGGCACCTAGGTGCTGGAACGAACTTCCTCTAGATGTCCGTACAGCAGAGACTTTGACTATCTTTAAACGACGACTCAAGACGCATCTGTTTCTCCAGTGCTTGGACTATCCCCCCCCCCCCCCCCCCACCAAAAAATAAAAATAAAAAATCCCTCTTCCTACACTGAAAAAAGTAAACCTAGCTGTCGTTCGTTTAATGTGTTTTTTTTCTCATTCCATTAGTTAAAAAAATATTAATTTGCTCTTTTAAACTAAGGTGTCTAATTTATGCTCATGGGTGAATCTTTTTTTTTTTTTTACTTTAGTTGAATGCTATTGACAGCAGGGAACCAAAGTGAAATATTTCATTTTGATCAAGACACTTTTATTAGGTTGAGTGTGATTTGCGCATGCGCAGTCTTTAAACCGTAGTTTTGCCGGTATAATTTTATTTCCGCCTCAAACCGGAGCATGACGACGTTCAATTCAATTCAATTCAATTCAATTTTATTTATATAGCGCTTTTAACAATGGTCATTGTCTCAAAGCAGCTTCACAAAAATTAAAGAAATTTAACAAAAAAAAAAAAAAAAAAAAAAACTGTATATAGAATAATTATATATAAAATAATAAATAAATAAATAAAATTATAATAGAAAATAAATAAATAAAAACAAATAATAATAATAATTATAGAAAAGAAAATAATTGGAAGTGTGGATGTGTGAGAAAAATGTGCAGATAATAATGAGACGAATGAATGAAATTTCTCTGATGAGCAAGCCAAGGGTGACGGCGACGGTGGCAAGGAAAAACTCCCTGAGATGGCAATAGGAAGAAACCTTGAGAGGAACCAGACTCAACAGGGAACCCATCCTCATTTGGGCGATAACAGATAGAAATATAACATCTTGTGTGTTGTGCAGGTGAAAATTCAATATGACAGAAATTATTTAAATTGACATGAAGACCAGTTCAGCATAGGGACGAGTCAGTAGGTGCAGAGGGCAGATGAGGTCTGGATCACTGGAAGCACAGGAGCAGCATGTGTAGCTCCAACCATCATAAAGCTGAATCCAGCTGGAGCTGGTCCTTCTCTGGATGCCTCAGGAACCTCGCAGGGTCGGCCTTTGTCTACTGAAGCTGGCAAAATCTCCCGATGCCTCGGGATGGGTAGAGAAATACAGAACAGATGGGGAGAATTAGCGTAGTTGCCATTCGGTATAGGTGTACTGGAGTATGAGTACTGGGATGAGTTATGTGTATGCCAGATTAAAAAGATGCGTCTTGAGTCTACTTTTGAACTGAGAAACCGTGTCTGCTCCCCGAACACTGTCTGGAAGGCTATTCCAAAGCTTTGGAGCTAAATATGAAAAAGCCCTACCCCCTTTTGTAGATTTTGAAATTCTGGGAACTACCAGAAGTCCGGAGTTTTGTGATCTTAAGGCGCGTGGTGGATTGTAGCGTATCAGAAGACTGGTTAGGTATGTGGGAGCTAAACCATTTAAGGCCTTGTATGTAAGTAATACTATTTTGTAATTTATTCTAAACTGAACAGGTAGCCAGTGCAGGGATGATAATATTGGGGTTATATGATCATATTTTCTGGATCTAGTGAGAACCCTGGCAGCTGCATTTTGGATTAACTGAAGCTTGTTTATTGAGGATGCAGGACAACCACCTAGTAATGCATTACAATAGTCCAGTCTGGAGGTCATGAATGCATGAACTAGTTTTTCTGCATCAGATACGGATAAGATGTTCCTAAGTTTAGCAATATTTCGAAGATGGAAAAAGGCTGTTTTTGTGATATTTGAAATGTGATTTTCAAAAGACAAGTTACTGTCTAATATTACTCCCAGATCTTTTACTGCTGAGCTGGTAATAACAGTACATCCTTCTAAGCGCAAGCTGAATTGTGAAAGCTGTTGTGTGCTGGTTTTTGGGCCAATAAGTAATATCTCTGTCTTATCTGAATTTAATAAAAGAAAGTTATTGGTCATCCAATCTTTTATGTCCTGGACACACTCAGTTAATCTAGACAGCTTAGGTATTTCGTCTGGTTTAGTTGAGATATATAATTGGGTATCATCAGCATAACAATGGAAACTAATCCCATGTCTTCTAATGATGTTACCCAAGGGAAGCATGTATATTGAGAACAACAGAGGTCCTAAAACTGACCCTTGTGGGACCCCATATTTCACTGGCATTATACCAGACGGTTCTCCATTTAGATCTACAAAATGGTAGCGATCAGACAGGTAAGATCTAAACCATTTTAATGCCTGTCCCTGAATACCTATATAATTTTGTAAGCGATCTATGAGAATATTATGATCTATAGTGTCGAATGCAGCACTAAGATCAAGCAGGACTAGCAATGAGATGCAGCCTTGGTCTGAAGCTAAAAACAAGTCATTTGTAATCTTAACTAGTGCAGTTTCTGTGCTATGATGGGGCCTGAAACCTGACTGAAATTCTTCAAGGATGTTGTTATCCTGCAAGAATGTGCAAATTTGAGCTGATACTACTTTTTCTAGTATTTTTGATATGAACGGGAGGTTTGAAATCGGTCTGTAATTTTTTATTTCATTCGCGTCTAAATTAGATTTTTTAAGAAGCGGCTTAATAACTGCTAACTTGAAAGGTTTAGGGACGTGACCTAGATGTAATGAAGAATTAATAATGTTTAGGAGTGGCTCTCCAACCGTAAGCATCACTTCTTTTAAAAATCTGGTTGGGATTGGGTCTAACAGGCACGTTGTTGATTTAGCCGAGGTGATGAGTTTATACAGCTCTTCCTGTCCTATACCTGTAAAGCAGTGAAAATCTAAATGTGAAGCTATAGGCTGAACTGGATCGTGAGATACTATTAGAGGTTGAACCTCCATTATTTTCTTCCTGATATTATTGATTTTTTCATTAAAGAAGTCCATAAAGTCTTCACTTCTAAACTGTGATGGGATACTCTCTGCGGGCATCTTAGGTTTTGTTAGGCGAGCCACTGTACTAAATAAGAACCTGGGATTGTTTTGGTTTCTTGCTATCAGTTGGCTAAGATGCTCGGTCCTAGCAGTTTTTAGAGCCTGTCTATAGCTGCACATACTGTCTTTATATGCAATTCGAAAGACTTCTAATTTAGTTTTCCTCCATTTTCGCTCGAGGTTACGGGTTGCTCTCTTTAGGGCGCGAGTATGACTGTTGTACCACGGTGCCAATGTTTTATCTCTGACTTTTTTTAATCTGATGGGAGCAACAGTGTCTAATGTACTGGTAAAAATAGTGCCCATGCTGCTAGTCACTTCATCTAGATCATCTGCATTTAGGGGTCTAATAAGAAATTGGGACAGATCCGGCAGATTACTTGTGAATCTGTCTTTAGTGGTGGGATTCATATTTCTAACAGATTGATAACGTGGGGAGACACAGCTAATCTGTTCTACGGGTAGAGTATATGTCAGGAGGTGATGATCTGTGATATCATCACTTTGAGGTATGATCTCTATATTAGAGACATCTATACCATGGGATATAATTAAATCTAGCGTATGATTAAAGCGGTGAGTTGCTCCAATTATATTTTGCTTAACCCCAAAGGAATTTAATAAATCCATAAATGTGAGTGCTAAAGTGTCGTTAGCATCATCTACATGAATGTTAAAGTCTCCTACTATCAATACTTTGTCAGAGTTAACCAATAGGTCTGATAGCAGATGTCCAAATTCTTTAAGAAAATCGCCATATGGCCCCGGGGGTCTGTACACGGTGGCCAGGGTAAAATATAGCAAGGGTTTATTACGTATTTCATTTAGTGCAACATTAATGATAAGCACTTCAAATGAATTAAACCTGGGCCTTATTTTCTGGGTAACAGTGAGTACATCATTGTAGATAGTGGCGACACCACCACCGCGACCAATTAGACGGGGCTCGTGCTTATAGAAATATCCTGACGGAGTAGACTCATTCAGACCAAAATATTCATTTGGTTTAAGCCAGGTTTCAGTGAGACAGAGTGCGTCAAGGCAATAATCTGAGATAATTTCATTAACAATAAGTGCTTTAGGCGCAAGGGATCTAATGTTGAGTAGTCCAAACTTTAGAGGTGGATTTTGACTACTTATTTTGCCTTTTTCTGGTTTTATGGTTATCAGATTGTTTCGGGCAAATTTAACAAATTTATTCTTTTTTCTCAGTATTCGGGGAACAGACACAGTTTCTATAGGACAAGCTATGTGTGTTCGTCTATCACTACGTTGAGTTGTGATGTGTCTAATATGTTTGGAATCTACAGTATGACTTACCGCCAGTCAGATGGTTCGTAGTGTTCTGGAGATGTTGTCAGAGAGGACCGCTGCTCCAGCTCTGCTAGGGTGTAGGCCATCGGTGTGATAGAGCCTAGGACGCTCCCAGAAAACATTCCAGTTATCAACAAAGCGTAATTTCTGTTGTTGACACCAAGATTGTAACCATTCATTAAAAGCAAATAATCTACTGAACTTCTCGATTCCTCGCTGAAATGTGGGAAGCGGTCCAGATACGATGATCCTTGTCGTGGGTGATGTGCTGCGGACCTTCTCGACCAGGCTCCTGAAGTCCTTCTTTAGGATCTCCGTCTGCCTCAGCCTGGTGTCGTTCGTGCCGGCATGAAGAACCACAGCTCCAATGTTCTTCCTCAGGGCAGCAGGCACCTGTGCAGCAACATCAAGAACACGTGCACCAGGTAAACAGCGTGTGTGCACCTTACCTTTAGCCGTGGTAGCACGCACGTGACGAACGATGGAGTCTCCGATGACCAGGACGTCTTGTGCCGTCTCGCGGAGAGGAGCGAAGCGGTTTTGGGTCGAGATGTCGAAGACGGGTGGTGGTGGTGGAGGGGGAGAGGTCCTCGCCCGGGGCTTGGCGTGCTTCTTCCGCCGCTCCTGTATCCAGGGTCCGTGGTATCCCGGCGCCGGGGTGTAGGAACACTGGGCGGGCTGCGTCCTTGGTGTGTTGGACCTGGGCAGAGAAACACGCGGGGTTGAGGTTGTAGGAGAATTCTCACGCCGAGAATTTACCTGGGACAGATGAGCGTCGGTCTGCGTCGATTCAAGCGTGGCTTTCCGCTGCTGTAACCGGGCCAGCTTCACCTGTAGCTCACGGATCAGCTTCTCCACGGCCTCCACCTCCAAATCCACCGAGTGCAGCTCCAATGTCTCCTCACCTGCACTCAGAGGCAGAATCACAACCGACATGGTGTCTAAACACGGAAAATAATCGGTGTGAGGAAGCGAAAACAAGCTTTACAAACAAACAAACAAACGTGATAGCTGGGCTAGCGATGCTAATGCTAATTAGCGATGCTAATGTCGGCTAAAAGCGGTGTGCTGCAAAACAATTAAAAGTTAACGATATAACACGCGTTTCGAGTAAATATATTATAAGATACTTATCCGTTTTATGTACACTCTTCGTAAGGGGACGAAAAAGTTTAAAAGTTGGTCAGTATGGTGGAGCTCGGAAAAAAGCAGCTTCTCAGCGTCCTCGTACGGAGGAAGTCGTTGAAACAAGTAAGGAAGGATATCAGAACCTGTATTTCAGTTACTGTTAGTTAAAGCCCCTGGTTAAACTTAAATGTAATCCATTCACTCAAAGGACATTTCTGCTTCAAACCAAAGTTCGCCGTGTCACATGACCTCATGATGCAGCATTATCACCGACTGAATCACGTTCTGCTGGCGGCCCTAGTTTTTCAAAGAAAACTCCTTTAAACCAGGTAAGAAAGCAAACTCATGTTATTTCTATGTTAAATGTATCTCTTCTATGAGCAAATTCATGATTTATGTCAGGAACAACTACTTTGTAGATTGAGTTTTGTGTCCGTGTTTGCTACTGTAGCTAAAAACACCTATATTACCTACATTAGCATTAGCTGACTAAAGCGGTGATTTTCAAAAACGCAGAATATTCATTCATTCATTTTCTATACCGCTTAATCCTGTGTTCAGGGTCGCAGGGGACCTGGAGCCTATCCCAGGAGACTTCGGGCACTAGGCGGGGTACACCCTGGACAGGGTGCCAATCCATCGCAGGCCACACACACATACACACACTCACACACCCAATCACACACTACGGGCAATTTAGGAACGCCAATTAGCCTAACCTGCATGCCTTTGGACTGTGGGAGGAAACCGGAGTACCCGGAGGAAACCCACCAAGCACGGGGAGAACTTGCAAACTCCATGCACACAGAGACGGGAATCGAGCCTGGCCGGGGAATCGAACCCAGACCCTGGAGGTGCAAGGCGACAGTGCTAACCACTACACCACCGCGGCGCCTAAAAACGCCGAATAACATGAAAATAATTATATTTAAGTACCATTGGTTAACGATGTAAAAATTAAAAGGAAAGTGACCTAAACATAGAACAAGCTAATTTGGAGTGAGTGCTGTTTGTAGTGTATTTATAGTTATGTTTAAAACCTTCTGGACTTGCTAATGTGTAAGTAATGTAATATCACTAAAACTATATTCCCTCGTATGAAACCGGGCTTTAGCACATGTTCCTGACATACTGGTGACACTGTATGACACGTTTTTAACGGTATCAGTATATAAATATTGGCATAAATTTGACATGTTGATTTAAAGTTACTTCAAGTACATTTTAGCCATTACTATGTCATGAAATAACTTTAAAAGTAAACATGAAATCTTTATGCACTTTTTTGTTTACAGGTCTGTTAGCTTTTCTGAAAGGGCATTATTTTACCCATACTGCTTTATATACATACTGCTAACATAAGAACTTGAGCCAGTCCAATTTTTGTTTAAGTATTTTTTTTTAAGATCAGTAATGAGTTTCTGAGAATTGTATCTGCTCCACTTCAAGCAAGATTGCTGGTTTCCTTGGACAATCAACACTACAAACTAATTGAGATCATCAGAAACAAGGGAGGAACCCGTCAGAGAGAAGACCAGAGATATAATCTTCATCTTCAAGTTCTTGATCTGGTATGTACTCGCTCAAAAAAGCAGAAATTAGCTTGGTGTCAAATGTAATATTGTGAATGGAAGCCACAAGACCTGAGCAAGGCATCCAAATCAAGTTGGCTGTGATGCACAAAATTAAAACATAACTAGCAGAATAAAACTCTTTAGTTTAACTTGTTCACAGGTTCGTGTATGCCAGTGGTTCTCAAACTGTGGGGCGCAATGAATGGGAGGAAAAACAGGAAAGTACCTACAGTATTCTAATTCATGCTTTTCTTTATTGATAATGAAGAGCGTACGCTCAAAACTAAACAATCACACACAAATAAATGGATCATTAATACAAGTAAATTTAAAATAACATCAGTTGTGGGCCGGGAGAAAAAGTGGAACCATAGGGGAACAATAACGGTTTAACGTCGGACAAACTTGAGCTGCGCTGCTCAAATCACAAACCTGCGCGAGCCACTGGGCAGCGCTGCGCGACTCTGACAGAAATAAACCGCACCGACCATCAAAGTACATTTTACCCCGCTGGGATGCGCACGTACAATCCAGGCATGGCAAGGCGGAAACAATATTAAACAGTCCTGACATTTTAAATTGTTTTTAAATAAAAGCACAGGGGGTCGCGCAGGTTTGTGATTCGAGCAGCGCTGCGCTATCCACCGGGCTGCGCAAATAAACCAGATCATCACTGCGCTATCCAGATAGTCGCGCTGTGCTGTATTTGCGCAGATATTTGGTTCAATCGGGTGCCGCGGTTTCGTCCCACTTTTGATGTGTTTGGCTTCACATACACTTCGACAATGGAAGAAGACGGTGCAGCAGCAGTGAGTTTACTTACATGTGACGAGGAGATTGTAAAGAAAAAAGGTGCCTCGTCTGTGGTGTGGAATTGGTTTGGGTAGAAGAAAAGTGATACGAATGAGATGAACGTGATTTAGAAGGTACGTAAGTGCACTGTTTTAACAAGTGGTGGAAACACGTCAAACCTTTTCTATCATCTGAAATACAAATCGAATATGGCCAAAGTAAAAAAAATGCGGCAAACCTCAGCAATTCACAGTTTAAATAAAATTACATTAAAAAATTTAATTATGTAAAACTATTTCTTTGTGTTTTCATTTTTATTTATGCATTTTCAGATACAAATAGCTATATTGTGATATATATCGTTATTGAGTTAGAAAATTGCTTCTACCGTGATTTTGGTTATATCGCCCACCCCTAATGAAGCCTATGTTGAGCTTGGATTCATGGTGGGGATGGTGGGGGCAGAAGAGAGACCCGTGTGTGTTTTGTGTCTTAAACTGCTGGCAGCAGACCACATGAGACCCAACAAATTAGGAAGACACTTAGAGACAACACACTCCAGTCACGTTAATAAACCACTGGACGTCTTTCAAAGAAAGCTGGCAGAATACAGACAGCAAGATAACATGGTAACATCTGAATCAGTGGACAGCAAAGCACAAATGGACAAATGCACAAATTCAAAGTTGCATACAGAATTGGCCAGTGCAAAAAAACTACAAACGATTGCTGAGCAGCTAATAAACATGGGGTCAATTATGCAATGATAAGTGACAACGTAAGCCTTGTAACAATTGCACGTGTATTTTATCTTTTTTTAACTTGGTGTTTGATCGTATTGGTTTAGGAATTGATATTTCAATAAACAGTAAACTTGGCGGATTTCGTTATTATTTTGTTGACAAGTGGGGCTTGAAAATTCGCTCACCCCCTTAAGTGGGGAATGACAGAAAAAGTTTGAGAACCACTGGTGTATGCTGTCTGAATACAGGTTTCAATGTCTGCCATGTTCATTTTAACACACTTTACAAGCCTAACATAACCAACTTACTCTTATGGTGGTGTATATGAGTGGAAGATGTGGACCAACTAATTAAGCGCTGGTAAGCGTTTGTCCTCCACACAACTACCTCTGCCCCTTCATATTGACAAATATGAGGTCTTTTTTTTTATTTTTTTATTTTATCATAGTATGTATTAACATTAGTTACATACATTCTCCTAAACCTTGTGGAAAGAATTCACAGAAGAGCAGAAGCTGTTATGGCTGCAAAAGACCAACATCATACTAAACCCTATGAATTAAGAAGTGCATGTTACTCAAGTTTATATTAATACTTAAATACATATCGTGTGTGTGTGTGTATGTCATTTGTTTTGGCCTATTCATTGAGCTAATTACATTTAACTTGATGCACCATAATCCTAGGTGTTTTTTTGCACTCATAGGGAGCATTAAGTGATTTTTAAATGCATACATCAGACACTGTTTTGCCAAATAGAGCAACTTGTCTACCAAATGTCCTTTCTTTTATTAGGTTGTTCAGAAAGATGAAGCTCAGGCAGCACTTGAGAGGTACACGATGGCCCTGTTTGTCCTCGGGTAGCAAGAGGACTGTCTTCAGCCACCACAGGAAATCGGGATTGTGACTTATTGAGTTTCCATCAGTCGCACATGAATGTTGCATGTTGTTTTGCCTCATGTTTGGAGACTAGCAGCATCACTGTGCTGAAAAACTGGAGAGCGATGGTATTAGTACTGAAATGTTGTTTTTCAGACCAAGAAATGGGCAGGACCCTCCCCACCCACGGTTGAAAGTTATGAAACTGATCGTTCTTATTGAAATAGTGCTCTACCTTTTATTATTTTTTGATTACTCATTTTACTTTGACCATTTTGAAAAGGAGACCTCTGCTGATTTTGTTTTAGAAACATTTTCTAATTTTCTTTTCAGTCATTTTAATACTGTAAATGTATCTTGCAAAGCTGATTGTTACTATTTGTAATTTTATGGAGTAATTTATTTTAGTCGCAGAGTATTTAGTTTGGTTCTTCTTCAGCAAGTTTGACAAGGACAAAATGTACCCATTGCAAAATTTAATGCATAAATGCAGACAAATCTTTTTTTTTTTCCCTTCTCAATTTCAAATTCAGTTAGCAGTGTTGAATGATTGTTGGTGTTTATACATTTTGAAAAAAAAAATCTTAATGTTAACATTTTGGATGAAAATATGTTCATTCCACAGTAAATGTTTCTATAAAGAAATGTTTTGAGTGTAAATCAATATGTAAGTTTTTTATGCTTTTATATTTAAATTATGAATGCCTTAAATCTTTATTTGATGCACCTTAAAGGTAATTTGCTCAAACATTCAAAAGTGGTTTATATCAAGTTTATAATTTTAGGTTAGATTTAGTAGAATATTTACATTAAATAATATAGCCAACTCTTTTATTTAGATTTAGAACAACTTAAAATTTTTGGTTTGTTTCACCTTCAGAAATTAGTTTACATGGACTTAAAATTTTTAAGTTGGAGTAAGTGGTTTATTTACATTACATTTTTTAAATTTGAGCCAGTGCTATATTTTTTTCAGTGTAGTTGTGTTGGACTAATGGCACTAAGTTATTAACCTAGTTAACCCAGTGTAAGTATGTATCCAGTGATAAACTTTAAAGCACTTTTTGTAAGTCGCTCTGGATAAGAGCGTCTGCCAAATGCCTAAATGTAAATGTAAGTTGAGAGACACAAGACACAAGAATCTGCAAAAGGATTCCCGACCAAGTATTGAGTGCATAACTGAACATAATTATTTGAAGGTTGACTTTTTTTGTATTAAAAACACTTTTCTTTTATTGGTTGGATGAAATATGCAAATTTTTTGAGATAGGGATTTTGGGTTTTCATGAGCTGTATGCCACAATCATCAATATTAAAACAATAAAAGGCTTGAACTACTTCAGTTGTGTGTAATGAATCTAAAATATATGAAAGTCTAATGTTTATCAGTACATTACAGAAAATAATGAACTTTATCACAATATGCTAATTTTTTGAGAAGGACCTGTACTGTATGTCTTTTCCAAATATCCTATGGGAAAATGTGTTTCACAATATGAAATTTTGCCTTATGAACTATGCAGAGATACAGCTGTGCCAAGAAGTAAAAATTAAAAAGCGCTCACTCAAGGAAAATCTTAACCTTGTCATGCTAAGACTTCCCAAGAGTGTATACGACTATGCAAAGCTGAAGTGTAATAAAGAGATACAGAGGTACAGTGTACCTTTGATACACTATGCGATTTATTTCCCAAATCCTCACATAAGTCATGTTCACCGGCGCCGGCTTAAATCCAAACATTTTGCTGGTGTTTACTGAAGGGAACATTCCTCGTATTTATACTCATGCGGCTCTAATTCAGATTATTCACATCACCTGTGTGTACTTCATGCATCAGAGATTTGGAGATTTTCTTAAGTAAAAGCATCTGAGACAGGGTCTTTCACTAGGTTTAACCACAAACACTTCCTTTTTAAACCTTTGGAAAAGAAAATGTATGCTTGTGTTTATGTCAAATCGGGACTTTTAATGGAATTTCTGTTGAAGGAAGATGTAAAACCAGGGGACTGATTTTTCTTAGAAGATTTCAAACACAGTATGGTGATGAGACTCTCAGTCGCAATAAGACATTTGAAAGAAGAACGTGGGACATCCGTGAATGACGATCCCGGCCGAGGTGTCTCGGGGCACACTGCAGTCGTTTCCGTGAACATTCAACGAGTGGAACACCTGATCTTCGAAAATCTGCAACTTGCGGAAGAGATGCATTTGTCTGTGTGAACTGTATACACACTCATTCACCAACACCACTTGCACAGTACAGAAACTCAGCTGGGAGTTATTGCCCCATCCACCTTACAGTCCTGACCTCACTCCACATGTTTGGGCCATTACAGGAGTTCCTGGGAGGCCAGTGTTTAAGACGTGAACCAGACAGCCTGATTACAGATCTGGCATACATCAAGGTAGAAAACTTTATATCTTGATGGTGTTCAAGCACTAGTGAAACACTGACACTTTAATTCTACAGTATATACATATATACTCTACCCTATATTTCTATATTTTTGCAATATTTTATTATGCCCTTATTGTACAGTTAATTGTACTAGTTAAAATAATTTCTTTAGTATTTCCTTTTTATTGATTATTTATTTTACGTACAAGCTTTTATTTTCTTTTTTTAAGGTCACTGGCGGTCGTATAAAGCATTTCACTGCATATTATACTGTGTATGATTGTGTATGTGACTAATAAAATTTGAATTTGAATTTGAACACTGTGATAAGTGCGTTAGTGTAATAGAGGCTTATAAAAAAAATCTAAAAAGGAGTTTTATAAAAACATATAAAACTAGACTTAGTGGTAATTATCACATTAGTTTAATTTAATAAAACGATTCCAACACTTACAGTATAAAATAGTAACTTTATTTCTCTCAATTTAGTGATATTTTCAGAAAATATTGTGATTTTAATAAATCATACGTGCTCCCCGTTATTAACTCACCTGACACACTGGAGTATTGTTTTCTTCTCAAGCTGCTCCAGGACTGTGGCTTCTTTTCATGCAACATCTTGTGGAAAAATATCTTCATCCTCCCTGCTGAGCTGTTCCTCTATTAAAACAACAAGAAGTCACAGTGATCACACACTCCTGCTGGAAACACCATGAGACAGCTTTCAGCTTGGTTGACCCACTTGTAACCAGACAAAATGTGTCTTTAATCATTTGTGATGTTTCAGGCTTGTGTGTGTGTGTGTGTGTGTGTGTGTGTGTGTGTGTGTGTGTGTGTGTGTGTGTGTGTATATTAAAATACCACTTAAACATGTCCTTCGGAACGTCTCCAAAAAAACATGAGATATCCATCAATGTGAGAAATGCATCACTTCATTCCCTGTCCATCATCCCTCCATCTTCAGCTGTGTGTGTATGGAGGACGTCGTAGTAAATGTAATGCACTCGGGTCAGACCTGGGCACTTAAGCGTTCAGACCGCAGTTTAGCTCTGTTTATGAGCAATCTGCTTACGGATTTTAATGGACACACAGATCAGCTTCCCAGAAATCCACTAACTGTTAGAGACGATGAGATTTAAGGCTGATTTATATCGCAGGTTTAAGCACGATGGCTGCTGTGTGTGTCCTGCAGTCATCTGTCCATCACTAGTGCAATCAATGTGGTTTGGGGTTTGGATTTTGAACAGCAGATCACAGCAACATCAACCATGCAGTCAGTCGGGCTCTTCATCCTGGTTCTGCATCAAATCGCTAAACATTAGGAAACCAGTGGACTTCGAGAATGTACACTGATTTAAATACTCCAGATTTTTTTTTTAATCTTTTTTTTCTATAATTAAAGACAGTGTTTAAGCCAATACTGAACTATTAATACAAGACAGAAAAGTGACCCAGTTTTAACCAAACTGATCATGGGCTCGCACCTGGATTATAATTAAGCAGAGGTGTCAAGTAACGAAGTACAAATACTTCGTTACCTTACTTAAGTAGAAAGTATGGGTATCTAAACTTTACTGGAGTAATTATTTTTCAGCCGACTTTTTACTTTCTACTCCTTACTTTTTTTCTCCTTACTCTATTTTTATGATCAGAACGCGCAACCCCCCCCCCCCGTTGCATGATTAGAAAGCGAGACCATAATGCTTTTGTCGCCCCTCACGGTACTTTTACTTTTATACTTTAAGTAGTTTTGAAACCAGTACTTTTAAACTTTTACTTAAGTAAAAAACTTGGGTTGATACTTCAACTTCTAAAGAAGTATTTTTGAACCCTAGTATCTATACTTCTACTCAAGTAATGAATGTGAATACTTTTGACACCACTGTAATTAAGTAACATGACTAGCCGATAGCTACAGTACTGTAGTCTCCGCTAACACATTATTATACTTCTGCTCTGCTTCTGGATCATCAGGTGAGGTGTGGATCAGGACACAGACTGGGCCCGACCAAAAATCGAACAAAGGTTAGCATTTTAAAGATGAAAACTGTGACACTTGCTTTTGTTTTTTAAACACTGTGTGTTACCATAGCAACAGATAAAAGAAAGTGTCATCCATGGCAGCAATGAATGAATGAATAAATAACTATGAATGAATGAAACAATGAGCCAATCAATGAATCTATAAATGAGTGAATGAATTGATGAAACAATAAATGATCGAAACAATGATTGAATAAATCTATGAATCAACCGAAGAATGAATGAATGCAAGAAACAATGAAGTATTAATGAATCAATTAAATTAATGAAACAATGATTGAATTAATTAATCAATAACTGAATAAATAAATTAATGAATGACTCAATGAATGAATAGATGAATCGATCAATGAATGAATGAATGTATGAAACGAATAAATCAATGAATCAATAAATTAATGAATGACTATGAATTAATGAAACAATCAATCAATGACTCTATGAATCAGTGAATGAATCTGAGTGAATCGATGAAACAAAGTAAATGAATGAAACAATGATTGAATAAATCTATGAATCAACCAAAGAATGAATGAATGCTAGAAACAACGATTGAATGAATGAATTAATTAATTAATGAGTAAATAAATTAATGCATGAAACAACTGAATTAATCACTCACTCAATGAATGAATGAAACAATTAATCCATCAATGAATGAATGAAAATGACTAAACCGATGAAATAGGTGAATGAATGAATGGTCAACAAATTATGAATGAATGAAGGAATATTACATTAATGAAAAAATTAATGAATGAATGAATCAGTTATTCAATAAATCACTCACTCAAAATTAATCAATTGATCAATTAATCAATTAATCAATGAATGAATATCAAAAATATTCCAGTAGGTGCGCTGGCAATACTAAGAGATCGGCGGTCAATGTGATCAGGGTTTCTTGTCCAGTGCAGAGTGTATTCCTGCCTCACACACTCTTCAGGAGCATGATCTTCAGGAACATTAAGAAACTAACTGATTGTAGATGAATATCTGAGAGATGTATCTATTCTCAAAAAAAAAAATCAAAGAAGACAAGAGTGAGGTGTAAAGTACACACAGTGCTGAAGATTTAACATATGATTAAACAATAGCTGAGGAACTAAAGCTGTGAGCAGCCATGATGATTTGATGTCGCTCCTCTAACTTGGAGTCGAGTTGAACTTTTTCAGTGATTGTGAATTATGAGCTCTATAGGAAAAGGTTGTACTAAAACTTTGACTAATCCCTCATAAAGAAGTGAAACTGTTGAAAGTAAAGACGTACTGCGTGAGATGATAGATAAATCATTTTGAAATAAAATCCACAAGCAGGAAAACATCACAAGAGTGATACGCCTTGTTAATCCGCTCTATAAGTCTCGCACCTGTGCTGAGTATTCGCTTTTATAACTCTGATATTTGTGAAGTTCTGGGCCACTAAACCTCCAGGAGGCAGCTGGTGCCATTATCACTGTCAGGTGGTCGTGACGGGAAACTGCTGTGTCATGGTGATTTGACGAGCAATCACTAATCGTGCCAAATTCAAAGCTCGTTTCTGCGTCCATCTTTTATTCTCCGCGGCACACAAACCGCGTGACGGGAAATCATCGTCACCCTCAGATCTTGAATTTCTTGTGATGAATAAACTAATAAATCTTGAGTTTAAGAAAAACAAAGCCGAGACAAACAAGCAATCATACTTATGTGCTGACTCGGCTGTAATCCGGGAAAAAAATGGTTTCATTCATGTGGTTTTTCTGAGGCTGATTTTCTGGACGTTGACTAATTATCCAGTCAAATGAGATTCAGGTCAGTGTGCGAATCATACTTAAGATTAATCATCTGAGTCAGGCACAGGAAAACGAAACCAGGTGTCTTGGGATGCCACAAACACATATGGTAGGGATTTAATGCTTTTTTTTCTCCTCCCCTTCATTCACCATCAGAAAGAGGAGGTCGTTTCTGTGCCACGACTCCGATCGACCTGACAGGGGCACCTGCACTGTGACAAAAACGTGGTTTCTTCTGTCGGGAGATCGACTGGATTATAACTCAGGTGACACTGAAACACAAAAACTTTTCTGCTATCATTTTGCAATAGAAATGTTTCAAGATTTAAAAATATATCTTTCTTGCCAAAACTTGTTCTTCCCATGTAACCAGGAGGACCTGCAGGTTAATTTACCTCTGCTACGCTAATGATATAGCTGTTGGAGATAATGGATCATATGGCGCTTTTCCACTGCATACTGTAGTATGGCACGACACGGTTCAGTTCAGCTCACTTTTGGGGGGGTTTCCATTGGGAAGAGTACCTGGTCCTTTTTTTAGTCCCACCTCAGCCGAGGTTCCAAGCGCGCTGAACCGTTACCAAAACGTGACGTGTAAACTCTGCTGGTTACTGATTGACCGGAGAAAATCATCATTACTGCGTCACTGAGCTTGCGACACGAGACACAACAGGACCGCTATATCTTTGGCTGCCATCAGCTTCTTTTGAAACAAACTCCTTCGTCTTGCTGTTAAAAACATCCACATGCCGAGAATAAAGAATACCATTCCGGCGATATGCTCCATTGTTGTGTGTTTGTTTGTGGCGCGTTTACGGTGATGTCACGGCAGTAGAGGCGCCGCAACTATAACGACACGTGAATAATCCCGCCCACTCTAAAGCGGTACTAAACTGCAGTGGAAGCACAAACCGAGCCGAACCAAAGTGAGCTGTACTGAACCGTGCTGTGCCGTACTATGCAGTGGAAAAGCGCCAATAGATGACTATAAGCCTATTACTCTAAACTAAATAAAAACAAACATACAAATATATCACAGTTGTACTCAAACACTCCCACTAATTTTTTCCTGCTGCTCCAAGGAACCAATCTCCGGTTCTGGAAAGTTCCAAATCATGCAGTTCCTTCAATGACCACTAGTTCAAAAGGTGAGTCAATCCCCATAGAAACTTGTGTTAAAATGTTCAGCTTCACAACAGAAACATGTTTACAGCCTGGTACAAAAAAAAAAGGTATGGTCTCCATAATTACATTTTGCATTCATGACAACTGTACAGGAGGGTGAATTTTTATCTAACTCATCAGTTAAATGAAAAAATATATGTTTTTATAATTTTAGGTGTGGGTGATTTGAATGACAGCTGCTATGCATCACTTTAGCTAATCCGCTAACTACAATAGTTGTAGTTTAACTTACCACAAGAAATGTCGGAGGTGACACTCTAAGCTAGGATGTAAATTAACATTATCCACATTAGCGTTTTAGCTAAGCTAAAGCTATGCTAGCTAGCTTGTGTTATGAGGCAAGTAAGCATTTTTAAACCAGCAGCCAGGTGCCTATTTAAGGGTTAATCAGGGTTTAGGGCGGAGTCAGCTCCTGCTAAAATGGCAGCCACCAGAGCTCCCACAGTTAAGCTTCAAAACCGCTCTTCAGAAAACCTGAGTGACATCACTGAGGTTTTGTCCAGTTCTTATACAGTCTATATTAAATTAATTAACAGCAATAATTATTTTGTGATATGGAAAATTTCATTTGTTCGAGAAATGTTTTCTATTGTTCCAGGATCAGAAGAACTAATATCTTACAACCACCACCATTGTAGCCAGGCTAACCATCAGCCTCCGTGCTACACAGGGCAGTGTAACACACTCTGAGGAAAAGCTCTACCTGCCCTCTTCCTCTTACTGTACATGAGCTCAACAACTAGTGCCTTTTTGTGATTGACAGATGAAATAAAACTACCGCCCCTTTCAATCAAACGCCACGGGCTTGGTTTCCAACCCTGTAGGGTTTTTATTTAATTGGATGGTACATATATTCAGCTGGAATAGATCAATCTGGATGACTAATTTGCGAGAGCAAGAAGTCTTTTCATCTCCTTGCTTGAAGTTTTTCGGCTGTTAGCAGGACATATGACAATGCATAAGCGATCCAGGAAAATCCAGGTTCTTTTAAGAACTTAAAGACATGGCTGTGAATGACTTCCATCCTACTTTACTGTACCCAACATTTACAAATGTAATATTTTTACACTCCACAGTCTCTATATTGCAATAAAGATACGACCATGCAGCATTTATCTTTGTTTTTGTCCATGCACAGCGCGGGCCCCAGAGACGGGAATAAATAAATTGATTTAAATGGTAATCTGAAGTTGTTGTGAGAATTTCTCTGCAACAGGCAGAAATGAACTTTTGTCCTCACAGGGAGATGATTTTTTTCCCTGCTTTTGTAAATTATTCAGTTGCAGTGTTGTGTGTGTGAGAGAGAGAGAGACCAACCCACACTGTCTCTTGGCATTACAAGCTTCATGCATCAATTACCCCACCACCACCCCCACACACACAGGTGTGTATAATAGAAACCGCTCCCCGAAGATAATCCCAGAACCCAGAGGGAGATGGTAAATTGAAGACACTAAGTGCCCCTGGTATTTTGTTTCATTTCCTTTCATTTTCACCCCAAACCACCACTTAACTAACACTCCCTATAGACCAACACACTCACTCACACACACTCCTTATTAATCAGACAACATGGTTTCATGATTGCAATTTAAAGATCTATTCATCTTATATTTTACCCCAATCTCCATGAATGTTTAACCACTTCAGTGGCTGAATATTTAGATGATGATGAAAAGATTTACAGAGTTTTAAAAAAAAGAAATTCCAATCCCCCCCCTCCCCCCCCCAAAAAAACCTGGAAATTTCTTAAATGCTAATTTTCAAAAATTCAGCCAGGAACAAGTCATCACCGAGTTTCAAACAACTTGGATTCTGTGCCTTTGAACAACGAGCAGCAATCCAGTTCTGTTTCTCCTCAGCCCAGATAAGATGTTTCCAATGTTGTCTCTGGTGCTTGATACTAGGAATGCACTTACTGTATGCAGTTGTAGCTCATTTTCTGATGACGTCTGTGAGTGTGGTGGCTCTTGATGCACTGATTCCAGCCTCACTGGCCTCAACTTTCCATGAATAAGTTTTGATAGTTTTTGGGACAATTGTCAAGTCTTCACCATGCATGTCCTGAAATAGACTGAGGCTACGTTTACACTGGCAGGTAAATGTGACCCAATTCCGATTTTTTGCTCATATGTGACACATATCGGATATGTTCTATGTCCGGGTAAACAGGAAAAAAACGCATGCATTCCGATATTTCATGCGCGATGTTTCAGATGGTATGGCAAGTGTAAACACGTGAATCGGATATGAGTCATAGTTAAAAGACGGTCAAAAAAAATCAGATATAGGCAACAAATCGGAATTAAGCATCGAGACCTGCAGTGTAAACGTAGCCTGAGAGACACACATGGTGTTTATACTGCATTAATAGTAATTTCATGTAAACCTTGAATTATTTCACTTTGAGTGCATTTAATCTGGAATATTAGAGTTTCACTTTTGAATTTAAAAACTTTTCCATAATATTCACATTTTTAAACATGCATTGTATTTGTTTATTTATAAAATCAAATAAGAAGTACTTTTGTTTCCTTTATAGAAGATTGTATAAAACTTTAATGACACAATTTCAGATAGAGTTAGTCAAGGAACAACAATCAGTGAGCAGAATATTAAATTTTGTTAGAGAGAGAGAGAGAGAGAGAGAGAGAGAGAGAGAGAGGGAAACTGAAAGAGTCGATTCATTAGTTAGTGAAATGATCTGAAATTGCTAAAACATACAGTATTTGCAAAATTGTAATAGTTTTAGCATTCAGAAGTATCAAAGTAATAAAAATTAGATGATATGAACTAGTTGTAATAAAATACATAATCTGTTTAAAAACACGACATAATTCAGATTGAACCTCAGGTCAGAGGTGATTCAGAGAACCTGTTTGGCAATTATCTTACTGTAGATTGTGGTGTTCAACACTTAATAAATTAAAATGATTTAAATCCAAAAGGTTATATACAAAAATCTGTTTCTCATTTAAAATATGTTTCTCATTTAAACAAACTCTCTAGCGTTCAGTTAGCAATTAATACTAAAGATAAGTACAGTATCCAATATTACTTATTGTTGTAAGGGGAGGGGGAATTCCTCATGGTTTGGTTTCATTTTCAATGTCATTCTGGCTTCAACTGCATCTTAAAAACTTTAATTTCCACTTGCTATCTAGAGAAAACATTAGTCTCGGGTGTTAGCTAGCTGCTTAGCATCTGGCTGTTATAGTTTCCTAACAACAGTGCTTCCTGTTAGAAAATACACTTGGGACTAATACGGATAATATTATAGCACTCCTTACAGTATGTACAGTAATGTACATGATGAATCCGAAATATTGTGACAAAAGTCAAACACCAAGATTTAAGATTTCATTCAGTCACACTGTACAGTGTCCAGTTCATGTGTGAAAATGAATTAAAAAGCTCTCAGGATCACTCTTTCACAATCTGAGTCCTGGAATATGGACGTGCTATCAGGGAAGAAAAAAAGTCAGCAGATTTCATTTTTGCTGAGTCTCGACCTGAGCAACTGAAGCAACCCCAGATCATAATGTCTCCAGCGACACTTGTATGACACTATGCATGAGGTGCATCGCTTCATGAGCTTCCCTTCTTACCCTGACACACACATCACTCTGGAATAGGATCAATCTGGACTCTTCAGGTCACATGACCTTTTTCCATCGCTCCAAAGTCCAGTCTTTATGCTCCTTAGCAAACTGAATCTGATGTGTCTCACAAACAAGTGGTTTTCTTATGGACACACAGCTGTTTAGTCCCAATCCTGTGAGTTCTCATCACACTGTTAAACATGACTCTGGTTTTTACTTTAGACATTTTTTTTTATTATGCACCTTCACCAAATGTTTAAGTGATCTCATGAATTACTTTTTTTTTCACAAGGTTCAGCACTGTCCTTCAAGGTCTTCAGATTCTTCAGGTTCTTAACCCAGTGCCAGTGAATTCAAACCTCCTTAGTTGTTTTGTTTGCTCAATGCAGCCCAATAATCTACCCCTTTTACACTTTTATTCTTACCCATTTGTTTCTTGTTTTCAACACATCAGATAGGGTTAGGGTTAGGGTTAACCCTAACCCTTGCCTAAGATATATTTCACGACAACCAGGTGAAGAGGAATATACAAAACAAGTGTCTAAAGTAAAAAAGTAATAAAAGGTCCTGTTTAATCAGTGGTTCAGATTCAATATAACTGCAGGTGAGAGTTTGTGGAAGTAAATAGTTTTGAGTGCTCTGTTGTGTTTATGAGCAGACGAATGTCCAAGTCTGAAAGAGCAAGAATCAGCTCTTTACAGATGAGCAGAGCAGAAGCACAAAGAGCACGGAGACGAGCTCATCAAATTTGCATCACAGAGAAGAAAGAAAACACATAAATCTCCCCTGCAGCCGATGAGCAGGAACGACCGCCGGGAACACAGACACCTCGGCCATGCCGTTACGTTGTAATGTTTTATTCAACATAGTTACAAATTCTAATAATATTTGATGTATATACAGAACTATTTTAAAATAATTAAATAATTTTTAAATAAGAAATGCCTTTTAATTATTTGTAGAACTTTTATACTCAAAAATACAATGTACAGATATGTCCAAAAAAATTATAATAATTATACACACTTCAAGAAAAGAAAAACTTGTATGAATATTTGAATACTAAATGTATTGCTATGTTTTATATAATATTATTAATATTATATTAATATAATATACATCATACTATTTTTCTTTTTTGCTTACACACACCTATACACACATATACAGTATATATATATATATACATACACACACACACACACACACACACACACATACATATATATATACACACCCTCCTTGAACCATCACCTTATCGTGGTGGAGGGGTTTGCGTGTCTCAATGATCCTCGGAGCTATGTTGTCGGGGGCTTCATGCCCCTGGTAGGGTCACCCATGGCAATCTGGTTCTAGGTGAGGGAACAGACAAAGAGTGGTTCAAAAGACCTCTTATGATGATTTCAAACATTGGTAAACGTTTTCCCTCGCCCGGACGTGGGTCACCGGGGCCTCCCTCTGGAGCCAGGCCTGGAGGTGGGGCCCGATGGCGAGCACCTGGTGGTCAGGCATGCACCCATGGGGCCCGGCCGGGCACAGCCCGAAGAGGCAATGTAGGTCCCCTTTCCCATGGGCTCACCACCTGTTGGAGGGGCCAAAGAGGTCGGTGCAGTGTGAGTTGGGCGGTGGCCGAAGACAGGGGCCTTGGCGGTCTGATCCTCGGCTGCAGAAGCTGGCTCTAGGGACGTGGAATGTCACCTCTCTGGCGGGGAAGGAGCCTGAGCTAGTGCGTGAGGTTGAGAAGTTCCGGCTAGATATAGTTGGACTCACCTCGATGCACAGCTTGGACTCTGGAACCAGTCTCCTTGAGAGGGGCTGGACTCCCTTCTACTCTGGAGTTGCCACCGGTGAGAGGCGCCGAGCAGGTGTGGGCATACTTATTGCCCCCCGGCTCGGGGCCTGTACATTGGGGTTCACCGCAGTGGACGAGAGGGTGGCCTCCCTCCGCCTTCAGGTGGGGAGACGGATCCTTACTGTTGTTTGCGCTTATCCGCCGAACAGCAGTTTGGAGTACCCGCCCTTTTTGGGGTCTCTAGAGGGGGCGCTAGAGAGCATCCCTCCTGGGGACTCCATCGTTCTGTTGGGGGACTTCGATGCTCATGTGGGCAATGACAGTGAGACCTGCAAGGGCGTGATTGGGATGAACGGCCCCCCGATCTGAACCAGAGTGGTGTTTTGTTATTGGACTTCTGTGCTCGTCACGGATTGTCCATAACGAACACCATGTTCAGGCATAAGGGTGTCCATATGTGCACCTGGCACCAGGACACCCTAGGCCGCAATTCGATGATCGACTTTGTGGTCGTGTCGTTGGACTTGCGGCCACATGTCTTGGACACTCGGGTGAAGAGAGGGGCGGAGTTGTCAACTGATCACCACCTGGTGGTGAGTTGGCTCTGTTGGCGGGGTAGGATGCCGGTCAGGCCTGGTAGACCCAAACGTATTGTGAGGGTCTGCTGGGAACGTCTGGCAGAGTCCCCTGTCAGGACGAGCTTCAAAACTCCCACCTCCGGCAAAGCTTCAACCACATCCTGGGGGAGGTGGGGGACATTGAGTCCGAATGGACTATGTTCCGCGCCTCCATTGTCGAGGCGGCCGACCGGAGCTGTGGCCGTAAGGTGGTCGGTGCCTGTCGCGGTGGCAACCCAAGAACCCGTTGGTGGACACCGGCGGTGAGGGATGCCATCAAGCTGAAGGAGTCTTACCGGGCCTTTTTGGCTGGTGGCACTCCGGAGGCAGCTGATAGGTACCGGCAGGCCAAGCGGAACGCAGCTTCGGTGGTTACTGAGGCAAAAACCTGGGCGTGGGAGGAGTTTGGGGAGGCCATGGAGAATGACTTCCAAACGGCTTCGAAGAAATTCTGGTCCACCATCCGGCGTCTCAGGAGGGGAAAGCAGTGCACGGTCAACACAGTGTATAGTGGGGATGGTGCGCTGCTGACCTCGACTCGGGACATTGTGGGTCGGTGGGGGGAGTACTTCGAAGACCTCCTTAATTCCACCAACATGCCTTCCGATGAGGAAGCAGAGTCTGGGGACATAGAGGTGGACTCTTTCATCTCTGGGGCCGAGGTCGCCGAGGTAGTCAAAAAGCTCCGTGGTGGCGGGGCCCCGGGGGTGGATGAGATCCGCCCGGAGTTCCTCAAGGCTCTGGATGTTGTAGGGCTGTCATGGTTGACACGTCTCTGCAACATTGCATGGACATCGGGGACAGTGCCTCTGGACTGGCAAACCGGGGTGGTGGTCCCCCTCTTCAAGAAGGGGGACCGGAGAGTGTGTTCCAACTACAGAGGGATCACACTTCTCAGCCTCCCCGGGAAAGTCTATTCAGGGGTCCTGGAAGGGAGGGTCCGTCGGATAGTCGAACCTCGGATTCAGGAGGAGCAGTGTGGTTTTCGTCCGGGTCGCGGAACAGTGGACCAGCTCTTCACCCTTAGCAGGGTCCTGGAGGGGGCATGGGAGTTTGCCCAACCAGTCTACATGTGCTTTGTGGACTTGGAGAAGGCATTCGACCGTGTCCCTAGGGGAGTCCTGTGGGGGGTACTCCGAGAGTATGGGATATCGGATTCCCGGCGGTGGGGTGAGAATCAGCACCTCCAAATCTGAGGCCATGGTCCTCAGCCGGAAAAGGGTGGAGTGTCCTCTCAGGGTTGGGAGTGAGATCCTGCCCCAAGTGGAGGAGTTTAAGTATCTCGGGGTCTTGTTCACGAGTGAGGGTAAAATGGAACGGGAGATCGACAGACAGATCGGGTCAGCGTCTGCAGTGATGCAGGCTCTGTATCGGTCCGTCGTGGTGAAGAAGGAGCTGAGCCAAAAAGCAAAGCTCTCAATTTACCGGTGGATCTACGTTCCTACCCTCACCTATGGTCATGAGCTGTGGGTAGTGACCGAAAGAACAAGATCGCGAATACAAGCGGCCGAAATGAGTTTCCTCCGCAGGGTGTCTGGGCTCTCCCTTAGAGGTAGGGTGAGAAGCTCAGTCATCCGGGAGGGGCTCAGAGTAGAGCCGCTGCTCCTCCGCATCGAGAGGAGCCAGATGAGGTGGCTTGGGCATCTATTTAGGATGCCCCCTGGACGCCTCCCTTGTGAGGTGTTCCGGACACGCCCCACCGGAAAGAGACCCCGGGGAAGACCCAGGACACGCTAGAGGGACTATGTCTCTCGGCTGGCCTGGGAACGCCTTGGGATCCCCCCGGAAGAGCTGGAAGAAGTGGCCAGGGAGAGGGAAGTCTGGGCATCCCTGCTGAAGCTGCTGCCCCCGCGACCCAACCTCGGATAAGCGGAAGAAGATGGATATATACACACACACATACACACATATACACACACACATACAGTACACACACATATACACACACACAAACATATACACACACACACACACACACACACACATATATACACACACATGTATACACACACACATATATATATATATATATATACACATACACACACACATCTACACATACACACACACAGTACATAAATACACACATACACACACATATACATACACGTATTTATACATACATACAAATCTATATATATACTTAAACACATATACTGTACATACACACACATACTGTATACTGTAATGTATATGTTTTTGTTTTATGAATATGTTTTTCCATATAAATGTTCTACATAATTAAAAGGCATTTCTTATTTTAAAATATTACAATAATTTTACATTGTAATGCAGATTTCTATTAAAAATAAAGTACATGTAAATTCAAATTACGACAAAATATTTGCAGCATATATTATTATTGAAAAAAATAATACTGATTTTTCACTAATTTATAAAGAAGCATGTTTATTAAATATAAAACTTTAATGTAGTCAAACTGAAACGTTCCTGCTGCCCACACACACACTCGCACATCACAATCATTTTATTCATTTCCCATACAGACAATAGCAAATGCTTAAAACAGGAAATGAACAGGAAATTTCATTTGAGTTTCATCCTTCTATGAAAAACGCTGATAATTATCTAAAGGCTGTAGTGTACGGTCTCCGTCGCTCTGTCGTTAAATAAAGCCGTCTGAATTCATTTCCCCTCTTATCTTCCTGCCCAGACCGCTCCAATATATCGATGAGAAAAGAGGAGATATCTGTAGGAGATAAAGGGGGGAAAAAACTGGTCTGTGAAAGAGCAGACATCTCTCTCTCTCTCTCTCTCTCTCTCTCTCTCTGTCTGTCTGAACTCTGGACAGATGGAGAAGGTTGCTGCTGGTGTTCTTCAAAAAGCTGCTTTCAAACTCATTCATTCCTTCTTCACCACTTACATTAATAAACTATCCTACAGGAAGTGAGCATGAGAAGAGGCATGAAATATGATATTTAAAAAGTGTCGCTGCTTAGGAGGAAAGAAGAACATGGAGGACAAGAGAAGGAAAGAAGTAAGAAAGGAAGGAAAAAAGAAGGGAGATAAACCAACATGGTGGAAGAAGAAGAAAGGAAGGAAAAACCAACATGAAGGACAAAGGAAAGAAGAAATGAAGGAAGTTAATGAAATGAAGGAAGTAAAAACAGCACAGAAGGCAAAGAAAGCAAAGAAAAAGGAGAGCCAAACCAACAATAAAGAGAGAAATGAAAGGAGGATGCATAGTACAAACCAACATGGATGACAGATGAGAGGAAGGAAGGAGAATAGAGGAGAGGAGAATGAAGAAAGGAAGGAAAAAGCAACACACACGACAAATGAAGGAAAGAAGAAAACCAGCACAGAAGATAAAGAAATGAAGAAACTGAAAGAAGAATGAAAGAACAGCAAGTTGAAAGAAAGAATGGAGTAAAATGTTAAGAGGAGGAAAAAGGAAATAAAAAAGAGTTTGTTTTATTTAATAAAGCCTAACGTCCCGCGTTACAGTCGCTCCATACGGCCGGATTGGAAGCGCATAAAAGAGCAGGATGATGAAGTGTCATAAAACCTGCAGGTTTCTGTTGCCAGCTGTTTGTGTGTAAAAAAAATCCTTCAGGGTTTGATTTTGCCCAGCTGGGACATCGGAGGCAAACCTTCATTTCCCAGGAAACACCACACACACTCGATCTGAATAAAGGAACACAGCAGTGTGACGTGAAGTGATTTCACTACACCGTCTGATCTGCGCCTTGATGAACGCTTCGTGTTGCGGCAGGAATGTTTCCCTGCAGATCACGGAGCAGCGACAAGATAAGAAATGAGAGATTTATTAATATATCCACACACACACACACAGAGAATATTGTGTTGAGATTTTTGGAAATGCTACGTTATGACAAAGACAGAAACAGCCTAAAAAAAGGCCATTTTTAAAAATAATAGTGAAAGTGTGCAGGATTTATGACATCAGGTTTCTCCATGAGCCTTCTGTTGTGTCATTCAATGACAAAGGTGCTGCAATGACTCAACCCCCGCCTCCGAGAAAGTGTGAACAGCACGGAGCCTTCACAGTGTGTGTGTGTGTGTGTACGTGTTATTCAACTCTGCCTTCACGTCTTTAATTAAAACAGGAAAGAAGCTTGTGTGTGTGTGTGTGTGTGTGTGTGTGTGTGTGTGTACACACTGAGAGACGTCAAGCAGAACATGATAATGTTGAGCCAAATATTTCAGTGAAGGTTTACTTCAAATGGAATTCATCAGAAAATAAACTGAGGATTGCGCTGAGGTCAAGGTTCCTTCACACAAGCCGAGGTGGAAAGCGGTTAGAAATGAACTCTCATCCTTTTAATTACAAAAAAAAAAAAAAAAAAAAAATGTCCTTCTGGCATAAAAGGTTGAGGCTCATAGCTGACCTCATGTGACACAAGAAAAGAATTTAACATTTATTATATATTACAGCGCAGTCAGATGTGTAATGGTTACGGTATTAAATGTAAACTTAAATTAAAACACTGCTAGCATGTGTATGTTGTGCGCTGGGGTTCAGCTACAGTAGGTGTTAAATACGCTCACTCAGTGGTTGCTAGGGTGTTGTTTGGTTGTTGCTAGAACATTAAGGTTGATTGCTAAAGTGTTGCAATGCTGAGAAGGAAAGGGAGAGTGAAGAAAGAAGGAAAGAAAGAAGACAACATGGTGGAGCAAGGAAGAAAGGAAATAAAGAAAGAAGGTAGGAAAACACAACACGGAGCATAAAAGGATTGTGTAGAACCATGTGAAGAAAGGAAGGAGAACATCCAATACAGATGACAAAAAAAGGAAGGAAGGAAGGAAGGAAGGGGAAAAGAACATGGAGGACAAAGAAAAGAAAGAAAAAATGAAGGAAGCAAGGAAGAAAAAAAACATTTTGATGAAAAAAAAGGAAGGATGCACAAACCAACTCAGATGACAGACAAAAGGAAGGTATAAGAAACTGCACAGAAGACAAAGAAAGGAGAAAATAACAGACTGAAGAAAGAAAAAAACAAAAAGGATTGACAAACCAACAGAAAAGAAAGACAAAAGTAAGTACAGTGAAACCTAAAATTACGAGTAATGCGGTTTGCGAGTGTTCCACAAGACGAGCCAAGATTTTAAATACATTTTGACTTTTAAAACAAACAAGTCTCGGTTTACAAGCGCCGAGTATCACGCATGCGCTTCTTGTTTTTGCGCCGATTGTCACGTGATCACAACTGAGCCAACTTTTTCTCTCTCTTGCGCTGCGGAAAAGTAGGTAATCGTCTCCCCTGCTGGGTCTTAGTGCTCGTCTCTTACTGTTATAATAAACATAATAAACATGGTGTGTGTGTGTGTGTGTGAGAGAGAAACATTTTATTTAGTGTTTGCAAGCGTGTGTGTACAGCGAGCGTGCACTGTTCCTTATAACACGCAGGTGTGCATGCGTGTAAAGCAAAAGAAAGTCTCATTAGAGGTTAAAGATCCATTTTCCCTCTCTGTCATGTGTGTGTGCGCGTGCGTAATTTGATACAGTGCTGGTTCACATACATACACACACTCTCTCGCTCGCGTTTAGTGCGTGTGTGTGTGAGTGAGAGAGAAGCACCCCTTCTCTGCTTCACACGCACACAAACACACTAAAGGCGAGAGAGAGAGAGTGTGTGTGTGTGTGTGTGTGTGTGTGAACCTGCATGGTGCATAAATGGAAACACTGATCTGTTGGGATTTATGTAAAGTGCAGGTTAATTTGTTTTATTTTTACTTTATATTTTGTGTTAATTATTTTTATGTATTAATTTTCTTGGCTGTGGAATGAATAATTTGAGTTTCCATTATTTCTTATAGAAAAATTGGATTTGGTTTACAAGTGTTTTGGAATACGAGCCCGCTTCCGGAACGAATTATGCTCATAATCCGAGGTTCCACTGTAAGGACAAATCAACACAGATGATCGATGAAAGGAAGGAGAGAAGAAACAGCACAGAAGACAAAAAATAAAATAAAAAAAAAAACAGGTTGAAGGAAGAATTGAAGAATAGACAAACCAGAAGAAAGAGACAAGGAAGGAAAGAAAGATGGAAGGTGGCTCAATGTTTCTGGCTTTAGACTCATTGATCGGAATATCACAGGTTCAAACCCAGCACCAGTAAGTTGCTACTGGATAAGGCCATCTACCAAATGGAGGACAAAAGGAAGGATGGACAAACCAACATGATTAAATGAAAGAAGGAAGGATGAAAAAACAGCACAGAAGACGAAGCAAGGAAGAAAAAGAACAGATTGAAGGGAGGAAAAAAAAAGAAGGATAGATGCTAACCAAATTGATAAGTGGTTACGGTTGCATCCCATCTGGTTGCTAAGGTGTCTCTAGGCTACAGTATAACTGTTAACTCAGTTGGTTGCTAGGGCGTTACAAGGTGGTTGCTATGCTAGTGCTAAATCTGGTCACTTAGTGGTTGCTATGCTAGACACTTGCTATGCCACAGTTTGTCGGTCGGTAGTGCGATGCAAACCTGTAGACCTCCGGCAGTGTGTACTCACCCCTGCAGACCAGGAGCGCATCATACAGTACACACTCTTTAAGGTTTCTGAGATGCTCCGAGCCAGATGTCTGGCCCTTGTAGATGTACAGCACACTGAGACAATCTCAGGTAAACCTCACACACACTTCAGCGGAGATATGAACTATATAAGTTACAAAACACAATGCAATACATTAACTCCAATAATTAGCAAAGTATAAGGAGCAGAGCAAATTCTGGTACATCATTTTACTGTCTCTATGTGAAGACAGACAGACAAACAAAAAATATGTCAACAATTACATTTTGACTTATTCCACCGACTTGTGCTTTTATGCAATGCGTCAGCTCAAGTTAAAGTAGCAGCCACTCCATCATTCGCTCCCACAACATCTGCAGAAAATACTGCGTCTTTCATCTGTGACAGACGAGTGCGCAGAGCGAGAGAGAGAGAGAGAGAGAGGAAGAGAGAAAAAGGATGAATATCGAGACAGTGAGAGACAGAAAGCGAGAGAGATAGACAAGATAGTCAAACATATAAAAAAGAGAAAACAGTAGAGAAGGAGAGAGACAGAAAGAGAACAAAAAACAGACAAAGACAAAAAGGAGAGAAAAATAGTAAGAGGGAAATATAGCTAGAAAAAAGATAAAACGATTCAGATAGAGAGAGGGAGAGCAATAAGAGAGAAAATACAGGGCAGGGGATCACAGTTTAGAAATTGAAAAAGGACGAAACACCAACAGAGAACAGAGACTCTGTACACACGGTGAAGTACAGGAAGTAGAAACAGACCCTTATCACCTCCCGTCACCACACCAATCACCTCCCACCACTGCAATAATCACCTCCCGTCACCACACCAATCACCTCCCGTCAGCATATTAATCACCTCCCGTCACCACACCAATCACCTCCCGTCAGCATATTAATCACCTCCCGTCACTATACTAATCACCTCCCGTCACCACACCAATCACCTCCCATCACTATCACCACCTATCAATCACCACACTAATCACCTCCCATCACTACACTAATCACCTCCCGTCACCACACCAATCACCTCCCATCACTATCACCACCTATCAATCACCACACTAATCACCTCCCGTCACTACACTAATCACCTCCCGTCAGCATATTAATCACCTCCCGTCACCACACCAATCACCTCCCGTCAGCATATTAATCACCTCCCGTCACTATACTAATCACCTCCCGTCACCACACCAATCACCTCCCATCACTATCACCACCTATCAATCACCACACTAATCACCTCCCATCACTACACTAATCACCTCCCGTCACCACACCAATCACCTCCCATCACTATCACCACCTATCAATCACCACACTAATCACCTCCCGTCACTACACTAATCACCTCCCGTCAGCATATTAATAACCTCCCGTCACCACACCAATCACCTCCCGTCACTATCACCACCTATCAATCACCACACTAATCACCTCTCGTCACTACACTAATCACCTTCCGTCAGCATATTAATCACCTCCCGTCACCACACCAATCACCTCCCGTCACCACACCAATCACCTCCCGTCACTATCACCACCTATCAATCACCACACTAATCACCTCCCGTCACTACACTAATCACCTCCCGTCAGCATATTAATCACCTCCCGTCACCACACCAATCACCTCCCGTCACCACACTAATCACCTCCCGTCACCACACCAATCACCTCCCGTCAGCATATTAATCACCTCCCATCACCACACCAATCACCTCCCGTCAGCATATTAATCACCTCCCATCACCACACCAATCACCTCCCGTCACCACACCAATCACCTCCCGTCAGCATATTAATCACCTCCCATCACCACACCAATCACCTCCCGTCACCACACCAATCACCTCCCGTCAGCATATTAATCACCTCCCATCACCACACCAATCACCTCCCGTCACTATCACCACCTATCAATCACCACACTAATCACCTCCCGTCAGCATATTAATCCCATCCCATCACTACACTAATCACCTCCCGTCACTATCACCACCTATCAATCACCACACTAATCACCTCCCGTCACTACACTAATTGCCACCCGTCACTACACTAATCACTTCCCATTACCACACTAATCACCTCGTGTCATCACATCAATCACTTCCCGCCAGCACACTAGTCACCTTTTGGCACCACACTTATCACCTCCCTTCACCACATTAATCACCATCACCACACTAATCACCTTTCGTCAGCAGACTAATCACCTCCCATTGATACACTAATCACTTTCCACTGCCCTAGAGTATTTTGTAGATAAAGATATTTAATAGATATTATTTTATCTCTCGCTCTCTCTCTAGAGGGGGTTATAGATGGACAACTAGACACACATTCTGAGTGAATTGACAGACAGACAGATAGGAAAAAGAACACAGATGATGGATATAGGGACAGGGAGAAAGACAAAGAAATAAGGATTAAGATGGACACAAAGAGAAAGAGCAGTGTAGAGGGAGAGAGGGACATGGAGAGATAGAGCACAGAAGAGAGAATAAGAAAGAAAATCTATCCATGTAAGACTAGACATGGAGACATTAAATAATTGGACTTTGGACAGACTCCCCATCCACCCACGCCTGCTTGCCCCACCCTCTCTCTCTGTCTCGTATCATTCTCGGGCCTGCAGAAATGACCACACACACACACCTAATGCAAAAGTAGACCTCAGAACTAAAAAAAAACAGACAACTCCAAAACTACTGGAAAAAAATAATCACATAAATCAGACTTAGACGGCACTCAGACTTACAGCACTGCTTGATTTTACACTATTTTAGCTTTATTTTCTCTGTAAAAGCAGACATGACAAAATTAATGGCATGCTTTAAAAATAAATGGGCATGTACAGCAAGGTAAGGGATGCAAGAAACAATAGGCTTCATCAGGTGAGTCAGTGCGCACGCACACACACACACACACACACACACACACACACACATCATGAGTCAGAGCATTGTGTCTCATTTGTTTGCTTATAGTAGGATTCTGTGGATGGATGCATTCCACAAACTCACTCTATTGTACAGTACAGTGTTCTGTATCAGTACAATGGTAAAAGAGTGCCCCCTGTCTGTAATAAGCTGTAACAGTGAGATTTACCTCTCCTGGCTCCTCTTACAGTGTTTAATTTGGAAATTTCTAATTTAGGTTATAGATATATAGAATCTGTAGAACTGGACAAGTAGTGGACACAACTCAGGAGGGAAATTAATTTCAAATATACTTGCAAGCAATGATGAGAGGGGCCAAGCACCTGCGCCATGGCACTCGGGTGCATCACACAACCTTTGTGCTTTTTGAGCCTGTTAAGATCTCCAAAACACCATGCCCCCCAAATGCACCAGACAACCTGTATGTGTTGTTACTTAATGTCAGAGGTGGAAAGTAACGAATTACATTTACTGTAATTGTAATTGAGTAGCTTTTTTGTGTATTTCTACTTTTTAAACTAGTTTTTAAAATCTGTAATTTTACTTTTACTTAAGTATGTTTTGTTTGAAGTATTGTAATTTGCTACATTTTAAATCATATTCGCTACTAAGTAAAAAAAAATGAATGAAAATACTAAAATAATGAAAATATTATGCTTTGTATAAATGCTTCGTTGCGCTCGCGTGTGTGTATCATGTCCTGGTCGCGCGCCGCTCCAGACTCCACTCCAGGTTTTCTGACTGTCCCCACATCGGCATCTACAGTACCTGACCTTCCACATGGTCGCTTCCGCCCTGAGAGTGACGTCATCGACTAGCACGACCATATATAAACCGGAGAGAGACGCGGAAAGAGGAAAGATTGTGATTTTGGCGGTTTGATATTTGGTTGTGTATTCCGGTTTTGACTTTTTGCCTCCCATTGACTTTGATTATTGCTTTGTCCCTTTGGTTTGGTTGGTCTTTGTGTATATTTGTAGATAATTTCACTGTATGTTTGTGCACTCACTAGTAGTAGGGCCATGGCTGCCATTTATTTTGGGAAGAGGGAATTTATTCATTGTTTTTGGTTTAGGGAGTCCCGGAAGGTACCTGTATTTTTGTTTGTGTTTTTTTTTTTTGCAGGTAATCTAGCTACTAAATATAACTACTATAAAATAATTTTGTTTATTATTTTGGCCTGGGTCCACCTTGAATCTAATCCTCCTCCTCCTGGTGTATGTGTGTGTGTGTACAAACCTCATTATTTCATCAGTTAATGATTGGATCTAGTTTTTTCTGCCATATGCCACCATTTCCATACAGTTTAAAATAGAACCCTGAACCATTCTTTTGCTGTATGACCGTAGACTGGGACGTAACACCATATTTAAGTGACCACTTTGATTTTCAAGCACAAGAAAGACAACAGCTTTATTATGTAAAGGTGTTCCTTCAGTTAAAAACAACTAGTTTGAGATTTATATCTGCTCATCTTTTTTGAACTACGCTAGAATGCCTCATCCCACCCCCGCTGTTAAAAAAATAATAATAATTAACTGGTAACTTTTACTCTGAGTAAATGTTTTAATGAGCTACTTTTTACTTTTACTAGAGTAGATTTTTATAACGGTAACTTTACTTGTACTCAAGTAAAATTTCACTGACGTAACAGTACTTGAGTACAAAATTTTATTACTCTTTCCACCTCTGCTTAATGTGATGTCATTCAAAATGATGTCACTCAATGTTACACAGGAAGTTATTAGCCACTTTTCCACTCTAAGATTAAGGCATTGTCACAGCTAACATGTTTGAGATATCAAAAATCCCTCTGCAATTTTTCATCCTCAATGTCTTGAGATCACATAGACCTGGATTGTTGCCGACTGTATAAATCCCCTAGGAGAAGTAAATCAAAATTCACTGGGTGCGTTTTGCACATGACCTCCTGTTCAACTTACTTCCTGTTGAGTTGAGCCCATGACGCGTAGTGTGAAATCTGTTCAGCTCAATGAGCGCTAAATGTGTACCTGGTTGTCTGCATACGTGCAGTGTGTATGCGCTATGCAGCAAAATGAAGTGTGAGGACCCCATGCCAGAAAAAGGCCAAATAAGTAGTAGATATGATAAATGTAGATAAATGTAAATAAATGTAGATATGATCACTAATTATAAAAGATTTTGATGCATCATGTCGCATACGTCCGTTATGGATATAAAAAGCCAAACATGATGGCAGTTCTTTCAGCCTTCAATAGTTAATTAAAATGCACCTGTGGTTTGATATAACTGTATTATTCCCCTACAGGGCTCCATATCCTAAAGACAGTGGATTGTTAATATGTCTGTCTGGATATATAATAGACACCTCAAAACTGTTCCCCACTCATATTCCTCTGGGACATAAGGGTAAACCATATACAGTGGTGTGAAAAACTATTTGCCCCCCTCCTGATTTCTTATTCTTTTGCATGTTTGTCACACAAAATGTTTCTGATCATCAAACACATTTAACTATTAGTCAAAGATAACACAAGTAAACACAAAATGCAGTTTTTAAATGAGGGGTTTTATTATTTAGGGAGAAAAAAAATCCAAACCTACATGGCCCTGTGTGAAAAATTAATTGCCCCCTGAACCGAATAATTGGTTGGGCTACCCTTAGCAGCAATAACTGCAATCAAGCGTTTGCGATAACTTGCAACGAGTCTTTTACAGCGCTCTGGAGGAATTTTGGCCCACTCATCTTTGCAGAATTGTTGTAATTCAGCTTTGAGGGTTTTCTAGTTTAATAGTTCTAGTTTCTTTGCAAAGCAGATTGTTTGTGTTTGTTACATTTTGGCACATAAATAACTCCATAGCCCCGTCTAACTGGTCGCGGTGGTGGTGACGTCACTATCTACAATGATATACTCACTGTTACTCAGAAAATAAGGCCCAGGTTTAACTCATTTGAAGTGCTTATCATTAATGTTGCACTCAATGAAATACGTAATAAACCCTTGCTATATTTTACCCTGGCCACCGTGTACAGACCCCCGGTACAATTTCTTATTAGATCCCTAAATGCAGATGATCTAGATGAAGTGACTAGCAGCATGGGCACTATTTTTACCAGTACATTAGACACTGTTGCTCCCATCAGATTAAAAAAAGTCAGCGATAAAACACTTGCACCGTGGGACAAGTCATACTCGCGCCTTAAAGAGAGCAACCCGTAACCTCAAGCGAAAATGGAGAAAAACTAAATTAGTTTTTAGAATTGCGTATAAAAAGACAGTATGGGCAGCTATAGACAGGCTCTAAAAACTGCTAGGACTGAGCATCTTAGCCAACTGATAGCAAGAAACCAAAACAATCCCAGGTTCATATTTAGTACAGTGGCTCGCCTAACAAAACCTAAGATGCCCACAGAGAGTATCCCATCACAGTTTAGAAGTGAAGACTTTATGGACTTCTTTAATGAAAAAATCTATAATATCAGGAAGAAAATAACGGAGGTTCAACTTCTAATAGTATCTCACGATCCAGTTCAGCCTATAGCTTCACATTTAGATTTTCACTGCTTTACAGGTATAGGACAGGAAGAGCTGTATAAACTTATCACCTCGGCTAAATCTACAACGTGCCTGTTAGACCCAATCCCAACCAGATTTTTAAAATAAGTGATGCTTACGTTGGAGAGCCACTTCTAAACATTAATAATTCTTCATTATATCTAGGTCACGTCCCTAAACCTTTCAAGTTAGCAGTTAAGCCGCTTCTTAAAAAATCTAATTGACGCGAATGAAATAAATTACAGACCAATTTCAAACCTTCCGTTCATATAAAAAACATTAGATAAAGTAGTGTCAGCTCAAATATGCACATTCTTGCAGGATAACAACATCCTTGAAGAATTTCAGTCAGGTTTCAGGCCCCATCATAGCACAGAAACTGCACTAGTTAAGATTACAAACGACTTGTTTTTAGCTTCAGACCAACGCTGCATCTCAATACTAGTCCTACTCGATCTTAGTGCTGCATTCGACACTGTAGATTATGATATTCTCATGGATCACTTACAAAATCACATAGGTATTCAGGGACAGGCATTAAAATGGTTTAGATCATACCTGTCTGATCGATACCATTTTGTAGATCTGAATGGAGAACCGTCTGGTGTAATGCCAGTGAAATATGGGGTCCCACAAGGGTCAGTTTTAGGACCTCTGCTGTTCTCCAGATACATGCTTCCCTTGGGTAACATCAAATTCAAATTTTATTCGTCACATACACAGTCATACACAGTACGATATGCAGTGAAATGCTTACACGACCGCCAGTCATCATTAGAAGACATGGGATTAGTTTCCATTGTTATGCTGATGATAACTAATTATATATCTCAACAAAACCAGACGAAATACCCAAGTTGTCTAGATTAACTGAGTGTGTCCAGGACATAAAAGATTTGATGATCACTAACTTTCTTTTACTAAATTCAGATAAGCCTGAGATATTACTCATCAGCCCAAAAACCAGCACACAACAGCTTTCACAATTCAGCCTGCGTTTAGAAGGATATACTGTTACTACCAGCTCAGCAGTAAAAGACCTGGGCGTAATATTAGACAGTAACTTGTCCTTTGAAAATCACATTTCAAATATCACAAAAACAGCCTTTTTCCATCTTATAAATATTGCCAAACTTAGGAGCATCTTATCCGTATCTGATGCAGAAAAGCTAGTTCATGCATTCATGACCTCCAGACTGGACTATTGTAATGCATTACTAGGTGGTTGTCCTGCAACAATAAACTAGCTTCAGTTAGTCCAAAATGCAGTCGCCAGGGTTCTCACTAGATCCAGAAAATATGATTATATAACCCCAATATTATCATCCCTGCACTGGCTACCTGTTCAGTTTAGAATAAATTACAAAATAGTATTACTTACATACAGTACAAGGCCTTAAATGGTTTAGCTCCCACATACCTAACCAGTCTTCTGATACGCTACAATCCACCATGCGCCTTAAGATCACAAAACTCCGGACTTCTGGTAGTTCCCAGAATTTCAAAATCTACAAAAGGGGGTAGGGCTTTTTCATATTTAGCTCCAAAGCTTTGGAATAGCCTTCCAGACAGTGTTCGGGGAGCAGACACGGTTTCCCAGTTCAAAAGTAGACTCAAGACGCATCTTTTTAATCTGGCATACACATAACTCATCCCGTAACCTCATAATCTGGCATACACATAACTCATCCCATAACCTCATACTCCAGTACACCTATCCTGAATGACGACTACGCCAATTCTCCCCATCTGTTCTGTATTTTTCTACCCATCCCAAGGCATCAGGAGATTGTGCCAGCTTCAGTAGACAAAGGCCGACCCTGCGAGTTTCCTGAGGCAACCAGAGAAGGACCAGCTCCAGCTGGATTCAGCTTTATGATGGTTGGAGCTACACATGAAGTCTGGATCACTGGAAGCACAGGAGCAGCATCTGCCATCTGCACCTACTGACTCGTCCCTATGCTGAACTGGTCTTCATGTTAATTTAAAGAACTTCTGTCATATTGAACTTTCACCTGCACAACACACATGATGTTATATAATTTCTATCTGTTATCGCCCAAATGAGGATGGGTTCCCTGTTGAGTCTGGTTCCTCTCAAGGTTTCTTACTAATGCCATCTCAGGGAGTTTTTCCTTGCCACCGTCACCCTTGGCTTGCTCATCAGAGACATTTCATTCATCATTCATTCATCTCATTATTATCTAGACACATTTTTCTCACACATACACACTTCCAATTATTTTCTTTTCAAAATTTTTCATTTTTTGTAAATTTTCTTTCATTTTTGTGAAGCTGCTTTGAGACAATGACCATTGTTAAAAGCGCTATATAAATAAAATTTTATTTAATTGAATACTCTCTCATGCATCCTAATGGCAGAAGATTCCAACCTGTCTGGTGATTTTCATGAGTTTTTGAGAATGTTAAGACCGCCAAAGAGCCCTGGATACTGAAAAACTAAATCCTTGGAAGAACAAGAGAGCCCTCACACGATAGCATGACATAGGGCTGATGTTATACGTAGTGCTTGGGCCCTAATAAACATCATCGCAAGCAGACCATCAGGATAAACTAAATTGATCAGAGTTAAAACAAGCTTCAGGTCAGGCTGAGACACACAATCTCCTCCCTGACTGTGTGAGACTGATGGTAAGTCGCGATGGATGAGAGCCACAATGTAAATGTATCGATGATGGGAGAGGCAATCATACTTAAAGACTTCTCCAGCATGTTTCAAAGACTTTCAATGGGGTTGACATCAGGACTGATTTCTGAAAATAATTTCTACACTCCCAGAGCAACTCCACATTGCTCTGGAAAAGGCTCAACCTGCACTCATCAGATCACATGACCGTTTTCCATCCAAAGTCCTGTCTTTATATTTCCAAGCAAATTTCAGCTTTTTTTTTGTTATTAGTCTCACCAACACGTGGTTTTCTCATGGACACAGCATTTTAGTCGCAATCCTCCAACTTCCCATCACAGACGAGACTAAAGAAACAAAAACCCATGTATTTTAAAAATGATTTTATTAACTGATATATTGGCATACCTGTATTGAAAAGAAGAAGGTCACATGCGAAGAACTAATGTTTAGATGAAGCCATGTTATTTGACAGAAGGGAAAAAAGGAAATCTTACTGGTGTGCCATAATAATAATAATAAAAATTATAATAATAACAACCATAAATCATCTATTAGTAAAAAAATACAATTCAGGGCACGTAAACAGCTTTACAAATAAATGAGTAGGAGCAGAGAAACACGCTGATCAGGAGAGTCTGAGCACTTTCCTCTTGGTTTCAAGAGATTGAGCAACCATTAATAATGATAAAAAAAAGTTTTAGTGTAGATAATTTTTGTGTTTGTGTTTTTTTTTTTATGAGAAACATTAATATTAATATCAAGTCACAATTTTGTCCTGGAATATAAACTTCATTTTCATTGCATTTAATTAATTTGTTTATTTATTTATTTTTTTGCTTGCCTGAATTTTTCATTTTCTTACAAAACGATAGACATAAAAAAAAAAGTCATTTACAAACCAAGAACGAAGGCCATGTTAGCTTTATATACAAAGTCTTTGTCATGTTGGAATCGTGTGCATAGCAGGTACGCCGAGCTCTGCGTGTGTGTGTGTGAGTGTGTGTGTGTGTGAGAGAGTGTCAGAATGTCATTTTGTAGCTTTTATCGTATATAATTTAGAAAAAAAAAGAAAGTTGAGGAAAGTTGAATAAGGCATCACTGTTTTAGCAGTGTGTGTGTGAGTGTGTGGAGAAGAGAAAGAGAGAGTGAGATAGCAGGAGAGTCCTGAGTCTGACGTGCATAGATCTTCACAGCGGAGGGAGGTTTGTGCTACACTTGGTGTTGGAGGAGATTTTTGGGGAGCAGCAGACGCAGCACCGGCTCACGTTAACGCTCTGTGCTTCGGTTTTCACGTGCAAGTTCCTTCCTCTATCTCTAATGCCTGTGTGTTTGTGTGTGTGTGTGTATATATATATATATATATATATATATATATATATATATATATATATATATATATATATATATATCTATCAATCCTTCACTTCTGTTCAACATGGTTTATATTTCTACACTTCCTTTAAACCCTCAACACCTACTCTGAATGCGTGTGTTTTTCACCTCACAAAAAAAATCTAAAAGCTTCATCTTTGTCTTTATCTTCTTTTTTTATATTACAGTCAGTCGAAATACTGCAGTGTGCATACTGGAGAGAGAGAGATCATAACAGCAGTTCACAAAGATGAGGTGGGAAAAAAAAACTATTTCTCCAGATGATGTCGTCTTGTCTCCCGTCTGTGTCTAAAAATAACTAAATAATAAAAATTAGACATCCTTCATTTGTTCCATTTCCGAAATGTTAAAGAGCTCACTTCACTAGTGGCAGAGAGAGAGAGAGAGAGAGAGAACGAGCCAAAGAGTGTGTGTGTGTGTGTGTGTGTGTGAGAAGTAACAGGCTCCTCAGAAGTGGTCGATTAGCACAGACACACAGTTCGCTCCAACCATGTAGTTTGGATCTCCAGGAAGAGATTTATTCTGCCAGTTCTTGGGGTCACCTGGAGAGAAAGAGAGAGAGAAAGAGGCAAAAAGATGAAGAGAAAGTGGGGGAAGAGTTTTTTCATGGATGGATGGAGGGAAAGAGGGAGAATTTCATAGATATAAAGACAAATTGAGAGTGACAAAGGAGGAGAGAGCAATTATTTTATAGATAGATAGATAAATAAAAAGAGAGGACACAGAGAGGAGTTTTTATGGATGGACAGACAGGAAGACAAAGAGAAAGTGGTTATTTAGAAAGAAAGATTGTGAGAGGGACAAAGGAAAAGAGAGAGTATTTTATAGATAGTTAGAGAGAGAGAGAGAGAGAGAGAGAGAGAGAGAAAATGAGTAACACACTCATAAATCATCACAGAACACAGTTCATGAACTTAAGTGATTAGCCACAGTGAGATAACGATGTAAAACCCACTCGGAGGAATAAAACTGCTGGAACTCAGATCAGATTAATCACATTATTGTACATACTTTCCCCGTATATGTTCTTTTTTTTTTTTTTTTTTTAACTTTTCTTTGAATAACTTTCTATTCATGTTCATTAATATCATTGTTGTAAAGTATTTAATCCGACGCGTCACTGTGTCTCTGTTTGGTCTCTCATTAGTTTCTCTCACAAAGATCTAGAAACAGATTTAATCCTCATTAATTATAAACTTGTCCAACATTAGCGGACAGAATTTATTCCATACTTACCTTGCATCTAATAATTTTTTGTATAACTATATAGGTCGGCCCATAAATCTGGATTCGTACACACCCCAAAAAAAATTATTTTAAAGTATAAATTATAAAAAGAACATTTAACGCATCAAAAGTGATGATCCACACGGACATGATTTCCTCATTTAGTGTCGAGATTCTTTTGTTCTTTGATTCTACCAGATCAGCTCAGAGTATGTAAACTATGTAAATATTTGATCTTCAATTGTTTTATGTTCAATCTTCAATCTTATGTTTTACATTAAATATATATTTAAAAAAAAGATCAAAGTTCATATAAAGAATGATGCCTGGGGGTGAGGGCTTCCACTGTGGGAAGTAGGTGGGGCTTCCATGGTGCCCACACTCAATCTAACATTTCATAATGGCGGAGAAAAACAAACAGGAAGTATTTTTAGATGACAAATTACACTAATTATATAGTTAAAATAATGTTTAAAGACTGGCAGGTCTGAAGTGAGACCTCGGACAACAGACAGCACAGCAAGTACACATTAATATTCTCAAGGCTGTCAGAAACTCAATTATTTGTATTATTATTAATGCACTTTGTTGTGTGTGTGTCTAATGTGCTAATAGTTCTTCTTCTGGGTTTCCTCCATAAGGTTATTCGAGCTCTGTGAGAGGAAGCTAAGTGTCTCTAGCTGGAGCCTGTGATGCCTCGAATATCTGATAGACTTACTTCTCCATTCTCTCAATGAGAGATAATTAGCAGATAATTCACAGGCCAGTTGGCAATGTACTGTATGTATGAGAGAGAAACAGAGGGGGAAAAAAAAGAGAGAGAAAGAGAGAGGAGGGGGGGCTCCCCCTTGCCGTGGGCACCTGCTAGAAAAGGAAGCAAGAAAGCCAAAGGATTCCCAACAAAAAGAGGAAGAGACGGAGAATGAACCTCCAGAAGGATGCAAGATGATATGAAAAGGTGAAACATGCACAGATTTAAAGGAATAACCATTAAAATAATCATAAAAAAGTTGGAATGATAAAAATAAAAAAATAAAAGGAACAGTGTACACTAAATGAACCCTGGGGTGAAAACGAGTAGTCAGAGTAATGAGTTTAAAAACAAAATGCACTTTGTGGAGAAAAAAAAAACGCCGTGAGCAGCTGCACTGAGGAAAAAATAAATAAATTAATGTGAATGAAACAGGTTTTGCCCCGTGACCCGAGCAGAGCCACCCGCAGCCCCAAAAGCAGAGAGATCAGAGAGCGGCGTACCCGACGAGGAGTCGGAGGATTTTAGAGCAAAAGACCAACCATCAGGAGTCATAGACGCACAGTGAGGGAGACGCAGCTCCACCGGCTTCAGGAACTTCAGACCGTGTGGACCACACATCACCAGGGGGCTCAGCAGGGTTTCACCTACACACACACACACTTCATTCCATTACCACTCTCTAATCCGATCTTCTTTTTTTTTATTATTTAAATTAAACAATTACTTCACTTCTTCAAATCAACATTTAGAGCCAATGGTGTTTTTTTTATTTATTATAATAATCAACTCTCATATGACGACATCACTTTAATTAAGCTAGCAAGGTGTTCATATAAAATTTATATTACTAACAAATAATATAATTAAATCTATTAAAATAATGATTTTAATAAATAAACCAATGAGATAAAACACTGGTTAAAATGCAAGAATAAAAGAAATACTAATAAAATTAGTAAAAACTTAATAAAACTAATAAAACTGTAAACAATAACACACTATCAACTAAAATATGAACTCTGTAAAATTATTCTAAAAATACTGATTTAAAATATTACAAACTTAAAAAAAGCAAATAAAATAAATTACAAACAAAAAAAATAATATTCCAATAACAATATAATAATAATAATATTTTTGTAACCTATAGCCATTAAATAATAATAATAATAATAATAATAAACTAACATAAAATAAACAATGAATAATTCTTTTAATACAAATGAAAAGAAAATGCTTTAAAAAAGTGATACAAAGAACAAAAAAATATTGAGACATTGACAATGCCATTTTTCATATTTTTTTGTTGCTGCTGCAAATTAAAAATATAATAATAATAATAATAATAATAATAATAATAATAATAGAAATGTTCCAGCCAAAAATCAACATTATACAAAGTGCTACAGTAGGTTGTTGGATTGAATACTGAATAAATAAAGAAGAAAGAAAGTAAGCTGAGCTTGTGTAATTTAGGTCTTTAGCAATTTGTTTCACAATTAATTTAAATTAAAAGTGCTATTTTACTATTAAGTGCTACTTCATATTTAAAAAAGAAAAAAAGAAAAGTTTATATGCATCAAATCCAAACTTTCAGGATAGTTACTGGAAGAAAACTGTGGCACCACATCATCTGTGTCCAACACAGACATCATTAAAAAAAACAAATCATCATAAAACATGAATAATATCGATCGATGGAATACTACACTTAAATACTATACATTCTTATAATCCTGTTATTAAATGAGAGTATTTATTATTTATAATATCAACTGGCATCCACTAGGGGGCGTCACAACAGAATGCGCTGTAATGATTAGTGAGTCAGTTATGGAATAAATAACTGCTTAATGAAAAAAATAAAATAAAAATTAGAGAGAGAGAGAGAGCCAGGACTCGGGGCAAGACTGGGGCAGTTTGCGAGCTACTAAACATCAGCAATAATAATAATAGAATATTTAATGATTTTCAAGAATAAATTATAATCATCTTGACGTGTGTTATTACCTTTCTCCTTGTCGAGCGGGGGCAGAATGCTGTTGTCCCGACACACTTTAAAATAGATCTCCTGCTCGACACCCTCAGGAATTGCCCCCTGGGGTATGATGATGCTCACGCCTGTCTCTATGGAGCTCAAAACGCCGCCGTTTGAGTTGAAGATGCCTCTTGCTGTGGCTACAACCGTGTGTGTATCTTCATCATCGTCATCCTCCAGAGCGCTCGGGCTAAAAGAGAGAGAGAAGAATTTTAGAGAAGAGACACCACGCATGAATGAACAGAGGTTTTAACAGAGAACTCTGATCTGCGAGAGAGTGTGTGTCAGACCTGACAGGTATGGCCTTGGGTACGGCGTTGATGTTGTTATTCTGGTATTTCGGCGCACGGTTTAAGGAATCGACCCCTCCATCCTGATCTGCGTGCTGCGTGGGAGCCTTGACCGGGCTGCTCGAGGGCACTTTGACCGTCGTGTCGTTGGGCAGGAGGTTGTGGTTAAACTTGGGGGTGTCGAATTTGCGCTCGAAGGGACGCGCAGAGGACGTGTACGGTTTGGGGATGTTGTAGCGCGTGTAGCTGGAGGAGGGCGGAGGAGCGCCCGTGCCGTTCACGGATTTCTCAGGGAAGCTCTTCTGGGGCAGGAAGGAGGTCTGCACCGTGTCCTCGCGACCCAGGGGCTTGACTTTGGGAGAGCTGAGTGGTTCTGAAGGAGGAGGAGTCGGGGCTGGAGAGGGAGAGAGAGAAAAAGTTATTTCGTGATGAAGATTTGTGTTTGATAACTAGTCTAAGGGTGCCAACACTTTTGAAACAAGTACTTGAGAAGCATTGAAATGCATTAAAGAAATAAATATATAATTAATTAAAAAAAATTTTAACACCATTAATGAGAAAGGTGAAGGGTGCCAATACTTCTGCAAAATGACAATATAAGAAGATGAATAAGAAGAAAACCGAATCCAGTACAACACTTACCAGCAGGTTTGGGAAGAGTTGGGGGCGGAGCCACAGGGGTTACCTGGGGAACAGGACTGACCTTATCCAGTGTCTCAGTCCTAATCTCACACACGCGCGCGCACAAAACAAACAAAAACAAAGTTGTTTCAAAAAAACAGAATATAAGAATTTCATTTATTTATCTTCACTATCTCTTTATCCTGGTAATAAGCCAGAACACACTTTGAATTAATGTCAGTCTGTCACACCATTCACTCACGCGCGCGCACTCATACGCTCGCGCACGCACGCACACGCTCGCTCGCGCACTCACACGCTTACTCACGTACGCGCACACACACATACACACACACACGCTCGCTCACACACACACACACATGCGCTCGCTCACGCACGCACACACACAATCAGGAAAGCTTTGACTTGCTAACCCTGATGTCTACTGGTCAAGGTTTTCAGATGAAACCAGAGAGAGAACCTTAAAGAACCAAAAACCAGGGCCAGCATCCAACTCAAGTCGGATTTTCCGAAATTAGGACTAATCCCCATCTAGACAGCTTTACATTTTCCATCATCGAGATTCATTGAAACCGGTGAGGCCGACTCATTTCTCCCGCACACTCCACACACTCACAATTCGTAAGTCAGGATTTGCTTTAAAGTTGAGAGTTTATATCAGTATACCTTTGTTTCTTTTATAAATTTCTGTCTACTGGATTCTGACGAACATATTAAAATGCATTTTATAATAACAATTATAAAGTGGATCGATCCTTCATGGAATATAACCAACAAATTTTTGCGCTGAACGAGATTTTAAAATGAGATTTTATTTAGTGAACACCAGCCTGTGTGCCTTGGGGCGGTCTCCTTACCTGGGGTAGACGTTCCCCGCCTGACTCTGTGGCTGTGCCGGTTTGTTTACGGCTTGCGGTTGTGTTTGTACGGGAGGCTTTGTGTCGATGCTGCGACGATCGAAGTAGGACAGCTGCTTCCTGTAGTACTCCTCATCCTCGTCTGGGTCGTAGTGGTTCGCCCGAACGATCTCGCTGGGTCTCGACTGAGGCTGCTGGGGCTCGGGGGCTCTGTATGGTGGGATATTTTATATCATACACATTCAGAAATAGTCATAGTTTTGGGGGAAAAAATAAAAACACAAGATGCCACCATAGGATAATTTTTAATCAAAAATTCATTAAACACAAGGCCTGACGTATTTATTTACATCAGAATGCAGAGGGTATAATAGTTTAACTGTAAACATCTGGAGTTTTCGTTTGTTTTCACCTGAAGGTCTTCTCTTGATCGAGGCTGTTCAGGGAGTTGGCTTTGGGCACGGATGCGGCTCCTGGTTTAGGTACCATGTCTACTGACTGAGAGAGACAGGTGTTATATTTTTTACAAGAGGGGAAATGAGGTTGCTGCTTAGGTCATTACATAAACAGCCTGTCAGAGTAAAACATTTGTTCCCATTTCTTTAATTTAATCTGCATCATTTATTGCAATTGAATATGAAGAAATGAGGGAGAATCAAGACTTTTGTTTTGCACAGTACAGTAAATTATAAATCTCAAATATATCTCAATTTTGCGTTAGTTTCCGTGATCACATTCCGATTGCGTAAAAGCTCTTAACTGCTTCACAAAATTATTTGTAGTTCAAGAAGTCAAGCTAAGAGTCAATGCGATGAAAAATAGCAGTCGTGGAGATGGACATGACAAAAAAAAAAAATCATATCACTCATTTTTATAATACATGACAGTTTTGCTATCCAAATTTTAAAATAATTATAATAAAAAAAACAGAATTCTCTGAAAAACTGAATTCAATGCTGTTATGTGTTGTCTAAAAAAAATTTATGTAATTCATTGTTTTTATTATAGTTAATGAATTACATTTTAAACAGTAAAAATTTAAGTACTTGGGGTCTGTATTTAAATTCTAAATTTAAATGATATAAAAATATATATATTATATGTAATTATTTAAGTTTCCCTGTGGGATAATATATTCATGAATTTAACATTTAAATCACATAAAAAATAATTTAACATGCCTGGGGTCCGTTCTTCATACGTCGCTAACTCAGTTAGCTGGATTTGATTGTTGTGGATCTAGTGGATTGTTGTCCTGATCTTGGATTGTTTCGTTCTTCGATATGCATTTCGCATTTGCTGTCATAGCAACATGTCCATAAGCTTAAACCTGTAGCAGGTTGATTTCATGTAAACAGGATTTAGGCTGCGCTCCTGGCGGGTTATGATTGGTTGAAATGGCGAGGTCACTGATTGGTTAAAGAGCACGAATGACGCGGACTGACTCACATGGGAAAAGAAAAGTGTGTGTGTGTGTGTGTGTGCATGTGTGCGTGTGCGCATATATATACATACATACACACACACACCCCCTGACATGGATTGCCCCAAACACATAATCGCTATCAAGTTTTATATTAGAACATAAAAAACGTTTTCAGTTTATTTTTAAAATAAATATTATCATTAGGTTTGTTCAATAAAATTCAAATTATACCATAATAGTTGATGACTTGAAAATTATACTGACTGTCATTTGCATTTACTAATTATGAAAATCAGAGAAAGATATAATTTGCGTAATAATTTGGAATGCAGTGTATATGATAGCGATTATGTAGGGGGAGGCGTTTGGAATTTCAGTGCATAACACGTGTTAAAAAAAAACTGAGCTCGCTCTTTTGCCATTCCGTCAACCAATCAGAGGGGTTGTGATCAGTGTTTCTACTGTCGATGCATATCGCCTTTTAAACCAACGCACGAACGCGCAATAATCCTAGACAACTCAGTCCAGCTATACTAATCATCAACAACAGGTGTGCTCGAACAACCAACTTAGCCAGATCGTAATTTCTCATCTTAGATGTGAAGAACGGACCCCTGGCTTGAAAGCTAAAAATCTTGAAAATAATACAGATAAAGACGCAGATGCATCAAGATGTACAGAATAAATAAATAAGTAAAACATTTCCTAATAATAATAATTAGATTACAACTAAGACGTGTTAATTAAATCTAATTTAAAATGTATTTTCAAACTTTTCTGAACAAATATTTAGAAATAAATGATTACAATAATATATTACTACACTTGGAAATTTTAGTAAATATTTGTACATAGAATAAATAGATATAATAATTTATTTGTAGAACAATATCCGTTTTTTTTTTCTGGTTCGTCATGTCTACATAAAAAAAATTTAATAAATAAATATCGATATTTACTATAATTTGTGAATTGGGCGTGTAAACTTTTGCTCTCAGCTCTATGTGAGGTGTTAGCAGCTGTGTTAATAATGCTCTCACCTTTAGCGTGGTTTCCGTGTTCTCCTTGGCGCGGTCGACCGACACCGAGCGCTTGTTCTCGAACATCTTGACCCGGGTCAGTACCGACTGCGGCTTCATTGCCGGGTCCTCGCCCGCCTCGGGTGGAGGAGGTGGGAGGGGCTTGTTAAATGTCTCCGGCTCTGCTGGGAGAGGATCGAGGAGTTTGGGAGGGGGCGGAGTATCGGAGTTGGCATATCCTCTGGGCTGGGCGGGCCTCGGGAGAGGTGCGGCCTCGTAATACTGTTTCTGGGGCTCTGGGGAGCGAGACGCGGGCGGGGGGAGGGGATCCTGGTCGTAACGCGTGGGTGGGATAGGGGGCGGGGCTTCGTCGTGACGAACGGGTGAGGGGCCCGGCTTCCCGTAGCGCGGCCGCGCGGGGCTGTAGTCGCCTTGCCGGTCGTATCCAGGCCACTGGTCCTGCAGGTTCGAGTCGTAGTTACGAGACTTGGGGGCGTCGCCGTAAGGACCTTCATACCGGTAGGGGTGTTGGTCGTAATCCTTGTACGCTGGCTCTTCCTGGTAAACGGGCTGCTGGGAGTTGTAAACAGAATGCTGCTTTAACCCGGGGCTGGTGCGTGATCCCAGGTTGTCGCCGTAGATCTCGGTCTGGTACATCTGACGATAAAAAAAGATTAAAATAACACGAGTGAACTATAAAGCACAATGAATAGTGTACTTTTGTGATGACTGGAATGAGGCGGGTCAGAAACCGAAGGCGGTTAATGTGCATTTAGAGTCAGAGGAGTCAGAGGAAGGAAAGACCTGCAATAGAGGAGACTAAGAGGGGCGGTTATTATTAATTATAAACACGTTAAAAACCCGTAAATAAGAGAGCATCATATTTCACCAATAAATCACAAAAAAAGATTAAACCAAGAAATATGCTACAATACTGATGCGAGACACGACAAAGCGTCAAGACTGAATTAAAAAAAAAAAAAAAAAGGTTATTAAGGGAAGTCAATAAATTAAAAAAAGATTTTGAAAATTAGCCTCAAGACCACTTTTCAAAAAGTCATAATAGAGAAAAAAAAACAACAACTATAACCATGAAGCTGCTCAAAGTCAAATTATATAAACAAATCACAGACAAGAACATGACGAGTCATGCATGAGCCTCATGCAAAAGGGCAGTCGTCGGCCGTTTCAAGCGCACATGCGGTGAGACGATCCGAATGCAGTGCGCATGCAAGGAGAGAGAGAGATTAAAGAGAGGAAGCACCAAGAGCGTTCAGGCTGCAGCGGCGCCCGAATCCGCAGGCCAGGGGCTTTACAGGTACCTTGTGCTCTGATAGGCCGGGCTCAGGAGCCGGGGGCAAGATGGCCGCCCCCGGTCCGGCGCTGCCCTCCGCCGGACTCAGAAGCGCTACATTAAGGTGGGCAGCGGGGGGCGCTGTCTCAGGAAGAGCGGGCTCTGCTTTCTGTGAAGGTGGTCACAAACGTTTTACACACAGCATGCTGACGTTAATTCCAGCACAGCCGCATTCCTCATTTAATTAGAAATAAAATCTATTAATTATCAGCAATTGTTTTTTAGATATATATTTTTTGAGGTAAGGTGAGGTGAATGAATCCAGTCAGTCATGCACTGATCGTAACGTCTATAAAATGGACACCAGATTTAAACTGTTTATATTTACTGATACGAGTTTAATTCTACACAAGAGATAAACACACACTACACTGTTTGTTTAAACACAGGTTCATCAGTCATGCACTTTAAAGTGACATCTTCTGGATAAATATGGCTCAGGTACAGCTAAGGAGGACCAACAGACAGCACCGGTTCGTTCCACCACAGACGACGACAAAGACACCGATGAGAGAAACAACAGGACTGACAATTAAAGGAGTTACAATTAAAACATGGACAAAAAACAAAACAGCACCACAATAAATCTGATGGATATCGTCAGCGTTTAGTATTTTCCCGGTTCATAATCGCCTCCACACGCCCTTCCTGAGGCACAGCATGGCCTCCAGGCAGCAGGGAAAGTGTGCGGCTCTGAGAAACGCTACCTGGTGCGGCATGGGCGTGTTTTTGAAGGCGGCCGGTTCGATGCGCGCAAGCGCGTCGTAGCCGTGCGAGGGCTGCTCCACGACGGGTTCAGAGGATCGGCTGATGGCCGGGGCGTGGCGCGGGACCCCGTCGTCGTTCAGCGGCTCGTCGTTCAAAGGCTCGTCCAGCTCGTGGTCGGTGTAGGTTCCGCCCTCGGTGTCCGTGTCCTCGTAGTCGGACGTGTGACGGCTGTCCGTGCTGTACATGCTGTACTCGCTGCCCGGGGCTGATAGGTACGACAGCCGGTCGTCATGAAGGTCCAGATCATCTTCAGACGCACCGTCGGCCTGGAAGAAAGAGAGAGAGAGAGAGAGAATAAGAATGAAAAGAGACAAAGAAAAATGTGGAATAGATTAAAAACAAAGGGGGGCAAAAATTATGAATGCAATGAGAAAGTGAAAATGGAAGAGGGGGGAAAAAAGGAAACAACGGAAATATATTTGAAGAAAAAAAAAAAAAAAGAAGTTGTTGAGGAAAAAAAAAAAAAAAAAAAAAAAAAAAAGAGTTGGGCAGAAGAAAAGGGAAGAAGAAATAAAAGTAAGAAATGGCTGGAGAAAAAGGAGGGAGAAGTCGGATAAAAAAATAAAAAAAAAAACACAAAAATGAGGAAGAAAAAAAAAACATGGGGAAAAAGCGTAAGAAACAATGAAAAAATAAAAATATTTGTGAAAATTTAAGGGAATAAGAGAAAGAAAAAAAAGAAAGACATTGATGGTAAAAGAGAAGGAGGGAGAGGTAGAACAAGATAAAAAGAGGTAGAGGAAAAAAACAATGGTAAAGGAAAAAGAAATAAAGAAAAAGGAAAAAAAGGGAAAACAGACTTACAGTACAGGCAGGAAAAATAAGTTAGGAATAGAAATATAGGAAGGAATGAAAAAGAAAAAATTAAATAGAAGGCAGACAAAGGAAAGGAATGAAAGAAAGCATGGAAAGAAAAATATATAATAATAAAGAAGAAAAAAAAAAAGTAGGAGATTTTGTGAGCTGGTGAGTGTAAGGTATTCAAGACGAGGTCATAACGTACGTGTGTGTATGTGTGAGATTAAAAATAAAAGTATTGCATGCAGTGTAGAGCGGTTCATCACATGCTTCACCTTGCCCTCAGAAACCCAGACCAGTTGATTCTGCTGCTGCTGGACCGTGTCCTTCAGCGCCCCGTACCAGCCGTCATTCATGTTGTTCATGTTTATCGTGGCTGGAGAGAGAGAGAGGGGGGGGGGAGGGGAGAGAGAAAAAAAAAAAAAGACTAAACTGTGGTTCTATAAATCCAGAAAAATGAAATCAGACTTGTGTGCACTAGGGGGCAGTGTTGCACTGAGGACAATAAAACTGTAAAAATAAATTAGAGAATACCGGACGAGACGCATTAAAATGGACTTCGGATTGAAAAATATTGCCGTCATAAATGTTATGTTAGACTTTAATTGCATTTATTTCAATCTTATTTTAGTATTTCACCTCACATGCGTACTCTGATACTCACTCTCTCGCATGTACAGTACGCGTTCTCATTCACACACACACATATATATATACACTCTCACTGCCTCTGGCTCTCTGACTCTCATGGTGCTCACCGGTAAAGAGGTGGAGGTTGTTCTTCCTCAGTTTGAGGGCGCGCTCGTACAGCTTCCTAGCGCTCTTCCTGGACTCGGGACACAGCCTTGTCCTCATGTTCTTCACTCCCTGTTTACTGTCGGGGTTCAGGAACAGCACGATGGGGTACCACTGCGCGTAGTTCAGCCTGTCCACCGCGTTGGGAGTGATGTCCAGCACGGCGTGTTTATCCTGCATACACACAACAGGAGAGCGTATTAAGGGCGGGGCGATGAAACAAACATATGAATAAAAAAATTAATTAATAACTACAGTATAGAAGACATTACTTTCATGAACAACATACATGAAGACATACAGTTGGTAGTACAGCGGTACCTCGGCATACGAACGCCACATCTTGCAAATTTTTCACCTTAAGAACTGAAATTTTGCGATGAAATTGGCCTTGGCATACGAAGCACTTTCAGCATACTTATCGTTTTGATCCGGGAGCTGTTCAAAACGTGTTTGCGTCAGTGGAAAGTCTCACGGGTTTCAAGGAATCAGTCCGGGAGCATGGTGATATAAAATGGATTTAAAGGTGCAGAGACCGCGCTGTGTGATGTCTCAATGTGTGAGGTTCATTTTCAAAGGCATATGAATCTCACTTCGTCGGGCTTAAGAACAAATCCGACTTAAAAAACGAATCATATGCATTTACATGATTTTCTATATGACAATACTACATTTCGCCGATGAAGGTAGATGAAGTACACCGAGGAAGAATCGTTCCTTATTTAATGCATTTTTAAATAAAAAAATATCAATAAATAAATAGCTTTCAGTCATTTGGTTATAAATAAATTTTAAAAAACGTTGCAAAAAATATCAAGATTTCTACGATCTCATGAGCATACAGTGACACTACGACATCATTGTAAGTTTTAACTATAATTCAAACAGTTTATGATCTAGGATGTGACATCACAGTGTTGTCCTGGATCAGAAGCTCGGGTTAAGCTTTTAAAGGGAGGAGTTGGATCGGGTCTTTTGGTTCTGCAGTGAGGATCATCTCGCGATCAAACGCGCACGACTGAAACGTTGCTCTCACCTTATCGATAATCTGCTTGATGGTGTGAAGACGGATGATTCCGGAGCTGCGCTGGTCCGTTCCTGCGTCCCGGGGCTCGCTTCCTACAGCACGCGGCAGAACAGAACACACACCGTTAGATCGACCTTTAAACACGCGGGCTCATGCTTCGGCTCGGCATCCTCAGAGAGAGACGCTGTCCTCTCACATTGCTCTACGATCTTAAAAGAGATCTTCTCTAAAGTCAGGAGTGAGAGAAACAACAGGACCGGTCTGGGATCAGCCGAATAGAGACAGTGCCCACACACCCACTGACACACACACCCATACCCCACCCTCACATACACACACACACCGAGACCAGGGCTGATGAAAGTGCACATGCGGAAGCACACACCATTTTGGATGCATCCAGACCTCTTTTTATCTGCTGTGTGTATAAATCTCTCACGCTCCCCGAGCACTCATGTACAGCTCACTGCATTACTGGAGACGTGTGTGTGTATATAGAACACTCTGCACAACAGGAAAAAAGAGCTGACCTGAAGCAGCCTGACTTACGATGTTACTAGAAGTGATTTCACCCGTATTAGTTCATTTGTTAGAAAAAAATCTGATTCTTTTGGGTTGTTTGTGATTTGTTTTGGCTTAAAGGTTCACACTGTACGGAGTTAATCACAACAGAAAGTAAAATGTTAGATAAGGAGCATGTAGAAGACGAGGAAACGTCCTCAAATAACCGCCTTCATTCATATGTCATGAAGACGCCCCAGAGTGATCACGTCATGTTTTTAAAAAAAATTAAAAAATTCCTCACAGTTTAGTAAAACAAATGAACAGTCTAGAGGAAAAAAAGATGTAAACCTCACTCTATTTCGATGTCAGATTCATGTGAGAAACAAGCTTGATGTACTTAAAGTTAAATAAAATGTTCTTGCGTCAGGGGGAAGAAAAAAAAAAGAGAAAAATCCTAAAACGTTTTACAGATGTAACAGAGTGGTCGACCCAAATTAACCCAAAACATGTGGCCAGGTTAAATCTTGTGCTTGCAAAGAAACAACAAACTTTTTACCGCATGAGATTAACCTACAAGTTTTAACTCCTGGCTGTGTGTGATTACAGTTCGTTTAACATGGATACTAAGACGACTGAGAAACATCATAAAGTGCTGAATGGCAAGTTTTATTATAAAAAGCGTCCAGATGGAAGTTTGGATAAAACCAAAGTTGTGTGCTCGAGGTGCCTTAAAGGGGAACTAATTTTACCAGGACACATTAAGTTGTGGGAGCGGGGGCTCAGGGGACTACGGTTCTAAGGGTGTTGATTTTCAAGCCTGGAAATATATACAGTACATCGACTCGTTGTGACAACTCTGGGGCTTCATATCATCAGTAACAGGAAAAAAAAAAAAGATCACCAAACAATGTGCTGCACAAATGATCCGATAATTACATAAACTCGTTTAAAATATTTTGTTTCTGTCTCAGCGTTATTTACTTTTGATATAAGGAGGTGCCAATAATTTTGACAATTGCTCAAAGTTTTTTTTTGTCTAACTTTTTTTTTCTATTGCTAAAAGTAAAACTATACAACATCCAGCTGAAAAAATAAACTGCTCTAATAATTTTGAAGCTATCGCACCCTCATACACGGCTGTAGACACTGGAGTACAGGAAGTTACGAACGAGTTATTTAATCAAAAACATTGTGTATCCAGTGTTTCTCAAGAACTCAACGGCTACAGATTAGTGCTTTGCCTCGGTTTAGCAGCTCAAAAACAAACAAAAAAATAAACCACTGAGCATGCTCGAGTCACTTCCTGTAGCGAGTCGATTATGGATCTAACAACTTTCTCACTGGACCAAAAAAAAAAAAAAAAAAAAAAAAAAAAACACCTTCAATTACTGCTCCAAACTGCAACTTCAGTGACGTTATTCTCTCACTCAAGGATAAAAAAAATAAATAAATAAAAATAAAAACACACACACAACTGCTGATTAACAACTCATAGTAAACAACAGCTTCATAAGAAGTTCTGTTGGCTTTAAGGATCAAATACAAATGGACCGAACCATTAACAAACCGCTTTATACACCATGCAAGGCAAGCTCTATCCACCTACAGAATTATTGGCACCCTTAAAGTGATCCAGACTAGTATTAGGGTATAAATATAAACCTGAACTTCTGAAATGTTTACCTCAGAGGTTAAAACCTGGCCATTGATGGATCATAAAACGGTTTTATTTTTATTATATATATATATATATATATATATATATATATATATATATATATATATATATATATATATATATATATATATATATATATATAAAAACACACAGTGGGGGAAATAAGTATTTGATCCCCTACAGAGTTTCTAAGTTTGTCCACTTACAAAGAAATGAAGGGTCTATAATTATCATAGGTTTATGGTAAAGGATTGAGACAGAATATCAACCAAAAATCCAGAAAAAGCACATGATACAAATGTTATGAATCAAGTTTCATTTCAGCAAGGGAAGTAAGTATTTGATCCACTACCAACCAACAATAAGTCTGCCTCTCACAGACTGGTTATGTGCTCTTGTGGTACACATATTAAGAAGGTGCTCCTAACAACAATGTGGTATGTGTATAAAAGCCACCTGTCCACAAAATCTCTATCTTCCATTCAAACCTAACCACCATCGGCAAGACCAAAGAGCTATTTCACCACATGGAGTAAGAATGATCATGAGAAAAATGAGGAAACAGCCCAGGACTACACGGGAGGAGCTTGTGAATGATCTCAAGGAGCAGAGTCACCAAACAAACCATTGGTAACACAATACGCCTGCTTGGATTGAAATCCTTCAGCGCAGCAAGGCTTCCCCTCCACAAGAAGATATATGTACAGACCCATCTGAGGTTTGCCAATGAACAGAGAAAAATTGGGATAAACTGCTGTGGTCAGACGAGACCGAAATTAAGCTCTTTGTCATCAACTCGACTTGCTGTTTCGGGGGAAGAAAAATGCCGACTAGGACACTAAGAACACCACAGTCCCTACAGTCAAGCACGGAGGTGGAAACATTATGCTTTGGGGCTGTTTCTCTGCTAAAGGTACAGACTGACTTTGCTGCACTGAGGGGTCAATGGATGAAGAATTATGTTGTAAAATTTTGAATGAGAATCTCCTGAAGACGGGTTGTGGATGGGAAAATGACCCCAAACATACTGCCAAGGCAACTAAGGAGTGGCTCAAGAATAAGCACATTAAGGTCATGGAGTGGTCTAGCCAGTCTTCAGACCTTAATCCAATAGAAAATTCACGGAGAGAGCTGTAACTTCGAGTTGCTGAGCAACAGGCAAGAAACCTTAAACATTTAGAGAAAATCTGTAAAGAATAGTGGATCAAAATGCATCCAAAGATGTGTGCAAATCTGGTAAACAACTACAAGAAAAGTCTTCCCACTGTGCTTTCCAGCAAGGGTTTCTCTACCAAGTACTAAGTCATGTTTTGCTTGGGGATCAAATACTTATTTCGCTCATTGAAATGAAACTTGATTCATAACATTTGTATCATGTGCTTTTTCTGGATTTTTGGTTGATATTCTGTCTCAATCCTTTACCATAAACCTTTGATAAAAATTATAGACCCTTCATTTCTTTGTAAGTTGGCAAACTTAGAAAACCTGCAGGGGACCAAATACTTATTTCCCCCACACTGTGTGTGTGTGTGTGTGTGTGTGTATATAGTATAAAATAAAAACTGTCCTGAAAAAGTACTCTATGAAGAATTATTTCAGGGTAAATTTTGAGAAAGTAACATGTGGTTGCTTCTGCCACCTGCCCTTAGAACTTTTACCTAATGTAGCTTACTAGATTAAACTCAAATCAAAACTTCTAAATCCAAACACACGTTAATATGGAAACTTTTAACAAAGAAAATTACATTAATCTGAGGTAAAAAGTTCCAATTACAAACCTGTTTCAGCTTCATTTAATTTTGATAGAGGTGCCAATAATCTTGAAAAATTCTCTTGCAAAGTAAATAAATGTTTTTTGCTCAAGCATTTTGCTAAAAATAAAACCATATCATTAAAAAAAAACAAAAAAAAACTTCAAGTTAGTGCAACACACTTTTTTTTCCCTAATAATTTTGGACCTATCTTGCCCTCATACACACTGGCGTATATCAAGTTACTTGTGTTATTTAGTAAATTAGCATGACGCCTTGCTATAGGAGAGTTGGTAGTGTGCGACAGCACGGTGTAGAGGTCAAGAGTAATCACTTTTTTCAAAAAAATAAAATAAAATAAATAAATAAACAAAACAACAACAAAGAGTAAATAAGTGCATAAACAAAACCAGGCAATGAAAATACACCAAGGAAGGAAAAAACCCAAAACAACATTCTTAAAGGCATAAAGAACAGCCGCTGTTTGTCCAGCGCTAACGATCAAGCAAGCTGATGCAGTGAGCGACATACTTTCCCCGTCTCCAGGGCGCTGAGTTTCTGCAAAGCAAAATACAATAATAAAGCACGAGTGTTACAGCAAGACAACTTCCACATGTGGACACAGACTGAGGTCCTGAGTGCACTCGGATTAATCAGAGCACAGACAACGTGAAATCTACAACAGTACTAAATATGTAAAGTGACATTCACAGGTGTGTGTGTGTGTGTACATATGGTAAACTGATACTCACTGGCCAGCTCGAACAGATCAGGCACCTCTCTGGCGAGTTTCTCCCGAGCGACATCAGCGATGGGCCCGAAGATCACTATAGGCCTCAGGAACCCAGCTAGGAAAAGAAAAGATGAAAGTAAGAAAGAAGGAAAGAGGTAGAAAAGAAGAGAAAAAGTGAGCTTGTATATGTGGAAGATAGACGGTGGTTCTAAATTTTGAGTTTGTAATGTAGGATTTGTAGCGTTTTGGGGAAAAAAAAAAAAAAAAAAAAAAGCATGTTTTTTCCCCGGCTTTTGCTGATCAAAGAGTTGTGGCAAAACCAAATCAGGACACCTGACCATTAAATACACGGTAGCACATTTAGCATGTTAATCCTTAAATAGTCGCCGATGTCACTGCATGATCTACGCACCTTCCCTCAGGACGACCCTTTCGTACGCAGGGAATTTGGTCTGCACAGGCTGAGCCGAAAGATCCTCTCGGCTCTTCCTCAGGTTCCTCTTAGAGCTGCGGAGTCCACGGAACCTCCAGAAATCGGCGCGGTCTCCGCCAGGGGTTTTGGGGAGAGTGTACTGGACGCTGGATAACTGCTCGGCCCTGGAGAACGGTTTTCATGCAGACATGATTGTAAATGCTCGTGAACACACACACAGACAGTTACACGAGTCTGAGTTAGGAGATGATCAGAACCACATGACTATACACACACGACCCATGCTGAGGGTTCTAGAGCGCACCTGTTCTTATTGGGGATGATGCCCCGCTCCACCTCCTGGTGGTTATTGCCGATGCGGATGGCGAGCCAGGAGCCCAGCTTGCCGTTGTACAGCGTATCCACCACACGGAACACCTCGCCCTTGTGGAAGCTCAGGCCGTACGGAGACTCTTTCTCATACTCGAAATGGGTGCGGATGTAGAAGGAGTCGCCCACGTCGGACTCCACGATGCGGCGGTACACTACCACAAAGACATCGCAGGTTCACGGATACATTCCATCTCATCTTATAAAGATCGCAGTGAACACATTACAGTAGAAACACTTAACTTTTAATGTTATCTATTCTTTCTTTTCTATTATTTATTTATTTTAATGTCCATTATTTCCCCCCTGATGTTTACTCCTTTATTTCATTCATTCATTCATCTTCAATTAATTTTTTTCTTTCTTTTTATTTTTCTTCAAAATTTCTGGCCCATTTCTCTTTCATTATTTCTATTTTACTGTCCATATTCCTTCTTTTTATATTTTTTCTTTTAATTTTTCTTCTTATCCTTATTTGCTTTAATTTTCACTATTTTTTCCCTGATGTTCATTTTTCTTTGTTTCATTCTTCTATTTGTCTTTGTTAGTTTCCTTATTTTTTCTGTAATATTTCTCTTTAAGTTTTTATTATGTTGGTTTCCTCATATTTCCTTTATTACTGCAATTTACTTTCAAACACAAACGTCTGTCACAGATCTTAAAGCAGCGACTTTCCTTTGGTTTCAGTTCTTAAGTTATGTAACGTCACCTTTATGCCAATCCAAGAGAAACCCAACATATTTAAAAATATTAAGCAATATTAAATATTTGACATATTAATATAAATAAAATTTCTGAAGGTAGACACATCTGATTGTTCTTATTTTTGTAAATTAAATTTCAATACACCCATGGATCTTTTTTAAAACAAATTATGGATTTAGATGGATCACCGATACAATTACTCTCTCCCTCACACACACTTTACTCCTCACACACACACATATCTAAGGGTGTTTGGGTTTGATGAACTGACCGTCCTTCTTCCTCTGGGCGAGGATGGTGACCTCTTCACCTCGGGGCAGATCCAGCAGAAACAGCACCGCTTCCTCACGGATAATGTTCGCAAAGTCCACATTGTTCACCTGCAGAGAGAGACACACAGAGGGGGAGAGAGAGAGAGAGAGAGAGAGAGACACACAGAGGGAGAGAGAGAGAGAGAGAGAGAGAGAGAGAGAGAGAGACACACACAGAGGGAGAGAGAGGGAGAGAGAGAGGCAGAGAGACACAGAAATCAGTTTAATAAAGGTGTACTTTTTGAAGTATGTTCCAGTAATGTGTGTTGTTATAAAGTTTGTGCACCTCTGTGTGAACATTTCCACTTTTTGTATCACTTCATCTGGTTACTATGATTTTCAAATGTCTGATCACTTTGAAATAAAACAATTTGCAGATATAATAAATTCAAAATAAATAATTTATAATTTTTATAATAACAAACATTAAATAAAATCATAAATCAATCCTGCATTTGAAATTGTACTGAGGCAAAATAATGATAAACATTATAATAAACACTAGATAAAATAAAATATATTAAACAGATGATAAAACAAAGAATCCTGCACTTGATTTATTTTCATATAAAATCAAACAAACTAACCTTCAATAAACAACTGAAAACTTAACTAACGTTCTCTAACCCAACCAACGCAAACTAACCTTCACTAACTCACAACCTAATGAACCTCTGCCAACTAATCTCCACTACACCAGGGAGGAGAGTGTGTTGTAGCGTGGTCATTCCACACAGCGCACCTCACTCTGATTTGACGTAGGAGGCGCTGTCTCTGTGTGTGTGTGTGTGTGTGTGTGTGTGTGTGTGTGTGTGTGTGTGTGTGTGTGTCTCTGTCACACAGTATTCTACTGAGACTTTATGAGTCTCACTCAGAGAGAGTGAGATCAGTGAGACAGACTCAGTGAGTCTCGATCAGAACAATAAGCGCTGTGTGTGTGTGTGTGTGTGTGTGTGTGTGTGTGTGTGTGTGTGTGTGTGTGTGTGTGTGTGTGAAAACACAAAGCCGGAGGGAGTGGGGCATCGAGTCAGAGCTGAAGTGTGAAACTCTTACTTCTGTACAGAGTCACACGGCGGGTCAGTACTCAAGTACAGTGTGGGAGGTTTGATGATCTCACACACACACGCACACACACACACACACACACAGAGCTAGTAGAGATGACTACATCCGAGTTTGTTGTAATTTAATATGTAGTTATTAAATTATTATCATCGTTAATTAATAAGAGGAAAATTTATTTATTATTTATTTAAAATGCTGATGTGATTAATTGTGTCTCAAGACCACAGATCTAATTCTGTTATTTCCATCAACACGGAGTGTGTGTGTGTGTGTGTGTGTGTGTGTGTGTGTGTGTGTGTGTGTGTGTGTGTCGTAGCTTTGCTGATTTTGTGTTTATAGAGAAACATCTTCTCCATGTTTGCAGATCCTTACAGCACACTTACTTTGTGTCAGATGTTTTTATTTTTTCTTTAAATTGTCTATTTTTTCCTCTTACATTTTGCCTTAATTTTTCCCTTTCGGTTTTGTTTTTCATTCATTTATTTTCTGTCTTTTCAATTTCATTTATTGTTCCCTTTTCTTTTTTTCACTGTCCCATTTTGCCTTCTTTAATTTATTTTTCTTTTCATTATTTTTCTTTTTTAATTCCTTTCTTTTTATTTGTTTTTTAGTGCATTTTTATTTTCTGTCCTAAATCCTACATTTTCTTATTTTCCTTTTGCCAACTTTTCTGTCCTCCTTTCATTTTGTCTTCTTTTATTTCATCATTGAATTGTTTATCTTTAATTGTCCTCTTTTGTTTTTTCCCTTTCTTCCTTCATTACGTCATTTTTTTTCTCTACATTTCTTTCCTGAGACCTCCAGTCATGTGTGTGTGTGTGTGTGTGTGTGTGTGTGTGTGAGTGTGTGTGAGAGTCTGTAATTGAGTGTGATATTGTTCAATCATTACCCGTTACTTTTTTTTTTCTCTTCACATTTTCACTCTTTTGAGAAGAACAGTGTTAGTGTTAATTATTTTCCTGTAATCGTACTTCTCCTGTAACAGGTGTATGAAATGTTTCTCTGTAAGGTGATGTGATGTGAGTCTGATCTCTCAACTCACCCTGAGGATCTGATCTCCCTCCTCCAGACCCTCTCGAGCAGCAGGACTGTCCTCCAGAACTCCAGCCACAAAGATCCCCACGTCGTTCCCTCCTGCCAGCCTGAGACCCACGCTCTCACCCTTCCTGAACTTCACCAGCTTCATACTGGGCCTGGACGCAAGTAAACATGCCGGGGGTAAAAAAAAAAAAACGAATAAGGTAAACAACAAACAGAAGGGGAAAAAATATATAATAATGGAAGAAAAAAAAAAAAAAGTCACGGAAAAAATAAGCAGAAAAACAGGAAAAAAGTAAAAAGATAAAGATGTAGAAAAAGAAGATGCAGAGAAGAAGAGCTCAGATGTTCAGTGATGTGTAAAACAAACAAAAAACTGCATCCTCAGTATTTGTTTGTTTCTCTTATTTCTGTCCAGATCTTGTAGGGTCAGAGGTCATCAGTCCACTGTTCCATTCAGTGTGCCCTGACTCCTCCCACCTGGAGTGTGACATCACACGATACCTGGTTGTGAGGCGCGTGCGAGGCAGAGATTTACCTCAGGATGCTGTCGTCGTGTGCAGGACTGGGGACAGGGGCGTCTGAGGGACTGACGGGGAGGTCTACGTCCGGCTGTCCGGGCTGAGCGTACACGGGCTTCGGTTCTACACACACACACACACACACACACACACACACACACACACACACCAGAGCAGGGTTTGACATTAACTTTTTTGCTCACTGGCCAATGTGGCTAGTGGATATCCGGTGTCACTCGCCATTCAGCCTTTTTACTAGCCACAATTTTGTTAAAAGAAAATCACTTTTTTTTTCTTCACCATGATATGTTAATGTTTGTTATATCTAGATTTACTTATAAATGACAGCATACACTGTATCACTATAGTAGTAGTCAAGTATTCAGTACTGTTAAGATAGCTCCCAATATAAAAACATGCAAACATGAACAGTATATTCTGCTTATTGAACTTAAATTCAAGCCTCTTACCACATGAAATTGAAAAATAACAGATTCAGTACAACTGAACTCATTCTGATATTAAAAATACAGCAACTCAGAACATTTACCATTTTAGTGTGTTGTGTATTATTATCAGGTATTATTATACATTATGTATTATTATATCAGAATTCTGAGTTAGGACAATGGACTCTGGTCTATCTTGTTGTGTTGACTCTTTATAGTGTGAGGGAATTCAATCAATTGATGAAATTTCTATCATTCAACATGAAATCTAAATAGATTTTAATAGTGATTACTTTTTTATATAATCAGTAAATAACCTGTTAACCTAAGAAAGGGGCAAACATTCTCATCCTGTTGAGAAGCAATAGCCCTTTAAGGAAATGATACACATTTTTACTTCCTGTTTGGTGTATGTATGTGTGTGTGTGTGTGTGTATGCCGAATTTTACCCGCATTTGGCGGGTGGGCGGGTGCCAATGTCAAACCCTCACACAGAGAACAGAGGGTAGTTTAAATAGTTGTTCAGTCTATTATAATAGACTGATGTGTATATGACTGGTGCGTGTGCTTCTGACCTGGCAGTGGAGGAATCTGTTTGTCGATGTCCTCGACACCCGGGACGAACAGCGCGTCCTCGGTCATCTTCACAGGACTGGAGACGATCGGCGGCTTCGAGATCCGCTCCTCATTCTGACTCCTGTGGCTGGGAGACAGACACACACAAAGTTTATTAATATAAGTAAATACAGCAGTATACACATGCCGGATCGCACACACACCCGTCTCAGCGTTAGGGTTGGGTATCGTTTGGGTTTTTTTCGATACCGGTGCCAAAACGGTGCCTGAACCGATACTTTTAAGCCAAAAAATTATAGTGGATGACTCAAGAATGAATTTTTATTGAACAAAAAATTTTATGCTTAAAATTTAACAATATATTAAAAGTTTAAAGTATATATGAATGTGTAAGTTTCAAATTTTAGCAATTCTTTTGCAGAAATTTCACCATATTTGCCTTTTCTGTCAAAATACGACTCCTTTCCTGACTTATTGCCCTGCACAGGACATGCACAGCCTTCTTTACAATGGTAAATGGGGTCACTGTTGTAGTGCTACTAGTACTAGCTGGAAAGCCATAATTATAAACAGAATCCATGTTACATTAGTTTTTTACAAATCGTTTGACTATTTGTTAGCATGAATGTAAGATTAGCATTTTGCTATTAACGTTACATTATCCTACTACTAACCTGCGGAAAGGCTGCTGACGTCATCATAATCGGTGACTCCTTTTTGCTACAGTTGGTATGACTGGGACTGAGGGTCGTCCACACCGATAGCGCCAGCTGTTGTCCGCAAGCTGTTAAACACGGTGCCTCCCTCTGCTTTTAACTTTATTCCGTCTGCCCTCGAATGTTTCATTAGATTTGACGTGTTTCCGCCTTTACACACAACTGCTGTAAGACATTCGCTGCACATCGCGGTGTCTGAATCCTTTCTTGTGAAATACAGCCACACTTTCGACTGTTTAGTTTTAGGCATTTTAACGAGAGTTGTTTAATTTAGCATGCTAAGCTATCGGTAGATCGCCTGCTGCCGTCAGAGCGAGTGTAACGTTAGTTGCTGCATTCACGCGCATGTCGGATGGTCTCTCATTTCCGGATGATTTGTGCTTTTAATTTTTTTATTTAATCTAATAAACGATTAATCTACAAAAATATATGAATCTAGAGAACAAATATTTCAATCGACAGTTCAGGCATTTAAGTGGCACCGAAATGAGGCACCGAAATTCTCATTCTGTTTCGGTCCGGTACATACCGGTTCTATAGGTACCGGTGCCGTGTTGGCACCGGGTTTCGGTACCCAACCCTACTCAGCGTCACTGCCAACAGTTCATTTACAACACGTCCACAGTCATATTACATCCACATGCCCCAACTCTGTCTGTCTTTGACAATCTGACCATCAGATCTATTGACAGAGATGTAAAAACGAATAATGCATGTTCGCTATTTAACATAATTTTGTTAATTTCAGAGTCGCCTTTGTTCAAGTTTGTTTATCTGTAGAAATTAGTTCTATGCAACCTATCTTAAAAAAAAAAAAAAAAAGGTCACATGACTTCTATAAAAAAAAAAAATAAAAAAAAAAAGATTTGGAACATTTAGGATCTTTCATCAGGAATCTGTGTGTGTGTGTGTGTGTGTGTGTGTGTGTGTGTGTGTGTGTGTGTGTGTGTGTGTGATTTATTTCTTCCCTATATGTATACACACATTTATTTATTTACCTTCCGTTGCTGATCTGTTGGGGCGACTGGCCGGAGATGTCGGACGGATCGGAGCGCTTGTCCGGTGAGCGTGAGAGACTCCCACGCAGCTGCTCGTGGGAATGATCGGACGTGAGGGAATGGATTTCTGAAATATCTGAGGGGAAAAAAAGTTTTTAAAACAAGTTTTCCAAAAGCTGTCGATGATCTCAAAAAGAAAATCAATCATCATCAGGTGTAAGAGATCAGTTTTTTTCCCCACAGGGCATCGTTACCGTCTCGCTCGGACTGGACCGAGGGAAGGCTGTCGTCTACGTCGGGAACGTTGAGGAGCGTCGCTCTCTCGTCTCGCTGCACCACCATCTTCAGCTTGCCTTTCGAGCGCTCGATCAGTTTCTTAGCGTCTGTCAGGGACAGGTTCTCAGTCACGGTGCCGTTAATCTACAGATAAAGAGGAGACATCGAGAGAGAGACAGAGAGGAGTTGTACATCACACTGTGTTACAGCTAATCCTACCCACGAGCTGCTTCTTTGTGTCTTGGATTTAAAGGAAGACATTAAAAATGAGTTAATCAAACGAATAAAATAAATAATTAAATAAAAAAAAATCTGCCTTTCCTGGAACAAGACAATGTTCAAGACAATGAGAGGTCTCTCTCGCTCTCTCTCTCTCACACACACACTACATTTCACACTCTGTCCTTTGCTCTCTCTCGGGCTACAAATGTGTTTCTCTCAGTCTGATGGTACCTTAAGCACGACGTCTCCTTCTTGTATGTTTCCATCTCGAGCTGCCAGGCTTTCAGGCGTGATGTCCTTCACGAAGATGTGGCTGGCCAGTCTCAGGCCGTATTCTGTCAGTCACACACACACACACACACACACACGCACGCACACACACACACAGAGAGAGAACAATAAACAGCAGCTCGTGTCCGCCTACTGAAGGTAATTAACTAGGCAAAGCATTCCAGTCATAGCTGTTCCTCTATAAACGTTACACCCCCCTCCCCCCACCCAAACACACCACAGTTTCTCTCTGAAACCAGTCTCACCTTCATTCTTGCGTGATTTGACCAGCGTGACCTGGGAGGGGCGTGGCGGGCCAGCGGAGGTGACCGAGCGTCTGTCGGACCGCGGGGACGCGCTCTGTTCCCTCCGTCCCAGGCTGGCGCTCCGATCGTTGCGTTTGCTCGTCCCTGTACCCGGTCTTCCTCCCGGCCCCGCGAACTCCTCTTCCTCGGTATCATCCTCGCGCTCGGACATGGTCTCCCTGTCTCCCGCTCGAGACGCTGGTATCTGGACTTTACGCTTGCGTCGGACGGTCTAGTCACAGAGAGGAAGGGGGCGTGTCAGTGGGTCTGATACTGAAACGTGTCTCATATGGACGTCCTCTACAAAACTACTACTGCAGAAATATCATTTATAAACTACAACACGATTACAAACTCTGTGTACATAAACAGGTCCAGTTCTGAAAGTTCTCAAACCCAAGACTCGATCTGTAGGATTCAACATAAAACACTATATATTTATACTTCACTTCCCGCGAGTCTCCAGAACACACGGTGTTGGGAGTTTATGATCCTTTCGTTCAGAGTAAACGATGGCACAGAGGGGTGGCAACTCACTATTTTGGCGTTTTTCCCGCTCTTCCTGAGCTGCTGTACGGCGTAGGCGTGTTCTACATTATCCATGGAAACTGCGTTCACCATCACCACTCGGTCATTCTCTCTGTGGAGCAAAACACCAGCCGAGAGTTATTTTACAGCAAAGTGTAACACTGGTTAGTGTGGAACTGGTGAAACACTAACAAGAGAGTGGTGAGACTCGAGAGTGGTGAGAATCTGGTGTGCAACTGGTGAGAAACCGATGAGAGAGTGGTGAGAAACTGGTACTGTAAGTGAGTGTTGAGAAACTGAGTGACTCACTGTAGAAGCCCCTCGGCAGGTCCTCCTTTCAGCACGTCGGAGATGACGATGGATGTCTCTCCGCTCTGAAAGTGAGGGTTGTCTCGCCCCCCTGAGATGGCGATACCGAACCCAAACCCCGGTGCCTGACAACCAAAACAGTCAAAGACATGAAGGAGTCGGTTAACTCTCAGGACAAATAAACAAACAGTTTGATCAGTTTACTGTAAAGTCACTTTCTGATCAATGTAAATCCAAATCTCCAGCTGATGTTCACAAGTCTTTTCTCTGACAAACATTTCTGAAATTTTTTGTTAATTCATGAAATGTCTACAGTAAGAAACAAATAAATCAATGATGTTTACTATATAAACACATAACGATGTATTTTCTACCACAACAGAATATAATAAAGTCATTCAGTGCAGCTTTCAAGCAGGAAAAATAATCACTAATGCAAGCTGTGGAGAAATGTTTTGATTCATACACATTCCATACAACTTAAATCATTCTTTTGATTGTCTTAAGCTGTTTTGAGACAATGTCAATTGTTAAAAGCGCTATACAAATAAAATAAAATTGAATTGAATAGAAAGGGGGCGGAGCTTCTAGAGGCATTAGGTTATACATCAGAAAGTCTGAAACACCCACACAGCTGTCAATCATTACAAAGTCAACTTTCAACTACCAGCGTAACACGAGGAAAACATTTAAACATTTGTTCGACTATAATTTTATCTGAATGACGACTTTGTATAAGAACTATTACAATATTTGGTGTTAAAACACATTTCATTATTTCTTTATTTTCTACTTTGCTGTTTTACATGGACCACTGAGACATATACATACGCATATGCATTTAAAATTTACTAGAAACAGGTAAAAAAAAAAACATTATGTTAAAGTAACAATGTTAATTTAATATATTTTCATGACATTGTAAGTGTTATAATGTGCAGGTATGGGTACAAGATGACAAACAATATTGTTGCACGAGAGAAATATTTAGTATTTATTAAATTATTTGTCACTGAAAAAGAAGAAGAAAAAAAATCTAGAAAATTTAAGGCTCAAAATTGTTAAATGGTATCTAATCAGATTGTGTCATGGAAACCAAACAAAAACAAACAAAACAAAAGCCTGTGGGAACAAGTAACGGTCAACATTTTATTAGAAGGTTAAATTACATTTCTTTATTACCTAAATTATTTATTTATTTAATGCAGCAAAAGTGACAACGACCTTTAACCGGAGTGCTAATTACGGCGCTTCCTTTTCCTCGCACGAGTTTGTGGATTTCTGCAGCGACCACAAAGTCAGAAGTGATATTTATCATGACGCAACGGCACTTCCAGCAGTGTTCACACACACACACAGTACAGGGAGTGTCTGGCACTGATTAACAATCTCAGTCCAGGGAGGAAGAAAGGGTCGAGGAGGGCACGGTGTGTGTGTGTGTGTGTGTGTGTGTGTGTGTGTGTGTGTGTATATATGTATACACAGATAAAAATTCAAATTTTATTAGTCACATACACAATCATACACAGTATAATATGCAGTGAAATGCTTTTTATACGACCGCCAGTGACCTTAAAAAGAAAGAAAATAAGAAAATAAAATCTTGTACGTAAAATAAATAATCAATAAAAAGGAAATACTAAGAAATAATTTTAACTAGTAAAATTTGTAAAATTAACTGTGCATAAGGGCATAATAAAATATTGCAAAAATATAGAAATATGGTATTAAAGTGTCCGTGGTTGTGCAAATATGCATGAAAGGTGACGTGTGCAATTGTCCAGATGTATGAGTATTTAGTGCAAGTGTGTATGAATGTGTCCATGATTGTCCAGTCAGTGTTGTGAGCTTAAAAGATGTTATTAGTCCTGTGTGGAGGTGTGATTAAGAGACCTTATCGCCTGCGGGAAGAAGCTCCTCCTCAGTCTCTCTGTGTTGGCCTTTAGGGAGCGGAATCTCTTCCCAGACCGCAACAAAGAGAACAGTCCATTACTGGGGTGACTGAGGTCCTTCATGATCTTCCTGGCCTTAGTCCAGCACCGCTTGCTGTAGATGGAGTGCAGGTCAGGGAGCTCAGTGCGGATGATGCGCTCGGCTGATCGCACCACCCTCTGTAGAGCTCGTCTGTCCTGCATGGTGCTGTTCCCGAACCAGGTCGTGATGTTTCCCGTCAGGATGCTCTCTATGGTGCAGGAGTAGAAGTTCCTGAGCACCTTGGAGGGCAGTCTAAAGTCTCTCAAGCGTCTGAGGTGGTAGAGACGCTGCCGGGCTTTTTTCACCACGGTGTTGATGTGACAGGACCATGATAGGTCCTGCGTGATGTGAACACCGAGGTATCTGAAGCTGTCCACTCTCTCCACTGGGCTCCTGTTGATGACGGGGGTCTGGTAGTTCCTCTCCTGCTTTGTACTAAAGTCCACTATCAGCTCCTTTGTCTTACTGACGTTCAGGAGGAGATTGTTCCTCTGGCACCAGTTCTCCAGATTTCCAATCTCCTCTAGGTAGTCCGACTCATCATTGTTGGTGATCAGTCCGACCACGACGGTGTCGTCAGCAAACTTGATGATGGAGGTGGAGTTGGTAGTGGCCACGCAGTCGTGGGTGTACAAAGAGTACAGCAGGGGGCTCAGAACACAACCCTGGGGGGCTCCAGTGCTGAGAGTGAGTGTAGCTGAGACATGTCCACCCATCCTTACTGCCTGTGGTCTGCCAGTCAGAAAATTGGAGATCCACTGACATATAGATGAGCTCAGTCCCAGGTGCTCCAGCTTGGTGGTGAGTGTGGAAGGAATTATTGTGTTAAAAGCAGAGCTGTAGTCGATGAAGAGCATTTTAACATAATTCCCTTTCCTAGTGTCCAGGTGAGTGAGTGATGTGTGGAGGAGATGAGAGATTGCATCGTCTGTGGAGCGGTTCTGACGGTATGCAAACTGTAGTGGGTCCAGTGTGTCGGGTAGTGAAGAAATGATGAAGTCTCTGATAAGGCGTTCAAAGCACTTCATCACTACTGAGGTGAGAGCTACAGGGCGATAGTCATTGAGAGAAGCAGGATGTGGTTTCTTTGGAACAGGAACAATAATGGACTCTTTGAAGCATGTGGGGATCACCGACTGAGATAAAGAGATGTTGAATATCTCAGTGAACACAGGTGCTAGCTGGTCTGCACAGGCTCTGAGGATACGGCCTGAGATGCCGTCTGGTCCTGCTGCTTTCCTGGTGTTCACTCTCTTGAAGGCTCTCCTCACGTCGTGCTCGGAGATGATGAGCGCGTTCCCGGTGCTGACTGTGTCTTCCTGTCTGCAGCCGTTAGCGCCGCTAGCATTAGCGCCGTTAGCATTAGCGCCGTTAGCATTAGCGCCGTTAGCATTAGCATTGCTAGCGTCTTTAGCTGCAGCCTCGAAGCGAGCGTAAAATGTGTTCAGCTCGTCTGCCAGAGTCGCGTCCGCGTTCGTCATACCGGATGTTGGTGCTTTGTAGTCCGTTATTGTTCTCAGTCCCTGCCACAGGCTCCTAGAGTCACTCTGTTGAAGCTGTGACTCTAGTTTTCTCCCGTAGCGCTGCTTCGCCTCTTTCACCGCCTTCCGGACGTTATATGACGCAGCCTTGTACGGTTCCATGTCCCCCGATGCAAGTCCCGTGTTGTAGGCAGCTGTGCGAGATCTCAGAGCATCGCGGATGGTTTTATCCACCCACGGCTTCTGGTTGGGAAACGTTCTGATAGTCTTTTTCTCTACCGTATCGCCTGCCAGCTTTTCAATAAATCCCACAACCGCTTCCGTAAACACGCTGACGTCATCATCGGAGCTGTTTCTAAACATGTCCCAGTCTGCGTCATCGAGTGCGTCCTGTAACGCGGCCACCGATTGGTCCGTCCAGCGCGCGACCTCCCTCAGGACCGGAACTTCCTGTTTCAGCCTTTGTTTATATTTTGGCATGAGGAAAATGGCGGCGTGGTCGGATTTACCAAACGCTGGACGAGATTGTGCCTTGTAACCGTCTTTGACCGTGGTATAACAGTGGTCCAGTGTCCTTTCGCCCCTGGTGGGGCAGGTGATGTGCTGATAAAAGTTCGGCGCTGCGCGTTTGAGGTTGGCACTATTAAAATCCCCCGCCACAATGAGCGCAGCGTCCCGGTGTTGTGTCTGGTGCTGTGTGAGCGCCTCATGCAGCTCGCATAAGGCAGTTTCAGTGTCCGCTTGTGGAGGTATGTAAACGGCGCTGATTATGACCGATGTGAACTCCCGTGGAAGATAAAATGGACGACACATGATGGACAGTAGTTCCAGGTTTGGTGTGCAGGAGCGTGTAAGAGGAACAACGCTCGCGCTGTTGCACCAGCTGTTGTTCACCATTAAGCACACGCCGCCTCCCCTTGACTTCCCCGAGTCCCGCGTCCTGTCCATGCGGTGAACCGAGAAGAACTCGGCCGGCTGTATGGCGTGGTCTGGCACCGCTGGGTTCAGCCATGTCTCGGTGAAGCAGAGGAGATTGCAGTCCCGAATGTCTCTCTGGAACTTTATCCTGGCCCTGAGGTCATCCAGTTTGTTCTCCAGTGACTGGACGTTGGCGAGCAGGATGCTAGGCAGAGGTGTGCGGTGTGCACGGGCTCTCAGCCGGTTCCTCACGCCAGCTCGTCTCCCTCGGGTTCGTCGCTTCGCGTCGCGTCCATTGTTCTCCCTCAGGATCTCACTCGGCCAGCTCGGATCCGGAGTTAAAACCGTCGAATTGTAAGTACATTGTATACCAATAGAAACAAGAGTGTCTCTATCATACCTAATGTACTCAATGGTGGTGATTTTGCCGATTTTAAAACACTGAAAACTAACTTAAAAAACAAAAACAAAGAAAAGGTGGTCGGAGCAGTCGTGACGGCAGCCGACCTCACCGGCGCCATCTTGGATTGCATCAACATGACATTATTATGTAAATCAACATGACATTATTATGTAAATAATAATCACCCTGCTCTACTTTCAGTGCATTCAAATCCATTTGCAAAAGTATGTGCACCCATGAGGCATATATCCCTCTGAGCCTAAGCGTATCCATAGTTACGCCAGATATATCATATTTAATCCGTCTCAGAAACGGTGCGGAACTAGCAAAGAAACATCAGCGACTGTGAACGGAGATTAGCCTGAGCATTCTCGCGGTCTTTCTCGCTCAGCGTGATCACATACAGGAAGAGGAAAAGGAGCCAAGGATTTTTTCCCTCTTTGTGTTTCCCCTCCCTCCCTCCCTCCACACACACACTACACACTTCTTGCCTTTTGAGACACTTGAGTGCTATTGTGACTCCGTTCCCTGATTTTCTGCAGCTGGGTCTCACACACACACGGAGAGAGTTTAGCAGATGATGCTCTTGTACTCACCCTGTGAAGAGTTACCGTGTGCTGCTCCCATATAACCGTTTCCTCCATCGCTGCACCCTGTAACACACACACACACACACAAGGTCACTTCAGTGATACACAGCGAGTGTGTGCAGTGAAAGTGAAAAAGTAAAGAGTAATTCGTTAAAGCGTCGCTCATCACAACTTTTATTAAATTATACGATTTTTACACCGTGCCGTTTCCTCCAACTCCATTCTCTCACACACACACACACACACGCACACACGCACACAGTAACTCTCAAACGTATACAAAGAGACAGACACACTGCACCTTACTAACGTATGATTACTGATTAAGGTTTGTTCATGTGCAGCATGAACGTAATCAGTTCAATCACGAGATCATTAGATTAACTATGGAAAATACAAATGCAAGTTTTGTTTCCACACCAGTGTTATTAACCGTCAACCAGGGGAACTGAGTTTGTAGAAATGGTTAAAAATAATCTGCTGATCTTTAATGTAATCAGTGATATTATTTCAGGTTGAAGCCCACTTACATGGCTGTCTGTCTTGCTGTACAGCAGAACTCTCTGTCTAACTTATTAATATAAAGAAATCACATTCTGTAAGGTTGAGTATCTTACGCCTTGTTTACACCAAGTTGTACTTCTTTGGTGGTCAGACAAATACACGCCCTGTTCGGTAATCGGAGACAGGAATCACAGATGAGAAATGGAAAAAGTAGATCAGATAAAGATGAAGTTTTGTCTTAAAACGACTCCAGCGTGTTAAAATTCACTTATACCACTTCAGCGCTGTTATTTCAGCCAAAGTGAAAATATAACTTAATATAATTATATTAATATAAATATAAAATAACTAATCCCAGTAAAAAATATTCAGTTTGTCTTTTCTAATTAATATCTATTGGTGCAGGTGTTTGTTTAAATTGAGCGAGTAGTGCATTAGTAGAATAATTTTAAGTAGCTTATTAAACTGTTCATAACATCACTTTCACTCAACATTTAGATTTCACTTATGGTGCAGGTTAAACTTCAGGCAGAAATCTAAGGACTTTTTTTGTGGTAATTTTGTAGAATTGTACATTAAATTCCATTTTAAGCCAGTCTTGTGTGATCCTGTGACAAAATCTAGCTGGAAAGACAGACGGACTTGTTACGGGTCCGACGTATGAAACGTAAATTAAAATGGCGAATTCTGACCAATGTACAGACTAAACCTTTCATATACAGTATATACTGTACTTACATATAGATGTTTGACATCAGTTTCAAAATCTATTTAAAGCTTCGCACTTTTCAAAGAAAAATAATAGAATAAACCATAAACTAAAACAATACAATGTATATAAGTGCTGGGCCGCAACAACTAATCGATGAAAATCGATTACTAAAAACGTTGACAACGAATTTCATAATCGATTCGCTGTGTCATGCGAAGCGGAGACCTTTGATTATTAAAAAAAAAAAAACTTTAGTTGAGTGCGGAATGGAACGAACACACTCCGTCTCGTGCACTGATGCTAGCAGAGTTCGGCGCCTCATAGAAAAGGCGGAGCAAAAAAAAAAACGAGCCGATGTAGAGGAAAGATACATGACAGAGGATGCTGGGTCTTAGTGCTCGTCTCTTACTGGTATAATCAACATCCGTGCACGCGTTTACTACAACACTGTGACCACGTGTGTGTGTGTGTGTGTGTGTGTGTAAAACATGTTCCATTTTGTGTCTGTATGCGTGTGTACAGCGTGCATGTAAAGCAAAAGCAAGTCTCATTATAGACGTTAAAAATCCATGTTCTCTCTCTGCTCAAGTCTCAGCTAGGGTTGGGTATCGTTTTTTTTTTTTTTTTCGATACCGGTGCCAAATCGATACTTTGAAAACGGTACCGGTGCCAAAACCGATACTTTTAAGCCACAAAATTATAGTGGATGACTCAAGAATGAATTTTTATTGAACAAAAAATTTTATGCTTTAAATTGAACAATATATTAAAAGTTTAAAGTATATATGAATATGTAAGCTTCAAATTTTAGCAAATCTTTTGCAGAAATTTCACCATATTTGCCTTTTCTGTCAAAATACGACTCCTTTCCTGACTTATTGCCCTGCACAGGACATGAATGCAAGATTTGCATTTTGCTATTAACATTACATTATCCTACTACTAACCTGCGGAAAGGCTGCTGTCGGCATCATAATCGGTGACTCCTTTTTGCTACAGTTGATGTGACTGAGGCTGAGGGTCGTTCACACCGATAGCGCCAGCTGTTTTCCACAAACTGTTAAACATGGTGCCTCCCTCTGCTTTTAACTTTATTCCGTGTATTTATTCTGCTTTTAACTTTATTCCGTCTGCCCTCGAATGTTTCATTAGATTTGACGTGTTTCCGCCTTTACACGCAACTGCTGTAAAACATTTGCTGCACGTTGCGGTGCCGGAATCCTATCTTGTGAAATACAGCCACACTTTCGACTGTTTAGTTTTAGGCATTTTAACGAGAGTTGTTTACTTTAGCATGCTAAGCTATCGGTAGACCGCCTGCTGCCGTCAGAGCGAGTGTAACGTTAGTTGCTGCATTCACGCGCATGTCGGATGGTCTCTCATTTCCGGATAATTTGTGCTTTTCATTTTTTTATTTAATCTAATAAACTATTAATCTAGAGAACAAATATTTCAATCGACAGTTCAGGCATTTAAGTGGCACTGAAATGAGGCACCGAAATTCGCGTTCTGTTTGGGTCCGGTACATACCGGTTCTATAGGTACCGGTGCCGTATTAGCACCGGTTTTCGGTACCCAACCCTAGGCTTAGCCTGCTCTTTGCCTGCTGTGCACGTGCATGCGCGCGCGTCACTGGACACCATGCCTCAGACACACAGACCCCTCCTACTTACCTTCACACACAAACTGCTCTGTCACGATTCAAGGTTCCACTGTATATATTTGGCAGATGTAAAGCATACATGTCTATGTTTTTTGTGTTAGTCCATTTTATTATTATTATTATAATAATAACAGCTCAAGGAGCAACACGTATGTGCACTTTCTAAAGGTTTTAGTTCTGTTTTCGAATAAAGGGTTGGAAATTAATTGTTTTCTTGTTTTTGGGGTTTTATCCGACTAATCGTTAGTTGCAGCCCTATACAAGTGTATTTTAAAGGTCCTGTATTTTACCATTTTTATAAGACAGGTTTCTGAACGCCACCCATCTCCAAGTGTGTGTGTGTGTGTGTGTGTGTGTGTGTGTGTGTGTGTGTGTGTGTGTGTGTGTGTGTGTTCCAGCTGAAACACCCCTCACATTTTTCCTGCGTTAAACTCCTTTTATTTCATTGCCAAATTTTAACTGGGAAAAAAAATACATACAAAACTTTAGCCGAAGATCGGAGGATTTTAACAAGCGTACCATGTTTTGGTAACTTAACGATATAAAAATGCGTTTCTGTTGAAGTTTTGGCTTCTTCTTGAAGTTGTATTCACTGGCGGATCGACCGGTTCATCTCTCTTATAAATGTAATGTAGAGTTAAAACCAAAACCAAAAAAAAAAAAGAATCGTGATTCATAACTGAATTAATTGATCTGTGCGCTTTTTTAATTAAATCTCCTGAACTCTACAATCAGTGAGCTTTAAAGAGAAACTAGTGATGAGACATTTTTACCCGTGATGGTCAAACCCACAGCAGAAATTAACTTCCTGTTTCAGATCAGGTTTAAAAAGACATACAATAATGAAATGAACAAATAAACGGATCAGAGAGAATCAAAGAGCAGATTATGAATCCTATATAATAAGAGACCGTGTTACTCTCCACGGTGTCCTACATCTCACACACACACACACCATCTTTCCTGTTTTGTTTTTTTTATTTATAGGAAACGTGCGAGAGCGGATTTGTGAGTGGGATTACAGACGGGTATGTGCGTCTCTCTCTCTTAGCCAGTTGTGGACGATAAAATCCCACAGTGCATTAAATACACAATAAACCTGAGTGAATGAAGCGGATATTAAAATCCTGTAACTGTCTGTCGGATACAGAATTATAAAAGTCCAATCTTTCGGCAAACTGAAGGCGTTTTTCTAATAAATAAGTCGTTCTGGGCAGTTTGTGGAGACACTCACTTTCACTATTAAACATGACTCGATATGATGTAACTTCACTAAGAGTTTTTACGTGATCTCTGATCTGTAAAGTCGACAATTCAGCTCGAATCCTTCCAGGTGTTTATGATGTTTCCTAACCCAATTCAATTCATTTGAAATTTCCTTAGGATGACTAGTTTGACCCTTCTGAAATCAGACCATTTTTCTGACCCCTTCTGGTCTGATCCTGATTTTTACATTTATTTGTCACAAATCAGAGCAGATAGGTGTGAGGTACGGGTCTTGCTCACTGATCCCATCCTGAAATAACCGGATCTTACACTGCACCCTTTCTGATCAGTAGAATCAGTGATTCTGATCAGACTTAATGACTTTGGCATATAACGGCTATGCTAAGCTCTGGAATTACAAAACGGATTCGATTTGTAAAATAGTCAAATTCTTTGCATCTATGAATGTTTGTTAAACCGTACCCCGTTCAGCAACTGAGGCACTCCCAGATCATAACACTGTCTCCAGAGGCTTGTACAGTGGACACTATTCATGATGGGTGCATCGCTTCATGCGCTTCCCTTCTTACTCTGACACACACATCACTCTGGAATCAGAAATGCTCTCACCATCACTAGGTAACTGCATCATTCACTGCAGTAATTATTCAATGAAAGACTCTTAAATTAATTAGTGGTAGTTTAGTTTTTACATTTTACGGTGACGGAATCAGCATGCAATATCGTTGATGGAAAAAAAGACGAGACTAAAATGTGGTTTAAAAAATAAAAACCTAATAAAAATTTCTTTTTCTATCAACATTTAATTTTCGTCCCAATCCGCGGCGACACAGTGTTTATTCGTTGTGTTGCAAGCAGTAGTGTTTGAATGAAATGGCGCGGCGGCTTTTCTTTGAAGATGGCAATTGCACAATGGGGGCAATATGTGGCTGGGGGGCGTTTTAGGGCATAACACCTGTTCATGGCACGCAGCGTATCAGGTGTAGTTTGTGTTTGTAACACAGGATCATCGCGCACAGTCATCTTTAAATCTTCGTCATCACTGCGGTATTACTCGGACCAAAGACAAGAGATATTTGGGCCCAATTTTATGAGGCACCATAAATCAAACTTCACTCAAACAAACACATGAACACTCCGTGCGCAAACTCTCCTCACAGGTGTTGATACAATCACAGTGTTCATGTGATTGTATCAAGTGCACTTGATATGTAGTTGTTGTATGTCAGTGTTTCATGTGTGTGTGCATGAATGAAGTTTGATTAAAGTTGTGACGGTTAAAAACAAATATAATTGGCTGAAAGCAGATGATGAAAAGATGGTTTTAAAATGCTAAGATACTTATTTTGTGTAAAAAGACTGACTGTAGGGTTAATTATTAATAATCTTTTTGCTAAAATGTTACGTTTTTATTGACTAAAACTAGATGAAAATACTTATTGGTTCCTCCGACTAAAACTAGACGAAAATGTCCAGACATTTAATCGATTAAAACTTTACTAAACAAAAGTAGGACACAATTGACTAAATATGATAAAATATGTAAATAAAAACTATCAGGGACATATATCCCGGGACTAAGACTAAAACTGAAAATGACTTACAAAATGAATACTAGGCCAAACCTTTCATCTTTTCTTTTCACCTTTAGATCTTTTTATTATTATTTTTTTTTATTTATCATCTAGAGAAAATTTGGGCACATCCATAGTGTATTTAAGTCTCAATCAGTATTTTGAGGATCAGTGTCGATCAGTGATGATGATGATGAATTGCTGCACTGTGTGTTATTCCTCAACATAAACTCTGGTTGTGAGAAGTTGGTTCCTGCTTTAATCTTTGTCCTGCGTTTGTTTCCTGTGTTGTTTTCTAACACACCCTTGTTGACTTCCTCTTTGCCGTTTCCCCTCGAGGCAGACCAGATCAGAGTATTTGATCGTGGTTAAGCCGTGCCACCTGATTGATAACGTTACGAGTATAATTAATCTTCAGTCACGTTCATAATAGTACCTCCCACCGCCCCCTTTAATAAAAAGTCCTGTTATTGAGACGTGACGATCGGATCGTCGAGTATAAACCACTGATCCGCAGCGTCATCTCTTCCCTGCTCTCTCACACCCCTGGGTGAAAGTGTAAGCCTGTAGCAGTGCTATTTTTTAAACTGGGTCATCCTGCGTTGGAATGGAGAGGCCAAGAAGAAGCGACATGGAACATCACGCAGAGGAAGAGGAGTTGCACAGTAGTGGTGCAAACCCAGATGGTGCATTAAATGGGGCGCTAATATTTCTTCTCTCTCTTTCAGCAAGATGTATATTTTGCCATTTAATGTGTTAAAGGTCTTACAGATGTAGGGAAGCTAATCAGGTTATTTATAAACCTCATTTCCTCATGATTCAGTGCATGAACATTTCAGGCTCTGAGAACAAGAGTGCTAATTGAACTTTCTTAGGTCACTTTTCCTTTAGTGTTCTTTTTTTTATTATTTATTTTTAACAAATTCCTTTGGTGTAATGAATCCAAAACAAGAGTTAGAATAAGAATTATTATTATTATTATTATTATTATGTGAGCCTTCATCTTTAACCAGAGAGGTAAATATGATACTCAGCTAAACGTTGTGTTCTCACACCTGGTGTTAAAATGCATCCTAGGTGATACTAAATACAGGTCGTTTCCCCGACTTACAAACAATCGAGTTAAGAATTTCTGCAGATACTAACAAACCGGCGATCTACTTCTGGTTCAATCATAGAAGTCGTTCACGTGTATTGTACAAAATAATGTCTGTCCTGATGGTAAATAATCCTAATTTCCTAAAATTCGTAAAATACGTCTGGAAAGGGGACAGAAATTCAGGCCATGTCCACACACAGCCAGGTATTTTTAAAAACTGAGATTTTTCTACTTTGCTTTTTAAAATAATTCTGTCCACACGAAGACCGGGTCTCGTCCAAAACCGCCGTTGTTTATTAAAAATAGATTAAGCAACGTTAACAGTCACTGGTTTTCTGTGCGCAAGTCCAGCATTGCACAAAATATTCTCATAAACAAAGCTGACATCAAATCAAGGAGACTAGCACGCAGGCAATGACATCATCGGCACACGTGGTGATGTTACAACAAGCCAAAATCTCTGGAATTTTCAGCGACCAAAACTGCATTGCACGCCAAAACCACAGAGAAAAAATATTTTATATTCGTGGCAAAAGCTTACTTAAGAACAAATGTGACTTAGGAACGCGGTCCCAGACCGGAACTCATTCGTTAGTCGGTGACTACCTGTAATTAGACTTTTTTCCCCCCCTCTCCTGATGGCACGGCCGTATCCCAAGATGTTGATGACAGGATTCATGGGGCTTTGATTGTGAACGAGTGGTTCAGGGTTGCATGAGACAACATTTTCACACATAGACTGGTTCCACCACAGAGCCCAGACCTTAACCACCCTGAGACTCTTTGGGATCCGCTGGAGGAAGCTTTACGCAGAGGTCCAACTCTCACATCAATACAAGATCATGACGAGAAATTAATGCGAGTTAGAACCAACCATGGTGGCACTGGTAAAGTTTCCTTTGCTAAACTTCCCAGAACTGAAATCAACCACCAAAACATCTCAGATCTTAAAATTCCTATGGTTAAAACTAGGGCTGCAACAATTAATCGATAAAATCGATAATTATCGATAATGAAATTCGTTGTCAACGACTGCCGTTATCGATTAGTTGGGCTGCTCACGTTACTGAGGAGCGCGACCACAAGATGCACAAATACACACAGACACACACAGATACACAGTCGCTCGCGCAATGGAGGTTACAGAAGCGTTTGCAGGAAAATGCACGCGCCCCAAGTCCTCCAAGGTATGGGAGCAATTTACATTAAACACCTCTTATCGGGCGTTAAAATCGAGCGGTTTTCTGCCGTTCATAGTGTCCGGTGAGCGCGGATGAAGTGCTGAGGCTTTTCTACACATAGGAGTCAGTGAGTGTGTTCACATGGGCTTTGGTGACGTGCGTTTGTCCGGCTGTGCGGTTATACGGTGTCAAAAAAACGTTGCATGCAGCTTTTTCTTGGCGCTCAAATCCCAACGAACACAAGGAAAACACTTCTAGTGCGTTTTCTTCATGTTCATTTTACACTTCGGAGGACCGGATATATCCCATGATCCTACATGCTGTACAGAGGGAAATGCGGAAAAAGGGCAAAATAAACAAAGTGAACCCAGTAGCGGCGATTTGTTTTCTCTCTCTACGTCGCCGTATTACGAGAATGTCTAGTATAGCAAAATGGTGTGTGTGTGTGTGTGTGTGTATAATATATATATAATTAAAAAACAATTTTATTGAGACAACAAAAAAAAAAAAAAGAGATAAAATACACGAGAGGAATAATGTATAAACCATGAAAAGGATGTAGTAGACACTTCAATTAAAAATAATATCATAATCTAGTCTATTATTCTTCTTAAGTTGAATTAATTTAAGGGAATTTAAAAGTGAGGTCATTCTTAACAGCTGAATAGGTCAGTGTATTTTTATTTTTTAAACTATATATACACACACACACACACACACACACACACACACACACACACACACACACAGTCAACTTGCCATCTGCAATTATTGTTAAAAACAAAAATGTTGATTTACATAAAATAAGGTTTAAATGTCAAAATTAAAGATAATTAAACTATGTGGCTATTGCATTTTTTAAAGTTTACTTTTATACATAAATAATACCCTGATTTATGGTTTTATATAGTTAAGCAAAACATCAAATTAAAGCGCTTAGTTTTTTTTAAATCCGATTAATCGGAAAAGTTATCGACCAACTAATCGATTATCAAAATAATCGTTAGTTGCAGCCCTAGTTAAAACCAAACCTAATTTATTTCATTCAACTTCTATGCCAGCTAAAGCTAGAACTAATTTCCATAAGCTTAGATTTGGCAAGCTTAACGTGCTCTGCATCGGAAACCAACATTATGGTCCTGGTTTAACTCCTGAGCCACTAAACAACTGAAGCCAGCTGTCAGAAGATCACAGATTTGTTTTGTTACTTTGGAGTACTGAGAGCTACAATCAAGCAGGGTGGCTCTGGTTAAAGCTTCCATGTTGCTCAGAAATGGAACCAACATCCAGAAGCTCTTAGATCTGGCCTTCAAACTCCTAGAATTAAAAGCAAACATAGCTGATTTAATTATACGTCCATGTTGCTCAAAGGTTGAACTAAATTTGCCCATCTATAAACGTACTTAGAGTTATAACCAAACAAAGTGGCTCTGGTTTAGTTTCTAGGTCAACAAAAGCAGGAGTCAACTATAAGGAGATCTCAGATCTGGGCATCCTTAATTTCATTTCTTGGTCAAGTTCCGATGTTGCCCAAATGCTGGATGTATCTTGCAGAAGTTCTAAGATTTAAAGAACCCAGAAGATCCGATTTAACTTTAATGCTGCACAGAATTGGAATTAACTGGCAAAAAAAAAGAAGTTAAGATCAAATCATCTTTCAAATACCAAGGTCTAGGATTATCAAGGCCATGGTGGATCTAATGGATCTTTTATGATATTCAAAGCTGGATAGAAAATCTCAGATTCAGGCCAGAGCTAAAAACCATGCATAATAACTTCAGTTTCTCTGGTGGATCCAACTGGCAGAAAATCTGAGAAATAATATCTTATTATACCTTATTACTCCGTTTTTGATGTCAGCAGATGTTTTTTTATTTTTTTTGTTTCACTTTGATTCATTACATCACCTGGACCTACTATAAAGCCCATGTGTCAAAAATAGAGTCTCAGGGTCATGGATCTGATCCTCGCTCCCTCTGATCTGGGTCCAAAACCTGAACTCAGCGGGGCGAGCAGCGAGAGCGGCTGTTCGGGGCAGATAAAGCGGCACAGCTTGAAAAGTTTCCAGGTAGGAATACAAAATCCGCCATTGTTCATCGAACTGACGCTAATCTCCGTTAAGCTCTAATGCAGGGTGAGGAACCACGGAGCGGCAACAACAACGCCGAACACTGAATCAAACACCACTGAGAGAAACAAAACAATATAAACAAGCTGGTTTTTAGGAAAAAGAACAAACGAGAAACACACACACACACACACACACACACACACACACACACACACACACACACACACACACACACAGTAAAGCTCTTCATGCTGTGTGTATTTATATGTTAAACTTTTTTATTTTTTTTGGTCCTGAGCTGAAAGTGAAATTCAGTGCTGGGGTCGAAGGTCATGTGTGGGAGTTCCTTTTACAACCCAGAACCTTGATCTTGAACTGAAAGAGTCATGTGTTTCAGTAAAAGGTTCTCAAATGACACTGTCCATAAACAGCCATGTTACGACTAGTTCCCTGAAGTCTGTGTGAACACCATGCTGGATTCGAGTCCTGGATTCTGATTGATCGTTAACACCCCCTTCTCCTGACCAATCATTAACCACCATAAATAATTCAAACAATTATAATTTCATCATCCGATAATGTTTGTTTTGGACAATGCATCTGTTAACTAGCCCGTTAGGTGACGTGTTGTACTGAACATCGCTGATGATTACTCAATGGTTGGTAACATATGGTTAAGTAAGACATGTAAAATTTGCGCCAGAAAATATTGATTAATGCGACTCCAAATCGAAGGTTAATATTTACAGTAAACGCAGTTGTTTTCATACATTATTTCGTTTCTATGGAAATTAAATCGAGCCTGACTAAGGACCGTCTGTTTATAGCTGCTCTAACGTAAGAGACCAGAAACTAACTACATTTATAGATGTTCTACAACAATACAACAACAAAAATAATTATAAAACGCAAAAAAAACTTAACACATAAAATAAGCATGTGTCTCCTGGATGGAGTGAGCACCTGCTAGTTTTTATGCTTCCTGATTGGCAGCTGTCACATGACCGGTGAAGAACTTGTTGCTATGGCATCATCCAAGTCATTTAAAAGAAAATCTAATCACTAGCGATGGGAATCACCAGGCAGCGCCCGATACGATATCACACACGCACACACCTGTACTGTAAGTATCATGATTTTATAAAACATCCTGATTTCATCTTTTTTCTTACATTTTGGTACAATTTTAGGACGTTAAATAAAAATTTTAAAAAAGTTATCAAAACTCGAAAGGTTTTATGCAGCCAAAAGAAACATCCATGTTTTACTGCTTACAAGGTCTCGAGTGCGTGTTCAAGTTTTCACTACGTACACGTGTGAGTAATTAGTACCGTGTGCTGTTTTGTGTGTGTAATAGGTGGGTTTGACGTGAGCAATTTTTGATAATGTAACACCATAAAAATGCGTTTCTGCTGTTCCACTTGGCTGCGTAAGGGCTATTTGACCAAGAAGGAGAGTGATGGAGTGCTGCAGCAGATGACCTGGCCACCACAGTCACCGGACCTGAACCCAATCGAGATGGTTTGTGGTGAGCTGGACCGCAGAATGAAGGCAAAGAGGCCAACAAGTGCTAAACACCTCCGGGAACTCCTTCATGACTGTTGGAAACCATTTCAGGTGACGACCTCTTGAAGCTCATGGAGAGAATGCCAAGGGTGTGCAAAGCAGTAATCAGAGCAAAGGGTGGCTATTTTGAAAAAAAAAATAGAATATAAAACATGTTTTCAGTTATTTCACCTTTTTTTGCTAAGTACATAACTCCACATGTGTTCATTCATAGTTTTGATGCCTTCAGTGAGAATCTACCAATGTAAATGGTCATGAAAATAAAGAAAATACATTGAATGAGTGAAGGTGTGTCCTAACTGTAGTGCATGCATGCATGCATGCATGCATGCATACATACATACATGCATACATAGGCTGGGCGATATGGCTGAAAACTGTATCACGATATCAGTGTTTCATATCGGTCGATATCGATAGTTATTGATATTTTTTATGACCTATTTAAAATAAGGACCAGGAGATGAATATATTATATTTAAACATTATTTTAAACTTAACCTTCCTATGATCATAGTCCCATCAGTTATTAAGACAGAAATGTCAACAACCATGGAAAAATCAAATAATTAATATGTAAACACAAGTCTAAAGTCACAATGAACACTTAACAATTATCTAACATTTAAGGTGCAAAATTAAAAGAAAATGTAAGAAATGCTTAATAACGTGTAATAAAATAGTGCAATGCGTTTATTATATAAGATGCCTTTAGAGAAAACTACAACAAAAATATATTGTTGTAATACAGGTCCTTTTTTTGGGGGATTTCATGAGCTGTATGCCACAATCATCAATATTAAAACAATAAAAGGCTTGAACTACTTCAGTTGTGTGTAATGAATCTAAAATATATGAAAGGCTAATGTTTATCAGTACATTACAGAAAATAATGAACTATCACTATGCTAATTTTTTGAGAAGGACCTTTATATTTGAGTTTGATGTTAATTCACTGGCGGGCCACCAGGGGGCAATACCGCGCTGTATCAAATTCGGAGTATACTGTACTGTATACTATGTGTGTCGTGTCCACTGAATGCAGTAAAAGAATATCGTTTATCTCCATGCCTCCGTTTCTCACACAAAAAGCAAGTAATATTATAGATGTTAGTTGTGCATATTGATGCAAACATAATTATCATACCAAAGAATAAACTACCCATCAATGTGGCTAGTGAGACTAAAGTTATTACCCGACACAGCCGAATTTTATCCGCATTTGGCGGTTGGGCGGGTGCCAATGTCAATGCCATCGTCTCCGTTTATGCTTCCTGAATCGCGACCGTACTACTTCCGGGTCCTAGAGCCGGTCGCGGAGCGAGTGCGCATGTCAGCAACCAAACTAGCTTCTCGACCTCGGTTTTCTTCCAACAAAGAATAAAAAAATATCTCTATCAAACACATTTTTTAGTGATATCGATCACGTGTCATCGCGAAACATATTGTAAGCGTTTATTCGCCCAGGCCCATCATATACACACATACATACATACATACATACATACATACATACATACATACCTAAAGGATTATTAGGAACACCTGTTCAATTCCTCATTAATGCAATTATCTAATCAACCAATCACATGGCAGTAGCTTCAATGTATTTAGGGGTGTGGTCCAGGTCAAGACAATCTCCTGAAATCCAAACTGAATGTCAGAATGGGAAAGAAAGGTGACTTAAGCAATTTTGAGCGTGGCATGGTTGTTGGTGCCAGACGGGCCGGTCTGAGTATTTCACAATCTGCTCAGTTACTGGGATTTTCACGCAGAACCATTTCTAGGGTTTACAAAGAATGGTGTGAAAAGGGAAAAACATCCAGTATGCGGCAGTCCTGTGGTCGAAAATGCCTTGTTGATGCTAGAGGTCAGAGGAGAATGGGCCGACTGATTCAAGCCGATAGAAGAGCAACTTTGACTGAAATAACCACTCGTTACAACCGAGGTATGCAGCAAAGCATTTGTGAAGCCACAACATGCACAACCTTGAGGCTGATGGGCTACAACAGCAGAAGACCCCACCAGGTACCACTCATCTCCACTACAAATAGGAAAAAGAGGCTACAATTTGCACGAGCTCACCAAAATTGGACAGTTGAAGACTGGAAAAATGTTGCCTGGTCTGATGAGTCTCAATTTCTGTTGAGACACTCAAATGGTAGAGTCAGAATTTGGCGTAAACAGAATGAGAACATTGATCCATCATGCCTTGTTACCACTGTGCAGGCTGGTGGTGGTGGTGTAATGGTGTGGGGGATGTTTTCTTGGCACACTTTAGGCTAAATGCCATGGGCTACCTGAGCATTGTTTCTGACCATGTCCATCTCTTTATGACCACCATGTACCTATCCTCTGATGGCTACTTCCAGCAAGATAATGCACCATGTCTCAAAGCTCGAATAATTTCAAATCGGTTTCTTGAACATGACAATGAGTTCACTGTACCTAAATGTAGGGCTGAGCGGTATACCTTTTCATACTGAACACCGGTGTTTTAAAAAAAAAAATTATATTAATTTTTCATGTACCCCAATACCGGTGAGTGTGTGCGTACACAGCGTCGGGAACACAGAGCGGTGGAACGTCCTGCCGCAGGACATTGTTTGAGAGGGGGATTGTTTTGCGTGATACCAAACAAGCTGTATGCATCTGCATGAGAGCGGTGGAAGTACGGCCTGTGTGTGTTGAGCGGTGAACAGCATGGACGAAGAAAATGTCACAAAGAGGAACTTCTTCCGAAAAGAGGAGCCGTTTCGGTTGTGTGGAAATACTTCGGTTTTAAAAAAATCTGACGATCAAACGACCATCATATGTAAATGTTGTCGGGCTAAAGTTGTAGCTGCAGGAGCCTCCCACACTAAAATTAATACCCCTTTCTCACCTGTGCAGTTTGACTCACGGTGAGATGCGATGTTGGGCACCGTGAGTTGCCGTGATTGCCCGCCGACGTTCTGCTGGCGTTCCGAGAAATTCGCCAAGGTCCGCAAACTTCCGGGCGGAAAGATGGAAACGTACTCACAACGGCAAAAACTCACGGTGAATCATAATGAACTGTATTTACGGCCACCGCGCGAAACCGTGTCAGTGAGATAGGGGTATAAGCAACCACAGACCTTTTCCAGAACATGTCGACAAACATGCAAGTTTTCAAGTTAAACTTCTTTTATATTTTAAATACTTGAATACTACCTGGTTGGACTTGAAGTAATATTAATGTTTCGTTCCTTTTGTATTTACCCGTTTCAGGTAATTTGCCTTAATGAAAGTCCAGTGGATAAAGTTTTCATTTTGCAGTTACAAGAGACATATTGTTTACATTATAGCCAGCTTAAAGATGTTTTCAAGTTGCAAAACTTGCACAATAAAGTGGTGTGTATTTTGACTGCAAGTCATGAATTCTGATTTCTTCACCTCATTACAATTATGAGTGCCACCGTCACCTCTTTGTGAACAGCAGCATTTTGTGAGACCAGTCAAACCTGGATTAATACTAATCTGGTCAATGTAAGCCAATATACTGCAGTAATTATTCTCTAATTTATTAGGAAATGGGGTTAACACCTAATCATGCATGGGAAAAAAAAAAAACAGTCAAATACAGTGACATGGATATAATTTTGAAAAATACAGTGACATAAATTTTTGGTCATACCACCGAGCTCTACTAAAATGGCCCCCACAGTTACAAGATCTCAACCCAATAGAGCATCTTTTTGGGATGTGGTGGAACGGTAGCTTCGTGCCCTAGATGTGCATCCCACAAATCTCCATCAACTGCAAGATGCTATCCTATCATTATGGGCCAACATTTCTAAAGAATGCTTTCAGCACCTTGTTGAATCAAAGCCACGTAGAATTAAGGCAGTTCTGAAGGCGAAAGGGGTCAAACACCGTATTAGTATGGTGTTCCTAATAATCCTTTAGGTTAGGTGTGTGTATATCATATTTGTGTGTGTGAGTGAGTGAGAGATTATTAGTCTCGACGTTTGATCCGGAGGGGAGCATCAGGCAGCTGAGTGCGGATATTCTACCTGCAATGCCGATCAATTATTGATAATGTAATCATGCCAGACCCCGAACACACACACACACACACACTACAAGGTAAAACTGAAGCGGTTTCAGGACTCTTTGATGGCGGTTCCTCTGGTGTTCTGACCCTCTTATTGTTTCTCTGAGCAGGAAATGACATCACGTCCGCTCTCACACGGGAACAAACGCACAACATGATGTCTGGATCGAGGGGTCAGAAAAAACACTTCGTCAGAAACTCCTTAACTGGACTCCACAGACACTCTCGGTGCAGAAGACTCGTTATTTAAAGGTATAAAATAATATTTCAGCTATTTATCAGCGTCATGATGTTTTAAATTCCTTCCTAACTTGAGAACTTGGAGGGTTCTCCTCGGGGAACACGGAAACAAACACGAGCGGTTAACCGAGAGCGTGTCCACTGATTTCCTGCTGCAGTTTGTTTAAACGATGCTGATTATACAGGACAGGAAGTCGCCACACGCTGTGACTCAGAACAGAAAGGGCATTTCCTGTTTGTGGGGCATAAATTTTTTCATAAATCAAACAACCACAACAAAGTCACAAAAACATAAAAAAAAGTCTAAATTAAGCTTCTTTAGCTGCACTGATGATAAAATATATATAATTACTAAAAAAAAAAAAAAGAAATATTTCTTATTCTCTCTTTCTTACAGTTGAATATAATCAAAGTCTGAATAAAGGTAGCTTCATTTAGGTTCATGATGGACGGAGACACTTTTGCATGAAATGAAGAGTTTCTTCAAACATGGAATAAAAAGCAAAAATGTGCATCGCAAATGGAAGAGGCTGGGATTCAAACCCACAATCAAGACTTTACCCACGATTTCGTCGACAGGTACGAAATGGTGGTCTGGGTTTCGGTTTCGCCGGCTCGTGATCAGGGTTTCGGTCTCCAGGAATATTATGTGCTTTGGTTTCAGGCTGATAGTCAGGGTTTAGTTTTTTTTTTGTGGTTGGGGTTTCGGTACTTGTGCCAGCTGATGTTCAGGTGTCCAGTTAGGGCGTCTGCGCTGACTGATATTCGGGGTTTAATTTTTTTTGGGTCATTATTATCTGCTATTATCTATTCCGTCGTCGCCGCCTGAGCAGGCTGATGGTCGGGGTCTCGGTTTGGCAGGTGGGATTTCGGCGCTTGTGTCTATTGACGGTCGGGGTGTAGTTGTTGGTCCATATTTTGGGATACTAGGGTTTCGGTATCGGCACAGGTGTTTGCTGAACCTCTTGGTTTCCCCATCAGTGTTGGGCGATAGTTTAGGTTTCGGCGCCCAAGCAGACTGTCGGGGGTTTTAACTAGGGCTGGGCGATGTGGCAAAAAAGTAATCTCGATAGTTTTTCCCCATATTGAACGGTAACGATATATATTTCGATATAAGCTGTTAATGCTGCCAGCTTTAAAAGAGAATCCCAACAATGACTGAAGCCACAAAAATTAAAGGGTTCATTAAATTATATTTTAAAGTGTAGTTTATTAACAAAAACACATGACAGATTTGGCCTTAAAATTTAAGATACTACAGGCACATGCTCAGAATCTTTACAAGGCAAAGATTTTTATAAAAAAAAATACTTGTTTGTGATGATAAAAAGTATCTTGTGATGATATATTACAATTTTTGAGATTTTTAAACAATAATGAGAAACAACATTTAGACCACACACACTAGGGCTGTCTTTTTATCCCACAAGTCAGAGTTAAATGAAGGCTATTTCACACGGCCCCAATAAACTGACATAATGGCTTAAGCATGCAGTGACAACAAAAATGGAATTAATTATGAGAAATAATCACGTTATTTATGTAGAACAGATGCATTACTCACTTTTTAAAACACTAACGCCATGTAACACGCTTATATTTATTAAATAGCGTCAAGCAGGTCTAGACGATCATTTATTTATTTATAACTGCCTTTACAACGCACAACCACACGCAAATTTGTGTTTTAGGGTAGTGTTCATACAACAGCATTTTCTAAATTATGCAGTTAAACGTGATAGCCTTAAATGCTGTGAAATCGTAGGATATGTTATAAATCCTCATAAGCTGTTTTAGCACTGAAAACTTTAACTTTAGCAGATGCTTATATTTTGCAGATGCAGCGATCAATCTGGACCAGGACAATTTCACTTTTAGTATATAGTTGGGTACCTGCTAGGTGATGTATAGTTCATATTTGCTTGGCCAGAATGGTTTAAGCCACCAAAATAACGTTTTATTGATAAACTGCGCAGCATTCGCCAGCGTGAACACGCCCGTTAGTAACGAGGCAAATAAGGAGCTAAACTTCAGCCGCAGAATGAGACGCTGCGCAATAAGCAGCCAAACGAATCGGAAGCTTCGTAAGGGGGACAGCCCCACTGCTAGCCCTGCTAGTTGATGGAGTAGCATCGGCCCGCATTTTCATGCTCTCTGTGGTCGTTTGGGTGATGCGTTCATATAACGGAATTCGGGCTACATTGTTTGTCGACAATCTTTGGATAATAACTCGAGGTTAGATTCACTTTCGTCGCTGCTTCCACTCTTTTTTTTTTTTTTTTTGTCGTCCTGGTGTTTGCTTTGCAAAGTGCGGTAGGAAATTAACTTTGACGTGACAGAGACAGAGATCCCTGAGGCAGAGTTTCAAGAAGGAAGGACTCTCCGGCAAGACGTCGCTGCGCGCTTTAGAAGCCATTTTCACTCTGTGCTCCGGTACTGTCTCTAGACCGCAAGTTTTCACGCTTAATCGTCGCTGATGAGTACTCATGCACATCCCTAATAAATATCGAGCAAAAAATGTCTAGAGTTTATCATCGTTGTTAAAATAAATTAAATCGCGATTCAATATGATATCATTTATCGGCCCAGCCCTAGTTTTAACACCGTTATTAACTGATGGTCGGTGTTTGAGCATTGGTGCCATCTGACTGTTTTGAGAGGGTTTTGAGGTCGCTACGGCGCTGGACTGCTGATCAGAAGGTGCTAGGTTCAAATCCCAAAACCATCAAATTGTTACTGTTGTACCATTAACCCTCAAATGTTTAGATGCAAAATTACGAGTCGCCCTGGATGAGGCTGTCGACCAAAAGCCATAAATGTGGGTCATAATGGCATAATGACAGTCAGGGTTTCGGTATCAGTTATAGATTTTATCATAAATAATAAACTGTCAGACAGAGGACATGCTGATAAACTCCCTCAGCACAGACACGGGAAAGTCCGGTGTGGCCTGATGTTGCAGTTGTGTGTCGTGTCTCACTCGACCGTTACGTAACTCCTAACTTTAACACACACCTTCAGCCAAATGACGCTGAAATAAACGCTTCGTAACCTCTCTTTTAATCGACACGTCCACGCTGTGAATGAAAACGTCTCTCTGTCTCCCTCAGTACCACTGTGACATTTGATCAGATCGGCGCGTGACCTTCTTCAGGACAGAAACCTGCGCTATAGCATTTCCCTGATCCGGATGCACGGAGATTAAAGAGCTGTAAAGACGGAGAGAGTCTACTTACAGGTCAGCCTTTGATGAGGTTATTCAGCGCTGAGCGACATCGGCTCACCACACACGCGTTTAATAAATCCAGAGAGGAAAAAAAAAAAAAAAAAGACAAGTGTCCCGTACAGATCCTGCGTTAGAACAGCATCCAATGAGTCCGCGAGAGATGCATCTTGCAGATAAGCTCAAACACACACACACACACGAGAGGATATCCCGTCGCACTTCAGCACATGTGTACACACACACACGAGAATCCTGACAGGTCTGTAAAGATGGATTCAAGGGCGTGTGCGCGCGCGCACTTACGAGACGGCGTGAGCATCTGTAACGCTATCTGTAACTGACGGTACGATGCAACTCGGTGCTGCAACACACACACACACTACTGCAACCCCTCCCCCGAACATGCGCACACCCACATAGGGACACACACAAACCTGCAGCTCAATCTGCAGCAATGCAGCCCACCATACACACACACACCTGAAGTTAAAAATGGGACTTTTTGTTTTTTCCTTTATACATCAAGCATTTCTGACAGTGTGAACACGACTAAACTAAATCTCCAAATTAGTTTTTTTCCCCCCAAACTAAAAATATATTTGTCTTGTGTTATGTGCTGTGTAATGAATCTATATAGCTTGCTCATGTGTGTGTGTGTGTGTGTGTGTGTGTGTGTGTGTGCGCGCGTGCGTGCGTGCGTGAGAGAGAAAGAAACGTAGGAATTACAGCTCTTTAAGACGTAGCCGCCTCTTTTTCAAGGGACCAAAAGTGATTGGACAATTGACTCAGAAGGCTGAAAATAAAAATAAAAACAACAAGGCTGCATGGTCTCTTCCCTCGTTAACCTGTCAATTAAGCAGTTAAAAGGTCTGGAGTTGATTCCAGGTGTAGCGTTTGCATTTGGAAGCTGTTGCTGTGAACACACAACATGCGCTCAAAGGGGGTGAAACAGACTATCCTGTGGCTGAAAAATATCCATCAGAAAGATAGCAGAAATGGCCAAATCAACAGTTTGGTACATTCTGAGAAAAATACACTGGTGAGCTCGGGAACTCAAAAAGGCCTGGACGTCCACGGAAGACAACAGTGGTGGATGATCGCAGAATCCTTTCCATGGTGAAGAAAGACCCCTTCATAACATCCACTCAAGTGAAGAACACTCCAGAAAGTAGGTGTATCAGTATCTAAGTCTACCATAAAGAGGCGACTTCATGAGAGTAAATACAAAGGATTCACCACAAGGTGCAAATTAATCAGCCTCAAAAATAGAATGGCCAGAATTGACTTTGCCAAGAAACACCTGAAGAAGCCAGCCCAGTTCTGGAACAGCATTCTTTGGACAGATGAGACTAAGATTAACCTGTACCAGAATGATGGGAAGAAGAAAGTTTGGAGAAGACTTGGAACAGCTCATGATCCAAAGCACACCACGTCTTCTGTAAAACATGGTGGAGGCAGAGTGATGGCATGGGCATGCATGGCTTCCAATGGCACTGGGTCACTTGTGTTTATTGATGATGTGACAAAAGACAGAAGCAGCCGGGTGAATTCTGAAGTGTATAGCGATATACTTTCTGCTCAGATTCAGCCAAATGCAGCAAAGTTGATCGGACGGATACAGATGGACAATGATCCAAAACATACTGCAAAAGCAACCCAGGCGTTTTTGAAAGCAAAGAAGTGGAATATTCTGCAATGGCCGAGTCAATCACCAGATCTCAACCCAGTCGAGCATGCATTTCACTTGCTCAAGACAAGACTTAACGCAGAAAGACCCACAAACAAGCAAAAACTGAAGACAGCTGCAGTAAAGGCCTGGCAAAGCATCACAAAGAAGGAAACCCAGCGTCTGGTGATGTCCATGGGTTCCAGACGTCAGGCAGTCATTGCCTGCAAAGGATTCTCAACCAAATATTGAAAAGTAACATTTTACTTAGGGTTATGTTTATTTGTCCGATTACTTTTGAGCCCCTAAAATGAGGAGTGTTTGTGTAAAAATAGTTACAATTCCTACATGTTTAATTGTATATTTTTGTTCAACCCCTTGAACTAAACCTTAAAGTCTGCACTTCAATTCTGTTGTAGTTGTTTAATTTCAAATCCAATGTGGTGGCATGCAGAGCCCAAATCATGACGATTGTGTCACTGTCCAATTATTTTTGGGCCTAACTGTATATATACATGGAGGAAGACAGACATGTTGAGAGAGAGAGAGAGAGAGAGAGAGACGGGTGGATAGGTAGAGCGTGAGACAGAAACAGAGTGAGACAATTAGAGAGAGGACATAGTTGTACGAGATGAACCTTTAACACTGTCCCCCATTTGTCTCTCTCTGGAATAAATCTCCTTTTATTTATGCAGTAGATCTGCCCCGTGTGGGGTAACAGCAGGTGATGTAACGAGTTCCAGAGAGGGACGTTGGCCTTCATCATCAGCTGTAGGTGTTCTCCCGTCCTCAACAAAGGCAACTACTAAACTACAAGAGCAGAATGCGCGTGTGTGTGTGTGTGTGTGTGTGTGTGTGTGTGTGTGTGTGTGTGTGCCCGCGGTGAAACACACAATCTGGCAACACCGTGCTCGGGATTAAAACAACGACAAACAAACTACTTCTGTTATATCTCAAGCGGATAAAAGACTTCATGGTGGGCGGAGCCACTTCGATTTCATTCTGATTAAATGCTTTGAAGACGCACATCTGATCAGACCGTCTATTTAACCTCGGCTGATACGTACAGGAGGAAACGCCGACGCGGCCGGACCCGGATCTCCGGTGTGAGTAACAGACGACTGCAGTTTTGTCTGAAACGTCGGCGCAAACTTGAGGAAATACGTGACGGGCGTTAATCTCTCCTCTCACGTCCTTCACCTTCAGCGTCAATAAAAAACTCTTTGGCTACGAAGTCAGCGCGATGACCGTGTGTATGATTAGCAGCGCAGTCTGCAATCTGTTACACAGCACCCTCTCCCCATGACACACACACACACAACATTACTTTGAGTGTGTGGTGGCAGGTCAGTGACAATAAGCAGAGCCGAGGCCACAGGGGCCTTAAATCAGCGCCGCACCGATCCAATGAGAAGCCAGAGCTTTATCTACACCACTACTCCTGTCCACACACACACACACACACACATATATATATATATATATATATATATATATATATATATATACAGAGGGCAGGAATGTGCTGATAAGCAGCCGAGGCCCTGAGTGTGTTTTTCCTCTGATAACGGACAAGTCAAAGCCCTCGCTACCAAAACCTGCACTCTACACCGTTACTATACATTATATACACGTGTAAGAGTATAAGTAGATTCATTTATGTTATCATTTTAAAACTACTTGTTTTGAGGACGCTTTTAAATGGTGTATGTTAACATAAACGCAGTTGCTAGGCAAAAAATAAATAAAAGAGAAAATCTGGACACTTGACTAGTTACGCGGTAGCTAAAGTCAGCGTTCTGATTCTGAATTTCCTTTCTACACAGGAAGTCCGTGTAAGAGCAAGCATGCAACAGTGTTTTAGATGCACGTGAGCGTTCTAGATGCGACACGCTGCTGTAGGTCCGAGGACGAGATTGACGACGTCGCGTCTAGATGGCGATCTACTTCAGTCCTCGGGTGCGACCGACTGCCGTATCCGATTCGATCCGAGTACGCTGTATCGCTCTCGAGAACAACGTCCTCTCCTTTGGCTGCTCCTGTTAGGGGTCGCCATTGCGGACCGTTTGTCTCCAACGTCACACCATTGTAATCTGTCCCCACTAACTTTGTCCCCTACCTGCACTGACCCTCTAATCCTGTCCATTCTTGGAGCTCAAAAAGCAAATGAAAGCATCTTCAACTCCGCCACCACCAGCAACGGTTGTTGTTCCTTTTGATCTTCACGTGCAGCAGCTTGGTGCACAGTTGCTCTTCGGGTTATTGTGTTTTATTTGTTTAATACTTTTTTGCTTTTATCTATTTATAAGTCAGTAAAGTCTGCCCTTTCAAACCATGCGTTTTGAAAGAGTTATCTTCATTAGTTTAAGCAATTTCCCTCTGGGATTAATAAAGATCTTTGAATCTTGAAAACGAACCAGACTCTGGAGTCTTTGGAAATGATCCATGTGAGGAAACCAATTGTCTGTCTGGACATAGAGCAAGCGAGCGAGTAGGCAGGATAACCACGCGAATTAGTTTAAGGACTCTCACAGAAGGGGAGCAAGGGAAAAACCCAAATTTAACCCGCGTCCTATAAACACACACTCGAATCAGAAAGTAAATCTGCACCGACATGCGTGAACTCAGTGACTAAGCTCTATGCGGTTTGTTTACTCCTCTTATACTTCCGGGTTCGCGCCCGCATTACTTCCGGGTCCTAGTGCCGGTCGCGGAGCGAGTGTGTGTGTGACAAATAGTCTTTTTTTTTTATTTAATTTTTGTTTAATATTTATTTTTATTAGAAAAAAAAAAAAGAAAAGAAAAAAAAAAAAAACAGGCAAGCCAAAGAGAATATTTAGTTTAAAAGATGCTCTTGTTTTAAGACACTATTGATGAGTGTATGGTTACATGTAAATAAAAAGTAATGTTTGAAAGTAATTCATATTGTGTTGGCAGGTTTATAGTAACAGCAAACCAGAAATCAGAATATCTGCTGAGGGTTTTAAGTCATTCATAGTGTTTTGAAGTCTAAATATTTGTAACTTCCTTGACATATAGTTTCTTTTTAGCCTGAATTAGATTTAATTACATCAGACGAATATCTATTACCTGTTTATTTTAGTATGATTACATATAAATAAATAATTAAAAAAATAGGCAATAATAATAATAAAAAAATGCATTTCTCTAGGGAAATGTTATATCGCAAGAAATATCGTTATCGCATTATTCAACAATATCGCATATTTTCCTAATATCGTGCAACCCTAATACACACACACACCTCATGTGTTAATATCCGGATTACACCGCAACGCCTCAAGGACGGAATTTAATTCCTGGGAATTTAATACCACTGTGACCGGAACGCCACGAAAACCAGAGAAGGTGTTTATTCCCCGTAAACAAACTCCACGCCGGATTCCTGACGAGAGATTTAGTTTTAATATAAATTTAAATAATGAATTAGATGGTAATATCTGTGTTAATAAGGCGTGATAAAGGTCTCACGTGTACAGCTCGAGAAATGACCAGGGTGTAAAAATGAACCTGTCGGAATTTCTTAAATGCATGATGAGAAAACACACACACACACACACACAGTAAACCACAATGGTGTTTAACTGTACAACAATGAGGCCTTTCAGCAGGAGGTCCTAGTGTGGGAAGGGGTGAGTGTGTGTGTGTGTGTGTGTGTGTGTGTGTGTGTGTGTGTGTGTGTGTGTGTGTGTGTGTGTGTGTGTGAGAGAGAGAGGGAAAGTGAGAGTGACAAAAAAAAAAAAAAAAAAAAACACTAACATTCCCAGTCTGATTCATGCTTCCTGAAATCATGTGATTCCAAAATACACATTTAAAGGGCACCGTGATAAAAGGGAAACACTTTCAGGACTGTCCCCCCCCCCCTCACTGGCAGGTCACATGACTTGTTTGAAAGGAATTCCTGAGCTTTCACACGCCGCCGAGGTTTACGCTGGACCGAGCGTAATTAACGAGCCGTTACTACCAGCTGCAGAATTCCAGCATTAAAGTATCGCCTAATTAACACACACACACACACACACACACACACACACACACACACACACACACACACACACACACACACACACTTCTCTGTCCTTAGAACTTTGAAGTGCCTCATCGTCCTGGAATCGGCTGTAACACACCATAGTATTTTTAGACGTCTTTGGATTTGTAATCAAATTTTATTACACGTTCTACACCTACCTTGGCAGCAGAAGTGAAACCGTGGCAACTGCCTGTCAATTAAAAAAAGGACACGCCCACAGGCAAAACAAGCACCGAGCGTGTGATCTGAAAATGGCAGATGAAGCCGAGGGTAGAAGTGACCACCTTATCTATATTACCTGAGATTATAACCGATCATAAACAGGCCAGGATTTTCTTTTTTTACATAATTAAAAGATAAAAAGAAGATGAGTAAATCTTTCAGCACAAACTATATTTAAAAAATATTGCTTATAGATATGTATATTCATGGACTATTCAAGGAATTCCCTCAGATATAAAACGGTTTATGAATTTTATCTGGAAAATAATAATCATTACGATCGTCATGGTGTTTAAGGACAGGGTGGCCGGTACTTGGAACAGGCTAAATAAACAGACGGTGGAATTGATGGACAGATAAATGGATGAACGCTTTATGGATCCATACTGCAAATCTGTCCTGTCACAGCAGATAAACCACACACACACACACACACACACCCCATTAGGACGCCCTGAAATAACACACCAACACCACAGATCCTGCCCCGACACCACCGTCACGACCGGGATGTCCGTAATCACCATCATTACTGCACCACGCTGCAAACACACTAATAAACACACCAGTTATTAGCCGTAACTGTAAACACACATCCTGTGTTAATGACACACCAGGTGAGACGTCCCGGGAGTCCATCAGACTGTCTGGATGTGAGGTAAATAACGTCTGTGTGAGGTCTGTAATCTACTGAAGCTCATCTCAGGTTTGGGTGTGTGTGTTTACTCCGTCACCATCCTGCTCGAATACTCAAACCTCAGAAACCTGAAGAGTCAGCAATCAGGATGGATTTCATCATTACTCATGGAAATCTAAACAAATCAGATGACATGAGCTCGAGAAAAAAGGAAGAAAAAGAGATTTACTGAGACAGGTGAGAAAGAAACAAAAGCACACACCACACAACTCGACCCCAGTACTATCGCACTTAACAGTTTGCCTATTTGCCTCACAAGTTCGCCTTTAATTCTGACATAATTCTGAGGAAAATTTATAATAATTCTGTCTCATAATTCTGATGCATTTTCTCATAATTCTGACTCCTCCTTCATCACCAGTTGCTTTAGCTCAGTGGTTCTCAAACATTTGTCATTCCCCACTTAAGGGCCAGGGGTAGCTCAGTGGTTAAGGCATTGGACTACGGTTCGGAAGATCCCAGGTTCAAACCCCACAACCACCAAGTTGCCACTGTTGGGCCCTTGAGCAAGGCCCTTAACCCGCTCAGATGTAGAATGAGATAAAAATGTAAGTCGCTCTGGATAAGAGCGTCTGCCAAATGCCTAAATGTAAGGGGGTGGGCGAATTTTCGAGCCCCACTTGTCAACAAAAAGATAACGAAATCGGCCAAGTTTACTGTTTATTGAAATATCAATTTCTAAACCAATAAGATCAAATAACACCAAGTTCAAAACAGATAAAATGCACGTGGGTGATTCCATCTCAAATCAACCAGTGGAAGAGAAATTTTCCACCATCACTTCTCAGATTTTGCTGATTTTTTCACCAATTGTTGGAATTGGCATGACACTCCCGCTCATAAAAAATGGCAGCCATCTTGATTTTTGGCCTTGACGCGTTTCGAGACGTGCCACGCCCCTTTTTGAAATCCTCTTTTCCTTGATAACTCACTTGCTGTACATGTCATATGGAGATGAAATTGGGTAAATTTATGTAATTTTTCATGTAGATTCAGATTCTGCAATCAGAATTTGGCTAGCTCTTGTGGTTATGGAGATATTTATGAAAAAAGTTTTTTGGGGGTACCCCTTTCCGACCCCCCAGAACCCAAAGTCTGCATGTATATATGTTACTCAAAAAATAGGGGTTACTTCACATCACCTCATCTTGAAAATAAATAAAAACCAGGTGTGTTATGCCCTGTTTTATAGAAATCATCAAAAATTTATTGTCCAGGTTTTGCAACATTTTATGATTTGACACAGAAATGTACAGCAATATCTGTAGAATACTTAATGCATACTCATAAAATCTGCACTTTTCAAAGTGAAAGTTACCTCAAATTCTTCTGTAATGCATATCTAGTCAAAGACTGATAATGAAGTTATTCATCTCTCTACACTGAAATGACCAACCACAGGTTTTATTTCATCACCCTGGGTATCTGATTCTGGAAGAACAAAGCCCACAAAAATGAGTTCATGGAATAAGACCAAAAGGATACATGTACATGTAGGAGACCTGTCAATTTGCAGTGACAAATAATATCAACTAGGAAAGGCATGCACTTTGTAGCTACCAAAATCATTTTGATAGGAAATGCCTCCACAAATTTGTAAAAAGTTTATAATTCTTGTACTAGCTGGCTGCATGCACCATCTAAGAAGTAATGCACATGATTTAAATTTGGTAGAAGAACTTTCAGTGGATTCATGAGAATCTTAATAAACTTGGGAATAGCATTGCGTTCCCTTTCATTACTGACAACACAAAAACTTTTGCAACTTAGTGAACTATCGTTTTTCACTACCATCCCTATAGTAAACCACGAAGGGATGCAGAATCACCTGGGATGTATCCCAATGAAAATCCTGAACAGCATCCTGACAAATGAAAGAATAGCTTTCGGCAAAATCCATGAGGATAACAGCCTCCTCTCCAATGGGACGTTTCTCTTTCAGTTCTTTCAAATAAGCAGCTTGGGCCTTGGCTGTATAGTGATGAGCTCTGCAGGAGTCACATTTTTCACTCATAATAAGTCTCATAATTAGGGTTGTGTACCGAAAACCGGTGCTAATACGGCACCGGTACCTATAGAACTGGACTGGACCGAAACAGAACGCGAATTTCGGTGCCTCATTTCGGTGCCTCATTTCGGTGCCACTTAAATGCCTGAACTGTCGATTGAAATATTTGTTCTCTAGATTCATATATTTTTGTAGATTAATAGTTTATTAGATTAAATAAAAAAAATTGAAAGCACAAATCATCCGGAAATGAGAGACCATCCGAGATGTGCGTGAATGCAGCAACTAACGTTACACTCGCTCTGACGGCAGCAGGCGGTCTACCGCTATATTAGCTTGCTAAATTAAACTTTCGTTAAAATGCCTAAAACTAAACTGTCGAAAGTATGGCTGTATTTCACAAGAAAGGATTCCGGCACCGCGACGTGCAGCAAATGTTTTACAGCAGTTGCGTGTAAAGACGGAAACACGTCAAATCTAATGAAACATTCGAGGGCACACGGAATAAAGTTAAAAGCAGAATAAATACACGGAATAAAGTAAAAAGCAGAGGGAGGCACCGGTGTTTTCTTGCGGACAACAGCTGGCACTATCGGTGTGGATGACACCAGCCCCAGTCATACCAACCGTAGTAAAAAGGAGTCACCGATTATGATGACGTCAGCAGCCTTTCCGCAGGTTAGTAGTAGGATAATGTAATGTTAATAGCAAAATGCTAATCTTACATTCATGCTAACAAATAGTCAAACGATTTGTAAAATACTAATGTAATATGGATTCTGTTTATAATTATGGCTTTCCAGCTAGTACTAGTAGCACTACAACAGTGACCCCATTTACCATTGCAAAGAAGGCTGTGCATGTCCTGTGCAGGGCAATAAGTCAGGAAAGGTGTCGTATTTTGACAGAAAAGGCAAATATGGTGAAATTTCTGCAAAAGAATTGCTAAAATTTTAAGCTTACATATTCATATATACTTTAAACTTTTAATATATTGTTCAATTTTAAGCATAAAATTTTTTGTTCAATAAAAATTCATTCTTGAGTCATCCACTATAATTTTGTGGCTTAAAAGTATCGGTTCAGGCACCGTTTTGGCACCGGTACCGTTTTCAAAGTATCGATTTGGCACCGGTATCGAAAAAAACCCAAACGATACCCAACCCTACTCATAATGAAATCAGACACTGACAAAGACATGTCAGAAATTTTGCCATGGCTTTCATGATTCCACTGCTTGAACTGAACAGTGCCATCTGGTTCCAAATCAGCATTTTCAAATATACCATCAAGATTAGGGCTCGGCCATATTATTCCTTTCACGGTAATACCGGTACAATGTTACAATGGTGCAATGATAAGAAAATGAAATATCGCGATAGAATATATGTAAAACGCGCCTGCGCAGTGCCTTTGTTTTCATACGCTTATGGCAGAAAAAGCATGGCGGCGGCGGGGAATGAGAAGAGAGAAAGCGGATCGTTGAATGAAACAGATGAACCAGTATTGGTTTGTAAAAATGGTGCAACTTCAGTGGTGTGGAACTGGTTTGGTTTTCGCCCGTCAGATACCCAACAAAGCACAATTTTTGTAGAACATGCAAGCGGGTTGTCGTGGCGAAGAGAGGAAACACCACAAACCTATTTCATCATTTAAAGCAGAAGCACTTGTTGGAGTCCAACAAAGCTGTTACAGCACGTGAAAAACCTCCATGAGCCGTAGCATAATTTATCCATGTTTTTTGTTTGCTTGTTTTGTTTTTATTCAAGAGTTTGTGCAATTTTATTATTTGACTTATTTATTTGCCATACTGCAGTTGCAAAGCAACTCTAAGTTCTGTGGATATCATACATGGTTATGCTCAGGATATGTCAGCGCATTTCCACTGGAAATGCCTTTTGGTTAAATTGTCAGCAAGGAATTTGCATTTGCACTGTTAAAATGTTATATAGCTTTAATGCACATTCAAACAGCTGCTTGTTAATTGAAAATAAATTGATGGGGTTTTTTCAGTTGGGGTTCAGTTACAGGATACTGTTTGACAGTGATACAAGTATCTTACATGTACCACCATAAAATGACACATTTACTGGTAGATAAGGCCCATCCATGTACATTGTATATACAGGGTGGGCCAGTTATATGGATACACCTTAATAAAATGGGAATGGTTGGTGATATTAACTCCCTGTTTGTGGCACATATACTAATGTGAGGGGGAAAACTTTTCAAGATGGGTGGTGACCCATTTTATTAAAAGGTGTATCCATATAAATGGCCCACCATGTAAAATGTGTATCAAGTCGTAAAACATTTGCAAAACCTGGACAATTAATTTCTTGATGATTTCTATAAAACAGGGCATAACACAGGGCTGCAACTAAATTATTTTGATAATCGATTAGTTGGACGATTATTTTTTAGATTAATCGGGTAAAACCTAAACGCTTTTATTTGATGTTTTGCTTATCTATATAAAACCATAAATCAGGATATTATTCATGTAGAAAAGTAAACTTTAAAAAATGCAATAGCCACAGAGTTTAATGATCTTTAATTTTGACATTTAAACCTTATTTTATGTAAATCAACATTTTTGTTTTTAACAATAATTGCAGATGGCAAGTTGACAGTGTGTGTGTGTGTGTGTGTGTGTGTATATATTAGGGCTGCAACAACTAATCGATAAAATCGATAATTATCGATAATGTAATTAGTTGTCAACGAATGCCATTATCGATTAGTTGGGCTGCTCACATTACTGAGGAGCGCGACCACAAGATGCACAAATACACAAAGACACACACAGATACACAGTCGCTCGCACAATGGAGGTTACAGAAGCGTTTGCAGGAAAAAGCACGCGCCCCAAGTCCTCCAAGGTATGGGAGCAATTTACATTAAACGATTCTTATCGGGCGTTAAAATCGAACATTTTTTGTTTGGGCGTTCGTAGTGTCCGGTGAGCGAGGATGACGTGCCAATCATAGGAGTCAGTGAGAGTGTTCACACGGGGTTTGGTGGCGTGCGTTTGTCCGGCTGCGCGGTTATACGATGTCAAAAAAAAAAAAAAAAAAAAAAACGTTGCATGCGTTCAGAACATGGCGTTCAAACCCCAACGAACGCAAGGAAAACACTTCTAGTGCGTTTTCTTCACGTTCATTTCGGAGGACCGGATATATCCCATGATCCTACATGTTATACAGAGGGAAATGCGGAAAAAGGGCAAAATAAACAGTGAACAGGACTTTTTTTTTTCCCTCCTCGTTTCTTTTCAGAGAGAAACCGAAAAGATAATACCAAATGTTTCCTTATATATTGTTCCTCTGCAATCAAAATGCCGACGTTAAACTGTTATTGTTGCACTATGGTTCCACTTTTTCTCTGATGTTATTTTAATTTACTTGTATTAATGATCCATTTCTTTGTGTGTGATTGTTTAGTTGAGTGTAAGCTCTTCATTGTCAATAAAGAAAAGCATGAATTAGAATAGGTACTTTCCTATTATTTTCCACTAATTCCCTCCCGTTCATTGCGTCTGTATTCCCCACTAGTGGGGCGGCCCCACACTTTGAGAACCACGGCTTTAGCTCAACACGTACCAGATTCAGATGGAACGAAAACATTATTTGTCCCCACACTTCCAGTTACAAGGTGAAATTCTTCACAGATTTGAAACACACACACCTAACTTCATTTAAAACCGACTCTCTAATCAACAAGCTCGAGTGTATGAACGCACACACTCCCTGGCTAGTAAATTAAATGCGGGAGACAAACAGAGCTAAATAAACAATACGTAACATATATAACACAACCGTAACTAATTATCAGTATCGACAAATACCAAGATAAAAAAAAAAACCTACACCTTCATCTGCATTCAAACCAAAAAGAAGAAACATCTGAACTACACATCCGTAACCAAAAACTCTTGACTATTTAAAACTCTCAGTAATAAACAAACTTGACCTGCTGTTAAATCACTTTTGAAATCGCTTAGTAAAGTACGCATGTGCTCAAATCATCTGCTGTGAAGATGACCAGGAACACAGCGGAGAACGAAAGGGTAATGAGTCTGCACCCCTCGCTGAGCTGACCGTATCTGACCTGAGGCTTCCCGAGGCTGTGATTGATTCGTTTCAACAGAAAGCACCAATAAATAAATGGCTCCACCTTCTCCATCTCATGTGTCCTCCTCCTTCATTCCACTGACCAGCATTACAACACATCTGGTTCTGTTTAAAAGTTGGAAACAAAGCAACAGGATTCGGGTCCTGACTCAGAACCTTTTCTTTATTGAGATTTTTTAATTATTATCTTTACTTAAGATATAGAAAATATGCATGACCACAATGTCTGGTTCATTTTGATCGGTGAGAATACAATCATTCCACGCTCGGTAATAGTGCCAGAGTCCACCTGGCGTTCTTGAGAACAATACAGCGTACTTTGATGCGGATCGAAGCGGATATTGAAGCCAACGGAGGGAAATTTCTGTTTAGATGCGATGTCATCAGTACTGGTGGTCTCCTCCAAAATCTCAGCCGGAGCTTATGGAGCAATCGTTCCCAGGCACAAATCAATCGTGCCTAATGTGCCCTTAATACGGCCTCGGATTTGACTGAAAGCTCGTAAAAGAACAGGTTTGTGTTGTGAACAAAGTGCACTAAGCAGTCATTCTTGTTACAAAACAGCTTTGCATAATGCAGGTGTAAACTAAAGATTGAGCAAAACAAAAAGCCTGGACTTAAGATAAGTTAATGAATTTCTGTCTCAATTATTTAGTTATTCGGGTTCATTTGATTTTGATTCCCATTAAGTCGTATTCCCACCTCGTTTTCAGCTAGTCCTGGTCTTAAAAACCTGATGCGATCTTTTCTACAGCTACTCAGTGACCGGACTACAAGCTAGATTAGTTCTTGATTCGAGAGCAAGTTCCAAAACTAAAAAACTAAAGATGATATATTTTCATCTCGAAGTTCCTCGAGTTCCCTCCCTGCTAACAGAGTGACGTCGAATTAAGCAAAGGAGAATGTTGTACCTTTAAACAAGTTAAATGAGATGCTTTAGATAGATTGATGACTAGATTGTTTTTGACAAAAGATGCTGTAGAACCGGCACTTCATAGGGCCAATCGCGGAGCTACACCGTAAGACCCATGAGCCCTGCTCTCTGCTCACTATGGGAACTGCTGGAGTGTCCTTGGCACAGCGGCACTCGAGCTGCATCGTTTCTGCTCTTTATAAGGCGTCGACAGGACGCAGAAGAAACATTGTACACTGAACACACACACACAGACCAAGTCTCCTGCCCCGCCTCTCTTAAGCACAAACGACTAAAATGATTCCTTCGCTCATTCATGTGTTTGCTTTGCAATATTTACTCATATAACCTTACCTTTTCCAGAGGACCCACACACTTATGCTTTATAGCAAACACACAAACTGATGTAAAAATTATATTTTTCCTGAATAGTGATGAAAGTAGTATGATGAAAACACACCCACAAACTCCTAAAATTAATTACAAAACAAGTGAAACATCCTTTCTAGTTAGGTCGTGAATTCTGCCTCGATCTGTTCTACCTATTTTTGGCAGAGATTTGATGTGTGTGTGTGTGTGTGTGTGTGTGAGAATGAGAGAGTGTCTGAGTGACTGATAAGAGAGGCCTGAGACTGAGACGAAAGTGGAATGTGGAGATAAAAAGCCAGAGTAGCACCTGAACCTTAGGGGGCGCTGTGGCAAAGAGGAAAGCAAAGAATTATATATAATTAAGAGTATGTATAAGAGTTACACAACAACTTACATCATCAATATCACATTGAGTAGCGTACACAAATGTTAACACGTTGTAACACGTTGTAATAACACATTTACTCTCGAGACCGGTTCTGTTTAATAAACTCCGTTCTAATTCGTTGCTCTACCTACTAAATTAACTAGAGAGACATCATCCTAACTAATGTTAAGAAATCTTACTTAATGCACTGTAAAGTAATCAGTGTGGACTACTAATGTATGGAACCAAGAAAAACCCTGAAATTATCCAGAGCAGAATCTGCACATGTGTGAACAACCCTTCTCATAATAATAACGATATTATGCAATGTAGATTTACAGTAATGAAAGAAACCAGTGAATCACCCTGAAAATGAGTTTTATGGAATAATCCTAGGTTGAATTTTTATGTTACATGTAAATGTACCGCACACAGTGGGAGGAAAAAGTATTTAGTCAGGTACCAATTGTGGAAGTTCTCCCACTTAAAAAGATGAGAGAGGCCTCAACTCTCAACTATGAGACACAAAATAATAAGAAAAAAAATCCAGAAAATCACATAGGATTTTTAAAGAATTTATTTGAAAATTATGGTGGAAAATAAGTATTTGGTCACCTACAAACAAGCAAGATTTCTGGCTCTCACAGACTTAAGTAATGTAGTGGCAATAAACGAAATGCACCAAAACCTTCAAATTCAGGTCTATCACAAAGCCAGGGTGACTTTGCAGGCGTGTGAGAATGCAAAGCACATATTTCTACTACTACTACCAATAATAATATAATCTACTTATGTAAGCAATGGAGATTTGTAGTAATGAAAGAAACCAGTTAATCCTCTAAAAATTTATTTTACCCAATAATCCAAGGTTGAATTTGTGTGTGTTTGTGTGGAAATGTACCACAAATACTACTACCACTATTATTATTATTATTAAGAAGAAGAAGGTGTTATACAAGTAACGTAGTGGCAATAAATTAAACTTAACAAAACTATAAAACTCAATTCTACCTCATAAGAGCAGGGTGAATTTTTAGGTGTATGTGCACACATACTACTACTACCACCAATCCTAATAATAATGACTGAAAAGTCTACTTAAAAAAAGCAAATGAAAACGAGTTTTATCTAATAAAATCCTTAGCTGAATTTCGTGTGGACACACCTCACTTACTACTACTACTAATAATAATAATACTAAGCACTATAGTTTTGTAATAATAAAAGAAACCAGTGAATCACCTGAAATTGAGTTTTATCTCATAATCCTAGGTTGAATTGTGTGTGAACGCACCTCACCTACTACTACTGCTAATAAGTGCTACAACTTATATAAAATATGTATATGCATGTGTGTGTGTGTGTGTGTGTGTGGTGTTTCCTCGTCTAGTGGGTTTTGCTTCAACAAAAACTGCCCGAACCTGAAGTGCCGAGTCTCTCTCTCTCCCTCACACACACACACACACACTCCTGCTACACAAACACCACCAATAAATAAACAAACAGCTATAAAACCAGTACCTACAGGGTGAATTTGAAAAATGTGCGTTGCTCGCGCGTGCATGACGCACCCGACACCTGACGCGCGTGCGCGCACACTTCTCGCTATACCGAGTACGCGAGAAAGAGGAAAAACAATGAACAATGCATTCAATCGAAAACTTTATTATTATTTTTTTGCTATTATTAAATCCGTGATCGAGTTCAGGTCTGAATTTGGCGCAAAAAAAGACGGAAATCGGTCGTTATGTTGCATTTCAGGAGTTACACAAACAGTGGGAAAGTGTTCCTGCTCTCTCTCTCACACACACACACACTCCCTCACACCCTTTTCCATTTCAAACGCAGTCTAAAAGGTTAAAAAATTTAATCACACTTAAGCATTAATTCTAATTAGAGTATCATTAAGCAGTGATACCTGATTAAAGCAAATAAACTAACTTTTAAAAAGTTTAACCTGTGTTAAAGACGTGTTTACAGACACACACACACACTTCTCTTCTCACCTTTTATGTTTACCAAATGTCAAAAAAAAAACTAACCCGAAAGTATGTCAGAAAGCTCAACAAACAAACATCATCGACATCAACATGACCGGCGCAGATCCGGCAGGCACGAAGAAACACAACGGGCAGAGACACAAACCTCACTCCAGCTTTACAGACAGTCTCTCGAGTTATTGATTATTACATAAATAAAAACCCAACATCACACCAGTGGAGAAGTAACTCACTCACACACACACACACACACACACACACACACACACACTGTAGATTTTTGAGTCCTACCTTATTTGAGGCAGTTTTGGCAGACATGTTGGTCCTCTGTGTGTAAAATCACCCACAGCTTTAAAACTTCCTCCAGTCTCTCCTGAACGTGTGTGTGTGTGTGTGTCCTGCCCAGCAGCCCTCAGCTCCGGGCAAATCACTCTCTAATTCCCCGCGCCTTCCTTCCACATGTTAGCGAAAAACACGAAATGAAATAAAGAAAGGAAGAAAAGTAGGAAAGTCCAAAGTTCACCATCAGCGGTGTGAACACACAAACTCCTGCTGCCAAAGAGTGGATTATAGGATTTTAATTCCTTTGAATTCAAATTAAAGAAAAAAAAAACTGAAAATAAGTGGATAAATTAAATAAACCAGAGACAATCGGTGTGAAGAGTGATATTTAGACTGATGTCCTTCTCCGCTCCTCCTCCTCCTCTCTCCTTTCCTTCTCCCTATAGTCTGCCATGACATGTCCGCCTGCCCTCCCGCCCCGGCCGGACTGTACCATCACCACCCGGACTGCAGGGGGAATCGCGGAAATCAGGACACAATAAATCACTCTTCAGTCCAAACCTGGAGTTTATCTCTTAATTTTTAATGGTCTTAAGAAACGATAACTCTTACTTCTTTCATTATTATTGCCCAAATCTATTTTCTGAACGATACCCAAGTGTAAAAAAATAAAAAAAATAAAAAAAACACCCCTTCTAAATGAAACATTCCTGTGGATCAACTGGAAACACGGATGAGAGAGAGAGACGGGAAGAACGAGTTCTCTCAGTCTACTGTACATTTATACTGTACATTCATACTCTACATCTCTGCTTGTTTTCTCAACTTAATCTCTGAGTTTGAGAAAATTTCAACACAAAATATTCTCTAAACTATATACAAAAAATGTATACACACTTCAGGAAAAAGAAATTGTATAAAATACATCATTCTATTTTTAATTTTCCTGAAGTTGTGTATAAATGTTTTTTGCATTACTCTGTATATACAAATAAAATAAAAGGTTTCGTCTGTACGTTGGTCAGAACTCGTTCTTTCTGTGATATTTTTCTTTACGTTTCATACATTGAATTACCCACAGAAATAAAATAAAAGTTTTGCAGTACTTACTGTAGACATTTGCTGAAGTTTAACCTGGGCCATAAATGAAATCAAAATGTTGAGTAAAGGCGATGTTATGAACAGATATGTATAAAACAGAAATTCTGTTTGTGGCTTTGTTTGTTTGCACAGGTAGTTCCGTCTCAGGCGTGTCACAGGCGTATCAGAAGCGTGTCACCCAGTAGGCTTCGCCATCATCAGCTTTTACGTCCTACTGTGATGTAAACGTTGGAAGAGTCACCATTAATTTCCATGTCATTCCATGAGCGTGTCACAGGAGTAACAGTACCAAACACTGGAATGCCAGTCCGAGCTGGCTACTGCTACTGAAACCCCGGATCAGACCGGTTCAGCTACGCTCGCTGCATAAATTCAAATTCTAATTTTATTTGTCACATACACAGTCATACATAGTACGATATGCAGTGAAATGTTTAATTCTTCGCATATCCCAGCTTCTTGTTAGTAGGCAGGGGTCAGAGCGCAGGGTCAGCCAATAAGTAAGGGTTGCTAAAACATTGGAGCAGCGTGAGGAGCGGCAGCAAATTGCCGGCACAGACAATTTGGCAATAATGGTAGCCCACGGGACATCGGGATCTGCCTGCGGATAGAGCCCTCTAGTAATTAAATAAAAACATTAAACACTTTAACAAGACAGATGCAAGCAGTGATTACCGGGGCCCAAGCACCCAGGCGTTAACGAGGCTTTGTACATTTTCTGTACATTGCAAAGTTGCTGATGCTTTGCTGTGAAGTCAAGCAATTGCATCCAAATTTAATCACTTGCGTTAACTTCTCCAAAAAATAGTTGAGCAGTTTGGCTAAACTGCAGGAGTTTGCATGGTGCTTGAACTACAATATTTCAGAATTTGAAAGAGGTGCGGTGTGGTTTTATTAATGAAATCAAGTTTTAAAATACAGTTCATACTGTACTTCACAATTGCACCTCCATCACCAAGCCAATTCAGGTCTCCGTACGTTTCTAGTTAGCAGTCAGGTTACTTGACTGTCATCTCAGTACATAAAACATGTTGGATTTTGGTCCTGGTAATAAACTGTATTATACAACAGTTAGTTCTGACTGAGGAATCTGATTGGACGAGACGCTGATTCACAGATCCATTTGTAACCCCTAATCAGGGGCACTACTTGGTGTGTGGAACAAGGGATTGTACACCCTACTTAGCACACTACTGTAGATTTCCATTTATCGCTAATTGGGATTCAACCACAGAACCCGAAAGGTAACAGAGCGGATATTCTAAAGAGGAATAAGTGTCCACCATCTCCATGGTTAATTCTCTTCACCTCACGGTAAGTTAAAGGAAGGATACGTGTTGGCGGAGCAAAATAACTGTTATAAATAGTGAAAAATCAACCTGTTTATAATAAATGGTGTTTGCCCAACTGTAGTATAAAAGCGATATCACACTCAAGGTCGTGCTGAATATCATCAGGTCATGCTTTCTATACTCTGGCGGCGCCCTCGAGCCAAAGGCTGCATCATAGCCGTGTTGATATGCAGCACAACAGCACTCCTTCTTAAATTAAATTCTGATATTTCTTAAATGATATTACTTACCGTCTGCGCAAGGACACCGTAAATGTAAAGTGATAGCAGTTAAATCTACCATAGGGCTGAAATATCGAGTCATTCATTTCGATGGAAAAAGACAGATGAAAAACGAGATCAACAAAAGAGCCACATGTCGGTGCATGGCTAGCATTAAACAAGATCTGTAGGAACAAACTAAAGTTAGAGCGGTATTGATAAAAGCTAAAGGAGCAGGAGCGGTGCCAAATAAGGATGAAATAAAGATAAGGCTGTATATCTACAGATCTTAGGCTTTCTCCAGAGCCTGTTTTAAGAACGGTGCCTCCACGGCCCGTTTGACACAGCATTCCCTCCGTATGAGCCGAACTGTACGTACATTACACGTTCTGGTTGAAGATTTTCAGCCTATAAATGACCACATGGGAAACCAAACGGCCCATCGCTGCCTTACAGACGACTTCCTATGGTTTTCCGGACCCCCACCCACAGGATGAAGGAGAGCTCAGACCACAGCTCACATTATTGTAGACTCAACAACATGGGCCGCGCCTCTGCACCATAAAATGTCACCTTGAATGAAAACGTAAGACAAAAAAAATAAATAAAAATTACGAAATATCACAAGCCCCCGAGGACCGCCATCAATCAGGCAACGAGACACAGACGTTTTCTTCAGGGCACAAAATAGCTCGATATCATTTCCTTTCCACAAACAAATACGGCGACGTCCCCGGGGTCACGGAAACCACAAGGAGATGTCCAAGATAAGCCTGGGGGGAAGCAGGAAAGAGGATTTCTCTTCTCTCTTCTGTGTGTGTGTCTCTAAAGCAATGTGAAGGCAAAAATAAATAACAAACAAATAGACAAATAAATAAACAAAAACGACTTTTTGATAATCAATTTTATGTCATGGTGTTCTGAAATGGTGCACTAATGCTAAATGATACAGTTTATCAAAGTATGGCTGTTCTTGTCACTCTGGGCTGAATAAAACTTTCAAGGTCGTTTCAACCGGCATGAACGCCGTGTTCTCTGATTAAAGTCGCAATCTGAGTGCAACGTCTACAAACAATGTACTGTAGATGGGATTTAATGTGTGCTATGACCACTTCAAAATATATTAATATAACACACATACTGTACAACAGATAATTTTTTTTATGTATATATATATATATATATATATATATATATATATATATATATATATATATATATATATAGTATATACAGTACACACACACACACACTACGGGCAATCAATACTTTTTCACAGCATTGAATTTGCTTCATCACATCCTATCGGCTATCAACTGAACCAATCAGAGTCGTGCATTTCTTCTGTTTGTCTTTGAAAGCGAGTAGCTACGCCGCACTCCGAGTCTGGTTCTGTGTTTTTATGATATAGAATCTCATTTCCTGCGATTGCTCCCGATGACGGTAAATCTTATTTCCAAGCTACTATTCTGCTGGATCGCTGGACTCCAGGATGTCCCGGACAATCCGCATTGTTCTGAGTGTAAAAGCCGAGCTCAGCATTCAGCACTCAGCGTCCGTGACCAGGATTTCTGCAGATTAGTAACGAGGCAGGAAGCCGACCCTAAATCAGCACTAGTGAAACACTCCACAGAAACAGGATGGAGCAGAAACACGGCTCACAGGATGAGCTCAGATACCATCATCAGGGTCAGGAGTAGTGTGTGTGTGTGTGTGTGTGTGTGTGTGTGTATGGGGAGGGGGGTGGGGGTTTGACTACAATCATTGCAGCTGAAAAAAAAACATTCAAAAACATCTTTCTTAATTCTTTCCATTTTAAGGAGCAGATTCTTCCACTTCATTTTTCGATACAGTAATAAATACTGCTTGAAAAGAAAAATTACGAAAGTGTTTTTCATAAGAGAGACCTGACTGTTCTCTCTCTCTCTCTCTCTCTCTCTCTCTCTCTTTCATTCTTATGCTATTTTAAAATACATACTGTATACAATATTTCCTTTCTTTCTTTTTTCTTTCACACTTGACTTTTATTATCTTTCATTCATTCATTCCGATTTCCTTCATTCTCTTTATCCTTGATCTTTTTTCTTACACACTTAATGCCTCATTGTTGCATCTTTTATTTTCATTTCCTTTATTTCTTCGCTGTTGTTTTTTCTTTACACGCATTAAAAAAAATTCATTCATTTATTTTTTCCTCTTTCCTACACACTTACTACAGTATCTTTATTATTTGTAGGCTTTTAATTTCATTCCTTTTTTATATTTTATAAACTTTCATCTATTCTTATTTTTACATGCTTTATTAACCTTTCATTTTTTTCATTCATTTCTTACACACTTAAGATACCGCATTTATTTTTTACAGGATCCCTTTTTCCTTTGTTTGTTTTTTTTAGTTCTTTAGTTCTTTTTTTTTTTTAGTTTGCATAACTTTCCTTTTTATTTAAAATGGTTTTGCTTGCTTACTTTCTTTCATTATCCTTAGTAATATTTTGCTTGAATTCTTTCACACTTAAAATATTTTTCTTGCTTTATTTGGCTTTTTAAAATATTTTTTTCCTTTCATCTAAATGAAATAAGAGAGTAATTAGTGAAACTGTTATTTCAGTATGAGCCCAAAAATTCCACAGATATTTCTCTTTTCTCAGACTCTTATTTCTGGCGTAAAGTCCACATGGGTTAAAGAGTTAATAAAAATCTGGTGACATTAATTCAGCATGTAAACGGGTAAACAGCTATTACAGCTACAAGTGAATAAAACGGTCTGAATAAGAGACGAGCGACAGACTGCAGCATCCTCGGCACGGGACACAGGAAGCAGAACTTTACCAGAGAGGCGAGACGCTCTTTCATTCCACAGCGCATTTTCCGGTCTGCGTCCACCAGCGACGAAATCAGGATGTTCAGCATATTGTGTGTTTGTTCCTCATGAAGATCTCAGTCCAGTTAATTCTCTCGTAATCCTCACAAGTCAAGAAACGGCTGTAAACACGAGATGCAATCAGGAAGACGTCCCCAGTCAGGGCGGAGAGACGGCGCGACAGAGAGACAGAGTGAGGGAGTGAGCTCAGAGTCAGTGACAGCGGAATCGCATCAAAAGCAGCTTTGTCCCGCGTCTCAGTGAACAACACACACAAACACACACAAACACTCACACTGGGAGTCGAACGTCAGGCCTCAGAGCTCAGGTGTGCTCATGGAAACGCAGTCACACTCAGGTGTGCTCACAAAACAACATCATATATGCACACACACACACACACACACACATACACACACACAAAGTGTAAAGAAAAGTCCAGAGATCACCTGATGCCCTCAACCTCTAGTGCAACCTTTTGTCTTTCTCAAAAAAAAATTTCTGCCTTTTTGTTTTGCTTTATACATATTTTCAGGTTTGTAGAGGTATGTTGAGGTTGCTTGTGGTGTTTTGGGGCGTGTAGATGTTTGTAGATGTTTGTAAAGGTGTGTAGAAGTGTGTAGTGATGTGTAGGTTTGGAGACGTGTGTAGAGGTGAGTAAAGGTGTGTAGAAGTTTGTAGAGGTTCGTAGACGTACTGTAAGTAGAGGTGTGTAGAGGTGTGTAGAAATGTGACGCTTTGTATTAATTTTGTAAGTCATAAGATTTATTCAACTAAAACTGGTGCTTTTATTTTTGGTGCTTGCAAAGCAAAGCATCACTTGTATTATCCTGCACGCTTATTTTTCCACTTTTTTTTTTTTTTTGGTGTGTAACTACTGTACTCTGGTACCGTTTTTCCTAGACCCATGAAAGAGGTGTCAAATTTTATGGTTTCTCTTGAATTATTCAGGAATGGGCTTCTATGAATTTTCTCAAAAGGAATACTCAAAAAACCCATAGACTAAACTTTGAAACCAAATTTCACGGTTTCTAGCACAGAGCAAGTATTTGGCAGAAATATAAAATTTATCACTTTTATAGAGGCGTGACAACTGTGTCAGAACATACCTCGCTAGAGGGTGAAAGTTGTACCCCTGGGGCGCGCAAGAGGTGCACAAATTTGCCCCATTGACATATAACGGTGAAGGTTCTCCCCACTGAGACAGGAAGTGCTCACAGTTGAATTCCCTGCTATGGCAACGTCCATAGGAACTTTGAAACTGAACCTAACTGTGGATCCCGTTGTCACAGAGACATGGACGGGGGGGGGGGGGGGGGGGGGGGGGGGGGGGGTTGGGGGGGCGCTCAGTTTACTCAGGCAGCCAATCAGTCTGGCAGGATCATGGTGAAGCTGTCAAGCCACGCCCTAGCGACAACTTCAGAGCACCTTAGCATCTGATCCTGTAGACCACTCCCATTTTCTTCAAAAAATTTACCTGTCTAGTTTATTATATTATCTATACTATTATTATTGTTACTATTACTGCGTTATTAATTGATGCATTTTTATTATTATATATTAACTAATAGCAATAGTAACAGTAGTATTATACTAGTAGTATATAGTAATTTATAGATGGAACGTGCAATATTACCTCAAGGAATGGTAACACACTCTTATACGTTACTAACAGGTCAGTATTTGAATGTGTGTGTGCGAGCGCGTGTGTCTTCATCAAAAAAAAAAAAAAAAGAAAAGAAGGAACTAAATAAAGGCCCGTGTGTCGTGGTTACAACCGTGTTTACAATAAGACCGAACACGTCAAAGGAAACGTTTGATTCGCAGCCAGCGAAGATCACATAGTTTATGTATGAGGTCACAGTGTGGAGCCAAGAGCGAGTCCGATGGAGAACCGTGAACACTCAGAGAGTCTGAGATCTGACCGGCTGATTCAGTTTAAAGAGGTTAGAGTGAGAGAAATGTCAGGAGGGGTTGATTAGTTTTTTTCTGTAACAGCAGCTCAAACATCTGTGCAGCTGCAAATCACAAGTTAATATATTAATGCACTCGGCACTGAGATAATCGACATAATTTCTGTAGCAAAAGCTCATTAAATCACAGGGAGTAAAAATCTACAAGTCAAACCAGGACTTCTGCAGAATAACAGAACACACTCCCTTTGTAGAGAAATAAAACTCCCTTAATTTCTCTATATAATCCCCTGCTACACTAATGCACTTATCACAGTGTTTTTTCACTAGTGCTTGGACACCATCAAGGTAGAAAGTTTTCTCAGCCAGGATCAGAGTCCCTGCTTTATGTTTCAAACGCTGGCCTACCAGGAACTCCTTCAATGATTTAAAACATGTGGAAATGGCTTTCCAGCGAAGTCAGGACTGTACGGGATGATGTGGGAATAACTCTACTGCAAGTTAAACAGCGATTTTCAAGGATCATTACCGTACTGTATTCATGAGTATCCGGTAAATGTCGTTCTCTTCTACGCCTTCATTCACTAGAAAGATCACCACAAGTCCCGGTTTGACTTGAACACTCCAATGTAATGATCAGGTAAACATGTAAAATCATTGGCATGGTGAAGATTTCTGGGTTTCTTCAGAGTCAGATTGGATGAAGAGAAAAACATGTCGTTGGTTTAATAAATAAAAATCACTGTAGTATACTGTAAGAGCAATAAATTTAATTTTGGTGAGATTAATTTTCTTCAAAACGGCAATATGGTTATTATTCCTTAGTCATGACCTCATCTCGTTATCCTACTATTAACTAAATGTGCTGCCCAAACAAATTGACATCATTTCGTCTAACATCATCACCAATTCCCTATAGCTTTGTGAAATCGGTTATGAAATCTATATCCATTTGAATGGGTTGTTGGAATTTGATGCATAAATCTTTTTATTTTTCAACATGAAGCCTATTTATTTTTAAGTAGTTACTCAGATATTCATATTTCAAATGATCTTTTGGGAAACCCCTGTATTAATAAAAAAAAAAAAAGACACTCATTTTTCGCATCCAGGTTCAAATTTTTTTTTGCAAAATGGACAAAGAATGGTGCTCGAAATGTCGGTCCAACTAAGAAAATTAACAACTAATATTCACCTAAGCTTTGAGACTAAACCCAGAGATCTCTGGACCTCATCTACTGTACTGAGTGAACAGAGAAAGCTCTGGTAGAACACATGTCTACACCTGGACCTCCGCTGATCCGCCTCATCTGTGCCGGATTAGAAAAGCTGCTGACCTTATCTGCTTCCCAGAACTTCTTTATTGACTCTGTAAATTCTTGCTCCGGAGTGGCGGCGGCGGCAGGGCACGGAGCCGTGTTTCCACTGCTAACCAGAACCGTCTGGAGGTCGTCGGGCTGGGCCGAGTGAGGCGCTTCCTCCGAGTCCACCTAAAGCAAACAAGAACGCTCGCTGGGAGAAGAGACAAGGTGATCGCGAAACGGCTTTCAGAAACGAGTGCTGAACTCAAATCAGAGGACATGAATCACATCTGACAGTACAGTAGGTGAGACGTCTCCATAAAGACAGTGACAAAGTAACACCCGACTGTCGTTCTTCAACACGCAGGTGCGATTTCTGCGAGTGCAACGTGTGACAAAGAGAATTCAATGCAAAATGGGTACGATGCAGTAAACCGAAAAAATCTAAACCACTGGATTAAATGGTTCCTCTAGCGTACGACATACTTTAGTTCCTACCTGCAGGTCGTTTCCCATTTACTGATTAATGTGTAAAAATGGAAATTACAAGCTGTAATGTCATAAAAAAATTATAAAATAATAATAACTATAATAAAACTATATTCTAAAAAACCCCTATTCTAAAAAACGTAAACGTCATGATCCTCTTGGATTTGTATCTGGTTTTTGACTTTTGTGTTTTAGGACGTTTATATTGAAACTTGTCCGAGACTTCAATTCCCATCATGCATCTTGTCCTGTCTGACTAGTCTCGCTATTCACAGTGTGTTTCTGCTCTGTTCCCTGTTTCATTTGTTCCTGTTCACTTTATCGACACTTTAGTGTTCTCAGTTTCAGATTCTTTGTTCGTGTTACCTCGTACGTGTTGTTTTGCCATAGTTGTCTGTTAGCGCTAGCATTAGCATTCGTCTTAGCCGTAGTTAATAGGGACAGGGAGGCACCCGATACGATATTATCACGATACCTACTGTAGGTGCAGATTTGATTTGTATTGCGATTCTGTAAATACTACGATTTGATACATTTCATTATTTGGTGATTTGTTTTTTGTTTTTGCATTTTAGATTTTGTTACTATTCTAAACAAACACAGCAAATAATGCGCTCCTACTATACTTGGTGCTGTCCGGCCTGCCAGCATGTGCCTCGAGTTTGCTTTATTTTATTACATATTCACTCGATTTATAAATAAACATCTCTCTGCTCCTCCCCTGCATGTCACAATAAAATGTGTTTAACATCATTTTTTTAAATTCCAGGTCTGATTTCTTGTCTTGAATTCTGTATATCTTGGACGTATTTGGCTACAGGAAATTCGACCTTCATACTGTACGCAACATATTTTCTGTCGATTCTACAATCCACAAGTCGCACTACGAGTCTAAAAATTTTTAAAATAAAATAAATAAATAAATAAATAAATCAACATCTTTCTGATTAAATTCTGCATTTCATTTTATTCTTATCAAGTTCTTCCAGAAGCGCTCTTATGTATGTATAGAACATAACTAACCGTTCTTATATTTCGTCCTAGCCATGTTCTCGACTAAAGCGTTAGGGGCGGAGCCCTGGAGCCGGGAGGCACAACAACCCAGCAAGAACCTTAGTGTTAGATCAGCGTTTTAATATAGTTGTAACGACGTTGCGATGACGCTCACCATCAGGACAACCTGAAAGTAAGACTGACATCGAACGAGAGAAGCAATCTCAATTGAGTTGTAACCTGTATTTGGAACATTTACGCCGATTAACATCCATTTGTACGATGTCCGAGCACATCCATGGCGCCTTAAGTTTCTAACAGGGTTTAGAGTTCTGATCCCCGAGCTGGTCCTGCCCTCGGCTGATGCAGACAGCTCTTCTCTGAGGACCGTAGTTCAGGACTGAAATTTGAACTGGACTCCATATTAACGTAAAGACTTCCACCATGAACTTCCAGCCTCCTAATACACAGTATGACTGCAGATCAATCCCTGCTATCCGTTATCACCCACATGAGGATGGGTTCCCTGTTGAGTCTGGTTCCTCTCAAGGATTCTTCCTACTGGCATCTCAGGGAGTTTTTCCCTCAGCACATCGCTGTCAGCTCGCTTATCAGGAACAAACTGATTGTTTTGATTTATATACATTTTTCACATTTAATACACGTTTCCATGATTCTCTTTTGATTGTGTGACGGACTCAACAGCTTCCCACACACAGTGTGTGTATCTCATGTCACATGTTGCTTATTGCTGTAATGTTACCTCATGTTTAATTTTCTTACAGAGATTTGCATCTCCGCTGTAATCACGTCCATGCTCTCTAACAGCATGCCCCTTACTGGTCGATTAGTAATCACACAGTGCATCACACAGCGATTGGAGCACACCTGCTTTCACACAACAGATCATAGACGATTTATTTATTTATTTTTAACCCTTTTTTTGTATGCATGCACACTTACTAACATCAGCAGCATGCCCCCTAGTGGTCACACCGCTCTCACCGCGGTGATCAGAGTCTGAGTTACGCTCAGGCCATGATTTTGATAATAATATTGTTTTAAGTCAGTTTTGAAACAGTGTATAAGAATCATTCGCTCAGCACACCGATTTGACAGTCAACAACTCCTGCTGGGAACGTTCCTGTTCAGAACAAGCCGAAATGAAAAATAAAGAGTTTCTGATCCAGCGTGCCCGTCCTGCTCTGTGGCTGTCCTGTCAACCAGCTTGAGACGCAACCGGGGATCATCTGGATGTAAAACAGACCTCGCTCTTAAAAACCCATGATGCTGAAGCACAAAATGGGGCCGTGCAGAAACATGAGGTAGCTGATGTAACCATCCAGATTAAAGACCACAGGGATACGTAGGTCATTTAAATTTCCAATCGACCTTCTGAAGAACCGATTTAATCACAAAAGCAGCCTGGATCCTACAGCAGAGAAGCTGTTCTGTGACCCTTCAGTCCCCCTATAAAGGCGGAGCACCAGAAGCACTAAAAAAGGAAAAAGATAAACATTAGACTTTCATATATTTTAGATTCATTACACACAACTGAAGTAGTTCAAGCCTTTTATTGTTTTAATATTGATGATTGTGGCATACAGCTCATGAAAACCCAAAATCCCTATCTCAAAAAATTAGCATATTTCATCCGACCAATAAAAGAAAAGTGTTTTTAATACAAAAAAAGTCAACCTTCAAATAATTATGTTCAGTTATGCACTCAGTACTTGGTCGGGAATCCTTTTGCAGGTTCTTGTGTCTCTCAACTTTCTCTTCACAATATCCCACAGATTCTCTATGGGGTTCAGGTCAGGAGAGTTGGCAGGCCAATTGAGCACAGTAATACCATGGTCAGTAAACCATTTACCAGTGGTTTTGGCACTGTGAGCAGGTGCCAGGTCGTGCTGAAAAATGAAATCTTCATCTCCATAAAGCTTTTCAACAGATGGAAGCATGAAGTGCTCCAAAATCTCCTGATAGCTAGCTGCATTGACCCTGCCCTTGATAAAACAGAGTGAACCAACACCAGCAGCTGACATGGCACCCCAGACCATCACTGACTGTGGGTACTTGACACTGGACTTCAGGCATTTTGGCATTTCCCTCTCCCCAGTCTTCCTCCAGACTCTGGCACCTTGATTTCCGAATGACATACAAAATTTGCAACCTGTAGCCCATTTCCTGCACACGCCTGTACACGGTGGCTCTGGATGTTTCTACTCCAGACTCAGTCCACTGCTTCCGCAGGTCCCCCACGGTCTGGAATCGGTCCTTCTCCACAATCTTCCTCAGGGCCCGGTCACCTCTTCTCGTTGTGCAGCGTTTTCTGCCACACTTTTTCCTTCCCACAGACTTCCCACTGAGGTGCCTTGATACAGCACTCTGGGAACAGCCTATTCGTTCAGAAATGTCTTTCTGTGTCTTACCCTCTTGCTTGAGGGTGTCAATGATGGCCTTCTGGACAGCAGTCAGGTCGGCAGTCTTACCCATGATTGCGGTTTTGAGTAATGAACCAGGCTGGGAGTTTTTAAAAGCCTCAGGAATCTTTTGCAGGTGTTTAGAGTTAATTAGTTGATTCAGATGATTAGGTTAATAGCTCGTTTAGAGAACCTTTTCATGACATGGTAATTTTTTGAGATAGGGATTTTGGGTTTACATGAGCTGTATGCCACAATCATCAATATTAAAACAATAAAAGGCTTGAACTACTTCAGTTGTGTGTAATGAATCTAAAATATATGAAAGTCTAATGTTTATCAGTACATTACAGAAAATAATGAACTTTATCACAATATGCAAATTTTTTTAGAAGGACCTGTAATTGCCTCTTTTTAAACAAAATTCCACATACACAAGTCTGCACGAAATTGATATTCATACACGCTGTTTTTCACAACATGGCCTATGTCCTCACAATTTGATTAGCTTGTTTATTAAATCGCTAATGGAACTCCACTGTCAAAAATCAGACTGTAGAATTTATTCTTATTAACTTTAAGAAAAGAAAACTAAATTTTTTCTTCTTAATACACTTTGTCCATCTGTCGACGAGCTTTCATGTTCCCTCATTAAAAATATTTTATTCTGAGCTGCGAGCCACGAATGCGCTGCTGTCTTTACTTCTTAATCAGAAGTGAATCTTTGTCCTCATAGGGCTGCTTACAGGGAACCAAACAGGTGAAAGTCTGATGAAGTGAGATCAGGACGATATGGAGGACGCTTTAACACCTCAAAACCAAAAAAAAAAAGAAAGTTTTTGCAGAATGTCGACGTACATCGTCATGCGGTAGCGGCCCTCTGCGTTTAATCCGAAGTTTAGTCTTCAACAAGCGTCTCGATATAACGAGCACTGCTGATTGTTGAACCTTTTTCCTGACAATGTCCCAATACTTATGGCCCTTGAGAATCCCAGAAAACTGTAAGCGTTGATGAATTTTCCAGCTGATGGTTTTGATTTTTTTTTACTTTTTCCTCTTTTTTTTTTTAACTTTTTTAACTTTTTTTGACGGGGAAGAGAGGAGCCTCGAACGGACAGCGCTAATGAGACGGTACGACACAATACACCAGAGTGCGGATCATTTTTGAGTCACTATCATATTTTTATATGTGCAGTATATATTTTTTAATACAGACTCGTCAGGAAACAGAGTTTCCAGTTGTTGTTGACGGATAAAAAGATGTCAGTCTTTATTATTTTTTTTAAATAAATAAATATTTTTTGACCATCTGTTGTGCGATAAAAGAAATAGGACACCTACAATAATTTGTTTCTTTGATTATTCATCTCACCTTATATTTAACATCTTCCTGACATCATGCTTCAAAGTTATGTTATACAGTATAAACGTTTCCCCTCCAACGTGAGAATAAAAAAAAAGCCACACGTTACGTAATTTAATCGCCAACACCTGCTTTCAATGTATCGATTGTGATTAAGTCTGCGCTATTAGACCAGGTCTCTGTTTGTGTTGTTTCTGAGCCGTACTCGAGAAACCGAGCGCTGGGGTTCCTTTGTTTTATTCACAATGATCGTGTTAGAGAGCGAACAATGCTCCACTAATCTCACAGCATCATTTATTCCATCCAGCGCGGGGGCAGACGTAAATTCTTCGCTCCCGAACAATGAGCCCTATTCTCAAACACAGAAAATAACAAAATACCATTAATAGATCAAGACGTGCTGTCAGGGTTTTGATTCGCTGTGTGTACGAGAGACGTGTGTTTATATGTCAGGATGATCACGTGACCTGATGAGACACAGCGCGGGACGCTGCAGAAGAACCAGCTGTCAGTATTGTGGGCGTATGTTTTTAAAAAGAAAGCACAGGTCGGATCAGAGAACACAACTTAATGTAAAAAATTCTGAAAGCAACAAAAAAAAAAAAAACAGGGTAAAATGTCATTCATGTTGTCTTGCTTTTCTAAGAAAATTCATGCTTTATTAGTTTGTGATTTATATCTCTTACTCAAGACATTCAATAGATATTGGCACACCTTTCCCTCCTGGAGAGCAGCGATCACAGAGGTTCATAAGTAAACATTTCAATAATATACACTGTAAATCTGACTGCTTTATCTCACCTGAGGTCATATAGAGGTCACATAGAGGTCATTATGTCCCTGCTTCCTTAGTGACTGTGACTTAACCCCCTAATTAATTTGCTCTTCGCTATCTCAATACTCAACGTCCTTCCTGAGTGACTGTGGCTGTAATAAAAATTCCTCTTCGACCTTGTTGTGGACGCCAGTGCACTAGATGGACACGCTCTCGACACGTGGGGACACAGAGGACGAGGAAACTTTAAACTAAAAACCAGAGGCTGTGTCGGCGTGGTGTGTTTGAGTTTCTTATCTGTGCTTGTATGTGCAGCGTATTTACAGTTTCAAATTATATGGTGGACACGACGCACACCTCTGTGAGCATGTGATACAGTGACGTTCTCTTAATGTGATACGTGAGTTAACACAACAAACCGTGAACTTTAGTATTACTGTAGCTTTAACAGTGAGAGTAACCTGACTTACATGATAAATGTTATCTGCACTACATCAAGCAGTATGTCACATTTTTATTTCAAATTATCTAATGATTACAGTAACAAATACATTGCTGTGAAAAAAGAAATAGTTCCTTCCTGGGATTTTTTTTTTCACAATTACAGTTACTAAATTTAGTGGGCAATTACTTTTTCCACATGGGGCCAGGCAGGTTTGCACAACTTTTTTCCTTTAATAAATGAAATCATCATTTAAAATCTGCTCTAAAAGTCTACTCTGTTTTTTTTTGCAAAAAAAAAAAATAAAATCAGGAAGAGGAATTTTTTTTTTACAGCACTATAAAGTTTGGAGTGCAGGTGGCTTTGATGTTAACATTTAAACAAACATCATTAAACACACACGTTAACTTACTTTGGTACATGTGTTAACATTCCTTGCTGAAGTTTAAGATTAGTTGATGTTAACTTTCATAAAAAATATCATGCTTAAGACCATTATGTTATACCCCGATAACAGTATAATAGCACCCTTTTTACAATGGACACTGGCAACGTTCACATTACCTACCCTAATGTGACACAGATCAGGGCCTGTATTGACTAAGCGTCTCAGAGTAGTAAATCACTACTAAGTGGCCAAAAGTTCTCAGAATGATGTAATTTTGGTCCTACTGAACTTTTAGGAGTAGGAGTAGGACAACTCATCAACATTCTTAAATAAGGAAATCAGTCCTATCTCCACCAAAATATAGGAGAGTTCCAGTGGTGTCCTAACTGGTAGCATGAAAAAAATTTTCACTTTTATTTTCATCCTCTCTCCAGTTTCAATTTCTTTTCGAAATCATGTTATTCAGATTCAGATTATGATGGTCCCACACAGCTCTATTATAAAGGTTTTAAACAGGTGTGATTGGAGCCGTCTGATTAGAATGACATCATTCAGTCATGAGTGACTGAATGATCTTGTGTTTTGTCTGTGTGCATAAAGCTTTCATACAACTACTAAAACTACAAAGACTGTCAGGACTACAACACCCACTATAACATGCGGCCTACTTTACGGCTCTCAGTGTCGTAAAAAATATGATGTCACACGCTTTCCTTAGCACAGTCCTACTTCTCACGGAAAAAAAGAGTAGGAAGCTAAATAAACTACTTTTATGTCCTACTCTGAGCTATTTTCAGTCCTAAATGAATTTTTAGCACGATTGCTACAAGTGATTCTGAGATACTCAGTTAACATGGGCCCTGATATTTTTTAAGGGTTGTCTGAACGCACAAATCTGATGTTTTTCTCAGAATCACTCGAAATGGTACTTTTAAGGACGTGCTGTTATACAGAAATAACGCACAATGATGTAGATTAGTGAGGTGTTCCAGATAAAAACAGTATTGTTTATACGTCAAATACATTGGTTCGAGGACCGGAAAGATGTCGCACAGTCTTATCCATTCAAGGCTCCTGTCTCCCCAGTCACTCCTGTGCAGGTGTGAACACATTTCATCAATTCATTTACAACTTCGGTGCTGTTACTTATCAAAGACTTTGTACACAGTATGGAGAAAGGAAGATGAAAGTTTCTTATAGAGAATCATTATTGGTGATGAGACACGGATTCATCACTACGAGCCTGAGAGTAAACGGCGAGAAACATCCTCAAACAACGACTTTATCATTGTTGATAAACAAAAATTTATCAACGCAAACAGTTGATAAGGGCCAGAAGTATTGGAACATCAGTAAAAAGGTTCTCAACAGCGCTTGTTACAGTGAGACGTTTTTTTCAGATTAAAAGCAGAGGACTGATATCCGAGGGCATCGTGGTCTCTCATAAAAATGCATATTTGCACACTTCTGCCCACACTGTCGGCACGCTGAGGTGTTAAAGCATCCTCTCTATAGTCCTGATCTCACTCTTGTAAAAACATTCAACCTGTTTTAGTCCCCTGAAAGCAGCCCTACAAGGACAGCGGTGCATTCATGTCTCGCAGCTCCGCCTAAAACTATTTTTAATGATGGAATACGAAAGATTGTTGACAGATGGGCAAAGTGTATTGAAAATCAAGGAGATTATGTATAAGTTAATTCAATAAATTAAAAAATTCTGCCTTGATCTTTTAACAAGGAGTGTTAAACCTCCTAAATATAGAAAACATAAATAATCATGAAAAACACTAAAAATGTGTCATTTCCCCCTCAAAAAACGTTTTCTCTTTAACGTTACATCAGTAATGATAATAATTTTTAGTTTAAAGTTTGTTCTTAAGACGTTATATAACAACATATACAGTACAGTACGAATGGATGCACCGATCCTAAGGTCTCCGCTCCTCGGCTGTGAGACATTGTGTTATCCAATGTGAGTGCAAATGTCACATCCGTAACACTGGCTGTTCTTTTTTTTCTCCCACAGAACCTCCCTGAGTCTGGACGGTACAAAAATGTCCTATCAGTGCAGTTTATCTGTAAATGCTACAATCAGGAAATGCCTGCAGGTCTAAACAGTTCTCAGAAACAGTCAGGACTATAAAAAACTCTTCCTGTGAGACGATCAACATCAACATCGCCCTGATCCACACTAACACTAAATACTGTTTAAATGATTTTTTTACAGTTAAATCTATCTCAACATCAGCAGCCGGGATCTACTGTACAGTAGTGCTTTGAAGTCTCTATTAATAAATACAGCCTTATCTTTTATTATATATACAGTATATTATATTATATATCTGGTTCATTAGGCTCCTGACGAGGACTAGCATCAGTCTAAGAGGAAAACTTTGAAGGTTTGAAGGTGTTTAGGTGTTCAGACATCTAGAGGATGTTCACCACCTCAGTGCCGGGACACAGACCTTCCTTCAGCTGTGGAATACAGATGCAAAGCTCATAAGGCTACATAACATAACCTACATAAACGCTCATGCACAACATGTGAACCAAATACAGAGTTCTGATTTTATAGGAATGAGCATCGCATAGAGATAATGATGATTCAAGTGGGAATTTGAGCCTTAGCTGTCAAACACAGGCAACAGAATGGAAAAATCATGCACTTATCATGCACACCATCAGACAGTTTAAAATCCAAATACTGTACTCACGAAGTGAAAAATGACTCTATGAAATCATTTGTGCTTCATTACCAAACAAATGTGCTCTGGCTAACAGGATGGAAAAAAAGGTTTAAATATTGTGCCTGTTAGCTGAATCAGATCACCTGATTAATTAGCCATTTGTTTTAGTAATCTATTTATTTATTTATTCACTTTCCTAACTAAAAATCTACAGTATACTCATCATTTTTATTTTAATAATAAGTGCAGTGGTGGCTCGTACCGGAGTTATCGCCTCATCCCTATTAGTCACACCCCTGACCTCAATCCAAGCCATTTCCACATGTTTAGTGAACTCCATTAAAGGAGTTCCTGGGAGGCCGGCGTTTCAGACCTGAAGCAGGCAGACCGATCAGAGCTCCGGCGTACTGAGGAAACTTCCTATAGCGGTACCATTGGAGCACCATGTGAGCTGTTTGAATTTTGTTTGCATCAGTGGAAAGCCAAGGGTTTTTTCTTTGTATTTTGTGTAAGATTTAGTGAAAGCATAACACCACGGCTCCCAATAATGTTATCAAGGACGGTAGCAAGAAGAAAAGGGAGCCACTTTCAGTCTGGTTTTTAAAGCAGCCAGTGCCAAGAGGAATCAAAAATCAAGGTTATGTGAAGTTTATTTCATATTTTTACATGTCTTTTATAAATGTTATGATTGTTTTTATATGCAAAAACGTGATTATAATGTAGTAAATTGCCAACATTGGTAACATTTTTGTGTGGCTGGAACAGATTATCTGCATTCACATTATTTTCTATGGGACAATGCGTTTCGCAATACAAAAAAAGAACCTGCCTCTTTAAATTTATACACCGAGGTAGCGCTGTACTGTACCTTGCTGTGATAAGTGCATTAGTGTATCAGGGGATTATTTAGAGAATTAAAGGGAGTTTTTACTCTCATAACCTGAGTTCTTCAATTCTGCACAATTAAAAGTCCCGGTTTGACTTGAACACCCCATATAATTCGTAGAAAAAATATGTTGAAAAAATTATGTCGCTTTGGCTATCCTTGAGAACTAAAACAGACGATGTAAGTTGAATCATTATCAGTGTAACAAGGTCAGCACTGTAGTAAAAGTCTGCAGTGAGAGTCTCTCTCTCTCTCCCTCCCTCTCTTTCTGCACTCGCATTTTCCTTGCCGTATTGTAACTCCATCAGCTTTGTAGCCGTGGCGTAAAAATCTAATTTGCACAGTCGTGCACAAGTGCTGCAGATCTCAAGAGGTGACGGATATTGATTCATTATAAGCCCATTAAAGGTCAGATGTCAGTTTCACGATCAGTTTGAGGCGTGTGAAAGTGAAACCGGAGCTCTGGCAGCTGGATACACGTGAGCTGAGAGACGATGTTTAACGCAGGGTTTAATTGCTTACATGAGGGCTCAGCCACTGGAGTACGGGACCGATGTTTAGACTTCCAGTATTAGAATATTAATATGATTGTGCAGAATAACAGAGTACATACTGTAGATGAGAGTCTCTGATTAAACTCCATGGTGTTGAGTAACTTTTGAAATTATGATAAATCATCCTCGTCAATCTGATCTAATTCAGTCTTTTGGCAATGTCTGTGAAGGTTTGACTCCCCGATGTTTTCGACCCTAAGAGGACTTTTTAATCAGTGTTTGTGTAGAAAGTTAATAGAAAGATAGGAAATGCCAATAGGATAGGGGAAAAAAAGCAAGAGAGGGAGGATGAAAGGGATGAGACCCGTGACTGATGAGACACAGCTAAAACACACAGACGCCCAACGAGGAGGAGGAGGGGGAGCAGGAGGAGGTGGAGGAGGGGGAGGGGGAGGAGTGCCTCTAACATTCCAGGGCTTAAAGTCAAATTCAAAGCTAGAAACGAACACAGTGGATCCTGAAGTCTGTTTTTAAATGTAAAAATCTGAGCTTTGTTTAATTATTTTTACATCCTGCATTTTGAAACATATGGAGCTCCTAAATGGCGAAAAAAATGATGCAAGTCTTTCAAAAGACATTTGTCTCCTGCCTAGTCAACGAGCCACAGATTTTAATGAAAAAATGATATGAGATGTTATATAAACTTTTACAAAGAAATAAATATTATTCAACAAAGTCACATGTACTGTACAGTAAATTCACAAGAATTGTTTTCTTTGATGATGTCAATCATGACCGTATCAATATTCTTAGATAGATAGATAGATAGATAACTTTATCAATCCTGTATGTAAATTGTATTGTTACAGCAGCCAGTTCACAAATTACACAACAAGATACAAGCAACAGCAAGGTGTAGAATAATATTAGAGGCTAGGCTAAAATGAAAATTATAACAAAAGGGTCAAATGTATTTCAAATAGTATAGTTAGGTAGGAATCTGAAAATTGCACATTGTGTGCATTAACAAGGTAAAATGTTGCATTATAATAATAATAATAATAATAATAATATACTGTTTCAGCGTACATGATGATTGTATATACAGATTGGAACTTAAGTTTTTTTTTTTTTTTTTTAACATAATATCATATTTGAAAAGGTGATCCTGGTACTGAGATGTTGGAAACTCAGCATTCAGTATCATCAGTTTACTAATCATCGGCCTGATCATCTGTCTTCATCTGCACTTGATGATTTTTATGCTTGATAGATGCTTTTAGATGCTTTTTATGCTCCTATGTCACCGTGTGGCTTAAGAAACAAAAAAAACTGAAACTGAAGCTGCACAGGTACAGGGATTGGACAGAAAATGAGAGACAGAAAACAACTTCAGGAAGTCTGGAGAACTATTCCTCAAGACTACATTAGACATACACGAAAGGCTGGCTCTTTATGAAGAAATGGGGGGTCTAGACTTTTGTACTGTTCAGTCCAGTGGCTGGGAATCAAACCTGGATTTAAACCTCGCACTTGGCAGATAAGAAGCCTACCACCAAACCCCTAATACATTTCCAAAGAATATATACAGTATATACAGTTTATATCCACTTTAAACATTTTACCCATAAAGTCTTTATTTGAAAACACAGGACATTCAAATATCAGCAGAAACAGAGATGAAGCTTCAAAAGAGGTCTTCAAAAGAAAAACAGACAGAATAGACTTTCCAAGAACTATAACAAAAAAAATGTTCCAGTGTACTGTACTCACACACACACACACACACACACACACACACACACACACACACACACACACACACACACACACACACACACCAGACCTAAACCCTGCAGAATAACATACACCTGACACACAAAATAGCTGATATTTGATATACACGTTGAAAACACTTTCTTCATGACAGTCTCTTATGGAAGTATATTAGTGCCAAAATTCCTGAAAGCAAAATAGCAGGTTGAATTACATGAACTGAAAAAAACGTGTTGAAATAAAAAGGTTTGAATTTTTCTGCATTGCAATTTGATCTCAATTGAAAAAAATCCTTAGAGCATTTACAATGTTTGAAATTTTTGCCACTGCAATTTATTGTGGTTGTATATTTCAAGTGAAAATGTAATTCAAGCATTTAAAATTCAATGCAAAAATATTCAAGTTAATAAATTGCTGTTCAAAAATATTTTCAGGTGTTAAAAATACAATCTTTATTATTTTTCAATCTTACAAATTCAGGTCTCTAAAATTCAGGTAACAAAATTCAGGTCGCTAAAATGCTGGTCTTCACATCCGGGATATGACAGGAAGAGCAGTGGAGAGCCGCGTGCTGCTGTCCGTGCTGCAGTGTACTTTAAAGTGTACTTCCTGCTCCCTGTGCAGTCTACTTCCCAGAAACTACTTACCGATCGGAACACAGCACTCTTAACTAACAGGCTGGGTTGCCAGTTGCACAATAAACGGATTTAAAAAATAAATTTAAAAAAACCTTCCGTAAACGCTATATTCAAAGCAAAGCCGGCGCTCTTTCATTCACACGCGAGAGCGATGGGTTTCCCGCCCCTGCGCTCGGTAATGTAGAGTCATATTCAGTAAGAAGATTAGATGGATTGATTTCCTCAGCAGCAGCAGCAACAACATACATGCTGTTTACACTTTGTTAAATTTATATTGCTTATAAATAAAGGTAACCATAAACATTTTGTAATTAAGAAAAATTCTAACATTTTTATTTCAAGACGTTTTTTTTTTTCATTTCATGTAATTCAACCTGCTATTTTGCTTTCAAGAATGTTGGCACTATTATACTTCCATAGTCTCTCTGTCGTGTTTCACTTCTTTAGTGAGGTGCAGATAAAAGGCTCAGGACGCATGCATAACTTGTCTAACAAACATGTTTTTTTACTCACAATTACTTAAGCACAGAACATGAGCACACTTGCAGTTAGCATGTCTGAAAAACTTATGAACCAGCATGTCTAGAACTAACTTCCTCATATACGAACCAATAGCATTGAAGCATACATTTATTCAGTCATGTGACTGTTTACTGACGTAGAACACTACACTCTCCAGTCTCTTACTTTTACATTCCTTTAAAAAAAACTAAATAACTATTTTTTTAGGAAAAGTCATTTTAGAGTGTATTAATGTTTAGAACATATGAAGTGAAAGGTCAAGGTCGGATTTCCTCAAAAGCAACATTTTTCCAAACAAAACTGCAACATTGAACCGCATTTACTGAATTCTTTCTAACCCGGTACACACCAGGCCTGTGTGTGTGTGCGTGTGTGCGCGCGCGTGTGTGTGTGTGTGTGTGTGTGTGTGTTTAAGAGAATGAGAAAGTCTGTAAGAGTGTGTTATCTGATGTATGTAGCTGAAGGATGAGTAATTACAGAGTAGGGGAGGCTTCTGGGAAACTGTTGCCTCAGCACAGCACTGGCTTTTTCTAACCAACACTCTCCACCACACACACACACACCTGTCTCCATCCACACACACTCATTAATGTGTTTGAGCTTTCAGGAAGCCTGTTGATCTGGGATCAGCATCTGTACATTCACCAGGACAAAAACTGATCCCTGATCAGCACCTTTGAAGAGCCTGATCCCTCTGGCCTGTGGAGGTCATGCACATCATGCTCATGACTATGTGTGTGTGTATGTGTGTGAGAGAGAGAGTAAGCAACTCCAGTCCTAACTCAGGGAATGATTTAGACGTGACTCGGCTCAGGCGTTGATCTCCTGCGAACCAACATTCCACAGCTATGAGACACTGACCACTGAGGCAGAGCTGCTCCGCTCTCCTTGCTTTGATGACCTTTGACCTCCAAGCTCCTAAGTACTTCAAACTCAGACTATGAGAAATGAACAAATCATGTCTAATATTCTGATTATCCTTATTAGTTTGGGGTAAAGTGGACAAAAACTGGGCAATCAGAGGATATTCCTTCTCTCCTGTCAATCACAGTAACATTAACCAATTGATACCACTAGGGAGTTCAGGTATGTAGAAGAGGGCGGATGGCACTTTGTTCCAAGTGTGTTGTGACGTAAACATAAACAGCAGGAGCATAAGTAGTGTTTTACAGTAACCATGTGTTTTCCATGACTAGCACTCCCTGATTCGTAGCTCACTCCCTCACTCGGGGACCTGGAGCCAATCCCAGGAGACTTAAGGCAAGAGGCGGGGGTACACCCTTTACAGGATGACTCAATCCATCACAAGGCACACACACTCATTTACACACTATGGGCAATTTGGCCAATAAACATAATCTGCATGTCTTTGGACTGTGGGAGGAAACCGGAGTACCCGGAGGAAACCCACCAAGCATGGTGAGAACATGCAAACTCCATGCCACTGATTAGTAGCTGTGTTATGAAAAGGTCCAAAACATTTTCTTAAAAACTAATTAAAGGAAAGAAAAAAGAAATCCTACAGTATTATAATTGCCCAAAAGAGCAAAATAATAATGATAATAATAATCTCTCACACCTTGCACAGCTCTCCAAATCAGAGTGCAATAAAAAGTCAGCAGAATATATGCGATAAAAAGCATAAGCCTCGACAGCGCGGCTAATCCCGGCTTGGCGGCGGTGCCCCGATCGAGACTCACCAGCGTTAGTGGCTCGATTTTACATCGTACTCCCCTCCACCCCCCGCCCCCCTCGCACCTCTACCCCCCCCCCGGTCACTTCACTACAGCTAATGCCTCCAACAACAGACTTTCAATGCTATAATCCGGCGCTGCTCTAATGCAGTTTCGGCTTTACAATCCAGAGAAAGACCCGGCGAGTGGGCGGAGCTTGAGTGAAGCTTCGTTGATGAAGTCAGCAGAAATGAGGTCTGGGATCTGAATGGAGATATAAGCCAGGCGCTGATGGTGGTGGGGGGTTTAGAGTCGCCATGTAATGGTGTGTGTTGGTGCGTGTCTCAACCAAGTGAACCATGATGGAGAAATGGAGTCGTGTGAGATGAACTTGACCAATAAAAAGTGTATTGACCAATAGAAATGTCAATGTGGATAATGACATAATTTGTTTTTTTCATCAGTAGAGGGAAAAAAACAACAATTATGTTTTAGCCTAATTTTAATTATAAAATCAGTTTTCTAAATATTGATGGTTGCATTATTTTCCGAAGCAGCAGCTGTAGTCCCCTCAGTTTCCCTAATAAAGGCACGAGGGCATCTGGTGAGGCCAGACGGCTTTGACATTCTGACCTCTGAAACGTTCCTGCCACATTCCACACTTTGCCTTTAATTCCATCAGACTATGAGGGATTCCAGACAGCCTGGGGTGGGGGGTGGGGGGTTTGCATTTGGGTGTGTGTGTGGGGGGACTAGGTCACAGACAGGGAGAAAAATAGACAAGAGAATGAAAAAGGAAATTTAAAAAATAAAAACTCACAAGGTTTTTTTTTCCCTTTTTCCAGGTCACATGACATGAACCAATACCGTGAACCTAAAAAGTCATACCTTTGAAGTCTTCCTTTTATTTTGTCATAAGAGTGATTTCTTTTTTTTTCCTTGCACATCCCAGCTTGGTAGAAAGCTGGGGTCAGAGCTGTGGTACCTCACCCTCGGAGCAGGAAGGAGTTTAAGGGGCCTTGGATTAAGGACCCAACACAGTGTGGTAGCTGTGACGGGGCTTGAACCTCTGACCTGCTGATTAGTAGCTCAGAACCTTAACTGTTCACGCACCAATAAGACCATGAACTGGATCTTGACACACATGTATTAATTATTAATGTATCTATATACACTTCAAAGAAATAGAATGAAATGTATATTTAGCTTTATCCAAATGACCCTTAATCAGAAGACAGAAATAAAATTTCGCACTTTTTGGCTTGACAAGAGGCGGGGCTTGCAATCTCAGGTCTGGTTTAATATATAGAGTTGTGGAATATGCCATGAGGGAAGAAAACCTCCAAAGATGTGATGATAACCTGGTCATTCAGTAAACGCAGTTTGTCAGCTGACTTCATTTTTTTTCCACACGTTCCACAACGTTGCTGAGTCTCGACCTGAGCGACTGATCAACCCCAGATAATACCCTGACACACCCATCTACTCTGGAATAGGCTCAGTCTGGACTCATCAGGTCACATGACCTTTTCCCATCACTCCAAAGTCTAATCTTTATCCTCCCTAGCAAACTGAAGTGCTTTTTTTTTCATACTGTAACTCTGATTTCTACTTTCTATTTTTTTTTATGATGCAACTTCACCAAGCGTTTAAGTGATCCCTGATCACAATCATTCTTCATTACAGTTCAGGCTTCAGCACTTTCCTTCCAGGTTTTCATAGTCCGTGTTAAACAATTCTAAATACAATTCAAGTCCTTTTAATTTTGGTTCTTGCTTGATGCAAGATGACGTGACACTGAAAACAGCTATCACAGCTGATGTGTAGATGAGACACCCAAAACACTGTTTTCTTAGAGGGCCAACAATTTCTTCAATGAGCTCTAAGTTAAAATCACTTAAAGCAGCTTATGTGAAGAGCTATTTAAAAAAAAACTGACTATTCAGAAAAGGAGAAAGAAGAATTGCTGAGAAAATGTATTCCTGGTAACAAAACCAGTAAAGTTTAGTCAAAACATGATTTTTCCTATGCGAAAGGGAACACCTTTTTCCATACTGTTCTAACATATCTGACTTCTAATCCAATCAATATAATCTGACTCAACTGTTCAAAAAGGGACTTTAAACTTTTAGTTTTTTTCCCATTTCATATTATTCTTATTGGAGACACAATACAAACATTAAACCAGGCTGTCTTCTGCACAAACCATTTATTTAAATAGAATACAGAATGCAGCTCAATGATATTATTTCTGTGTGTGTGTGTGTGTGTGTGTGTGTGTGTGTGTGTGTCAATGTGAGATGAAAGCTTTAGCGATATGCACTAATCAGAGGGACAGGTGCACAGAGATCAATAGCGCCATGAGCTCAAGAGCAGCCTGGCTTTGAGCTTTAATCAGTGACAATAATTCACTTCCATTATCCAAAGCACAATCCTGACTCTATTACTTTTCTCTTTCCTCTCTCTCCCTCTCTGTCTCTCTGACACACACACACACACACACACACACACACACATTCCTGATAAGGGAGTAGACGTTCACACCTCGAGATTCTAAAAAGTAGCATTCTTTACTCCTCTGTTACACACCAGCCACAAACACCACATTGATATTATAAACATGTGAACAGACTTCTGGGAAAAAAATGAAAAAAATCTGTTGATTATCACACAATTATTCTGAACAAACCTGCTGTTTCCTACATGGAGGTTAAAATCGGACAAATGGAAATGATAGGAAGGAGCGAGAAGGTAAAGGAGATAAACAGAGAGAAAATAAAGCATGCCATGAGATCCCGAACGCTGACTAACGCCAGAGACCATCGTAAATCTGCACACGTTTAAATCTACAGGGGTGTTTAAGGAGGAAAGCCAAACTTAATGCCGACTTTTAAGCCGTCTCAAAGCTCCTGTGCAGAAAAAACATCGGCTTAACTTCAGCACTCGGTCCGCTTTAATTCATTTTAATGTTTATTTTTCCATCAAATATAAAAATAGTTGACTCTTTTGATCAAAAGGGGCAAGACTTCCTGTGACACACCCACAGCAAACATCCCTCTCTGCATTCCTGAGCTCTGGTTACACATGCGGAGGACTAACAAATAATCCCAGCTTTTATTCATTTATATCTCAAATAGTTCAGTCAAGGGACACCTGGGACACGCCTATAGTATGACCTACTGTTAAGTCACATTATGACACATTTCCCCTTTACATGCATGTGCCCACTGTGCCCACTGTCTCCTTCTGGTGCACCCGAGCGGAGATGACGCATGTGCTTGAGCCTGATCATCGCTGCTTTGCAACTGTGAAGTCGACCATCTGAAATCCGCAGAAGTTTTATTCCTAGAGCATCCGCGAATTGTGAAAAAAAATTTTTGGGATATGGTCAGAGGTGGAAAGTAATGAATTACAATTACTTGCATTACTGTAATGGAGTAGATTTTTGTATACTTCAACTTTTTAAAGTAGTTTTTAAAATCTGTAATTTTACTTTTACTTAAGTATGTTTTGTTTGAAGTATTGTACTTCACTACATTTTAAATCATATTCGCTACTGAGTAAAAAATAAATGAATGAAAATGAAAAATAATACAAATAATACAACAGGGAAGAAAAAAAATTGCACCCCGGAAACCACTGCACTGATTGATTGATGGAGAACAAACGCGCTAAATTCAGAAGGACGAAGACGAACGAAACAGATGCCAGTGATGCAGACACAGCTGAAAGTGAAATGCCAACAAATTCTTATGATCAAACTCCTGGTCATATTTAAGCGACCACTTTGATTTCAAGCACAACAAAGGCAACAGATTTATTATGCAAGTGTGTTCCATCCCCCATCCCACCCCCGCTGTTAAAAACAAATAAAGTAACTCAGTAACTTTTATTCTGAGTTTAATGAGCTACTTTTTACTTTTACTTGAATAGATTTTTATAAGAGTAACTTTACTTGTACTTCAGTAAAAGTTCACTAAAGTAACAGTACTTTTACTTAAGTCTTCTTTGTTTTTCGGCTGTTCCCTTTCAGGGGTCGCCAGAGCGAATCATCTGCCTCCATCTAACCCTATCCTCTGCATCCTCTTCTCTTTATCTCCAAAACATCTAACATGGGTTGTCCCTCTGATGAACTCATTCTTGATCCTATCCATCCTTGTCACTCCCAAAGAGAACCTCAACATCTTCAGCTCTGCTACCTCTAGCTCTGCCTCCTGTCTTTTCTTCAGTGCCACTGTCTCTAAGCCGTAGAGCATTGCTGGTCTCTCCACTGTCCTGTACACCTTTCCTTTCATTCTCGCTGATACTCTTTTATCGAACAACACACCTGAAACTTTTCTCCACCCATTCCAACCTGCCTGTACCCACCTATTCACCTCCTTTGAACATTTTTACTTAAGTACAAAATTTAATTCCTCTTTCCACCTCTGGATATGGTAAAAAAAATTATATATAATTATATATATAAATGCCTATTCTTATAGTTTAAACCTTAAATTATCCCCCCAAATATGCCATTAAAAAAAAAACCCATGGTGAGCTTTTGATTGTTATAGAGCTTAGTTAGAATATGCTAAGAGGCGGAGCTACAGAGTTTCCCCGCCCACTGGCAGAAAAGCAGTGGGTCAGAAAAAGAGCCAAAGGAAATGAAATACAGTCGACCCCACGAAGTTGCGGTTCAGAGTTTGTGGCTTCAGTCAATTGCATATTTTTCCTTAGAACCTAAATAATAAATGTTTGTGATTTTAATAGATTTAAATTCTAAATAATAACAATTAATTAATGAATAATAATAATAATTTTGTGTAATTTTTATTTAATCACTGCAATTTTTATGGAAACCACAAATATCCTCCAAAATTTTTCCATTTCCATTGGCTGTTTTTTTTTTTTTACTCGCTGCTTTTGTGCTTGTGCGGGGAAACTCTGTAGCTCCGCCTCTTCGCATATTCTAACTAAGCTATAACAATCACAATTTTTTGTTTTCTGATTCAATCAATTACATGAAAATTTGATTGTGTCCTGTTCTTTCTCTCTCTCTCACACACACACACACACACACACACACATCATACTCGTGCTTATCATAAGCTCAGTGGGTTATTAAAAGAAAACAAAGCTGAAGTCTGGAGGAAAGTGCACCTAATCCCTTTAAACAGCAGGACGGCATTTCACTTCTGAAGCACGCTGAGAGGAAGGGAAGGAGGACACACCTCGCACTCTGTCTGCGAAACACAATATCTCAGTCTTCTCTGGACCTGGAGGCATGTGCGAGGTAGGAGTGAGATAAAAGAAATACCGTCTCTGTGGAATGGAAAAACACCACCACGGAGCGGTTCTGTCCATGCGTACAGGAAAACTTTCCATCCATCTCATCTGCTTTGGTTCATTTCCTGCGTTCGCTCACCTGTTCCTGTGTTTCATCTGGGCTTCAGAAATACGACCGTGTTTCATGTTTGACTGCTAATTTACAGCCGCGCTCTGGGTTCAACAATTCTTTCTCAACACACAAATCTTTCTCAACAGTCACGTCCTGCTGAAACAACATTCAGCACAACAAGTATTTCAAGTCATTTCTTTTGATTGTGTAAAGCTGCTTTGCGATAATGTCGATTGTTCAAAGCGCTATACAAATAAAATTTAACTGAATTGAAGTAACAATGACATTGACATAAAATAATTTCATTCCACACCTGAGTCTTAAGCCCATGTGCTTACTTTATGAGAATTAAAGCATGCTCCACTAGGGGGCGTGCCAGAGCCTAAACGTCCCGAAACATCTCTCCGTCAAAGTGGAAAATGTTGACTGCTTTCATGATACAGAGCGATGATGAACACGCTGGCTGGCTGACAATTTTTGCGTCTTTCCTTAAAACGTTCTGATGTCATTCTGATGCTCATCATGATCTGCTTAAATGCATTCAAATCCAAAACGCAATAAAGTTTAATATTCAATTATTTCTCGCATATACCTTACACACTTAGCACAGTGAATGTATTTATTTACTTATTTATTTGTATTTTATTTAGTTGAGAAGCCAGGATCTGAGCGGATGTTCAGCCAGGACACAGCGCCCCCTGGAGGAGACAGGGCAGCACGAGTGCTCAAGTTCTGATCAACAACAACTGTCCCCTTAAAGCCTACATAAGGTTTATCTTTAAATTCATGCTCATAGTGTAATAGGACTTGCAGTATTACATATTCAATCTTTCTTTCTTTTTGTTTTTTGGATTTTATCCCAGAAAGTCCCACAGGAGAGGGTTAGTGTTTGAGCTGCAAGAAAAACTTGCTACAGGAAATTCTGAGAATAAAGCTGTCATTGTGTCTTAATATTCTTGAAGCAGGTTCTAAAAGTAAGGAAACACATTAGCAACACCTGAAGGGGCTACACACACACACACACACACACACACACACACACACACACACACACACACACACACACACACACAATCCCCACTGGCAGTCTCCGTACCTACTGACTCGGTTAATTAAATCTCTCTGCATCTGATCGACCCGAGCCGGCGGTGCCTGAGCCAGCGTCATTACCGACACCCAGCAGTGAGCTGAAACGCTCTGAAGCGCGCCGCTAACAGTGTCATTTTCCACTGTACCTGCTTTATCACGTCTGAAAAAGGAAACATTACAGAGACCTGAAAGGTTTCCCGCCTGCCATGCCATGCGGAGCTTAAAAATTCACACCCGCTGCCCAAAACCCCACCCACAAAACTGGATGCGGTGCCGGGTCCAAGCCAGGATAAAATGTGAGGGGTGAGAAGCGTTAAATGAGCTAATGCTAACACTAACTCCACCATGATAACAAATCAGACTCCTGTAAATTAATATCCTTATTGCCTTATTCTATCTATTTCCACACACGTGTTTCTCTTTTAAATAAGTTATAAAGTCCATCACAACACACTGCATATGATGTGTCTCAGATCTGGTTTGAGAGATGATTGAATTCATTAAACAGGTTCATGAGGTCATGTGTAAAAGATCTTCACCTGAATCAGTCCCTTTCGGCTGTGTAGAAGTGGGCGGGATCGTGGCGGACAGATGTTGTGACGTCAACGTCAGGTGCGAAATGTCTATCACAATATAACAATTAATGCGTTTGTTCAAATCATTGTTCAAATTATTGTTTCTATAGAAACAGCTTCTTGTAACCTTTACACCAGACGCTCCAGATAAACAGTTTATAAAAATGTGGATTGTTTGAGGAGACATTTATGTCCGTACAGCAGAGACTTTGACGATCTTTAAACAACGATAAAACACGTATCTGTTTCTCCAGTACTTGGACTAATCCCCAACCCCCCAACCCTCAACCCCACAGGAAAAGAAAAAAATATCTTCCCTCTTCCCAGTTGTTTTTAACTAATAGCACTTAGTTATTAACCTAGTTAACCCAGTGTCAGTATCTATCCAGTGATGTAAACTTTAAAGCACTTTTTGTAAGTTGTTCTGGATAAGAGCATGTAAATGTAATGTGAATGTAAATGTTGCATGGTCATGTATTAAGTTTGCAACGAACAAGAAAAACAATTTAGAGATTTGTTCTGATATGAGAAAAATCCCGGTGAGCAACAAGTGAATCGAGGACTCTCCTGGAGGAAAAAGACTACAGTTATGTGTGTGTGTGTGTGCGTGTGTGTGTGTGTGTTTGTGGAATGTCGATGTGTGTATGCTGAGGATTGCAAATCTTTTTTTGTGTTAGAAAATAAGGGGAAACCTGCCATCTAGTGGCCAGACTGAAAAGCACAGGCAAGTTTCCAGGATACTTATGTTTTATACTCTCTCTAACTTAGTGAGGACCTTTAACAGAAAATTATTACGACTCATTAATGAATTTTTTTTTTATTATTCTAGTAGATCATTAAAATTAATTAAATCTAGCAAACATTAACCTCAGAAGGAAATAAGGTAATTTCATGGTCCTCATAAAGCCCTAAATACAGAGTACACACACAAACGCACTGCAAGTCAAAAGTAGAAGAAAAGGGCTCAGGTTAAATTTTTCAGAATTAGAAAGGTGGGTGTAAATAAAAAGCTGAACATGAACAAGTGGTGCTGGGAAATTTGGTGGGTAGTCTTAGGTAAGAAAAAAAAGTTTATTCATTTCACCCTCTGTACAAATTAAGGGTTAAAAAAAAAAAAAAAAAAAAAAAAACATACGAAACCTACTTGTCCAAGTTTTCAAACTTGTCCACGTTTACCGCATGTCTGTTTGTGTGCGCTTGTATTTTCGGACACCAGGGTCAGACGCTAAGCAGAGACAGGTAAAGTAAACAGAGGGACAGAGGAAGCAGTTTAAGAGGGGAAGCGAGGATGTGAGGACGTATTCTCGAAAAACTAACAAGCTCTGTGACACTCGGGCGTGAAAACTCCCAACTGTTCATGTAAGTGATATAAGGAGGGGCGTGACATGGATCATGAGAAGTGAAAATGTGTGAAAGTTTCTCTCCTGAGTGCTAAAACTGGAGACTCCTTCCACAAATGTGTAAATGAACCTCCTTACAGAACTCATTCATATCCAGTAACAGAGGATGTATCGTGTTACTATGGCAACGATAAGGGATCACTGTTAAGGGATTCATCAGTCCACACATTTCTAGCTAGAAAATTATAAGCTCAGGCTCACAGATGAGATGTAGATGTATTTGACGCTCGGAAAGTATTAAACTATGACTGGTTTTGAAACTATTTATAACTTTATGTATTTTAGTTTGAAATACTTTTTCTTTTGCATATACAGTACATTCAAAGTTAAGCATGTTTTCATCAGTGCTGTCAGCATCAACGTGTTAATGCTCATGAATAATTCATAATCCTTAATGTGTTCAAATGATTTTATGCAAATAAGTTCCTCAAACTTCCACAACATGACAGTCGCAAACAAAAGAAGTTCTCAGAACAGTTTTAGAATTAAGGATCATTAGCATGAACCAGTTGCGAATTTCACTAGACAAATTCGTTTTATAGTACAGGGGTGTTCAAGTCAAACCTGGACCTTTTGGTTGTACAGAACACAGTGTATTTCTCTATATAATCCCCTTATTCACTAATGCACTTATCCCAGTGTCTCACTAGTGCTTGGACACCATCAGGATAGAAAGTTTTCTGTGATCGGAGCCATTCAGCTGATTCACATCTGCAACACTGGCCTCCCAAGAACTCCTTTAATTCCCCAAACATGTGGAAATGGCTTGGAGCGAGGTCAGGACTGTGTTACCGAGTCTCATCACCGTACTGTGCTTGAAGTCTTCTGTAAATATCAATCGCCTCTTTTACGCCTTCATTCACCAGCAATTTCATCACAGGTCCCGGTTTGACTTGAACGCCCCTGGTACAAGTGCATAATAATGAACATAGATAATATAATGTTGTTCAGCAGGTTTCATTTCAAAGAATATGGAGCAGTATCTACAGTACTGTGGAGCTTTTAAGCTCATAAAACAGATAAATATTTCTAATTCAAGCCTCGTAAAAAGCAACTTGACAAAAGGTTCCTGGTTTTAGTTTTTTTCATTCATTCATTCTTTCTACTCCCATGGTCTTCCTTCCTCCCTGTTGCTCATCTCTCGCTCTTATGAAGCCTCAGGTAGAGGACGAGAATAGCAGCAGCGGTGATCCTAATAGAACACAGCGGAGGACTTGAACATACACACACACAAACATATATACACGTGTCTATGTGTATGAACAGATCTGATCCTCCAGTCACTGTCGCTGTTTAGCAAAAATAAATCAATAAACATGATCATAAGTGTCTAAGAATATTAAGACATATTAAGAGTCAGGACCAGCTCCCCTGAGGCGAGTCATTTCTCTCTCTCTGTCGCTTGCCCAGTCTCACACACACACACACACACAAACACACTCAATATGTCTCTGTGTTTTAGTTCAATTCAGTGCTCACGTGCACATGAGATGAGAGCGTCTTATCACCTAAAGAGAGAGGTTAACTTGGTTATATTTCTGTTTTTTTATAATAATAATAATAATAATAATAATAATAATCTATGAGTGATTGGATTTAACAGACTTTGTATAAATAAGAAAGCACAGATTATATCGTGTGTAGATCAATAACGTGGAAACAATTTAACATATACTGATAAAAAAAATATTAATAATAATTATGCATAATAAACAGCATTACATCATACCGTAAACAGTAAAGTGGATCTTAATGAAATGATATCCATATCATGTGTGAACGCTTTCTTCTTTACACTCAGTCTTTCTGCTCTCAATACACCAAATAAATCTCTATAACAATGTTTTTGTTACATTAAATGTACGAGGAATCAACATCAAACAGCATCAGAAAAAAAACATCATAAAGAAGAGAAATCTCTAACCTCTAACTCTTCCATTACTATTATTATTATTATTATTATTATTTTACTTTCCACTCTTTGGAGAAGGCGGCACTGAGGAAGTCGTGGCGTGACGAGCGAATTTTTCTTTGCCCTGAAGATGATAACGTGCTGAGAACATTAACCACGCACGCACTCGAGCAATGCTCTTCACTTCCTCTTTTTTTTTTCTGTGCGTTAAAACACAACAACATACAAATCATTCTTTTCCTCCCCTTCGGCTGGTGAAAACCATGTTTCCATAGCAACAGGACGATCCGAGACCCCCAGCGTATGTGGAATCAGACATGTGTCACGTGTGAGAGCTTGAAGGTGGAGCGACAATCAGGGTCTGGTTTAAAATGAGCTGTTAAATGATTATAAATGTTTGATTTCTGTAAGTGTTATTAGGGATCGTACACTATAATCAGATCAGAGAGCTCGAGTTACGTCGGATTTATTCATAAACATTGCGTTTTTGTTGTCTAATGTGCGTGCGCTGTATTTCGCACACCTGCTTCAGTAATCTGACACCACTGTGTTGACACACACACACACACACACACACACACACACAGACACACACACACATACAAGCATGACTGCCTGCCTCATCTCTTTCATCCAGAAACAATCTCGATTGACATTTACATTTATGGCATTTGGCAGACGCCCTTATCCAGAGCAACTTACCGCTCACCGCTCAAAAGTTTGTACACCCCCTCTAACTCCATGGTTTTCCCTGATTTTTATTTCTCTAAACACTATAAAACAATACTGAAGGTATTTATCCAAAATACACAATAATCTTCTCTGAACAGAGTTGTATCTTAAATCTGATATATCTAAGTGATAGCTTAATTTGGGAGCCCCCTAGTGACTGGGAGGAATTGGACACAATAAAAAAATAGGTCTAAAATTGGGGGGCGGGGGAATCGGGGGAAAAATAAAAAACTTCAACTTGAAAACGTGAGCCATAAAATATTATTTGACAATTTATTTTCTGAATGACTTTTATGTATTTATTCAAGTTGATCTCAATCAAAAGCATATTTAAACGCCTGAGAATTTTTGGCTTGGGCTCTTTCCCAGCCCGCGGAGTCCTACTGTATATCACAGAACATTCCTTCCCCACCTCGCCATGTTCGTGTCGCTGCCGGCGCTCGCCGGAAACTCCCGCTACTTTCTCTCCCTGACATTCAGTACGTACAGTACAGTAGGAGATGCCTCCGGGAGGAACCGAAGAGAAAATAACTCAAACATTAAGCCACTGATTTATAGTATATTTAAATCCGTCATCCTGAAGTATTTATTTGAGAATTTTTTATTAAAAGTGAATCGTCAAATCAGGTATCCATTATATTGTGATGTCTGAAATACAGCGAGTAGACATGTTTACATGTTTGTTTGTCACATTTCTACAGTGTACCCTCGCGTATGATGTCATAAAGTTGAAAAAGGGAAAACTGTGACATCACAAACTCTCAGGGTTGCTCTCCGTGGTGCTGAAGTCACAGCAGGAGTCGAGACTGAGAAACGAAAGAGAGTGTCTCAGAGAGCAGAGAAGTGTCGCATCTCACAAACACAAACATTCTTCCACATTTTTAAGCAGTGATAAACACTCGACTGGTCTCTGCAGACTGACATGAGAGTCTTCCTGCTTTGTAATAAATGACATGCTGTCGTCCGGTCACGTCTGCCTCAGTAGAGCACACACACACACACACACACACACACACACACACTTTAAGATGTGATTAAAGAGCACTCTAACCCTGTCTACTGATGCCTTCATCATCTTCATGTCAGTAAGACATTACTGTCACACAACACTAATGGTCCCCCTTTATCTTTAAAGAATTTCGAGGAGCGTTTAATGCATGAAGTGTGTCGAATCTGCAGGAAATCGGTCTGACTCGAGGACTGAGCTAATAATCCGTCAGACAGTCATTTTCTAGACCGTGCTCTGATTATCTGAAGGTCAACAGGGGATGACGATAGCTGTAGTTAATATGCACACTGTCTGTATGTGAGACTACACAGTTTCCAACAGATCTTTTCTTCTCAATTCAGTTGTTTCACGTACTTAATAAAATGAGCGAAAAAAACTAGAACAAAGTGCATGTAAAATACTTAACCTGTGAGCAAAATAATGACTCGAATGTGGACATCGGATGCTCAACGGTATAAATTAATCATATTGAGGAGGGACTGGAGCCTATCCCAGGAGACATGGTTGTGTCCTGGAGGAATCTCGTGACAGTATTCACCCAGGGTCAGAACTGGCTATAAATAAATTAGGCAGAAAATCAGGGAGAAAAAAAAAACAAACAAAAATAAAACATCACAATTTCCATCATCACATCCTGTAGCTGCAGTTTGGTTTTCAGGTTTCTTCCCCTTTTCGTCTCTGTGCTCTAAAAGATTTCACAACATGACAACTACAACCATTTGTACCTCTTTAATCACCAACAACACTGTTTTTATACTAGATCTACATGCAGTATAAAAAACAGCCTTGGGTTTCCTAATACACAGTCTTCAGAGCTTCCTACGCTGTAATGTAAGGAATAAAACAATCCACGTTGTGCTGGTCCTGGAAAACAATCAACAACTGAGTTATTTCTGTAGATTAAACACCATGCAGGATAAATGTCGCATCCTGAGTGTGGCACTAAAGGTTATCTATCTGTACATCCGGGACGCAATCTGTCCTTCCTGAAGGAACACTGAGAGCTATATTGATTTAACAGAGAGAGGATCTAAGAGGTTGTCGTCATAATTTATTACATTTCTAATCTGAAACAGGATCGTATCATTTCTAGGACATCGATGAAGATCTGCGAGATCTGTGTTAAGAGTAGTTAAGACCTTAAATACCCACGTTTAATAAGCCGACTTTTAATTATGATAAAATTTCAAGTTATTTATAAGGAGGTAGATCCAGCAGGGCTTTATAACTGGCTTTGTGTGTCCATGTTGTCTTTGCTGCCCTCTTGGCTTCTTAAAAAAGAAAAAAAGATTTAATATAAGCGCGACTACTCTGGTAGAATGAAGGTTAAATATAAATTAAACACACATACACCCTCGTCGCTCGCTGTCACTCACGTCCCCGTTTCCAGCTTCTACACATTAATAACAGATTAACAGAAGTACGATGCCGTCCCTTTTACAGATTTAGCCTTCAGAGAGTCTCGTCATGTAAAAAATGGCCTGCTGTGGGGGGGGGGGGGCTGCAATGTAGTAACGCATTTATCAGGGCACACGTGCATGCACACACATACACACAGAGGAACTGAATGTCAATGGAGAAAATGACTCAGAAGAAAATTATGTGGATTGTTTTCATTGGAATAATGAAAACAAGTCACTGCTGGTGGAAGGAGGATGGAGAGGAGAGAGGATGAGAACCGAGAGAGAGAGAGAAAGAGAGAGACAGAGAGAGTCAGAGTGATAGATAGATAGAGAGAGAGAGAGTGAGAGAGAGAGGGACAGAGAGAGAGACAGAAAGAAAGAGAGACCGAGAGACAGACAGAGAGAGACAGAGACAGAAAGAGAGAGAGAGAGAGAGACAGAAAGACACAGAGAGACAGAAAGAGACAAAGAGAGAAAGACAGACAGATATAGAGCGAGATAGACAGAGAGAGAGAGAGAGAGAGAGAGAGAGAGAGAGAGAGAGAGAGAGAGACAAAGTGTGTTTGGGGCATTAATGGAGTTCCTGGGAGGTCAGGGTTTCTGATCATGGCTCCGGCATACTGAGAAAACTTTCTACCTTGATGGTGTCCAAGCACTAGTGAGAAACTGGGATAAGTGCATTAGTGTCGCAGGAGATTATAGAGAGAAATAAAGGGAGTTTTTACTCTCAGGACTGTGTTCTGTTACTCTGTACTGTACAATCAAAAGTCCCAGTTTGATTTGAACACACTTTTTTGTATTTGTGTTTCATAAGATTGTCTTGCAAATAGACAAGGAAGGAATTAAAGACTTGAAGAGATACAGTTATGGGAAATTACTCAAAATACATCTTTACATCTGACTGTTATGAAACACTCATGCTGGAGACTCCTTCTTTAAATGCAAAAAAAAATAAAAATCCTTTAAATCATTTTATTTAAAAAATCTGATTTCTGATTGCATTAGAATTTCAGTGTAATGCTGTGCTGTGTTACAGATTTTTTTTTTCCCGAACAAGGAAACCTCTTAGTCTTAAATTTTTGAGTTGAGGTCGCCGGTTCAAGCGGCTTATATCCATTATACAGTATATGTCAGATTACTCCTCTTAGCTGCATTAAAAGGAAACAGCAGGCCGAAGTGTGGAGCGTTTCACTGAACACGGCACATGCGAGAAATCACCAGAGACACACGAAAAGCCTAAAAAAACAACCCAAATAGAGCTTGGATGAGTCCGTCAACAACTATTAGTGATGTTACATATTATACAGTGGTGTGAAAAATTATTTGCCCCCCTCCTGATTTCTTATTCTTTTGCATGTTTGTCACACAAAATGTTTCTGATCATCAAACACATTTAACTATTAGTCAAAGATAACACAAGTAAACACAAAATGCAGTTTTTAAATGAGGGGTTTTATTATTTAGGGAGAAAAAAATCCAAACCTACATGGCCCTGTGTGAAAAAGTAATTGCCCCCTGAACCTAATAACTGGTTGGGCCACCCTTAGCAGCAATAACTGCAATCAAGCGTTTGTGATAACTTGCAACGAGTCTTTTACAGCGCTCTGGAGGAATTTTGGCCCACTCATCTTTGCAGAATTGTTGTAATTCAGCTTTATTTGAGGGTTTTCTAGCATGAACCACCTTTTTAAGGTCATGCCACAACATCTCAATAGGATTCAGGTCAGGACTTTGACTAGGCCACTCCAAAGTCTTCATTTTGTTTTTCTTCAGCCATTCAGAGGTGGATTTGCTGGTGTGTTTTGGGTCATTGTCCTGCTGCAGCACCGAAGATCGCTTCAGCTTGAGTTGATGAACAGATGGCCGGACATTCTCCTTCAGGATTTTTTGGTAGACAGTAGAATTCATGGTTCCATCTATCACAGCAAGCCTTCCAGGTCCTGAAGCAGCAAAACAACCCCAGACCATCACACTACCACCACCATATTTTACTGTTGGTATGATGTTCTTTTTCTGAAATGCTGTGTTACTTTTACGCCAGATGTAACGGGACACGCACCTTCCAAAAAGTTAAACTTTTGTCTCGTCGGTCCACAAGGTATTTTCCCAAAAGTCTTGGCAATCATTGAGATGTTTTTTAGCAAAATTGAGACGAGCCTTAATGTTCTTTTTGCTTAAAAGTGGTTTGCGCCTTGGAAATCTGCCATGCAGGCCGTTTTTGCCCAGTCTCTTTCTTATGGTGGAGTCGTGAACACTGACCTTAATTGAGGCAAGTGAGGCCTGCAGTTCTTTAGATGTTGTCCTGGGGTCTTTTGTGGCCTCTCGGATGAGTTGTCTCTGCGCTCTTGGGGTAACTTTGGTCGGCCGGCCACTCCTGGGAAGGTTCACCACTGTTCCATGTTTTTGCCATTTGTGGATAATGGCTCTCACTGTGGTTCGCTGGAGTCCCAAAGCTTTAGAAATGGCTTTATAACTTTTACCAGACTGATAGATCTCAATTACTTTTGTTCTCATTTGTTCCTGAATTTCTTTGGATCTTGGCATGATGTCTAGCTTTTGAGGTGCTTTTGGTCTACTTCTCTGTGTCAGGTAGCTCCTATTTAAGTGATTTCTTGATTGAAATAGGTGTGGCAGTAATCAGGCCTGGGGGTGACTACAGAAATTGAACTCAGGTGTGATAAACCACAGTTAAGTTATTTTTTAACAAGGGGGGCAATCACTTTTTCACACAGGGCCATGTAGATTTTGAGTTTTTTTTCTCCCTTAATAACGTAAACCTTCATTTTAAAACTGCATTTTGTGTTCAATTATGTTATCTTTGACTAATAGTTAACGGTTTTTGATGAGCAGAAACATTTAAGTGTGACAAACATGCAAAAGAATAAGAAATCAGGAAGGGGGCAAATAGTTTTTCACACCACTGTATATATTTGTGTGTATGTGTGTATGTGTGTGTATGTGTGTGCGAGACGCTCCTGTTCATCTCTGACCTCATCAGTATTTTCCGCTGTATCCTGTACACACAGTATGTGTTTTATACAGGAACAATATAAAAAGGTTACAAATAAATCTTCTTTATAATAATAATAATAATAATAATAATAATAGTTATGATAATTAAAGTGAACATGCTTCATTTGTAATCTGTACTAGAAGGTCCGTTAACTCCGCACTCGATAAGATCTGTGGTGTAACCTGAGCAGAAGCCGATACAGTTCACAGGTCAGCAGGCAGGGCTCTGATCATTACTTATGTGTAAGGACACGAAAAGGGCAGAGTTATTTGTGGTTGTGGTTGAATAGACTAAAGATCGAGAACAATAAGTGAATTCCAGCACACGGCTACAAAGTCAAGGTGTCTATGAAAGGTTTGTTACATGTATTCGGAGATGTGTGGCGTTCTTTCGAGCTGTACAAGTGGCGTGCCATGAAACGCCATGATGTCATTCGCTACAGTTTACAGTCATTTTTTTTATTATTACTGTACTTATAAATAGTTCTACAATCCACTGCAAGGGTCTACGGATTCCTACAGAGAGACACCTGCCATTACAGGGTTATCTAGTGCTACAGGTTGTAAGTTATACAGCACTGTGCAAAAGTCTTAGGCACATGGAAATAAATGGTGTGGAGCACGGATGTCTTCAAAAACAAAAAAACTAAAAATTATAAAGACCAGTAAACAGTAATGAATAAAACAAAGTCAATATTACTGTAAGTGTGATGATCCTTTAAGCACCATTGAGTCTCAGGTATAATATGTGCAGTTTTATAAGGAAATGATCTACTAGGTTTTACTGAGGATCCTACAGAACCACGTACGGTTCTTCTGAGGAGACTGACTCTTGAACCCGATTCTTGGTTGCACACAAAACCCAGCATCTTCCATTTTGCTTTTATGTCTAAAATGTGATCTCCTGCATGACATGCTGCTTTCTTTTTTTTCTAGAATTTTTAATTTTGTTGTGGAAGTTTGGAAATCACAAATATTTTCGTACTGACTCAATAATAAAGTAACAAAATTTTTTTTAAAAACCTTAAGAACTGAAATTTTGCAAGTATTTTTTTGCAAGTATAAATTTACATATTTTTTTTACTTTTTTTGTGGGTTTTTTGTTTGCATTTTTGTGCAAGAAAAAAAAATGGTAGCAAGGACGATAGCAAGAAGAAAATGCAGCCCCTTTCAGTTTGGTTTTTAAAGCGGCCGGGGCCGAGAGGAATCATAAATTAAGGTTAAGTGAGTCCATTTATTTCCCTATGACTGACTACAGAAGGCCACCAATACCCATGTACAGGCCAAAGAAAGCATATGGTGGACAAACGACGGACTCATAAAAAGCTGATAACCCATAAAAAGTTAATTTTTCAGGATCACTCCGGGTGTCACCATGAAGCACCTCAATAAGCCATGATCTGTACATGTGACTACTCAGGAATGTCACGATTTCTGAATCTATAGCAAAAACCAAGAAAGTGTGAACTCAAGAATCAGGTCTATGGTAATTCATGTTCTATAAAGCTTTATCCTGTATTTAGGGTCGCGGGGACCTGGAGCCTATCCCAGGAGACTCAGGGCACAAGGCAGGGTACACCCTGGACAGCGTGCAGGTCTATGGTAATGCTGATTAATATTCCTCTATTGTCTTTAAAGCTGAGAAAGTTTAGAGGCACTCAAGACAAGGAGTTCCTGGGAGGCCAGAGTTTCAGACATTAAGCAGGCAGTCTGATCATGGCTCCGGCTTACTGAGAAAACTTTCCACCTCGATGGTGTCCAAGCACTAGTGAAACACTGGGATAAGTGCATTAGTGTAGCAGGAGATTATAGAGAGAAATAAAGATTTTTTTTTCCTTTCAGTTTTGTTTTGTTGTTCTGCACAATTTAAAAGTCCCGGTTTGACTTGAATGTTTCTCGTACATCAAATAATCTTCAGCTGAGTCATTATCGTCGTTGCTTCCTTTTACAGTAAACGTATTCAATCTGATAAGTCACTAGAGGACGGAGAGCCTGAGACGGGCTGATAAAGGCATGAGGGTCACTCAGTACATTAGTGGCCTGAAGCCGTTTCTCTACTGCCCCATTTACTAAATTTGGGCACAACGTGCACACGGTGAGGAAGCCTTAGATGAGAGGACACTATTTAGGTGACGTTATGCAATGTGGAGGTCTTGACTTTATCTCTGATTGTTAAACGCAGGAAATAGCTTATGCGACAATTTACCATCCATATGTAAGTGGACTCAATTCATACGGTATTTTAGGAACGTTTGGAACTTTCTGGAGTGATTTATAGAAACCCCGGTCGGTTAAGAGCAAAATGGACGAATTTGAGATCGGCATCTCCAGAAATATTGGCGCCCTTCAGGAAAGTCAAAACTAGATTTTCCACTTTAACACAACATGTTTAACTTCTCCCTGGGTTTAAAATGAGTGTGAGCATATAGACACAAAATAACATGAGGAAATATATATATACTACTTTTAACATGTACTGCATTTTACCCATATGAACTTGCAAATCCAAGGGTGAGCGGTGCATTCGCAGCTCACAGCTTAGCATTATAATTTTTAATGAGGGAATACGAAAGCTTGTAGAAGATACACAAAGCAAGGAGATTATGTCGAAAAAATTATGTATTTGTCTTTTTTACAAGATCAAACAAATTCTACAGCCTGAGTGTGGATAATTTTTGACTCACCCTCATACAAAAGAGAAATAGGAACTGGAGGCCTGATCACACAAACCATAGAGCTAACTTTAAACTAATTAATAGATCTGGAAGCCTATAATTAATAGACGCGGCACATAATTAGGAGGCAGCGGTAAAGACTCTACAGGTCCTCTCTACAGGTCTGTACAGGTCGTACAGCTCGCAATCAAAGCAAACTTATTCCTGTATTGTAACACTTATGCTTTGACATAATTGTATAGTTTTGTAACATAACTGCAAAGAATTATTTAGCAACCTGAAAAAAAAGAACCACCTCATTAACCCTGACATCTGGTGTGTTCGCTCTCCGCACATCATCTGTACTGTAAGTAATTTGTCGACTCACGTTGCAGTCCAGCAGGTCGATGCTGTCCAGGCTCTTGCTGCGATGAACTCGTCCCTTTATCCTGCGAAGTGACGGCTTCCCCTGGCTCACCGTCGCCCCAGGGGGCACCGGACCTGACGAGGTGGCAGCATCGGAGCTCGGGGGCACCCTGTGCAAATCACACACGCAGAATGACTTAAAACAGAGCAGTGTGACGGGATGGGACGACACGTTCAGTGACACTGGACAAGGGAGTTTAGTAAGCATGGAAAGAAAAAAAACATGTTTTATGAGCATTGTAATAATATTAATTATTATGATTATTCCTATTTGCATGAACAGATGTGGAAAATACCGAACATTGATCATGTGACAGTCTAAGAAGTACATCAATTCATACAACATTTATCACAATGTATATCTAAATGATGTGAATATTAGGGATGGGAATCACTAGGGATCACCCGATGATATCACTATATCTCAGCGACGCTTCAATTTGTATTGCAATTGTTTAAATATATTTTATAAATACACCAATTAAATGTTTTTTTTTCAAAGATTTGTTAAAATTCTAAAAAATATTAAAATTCTAAAAGTAAAAAAAAATTCTAAAAAAATATATAATAATAATTAGTAAATAATAATAATTCGCTCCTACCGCACAAGACTCCTGCCAGCGCATGAATCGTTTAGAGTTTAGAGTGCACCACCTATAGGATTGTAGTCGAACTGCAACATTTTACCGACTCAAATGCAAACATACATATATAAATAAAAACCTTATTTAAAAAAAAAAATTATACGTAACTGAATCGATTCTTCTAAATTAAAATAAATAAACACATTCAGTTAATAAGAAAATGTATTAATATTTATTATTATTATTATTTTTAATGGAGCAATATTCATTCTCCTGAATTAATACAAATGTATGTACTGTATGTTTATACACAAAGAGTGTCACGGTTGCTGTTTGTGGGCTTTAGGCGAGGCATAAGGGCAGAGGTGAATAACTTGGAAGAGTCTTTTAATAAGGAAAACAGAACATTAATAAACACTCACACAATGGAACTAAGGAACTACTGTAGGAATAAAACCAAAAGAGCAGTAATGCAGGAGACTAGACAAAAACGGGAACTCAAACAAAACATTACTTTTTCCAAGATAGGAACTCTTCCAAACTGAAGCTAAACAAAAGCAGAAGCTGAACAGAACAAGAGCTAAACTAAACAGGGTTAGAGCAAAACAACAGCAATTTAACAAAACAGATACAAGAACTATGGTGATGTGTGAAGATCTACGGTGATGCGTATGGCATGACGCAGAAACAAACGGGAAAAAACAACAACTATAGAACTCAACTGAACAAATGCAAGACAAAGGGATAACTAAACACACGACTACATATAATCAAACTAATGAGCCATCTCGGTTCAGGTGAGCGCTCCCATCACCTAACCGAGGTGCATTCTGGGAAACGTAGTTCAAACTGGGGAAAATACAAAAAGCACAAGAAGGAGTCTCTAGAGGTTCTGCCTGACAGAGTGAGAATGTTTTAGAATGTTTTCTTTACAAGAGAGTTATTTAATTAAGAGAATAATTTAATTTAATTATTTAATTAGGAAAATATTCTAAGTTATAGAATTTAATAATATAATCATTAGAGATGTTCCGATACCATTTTTCCCCTCCCGATACCGATTCCGATACTTGGGCTCAGGGTATCGGCCGATACCGAGTACTGATCCGGTACCTGGGTGTGTATCTGTACAGTGTGTGTGTGTATATATACGAATCGGATCGGTACGTGGACTCAAATACTCGCCGATTCCGATGCCAGATTTTTTTGTGGTCTCGGTAGCATTTCCGATACCAGTATCGGAATCGGAACAACCCTAATAATCATATCAATATTATAGGAAATATTATATGTTATTGACAGGAATTGATTCTATAGTTTTCAAACACTTTCTTATATATTTACAATGGGAACGTCGAAACACGAAACATCAATTATAACAAATAATACTAATAATTAAAAAAAAATGAAAGCAATTGTTTAGATCCTTTTTCTCATAAGTTTATAAACACGCTCCCACACACACTGCATACATCTTGTTTTTATGGTTTCAAACTAATTCCTATAGATATCTATTGTATATTATTAAATAGTAATTATCTGAGCAAAATTTGCACACAGGAACCGATGGCAACAACACATTTCCTTACATTAAACTAATGAAAACCTTGCTCGGTTTATAAGCACACCATTTTATCTTCATAATACAAACTACAGTGATCTGTTTCTATTCGTGTCTATTCTTATTTTATAATCTATTTTCATATTGTCATATTGTCATATTCATATTGTCAAAGATAAAAGGTTAAAGGAAATAAAAGTGCACTAACATCTAGGGTTGTTCCGATTGCGATACTGGTATCGGAAATGCTGCCGATACCACAAAAAAAGCTGGCATCGGAATCGGCGAGTACTTGAGTCCACGTACCGATCCGATACCATTTTTCTAAACATAACCTATTTATGCCCGCTAGCTTTGCTAGCTTAGCTTACTTACAGAGTGTCACGGCATGCGCCTGTGATGGGCATGCGTCCAAATTGATATCGCTCCTCGCTCACTAGTTAGGCAGCCTCCCCCCCCTTTAGGAATGTGAAGGAGCAGGGCCGCGGATTCAGGCAACGGCCCATGAGCTATCGGCGCTATAAAACACAGCGGGGAGTGTAGCTCGGGGTCTGACTGTTGGGAAGCTGGACTTTGCGACGCGATGGATTTTATGAGAGACGGTGGCACATGAGCGGGGCGATGTGATGCGCCCCAGAGACTTTAAAAAGGGGGTGCCTTTGATCTCCGCGAGAGTAGCGCGTGAACGAGCTGCATGAGCTCCAGCGGCACCTTCACTTCCGCGTAGAGCCCGCCTTCGCATCCCTGCCGCAGAAGGGGAAAAGGCCGCAGAGAGCCTTTAACCCTTTCCTTCCCCATTTTTCTAAATAAATGACCCTTTTTCCTGTACGACCTCACCTCGTGACCGTGTTTCATGCTGTCGCCCGTGCACTTAGAGTCGAACCCGTTACACAGGGCTAGTAGTATTTTACTTTAAAAAAAAAGAAATTATATACACATACACACACACACACTGTACAGTTGCACACACAGGTATCGGATCAGTACTCGGTATCGGCCGATACCCCGAGCCCAAGTATCGGAATCGGTATCGGGAGGGAAAAAATGGTATCGGAACATCTCTACTAACATCTAGACACTTTTTTTTTCTTTAACCTTTTATCTTTCTCTTCTTTTCATATCAAGTTACCCTGTAATTTGCATGCTGGGACATTTTTAACTTGATCATGTGGAGCGATACTTGTGTAGAACGCTGTGTTAAAGTAACGTTTCAGCTCCATCGGCGGTCCATGTCTCTTCCCAACTGGACCAGAGCTCTAACACATTAAGAGTGGTCACAGACTCAGGCGATGCAGAAAGGAGGAGTGGAGTAAAAAAAATTTCTTGGAGATTTTTGAAGGCTTTGTCTCCCTGTTGCTTTGGAGGCCAATTCGAGGCAAGTGTGCAGAAGTGGCTTTAATGTTAAGTGACAGCCAAGGGCCTAGTGTGACTTCTCTCTCTCTCTCTCTCTCTCTCTCTCTCACACACACACACAAATGTACACACACAAACACATGTACACACACACACACACCTTTCTTTCTGTATCTTATTATTCTCTTTCTCCTATAGGAGACATCATGTAATATAAAAAAACAACAACATCTGTACAATCCATTATAGACACCAAAATTAAAGAGCCTAAAACACCATGGTTATAGAAATTAGGGTATAAATTATGTTTTTTACACTTCTAATAATAATGTAATAATACAGGTAGTCCCCAACTTACGAATGATTTCCGTTCGAATGAGAGCACGTTCGTATGTCTGATTTGTTCTTAAGTCTTGTATTTTGACACAAATACACAATGTGAAGCATATCAATCCACTTGACTAAATCTCTATCCCCTTTCCCACACTGCCATCATGTGCCCATAAACTGTAATCGATCCTAAAGAAATCAATCTCACACATATGAAATGTAAAACTGGTGTTTCTGCGCCTTTAAATCGTGTAAGGGCTGGAAGATATAAGTCTGCAAAGCATTACCCAAAATCACCACAAGAGGGCTCATCTCTATCGCGGCCACATTTGGTGGAGGTGGAAGTACTCTGCGAACAAAGCGTATCACGGACATTTATCATCAGCGGGATCTTTGCAAACCCTGGATTTTCTTTGTGATGAGCTGTGCACGGTACCCAGACTTTTATTTGTTCTGTTCATGTATGAACACTATGTTTACTAATTAAGACCAACCTTTGTTAGCTTGGAACCGGTATCACCTGTATAGTAAAGCTGAGTTCTGATTTCCCTCCATAACTCAGTGCAGTGTTTCCCGTAGCCAGGAAGACTAGCAGAGGTGGTGACGCTTGTAACCTACTAAATAAGTAGTTTATTGGCTACCGTGCTTTAGCCTCGTTACAAAATGGCGCCTGAACAAAAATTTTTTTCTCCCTCTGGACCTCGTTTTAGCTTGTGGAATTGTTGAGTGGATGAAATCAAAGAATTGTGCCAAGGACCTGGGAGGTTTAAATTTTTCTCTCTCCCCTTTACATCCGTTCTTGGGTATCAAATTGTGAATGACTTGTACTGCTACATACTCGGCATGTTTTATGGGGATTAACAAGTTACAGCGGAACTACCACGTGGGCTGCAAGGTGCGTGGTCATCACTGAGAAGTGTGCTGTTGGCTTGCTCTGTCGTCGTAACACCCAGGTTGATTGTGCTCTCATTCCCTGTTACCCACTTGACAATATAGTGACCAGACTGATTGTGGGGAAAAAAAAAAACTTGTATTTTCTATTGTTATATTTGATGATTCACGACACTCATTTCTTTAAGATGGTTGTTGCTTAAACTTAATGTGTAACAGATTGTTTTTACTATTGATGACTATTGATACTTTTTGTGATTGATAATACTTGTTTATCTTGGTATATACGACACACACCAGTGACATTATATAATGGCTTCCAACCACACATACAGATTGATCTCTCTGATTTCGACTCAGACACATATACGAGACCGGTGAGCACCTCGGCACCGGGAGACACACAGTCTCTTGAGACTCAGGTTAGGAACCTCCAGGCAGACGTTGAAAACTTAGGTAAATGCCTTAGAGACTCATTGTCCTTACAACAGGAAGTGCTGAGATGCCTAGACCAGTCTAACTACGACATAACAAACAGTGCTAACCATAGCCTCCCACGGGTAACAACCTCGACCCCACGGGTTCTTACACAAAATGATACACTTGCCACACATTTTCATGTACAAAATTCACCTGGAAATCAGACAGGACAGCTGGACAATGCTGTTCCCGATCAAGCTCTCAAGTTTAGTAATACGTCGAGGGTGTTAGCAGCAGCACTCCACCAATCTAAACTAGAACCCCCTGTGTTTTTCGGGGGATGGTACGCTCCACCCAGAAGATTGGTTGCAGACAGTGAATAACTATAGATTATCACTTAATCTTTCAGACACACAGCTACTAAGTGAGCTGCCCCATTTCCTCAACGGGGAACCAAAAAAATGGTTTGGTGTTTACAGGCCTCACATTATGACGTGGACACGCTTTTGTGAATTTTTCAGGATTGTATTTCTACCTCCTGACGATCAGGAGCGTATATTAAGGGGTATTCTTGATCGAGCCCAACTACCTGAGGAACCGCTCCCGAAGTTTGTGGTACATATGTTGAGTGAGTTTAATAAATTGAAACGTCCACCTCCAGAACTCGAACAGGTTGAGCTTATTTGTAAACACGCACTAAAGAAATATACGGTGGCGCTTTACGGCACAAATATTTCTTCTACCACAGACTTATTAATGCATGCTCACGAAGTACATTCAGTTCTAGGGCCGACTAGTCAAAAGCCTTATCAGTTGTCTAGTCAAGTGAGCAGACGTGACAGCCTACAATGCTTTAAGTGCTTTAGACCTGGCGTCACGGTACGTACCTGCCCGAGTTGCAATACAAATTTGTCTGGACGCCAAGAGGGCACAAGCGCACCCTTGAGCACACAAGAGGTCGCCTCTTACTCACCGGAAACTAACAACGCACGGGCAGATTATCTTGGTGCACGAAGGAAATCATTGGGATTGTCCACCCAAAGTGACCATCTCGAAATTCAACATACACCTAGGCATAGTGATCATCAGCCAAGACATGACGTATCTATTTTGAATACGACATCTTCTCAACATCAGCACACGTCACGTTGTGTGGAGGATGTTGCTTCTCAGTCACATTGGAACGCACCTCTAAAAGCGAAAGTAAATTTGAACTCAAAGGCAGTGGAGGCAACCTTGGATACAGGTGCTTCACTATCAGCCGTACTGTACGTGCAGAGCTCCTCAGCAGCATGGACAGTAAAAATATAGTGAAACACTGGGATGGGCCCCCAGTGAACTTAGCAGATAACGCATCTTGTGTGCCATTGGGTGTCACATGGTTAACAATTGGCTTCATGAATAAAAAATTTTATCAGCGCTTCGCTATTATTCAAAACTTGTCGACACCCTTTATCCTGGGAACAGATTTGATGACAAGAGCTTCAGTGTCGATAAATGTTCCATCCAGAAGAGTTGTTATTGATGATCCTCATCAACTAATAATGAATGAGGAAAATGTGTCGGAAGAAGGGGAAATTATCGCCTGCCCCACGATCATGTGTATGGATGAACTAACCAATGCGATACGTAAGAAAGTCAACCTTGCGAACCTGATGGACAATCAAAAGTCACAGCTGATAGACACGCTCTTCTGCTTCGATGACATGTTCAGGGGTCAGCTTGGTCGGACTTCGCTGGCCGAACATGTCATCGATACGGGTGAGGCCAAGCCCATAAATCTAGCTACATACCGGACATCGCCAGGGAAGAAGAAGCTTATCGAAGAACAAATACAACAAATGCTAAAAGACGGCATTATAGAGCCCTCGTCCAGTCCATGGGCAGCGCCGGTGGTGATAGTGAATAGGCCGAATGCGGAACCAAGGTTTTGTGTGGATTTCCGTGGTTTAAACCAGGTCACTAAGAAAGACTCCTATCCCCTGCCGCGCATTGACGAATCTCTTGACTTTCTAGCACGTGGTCAGTTCATTACGACCCTGGACTTGACCCGTGGCTACTGGCAAGTAGCAGTAGCAGAAAAAACGAAACCAAAGACGGCCTTTATATCTCACTGTGGCCCATTTCAGTTTCGTGTACTCCCTTTCGGCCTTTGCAATGCGCCGGCGACATTCCAGAGGTTGATGAATACAGTTCTTGCGGGACTCATATATAAGACATGCGTGGTTTATTTGGATGACATTGTCATTGCTTCACCAACGTTTGATCAGCATCTAATTGACCTTGAAGAAGTGCTAGGAAGGCTTCAAGATGCCGTGTTGACTCTAAAGCTCATGAAGTGTCAATTTTGCTTGAGTGAACTGACCTTTCTTGGGTACCGTGTTACCCCAGAAGGTATAATTCCAGTAAAAGCGGTGATCGAGTTTGTGAAGCCATCTAACGTTAAACAAGTCAGACAGTTCCTGGGTGTGACTGGATATTATCACCGCTTCATTCATGAATACGCCCTCCATGCGGAACCGCTTCATGCCCTCTTGAGAAAAGATGCTCAATTTAAATGGGATGACGATTGTCAGAAGTCTATGGACTTCCTGAAAGGAAAAATCACATCAGCACCCGTACTTTAATTCCCAGATTTCACTCGCCCATTCTCCATCCATGTGGATGCTTGCGATCGGGGGTTAGGAGCAGTCTTGATGCAGCAGGATGAGGAAGGTCGGGAAGTAGCTGTGGCTTTTGGGAGTCGTTCACTCCACAAGTCAGAAAAGCCGTACTCTACACCTGAGAAAGAGTGGTTAGCGGTCAATTGGGCGCTAGAACACTTCAGGCCCTATGTCAAAGGGCTTCATGTGACAATATTTACAGATCATAATAGTTTGAGATGGCTAATGTCTCGCCCCAACCCATCAGGCAGGTTGGCTCGTTGGTCTCTCAGATTGCAGGATTTTGACTTTGCAATAGTGCACAATCCTGGATAGCACAACAGTGCGCCGGATGCATTGTCCAGGAACCCTCTACCTCAAGCTGTAGTAAACCCTATTGACATTTTACCCGAGCATGCTGAGATTATCAGCCTTGCACCTTGCCAATGGGTGTAATAGACGATCATTCGCATCTACGGCGGCTGCAGTTGGAAGACCCCATTACTGGCAAATTACTTAGGGACCTAGAAACCGACCCACATGGTGATCAACAATCGAAAATGACGCATTACACTGTGTTAGGGTTGGGTACCGAAACCCAGTGCCAATACGGCACCGGTACCTATAGAACCGGTATGTACCGGACCGAAACAGAATGCGAATTTCGGTGCCTCATTTCGGTGCCACTTAAATGCCTGAACTGTCGATTGAAATATTTATTCTCTATATTCATATATTTTTGTAGATTAATAGTTTATTAGATTAAATAAAAAAATTAAAAGCATAAATCATCCGGAAATGAGAAACCATCCGACATGCGCGTGAATGCAGTAACTAACGTTACACTCGCTCTGACGGCAGCAGGCGGTCTACCGATAGCATAGCATGCTAAAGTAAACAACTCTCGTTAGAATGCCTAAAACTAAACAGTCGAAAGTGTGGCTGTATTTCACAAGATAGGATTCCGGCACCGCAACGTGCAGCAAATGTTTTACAGCAGTTGCGTGTAAAGGCGGAAACACGTCAAATCTAATGAAACATTCGAGGGCAGACGGAATAAAGTTAAAAGCAGAATAAATACACGGAATAAAGTTAAAAGCAGAGGGAGGCACCGTGTTTAACAGCTTGTGGACAACAGCTGCGCTATCAGTGTGGACGACCCTCAGTCCCAGTCATACCAACTGTAGCAAAAAGGAGTCACCGGTTATGATGACGTCAGCAGCCTTTCCGCAGGTTAGTAGTAGGATAATGTTTAATAATAATGATTAATAGCAAAATGCAAATCTTGCATTCATGCTAACAAATAGTCAAACGATTTGTAAAAAACTAATGTAATATGGATTCTGTTTATAATTATGGCTTTCCAGCTAGTACTAGTAGCACTACAACAGTGACCCCATTTACCATTGCAAAGAAGGCTATGCATGTCCTGTGCAGGGCAATAAGTCAGGAAAGGTGTCGTATTTTGTCAGAAAAGGCAAATATGGTGAAATTTCTGCAAAAGAATTGCTAAAATTTGAAGCTTACATATTCATATATACTTTAAACTTTTAATATATTGTTAAATTTTAAGCATAACATTTTTTGTTCAATAAAGATTTATTCTTGAGTCATCCACTATAATTTTTTTGCTTAAAAGTATCGGTTCAGGCACCGTTTTGGCACCGGTACCATTTTCAAAGTATCGATTTGGCACCGGTATCGAAAAAAACCCAAACGATACCCAACCCTACACTGTGTATGATGATTTACATCATTAAAGAATAAACAGCTAGTGTTTGCGCATTGCATCCACTGAAAGCACTCAAACTGTATGTACCAACATCACTTCGTGTAGCACTACTTGACTACTATCACGATCACCCCACTGCTGTCCACTTAGGTATTGCAAAAAAACGTTCAGCAGACTAAAGCTCAGGTTCTTTTGGCTGAGGATGACAACAGATGTAAAGCAATACGTCACCTCGTGCCCAGTTTGTCAACTCACTAAACCAACGCAACGGAGACCAGCAGGACTCATGGTCCCCATAGTTCCTCAGAAACCTTGGGAATACACTGGAGTGGACTTTATAGGTCCTCTTCCTCGCATTCCGTCTGGTCATGGGTACCTGCTTGTCTTTGTAGACTATTTCTCTAAGTGGATAGAAGTCTGTGCAGTCAAGGAGGCCACGGCTCAAGTGGCTGCTAGTAAGTTCATAAATGAGGTATTTGCACGTCATGGCGCACCCACTTACCTAATTTCGGACAGGGGTTCCCCCTTTGTTAGTGAACTATTCAAAAATGTCGTCTCTACCCTCGGCCCTAAGCACAGACTAACTATGGCATATCATCCACAAACAAACGCAACTGAACGTGTGAATCGTACCCTTAAAACTGCAATTAGGACTTATGTGGGCGACAAACATACATCCTGGGACAAATATCTATCCCAAATATGTTTTGCAATGAGAACAGCGGTACACGAAAGCACAGTGTTCTCTCCTTCAGTGATGTTGTACGGGCGAGAGCTTGACACCCCACTTGACTTAGTAACCCAACCCCCTCCAGAGGGTTCGGATGAGCCGGGGGTCCCATACCCAGAGACGCTAAGGGCTTTGCTCCAAGGTCATGACCATGCAAGAGCAACACTTGATCGAAGCCATGCTAAACAAAAGCGTAACTATGATGCTAAACGGCGATATAGTGAATATAATATTGGTGATCTTGTTAAGGTTAAATCACACCCGAGATCTAACTCTCTGACAAATTTCACAGCGAAGTTAGCCTCGTTGTTCACAGGCCCCCTTAGAATCGCACAAAAGCTTGATCCTGTGAACTACTGATTGTCTAGGCTAGAAGATGGGGAGGACGCAGGAGTCTTCCATGTGGTAAATTTACATCCATTTCATAGTTGGGGCTCTGTGTCGCCACAAGCATTTCCTGCCCCAGGGGTGGCAGAGGAAGGGATTCATGAACTAGGAGACGACCATGAGCAAAATGGGGACACAGGCAGCTTCACTGGCTATGCAGATCAAGTCACTATGCATGACAACCCTGACATCACTGCCTATGACCCTAATGAACCTTACCCGCAGACTTTAGACGTCAGTGATGACGGCTTTCACACCTCATACAATTTACGACCCAGGCATAATAGAATCACTTCTGACTGGTGTGACAATAAGTGGACTCACTCGTATCACACACGAAGAGTTGATTTTGAGTAACTGACTTAGTGACTGAAAAGAAAATTGAACTCCACACATTCATACTTCTATGTAGTTACAGTAATTTTGTTTGTTCTTTGTTAATTTGTTCCTGGAATTGTTGTTTAAAAAAAAAACCTTGGGAGATAGAACTTTGCATGATACTGGACTATGTTGTGGTCATGTGCACGGCTAGGGACAGCCTTGTCATCGCCGGGGGGGGGGGGGGGGTATGTAACATCTGGAAGATCAAAAGTTACTAGTGCAAATGCTATGAACAATAAACTGCAAGATATATAAGAAGCAGATAAATAAAGCAAATGAATCACAATGAAACTGAGTCTGTTCATATGGGTAGAACAGTAATAGTGAGAGTAACTGAGTAGACCATGAAGCTAATGAGAGAGTTATGTGCATAACAGTGTGATGTATACAGAAGAAGAGCCTTAAGCCTAGAATTGGAAATTCCAGGAAAAGAAATTGTGTGTGTGGAACTTGGAGGGAAATTTCAGGCAGTGGTCACGTTCAATGCTATTATTGGTGACATGATGAACAGATAATCGCTCGGAGAATGTCGGAGCTCCACCATGATTTTGATGATCATTCTGATTGTGTCCTGTGAAACAAAACAACCTCCATTACAGCCTCAAACGCAACCAGTACCAGCGATTTCTCCTTCAATAACGACGACAAATCAACATTCCACATGCTCTGATATTTATCTTTTTATGTTTTTGCAAAACGAGACATCATTTTGTCTTGAAATATCACAACTTCATTCCTAACCTTTTCTTAATTTTTTTTAAACAGTGACCCTAAAACACAGTTGTGCATGATGCAATGCTCTAAAGAATCAAGCATTTATACGAGTGAAACATTACAACTCTTTTGAGACACGAGTTCCATCAATGTTGCATTAGGAAGTCCAAAAATAACATCATGTCCCGCTTGGAGCTGGAAACACAGGAGGTCTGTGCTTTCTAACATCTGTCTGGGAACCGAAACCAACGCTACTGAAACTACATCCCAAACCCAACCAGTAATTAGACTAAAAAAGTTTGTACACATTACGACAAAGGTTTTCTCTAGCCCATTAATTCAACAATCAATGCAAAGTGACATTTATGTACATTTAAGTCAATATCTTGCTCACCTAGATTAGCCTACACCAATGATTTTACCTTTAACATTCAATAAAACACATTAAACCTTTATGTGGTGATATATACAGTATATATATATATATATAAAATATTCATGAGAGAATTTAATGAAAACTCTATATATATTGAATGAAAAGTCTGAATATATTGAATGGATTTTTTATATATTGAATGGATTCTGAATATATTGAATGAACCATGTGTTTCAGCGAGAAACTTTTGCTGTCATTGCTGCAATTCTATATATATCGAGTTTCATTCAATATATTCAGAATCCATTCAATATACAGTATAGAGTTTCATTCAATATATTCAGACTCAATATATATAGAGTTTTCATTCGATTCTCTCATGAATATTTTCCTAAACGGCTTGCCATAATGCAGTATCTACTATATATATATATATATATATATATATATATATATATATATATATATAGATATATATATATATATATTAGGGCTGCACGATATATCGAAAAAATATCGTTATCGCGATAATGGCATGCGCGATAACCATATCGCAAGGAGTTGCGATAAATACTTTATTTGCCAAGCATTTGTGTGTCCAAATTTGACCAATCAGATGTGCCCTTACTATGTTTATACCCGCTTATATCTTTATATATATATTAATATATATTATTTATATCTTTATACTTCATTCTGTCGCGAACTAACCCCGGATGATCAGAAGATTTAGCGATTAGCCGTTAGCCGTGATTAGCCGTTAGCCGCGATTAGCCGTTAGCCCTTTATAGACGGTAAACCCAAACGCGGAAGCAAGCGAGTAGGCAGGATAACCACGTGAATTAGTTTAAGGACTCTCACAGAAGGGGAGCAAGGGAAAAACACACATTTAACCCGCGTCCTATAAACACACACTCTAATCTGAACCGACATGGCGAACACAGTGACTAAGCTGTATGCACTAGTTTGTTTACTCTTATACTTCCGGGTTTGCGCCCGCATTACTTCTGGGTCCTAGTGCCGGTCGCGGAGCGTGTGTGTGCGTGCGTGCGCGTGTGTGCGTGCGTGCGTGCGTGCGTGCGCGTGTGTGTGTGTGTGTGACAAATAGTATTTTTTAATTAAATTTTTGTTTAATAATATTTATTTATATAAAAAAAAAAAAAAAACAGGCAAGCCAAAGAGAATATTTAGTTTAAAAGATGTTCTTGTTTTAAGACACTATTGATGAGTGTATGGTTCCACTTAAATAAAAAGTAACGTTTGAAAGTAATTCATATTGTGTTGGCAGGTTTATAGTAACAGCAAACCAGAAATCAGAATATCTGCTGAGGGTTTTAAGTCATTCATAGTGTTCTGAAGTCTAAATATTTGCAACTTCCTTGACATATAGTTTCTTTTTAGCCTGAATTAGATTTAATTACATCAGACGAATATCTATTACCTGTTTATTTTAGTATGATCATTACATATAAAAAAATAAATAAATAAATAAATAATAAAAACAAATAGGCAATAATAATAATAAAAAAATGCATTTCTCTAGGGAAATGTTATATCGCAAGAAATATCGTTATCGCAGTATTCAACAACAATATCGCATATTTTCCTAATATCGTGCAGCCCTAATATATATATATACAGTGGTGTGAAAAACTATTTGCCCCCTTCCTGATTTCTTATTCTTTTGCATGTTTGTCACACAAAATGTTTCTGATCATCAAACACATTTAACTATTAGTCAAAGATAACACAAGTAAACACAAAATGCAGTTTTTAAATGAGGGGTTTTATTATTTAGGGAGAAAAAAAATCCAAACCTACATGTCCCTGTGTGAAAAAGTAATTGTCCCCTGAACCTAATAACTGGTTGGGCCACCCTTAGCAGCAATAACTGCAATCAAGCGTTTGCGATAACTTGCAACGAGTCTTTTACAGCGCTCTGGAGGAATTTTGGCCCACTCATCTTTGCAGAATTGTTGTAATTCAGCTTTATTTGAGGGTTTTCTAGCATGAACCGCCTTTTTAAGGTCATGCCACAACATCTCAATAGGATTCAGGTCAGGATTTTTGACTAGGCCACTCCAAAGTCTTCATTTTGTTTTTCTTCAGCCATTCAGAGGTGGATTTGCTGGTGTGTTTTGGGTCATTGTCCTGCTGCAGCACCCAAAATCACTTCAGCTTGAGTTGACGAACAGATGGCCGGACATTCTCCTTCAGGATTTTTTGGTAGACAGTAGAATTCATGGTTCCATCTATCACAGCAAGCCTTCCAGGTCCTGAAGCAGCAAAACAACCCCAGACCATCACACTACCACCACCATATTTTACTGTTGGTATGATGTTCTTTTTCTGAAATGCTGTGTTACTTTTACGCCAGATGTAACGGGACACGCACCTTCCAAAAAGTTCAACTTTTGTCTCGTCGGTCCACAAGGTATTTTCCCAAAAGTCTTGGCAATCATTGAGATGTTTTTTAGCAAAATTGAGACGAGCCTTAATGTTCTTTTTGCTTAAAAGTGGTTTGCGCCTTGGAAATCTGCCATGCAGGCCGTTTTTGCCCAGTCTCTTTCTTATGGTGGAGTCGTGAACACTGACCTTAATTGAGGCAAGTGAGGCCTTTTGTGGCCTCTCGGATGAGTTGTCTCTGCGCTCTTGGGGTAATTTTGGTCGGCCGGCCACTCCTGGGAAGGTTCACCACTGGTCCATGTTCTTGTCATTTGTGGATAATGGCTCTCACTGTGGTTCGCTGGAGTCCCAAAGCTTTAGAAATGGCTTTATAACCTTTACCAGACTGATAGATCTCAATTACTTTTGTTCTCATTTGTTCCTGAATTTCTTTGGATCTTGGCATGATGTCTAGCTTTTGAGGTGCTTTTGGTCTACTTCTCTGTGTCAGGTAGCTCCTATTTAAGTGATTTCTTGATTGAAACAGGTGTGGCAGTAATCAGGCCTGGGGGTGACTACAGAAATTGAACTCAGGTGTGATAAACCACAGTTAAGTTATTTTTTAGGGGGGCAATCACTTTTTCACACAGGGCCATGTAGATTTGGAGTTTATTTCTCCCTTAATAACGTAAACCTTCATTTAAAAACTGCATTTTGTGTTCAATTATGTTATCTTTGACTAATAGTTAACGGTTTTTGATGAGCAGAAACATTTAAGTGTGACAAACATGCAAAAGAATAAGAAATCAGGAAGGGGGCAAATAGTTTTTCACACCACTGTATATATATATACTGTATATATATATATATATATATATATATATATATATATATATATATATATATATCATTAATCCAGCTCAGGGTAATGATGCACACAAACTGGACCTTACTTATACACCTGCTGAAAAAAAAATACAATATTGTACAATATATATTATGACTGATTTAGCGATTTCTGCTTATGGTGCAATATATTTGGATATTAGAATAGTAATTAGAATAGTGTTGTGTATTGTGTTGTCTCCAATATTTAATTCGACCCTCTTTAGCTTTGAAACACACTGTGGTGTCCAGTTCATGTGAGTCACTCTTTCACACACACGCGAAAACTCCATTGATGTGATACTCTGGTGATTCAGTACATTCAGGTCGTCAGCTGACTTCATTTGATCACCACATAACGTTGCTGAGTCTCGACCGGAGCGACTGAATCAACCCCAGATCATAACACTGTCTCCAGAGGCTTGTATAGTGGACACTATGCATGATGGGAGCAACACTTCATGAGCTACACTTCTTACCCTGACACACACATTGTTCTGGAATAGGGTCAGTCTGGACTCATCAGGTCATATGACCTCTTTCCATCACTCCAAAGTCCAATCTTTATGCTCCCTAGCGAATTTAAATATAATATAGCTTTGATTTCTACTTTCCATTTTTTTAAACGATGCAACTTCATCAAGCATTTAAGTGATTTTTGATCACTCATTACTTTTACCCTTGACGATTCAGCACTATCCTTCCAGGATTTAATAATGTGTTGGACAGCTCTTAACTCAGTTATAGTCATTATAATATTTTCTTCGATTGATACAGACCAATATATTGACCCTTCTGAAATTACAATCTTTTTGGGCCAATATGATACTAACACGATACCTAAGTGCCAATTTAATTTGTATAGTGATTTGAAAAATTTTTTTTCCATAAGTATTTTTACTTTAAATTCTAAACAAACTCCACAAATAATTGCCTTCTACCACACAGGATACTATCCTGCCTACTAATGTGTGAATAATTTAGAGTGCCATGTGTAGACAAACGTATCTAAATGAAAAATATATTTTAAATATTTTAAATAAAATAAATTAATACATTTTGGCATCAGTGAGGCTGAACGTGGATTGCTACAAATAAAAATCACAATTGTTCCCCACATCTATAGTGTATATGGTGAAAAAAATATCCGAATCTTATATGAGGCTGTGTTAGAAAGCAAAAAAAACATGTTTCATATACCTTCAATAAAAAAAACAAGAAATAAAACTTAATCGTCACAGACGCCAACTTCAGAAAATCTACGTAGGAAATACTTTTTTTTTTTTTTAAAAGGGTCACCACCTGCCATTCTGTCTTCTTTACTTCGTCAAGTTGTGATGAAAGTAACATCTTACTCTGCCTCTAACTTTTACAACTTTTACCGTAACAACTTTTATGACCTGTAAACCTGGCAAGTCATAAATCATCAGCAGCAGTTAGCATGTGTTCTCTGAGGCTCTGCAGACAGGACACGATGTCTTTGACACGCGCATGTCAGCCGAAATCCGTCCCTGAGCCTCGGAGATGATTCATGCCACGTCCGATTGCGTTCAGCCAAAATGAACATCGCCGAAAGTCCAGACCAAACTTTTCCATGGAGTGAGTGGTCAGATTCCAGAAGATTAAAATGCACGGCCTGGTTTCTGTACGCGGTCGTGGTGTGAGTAGCGGTAATCAGACGCGCAATAGGGATCACAACCCTGATTAGGCGGGCTAGACAGGTCTGACAGATGCAGGGAGAGATTAGGAGAAGAGATGTGTATAAGATGTGACAGTACTACGAGTACTAATGCCTCTTTTCCACTGTATAGTACGGCACGACACGGTTCAGTTCAACTCACTTCGGTTCGGCTCAGTTCGGCTCGGTTTGCGCTTCCACTGCAGTTTAGTAACGCTTTAGAGTCTGCCGTGACATCATCGTAAACGCGCCACAAACAAACACACAACAATGGAGCATATCGCCGGCATGGTGTTCTTCATTCTCGACATGTGGATGTTTTTAACAGCGAGACGAAGGAGTTTGTTTCAAAAGAGGTTGATGGCAGCCAAAGAAAATTTTTGGTTAACACAAAAAGGTGCGTCCGATCTTTCTCTGGCTGTTCTAAATATAGCGGTTCTGTTGTGTCTCGTGTCGCAAGTTCGGTGACGCAGTAATGACGATTTTCTCCGGCCAATCAGTGACCAGCAGAGTTTACACGTCACATTTTGGTAACGGTTCAGCGCGCTTGGAACCTCGAGGAACCCGAGGTGGTACTAAAAAAGGACCAGGTACCAGGTACTGTTCCCAGTGGAAAACCCCCCAAAAGTGAGTTGAACTGAACCGTGTCGTGCCGTACTATGCAGTGGAAAAGCGCCATAAGTGATGCCAGATGAGGTTCGGGTGAACCTGAGAACAGGTGCGTTAAAGAGCCAGGTCTGTGTAAGACACAGTGAATTTTGAGATACCAGTTCAAATCAAGTGCCAAAACATTGGCATTTTAAAACGGGAAGAGAAGACAAACAGTCTAAGTTATATGAACAAAAACATAGGCTTAGCACTCAAGTGTTTTTGTGAATTAGTATATGGCCAAAACATGGTTTCGGTGATAAAAAGTGTCTCATCCATGTGGAAAAGTTCATTTTTTTCCAGATAGGATCATATAACACCATTTTCTATAATATTTAATGCTTCTTATCTTCCGATCCATGCTTCAATTTTTTGTAAACATTCATACACATTTATATTTTTATCAGATAAAAAGAAACACATTTGATAAATACTGTACCACTTTAAGCACTTTTATGTAGTGTCCTTACGATGTTCCTAATTGTCATTCAGATGAAACTTGGCCAATTTAGATTTTACATAAAAAGACATAAACCTGAAAAAAAGTATTATTCTAAAATGCATAATTGTTAAGATATTTCACCGTGAATATGACATGGTTACGGACACTACAGATTTTTTAGGAATTTCATTTTGCACGGAATTCGTTAATTTAAGCCACAATTTTTACAGATCATATGCTTCTAGAAGTTTAAAACTAATGTATCAATAAAAAACAAAATTATGAATAATTTGCATTTTCAATTATTATTATTTGAAGCGAGACAGTATAATGCTGACAAATGGCCATGATTGGGACCAGATATAAAATCAACTTAAAATATTTAGGGAAGTAAAATTGGTCACTTCTGAAGTTTACTCAACATGGAAGTAGCTTCCTTGGCACACACATTGTCTGTATTATATGTATCATTGACATAAATCAGAAGCAATACTGTGTCGATAGAGTTACATGTGTGAATTATTACTCGTCTAAGGAAAAAAGTAGAACCATAGTGCCATAATGTGGTACACGTACTATACCAGCAAATAAGTACTATGGTACTCTCAAAAACAACATGGTACTACTGTACAGTATGTACCATGGTACAGGTAGCACTGGACCACAATGGTATAGAAAGAAAAAAAAATGGAACACTTATGGAACATGTCCTTGGGAGCAGTTTCTTTTAAATAACACACACATTCAAACTACACAGTACAGGTTCACAGTTGTCACAAGAAAAACTTTCACCTCCACTATCTCCTAAAATCCAAGTTTAACTTCCTTTATCAAGTGTGAAAGTGTATGAATCACTGTGGCTTCTAATTTCACAAAAAATTCACAGATGATTAGAGAAATGTGTTTTATCTCCTCATAGAAAAACCCTCAATGTGTAAATTATTTCCTTTATTCTGTTCTGTAATGAGTATTTTTTCCCACAGGAACTGATCCAAACAAACCTTACACTTCATTAGAGGAGATACAGAGTGGCTATAATGGCACGGAAAAACTGTGTGTGTGTGTGTGTGTGTGTGTGTGTGTGTGTGTGTGTGTGTGCCTGTGGAGGAGACGTTTTTAGGTTAGGAGTGCTGCGTGGGATGATTTACTACCACTGAACACATTATCACCACCGGTTCCTGAGTGTTGTTGGCCGCTTGCTGAGAAGAAGTGTGTACTAGGCTCTCTCTCACATGCACACACACGCGCTTCTGCGTTTTCAATACACTATAAGCATCGACGGCTGGGAAATGGAAAAAATATTGGGTTTTATTGTGTGAGCTTGTTGCTGTAGCTTGTTCATATGATACACAACAGTACGTTTAGTAATTTTATTGTGACTTGATGTGATTTTATTGAGAAGTAATTTTATTTACCAAGCAAACATATTTTATTTAAAGATAGTTTTGAAACTAAGAACCAAAAAGATTTTTTTTCTTTGCATTAACACTTGAGTTTTATTAGCTAGCTTAACACTTGACTTACTTAGCTAGCTTGTTTTTTAAGGACGAGTCGTGAACTAGCGGACAACAGCACAGCAAAAAGTCTTATACAGTGGAACCTTGGATTACGAGCATAATTCGTTCTGGAAGTGGGCTCGTATTCCAAAACACTCGTAAATAAGAAATAATGGAAATTCTAATTATTTGTTCCACAGCCAAAAAAATAAATACATAAAAATAATTAATACAAAATATAAAGTAAAAATAAAACAAATTAACCTGCAATTTACCTTTAAAAAAACGGAAAAATAAATCCTGACAGATAAGTGTTTCCCTTTGTGCGCGGAAGTGCTGTGTGTGTGTTCAGGTCTGTCGTTATGTGTGTGCGCGCGCGTAATCTGACACCATGCCAGTTCACAAACACACACACACACACTAAAGGCGAGAGAGAGGGTGAGAGAGGGAGTGTGTGAATCGGCACCGTGTCAAATCACGTACGCGCACACACATAACGACGGTTTGAGGGAGTATGGATCTTTAACCTTCTAATGAGACTTTCTTTTGCTTTACACACGCGCACACGTGTTATAAGAAACAGTACACGCGCGCTGTACACACGTGCTTACAAACACAAAATAAAATATGTTTGACGCACACACACACACGTGTTCACAGTGTTATAGTAAACAGTACACGCGTGCGCGGATGTTGATTATACCAGTAAGAGACGAGCACTAAGACCCAGCAGGAGAGACGATTACCCACAATTCTGCAGCACAAGAGTGAGAAAAAAACGGTGGCTCAGTTGTGATCACGTGACACTCGGTGTCAAAACAAGAAGCGCATGCGTGATACATGATACTCGGTACTCGTAAACCAAGACTTGTTCGTTTTCCAAGTAAAAATTTACTACAAATATTTTCTCGTCTTGCGGGAAACACTCGTAATCTGAGGTTTCACTGTACTATACTGGGTCAAATTGAGAATTATCAAACAAAATATCAAAAGAAAAGAAAAAAGTTCAGTTTCCTAAACATGAGAAATCGTGGAAATTATTTAGCTGAAGGAATTTACATTAACACCAGGAAGAATTTTTATAGACTTTCCGAGATTTTTTACATTTTATTTACACACCCTGCTGTGACCCACAACCTGATAACACCGCTTGAAGTTAAAGGAGAACTATGAGTGTGCATTCATTCACCACTTAATCTTAAAGTGGTTGCATGATGCATGATGAAGTAAATGTTCATGGTTATGTGGTAAACAGGAAGTTTTTTATTTATTTATTTATTTATTATTATTTTTTTTTTCATTTCTATTACTCGTTCAAGTCTTTGTAAGGAAATGATTTCATGAAGCTGGACCTTCAAAAAGTACCCATGCTATAACATATACACCGATTAGCAATCACACAAAACCCTCACACATTAACACTGATTATCAATCACATATCAGTATCAGTAAACTGGTGACAGGTTCATGGGCACCAAGGCTCACCAAAATAAGTGGGGACCAAAGTCCAGCTCCTCCGTTCCAATCCAACAGAAAAGTCAATGCAATCATGACTGAAAGCCACCAGAACACCCAGTGCATGACAGACCCCCGCCCCAGGAGCGCAGCGTGTAACGAGCCCAAGATGGCCTCCAAACTCCCCTAATCCCAATCCACATGAGCCTGTATGGTATTCTCCAGAAACACAGGTCCGATCCACAGAGACCCCACGACACAGCCCACTTCTGATGCTAGACAGCACAGCACACTCCTAAAGCTCTTGTCTGCACCATATTTTGCATTAGTTATGGCAGGTCCGTGTATAGTTCCCGGTTGCTTAGCAACCGTGTTTTTAGAGCTGTAACCATGTGAATATCGCATTTTTTTTTTTTCGGCATCCAAAGCACAGAGTCTTTCATGTTTTATGCAAACATTACAATAATATTTAGCGTATCTAACATGACTTTCTCTTTCTCCACCTCTCTGTCCTGTTCATTCCCATGGACCTGCACTCCGAGTCTGACAGACGACACACAGATACATGCCAGGACAATAAGTAATGGAGCAGCGACTACGAGTAAAGTAAACAGGTCCAAAGCTGGACAGATGCATGTTTGGAGTTAAGGAAGGTTTGCAGTGGCTATATTTCATCTTTGAAAGCCAATACATTCTTAACCCGGGTGCTTCTATTTGCTTCTTTAAATAAATAAATAAATATATATAAGACACAATATATGTGGATGATGAGGTTTCATTTGTTACCAGAATAATAGTAATACGCCACCAAAAAAAAAAAAAGATTTGCTCAACAATACTTATAGAAAGAAATTATTGAACAAATATGACCTATGGATCGATCATATACGGGAGTATCTCAGATCACTACAATATCCATATATTATCATGTAAACCAGCTCAAAACCTTTCCATTTTAATACACCACAAGCAGCACTCCAGTCACGTCTTCCTCTCAGTAATCTTCCTCTCAAAATCATTTGACTCGACTCACAGATTCGACAAAGGGTCGACTCTTCCAAACGATTCACATAGCACAGATTGTGATATTTTCATCAGTAATGATGCGGTTGTACCTCTTCTTCTTTTTAATTAACATTTTGCATTTCATTCATTCATTCATTCATTCATTTTCTATTCAGGGTCGCGGGGGACCTGGAGCCTATCCCAGGAGACTTCGGGCACTAGGCGGGGTACACCCTGGACAGGGTGCCAATCCATCGCAGGGCACACACACATACACACACTCACACACCCAATCATACACTACGGGCAATTTAGGAACGCCAATTAGCCTAACCTGCATATCTTTGGACTGTGGGAGGAAACCGGAGTACCCGGAGGAAACCCACCAAGCACGGGGAGAACATGCAAACTCCATGCACACAGAGACGGGAATCGAGCCTGGCCGGGGAATCGAACCCTGGACCCTGGAGGTGCAAGGCGACAGTGCTAACCACTACACCACCGCGCCGCCTATTTTGCATTTCATAAAATCTAATTAAATTACTGATAAATCAGCAATGTACCACAAATCCACATTGATAAAAAAAAAAACTATAAGTCTCCCTGCATTGACATTAAAAATTTGCTAATAAGTGTGCTTCACCTTTTCTTCATAGAAAATCTAATTTAATTCAGTTATGCAGATTATATTACAGAAATAAAAACAAATGTTTTACTGCAACATTGCGTAAAAGGACAATTAAAAAAATTTCGTGTTTATGTATGTAACAACCTCAGCAGCGACCTCATTTCCCCTCTCGTCTTTTCCAACCACTCAGCATTCAGCATCATCAGCGTAATCACTGGCCTGTTTCTTACTGGTTCATGCCTTAAGTTAGATGTTTTTTATTCCTGAATGATTCATAGGTCAAAAAACACTCCTCTGGACCTGCTCAGGTACAGGGACTAGACTGAAAACAAGATCATATAGTGCGTTTTAATTGACTCGTCATGTAGCTTTATTTAGACAGCTGAGAATTGAACACACAATTAGATTAAATGTTGAAAAGATGTTTCCATGGAAGCCTTTCCGATTAACTGACATGACAAGAGTAATGAAATTGCCTTGCTTCATTAAAAAAAAAGTGATGAAAATGCTCTAACACACTAACATTTACATTGAACATGGGTTTACCTATAATTGCTATTTAAAAAAATCTAAACTAAAATCAAAACACACCAGTGCTACAGTAGATCTTGTGATATTGATACTCAGTCTGGTATCATGGCATCAATACATGCCTGACTTTTATAACCTCTTCCACTAATAAATTTTCTGAATTACGCAATATATACAAAGATGGATTGGTTAAGGTGGAACAGGTCATCTTTAATAAACTCAGTATAATACATAAAGCATTTCCGTCATTAAATAATGACACGGAGTTATATGAATGACCCTGGATTCTTATCTATGAGAGAGAATAAATCCAGACAAATGTAACGAGGTGCTTAATCCGATCTCATACGGAGTTTAATGAGATTTTTTAAAGTGGACACTTGGACATCATGCAGGGTTTCCGTATCCAAGCAGCGAGCTCACAAGTATTCAAAATCTATCGATTCATTAAACTGACAGATGGGTGGAGGTGTGTAAAAAGTATGTATGTGTGTGTGTGTGTGTGTGTGTGTGTGTGTGTGTGTGTGTGTGTGTGTGTGTGTGTGTGTGTGTGCACGCATTGATAGGCGTTAAATTAGGCAGTAATACAATGAAGATTATAATGATGATGATGATGCAATACTGTTTCCCTGCTGCTTCAAAGAGAAATGCTTCAACAATGCATATTGTCAAACTAAAATACATTGCTTTATCGCATATCATTGCCAGCAAATAATGAGAAGATCATTTGATTTCAATTAAAATCTGTTCAAGCAATTTTGGTTAATATATTTTAATAAAAGTCACACACTTCAAGAATTCCTTCATTTATTCATCCTCTATACCGATCATCCTGTACAGGGTCGTGGGGGGGACCTGAAGCTTATACCAGGAGACTTGGGGTGGGGTACACAGGCAATTTGGGAATGTCAATTGAGCCCGTCTTTGGACTGCGAGAGGAAACCGACCAAGCATGAAGAGAACATACCAACTGCATGGTTGTGGGAATCAAACCCTCGAACTTAAAAGTGCGAGGCCACAGTGGTAACCACTACACCACCCTGCCACCTTCCAGGATGTTATTCTTCATGCTCCCAAAACCACCCTGTGCCATCAGGGATGAAAATCTCCATAGATGTGATAACCTGATCATTCAGGTTTTATTGCCACATAACATTGCTGAGTCTTGACCTGAGCAACTGAAGCAACCCCAGATCATAACACTGTCTCCAGAGGCTTACAGTGGACACTATGCATGATGGGCGCATCGCTTCATGCACTTCCCTTCTTACCATGACACGCCCATCGCTCTGGAATAGCCTCAATCTGGACTCATCAGGTCACATGACCTTTTTCCATCACACCAAAGTCCAATCTTTATCCTCCCTAGCAAACTTAAGTGTCTTTTTCCTTTTGAGTCTCACTAACAAGTAGTTTTCTTATGGACACACAGCTGTTTAGTCCCAGTCCTGTGAGTTCTCATCACATGGTGTGCGAGTATGGAAATGTTCGTACTTACTCAGTGGCGGTTTTAGGGTAGGGCGAAGTGGGCATTTTTTTTTATGTCACGTGGGGGGCGGCACACGAACCTGGAGTAAAAAATAATAATCTTTGCCGCTAAGCGGTTTTCTATTATCTGTGATACCTGCGCCCGCGCCACCCCTGAATGGGCCGCACAGAAGCTGAGCGAGCGGAGAAGACCGGTGGGGGAATGGGGTGTGCTTGAGCAGAGAGGAGAGCGGATGACAGGGGGCGGGAGCGCAGAGGGAAGGAGAAGGGATCACGGGGGTGGGGGGGGGGGGTGGAGTTCACCTCTCCCAAATGAAGCGGACAAGAAGGGGGCTAAATTATGTCTACCTGACTTTCTTACAAATAAGGCACATTTCATTCAAAATATTATAAACACACACCAGTAATTTGCACTTTTTTTCATTTATTTAATTGTGTGAAATGGCAAATAAAAATAGATAATAAAAACGATTATGATGTGGAGGTGAATTGGTTTAGTCTTGACTTCTGGTCGTGAGTGACAGCGTTGGGGGAAATCTGCTGATTGTCGAATCGTCAATTATAAAGTATAAACACAGCGATGGAGAGAAAAAGGACAAAGCTGTCAGGTGTCCAATTTAGAAAAAAAAGAAAAGATGAGAAGAAACGGGCAAAAGATAAAGGTATGCAACAATGTTCTCTCTGCATGATTAAGTTATTATGTCATTATGTTCATTAGTGGTATAACGTTAACTCTTAGGTTTGTTAGCCTTCTTGCTTATGATGGTATGCTCTATGCTTACCTTGCTAAAAAACACACACAAAATAGCAGCCTAATTTACAAACCAAAGAAATTCTAATGGCTTCTATTAAATACCACAAAATGTAACCACAAAATTATGCTTTGCAGCAAGACTGTTGCAAGTACAGTTATTTATTTCCATTGTTTATGTTAATGATGGCTATAGCCAATATATTTACGATATATTTACAGTATACTATAAATAGCCATTTTAATTTACATATGTGTAGATAGTTTAAAAGACATTTTCTCAGATAAGGATCTATCTGAGATCTACCCCAACTTTTGGACTGCTCTCAGGATTGCACTTACATTGCCAGTGACTGTAGCTCAAGCAGAGAGGAGCTTTTCCAAACTCAGGTTAATCAAGACATACCTGAGGTCAACCATGTCTCAGAAATGGCTCACTGGCCTCGCTGTCATAATCATAAATCATGCAATAGGGGAGCAGATCTCATATGATGCCATTATTGATGACTTTGCATCTAGAAAGGCTAGAAAAGTCAGATTTTAGTTTCAGTTTGTGGTTTCTGTTCTGCAGTGAAGTAAATAAGCTATTTTACTTTAGTGTGATTTGTTCTATATTAATTCTATATTTATATAATATTTGTTTGTACACAGTATATTTATTTAGGTTATAAGTAGTTTAATAAAACGTGTGGTGTGTACAAAATGTGCAGTTTTTTATTTTCTTTTTTTGGGGGGAGGGGGGCGCCGGGAGGGAGTCTCGCCCAGGGCGCAATTTAGTGTAGAACCGCCACTGTACTTACTCTATTAAACATAGCTCTTATTTGACTAATCTGAAGTATATATCATAAGCTGAACACTTCTCTATATTGTCGGCGCCGCTGTACCTTTAAAGCCGTACTCAAAGATATACCTACAGGCATGACAATTATCCTTAAAAGTCCAATTATTTACGGTTATATACTGTAAAATATATACTATATTGACGCTTCCACAATGAGATGTTTTCAACCTGTTAGCCAGAGATCACAGGTTTGACCTGCGACAACAAATTATCCAGGCTCTATGGGTGGGAGGAGCATACTGTCACTCTCCTGTCAATCACTGTGATACCAGGTAATTGTACGGTAGGCATCCATGATCTCATGTAGGTTGAAAAGAGTGTATAAAATCTTATTCTCGACGCTGCCCTGTGACACAGCATGAGCAGACTTTTAAAAACAAAGATGTGAATTCTGATGTAAGGTGTTGATGTGAAACTGTGTTTGATTGTCGGAGGATGTGTGGTTGCCAGAACCTCCCCAATTGTTATAGTCATAAACATGAATTACCTACAGAAACTATTATATTATTTTCATTAATATTATTATATTATTGCCGTTACAAATGTCACATGATGTAAAACTGAATAAGTTGGCAAATCTTAATGCACACTACACGTCTGTAAGTAAATCTGTATATCCATTTAATCATTTTAAAATGTTACTATAATTCTTCTTCTTTGTCTTTCGGCTGTTCCCTTTCAGGGGTCGCCACAGCGAATCATATGCCTCCATCTAACCCTATCCTCTGCATCCTCTTCTCTCACACCAACTAACTTCATGTCCTCTCTCATTACATCCATAAATCTCCTGTTTGGTCTTCCTCTAGACCTCCTGCCTGGCAGTTCCAACCTCAGCATCCTTCTACCGATATATTCACAATCTCTCCTCTGAACATGTCCAAACCACCTCAATCTGGCCTCTCTGACTTTATCTCCAAAACATCTAACATGGGTTGTCCCTCTGATGAACTGATTCTTGATCCTATCCATCCTTGTCACTCCCAAGGAGATCCTCAACATCTTCAGCTCTGCTACCTCTAGCTCTGCCTCCTGTCTTTTCTTCAGTGCCACTGTCTCTAAGCCGTAGAGCATTGCTCGTCTCACCACTGTCCTGTACACCTTTCCTTTCATTCTCGCTGATGCTCTTTTATCGCACAACACACCTGACACTTTTCTCCACCCATTCCAACCTGCCTGTACTCGTCTCTTCACCTCCTTTGAACACTCTCCGTTGCTCGCGACCGTTGACCCTAAGTACTTAAAATCCTGCACCTTCTTTACCTCTGCTCCCTGTAGCCTCATGAAAAATATTTGTTCTTTTACCAAAAAATTTAGTTTCTAGGAATTTCCTTTTTAAAAGAAGCAATGTTCTCTGCCAACAGGACTTGGCATGTTCTGTTGGCAGAGAATTTTGCCTCGCTTGCAATTTTTGCAATTTTAACATTTGACAATTAATTAGATTAATAGGATATTAATAAAATCGTGATACTTACAGAATCACAGTACAAATCAAATCGACACCTGGGTATCTCCATAATATCGTATCGGGTGATCCCTGGTGATTCATCATGTTTCAAACATTATTCCACATGCTTCCCTTATCTGAACCATGTGTGCATTCTGACAGGTTAGTTTGGACGCAGCTCACACATGATTCCCTGAACAGTTTTTGTTTTGAATTGGAAAAAATTCAACAGTTTAATACGTTGTTGATTCGAACACACCCTGCATGTATTCGTCTGATCCAACTCAAGCCATGCACAGACAATGCGAACAACATCACCTCATTTTCATATAGATGTCGGTTTTGGTTCTGCTCAGGTTAAAAACACTGGAACGCATCTGGGTTAGCGCCTTTATTTTCTGACCATCTATCGACGAACCTTTGTAGTCCAACGGTGACTGTCGCATTTATTCCCATTTCTCATTCATATTTCTATGAAATGTACTATATGCACGGAAAAAAGTACTAAAACCTAAAAAGTGTCATTTAGTTGAAGGTGAGTATAATTAAAGAGAGAGCAATGCAACAAAGGAAGAGTACATGCAATGTAGTGAGACTGAGTGAAAGAAGGAGGGAAAAGGGATAAGAATAAAAGGTATGAAGTGAATTTCTCATTTCCGCAAACAGAGGCTCAAGATGCACCTTGACAACAGATCTCACTCTCACACACATACCCATCAGGTTTTTTGTCTTTCCCATCTCCATTTCTGTTTTATTGCACCATACCTATAATATTCATGCATTTCATTCCCGTGTGCTATCATGCATGCATGCACTCATTCATTCCCAAGCTCTCAGGTTCATTCACACTTTTTTTTTTTTTACTCACCACAGCTGTCTCTTCGGAGGGATGCAATCGTCTTTGTTGGACGCGGTGACTCCCATGGCCATCTGCATAACCGTGATGTATTTCTGGTACTTCATGTTACATTAGACTACAATCTACATGCATACACACATGCACACACGCACGCACAAGCGCGCGCGCTTTAAAACAACCCAAATACTGTATATCTATATCTTATAAGAGCGGCAAGCGCACAGGTGAGCACGCTCAGGGCAGGTTGGCATGAGCGCCCCGGTTTTTACTCTAAAAGCGCCATGCCTGAGTGACGGCGGGGCAAAAATATAATAATAAACTAAACCCAAGCCACAGCGCGGCGACTCTACGCTCCGTGTCTCCGGTTCAGCAGCCTCATCAGCGCTCGGAATAATCCGCTCCAGCCGCTCTGGTTGTTTCTTTCTTTATTGGTTTGTTGGTTAGGCGTGCGTGCAAAAGAAAAACGAAAAGAAAAAGCACACGAAAACTTTACAATAAAATGAAGAAATAAAATTTTAAATCAAGCGCAAAAAAAACCAACAACAACAACAGAGAGAGAGAGAGGCGCGCGCGAGGGGGGAAAAAGAGAAGAGAAGAAAGCGTCGCGCGCGCGAGCGGCAAAGACGGGCGAAGAGCGCGTGCGCGTGAGTCCGTGCGACCGCGCGCGAGGCAGGAGTGATGAGCGCGTGAGAGTGAAAGGAAAGATGATGAAAGAAAACCTGAGAGGCAGAAAAAATATGATCAATGATGAGAGTAAAGGTGGAAAAAAGAGAGAGAGAGAGAGTGAAGGGGTAATAAAGTAAGAGTGAAAGACAGGAAAAGATAAAGAAAGACAACAAGAGAGAGAGGAACAAGGGGGAAATATAATGAAAATAGAAAGTAAAGGAAATAGACAGAAAGTGTCAGAGAGTGGAATAAAGAGTGAGAGAGAGAAAAGGACGTAAAGGAAGAGGGGAAATAAGATAAAAGAGAAAAGGATTGGGAGAAATATAATTAAAAAACATAAAGGAGAAAGAGAGAGAAGGGGTGAGGATGGGATTGAGGCAGAAAGAGAGAGCAAAGACGATGAAAAAAAGAGAAGAAGAAGAAAGCAGATGAGCGAATGCAATGAAAGTAAAGGGAGAGATGGAGAAAAAACGGAGAGAAACAGTGAGAGAGGTACAGAGAGAGATGAGAAAAGATGAAAGTGGCGGGTGATAGAGAGAAAGAGGCAGACAGATGGAAAAGGGGGGAGAGAGAAATAGTAAGAGGGAAAGACTGAAAAAGGTGGAGAAAGAACACAAGAGAGAAAGTGAGATAGGAGCAAGGAGGAAATATAAAAGAGAGAGAAAGACGCGAACAGTGGGATTGAGAGAGAGAAAAAATGACGATGAAAAAAGAAGAAAGCAGAAGATAAGCGAATGCAATAAACGTAAAGGAAGAGGGGAAGATATGAGGAAGAGAATCAGTGAGAGAGATACAGTGGGAGATGAGAAAAGATGAAAGTAGTGGATGAGAGAAAGAAAGAGGTAGACACAGATGGAAAAGAGACATAGAGAGAGAGATAGTGAGACAGAAAGGGGACAATAAAGTAAAAGGGAAAGACAGGAAAAGATGAAGAATGTTGAGGAAAGACACCAAGAGAAGCAAGGGGGAAATATAATTTTGAAAAGGGTGAAAGGAGAAAGGGGTTATGATGGGATTGAGACAGAGAGAGCAAAGAAGATGAAAAAGGAGAAAAAGAAGAATGCAGAAAATGCAGGGAATGTAAAGGAAGAGGGGGAGATACACAGAGAGATGAGAAGATGAAATTAGTGGGTGAGAGAGGGAAAGAGAAATGCAAGTAACAGCGGAAGTGCAAAGAAGAAAGTGTAAAGAATGAAAGGTGAGAGCTGGAAATAGAGCTAAAAAGCAGAGGGGATGTGAAAATGAAAAAAAAAAAAGACAGACAGAAATGTAAAGGAAGTTGAAAGACAAGGAAAGGAAAAACGTGAAAGACAAGGGCAGACACACAATTCAATTTATATAGCGTTTTAACAATGATCATTATCTCAACGCAGCTTCTTAAACTTAAAAGAAAATTATGGAAATGTGTATGAGTGAGAAAAATATGTATTAATCATAATGATCAGATGAGCAAGCCAAGGACGATGGTGGCAAGAAAACTCCCTGAGATGGCAATAGAAGAAACCTTTAGAGGAACCAGACTCAACAGGGAACCCATCCTCATTTGGGTGATAACGGAATTATTTGTAGACATACTGTGTGTTAGGCAGCTGGAATTTCAATATAACAGAAGATGTCTAGGCGGTGCGGTGGTGTAGTGGTTAGCACTGTCGCCTTGCACCTCCAGGGTCTGGGTTCGATTCCCCGGCCAGGGTTCTGGGTTCGATTCCCCGGCCAGGTTCGATTCCTGTCTCTGTGTGCATGGAGTTTGCATGTTCTCCCCGTGCTTGGTGGGTTTCCTCCGGGTACTCCGGTTTCCTCCCACAGTCCAAAGACATGCAGGTTAGGCTAATTGGCATTCCTAAATTGCCCGTAGTGTGTGATTGGGCGTGTGTGTGTGTGTGCCCTGCGATGGATTGGCACCCTGTCCAGGGTGTACCCCGCCTAGTGCCCTGAACACAGGATTAAGCGGTATAGAAAATGAATGAATGAATGAAGAAGATGTCTAAGTTAACATGGAGACCAGTTCAGCACCAGGACAAGTCAGACAGGCAGTGAGAGGAAGACGTAGGAAAGGATTAGAAAAAAGAAAATAAACGATAATTGAGAGAAAGTTTGAGAAAAGTAAAGGAAGAGTGGAAAGAAAAGGAAAGAGGATGAGGAAAGAGGTGACATGGAGAAGTAAAAAAAGAAATGAAAGAGTGATAGAGGGATAAAGATCATTTTTCTATAACAGAATGTCCTGTAGTGTTTTATTCTTCTTATACTTAACACAATTTTTATTTATTAATTAAACAATATTAAATAAAACATTAAATACATCCTACTTTTTATCCATTTGTAGTTACATTTATTGTTGTAGATCGTTTGAGAAAAAAATCTGGTCCTGATCTCATACCCCTCTTCGTCCAAATCTCCATCCATTCCACAATCTAATCACTGACCGAACACTGAAGAGCTGCTGATGCCTTACATCTGTCATCCATTCCGACTGACATGATGTTATTGCATTACACGTCCACTTACTCTGTAACCGCATGAGTCCAAGCTCAGCAACAAGCTAAGCACAAACCTAATGACCTGCAGCCTGCTAACCTTCTTTCAGTCACAATCTGATTAAATGACCTTCATCCGATCTCCTGTTATTAGTCTGAACAAAGGTCAGGGGGCTGAAATAAGCATGTCAAAGGATAAAAGACGACCTGTGGATAAAAAGCTGTGTTGGATTAATTGTACATTTAATGTCAAACAGTTCATTTATGTTTTATTAGAAATGAGAAGGTGGATCATAAAATCTGATCACTGTACAGTATGTTGGAAACCGGACAGATTATTATTTTTTGCTTCATTATGATGCATATACTACTAATAATATGAGAAACAGTTAGCTTAGATGTATGGAAAGGGTGTAGAAAACATGGAGCTTGTGCTCAATAGATTATTAGATACAGTAACAACATTGTGAAACTACTATAACTAATAAATTAGATCTAAAACATTTTGTCCTGCTTTTATTGTCTCCTTCTGTTAATGATAATCTCCAATACACATTATTGTTGTAGTTCTACAGCTCTGTCTTTTGGTTCAATTAAGCACTTCACCTCTGCAAAAGGTCCATTCAGAGTCGAATCGGATTCTCACTAAAGTTCATTTGAAGGCAAACTTGATCCTCCTAGGCCGAGTGTTTTGATCTACACCCACATGATTGCTGTGGTCTCATCGGCCTGAAAACAAACAAAACAGTTAAACAAACAAAACAGTTGTAGTTAGAACTTTGCACATACCTACAGTATGGAAGGGTCAGATGTCATGGCAGCATTGGGCTTTCAAGGTATTCTTTGAGCTGGTCTTTTTCTGGGGTAGAATGATTTTACTTGCCACTTTGGCAAGGTTTGAATAAGACTTAAAGTGTCCCCTTCAGCTGACAGGAAAGTGGTTTGGATTGTCAGGAACAACCCAGGAACCACCATGGCACAGGCTTGCCGTGAACTGGAAGCTGCTGGAAACCAGCGTCAGTGTCTACAGTCAAGCCACCCAAAAAAGAAGCCCCAGCTCCAAAATCCACTCCTTCAAGCTCAACTAAATTTGTAGTTGACCACATGGACAAAAGAAAAAAACCTTCTGAAGGAAATTTTGCCCAGAGGTATGTTTGGCGGAGCAAATGTTATGTTCAACCCAAAGAACATTTTGTTTATCATTGTGGTGGTACCATCACTCTCAGGGTATGTGTTTGTCACCAGTCAAACTGGTGTATTTCACAAAGTGGATGGAATAAAGAAGAAGCAGGACCACCCCAGAATTCTTCAGCATATTTATAAATGACCAGCTAGACAGCTAAGACAAGGACTGCATAGACATGTCAAGTCTGGTTGTGGAATGGATGAAGCAGGATAAACTTCAGTGCCACAACCTGAACAAAAATATGTGGACTGTGTTTAAAAGTTGAGTATATGCGAAGAAAACCAACAAATTGAATTGTACAGTGACAATTCTGCTCAGAAGAGTAGTCAAATACTCAACCAGAATTCTACCAAAAGCATCAGCTAAAGTTGAAACTCGCTAAGGGACATTGACCTAAATATTAGTTGTACTGTATGTACTGTATACTTTTCACCCTGTGTGTCAAAAATTGTCATGATATTCACGCTCATGATGAGTGTACTTGAAAACTTCTGCTTGCAGCTACATGTAAATGCACCTTTAAATTGTTTTGGACCATCCCAGAGACTCTGTGTCTTAAAATAGACTGGAGAAAGCAGTCACCTGATTTAGTCACTGATTTGTCTAACTTTTTACATACTCGTATTTACATCATAATTTTCCTACATTTTCTTTTTCCTTTCACTCACTCTGTGTTGTTTTGCTGCAGGGTAAAATTTGACCAATACCAAGACAAAGATCTGTGACATTAAAGACAATGATATAAGACTTTCAGTGTTATGGTGCTGTTTTTATTGCATATAAAAAGGCTTTCCTGGAGCTTTGTGTGCTAGCATATAGTCATAAAGAGTGTGGTTAAAGCAATGCTGTAAGCTGGCCAAACAAAATGTTTCATATACAACAGAAAGTATGCTGAAATTGAAAGTATGTATATAAAATACTTTACATGTTTTTGTAATTACAATTTTGTGGTTACAATTCACAAAACTCAGGCTGTGTGAAAAGCGATAAAGGCCAGTGTTAAACTTAGGGTAAGGATTAGGGTTAGTACATTTATGTCTGACCTCATTTGTATGAAACTGAATAAAATCTAACCACATACTATACAGTAGCCCTTATTTACCTTGACTCCATTAGAATTTCCATGAAAGACTGGTCCCAATTAATCTGCCCCCCCACACACACACACACTGTATATCTCCATAGTTCAGTTTAATGAATTTGTTTAGGTATGCTCTTTTGTGCTCAACCACTGAGTGTAACAACAAAACAAGAATCAGTGGCTTTAAATGATACCCTGATGAGCTATTTGTTTCCTCCTGCCCATGTGGTACAGTACTTGCCCATTAGGACTGATTTATAGACTTCCAGTCCCACAGGATGTTAACCTCTGAAACCTCTAAACCATTAACCTCAACGCCTCTGACACAGAACGATCAGTTCATTCTGAACAACTGCCAATCAAATGTGTACAATATAAGGACAATTAACAAAGTAATGAAGCGGAAAACATCTTAGGTCAGGTGGAAAGACAAGCAGCCAAGCCAATGCTTTAAAACGTGAAAAAAAATAGGGTTTTAAAGGTTTTAAAAAGAAACCCCTGAACAACCTAGTTACCCCGAATTTGGGGATATCACAAAATTTCACTAGAAGTTTAAAGTAACTTTTATTTATATATTTCCATCAGCCACAACCTAAAAACCACTTGCCTTATTGTGTGCCACTAAAACAGACCTGACCCATCAAGGCGTGGACTCCACTAGAAATCTGAAGGTGTGTGCTGTCGTATCTGGCACTAAAACGTTAGTAGTGGATCCTATAACTTTCTAAGGTGGAGACTTCATGGATCAGACTTGTTTGTAGACATCCTTCAGATGCTCGATTAGATTGGTCTCTGGAAAATTTGGAGGCCTAATCAACACCTTGAAGTCTTTGTCATGTCCTTAAATCGTTCCTGAACAATGTTTGCAGGACGCATTGATGAAGAGACCATGGCCTTTAGGGAATACCATTTCCATGAACTGTCTGTATGTCTTTAACAGTGTTTAGGTAGGTTGTACTGTATGTGTCAAAGTAACATAGTAGCAGTTCAAAGGCAAGAAAACCACACCTAAAGTGAAGAAGACGGCCACCAAAATGCCCGCCGTGCCCAAGAAACCCGCTGCCACAGCCGCTGCAAAGAAGTCGGGTAGTGATGGCTCAGACGGCTAAGGCACCAAGTTACTGATCGGATGTAATAAATAAAGGCTTAACTAACTTAAAATCCATATAAATGGCAGGAGTCAAGGTTTCTCATAGGACATCCTGGTGCTATCTATTCCCCAGTTAAGTCTGATTCATCAGAACAGGAATTGTTCATCAGACCTCAATTGTCTAGTTTTGATGCCCACATGCCCATTGTAGGAGCTTTGGCCAGTGGACACAGTGCAGCTCCGCAGGCCCATACACAACAAACGATGATCTGCTCTTAAGACCAGACAGGCTAGCTGTAACGCCCCTTGAGTGGCAATGGCCCTGTTGCCAGGTAACTGGTTGTTCTTCCTTGGATTACTTTAGGTAGGTACTGACCAAATGCATAGCCGGGAAACACCCCTCAAGAGCTGCACTTTTGGAGATGCTCTCCCAGTCTAGGCATCACAGTTTGGCCCTTGCCAAAGTCACTCCTTACAATTGTGCATTTTTCCTGATTTAAACACAACAACTTCAAGATCTGACTGTTCACTTGCTGCCCAATATATCCTACCCTTGGCACGTTATTCACATCACCTCACAATGGTTTAAAATTTATGGCTGATTAATTTATTGGTAAAAACACTATATGGGCAAAAATATGTTCAGACCTGACTTTCACATATTTTCCAGATAAATGCGTTGATATTTCAACAATTGTACATACACTCGGTCAGTCACTCATTTGAGCTAATTCCCTTTAGTCACACTTACTGTAATTAGACACACTTTTCTTGACACATGATTAACGGTCAATACTTTTCCAGGTCGTGTGAAACAGGCACCTTAAAATAAACTACTTTTCCAAGCACTTTTACTTTCTCATATCAAGCTCCATGCAGATATTACGTATTAATGAAGCATTTCTGAAGCTCTTCTGGTCTAAAGTAAGATGGTTATACAATGAGTCAGGACCTGGGCTTGAGCCACATTTAGCCTGAGGTGGCTCAAGGTCAATGATGTGTTTACACACACACACGCACAAGGACAGCAGCCAGCCACAGCAGGTCTTCCCCATCAAAAACTCACACTTTACAGACACATCTGATGAAAAGGGGCTCCACTGAGTCAAGGAGTTACGGCCCGCTGCGTAGAGGACAGGCATCGATTCAAGCTGGAATGAAAATAACCTGCGTCATACTTTTGCCTGGTGGTATGGGTTCGAGATTGTAATTCCCTCTCGGACGTCACGGTTCCTGTGCAATAAGTGCCTGCAGCTATAAATTACATCGTCCTGTAGCTTATAGCTAAGATTAATAACATGACCCTCTGCCTTTAAATAAATCAGCTGGTTCCACATGCATGATCATATGCACGCAAATAAGCAAATGTCTGGTCATGTGCATGATGCATGATTGAACATGCAGAAAAACTACATAAGAACTATGTAGGGTTCTACAGTATATAGAACGTTTACAGAAAGCTAAAAAATCCTATAAATTTCTCTATACTATCTAGCGCTTTGCTTTTGGTGAATTGGGTGTCGTTTTGGACATGCATTCAAATAAATGTACTGTCCTATTAAGCAAGCGTAAAGATTCTTTAGTTGTTCATGTAAGGAACACTTAAAGGTTCTATGTAGAAACGTAAAGAAGTATTTTCTTTTCAGAACTTTTCTTACAGTGCTAGTTTTACTGAATACAAAATCTGAAAGGCGGAATCCAAATCTCTCATTCTTATTTATTTTCGATAACAATTATCCTGTACAGGGTAGCAGGGTGTCTGGAACCTGTTCCAGGGGACTTGAGATGGGATACACCATGGACAGGCACAAGCACTTAACAACAGAGTCAAAACTAGAAGAATAAGTAAAATGTGGGAATTAAAGGCTCTGAATGAAAGGCTAGTTGACAACAGACTGAGCCACATTGATTTGACAACTTTATGGACATTGCTGGCCCATGGTCGACTGCCTGACTTTGGGATAAAATTAAACGAGCATGGCCAACGCAATGCTGCAAATATAACTTTAAAACCATATGTACTGGTGGGATTTATGTGTATCGTCCATCTAAAGGACATGTAAGAAATGCTCATTCTAACGAACTTTCATTCTGCAACTAAGCTTGAGTTGGACTCAAACTCTGGTCTTGGTGGTGAGAGCATTGAAACGCTTTCCTACTGGGAAGCTGCTCCTAAGCCAAGCAAAAGCACACATATTGCTTTGCCAAATAATGAGAAAAAAAAAATGTTAGACAACTGCATTTTTACCAAAATAGCAAATCACTAAGCAGTCAAGAGGCGAGGCCAGAATTTTATTCTGTGAAATCGGATGTTGTGTAGTTTGGATGTTGTATAAGGACCATATTACACTACAGTGGTGTAGACACTTTGAGTTTGGATCGGAGTTCGGATGACCATCAATGTAATGCAGTCGGACGTAGTGAGAAGTGACATCAAGCTGCATAAATAGTGCAAATATTTCAGTGAGTAAAATGCCTGATTCTTGATAACAGATAACTTGGTGACAAGTTGTGGAAGACACAGTGAAAACTGTACAAAAATCATTCCCCAACACTCACCTGGTCTTGAGAAATACTTTTTTGTACCATACTGGTATGAACTTTTTGAAGGTCTAGTTAGGATGCTGCTTACAAGTTATTATTACAGTAAGTTGATGATCGAAATTGAAATAGTGACAAAAGTCCACAGGATGAGAGTGATTCATGGCCGCTATCCCATAGCGACAGGGCAGATCTCTGAGAAGAGGAATAACTGATGCTGGAGCCGATCAGAAGGGATGAGCTGCTGTGATGTTGCGTTTCAGAACAGGTGGAGCCAGCGGGGCAACCAGGCACTCAGCCACAGCAACGCCTCCATCGTTCTTCCCCTGTCTCAACCCACACATGTACTTTTTTGACCCGCTGCCTCCCACGACCCTGACAGTTTCTCAGCTCTTCTAATTTTTATTCATTAAAAAAGAAACTTTGTATCCCTTTCATAGTTACACTGAACATTGCAGTGCATTAACCAAATAAGTTAACAAACAAAATAACGCAGTTTTAAACACACTCACTTTTTTCACGCAGTTTTAAACACAAGTCTCTCTCACTGGCTCACACTGGAGACTACTTCCATAAAGGTTAAATAAAAGTTTAAGGATGCCTTCATTATATTAATGCCGATATGTTTTTAAAATAGGTGATGTGGATGGTCCTCCATAAAAGTTGCTATAAAATCAACAGTGTATTAATACATATTATACCACAGTTAGTTCTGACTGAGTAATCTGATTGGATGAGAGGCGTTCCATGCGTGGTGATAATAATCGGTAACAGCACTGGGAATTTACTTTATGTATGTATTACTCTGCATCCCAGGTGTTCTACAGTCATTAATTACACTAACTTTTATTTACAACTACCAAACTTAACTAGCTAGCGCCTATAGGGTGAATCCCAAATGCCTCTCTAACCCCTGGTCAAGGGCACTACTTGTTGGTGGAACAAGGGATTATATACCCTACATAGTGTACTAGCATTCCATTTAACACTATTAGGGATTCAACCGCAAAACACAGAAGGATATTGTTGGTGTAGCAAAATAAACAAAGTTGACAGACTTTATAGTCAAATCTGTTGATAGTAAATAGTGTTCAGTCATGCTGTTGTGCTGGATATAGCACTCCTTCTTGTGTGATATTTCTTAATTAATAGATAACTGTGTTTAACCTCCTGAATTCTCTTGGTTTGAGAATTCAGGAGCATCGTGTGTTATAAATGAAATGGTTGCAAATTAACATGGGCTGAATTATGTAACTCCTTGTTTAAGGTGTAAAAAATGAAACAGACAGAAAAAGGGGCGCAAGCACGAGAACAATGTCAGAACAACCAGCATCAGGAGGAGGATGTATACTTTCCTTCTTGGTTTCTTTCATTATGTTTCATTTCTCTCTCTCTCTCTCTCTCTCTCTCTCTCTCTGGATTTTTGTTATCTCCTTTCCCTAACCCTAAAGTCTTTGAACTTGTTTGGCTGATATTTTTTTCTCTGTTAGTGTGTCAGCTGAAAGGGGAAAAAACTTGATTTCTTAACATGATCAAAAGTGAAGGACGGGAAGTTTATGAAACAGATGGCTTGGCGTCCACAGAGCCGTGATCTTATCATCATTGAGGTTGTTCTGGGAAGTGCGGAGACAGGAGCAAGACAGCCTGAGTCTCAAAATGATTTTTCGTTCAGAATGCCTGCGCTCACCTACTGGCTTATACAGCGCTGGCCAAAGGTATTGAGACAGCAGTGAAAAGCAATGCTTTAATGACATATACCAATTTTTTATAATAACTAATGCCAATCAAGATAATTAGAATAATTTGCTATTTGCTAACAATCAATATTAATATAGCATGAAGTCCTTTGTGCTTGAAAACCTGCTGGATCGGGCTGGACAAAGAGTCAAAAAGACATCTGAAGACATCTACTCTGGTGTCACTCAGTTAATCCATGCCTACAGTACTTGATTGCTATCTGAAGATCTGGTATAGAGGAACTTCACCATGTCCAAGAGGTTGCTATACCTATTTTTTTAGGTCTGGAGGTGACCCAGGCCGTATCACAGGTAGGCATGACCTAACTACCTAGTTTGTGCACTGGGAGAACTACAGGTATAATACATAGCTTAATAGTTTTGGCCACCAATGAAAAACAGAAGGACAGTGTAGAGATGACTATTACATCATGTTACTATTCATAACAAATGTGGCCATTTAGAATCAAATATTTCTTTGATCCAGAAAAAAAAATCTTTTGTCTAGTATTTGGTTGATTCGAGTCTATCGTGGGCATCTTATAAGAATTAGATTTTGCACAGACTGAAAACACTGGATGCTGTCAAAAAAGCAAGCGTCACCCCTAGTGCATACAGTAAGCACATTATTGTAATCGCGGTCCAGGATAAAAAACAAAACAAACAGAAGACAAATCACTTAATTAAATACAAATGATGCCAGTGTTGTCTGCCACCATGACATATATGGCAGCTTCGCACCCAGCCTGACATGGTGTTTCCATGGTGATAGGAGCACGGGATTTTCATCTCTTCCAGTGGTGCTTTGGAAATCCCGTTGGGATATTCAGCATCCTTAGGGACAGAAAGCCGTAGCTGGTTCCCATAGCCAGTTACATGTATATGAAATGTATGTGTATGGACACGACTGTGAGCTCGTGGGCAAACTCAGTGTTCTGTGTCACCACATAAATGATGGTCTTTAGATTGATATGGTCACTTAATGCGATTGAATGGATGGTGGGAATTGTTTGGGAGGTATAATGGAGTAGTGCTGCTGTTGCCATGGCACCAGCACATTGTGCGCAGTGAGCCTGAAAAATTGCGACATGAGGGTTTGCTTTCTCTCTCTCTCTTTCTCTCTCTCTCTCTCTCTGTAGATGTGCTGTGGTCTAACACCAAAATACAGGGCAGTAGAGCGCTAATGAATTATACAATCATGCCCCAATCACATATACACACATCTAAAATGTATTTTACACACAAGCAAATGTGAAAAAAGCCTTTCTTCTGTCTTTCCTTTCACCCTGATACGCCCGCTCCAGTAAATATCTTCTTATACAGTAGTAAGGTTCAGGAGTGGTGTCTTGGATTACCTTCCAAATAGACACAACATATTTAATAAAAACAATCCTGATAAACATACATACTCTAAAATTCATATATTTACATAAATAATATATAAATATGGTAATACCATGCAGCAGATGAATCATACACTGTATATATATTGACAACAAGGACACCTATCTATCTATCTATCTATCTATCTATCTATCTATCTACATAAAAAGGGCTTGAAATATTTCACATGACATCTATTAGAATGTGGGTTTTGGTGGCTCAGTGGGTGGTTCCTCACCTGCCATGCGGAAGGCCCTGGTTTAATTCCCACCCAATGCCCAAACTGCAGCCACTGGCAGTGCTGGTCCCAAGCCCGGATAAGATGGGAGGATTGTGTCAGGAAGGAGATCCGGTGTAAAACTTGTGCCAAGTTGTGTGTGGATCAGATCAACTGCTATGACAACCCCTGGATGGGAGCAGGTGAAAGACTAACAACAACAACAACATGTATCTATATATATATATATATATACACACATACAGTATACAGTATATGCAATCAGACAAAAAACGTACAGTATACACATTTGAGGAAAGGGAAAACTTTTTAAATAAAAAAAGATTTTAATACTAAATGTGTTTCTATATGTTGCTATATGGTATATATAGTTAAATACTGTATGACAATACTATTAATATTATATTGAATTAATATACACTGTAAATATTATATACAGCATATATATATATGTATATATACAGTATACACTCACCTAAAGGATTATTAGGAACACCATACTAATACGGTGTTTGACCCCTTTCGCCTTCAGAACTGCCTTAATTCTACGTGGCATTGATTCAACAAGGTGCTGAAAGCATTCTTTAGAAATGTTGGCCCATAATGATAGGATAGCATCTTGCAGTTGATGGAGATTTGTGGGATGCACATCCAGGGCACGAAGCTCCCATTCCACCACATCCCAAAAAGATGCTCTATTGGGTTGAGATCTGGTGACTGTGGGGGCCATTTTAGTACAGTGAACTCATTGTCACGTTCAAGAAACCAATTTGAAATGATTCGAGCTTTGTGACATGGTGCATTATCCTGCTGGAAGTAGCCATCAGAGGATAGGTACATGGTGGTCATAAAGGGATGGACATGCTCAGAAACAATGCTCAGGTAGGCCGCGGCATTTAAACGATGCCCAATTGGCACTAAGGGGCCTAAAGTGTGCCATGAAAACCCCCCCACACCATTACACCACCACCACCAGCCTGCACAGTGGTAACAATGCATGATGGATCCATGTTCTCATTCTTTTATGCCAAATTCTGACTCTACCATTTGAGTGTCTCAACAGAAATCGAGACTCATCAGACCAGGCAACATTTTTCCAGTCTTCAACTGTCCAATTTTGGTGAGCTCGTGCAAATTGTAGCCTCTTTTTCCTATTTGTAGTGGAGATGAGTGGTACCTGGTGGGGTCTTCTGCTGTTGTAGCCCATCAGCCTCAAGGTTGTGCATGTTGTGGCTTCACAAATGCTTTGCTGCATACCTCGGTTGTAACGAGTGGTTATTTCAGTCAAAGTTGCTCTTCTATCAGCTTGAATCAGTCGGCCCATTCTCCTCTATGGAGGCAGATCGGTTTCAAAAATAATTCACACAAAAAACACGATGTTCACGTGCGTAACCCAATTGCGTAAAACCCAATTCACGTGCACGAAAAAAATATATATTCACAAAAAAACACATACATTATATATATATATATATATATATATATATATATATACAGTGGTGTGAAAAACTATTTGCCCCCCTCCTGATTTCTTATTCTTTTGCATGTTTGTCACATAAAATGTTTCTGATCATCAAACACATTTAACTATTAGTCAAAGATAACACAAATAAACACAAAATGCAGTTTTTAAATGAGGGGTTTTATTATTTAGGGAGAAAAAAAATCCAAACCTACATGGCCCTGTGTGAAAAAGTAATTGCCCCCTGAACCTAATAACTGGTTGGGCCACCCTTAGCAGCAATAACTGCAATCAAGCGTTTGCGATAACTTGCAACGAGTCTTTTACAGCGCTCTGGAGGAATTTTGGCCCACTCATCTTTGCAGAATTGTTGTAATTCAGCTTTATTTGAGGGTTTTCTAGCATTAACCGCCTTTTTAAGGTCATGCCACAACATCTCAATAGGATTCAGGTCAGGACTTTGGAGTGGCCTAGTCATTTTGTTTTTCTTCAGCCATTCAGAGGTGGATTTGCTGGTGTGTTTTGGGTCATTGTCCTGCTGCAGCACCCAAGATCGCTTCAGCTTGAGTTAATGAACAGATGGCCGGACATTCTCCTTCAGGATTTTTTTGGTAGACAGTAGAATTCATGGTTCCATCTATCACAGCAAGCCTTCCAGGTCCTGAAGCAGCAAAACAACCCCAGACCATCACACTACCACCACCATATTTTACTGTTGGTATGATGTTCTTTTTCTGAAATGCTGTGTTACTTTTACGCCAGATGTAACGGGACACGCACCTTCCAAAAAGTTAAACTTTTGTCTCGTCAGTCCACATGGTATTTTCCCAAAAGTCTTGGCAATCATTGAGATGTTTCTTAGCAAAATTGAGACGAGCCTTAATGTTCTTTTTGCTTAAAAGTGGTTTGCGCCTTGGAAATCTGCCATGCAGGCCGTTTTTGCCCAGTCTCTTTCTTATGGTGGAGTCGTGAACACTGACCTTAATTGAGGCAAGTGAGGCCTGCAGTTCTTTAGATGTTGTCCTGGGGTCTTTTGTGGCCTCTCGGATGAGTCGTCTCTGCGCTCTTGGGGTAATTTTGGTCGACTGGCCACTCCTGGGAAGGTTCACCACTGTTCCATGTTTTTTCCATTTGTGGATAATGGCTCTCACTGTGGTTCGCTGGAGTCCCAAAGCTTTAGAAATGGCTTTATAACCTTTACCAGACTGATAGATCTCAATTACTTTTGTTCTCATTTGTTCCTGAATTTCTTTGGATCTTGGCATGATGTCTAGCTTTTGAGGTGCTTTTGGTCTACTTCTCTGTGTCAGGTAGCTCCTATTTAAGTGATTTCTTGATTGAAACAGGTGTGGCAGTAATCAGGCCTGGGGGTGACTACAGAAATTGAACTCAGGTGTGATAAACCACAGTTAAGTTATTTTTTAACAAGGGGGGCAATCACTTTTTCACACAGGGCCATGTAGATTTGGAGTTTTTTTTCTCCCTTAATAACGTAAACCTTCATTTAAAAACTGCATTTTGTGTTCAATTATGTTATCTTTGACTAATAGTTAACGGTTTTTGATGATCAGAAACATTTAAGTGTGACAAACATGCAAAAGAATAAGAAATCAGGAAGGGGGCAAATAGTTTTTCACACCACTGTATATATATATGGAAATGATGACTTTCCATATTAAACAGCAATAATGGTATCAGGTTTACAAATGGATCCTTTATGCTAAAAATATCCTAAACTCTGATAAACCCATTGATTTTGCTAATTGATCTAAATTCTAAATCCTAAAATGGATACTATATGATGGACATAGAGTAAAAAAAAAAACTGTCATAGTCATATAATTGTCATATAATTTTTACACATTCTAATTTTTACACACACACACACACACACACACACACACACACACACACACACACACACACACACACAGTAATTCATTGCTATACATACATAGTAATGAATTGTAATATTGATAAGAATTGGATATTATGATACAAAAATACAAAGTGTCAGGGGACAAATGCAAATGTTTTTTAAATGAGACTTTGAGCTCTGTACCGTGGATTAGGATTGAATAAACGGCATTAGCATGAACTAATCAATACTGTTTATTGATTTAATCTTGCATTTATTGATAGATGAAAGGGCATTGATATTTCTTTAACACTCTGTTCTTAATTTTAAATACAGGAGGTGTATGCATTTTCAAATATGCCACGTTTTATTCTTCCTTTATTTACCATAACACCGTTACCTTTATCAGTCCCAATACTATAATCAGGAAGGATTGAGTGTATCTCTCCTGTACTGAGTGTGTATTGGTAGAGAAATGGAGAAGGTATCTTTCTGCTGCCTCACATTTTTCTGAATGGTCCGGTCAAGGTCAGCCAATCAGGAGGGAGCCTGGGAGTGTGTGGAGGTAGAAATCTGAAGCAGCACCTGAACACAACATGGCCTGAACAATATACACAAACTAGCAAAAACACACACACACACACACACACACACACACACACACACACACACACGCACACACACTCTAATCTGATGTCTACATTGCAACATGACTATATGTCCAAAAAATACACAATACACACACAACGTTTGCAGATAAGAGTATTTAGTAAAATATCAATTTATTTAACTGTGCTTTCATGCCTTCATTCATCAGAAATCTCGTATTATATACAGTATATATATATATATATATATATATATATATATATATATACACAGTATATAAAGAAGGCCAATAATACAATAATGAATAATAATAATTAAAAAAAAAGTTGCTCAAGAGTTCAAGGAGGCGTCTGCCACATTTTGGGACTCAAACATTAGAGTCTTAATTAAATATTCAAAATCGTCCAGATTAATAAGTATCCAGTATCCAAAACCTCTCTGTCTTTATTCGGGTTTACAGCATAACAATGTGTGGTTTATGATTATAAGCTCCTATATCAAAGTCACTGAGAGGTGATATAATATATGCAGGCAATTACCTCATGAATAAACAGAGGTTCGTTATTTAAATAAAAGCTATTTGCTTTTCTATTTATAAGCTAGTTACAATATAAAGGGATTATGATAAACAGTGGAAAAAAGGTTAAAACACAGAACTCTCTATCCCACTTTAAACTGTGAAGGTCACAAAGCTAGCAATATTAAAGGATTTTAAAAAAAGTTATATTCTTTTCATGTTTTGTGAGGAATTTGGGATTTGTTTTTAGCCCAAGGTGGATGCGACTAAAACAACTTGCAAACACAATTCCTCAGAGCTCTCGAAGTGTTTTCTTTCTAAATCAACAGTTTGAAGGATCTAGAAAATAAAAAAAACTTTAGGGCAAGAACAACACTTATAAGCTGAATTGCTGAAATAAATTAATCTTGTACTGATGGGTGTTCAAGTCAAACCGGGACTTTTGATTGTATAGAATAACAGAACACAGTTATGCGAGTAACAACTCCATTTATTTCTCTCAATAATCCCCTGATACACTAATGCACATCTCACTAGTTTCAATAGTGCTTAGTCACCATCAAGGTAGAACATTTGCTCATTCTTTCACCTCAGAAATATTGCTAAATGATGCAGAAAAACTAGTGCATGCTTTTATCACTTCTAGGTTGGACTATTGCAGTGGTTCTCAAACTTTTTCTGTCATTCCCCACTTAAGGGGGTGAGCAAATTTTCAAGCCCCACTTGTCAACAAAATAATAACGAAATCGGCCAAGTTTACTGTTTATTGAAATATCAATTTCTAAACCAATAAGATCAAACAACACCAAGTTAAAAACAGATCAAATACACGCGCAATTGTTATAAAAGGCTTACGTTGTCACTTATCTTTGCATAACTGACCCCATGTTTATTAGCTGCTCAGCAATCGTTTGTAGTTTTTTTTTGCACTGGCCAATTTTGAATGCAACTTTAAATGAAGCCATTTGTGCTTTGCTGTCCACTGATTCAGATTTTACCAATGCGATTCTCCTGCTGTCTGTATTCTGCCAGCTTTCTTTGAAAGAAGTCGAGTGGCTTATTAACGTGTGTTGTCTCTAAGTGTCTTCCTAATTTGTTGGGTCTCATGCGGTCTGCTGCCAGCGGTATAAGACACAAAACACACACAGGTCTCTCCTCTGCCCCCACCATCCCCACCATGAAGCAAGTTACAGTAGGCTTCATTAGTGGTGGGCGATATAACCAAAATCTTCTATCACAGTAGAAGCTATTTTCTACCTCGGTAACAATATATATATATAATCACAATATACAGTAGCAATTTGTATCTGAAAATGCATAAATAAAAATTCAAACACAAAGAAACTGTTTTACATAATGTAATTTTATATAAACTGTGAAATGCTGAGGTTTGCCGCATTTTTTTTTACTTTGGCCATATTCGTTTGGATGCTTGGATTTCAGATGATAGAAAAGGTTTGACGTGTTTCCACCACTTGTTAAAACAGTGAACTTGCGTACCTTGCAAATCAAATTCAAAAATTATATTTAATTCAAATCCTTAAAATAAAAGACTATGAATAGGAAATAAATATGAAAAATAAAATAGGGGGTAAATTTAACTAGGAAAGAATAAAATAAAATATAAAAACTAAAGTTAAAATAAAATAACTGTACAACAATACACAATATAGAAAATATATGAAGAATATGTGAACAATAAGAGCAGCTGTACAAGTAGGAAAAGAATGGTAATGGTAATGAATGGATTGGGTTGTGCAATCCACATGTTTAAAGTGGATCACGTTCATCTCATTCGTATCACTTTTCTTATACCCAAACCAATTCCACACCACAGACGAGGCACCTTTTTTCTTTACAATCTCCTCGTTGTTGGTTTTGTCACATATAAGCAAGCTCACTGCTGCTGCACCGTCTTCTTCCATTGTCGAAGTGTATGTGAAGCCAAACACATCAAAAGTGGGACGAAACCGGAGCACCCGATTGAACCAAATATCTGCGCAAATACAGCGCAGCGCGACTACCTGAATAGCGCAGTGATGATCTGGTTTATTTGCGCAGCCCGGTGGATAGCGCAGCGCCGCTCGAATGCGACCCACTATGTTTTTATTTACAAACTATTTAAAATGTCAGGACTGTTTATTATTGTTTCCGTCTTGCCATGCCTGGTTTGTATGTGCGCATCCCAGAAAATGTATTTTGATGGTCGGCGCGGTATATTTCTGTCAGAGTCGCGCAGCGCTGCCCAGTGGCTCACGCAGGTTTGTGATTCGAGCAGCGCTGCTGAAGTTGACCCGAAGTTATTGTTCCACTATGGTTCCACTTTTTCTCCCGGCCCACAACTGATGTTATTTTAAATTTACTTGTATTAATGATCCATTTGTTTGTGTGTGATTGTTTAGTTTTGAGCGTACGCTCTTCATTATCAATAAAGAAAAGCATGAATTAGAATATGTACTTTCCTGTTATTTCCTCCCGTTCATTGCGCCCCACCTGTCATGTCTGTATTCCCCACTAGTGGGGCGCGCCCCACACTTTGAGAACCACTGGACTATTGTAATGCCTTACTGCCTGGTTGTTCAGCTAGATGCATAAACAAGCTTCAGCTAGTCCAGAATGCAGCAGCGAGAGTCCTCACTAGAACCAGAAGATATGAGCACATCACCCCTATCCTATCTTCACTACATTGGCTCCCTGTGAAATTTCGCATTGATTTTAAAATACTACTCTTGACATATAAAGCATTAAATGGTCTTGCGCCGCAGTATCTGAGCGAACTGCTAGTGTCTTACGATCCGCCACGCCTACTTCGGTCAAAGGATGCAGGCTGCTTGTCAGTACCGCGCATTATGAAAACTACAGCTGGGGGCAGAGCTTTTTCTTACAAAGCCCCAAAATTATGGAATAGTCTTCCAAATAGTGTTCGGGACTCAGACACAGTCTCAGTGTTTAAGTCTAGGCTCAAAACCTATTTATTTAGCCAAGCATTTTTATAAATAGATTTGCCTTAGGTAAAGGAGCAGATCTGGGGGACTCATGGACGTAGAGTATTATGGTGAACTGGTATGTTTAGATGCTGTCTTCCTCACTCTCATTCATCACTCAGGTTTGTTGACGGTGAGGTGATTGTTTGCTTTACATCTCAGGGAGCCCTCATGTTTGTGTTTCCTTCTGGCTCTCCCTTTTAGTTATGCTGTCATAGTTAGTCCTGCCGGAGTCCCTGCTTGTACTCTACAGTAAACATACATTCACATTATACATTATGTTACTGTGACCATACCTAACTGTTATCTCTCCTCTTCTGCTCTCTCCCCCTCTCTCTCTTTCCCTCTCTCTGTCGTGCTACACATGCCATTCCTGAGCTGCCAGTGATCCAGACTCCCTCTGTCCTCTGGAGCTGTCTGACTTCCTGGGGCCCCGCTTCTGGTTGGTGATCTCGTTGCAAGGACGTGTGATCTGCCCGGGATGTGTGTGGTGACTGGTGACGGTTCCACTTCTCCACGAACACGGTCCTGTCCTCGGCTGATGCAGACAGCTGTTCTCTGAGGACTTGTGACTTCAGTCGCTCAATAGTTCAGGACTGGAGTGTCCTACAGTCTACCTGATCCCCCATAACAAACTGGATTCTATTTTAACTTAAACACACCTCCTGTTATACTGAACTTCAAGTCTCACACAGTATAAATGCAGATCAATTTCTGCTATCTGTTCCCTGTTGAGTCTGGTTTCTCTCATGGATTCTTCCTCTAATCATGTCAGGAAGATTTTCCTTGCCACTGTCGTCCTCGGCTTGCTTATCAGGGACAATCGTATAATTTTGATTCATACACGTTCACATCTCATACAAACTTGAATAATTATCTTGATTGTGTATAGCTGCTTTGCGAGAACCTCAATTGTTAAAAGCGCTATACAAATAAAATTGAATTTAATTGAATTGAGTAGGGTAAAGACTGGCTTCATCTGAAAGTCTGTTTCACTCACATGTGAAACACTGGCCTCCCAGGAACTCCTTTAATGGCCCAAGCATGTGGAAATGTCTTGAAGCGAGTTCAGAACTGTACAGGGCATGTGATAATAACTCCCAGCCAAGTGGTGTTCGTGAGTGACTGTGTGTACCGTTCCTACAGATAAGTGTGTAGGATCAGGGATGAGAGGTACTTTGTGCTCCCACAGTAATGTGAGCTCACGCTAGCGCTGTCCTCCGAGTGTGTTACTCCGCCCCCAATGGTACTTGACAAGCAGTTCGAAAAGATGCGGTCGGCTGGTTAGGAGGAAACACGTGAGAGTCTTCGGCCCTCCCGACTGAGTGGTAGTAGTAGCCTTAATGTGGGAGCCCCCTAGTGACTGGGAGGAATTGGGCATGACTAAATTAGGAGGAAAATCGGGGAAAAAAAAAAAGAGTCTGATCACTGTACTGTGCCTAAAGTCTTCTGTAAGTGTAAATTGCTTTTATGCCTTTACTCACCAGAAATTTCATCACAAGACCTGGTTTGACTTGAACGCCACCCCTCATTATTCTATCTAATGAGTTTAACATAAACACACCAGTTCTTATTATTATTTATAAGGGGGTATAGTCACAGCAAGTATCTGTGATGTATAAAAAAAATTTTGTTGAAGAAATGTGGGATTTTGTTACAATTCTAAACAAACTTAACTAACAATTTGCTCCAACCAATCAGGACGCTGTGCTGTGTGCATAGTTTAGAGTGCACCACCTGCAGGATAATAGAGGAACAGCAACATTTTACCACTTCAAAGGCAAACAAATGTATGTAAATTAAAAAATATTTATTTTTAAAAATAGATGTTGAAGTCAGTGTGGAGATAGAGAAAAAATCAGAATCGATTTTGTCTCGAGTTATCATCCTGCAGTGTCATCTACGTGTTTCATGCTTGCTCATATAAAAGACCATCTGTGGAAAACCATCCAACCATGCACGTCTTCCAGGCGCTAAACTCAGACGTTCTGAGTCACATGGCCCTTTGAGCTAGCAACAGTCAAAAGATGTTTTAAGAGCCTTTGGAAAAATTTCACATCAGTTTGTGCTGGTCTTATTGTACCTTGTGGTTATGACTGAAGATATTAATATGGACTGACGGACATCATCTAATGCCTAATGGTTTCACCTGACGTTAGCCTAAGCACTGGAGATAAGATAACTTAAATGTAAGCTGTAAGCTTAAAAATGCAAAACGATAAATCCTACACTGGAAAAATCCTACACTGACTATCCAAAATGTACCATTGTGGTACAAATATTTAAAGTAGAATAAAATCTTTACTCTGCACATGGAACAATATGGCTGAGGATGTACAGGACGTAAACTGAGTCTAACAAACTGTAAAACTTGGAGTAAATCAATTTCACGTTACGATGAGTCGAGTTGTTGAAAATACGCCGGTCCAACAATCTCTGTCAGACTAGAACCTAGGATAACAACATGAAATTATTATTAGAAGTGTTTGGGTGGTGTATGTCTGGGTCTGTGTGTGTTTGGATAAGGCTATGGTGGTTTAGTAAGACCAAAATGAAACAGACCTCGGTGTCTACAATGAATAAAAGCAGATGCTCTGAAACTTCCTGATATATTATCGACTGTCAATGGGCCACAGAACAGGAAGAGGAGTTGGCGTGTACCAGAGTTGACTAATTACTGTTTATTATCATGACAAGCCCATACTACGTGGGGAAACTGTTTAACATTCATCTATCATTAACCGACTTGTTTAGGCAACAAGTATGTCATACAATTCTAATGAACAACTGTATTTTAGCCTTTACTATTGAACATGAATGATAAATAATCCACATTCTTTTATCGCTCTGTTCAAACGGAACCAGCTATACTACAGCGGAAACAGCTATAGTAAGAAGTGCCTCAACACACACGCATGAACATTCACTAACACGTTTTATCATCAGGCATTGGGGAGAGGTGACTCAGTGACCTCAATCATTCCTTCTTAACACTATAAACAGCCTTATACAGTAGTTATCGTGGCTGGTGCTTACTGCTGCAGCTACCCAGGGGTCCTCACACACCCCAGATTCATCCTGTCGAAGGTCTTCTCAGTGCTTCCACAGTGCAATAACAAATAACAAGAGACAACACACTTACTAGTGCAGACAATCTGAGACTGTTAACTGACCAAAACTCATCACTGCAGTCGAACTGGTTTCTGTCTTAGTAACACGTTTGACTCTAATAGGAATTTTGAGTGCTATGACAAAATTGTACCCCAGACAAATTTCTTCCTTTAGCTCATCTTGGGTTGCCTTGTGTGTACTTACAGCCCGTAAAATGTTTCCCTGTCATAAAACCTTTTCTGTTTGCCAGATTCAGGTTCCAAGTTTATTTGTCATGTGCATAAAAGTGCATGTTGTAAGGCTCAGGTACTGCACAGTTGTGCAATACAATGTGTGCATTACATATAATATTATATATAAAGTTTTATCCATCCATCCATCTTCATGTGTAAATAGGCCTGTTTGAATTAGCATCAATTTGTATTTCTTTCTATGTTGTAACACAATTATGAAGACATGCAAAATATGCATAAACCCACATGAATAAAATAAAGGTTTTGTCTGTACATTAATTGGTCAGAATTCGTTCTTTCAGGGATATTTTTAAGTTTCATACATTGGAGGACAAGAAACCAGAACTTACAGTACCTTTGTTACTACTGTATTTGCCTGAAGTTTAACCTGCACCATAAATGAAATCAAAATGTTGAGTAGATGTGCAGTTATGAGCGGTTTTGTGCCGGGTTATAAACTAGAAGTTTTGATAGTGTACTGCGCATCTTAAATCGACTGCTGGACAGAATTTAATGAGACTTTTGCAGTCCTTAGATATCTGCGTGAAGTTTAACCTGCACCAAAGTGAAATCAAAATGTTGAGTAAAAGCGATGTTATGAACGGTTATGTGACGGATTTAATAATCTACTTTAAAATAAGCTACTAATGCACTACACACTCAATGTAAACTAACACCTGCACCGATAGATATTAATTAGAAAAGATAAACTAAATTTTTTCACTGGGATTATATTTCTCATTTGTGATTCACTCTCCGATTACCAAACAGGGGGTGTATTTGTCTGAAGACTAAAGAAGTACAACTTGGTGTAAACAAGGCGTAAGATACTCAACCTTACAGAATGTGATTTCTTTGTATTAATAAGTTAGAAAGAGAGTTCTGCTGTACAGAAAGACATGTACGTGGGCTTCAACCTGAAATAATAATATCACTGAATACAATAAAAATTTTCAGATAATTTTTAGCTTTAACTTTTTAACTATTTCTACAAACTTATACTAGTATGTATATAAAACTGTCGAGTTGACTACCGGTTTTTCTTCCTTATTTTATTTTTTTTTTTATCCAATGGTTTATGATTTATGGATAGAATAAAAAACATTTGATCTAAATTTACTTACAATCTTGACAACTATAATCACTGTCAGGACCCTATATCAGTGTTAGGCGTACATTAGCTGAATTCTTTCCATGGTGGATAATTATTTGTTGTCATAAAGTATTGTAAACACTCACGTTTATCAGGCATGTGTTTGCCTTAGTTTTCTGGGTTAATACTTGTGGAGAACGTCTGTAACATCATATCATTCTGTGTTTTGAGGGGTAAGAAAGTCTTTAAAAATAAAAATCTGGTCAGTAAGGACACAGTCCGGCCAATGAGGATATAACACCTTCCCACGTGGTAGATTTGTACCAAAAATTCAAACAAAACCAAAGAGACAAATTAAAAAAATATATACATTTAATTATGCAGGTTTTTTTTTTTTTTGCAATTATTTTTTCATTCCCTTTCTATTAATACATTCAATTGCTGAAATATTTTTGTAAATTTTCTTTTACACACATCTAATTCCATAGCTGTAAACACTAGATAATACTATCTGTGTGTAGCAAACTGTTAATCGGCAGTCTAGGGTGGCATTAGTTATTAAAGTTTCACGCGAGTTGTCTACAGTGGTAAATTGGATGCAAAATAAATAAACACGAACTGACTTACAAATGTATTGCACAGAGACTGAACTTGATCCTAGTGTCAGTGAATGTAATAGAATGCATTAAGAGAATAGTTCTGTCTATAGGTGTTTACTGGGACTGAGATTGTGTTCATAATTTGACAAAAAGCCATGGGAGGTAACGAGATTGGCCAAAAGTTCTGCAGAAGCAGGAAAGATTAATGATGAGTATATACACGAGTTGGTTAAGATGATGGAGAGAGTGTATGTGAGACTGGAGTGCCTGCAGAAGTGTGTGACGTTTTGGGGGAAGTCATTCAGTTGTGTCCGACTCTTTGTGAGCTCTTGGTCCATAGCACTAGATGCTGTCCATGGGGTTTTCTTGGCAAGGATGCTGGAGTGGGTGAAATGTGAGAATCTTCTGCGGCACACGAAAACCTTTACTCACTACTCTGATCAAGACTCCAGACTAGATACTGTTTCCTTCACACCTTCACACACGTGTTGGAACACACCAAACCTATTCAACCACTGAACATTTGCACATTTGCGCAGGACTGAAGCAGTGACGTGCGGTGAGGGTTGGGGTTGGTGAGGCACTGACTCAGAGTCAGATTTACAAACGTACTGTATGATGCTAAGGCACTGACTCACAAGTCAGATTTACAAGCATACATGGTTGTTATCCCATTCTTGATTAAATTTAATAACATTTTAAACACACCATTGTACATTTAAACACACCACTGCAGTATTCTTACCTTTACTTGTAAATGAAGTCCATTCTCCTGTCCTTCTGGACGAAGATCTCGATGACTTTGTTGTAGAAGTCCTCCTTTTTGTCATTTTCTTTGAGTTTTACAAGTCTCTCTTTCTCAATTGAGATAATTGCCAAGTCAAGTTTTGAAAAATTTATTATCTTCAAGAGTATATCCTCCATTTTCAGGGAAAATAAAGCCAAATAGAAACGCGTTAGCACCGAATGTTGTTGGTTGTTTTTCTTTTCTGTTTTTTCTTCTTAATTTACTCGTGTCGTGAACTATTAGCCGCAGGCTCACTATCGCCCCCATCTTTGAGGCAAAGGTACTGGCTGCCTCAAGGCCTGTATTTTCCTGCTGACTGCAAGCACGCGCCGTTTGCACGCGCTCAGTACAGTGTGTGAGTGGTGCACACTCTCACACGCACGCGCTGAGAGGCACTACCTGTCACTGCCTCAGCCTCCATGATTCTCGTCTCCCGTTGTTATTTGAACAAGAAATGCAGCTATTTTGACTATGAAAATGATCCAAATATATAGGAAACACACCAAAATTGCATTAAAAGCATAGACCACAGGACAGATATTATATTATATTTTATTATATTATTCATTTTTTAACAACTTATGGTGACAGCTGAGGAAACCATGCTGAGCCCTTTACCGCCCCTGGTGGCAAGGTGAGACACTGCCTCACCTGCCTCCTATGAGTGCACGTCCCTGGACTGAAGGACTGAACACACAATCATATGTTTGCACATTCTGGTTTAAACATTCTGGTTTTTATTTTATGTTTACATACTGTACAAAAGGACTACTTTTAGTTACTGCACTTTAAAGATGGACAGTATCACTGTGGCTCATCATTCTGTTTCACACTCCATGACCACACCATTTATTTAAACAGTTCTTACCTTTATACATACTTTATATATTTCTACACTTTATTCTATTGTAACAAAAGATAATAGATTTTATATTTTAGATTTTTTTATTCTTTCCTATACGTATTTATGCCTCCCTACCTCCTTTTTTTTATTTTCAAGGTCACTAACAGTCATGTAAACATTTCACTGCATATCATACTGTGTATATTTCTCTATGTGACAAATAAAAATTTGCATTTGAATAAATGAAAAATATCATGTTTAAATCTCATGGCTTTGTTATATTAGTTCTGGTTACTTTTTAAAATACAAATACGTAGACAGAAATATTTTATGGGAATTTTAAACCTAATTGTAAAACTGAAACTTAATTTTTTTAAGTTTATTTGTTATAAATGATAGGGAAGGGGATCACCTGACCAGCCGATATGATATTATTGTAATACCTAGGTGCCGATTCAATCTGTATTGTGATTACGCGATATGATTTCTTTTCCCTATCTTTAATAAATGACCTCTTGTGGCCCACCTGCAGTACTCTAATCCAGTTTTTCCCAACATGTTGGTCACGGACACAAGGGTACCACGCCCAACATGTTGGGAAAAACTGGATTAGAGCATTGCCATGAGCTGGGAGGAGTGTTTAAACTTTCTGGTAAAGTCTTGATCGAGAGTAAATGAGAAAGTGAAGGGAAGCCGGTAAAATAGTGAACATTCTTGACCTGAGATTGTTCAGCGTGTCTGCAGGAGTGGGCAGGGATAGTAAGATTGGTTAAGAATACAGTATGTGCAGAGGCAGACTGCAAAAAAAGTTTGTTAGTGGATGTGGGTGGGAGTAGGATTTAAAACACTAGACCTTGCACTTGTGATCTGCAGTTACGTACTGCAGTTGAGATCATTTCCAAAAAAAATTAAATAACATAGCCTCTAGAACATGCTCATTTCTTTTTTAACATACTTTATTTTTGCATTATGGTCAATGAGCATTCTATGTCCATAATTCTTAAAACATCTCTCACAATCACGATTCATATAAAAAAAATAAGTTTGTGCTAGTAAGTGCGTTAGTAAACCATAGTGGATTGAGTAGATGATCATTTGTTACAGTACGTTTGGTACAGTTGTTCCCAGCCTGCTTTGAGCTCTATACAGTACAGTATGTGTTAGCATTACACTTCCTTTCCCACATATCTCACTCGTGGTTTAAAATAGAATGTTTATTTCGGTGCTCTGCCAGAGCTGAGAATTTGATCCGGGAAGAGTTACAACAGAAAAGAAGGCAGGTGAAAGATATGATGACACTTCAAAGGTGAAGGAGAGGGGGAAAAAAAACAACAATCTGGCAGTGGCCTTAATCCAAAAACACCTGCCATGAAAGAGGCTCCTTTGAAGCTGTTCGCTACGCTGATGTCGCGGCAAATGATCCAAAAAAAGGAGCAAGGCACGACATTTCCATTTGAAACAAACAGTAATCAGAGTACAGAGAGAGAGAGAGAGAGAGAGAGAGAGAGAGAATTCATTCGTGAACAGCATGATAAAGATAGTCTACAGTAGGTATGTAAGGATAGTTAATTATACATCATGGACTCTTTAAAATATTCCCAAACAGTTAAGACTCCATTCAGGGCTGCTGTTGTGTGTTGTTTTATATTGCACTCCACTCGAGGGCCCTACAGAGGCTTCCCGGGAGACTTGTGATGTGAATCCTCAACCTTGCCACACTCTTGGGACTTCAGCACTACACTTTAAGGTTTTAATAATGTGCTAGACATCTCTTAACCCATTTCCAGTCATCAGCTGATAGCAATAGCATGGTTGGAAATACAGTGTTTTATGAAACATGTCAAACAATCAGTTACATGTGTAGAGCTATGAATTTCCCTGACTTTTTATCTTTACCGCTAAACATTTACCCCCCAATTCCATTCATTTCAGTAATGTACTTAGTTTTCATTGTTTTTGCCGTGCAGAAAATCTCTTCTGAAAAACAGTAAAATATCGTCCAATTAACACAGGATACATCTTCCATCATTTACGGGACCGTGGTAGCTCAGGGGGTCAAGATTCTGGGTTAAATCTCAGAAGGTTGGGGGGTTCAATTGTTGGATGATATATAATGGCTGATCCTGTGCCAACTTCCTAACAAGCAGGGTATATGCAAATACTACAAGGAATGTCACTGTACTGCAGTGGTTCTCAAAGTGTGGGGCGCGCCGCACTAGTGGGGAATACAGACATGACAGGTGGGGCGCAGTGAACGGGAGGAAATTAGTGGAAAATAACAGGAAAGTACCTATTCATGCTTTTCTTTATTGATAATGAAGAGCGTACGCTCAAAACTAAACAATCACACACAAATAAATGGATCATTAATACAAGTACATTTAAAATAACATCAGTTGTGGGCCGGGAGAAAAAGTGGAACCATAGTGCAACAATAACGGTTTAACGTCGGACAAACTTGAGCAGCTGCTCGAATCACAAACCTGCGTGAGCCACTGGGCAGCGCTGCGCGACTCTGACAGAAATAGACCGCGCCGACCATCAAAATACATTTTCTGGGATGCGCACGTACAAACCAGGCATGGCAAGACGGAAACAATAATAAACAGTCCTGACATTTTAAATAGTTTAAAAATAAAAACACAAGGGGTCGCGCAGGTTTGTGATTCGACCGGCGCTGCGCGATCCACCACCGGGCTGCGCAAATAAACCAGATCATCACTGCGTTATTCAGATAGTCGCGCTGCGCTGTATTTACGCAGATATTCGGTTCAATCGGGTGCCGCACACGGGTACCAACAACGAGGAGATTGTAAAGAAAAAAGGTGCATCGTCTGTGGTGTGGAATTGGTTTGGGTATAAGAAAAGTGATATGAATGAAATGAACGTGATCCACTTTAAACATGTGGATTGCACAACCCTGGACGTTACCATTCTTTTCCTACTCGTACAGCTGCTCTTATTGTTCACATATTCTTCATATATTTTCTATATTGTGTATTGTTGTACAGTTATTTTATTTTAACTTAAATTTTTATATTCTATTTTATTCTTTCCTAGTTAAATTTACCCCCTATTTTATTTTTCATATTTATTTCCTATTCATAGTCTTTTATTTTAAGGTCACGAGCAGTTGTCTAAGCATTTCACTGCATATCGTACTGTGTATGAATGTGTATGTGACAAATAAAATTTGAATTTGATTTGCAAGGTACGCAAGTTCACTGTTTTAACAAGTGGTGGAAACACGTCAAACCTTTTCTATCATCTGAAATACAAGCATCCAAACGAATATGGCCAAAGTAAAAAAAAAAAAAATGCGGCAAACCCCAGCAATTCACAGTTTATATAAAATTACATTATGTAAAACAGTTTCTTTGTGTTTGAATTTTTATTTATGCGTTTTCAGATACAAATCGCTATATTGTGATATATACAGTGGTGTGAAAAACTATTTGCCCCCTTCCGGATTTCTTATTCTTTTGCATGTTTGTCACACTTAAATGTTTCTGCTCATCAAAAACCGTTAACTATTAGTCAAAGATAACATAATTGAACACAAAATGCAGTTTTAAAATGAAGGTTTACGTTATTAAGGGAGAAAAAAAACTCCAAATCTACATGGCCCTGTGTGAAAAAGTGATTGCCCCCCTTGTTAAAAAATAACTTAACTGTAGTTTATCACACCTGAGTTCAATTTCTGTAGTCACCCCCAGGCCTGATTACTGCCACACCTGTTTCAATCAAGAAATCACTTAAATAGGAGCTACCTGACACAGAGAAGTAGACCAAAAGCACCTCAAAAGCTAGACATCATGCCAAGATCCAAAGAAATTCAGGAACAAATGAGAACAAAAGTAATTGAGATCTATCAGTCTGGTAAAGGTTATAAAGCCATTTCTAAAGCTTTGGGACTCCAGTGAACCACAGTGAGAGCCATTATCCACAAATGGCAAAAACATGGAACAGTGGTGAACCTTCCCAGGAGTGGCTGGCCGACCAAAATTACCCGAAGAGCGCAGAGACAACTCATCCGAGAGGCCACAAAAGACCCCAGGACAACATCTAAAGAACTGCAGGCCTCACTTGCCTCAATTAAGGTCAGTGTTCACGACTCCACCATAAGAAAGAGACTGGGCAAAAACGGCCTGCATGGCAGATTTCCAAGGCGCAAACCATTTAAGCAAAAAGAACATTAAGGCTCGTCTCAATTTTGCTAAAAAACATCTCAATGATTGCCAAGACTTTTGGGAAAATACCTTGTGGACCGACGAGACGAAAGTTGAACTTCTTGGAAGGTGCGTGTCTCGTTACATCTGGTGTAAAAGTAACACAGCATTTCAGAAAAAGAACATCATACCAACAGTAAAATATGGTGGTGGTAGTGTGATGGTCTGGGGTTGTTTTGCTGCTTCAGGACCTGGAAGGCTTGCTGTGATAGATGGAACCATGAATTCTACTGTCTACCAAAAAAATTCTGAAGGAGAATGTCCGGCCATCTGTTCGTCAACTCAAGCTGAAGCGATCTTGGCTGCTGCAGCAGGACAATGACCCAAAACACACCAGCAAATCCACCTCTGAATGGCTGAAGAAAAACAAAATGAAGACTTTGGAGTGGCCTAGTCAAAGTCCTGACCTGAATCCTATTGAGATGTTGTGGCATGACCTTAAAAAGGCGGTTCATGCTAGAAAACCCTCAAATAAAGCTGAATTACAACAATTCTGCAAAGAAGAGTGGGCCAAAATTCCTCCAGAGCGCTGTAAAAGACTCGTGGCAAGTTATCGCAAACGCTTGATTGCAGTTATTGCTGCTAAGGGTGGCCCAACCAGTTATTAGGTTCAGGGGGCAATTACTTTTTCACACAGGACCATGCAGGTTTGGATTTTTTTTCTCCCTAAATAATAAAACCCCTCATTTAAAAACTGCATTTTGTGTTTACTTGTGTTATCTTTGACTAATAGTTAAATGTGTTTGATGATCAGAAACATTTTGTGTGACAAACATGCAAAAGAATAAGAAATCAGGAGGGGGGCAAATAGTTTTTCACACCACTGTATATATATATATATTGTTACCGAGGTAGAAAATAGCTTCTACCGTGATAGAAGATTTTGGTTATATCGCCCACCACTAATGAAGCCTAACTTGCTTCATGGTGGTGATGGTGGGGTCAGAGGAGAGACCCGTGTATGTTTTGTGTCTTATACCGCTGGCAGCAGACCGCATGAGACCCAACAAATTAGGAAGACACTTAGAGACAACAAACGTTAATAAGCCACTCGACTTCTTTCAAAAAAGCTGGCAGAATACAGACAGCAGGAGAATCGCATGGTAAAATCTGAATCAGTGGACAGCAAAGCACAAATGGCTTCATTCAAAGTTGCATACAGAATTGGCCAGTGCAAAAAAACTACAAACGATTGCTGAGCAGCTAATAAACATGGGGTCAATTATGCAAAGATAAGTGACAACGTAAGCCTTTTATAACAATTGCACGTGTCTTTTATCTGTTTTTAACTTGGTGTTGTTTGATCTTATTGGTTTAGAAATTGATATTTCAATAAACAGTAAACTTGGCAGATTTCGTTATTATTTTGTTGACAAGTGGGGCTTGAAAATTCGCTCACCCCCTTAAGTGGGGAATGACAGAAAAAGTTTGAGAACCACTGCTGTACTGTAAGGTATACATCAATCAGCCATAACACTTAACTTAAAAAGCCATAACATAAGGGCTCAGTGGTTAAGGCATTGGACTACAGCTTGGTAGGTCCCAGGTTCAAATCCCATGACCAGTAAGTTGTCTCTTTTTTTGGGCCTTGAGCAAGCCCCTTAAACCTCCTCTTAACCCTCTACTGCTCAGATGCATAATGAGATAAATGTACAGTAAGTCGCTCTGGATAGGGGCGTCAGCCAAATGCCTAAATGTAAATGTAAATAACAGCAACACCAGGTGAATTAAATAACACTGATGATCAATTATATACAGGTAAACTGGTGACCGGATGATGAACACCCATGACTCATTTATGCCCATTGGGACCAAAGGTCAAGCCAATGTACAAAGCCAATGTAGCACAAACCACACAAAAAAAGTCAATGCTGCCATGAGAGAAAGGCACCAGAACACCCAGATCACCACAATCTGCCGCACACAGGGCCCAGTGGGCAAAGTGCCCAAGACGGCCAACCTAGCCTCCAAAAAAACAAACCTGATCCATGGTGGTGTCACCCAGAAACCCACAGCACACAAATGATCCACTGCCCAACGTCCTGGTATCACAAGCACAGCAGTATTTTAGATGTGATGGCATATGGGTGGAGCTATGAAAGATGAAAGTCCTCTAAGACAATGTTTTTTTTAATTAAAATTTTAGTTTTTCATTACAAACAAAACGTCATGTTGATCTTGAGAAGTAGAAATACATTAATATAAAGACATGAATCCATGACATCAAGTTAAAAAAAAAAATACACTGAACACACATTAATATGATGCCTTCAGTATTTTGAACACCTTCAACTTCCTCCTCATCTTCACTAAACAAATGTTAAACACCACTCGTGCATTGTCTGTTCTGGCATCCGTCGGCTTAGTGACAAACTAATTTATCAATAATGAATGTGAAGGCTGTATGGCTGGCGGGTAATTGGAGTCATTCTATTTTTGCTCACTGTTGGGTCTTTAATCTAGTCTGATGTCATGTCAGACTATAAATAGGCCAAATAGCATTTTCTCTAGAAAGCAATCACTACATAAAAATGTTGATCATAAATAAACTTACTACCTGCGCATACTGTATGCATTGTTTCTGCTCTTGGCACAGATTATACATGTCCCTGTAAAATGTCCCGGCCTGTTCTCCCATTATAATGTTTCTCAGATGGTGTTTTGTCGTTGATGGTGGAGAGCACTACCAACTGTAGCACATCGCTCCAATATCTCAATCCGGTTACTGTACCAATAATGTGTAAGACATGTCGGAGTATAATAGACAAAGGATATGATTTATGATTGTAGGAAATATTAAATTTCTAGTGTATTTCATGATATTATGTGTGCACGAGAACAGAGTGTTTTCTTTCTTTGACCTCAACACGCTGCACTATCAGCAAACACATTCCTTAGTATAATCTATGTTCAGGTCGTAAAACCGTTGGAGGCTCCTAACGAAGAACAACTCCCAAGCTCCTGTTCTTCTCCATGTTATCTTTTATAAACATTATGGACCAGATATAACCACCTGCTCTTTCTTTTGATACTTTTGTGTGTGTGTGCATATATATACTCCTGTTTTCCACAATAAACTTTGAACGTCTCACTGAGCACTGAATCATTGAGGGGTTCCCTGGATCCAGGCGGGATAGCAGAATACAGGCGGAGCATTGAGTAGACAAAAGGGGGTCTACCAAAACCAAGAAATCCTTACAATGATTTATGATTTTTGTCCTCATCAAGCCCTTTAGGTCGTCCTTGAGCCCTGTCGCTAGGGATGGAGTCATTCTGTAAAAGCTCATGGCAATCAGGATAGAAATCTTACACCATCACATAAAGTAGATCAGTACTTTGTGACGCTTCCCTCTAAGGAGATAAAGAATTCAAATAACATTAATAAAATGCCCTGCTGGCGGCACGGTGGTGTAGTGGTTAGCACTGTCGCCTTGTACCTCCAGGGTCTGGGTTCGATTCCCCGGCCAGGCTCGATTCCCGTCTCTGTGTGCATGGAGTTTGCATGTTCTCCCCGTGCTTGGTGGGTTTCCTCCGGGTACTCCGGTTTCCTCCCGGACATGCAGGTTAGGCTAATTGGCGTTCCTAAATTGCCCATAGTGTGTGTGTTTGTGTGTGCCCTGCGATGGATTGGCACCCTGTCCAGGGTGTACCCCGCCTAGTGCCCGAAGTCTCCTGGGATAGGCTCCAGGTCCCCTGCGACCCTGAACACAGGATTAAACGGTATAGAAAATGAATGAAATGCCCTGCTTTTTTTTCTTTAATCTGTCATTCATCTGTTTGTATTGTAATGTATGACTGGATGAAAATACATCTCTTCCGTTTTCAAAATTCTCTTTGCAGACGCTCTTAATTGCAGCTAAGAATAGAAACAAGCTGGTTGGATGATGTCATGTGCCAATATGATCAGCATATTTTATGCCATAAAGAACAGCTTAAATGCTAGCACACTAATGAGCTTTTGAGCTTGTCTTTTCATTCGAGTTAATTAGACTGTGGCATGATGGCGTAGTGGTTAGCACTATGGCCTTGCACCTCCAGGATCGAGGGTTCGATTCCTGCCTCTGGACTGTGTGCGTGGAATTCTCCCTTTGTGCGTTTGCATTCGAGACATTCTGGTTTCCTCCCACAGGCCAATGACATGCCATCCAAAATTGCACATGTGTGTGTCCGTGCCCATCTGTCGATTGGCACCTGTTAAGGGTGTACCCTGCCTCATGCCCTAAATCTCCTGGAAAAGGCTCCAGGCTCCCCAAATGAATGTACAAATGTGAAAACGAAAAGTCCTATGTCCTATCTGAAGACATTTACATGGTGGACAACTCACTGATGAAGAGTTCAGAGTCTTTCCATTTATGAAGCTTATCCCAGGGCACCAGCACACACACACTACGAGCAATTTGGAAACACCAATCCACCTACAGTGCAAGTCTTGGGACTGTGGGAGAAAACCAAAGTACAGAACATTTACATTTATGCATGTGGCATACTCCCTTATCCAAAGTGACTTTTATCTCATACGTACAGATTGATGGCTGTACCGAAGAGCCCAACAGCGGGTGTGGTTCTCAAACATTTTCTGTCATTCCCCACTTAAGGGGGTGGGTGAATTTTCAAGCCCCAATTGTCAACAAAATGATAAATCGGCCAAGTTTACTATTTATTGAAATATCAATTTCTAAACCAATAAGATCAAATAAGACCAAGTTCAAAACAGATAAAATACACTTGCAATTGTTATAATTCTTAAAATGTTATCAATTCTTTTGATTGTGTAAAGCTGTTTTGAGAAAATGTCAATTGTAAAAAAGCGCTATACAGATAAAATTGAATTGAATAAAATTGAACTGAATTATAACAGACTTACTTTGTCACTTATCTAGAGCTTTCTTTCAAAGAAGTCTAGTGGCTTATTAACGTGACTGGAGTGTGTTGTCTCTAAGTGTCTTCCTAATTTGTTGAGTCTCATGCTGTCTGCTGCCAGCGGTTTAAGACACAAAACACACATGGGTCTCTCTTCTGCATCCACCATCCCCACCATGAATCAAAGCGCAACATAGGCTTCATCATGTTTTCCTTTCGGCTGACTTTTTGGTTGATTAGGCTGATAGTGCTGAATCGTCTGCTTTTTTGTAGTCCATGTAACAAATGTATCCATTGACGTTATTATGCTCACTATGTACAGTATGCTACTGACCCGGTTTGTGACCGCGGTAAAGTTAGTTTCATATTCGCATCTCCAAATTCAATAGCTGCGTAAATAAACCCGCAAATAAGATACCCACATATATTTCCTCTCTACATTGTGTTTAAGCTACATCCGCCTTAAATTATAAATTTTTTAAAGCATAAACATCATTATTCTCTACGGCGCAACAAATGATTTAGGGATCATCGCAAAATGCCGCACACCATCAAAAAGCGTAGAACGATATTTATATTCCCTTTTGTTCAGCGCCGGAAGGATCAAAAAGCAACTTTGTTGCCACACTGGAAACTAAAAATGCCAGACTAGTACTGCCTGATAAAATATAAATTTTTAACAAAAATACAGAAGCATCAGCATACACATGAAATTACATATATAATAGCGAATGTTTCCTTATATATTGTTCCTCTGCAATTAACATGCCGACGTTAAACTGTTATTGTTGCACTATGGTTCCACTTTTTCTCTGATGTTATTTTAATTTACTTGTATTAATGATCCATTTCTTTGCGTGTGATTGTTTAGTTTTTGAGTGTCCGACTATTGTCAATAAAGAAAAGCATGAATTAGAATAGGTACTTTCCTATTATTTTCCACTAATTCCCTTCCGTTCATTGCGCCCCACCTGTCATGTCTGTATTCCCCACTAGTGGGGCGCCCCACACTTTGAGAACCACGGCCTTAATCAAAGAGCTACAGTATCCCTGCCACCATTCAAAGCCCTGGTCCAGAGATCAGAATCGACTGTTAATGTTAAATAAGCATTTCCTAACAAAAACAAAACAGTTTTCATACATAACAGTGATCATAAGTTTTTCTTTTGTTCAATAATCTAGCTTTCTTCTATCCATTTAATATCAGTGTTAGATTACAGTATGTGGACTGTCCCCCATTGATGATCCTGTGAATGAGCGGTTATTATAAAAACTCCTGCACAGAGAACTAATCCACAATTCAAAAGCATTAAAATGTATTAACGATTAAGAATGATATAAAGAGGAGACATAACCACTTGAGATTTTCCTATATTACTTTTTCGGGACCCAATCTTGGCTCCCTTATCTTTATCTCAGTGTTGGACTTACAATGGTTACATTTAGCAGTGGTATATGGAAACATGGCTTTAATCATTGTATAGTAGACACTGTTACCTCTTTGTAATGTCTGGTGTATTTTATCTGAGCTCTGCCAGGAGGAGCTGGCCAAGGCATGAGCAATCAATCAACGAGCCAGACAGCATGCCATCCCCCTGCTGTATGTTCATAGCCTGGACATACTGTACACATGGACTCCTCTAGAAGTAAACAACAAGGATATAATGGCTTTCTTGCTGTCATATGCATACAGTACATGAAAGCTGTATACATACTGTACATCACATGTTTGTATCAGGATAACAGATTAAGCTTGTGTTACATTTTAAGAACATAAAATACAATAAACGCATAAACAGATTTGTCCCGTGCAAAAGTCACAAGGATGTGCTCCTGTCCGTGTCCCTGGCTACATTCTTCCGCTGTGTCATCCACAGACATTTCAGATTGTCAGCCTTTTTAGGGCTTGAATGTTTCATAGCTGATGCTGGTTCTGTACCATATGCCAGAGTGTGAATGTGAAAAGCAGCTTGGGTGCATGACGGATGGTGTGAATTCACACTCATTACAGCAGCACATTGCCAACCATGTGTCAAAAAATGAGAGAGCAGTAAGCGATGTGTGAGCGCAAAGAAATATAATACAGTTTAAAAATGATATAACTGGCAAATATCTACCAAGTCGGAAGGATTAATCCCATCAATACAAATATAGTCAGACATTTTTAAGGTCTACAAACACCCAATAGGCAGAAGCCCACAGTTGGGTAAATTGTGTTAATATATGTTGGGCAGAGGCTGGGCAAACCTACCTAACGGGCTTGTGTTGAGCAAGGCCCAGCGATGGGCAGGAATCCCTGGATGAACAGAACCATAAAGTGGCCGGGTAGAGGTCTCTGCTAAAACAAAGCTATATTAGGCAAACAAAATGAGATGGATAAATCCCCATGTCGAGCAGAGATCTTATGAAAAAGCCTCTGTTTGTGCAGATCACCATGATTACTCAAAATGACACTGTGGGCCAAAGGTCAGGTTTGGACTGAAGCCCTTTGTTAACCAAAGACCCTGATGTTGAAAAGATAGGCACTTACACCCAAACAGTGCCAATGTTGGGCAGAAAAATCCATGACAGGCCAATTAAAATAATGATCACTATTAAAACCATTAAATTAATTAAATTTGAATGAAACTGGTGTGACATTGTAAACAGAGTGAATAGTTATGCAAGTGATTATTTTGTGTGAAATAACTGTATGTAATGAGTGTAATATACTCACTCACTCTCACTCATCTTCTACACTGCTTCATCCTGTATTCAGGGTTGTGGGGACCTGGACCCTATCCCAGGAGGCTCACTACGGGCATTTTGGGAACGGCAATTAGCCTAACCTGCATATCTTTGGACTGTGGGAGGAAACCGGAGTACCCGGAAGCCCACCAAGCACGGGTAGAACATGCAATCTCCATGCACACAGAGACGGGAATCGAGCCTGGTCGGGAAACAAACACGGACTCTGGAGGTGCAAGGCGACTAAGTAGGAGAATAAAAATGACTAAGTGTGGGGGGAAAAAAAAGTGCAATGATTTTTTAAACCATATGTTCATGCGTATAAATTTAATATGTACGTATAACACCCATACTCAGTTACCAGCACTGTCTGTATGTCTCGAAATCCTACCCTATGCTATAGCCCCATCTAAAGGATTTAAGTGCACACTACAACAAAACCACCACTACAACCACTGAGCTTTAGAATACCTAAATAGCTCCAGTTATGGGGACAAAATAAAATACCTTGATCCCATGTAAGTCTTGTTCCTTAAGGCTCTGTGCTTTGAGGGTAAATGCTGGTCGTGCTCCATGTCTTTTTCTTTGGATGGAGTGCAAGATATTTCAACATCTTAATCTGATGACGATTTGATTTTCGCCTCATTTTCCTGAGCTGTTAATGCTCACATGTAAATTCTCACCTGTTCCCATCTCGAATTCAACCCATTTTTAAGGACCATTCAAGCAGCATAAGCATTAAACTTTTTTATGATAAAAACACAAACTAAGCTTCCTTACTTGTTTAAACATTGACCTACACCATAAAAACATTGCTAAACACGTCAGATTTTTTTTTGGGGCCAACAAAAAGAAGGTTGTAGCGTCCTGTTAATTGTGTTGTTACTCACCTGTGTAACTGCATGGACATTTGATGCAGCATAGCAAAAAAAATTTTATAATAATAATCAACTCAAATCAAAAATAAAAAGTCAATAAAAATTGATTTGCGGTCATACTGTGTACCATGAGGCTGGAAGTGTTTAAGTTAATAGGAAATACAGAGACAACAAACCATCAGAGAACAGCTGTCTCATGGTCCAGTGGATCTCTCCCCAGTCACAAACAGACCCACATGTGGCTATCCTCAGCAGAGAGTCAGAGGCCTCCATGCCATGAGAACTCTAACCAGAGTAAAAAAGGTTGGAGGGCAGAACGGGTTGGCATCGGTGGCAACTCAGGTGTGCCATGTGTAGCTCAACAGAGTATAGTGTACATACTGTAACAATATAATTTGCGACAAGCATTCCAGTTTAATCCAAGAATCATACCCTTGCACCAGGAACCTCTGTAGTCCAACTACAGTAGGTACCATGGAGGCCAATGATGACAATTGCATTTAATCCCATTCTTACGACCCTGGTAGGACCTCCAGTCAACATTCACACTCTCTGGGCAATTTGGGAACGCCACTTAACCTAATCTAATGTCTCCAGAGATACCCGGAGAGAACCCGCCAAGTGCAGGGAAAACATGCAAACTACACCCACACGGACCCTGAGGCGGGAATTGAACCTAGACCCTGGAGGTGCGTGGCAACGTTACTAACCACTAAGCCACCAAAACTCATATACTGCAGACATACAAACTGCAGATGAACTTGCACTTTGAGACATGAAGTAATGTGCAAAAGTTTTCACACTTTAGTGTCAATATGGTTTAAATTATAGCCTAATCCAGTGTTTTCTAACCTTTTTTGAGCCAAGGTACATTTTTAATTGAAAAACAATCACAAGGCACACCAACAATCGAAACTGTAAAAAATGTTTATTTTTTTTTTTTAACTCTGTAGCCTACGTATATTAACAATATACAGTATAGCCATTCTTATCGAAGTGTCTTGAACAGGAATCAAATAAACACAATGAAAACAGTCTTTTTTGATCTTTCATATTTCTACCTGCTCAGTGTGAAACCTGGGCCTGTTTGGATGAACACAGAGCTGATATCCTAACAGGAATTGAAGAAAGACACACACGAAGCTCTTCCTCAACAGCTCTTAGTCTCTCTCTGTTTTTAGTTTTTATAGCAGTCAGGGTTGAGAAGCTCAATCACTAATACCCCTATCTCACCTATGTGGTTTCGCGCGGTGGCTGGAAGTACAGTTCATTATGATTCACCGCAGTGGTGTCAAAAGTATTCACATTCATTACTTGAGTAGAAGTATAGATACTAGGGTTCAAAAATACTTCTTTAGAAGTTGAATTACCAACACAAGCTTTTTACTTAAGTAAAAGTTTAAAAGTACTGGTTTCAAAACTACTTAAAGTATAAAAGTACCGTGAGGGTCGAAAAAAGCAGTAAGGCCTCGCTTTCTGATCATGGGGGGGGGGGGGGGCGTTGTGCGCATTCTTATCATGCGACCGGGGGGTTGCGCGTTCTGATCATAAAAATAGAGTAATGAGGCTATTTTTAAAATGTAAGGAGTAGAAAGTACAGATATTTGCTTAAAAATGTAAGGAGTAGAAGTAAAAAGTCAGCTGAAAAATAATTACTCCAGTAAAGTATAGATACCCAAAATGTCTACTTAAGTAAGGTAACGAAGTATTTGTACTTCGTTACTTGACACCTCTGATTCACCGCGAGTTTTTGGCACAACACGGGCTCTATGTGAAGGCAGAGAAATGCGCCTTTCACCAGAGGGAGGTGGCATTCCTCGGCTATCGCATAGGGCCACTGGGGGTCGAGATGGAAGCGACCAAAGTCGCGGCGGTACAACAATGGCCGGAACCGACGTCAGTTAAGGCGCTACAGAGATTCTTGGGGTTTGCCAACTTTTATAGGCGGTTCATTCGGGGCTACAGCATGGTGGCAGCGCCCCTCACTTCACTATTGAAAGGGAAACCGAAACGCCTTTGCGAGTTCCCAGTGGAAGCGCGAAGTGCGTTTCAACGTCTAAAACTTGCTTTCACAACCGCCCCTGTGTTAAAATTACCGGACCCAGAGAAGCCCTTTGTAGTCGAGGTCGATGCATCAGAGGTAGTCGTAGGGGCGGTGCTGTCACAACGCCACGGCCACCCTGAGAAACTCCATCCCTGCGCTTTCTTTTCTAGGAAACTAACACCTGCCGAGCGAAACTATGATATCGGTAACCGAGAGCTGCTAGCAGTAAAAGCGGCGTTAGAGGAGTGGAGACACTGGTTGGAGGGGGCGAAACATTCATTTACGGTGCTCACGGATCATAGGAATCTGGAGTACCTCCAACACGCAAAAAGGTTAAACTCACGTCAAGCCCGATGGGCGCTCTTCTTCACGCGTTTCCGATTTATTATTACTTATCGCCCGGGCTCGAAAAATATAAAAGCGGATGCGCTGTCACGCTATTATCCGTCGCCGGAGCTCATTACAACTCCGGAGCCCATTCTGCCATCTTCACTCGTAGTGGCTCCGATCGCGTGGGACATCGAGTCGGAGATAGTTCAGTGGGCGCGGTCCAACCCCGTGCCTAGGAACTGCCCTCCGAGTCGAACCTACGTGCCGGAGCCACTGCGCGAACGAGTGACGATCGCGGCTCATACGAGCCCAGCATCTGGACACCCCGGCGTCTCACGAACCCTACACCAATTAGAACCAAAGTTCTGGTGGCCAAAGATGCGGGAAACCGTGAAGAGAGTAGTTTTGTCTTGCGCAGTGTGTGCGACTACAAAAACCCCACGTAGTCTACCAGTTGGAAAACTAACTCCCCTGCCAATACCAAACAGACCGTGGTCCCACATCGCCGTGGACTTTGTCACAGATCTGCCGGTATCGAAAGGGTACACCACTATTCTAGTAGTAGTGGATAGGTCTGGAAAGCGTTTTTCCAGAAATTGGGGACCACTGTTAGCCTAACGTCGGGCTACCACCCCGAATCTAATGGACAGGCAGAGCGGACTGTCCAAGAACTCGGGAGATATCTTCGGGCATACTGCAGCAGCCGACAACACGAATGGGCAGACTGTTTAACCTGGGCGGAATACGCACAAAACTCCCTGCGCCACTCCTCTACCGGCCTAACGCCGTTCCAGTGTGTGCTGGGTTATCAACCCCCGCTATGTCCATGGGATGCCACGCCCACCGATGTGCCCATGGTGGACCAGTGGTTTGAAAGAGCGGAGAAAGTATGGGAGGACGCACACACCAAGATCTCCCAAGCAGTGCAGCGTTTCAAAAGACATGCCGATAGGCGGCGAAGGGAAAGTCGTCCGCTCCAGGTAGGCGATCGAGTATGGCTCTCGACACGGGACCTCCGCCTCAATCTCCCCTGTAAAAAACTGTCCCCCAGGTTCATAGGTCCTTTCCCCATCACAGCGCAAATAAACCCAGTGTCATTTAAATTAAAACTTCCTGCACATCTACGTATCCACCCTGTATTCCATATCTCTCTTCTCAGGCCGGTGGTCCGGGGCCCATTAGACGAAGGAGCAGCGGAACCTTCACTCCCCGGGGCTGTGGAGATAGAGGGTGCCCCAGCGTTTAGGGTCAAGGAACTGCTGGACTCACGGAGGAGAGGGGGGGCTCTACAATATCTAGTTGAGTGGGAGGGCTACGGCCCGGAGGAACGGAGCTGGGTCCCGGCACGGGACATTCTGAGTCGTGAACTCATTGAGGATTTCCACCATGCACGGCCGGATCGCCCAGCGCCCCGTCCACCGGGTCGCCCCGCACACCGGCAAATCCATCGCTCAGGTGAGTCCTCGCTCCCTCCGACAGCGCGTAGGGGACGCCCTCGCCTTCCTTCAGAAGCCGGTTCTGGAGGGGGGGGTGCTGTAACATCTGGGCCACCACAGCCTCGGAGAGTAAGATCCAGTTCCCCGGACTACTGAGCCGTCGCTTTGTCTCCCCCTAGTGTGTCTGCGTGTTTATGTCTCACATTATTAAGTAATGAAAAGCACCTGTGCCTCCTTGTGTGTCTCTCTATTTATACCAGCCAACCCCAGAGTCATTTGTCCGTCCACCGTCGTGTCCTAATGTGTCTTTTCTCCCGCGTTCGATTTACACCGTGATTTCTGTTGAGGTTTTTTGGTTAACGTTTCAGAAAGCTAAGATTTATGTTGAGCTGTTTGGTGAAGTTTTGAAGTTTGGTTTGTTTTGGTTTTCATGCCCTTTTTGTGTTCGTTTGAGTTTAATTATAAATAAAGACAATTCTTGAGTTCAAAGCCTGCATCTGCGTCCGCCTCCTGACTGACAATCATGACACCAGTTAGGTGAAATTGAAAAATTTCCCACGGCAGACCTGACGAACGCTCACGGCACACTGCGGCACCGTGGTTGAAAAACACTGGCCTAATCCAATAATCATGTTTCTTATAAACATCTAAACTTTATTTATTTATTTATTTATTTATTTTTATAGTTGGTAGATATAATAGTGCTTTTGTGTTCTCTTCCCACTGCTTTTTAGCTTATTGGATAAAAAAAATCATTGTAAAGACTATGTTTGTTCTAGACCACACCTTAAAACCGCTATAAATAAGATCGAACTATTTGTACAAAAGCTTTGATGTAGCTGTGATGGTAAAGAGGTGGCATGGTCAAAAACGCATTACTGTACTTCTCATGAGGAGAGATTTCCCTCTCGATCCGGCCACACGGAGCCTCAGTATTATCTTTCTACAGGACAGAGACATTGTGTTTTTTATTGAAAGGATTTTTTGAAAAGAAAATTTAAAGTCTGTTTCTGTCATTAGTTAGTTTGTAATACATTTTATTTTATTTCATTGTACACATCTGTTCTTCACTACAGGAGTGTAAACAGTTTAACCAACCAACCAACCAACCAACCAACCAAACAATAATACTTATTATTATAATAATTATAATAATTATAATAATTATAATAATAATAACTCAACTGAAAAAGGACAAAAGGTTAACTGTTCATAACTAGGGTACAACATAAAACTTTTAAGAACAGATCTAATATGAGACTCTTAAAATGAGAACTCTTACAGTTTGCTCAGTAATTATTGTTTAACTATTATTATTACAAAACAAATTAAAATTGATGACCTGAGTATGCGTAACACTTTTATTGGCAAGCAAAAGAAACTAGTTAGCCATGAAACTCTAGCCTAACCCTAACCCTAGCCTACTGCTTTATAATTGTCTTCATTTATATATGAATATTTATATACTCTCAATTCTGAGATTTAACAAATGCAAAAAATATGTTAATATTTCTTGATCTAAAACAGAAAAATTTACTCTGATTTAATGTTTGACAGTAAATAAAAAAAGTTTTTGTGTTTTTTTCCTGAAGTGTATGTAAATATCTGGTTTCAAATGTAACTGCTGAAGGTACCAAAAAAATACAGACCTGAGCTTAAACCGTTGCCTTTTATTATAATCTTTTATTACAGGTGAAAAGATGTGCACTAAGGCCGATCTGTTAATGATGGGAATTTTTCTCTATGACACTGAGACAATTCACACCACTATCAGAATTTTTTTTGTGCTGTAAAACATAGCAGAAATAACAATAATGAGATGGAAAGTCAATAAAAAGAAAACTTAAAAAAAAATATATATATATTTTAAAATAGGGATTCTACAAGAGGTGGATGGAGCAGAGAAAGAGGATGAAGGTCCTATCAAGTCAGGTCTTGGATGAGGAAGAGGGAGCAGTCGAGCTGTCTAAAGACTTCCTTCCCATCCTCCTGAAGGAGACTGAGGACAAGATTAAGCTTCCTCTGTGTAAGTAAAGACTGTAACCTAAAGTAAGGAAATAACAATCAAACGAAACAATAAATAAATTAATAAATAAATAGAACAAACAAATTCCTAAAGATCGACCAAAACACCAGCAAAACAGACAATTCTTCAGACAACACCATGCATGGAAAGAGACAAAGAAAAGCACCAGGACATGGGGACGATGGAGAAAAATAAACTACAAACCATTCCAGGCCAACAAACCAGGTATTAATATTAATATCATGTCATGATGTCAGTAATGTAACTGGAGAATTGCTGATATTAAATTAAATGAGGGAATGAAACTCAACCTGATGGTGGTGGTGAAGTGAAAAGCCAGAAACCATTGAAACAGAGGACTCACACACACTAATATACCTCTTTATCTGTAAAATAAACTTCACACAATCCTTCCTAACATTCAAGTATAGTTTAAAAGACTGACATTTTTTACATTTATATCCTAAAGATAGAGCAAACACCAACAGAATAGACGGATCTGCTGAAAACCTTGTCAACAAAAACAAGAAACAGAAAACGATCAGGAGAGGGACATGAGGACAAGGGAGAAAGTGTTTTCATGCAGTAATCTACAGAACCAGTCAACAGTTCGGACACACCTACTCAATTTAGTGTTGTCCTTTATTATTATGAGGGTGAGTCATGAATCTGGTTATATTAAAACCTCTGTTCTTTTCAGATCTTTCTGTTCAAGGCTCCTGTCCCAGATGTGCAGGTATGAACTTATTACATTAGTTAATTCTCAAGGGCCAGAAGTATTGGAACATTATCAGGAAAAGGGTTCAACAATCAACAGTGCTCGTTACAGTGAGCTGCTTATTGAAGAGCTGAAGTCTAAACTCCTGATTAAATGCAGAGGACTGATATTCGAGGACATCGTGGTTTTGCATGATGATGCAGCTTCACACACTTCTGCCCACACTGTTGACACTGCAAAAACTTGGTTTCGAGGTGTTAAAGCATCCTCCCTATAGTCCTGATCTCGCTCCATCAGACTTTCACCCTTTCACCTTAGTCCCATCAAAGCAGCCCTACGAGGACAAAGATACATTTCTGATGAAGAAGTGAAGTGGTGCATCTGTGGTTTGCAGCTCGGCCTAAAATATTTTTTTAATCAGGGAATATGAAAGCTTGTTTATCACGGCCTGCTTTTATAGTGTGCCGGCTTCTTTGTAAGAATAGATGATTATTCCTTATCCAATGTTCTGAATTTCAGCACACTGTGATGAATATATACGTATGCAGCTCCAAAACTGCAGCTCTTGTGTGATGTTCCTGTTTTGCAGTGGTCAGGCCCGACCAAGGAAGGAAAACCGGTGAACTGGCGACAGCGTCATGAGTGGACCCGGCGTAGATTAAAAGCTGCTTACATTTAGCAGATGCTCTTATCCAGAGCGACTTACATTTGTATCTCATTATACATCTGAGCAGTTGAGGGTTAAGGGCCTTTCTTAACAATGGCAACTTGGTGGTTGTGGGGTTTGAACTTGGGATCTTCCGAACCATAGTCAAATGCCTTAACCACTGAGCTACCCCTTAATGATGCCTAATGCTGTTTCTCATAGAAAGTGTCAAAACACACAGTGCATCAATGTTTTAGTGATAATGGGGGACTCAATATTAGTTTGTGGTTATAAAATTATGGCTGATCAGTGAATAAACTGTACAGTACTGTAGAAGTTCTGACCAACAGGCTGCGGAGTGTAATACCAAAAATGACCAGCAGATGGAGACAGAATTCGCGGACTGGTTATATTATAAATAAAATGTATTTTTATTTTTCTCATAATGTCAATTTGCTTTAATATAAAATTAAATGAGATTTTTCGCTGAAAAACTCTGTTTAATTACAGTGTAAATACATGTGACCAGAGACTTTAATCATAAAAGACCATATGGTGCTTTGTGTTTTTCTGTTTGTGCTAATGTAGCTAGCATGAGCAGCTAAAAACCGAATACTTGGTTAAACAACAGTTAGACGACACGTTTTTATTAAAGAAAAAATGTTTAAAAACAAATCAGCTTGGTTCTCAGACAGTGTAAAGAGAGATACTGTGAGGTTTTGGGGTAAGTTTGGGAGATAGAGAGATTGTCCGGATAGTTTTCAGATTAGCGTTTTGCTAGCATGTTCAGAAAGATCCAGAATGAATTAAATTCATAATATTTCCACATCAGTGACTTAAAAACGTGTGTATGGTGTTTTTCAGAGTCTCAGGGTGGTGTTATCACAGACTGGAAAACAGCTGAGTATCTTTTCAGTGAGGACGCCACCTGTCCCGACACCAACAGGTACCTCACCTGTGTGTTTATATAAAAACACTTACATTTAGTGTTATACATACACTGAGATCTTTCGTCTTTACTTTGGAAGTTAAAGTGCAAAATGTGGCTCATACTTGACCAAATCTTTTGGTCTGTATATACGGGTCATTCTACACAAACGCTGGCAAGTGCAATTAACATAGCACACACATTACTTGTATATTTTCAGAAAATATAGTATGTACTTTCAGTCATGAAATAAATATCCATGCTTTGATGTTCATTTATTTTTATTACTAGTAGCATATATATATATATATATATATATATATATATATATATATATATATATATATATTAGGACTTCGGGCACAAGGCAGGATACACTCTGGACAGGATGCCAGTCCATCACAGGGCCAGAGGTGTTAAGTAACGAAGTACAAATATTTCATTACCTTACTTAAGTAGAAATTTTGGAGTAATTATTTTTCAGCCGACTTTTTACTTCTACTCATGACATTATCTATACTTTCTACACCTTACATTTTAAAAATAGCCTTGTTACTCCTATTTTACTTCAGCTTGTCATTCAAAAAACAAACAAACAAACAAAAAACATCCGGATAAATCGCGCTGTCCGAATTGAGTGAATTTGATTGTGGTTGGATGATGTAATGTTTGCATGTAGTTCTGTTCCAAGTTTTCTGTATAGCATCCTTACTCTGACGTAAGCACGTCGAGCGAGGCGAGGTAACTAAGCGTGTGTAATCTGTCACTGGGCATGCGCATGAGAGAACAAAAAAGTAAACAGCACATTCGCCAACAACTTCGTTTGTCTATGTGATCTTTATTTTCTTCTATACCGAAGGACGTTACAGATGAGAAATATAAACATACCATTCCGACAACCTGTTGGTTGGTACGCGATCCATCGCACTTGCACATGACGTTACGTCACACACTCCAGCAAGGACGTTTGAATAAATTAGCATTTTCAGTTGATAAGGTTGTGATAAGTAGACGAAGATGTCCGTGATAGAGACTCAAGATTCGAGCGAAATGTCACAACCAAGCACAAGCGAGGAAGGTAACAGCACCAGTAGGGTAACAGGAATGATATACGGTATATACTGTGGTGGAAACACACACACACACACACACACATATGTTGCCCTCACAGATTCCTGCAGCTAAGCTTGGATGTACATTTAAATTCCAATAAAGGTTACCGATGACATGGCTCTGAAGTTTGACTTTTTGCACCATTAAAATACTTATAGGTAACTAGTTATCATATCTTCTTCTCCATAAAACATGTTAATGCTCAGTAGTACACATACATGGTTCTTTAATGTACAGTATTTGCATTGTACTAAAATGCATTATTTTTCAATTGCCATATACAGTATCCCAAGTCACTATGGCCGTTAAAAAATACTACAAAAAAAACCAACACATTTTTCTTTTTTTTTTATGAGGTGTTAGTGTACAGTAGTATATACGTAGGCCTGTGGCACAGCCTAAGCTTTTATCCTTAATGCTTTTTTCCCCCCTCACGTTATTTTTACATTTGTACTTTAAGTAGTTTTGAGACCAGTACTTTTACACTTTTACTTGAGTAAAAAGCTTGAGTTGATACTTCAACAGAAGTCTTTTTAAACCCTAGTATCTATACTTCTACTCAAGTAATGAATGTGAATACTTTTGACACCACTGCACAGGGCACACATGCATACACTCACTACGGGCAATTTGGAAATGCCAATTAGCCTAAAAGTCTTTGGACTGTGGGAGGAAACCGGCGTACCTGGAGGAAAGCCACCAAGCACGGGGAGAACATTCTCAACCATGAAGGTGCGACCCCACAGAATCAACCACTAAGCCAGTGTGCTGCCCACACTCATTCACATGGGGCAATTTAACACGTCTAATCCACCTACCTGTACATTGTTTCAGAGGAAACTTGAGACCCCTGAGGAAACCCACGCCACCACAAATGGCTGATGCGTGTTGTGTATTTATTGTATAGTGTATTTATTAATTAACGCGTGCCTACATGTAAGCCATGCAAAGTGGGACATCCTTGGGCTTAGCTTGATTTCAAAAGGTGTTCACGTTTCATTTCAGGATCCACGTGAGTGATGAGTACGTGACGGACCGTGCCACGGTGTTTCACAGCGCCTACCTCTCTACCTGTAAACTGAGGCAGAGCACCAAATCTGTGCCACTTGGTCATTATCTCCTGCCTCCTGTTTCTGTACAGAAAGGTGAGCTGTGGGTTATTAAAGCTATTTAAGATCAAGTCATGGATAAATTATTTTTTCGATTCTTTTTCTGTTACGGATCATTTAGTTTTCTGACACACGCTGTAGCGGTAGACCAATCATAAAGGACCGCGCCATCTGACCAATCACAGCAGTGAGGGCTCACGGAAAGACAAATGTTTAGACATTTACGAATCATTTAGAAATGGGGTAAAATTAAATATATTTTTGGAGAAAACTAAAGTGTTTTTTGGTCTTCCATACATGTAAACCTGTTTTAAGAGACTCATAAAGCAATATTAGCAACCTTTAAAATGGCATAATAGGGGCACTTTAATGAATTAAAAATTCTATCTCACTCTGTGTTTAGAGGTGAAAGCCAGGTTTGGAAGGTTCATATGGGAGCGTGATGAGATCCTAGGAGTGGGTGTGAGTATACTGTTTTGTAAGGCATGATTTGTATTTATGAGTATTTATTTTTTTGTTCTTAATGAAATCTTTTACATATCATTTGTTAAAGACGTCACATAGAAACACAAGCACTGAACAGATTTTGAACGTTCAGCCTGATGCTAATGGAAATCAGTCAAAGAAAGGAAAGAAAAGGTAATCAACTGACATACTTTGTTGATTATCGTATTCGACATAGTTTCTCTAATTATGATTCATCTGAGGGCACTGACTGGTTTAGCGGAATTTAAACGTAAACGAGTATGACAGTAAACGCCAGCGTGTGCACATGAATACAATAGATAGCATTCTTAATCTGACAGTGATGCATCTCTCAGGCAGGAGAACTCCATGGACACATCTTCATCGACAGACGAAGCAGTTTGTTGTGAGGTGCAGCTCTATCCTGTGAACAACATGGTGTCAGGTACTTGATAATCACTTCAGATAAGTTTTATATTTATATACAGTATTGCTATTCACTGAAGAAAAGACAGGAGAGGTAGAGGTAGCAGGTAGAGGTAGCAGAGCTGAAGATGTTGAGGTTCTCTTTGGGAGTGACAAGGATGGATAGGATCAAGAATGAGTTCATCAAAGGGACAACCCATGTTAGATGTTGGGCCAGATTAAGGTGGTATGGACGTGTTCAGAGGAGAGATTGTGAATATATTGGTGGAAGGATGGTGAGGTTGGAACTGCCAGGCAGGAGGTCTAGAGGAAGACCAAAGAGGAGATTTATGGATGCAGTGAGAGAGGACATGAAGTTAGTTGGTGTGAGAGAAGAGGATGCAGAGGATAGGGTTAGATCAGGCATGTCCAACTCAGTTTTGCTCTGGGGCCGGATCCAGACTTTCTGTTCTCAGGTGGGCCGGATCAGTAAAAGAATGTCAATTCCAAATATTTCGCTTTGTTTTTCAGTACTATGCTTTATCATTCAGCCTACATTTGTAGCCTACCCTACATATTATGATTATGGATGACAAGGGATCTTTTCTAAGCACAACACATTTATTCACAAACAATGGGAAAAAAATTATTTTCATGTTTGGCGGTGAATGTGTTAACAACTGGTTTATTTTAACAGTTGAGTGAATGCAGTTTTACACCTGAACCAACTCACCACATTAACAAACTCAAGTGGGAGCTATGAAAAAAATATTTTCGGCTTAATTGTCATACTGCTTTGAAATAAATAAATAAAAAAAGAAATACAAAATAAAAGTTATAGCAGTGCATGGGCAATAAGATTAGACTACATCAGATCAAACTACTAGGCTGGGCCTAATGAAGCTGAGAACATACTGCACAATATTAATTGTCTTTAATATGAAACCAGATGAATCTTATTTTTAATGATCTGTATTCATGAGTGCAAACAAATTTCGTGTCATCACACTTTCTCTCTCTCTCTCTCTCTCACTGCACTCCTGCAGTCTACTTGCTGCTGCTGGCTCCTGCATCGATATTAGGTGTCAAATCCTGAGTAGCAGCACATTTAACAATGTCATTCAAGTGTTTATTTGTTAACCTTGAGCGCTGCTTTGTTTTATTATTGTTCATTACGGAGAACGCCTGTTCACAAAGATAAGTCGTCCCAAACATGGATAGAACCTTTGCAGCCATGGCTGTTAATTTGGGGTAACCTGGCACGAGATATTGATAAAACGTATCCAATCCCACGGACCCAAATTTATCCTTCATAGCGGAATCTTTATGATGGGTCTCATAGTGGCGCTGAATATTAAACTCTTTGAACACTGCAACTTGCTGATTACATACCAAGCACATTGGTTTTGCATTCACTTCTGTGAATAAATACTTCTCAGTCCATTTTTCCTGGAAAACTCTGCATTCCGTGTCCACTTTTCTTTTTTTTGACAGTGCCATTTTGGGAAGGGTGTGTTGACCGATAACTTGTTTAGTAGTGGTGAATGGTGAAGCAAGATTGCCGGTTAATTTTTACTTGGACACATTACGTTGCGAATGTTTACATCCTGTGACTAACTCGTGTCAGTGCCGCATGCTGGACGTGAGCGCTTTTACACATTTACTGCCCTCTGGCGGCCGAAGGGTGCATTTGGTTTGTATTTATTTTTAAAAAATCACAACTTTCGATAGAAATGAGCTCGAGACTCGCTTCTTTTTTTGACATACTCAGAAATTTATGCTGGGCCGGATTAAATCATCCAACGGGCCGGGTCCGGCCCGCGGGCCGTATGTTTGACATGCCTGGGTTAGATGGAGGCAAATGATTCGCTGTGGCGACCCCTGAAAGGGAACAGCCGAAAGTCAAAGAAGATACAGTATTGCTTTTACAGATTACAGATGTAATTTAACAGCAAGGTTAAGTTGCAAGGTATGCATACTGCAAATATTTCTGTATAAAATGTTAGATAGAGCCAGACTATATACTGTGTGTGTGTGTATATATATATATATATATATATATATACACACACACACACACACACACAGTGGCTTGCAAAAGTATTCGGCCCCCTTTAACTTTTCCACATTTTGTCACATTACAGCCACAAACATGAATCAATTTTATTGGAATTCCACATGAAAAACCAATACAAAGTGGTGTACACGTGAGAAGTGGAACGGAAATCATACATGATTCCAAACATTTTTTACAAATAAATAACTGAAAAGTGGGGTGTGCGTAATTATTCAGCTCCCTTTGGTCTGAGTGCAGTCAGTTGCCCATTGCCTGATGAGTGCTAATGACTAAATAGAGTGCACCTGTGTGTAATCTAATGTCAGTACAAATACAGCTGCTCTGTGATGGCCTCAGAGGTTGTCTAAGAGAATATTGGGAGCAACAAGACCATCAAATTAAAGAAATCAAATTAAAGCTTAGTCATACATGCTAAGATTTCATTCAGTCACCTTTAGCTATGATTACAATTCACAATGTGGTGTCCAGTACATGTGTGAAAATAATTCCTCATGCTTCCAGAACCACTCTTTCACAATCCTGGAATATGCTCTGTGCCATCAGGGAAGAAAACCTCCATAGATGTGATAACCTGGTCCTTCAGTACATTCAGGTCGTCAGCTGACTTCATTTTATTGCCCCATAACGTTGCTGAGTGTAGACCTGAGTAACTGAAGCAACCACAGATCATAACACTGTCTCCAGAGGCTTGTACAGTGGACACTATGCATGATGGGTGCATCGCTTCATGCGCTTCCTTTCTTACACATCACTCTGGAATAGGGTCAATCTGGACTCATCAGGTCACATGACCTTCTCCTTAATTTTTTTTTTGCTTGATGCTGCATAATAATTTGACCCTTCTGAAATGGCGACTTAATTTTTGAACAGACAGTTTAGATACAGTAGTCTTCAAAATTACTAAATGTACAATAAACTATCAAACAGGACAATTTTGAAAAAAATGTTTGAAGAAATTTTGTCTTTGGAAGAATACTACACTGTTCTCAAACTTTGCATGGCCAAAGGATTCAATTGTATTCTCTTAAATGTTGTTGTTGTTGGTCTTTCGGCTGCTCCCGGCAAGGGGTCGCCACAGCGGAATATCCAGTCCGCACTACAACTTGGCACAGGTTTTATGCCCTTCCTGACGCAACCCTCCCATTTTATCCGGGCTTGGGACCGGCACTGTATCCAGTGGCTGGGGTGTGGGCACTGGCTGGAATCGAACACGGGCCGTCCGCATGGCAGGCGAAACACCTACCACTGAGCCACTTATTCTATCTTTTTTTTGTTAGTTTGTCTTAATTAACACAACAAGGGTGTCAAAGTCCATCAGAGAGTAAATCATAAAGTGCACCATAATTCCCAATTAAAGAATGACGTCTGATTCATATGTATTTGCAGCTAGAACTAGACCTATTCATGACAAGGTTCTTGTTTGATTCCTCTACAGGTTATGTCCATATCGATCAGCTAAGCAAGTTCTCAGGAGAGCTTCAGGACTTCCTTCCGTCCCGCTCAGGTTATTCAGTCTCTAGATGCAACAGGAGATGATTTTCTTATCATTAAAAAGAGGGACACTGACAGGAGTTGGGAATGTTTTAAAAGCTCCAAACTAGAAATTTACAAGTTTTCACTCAGAGAAAGTGAAGTACAAGACGGAGACTGTGAATAATTAGATTATAATGTGATGTAATCTAGACAACACATGAATAAATAAAGCTGCACATGTGTAATGAGTGCTACTGTGGTAACTTAATCTGACTGAATTTAATCAGATATCTAGGCTAGGGCTAGGCAGAAAAAAAATTACATTTCTGTATGTAATTTTATAAAAGTCTTTATAAAGACTTAAAATAAGATGATTGGAGGTTATAATTTTGTACAAAATGTATTCCTCCTTTCCACCAATATTACGCCGAGTGTTCAAGACAAACCGGGACTTGTGATAAAATTTCTGGTGAATGAAGGCGGTAAAAGTGATTGACATTTACAGAAGACTTCAAGTTACAGCACAGTGATGAGACTCTTAGCCAGAGTAAAACATCTGAATGGTGCAAATGTTTTAAAGAAATCCGAAAGCCTGTAAATGATGGAATATCTGATTCTCAAAAAAAAATTCACAGATACCTTATTGCCAAACTTGCAGAAGAGACACATGGTTTGGAGCATTAAAGGAGTTCTTGGGAGGCCAGCATTTCATGCTCTGGCCTACTGGGAAAACTTTCTACCTTGATGGTATCCAAGCACTGGTGAAACACTGGGAGAAGTGCATTAGTGTAGCAGGGGATTATAGAGAGAAATAAAGAGACTTTTTCCTCTCATTCTGCACGGACTTTGACTTGAACACCCCTGTACATACTTTTTCACATAGAGAACATCTGAACACAGTGACCTACTGTAAGTTCAGGATCTAGACACGGAGCTGTGAAAGTGAACTCGTTCTGATTTGACGTATTCAATATCATCAGAAAAATTAAGCCATTTTATTATTCATATCAGAAAGATTCTTTCCAAACCTACAAATATAGAAAAACAAAGCAGCACGTCTGTTTTTTTTAAATAAATGTATACATGCATAAAATCAAATCTACAATTTAAAAGACTCTTATCTAGTTATACAATGTTATTTATGGTACAAAACCCACTGATCGAAACAGAGTCTCTTTCAGATGTATATAAATTTCTCTAATTAAGAGATCTGTGTATTTAATAATTACTGTGTTAAGCCATTTGCTTAAAATAGCAAACGCTTCACACTGGGTACACAATAAAAGAACAGCATTAGAAATACAGTCACTTAATGTATGGTGTAAAGTAAAACTCTGTGTGTATGTGTACGTCTACGGGAGGCTTTTAAAACTGCATCAGTCTTCAATATTCATCATATTCTTCAAACAAAACCGGACTGGAAAAAAACAAAAACAAAAAACATTCAGCTCCAGATCAGCTACTGGATGTGAGGCCGCGGCTTTAGGATAAGTTTCCCCGTCTAGAACCAAGCAGAAAGAGACATCGTTAAAATAAAAAAAGATTTAAAAATCATGAGTTCTTGAAATTATGGGGGATAAATCATTGATGCTTGGTCACTCACATCATCACAGGACATGTTGTATTCTGCTAGCACTGTCCGGCAGCGTGCAGCAATACTGCCTCAGGGTCAAGGAAGAAAGGAACGAGAAAAAGACCGGCTCACAGAAATAACTCTGATCATTTACAAACCGGATTCCAAAAAAGTTGGGACACTAAACAAATTGTGAATAAAAACTGAATGCAATGATGTGGAGATGGCAAATGTCAATATTTTATTCAGAATAGAACATACAGTAGGTGACAGATCAAAAGTTTAATCCGAGAAAATGTATCATTTTAAAGGAAAAATATGTTGATTCCAAATTTCACGGTGTCAACAAATCCCAAAAAAGTTGGGACAAGTAGCAATAAGAGGCTGGAAAAAGTTAATTTGAGCATAACGAAGAGCTGGAAGACCAATTAACAGTAATTAGGTTAATTGGCAACATGATTGGGTATAAAAAGAGCTTCTCAGAGTGGCAGTGTCTCTCAGAAGCCAAGATGGGTAGAGGATCACCAATTCCCACAATGTTGCACAGAAAGATAGTGGAGCAATATCAGAAAGGTGTTACCCAGCGAAAAATTGCAAAGACTTTGCAGTTATCATCATCAACTGTGCATAATAGGGCTGCATGATATTAGGAAAATATTCGATATTGTTGTTGAATACTGCGATAACGATATTTCTTGCGATATAACATTTCCCTAGAGAAATGCATTTTTAAATTATTATTATTGCCTATTTTGTTATTATTTATTTATATGTAATGATAATACTAAAATAAACAGGTAATGGATATTCGTCTGATGTAATTAAATCTAATTCCCCTGCTGTCCTTAAGGCTTTCTACTCGGGTGCTGTTGAGAGCATCCTAACACAGAACATTTCATCCTGGTTTGGGAATAGCTGTGTACAGGACAGGAAAGCCCTCCAGAGAGTGATCCGGGCAGCTGAACGCTGCTGCAGGTTAACTCTCCCCTCCATGCAGGACATCTACACCAGGAGATGTAAAACCAGGGCAGCTCGTATCATTAAGGACTTGTCGCACCCCAATAACGGACTGTTCAAACTTCTGCATTCAGGCAGAAGGTTCCGGGTCATTATGGCCAAAACGGAGAGACTCAGGAGGAGTTTTTATCCACAGGCGATTAGACTCCTCAACCATGATGGGCCACTCTCCCATTCATAGGACTGGTAACAGTTCACCCACACACTGCTGTGCTGACATTCCACACTGCACACTGCACTTTAGTCTGGACTGTAAGCATCACTTGCACTAACATCTTTATCCTGCTCAGATACACACTTTATTATTATGTTTACATTTGCACCTTTTTTTTTTTTTTTTTAAATTTCAATTTCTATTTCTATTTATAGATTATTTCTTTTGTTTCTTGTTATTTGCACAAAGTAGGAGCGGTTCAGGATACATTTCACTGCGTGTTGTACTTGTATAACTATGCATGTGACAAATAAAGAATCTTGAATCTTGAATCAGGCTAAAAAGAAACTATATGTCAAGGAAGTTGCAAATATTTAGACTTCAAAACACTATGAATGACTTAAAACCCTCAGCAGATATTCTGATTTCTGGTTTGCTGTTACTATAAACCTGCCAACACAATATGAATTACATTCAAACATTACTTTTTATTTACATGTAACCATACACTCATCAATAGTGCCTTAAAACAAAAGCATCTTTTAAACAAAATATTCTCTTTGGCTTGCCTGTTTTTTTTAAATAAAAATAAATATTAAACAAAAATTAAATAAAAAAAAATATATACTATTTGTCACACACACTCGCTCCGCGACCGGCACTAGGACCCGGAAGTAATGCGGGCGCGAACCCGGAAGTATAAAAGGAGTAAACAGACCATTGCATACAGCTTAGTCACTGACTTCGCCATGTCGGTTCAGATTGTTTACTTTCTGATTCGAGTGCGTGTTTATAGGATGCGGGTTAAATGTGTGTTTTTCCCTTGCTCCCCTTCTGTGAGAGTCCTTAAACTAATTCACGTGGTTATCCTGCCGACTCGCCTGCTTCCGCGTTTGGGTTTACCGTCCACGCTACAAAGGGCTAACGGCTAATCGCTAAGTCTACTGATCATCCGGGGTTAGTTCGCGACAGAATGAAGTATAAAGATTTTATATATATATATATATAAGATATAAGCGGGTATAAACATAGCATCTGATTGGTCAAATTTGGACACACAAATGCTTGGCAAATAAAGTATTTATCGCAACTCTTTGCGATATGGTTATCGCACATGCCATTATCGCGATAACGATATTTTTTAGATATATCGTGCAGCCCTAGTGCATAATATCATCCGAAGATTCAGAGAATCTAGAACAATCTCTGTGCGTAAGGGTCAAGGGCGTAAAACCATACTGGATGCCTGTGATCTCCGGGCCCTTAAACGACACTGCACCACAAACTGGAATGGAATTCCACAAAATGGAAGACTGTTCTGTAGTCAGACGAGTCACGATTCGAAGTTCTTGTTGGAAATGTGGGACGCCATGTCATCCGGACCAAAGAGGACAAAGACAACCCAAGTTATCAACGCTCAGTTCAGAAGCCTGCATCTCTGATGGTATGGGGTTGCATGAGTGCGTGTGGCATGGGCAGCTTGCATGTCTGGAAAGGCACCATCAATGCAGAAAAATATATTCAGCTTCTAGAACAACATATGCTCCCATCCAGACTTCATCTCTTTCAGGGAAGACCCTGCATTTTTTAACAAGATAATGCCAGACCACATTCTGTGTCAATCACAACATCATGGCTGCGTAGGAGAAGGATCCGGGTACTGAAATGGCCAGTCTGCAGTCCAGATCTTTCCCCTATAGAGAACATTTGGCGCATCATAAAGAGGAAGGTGCGACAAAGAAGACCCAAGACGATTGAACAGTTAGAGGCCTGTATTAGACAAGAATGGGAGAGTATTCCTATTTCTAAACTTGAGAAACTGGTCTCCTCGGTCCCCAGACGTATGTTGAGTGTTGTAAGAAGAAGGGGAGATACCACACAGTGGTGAAAATGGCCTTGTCCCAACTTTTTTGGGATTTGTTGACACCATGACATTTTGATTCACCATATTTTTCCCTTAAAATGATACATTTTCTCAGTTTAAACTTTTGTTCCGTGATTTATGTTCTATTCTGAATAAAATATTGACATTTGCCATCTCCACATCATTGCATTCAGTTTTTATTCACAATTTGTTTAGTGTCCCAACTTTTTTGGAATCCAGTTTGTACTTTCTTAAAAAGGGGCAGGCCTTATAGGTGTATATATGAGGATTAGAGAATATAGCTGTGCTATAAAGGTATACTCTAAACAACGCTGAAAAGATGTTCATTAAGAGCAAGCGCCTTGATGATTACAGCAGCTAAAAGTAATACAAAAACGGGCGTTTTAAACTTTGACCTGTGTCAATTAATTTGACACACATTCAGGTTGCACATGTTGCATCTTTTGGTTTCAGTTGCTTGTTTTAACTTTTTTCCCCTTTTTCCTAAGTTTTTAATTGTGTTAATGGATATGGAACCCATAAATTTCATTTGTGATTAATAAAGCATCTGTCTGTCTGTCTGTCTATCTATCTAGTCTCCATCATAAGCCATACTTCTGTGCCCTCGTTAAATGTAACTCTCAAACCCTCTTTGAAAATCCACTTTGTCACAGTTGGCCTCCTACTGCGTCCTTGGTTGGTCTTCAGTGCTGGTTTGTTGTTCGTCCATCTGTGTCACACAACTTTGACTTACCCAAGTGCAGTATGTAATAATTACATGCTAATACGCACGTACATTTTTTTCATGCCCGAGACTATAATCTTGTTTAAATGTTTGTGTAGAATTAATAAAACAAGGATACATTGACGGTGCGACAACACGTTTGTGTATTCCAGCGAAGAACAAGCCGATGAGAGTGATGCAGCTAATGGTGAAAAATGGATGATTCCATAACGACGAAAAGAAAGACACCTGTTGACAAGACAGAGAGAGAAAGAGAAAGAACACGTTAGGGTCCGGGTGCAAGAGTATGACAAGAAACGTCTCAACATCAACCTTTAATTCTTGTTCTGACCTTTTGAGTGTCTGGGTCTATTAACCAGTTCCAAGCTCCGGTCGCTGTGCAAACTGACACCACGATCAAAATCACTGGAATAAAACATAACGGTGTGAGAGTCAAAAGTTACTGACAACACAATCTAAAAAGAGAGCTGAGGATTACTTTAATAACCTAGGTCTAAAAAAAAAATGAATACTGATATAAGAGTCAGTTAAAAAATTGACACGTTTGAAATATATGGTTTTAAAAAAAATGTCCACGATTAGAGTAAACACAAAGAAATGGGCCAAAAAAATGACTGACAACAGCTATAGACATACAATAAGTCCCAGAGTTACGAAGATTCAAGTATGAATTTCCGCAGAAGGGACCACGGTTCTACGAACATTCGTAGATGCCAACAAATCGTGGAAGTAGCTCACGTGTATTGTACAAAATATGGACACTGCAGTGCACCAGATACCAATATTTACAATTATATACAATATTTTCAGTGTGGGGTGTGGGAGAAATGAGTCTGCCTCACCGGTTTCAATGAATCAGTCCGGGAGCACAATTATAGAAAATGACTGTCCTGTAAAGCTGTCCCATGGAGAATAATCCTAATCTTGGAAAATCCTCAACAAAACAGAGTTTACAGTCCGAAACAGCTCTGAGACAAAATGGTGTCCGTTCAAGCACCCAGTCAACACCATGTAGCATTGTCCCCCCCCCCCCCCCCCATCATCTTCCCGGGATCTTTTTAAACGAGGTCAGCTGATCATGCTGCATTCCCCGGGATTCCCCTCGTGATTTAAAGCGCAGTCTCTCGAGAGTATGACACGAAACTAAAACACCAAACCTGTGTGCTTGTTTTGTTATGCTTTACACATTGCATATTTGTGTCAGCAAGGAATTTGCATTTGCACTGTTAAAATGGTATATAGCTTTAATGCACATACAAACAGCTGCTTGTTAATTGAAAATAAATTGATGGGGTTTTTTTTCAGTTTTTTCAGGATACAGGAGACTGTTTGACAGTGATACATGTATCTTACATGTACCACCATAAAATGACACATTTACTGGTAGACAGATGGTCACCTCCCATCTTGAAAGGTTTTCCCCCTCACATATACTAATGTGCCACAAACAGGAAGTTAATATCACCAACCATTCCCATTTTATTAAAGTGTATCCATATAACTGGCCCACCCTGTAAAATGTGTATCAAATCGTAAAAACATTTGCAAAACCTGGACAATAAATTTTTTGATGATTTCTATAAAACAGGGCATAACACACCCCTGGTTTTTATTTATTTTCAAGATGAGGTGATGTGAAGTAACCCCTATTTTTTTGAGTAACATATATACATGCAGACCTTGGGTTCTGGGGGGGGTCGAAAAGGGGTACCCCAAGATATCTCCATAACCACAAGAGATAGCCAAATTCTGAATCTGAATCTACATGACAAATTACATAAATATACCCAGTTTCATCTCCATATGACATATAGCAAGTGAGTTATCAAGGGAAAAGGGAATTTCAAAAAGGGGCGTGGCACGTCTCGAAGCGCGTCGAGGCCAAAAATCAAGATGGCTGCCATTTTTTAGCGAGCGGGAGTTGGGACAAAAAATTGGGGGGTTTTATTTTCATGCCAATACCAACAATTGGTGAAAAAAATCAGCAAAATCTGAGATCATGTGGTGGCACACATTGGTTGATTTGAGATGGAATCACTATATATATATATATATATATATATATATTTGGGCTGCACGATATATAGAAAAAATATTTATCGCGATAATGACATGCGCGATAACCATATCGCAAGGAGTTGCGATAAATACTTTATTTGCCAAGCATTTGTGTGTCCAAATTTGACCAATCAGATGTGCCCTTACTATGTTTATACCCGCTTATATATAATATATATATTATTTATAGCTTTATACTTCATTCTGTCGGGAACTAACCCCGGATGATCAAAATACTTAGCGATTAGCCGTTAGCCGCGATTAACCGTTAGCCCTTTATAGACGGTAAACCCAAACATGGAAGCAGGCGAGTCGGCAGGATAACCACGCGAATTAGTTTAAGGACTCTCACAGAAGGGGAGCAAGGGAAAAACACACATTTAACCCGCATCCTATAAACACACACTCGAATCAGAAAGTAAACAATCTGAACCGACATGGCGAAGTCAGTGACTAAGCTGTATGCGGTGGTCTGTTTACTCCTTTTATACTTCCCGGTTTGCGCCCGCATTACTTCCGGGTCCTAGTGCCGGTCGCGTAGCGAGTGCGTGTGTGCATGCGCGCGTGTGTGTGTGAGACAAATTGTATATTTTTTATTAAATTTTTGTTTAATAATATTTATTTTTATTAAAAAAAAAACAGGCAAGCCAAAGAGAATATTTTGTTTAAAAGATGCTCTTGTTTTAAGACACTATTGATGAGTGTATGGTTACATGTAAATAAAAAGTAATGTTTGAAAGTAATTCATATTGTGTTGGCAGGTTTATAGTAACAGCAAACCAGAAATCAGAATATCTGCTGAGGGTTTTAAGTCATTCACAGTGTTTTGAAGTCTAAATATTTGCAACTTCCTTGACATATAGTTTCTTTTTAGCCTGAATTAGATTTAATTACATCAGACGAATATCTATTACCTGTTTATTTTAGTATGATCATTACATATAAATAAATAATAAAAAAAATAGGCAAAAATAATAATAAAAAAACGCATTTCTCTAGGGAAATGTTATATCGCAAGAAATATCGTTATCGCAGTATTCAACAATATCGCATATTTTCCTAATATCGTGCAACCCTAATATATATAAAATGTTTTCTTTCATTAACCACAAAGACATTTCCCCCCCAAACCAATTAAAAGGGTGCCAATAATTCTGGAGCCCCAACATACAGTAAACAACTAGCTGAATATACAGCTAGTTATTTAACAATGAAAAGAAGGCGGTGTGACTTACTTCGCCACCGGCCTGTAGCTGGCTGCAGACAGGACACATACTCTGTTAGTCTCCTCTCGAAAGCCTTCAGATCTAAAAAAAAAAAAAAAATTCAATAAAATAAGTTGTCTGTTGCTGCAGGATGTCTCACACACCCACAATGACGCCAAAGGTAATGTGTAATGTATACCATGATACAAACTCTCCCTGGCAGCATTACAACAAATAACAGAAGAAGAGACAAATATTACAATCACAATAATTAAACAAAAGACAAAGAAAAAAAGTTCAAACTCTGAACAGATGACGCAAGTTCTGCACTGATAATATAAATATATACACTACCGTTCAAAAGTTTTAGATCACTTTCTAACTCCATGATCGTTCCTGATTATTTCTTTCTACATTGTAAAGGAATGCTGAAGGCGTCCAAAAAAAATGCATTAATCTCCTTTGAACAGTTGATATTGAGATACTTCTGCTCTGTAAAGACTTCATAACGCCTCTAATCTGAGGTGCTGTTAATTGGTAATTTTTCAGGCTGATAACTCTAAATGAACTTCTCGTCTGCAGCAGAGGTAGGTTTTGGTCTCGTTCTCCTGGGATGGACTTCATGAGAGTCAGTTTCATTATGGTGCTTGACAGATTTTGCAAATGCACTTGATAATGCTGTTCTTGCAAGAACTATTACAGAATGGCTGACCTCTGTGTCTTAAAATAACAACTAACTGTTGTTTTTGTTGTTACGTAATTACCTAATTCCATGTGTGTTATTTTATAGTTTTGAAATACCCAGTATTGTTGTAGAATGTATAAAATAAATCACTAAACAAAAACAAAGAAATTTGCAAGTGATCTAAAACTTTTGAACGGTAGTGTATATAAATAAATACACAAATAACCAGTACTATTTCACCCTTTTTGTCACTTGTGGAAATGAAGAAATACCATCAGAAATGAATCTGCGTATAAATTAAATGCTAATCAATTCAGGTGGTTATTTGCCAGGTTTATTTAGGAATAATAATTATAGCAGAGAGCAGAGATACATGTTGCTTGGTAATACATGTTACATGATACATGTTTCTTTTTTGCTTAAATTAATTTTAAGTTAAAAAGGTTAAACCCAGTTGTATTTAGTAAGTTGGTATTGTTTATGTCAGAGCTGCAACAACGAATCGATAAAATCGATTACTAAAAGCGTTGGCAACCAATTTCATAATGAGTTTGTTGTGTTGCGCGACGCGGAGACATTTGATTATTTAAAAAAAAAAACTTTAGTTGAGCGCGGAGCCGACTGAACACACTCGGTGTCGCGCACTGATGCTAGCAGAGTTCGGCGCCTCACAGACAGGATGAAGCAAAAAAAAAGTGGAGGTAGAGGAAAGATATTATATTATTATAACACTATTATATATTATTATAACGGCTCAAGGAGCAATATGTTTGTGCGCTTTCTAAAGATTTCAGATCTGTTTTTGAATAAAGGGTAAAATGCTTTTCTTGGTTTTCAGGTTTTAACCGATTATTAAAATAAGTTGCAGTTGCAACCCTAGTTTAAGTGCTGTACTTGGTTTTTAACTGAGAAAACCAATGTTATAAGGAATGGGCTACATTTAATTACTGCACTACATGTTCAGTTCAGTCATGAAACTGTCGAATAAAGCTCAGGTATAAAACATAGGTCATAACTTTAAACTTATTTTTTAAAGGTTTGAATTCTTAAAATTGTAACTTTTAACTTCAATAAAAATAAATTTTATTTGTATAGCGCAGTATTTTAACAGTTGACATTGTCGTGAAGCAGCTTTACACAATCAAAAGAATTATTTAAGTTTGTATGAGATGTGAATGTGTATGAATCGAAATGATCAGATCGTCCCTGATGAACAAGCCGAGGACAACGGTGACAGTGGCAAGGAAAAACTCCATGAGATGGCAATAGGAAGAAATCTTAATATCGCTATAATCGTGATAACAGATAGCAGGGATTGATCTGCATCATACTGTGTGAGACTGGAAGTTCAGTATAACAGGAGATGTGTAAAACAGATATTTGGTTTTATTGAGGGTGCTGGAGACTTCTTCTGGTAACTCCTTACTGGGAACCTGCACTGTTTTTTATTTTCATCTGAAAACAGCTTACGTTAATAAACGTTTAAATATTCTTCTGTCCATGTGCCATCTGGCACATCAGGTGACGGATACACCCCACCATGGATACACCCGTCATTTCTGTGTCAGTTACTTCAGTGGTCGGGTTGCCAGCTTGGCACCTGATTGCCATTTACACACTACGGGAAATTTGGGAACGCCTACATGTCTTCGGTCTGTGGAAAGAAACCGGAGTACCTGAGAAATCCCAACAAGCATGGGTAGAATGCAAATCCATGCACAAAGATCTGAAGCAAGAATCAAACTGCCGACCCTGAAGGTGCGAGGTGATGCGAGGTACCACCAAGCTGCTGTGCCTTCAGCCAAATTATAAATGTTTTTTTGTTTGGTGCAGTCACGCCAGCAGCTTCCAAATTATTTATTGGAAAGGCTTACAGTGAGGGTTGCCAGATCTCACAAGGCAACTTACTATCTGTAAACTAGTGATGGGAAGTTCAAATCATTTTAGTGATTTGGTTCTTTGAATCTCGTTCATCAAAATGAACAAATCTTTTTTTGAGTCATTTCGTTCATTTCGTTCTTTTGATCAGAAATAAATTAAAATGTTGCGTTTTCAATAAAAAAATACCCCAATACGTCTACATACACAAATTTTGGCTATAGTTCCAGTTATGAAAATATTACAATGTAACTAAGAACATATTATAATAAACAGAACAAGTAGCTCCCCTTCTCAGCTCAGTCTTTCTTTTGAATCTATTGCACCGCATAGCGTCTATGGGAGTCACGTGTTAAAAGAACGAACGACTCGGGACGGGACGGGACTCGAAGACCCACTAGCCCAATCGTTCAATACTGTTTCCTGTGTACTGCATTCATAGCGTCTATGGGAGTCACGTGTTAAAAGAACGAACGACTCGAGAATTGAAGACTTATTGCTGAGAATCGTTCAATACTGTTTCCTGTATATAACATACGGAGGTTTTGCGATGCTTTGCGCATGCGCGCCCAATAGAAAATGAACGAATTACTCTCCGAGACGACTCGTTCATCTGAGTCATGTTAAAGATTCGTTCAAAAAGAACGAATCGTTCATGAACGACCCATCACTACTGTAAACCTTTAAAATACATTTCTTTTCCAGCCTAAGCTGGTTTAAAAAAACAACCAAACAAACAAAAAAAAAAACTCATCCAATTAGAAACTTGCACAATCTGGCAACACAATTCAAAGATGTGACAAGTGACACTTCCTGGACTGTCATGACTGCTCACTTTGCAAGCTTGTGTGCTCCTACATGTTGAAGTTATTGCATGCAATCCAGACTCTTAACAGGTTAAAGGCGTTGCGTAAACAAGACTTTTACAGAAAAGTGAGCAGGGTTTTCATGAAGACGTGATGCTGAGATGTTTAAATGCTGTCAGACTTACAGAAAGGATATATATGTTGCTGTTAGTCTTTCGGCTGCTCCTGTGAGGGGTCGCCACAGTGACCATTCTATCCGCACACAACTAAGCACATGTTTTGTTTTTTTACACAAGAAACCCTTCCTGAAGCAACTCTCCCATTTTATCCAGGTTAGGGACTGGCACTGCATTCAGTGGTTGTGCTTTGGACATTGGGTGGGAATTGCCAAACCCGAGTCAGAAACCTACAACTGAGCCACCAAGGCCCGGAAAGGATGTATAAAACAATTTAATCCTTAATATCAAAATAATTCTTATATAAAACACTTTTTATCAAGATAACCTCCAGGGTGGCAGCAGTAACTCTGCTTCATCACACCATCATTGACTGTTTTCCTAAAATAGCACTGTTTAATTCATTACTCGTCCAAAGTAACTTTTTCAGACCATCAGTCAGGATTCACCATGGAATGAAAGTAAGCTGATATGGTAAAACAGGGGGATCTACATCTAACTAACCAACCAGCTACACACATACACACACGTTGTCATGCTGTAAAAATGCTCTAGTATTGCTCCCAAATCAAACCCTGACCTACAAAACCATACAAACACCAACACCAGAGTTATCCAACACCTTAAACACTCATCACCAACACTATCTCATCTTCTAACCGTCTCCATGACAACAACGACGTCTGGATTTAACCGTAGTTGGGTTAGCATGTTGCTAGCTGAGAGATTAGCCCCCGACAACGTTTTTACGTTAACTTGCGTGTCATCATCGAATTTCAGTCAAACGTACACAGCTGGTGGACAAAACGCTTATAAATGTACGTGGCGTAATTTAGTGTCTCAAACATTTTTAATAATAATTTATAATACCTTCGGCTTGTTCTAGAGAGTTCATCGCTCTTCACCCGGTTCCTCTGACTTCCCAGGCCTCGCGACGGCTCAAGAGAAAGCTCTGCTCTGATTGGAGAAAACATGATTACGTAACATTTTAAAGCTCCGCGTGTGCATTTAGGGCAGTCATTAATGCGCACATAGGCGCAGAACACGACATGCGCAGGATCACATATTTAAATAATTAAAATAGTTAACGTCCTAAACTGCCAGTGTTTTGAAATTAATTATGAAATTATGTACATATTTTATAGAGAGTCACCGCTCTATAAAAGTACTGTCACAATAGTAAACAAATACAAAAGTCAATAAAAAATATATATATTGACACATTTATATTTCTAAGTGGCAGCATGGCTTGGGTTTCCTCCAGGCTCTCCGGTTTTCTTCCACATTCCAAAGACATGCAGATTAGGCTAATTGCTCTAAAAGCCCATAGTGTGTGAATGCTAACCAGAGGTCCTACAACAGTCATAAAAATAGGAATAAATACGATCACCATTGGCCTATTCTGCCAGATTCTACCAGAGATATTGTAGAATTTACAGGGCAAGATCCTTATCCCCCAGACTAAACTGATCTTCCAGGACTTCTCATAACCTTCATAAATGTCCTTCTTCCAATTTATAAAGTAAACTTATGTTAGTTTTAAGAAGGATGCCTGAATTGTTAAATTTTAAGACAAATTAAAAGAAGACAACTTATTGCAACACTACGATACACCTACCGTCTGGTTCGGGATCGGGGGAGAGCCAGTCAAACACACACACACACACACACACACACACACACACACACACACACACACACACACACACACACACACATGAGATCTAAAGATCTTTGTTAATTATCAGCAAAGAGCATATATTCAAACTTTTCAAACTTTGTCACATATGTCCCGTACATGAAAAAATCCAGTCATTAACATGTCAGAGTGATATGTCTGTGAAGATTCTCAGTCATCCAGGTGAGGTTATCTGGAAGTTGAATCATGTCAACTGGACTTATTTCCTGATCAGTAGATATGTTTCACTAATCATCCAATTAGCTTCTTCAGGCAAGGCAAGTTGGAAAGTTACTCATATTTAAGTCCTCCAAGGTCAAAGGATCCTCCTCTATCTGAAAAGGCTGGTTATGTGAATAATTGAAGAGGTGAAAATAGGAGGACGGGTCCCTCACTACTCTCAACTTTCCCACCCTTGGACTGAAGACGTTACTTGCATAAGTAGTGAAACAAATCTACTGAACAAGAAAGAAGTCCATTTCACATGACTCAACTTTCAGATGTCATAGTCATGTTAATGTCAAGCCATAGAGAGACCCAGAGACAGACATATGATAGGAAATACATATGCATCTTTCATTAAAAGGGTTACAAGTTTGCATGTATATTTGTCAGATGTTTTTTGAGCATAGCGTCATGGTAAAGTTTGCATAATATTAGAAAATCTTACAACATATGTTTTCATCCCCTCCACTATTTTTTTGTCTGTTATATATTAACGTTCTCTACCACTTATTCTTTGTAGGTTGGCTGTGTGAATGGAGCCTATCTCAGGGAGCTCAGATCACATGGCATGTGACACTTTTGATGTGATGCCAACTCATTGCAGGGCAGCGCACATGCTCATGCATACTAACACACCCAATCATACACTACAGCCCATTTTAAGATGCCTCTGGCCTGTGAGGGGACCCGGAGTACATCCACAATGCAAAGGAGAAAATGCACACAGACCAGAAAAGAGAATATAGGAAACAGTTATAGTTGAGGAAGTTAAGGAAGATTATTTACAATCGTACTATCTGGTGTCACCCATGAAGATGGGTTTGCTTGTTGTCTCTGGTTTCTTTTATGGTTTCTTTTGTCTCGCAAAGAATCTTTCCCTTGTCATCATCACCTCCGGATTGCTCATTGCTTTCTTATTCTTTATAAGGGAATAAGTCCTATAGCCTGTGTATAGACAAATATATCTGCAACTGGCTCGCCGGAACTCTTTCGTCTAACCAGAAAATGCTAATGCGTTTCCTAGCATCTGTCTGTCTCCAGGCCTCCATATGACTTGCATGTTAATGACTTGTTTTTTAATATACTGATTGAATATGATTCAGGGCAACTGGCCAACAGCTTAGATATGGAAAAATATTGCAAAATTAACATAATCTTTTTAAGACCCACTGTATATCTGTATATAATGACAAAAACATTACTTGTGATAGAATCTAATTACACCACACATTCACACACTGTTCAAAGGTTTTATCTGTGCAAACTGTTGTTATTTGGCTTGTGACATTTTAAAGAAATTAAATCACAAGTTAAGTTACGACTTAAGTAAATTTAATATAATATAATTCATTCATTTTCTATACCGCTTCATCCTGTGCTCAGGGTCGCGGGGGACCTGGAGCCTATCCCAGGAGACTTCGGGCACTAGGCAGGGTACACCCTGGACAGGGTGCCAATCCATCGCAGGGCACACACACATACACACACTCACACACCCAATCACACACTACGGGCAATTTAGGAACGCAATTAGCCTAACCTGCATATCTTTGGACTGTGGGAGGAAACCGGAGTAACCCGGAGGAAACCCACCAAGCACGGGGAGAACATGCAAACTCCATGCACACAGAGACGGGAATCAAGCCTGGCCGGGGAATCGAACCCAGACCCTGGAGGTGCAAGACGACAGTGCTAACCACTACACCACCGCGCCGCCTATATAATATAATATTTAATATAATATAATAATTCCCAACAGCTAGAAAGACATTTAATGTTCCATTTGTTAAACTGACAAATAATATGTCTTACTGTGATCATATAGCCAGGTGTTTGTCTAGGCACTGGGAAATTCCCCCCAGCATCTTACAGCACATGCTGAAAGATGCTAGGGGCATTTCTCAGTCCATAAATCATGATATTCTACTTCTAGATAAAAATTTTCACTGATCTCCCACTTGAATGCAAAGGAGGCCATAAGCATTTTGGAGATTGATGGTCCCATATTTTACTATTTCAATTCAATTCAATTCAATTTTATTTGCATAGCGCTTTTAACAATTGTCATTGTCGCAAAGCAGCTTTACACAATCAAAATAATTATTTATGTTTGTATAAGATGTGAATGTATATGAATCAGAATGATAAGACTGTCCTTAATGAGCAAGCCAAGGATGACGTGACAGTGGCAAGGAAAAACTCCATGAGATGGCAATAGGAAGAAATCTTGAGAGGAACCACTCAACAGGGAACCCATCCTCATAACTACGTAAAAGGGAGATCCTGAAGGAACGAAACACAGACATGAGGGCTTCCTGAGATGTAAAGCAATCAATCACTTTACCATCAACAAACCTGAGTGATCAATGAGAGTGAGGAAGACAGCATCTAAAGATACCAGTTCACCTAATACTCTACAACCATGAGTCCCCCAGATCTGCTCCTTTACCCAAGTCAAATCTATTTACAAAAATGCTTGACTAAATAAATAGATTTTTAGCCTAGACGTAAACATTAATTGGAAGACTATTCCATAACTTTGGGGCTTTGAAAGAAAAAGCTCCGCCCCTAGCTGTAGATTTCAGCCTGCATCCTTTGATTGAAGTAGGCGTGGCGGATCGTAAGACACTAGCAGTTCACTCCGATACTGCAGCATGACACCATTTAATGCTTTATACTTCAAAAGTAGTCTTTTAAAATCGATGCAAAAATTCACAGGGAGCAAATGCAGTGTGGATAAGATAAGGGTGATACTGTATGCACATATCTGCTGGTTCTAGCAAGTACTCTTGCTGCTGCATTCTGAACTAGCTGAAACTTGTTTATGCACCTAGTTGAACAACCAGACAGTAAGGTGTTACAATAGTCCAACCTAGAGGTGATAAAAGCATGAACTAATTCTCTGCATCATTTAGTGACAATAGTGAATGCTATCCTAGTAATATTATCTACTGTACATTGGCTTCAAATGAAAGGCTGGGATATATAATTACGCCAAGCAGTGGCGGTTCTACACTGAATTGCTCCCTGGGCGGCTGCCCACTTCGCCCTACCCTAAAACCGCCACTGACGCCAAGGTCTTTTACTGTTGCACTTGATATAACAGAAAGGTCATTTAAAGTTTGCAAAAAAGCTTACTTCTAGCTCCATGTGGTCCTATGATAACAAGGACATAAGGTCAGCATAACAATGAAAACTAATACCATTCTTATGAATTATGTTGCCCAGAGGAAGCATGTAAAGAGAAAAAATCAGTGGGCCTAAACCTGAGCCCTGTGGAACACCAAACTCCACTTGAGAATATGCAGAATGGTTGCCATTTAAATCTAAATACTGATAATGATCAGTCAAATAGGATCTGAGCCAGGAGAGGGCCGTTCCCTTAATTCCTACTACATGTTCTAATCTGTGAAGGAGAATATGATGATCAATGGTGTCAAAAGCTGTACTGAGGTCGAGTAACACAAGTATAGTGATGTAACCCTGATCAGAGGCCAATAGGAGGTAATTTACTACGTTAACGAGTGCTGTCTCTGTGCTGTGATGAGACTTAAATCCTGATTGATACAGTACAATTATGCTATTTCAATGTAGATATGAACATAGCTGCTGCCCTACTATCTTTTCCAGAACCTTCAAGATAAAGGGGAGGTTTGATAACAGCCTGTAATTGGACAGCTGACATGGGTCAAGGTCAGGTTTCTTAATTAGTGGTTTAATAATTGCTAATTTAAAAGATTTTGGAACATACCCAATGCTAAGTGAAGAGTTAATTATTTTCAACAGTGGTTCTGTTATTGCTGGTACTATCTGCTTGAGAAAATGTGTTGGTATAAGATCTAATAAACAGGTTGACGATTCTAGGTTTTGATGTGGTGTGGTTAGTTTATCATCTGTATACCTTAAATTGTCTGGTTTCAAAGCCGGATTTTTTCCCTAATATTTACGATTTTGTTATTGAAAAAGTTCATGAAGTCCTCACTACTGTATGTTGTTGTTGTGGAGATTCCTGCAGTGGTCTTGTTTCTAGTTAAATTACAATAGCTACGGTATTAAATAAATACCTCAGATTTTTTTTGTTATTTCAGTAAGAGTGGAGAGATACACTGATCTAGTGTCACTGAGAGCTGTTTTATAGTTCAGGGTGCTCAGATATGTGTGATACAAAATCAGCACATTGTATTCACACTGAATCCTATTTTTTATGTTCATCTTTTTTGTTGATTGGTGTCAGTTTATTAGTTAAAACAATATTAAACTTTTCTTTAAGTATAGACTCCACATGCAGTTTGTGAATTATGCGGAGCGTGGCCAGATCGGGTTTCTCATACACTCCGCTGAATCCGATTCTTTTGAAGTATTCCTGAATATCCATTATGTTCTTGCAAAGCACAAAGATCAAACTGCTTTCACGATTCTCAGAAAAGAAGTTTGTGAAAAGTAGCAGCTTTGTCAGGTTGTCAGCAGTCAGTTAATATGTCTAATTTTATTTAAATTTGTTGTGCAACAACCTGGCAGTTTTGCCAGAAGGTTAATTCAAACTTGACTTAAAAAGGAGCAGTGACACAGATGATCAAAGGGAGGACACTCACTTACTCACTCACTCACTCACTCACTCTCTATATCGCTTATCCTTTACAGCTTCACAGCCTTGATGCCTTGAGACTATCCAAAGGGACTCGAGGCAATCAAAGGGAGAACCTGCAAACTCCAACTCCACACAAACCCAAGGCAGAAACAGTACCGTTGACACTAGAGGTGCAAAGCCACAGTGCCAACCACTATGGTACTGTGCCATCTCTTAAAAGCATTTAAAAGATGCTGTAAGATGCTGGGGGCATCTAAGGTAGATGATTCAAAAAATAATTTTTGGACCTAGAAGTACTTACTGTATCCACTAGCAGTACTACATCATGATTTATGGACTGGGAAATTACCCCCATACTGGAAGATTCTGGGGGGCATTTCCCAGTCCATAAATCATGATATACTCCTGCTTAAATGCCAAGGAGACATTTCCCACCCATATTTTACTATTTCATTATCAAGTTAACACAGCTCTCAAGGGTCATGCAAAGTGTGGGCCAGGTAAAATACCTATTAGAATATGTTATGTTTATTTATACATGAAACTCTGTTTTACTCCTCTGAACATGACTTCAGTGACTTTCAGCTACTGCTGAGCCACGCCCCTCCGATGAACAGCTAAGCTGAACAACAAGCTAGGGAGGGGTTATTTTTATATGAGGTTACATTCACTGGGAAATCAAATTGGCTTGATTAAAGCCTGGCCAATACAAAAATGAAAAAAAAAGAAAAAGGAAATGCCTTTTCTCACTTTTTTGTACATGCACACTAGAGACTTAGTTGTATATCTAAAAATAACTTAAAAGTGAATCCCTTCAATCTGTCCCCTTGTAAATTTAATATGTTGTTTTTGAAAAGTGAAAATGGTGCAATGGTCCCACACGGCCAGACTTTATCCTTCAGGATTTTCTGGTAGAGTGAAGAAGTCATGGTTCAATCAGTTATGACTGAAAGTCTTCCAGATCCTGAAGCTGTAAAGCCCCAGACCATCCACCATGTTTGATGTTTGACCTACCTACAACCATGTTTGACTGTTGGTATGACATTTGTTTTCTGAAATGCTGTGTTAGTTTCACGACAGATGTAATACATTTACATTTAGGCATTTGGCAGACGCTATTATCCAGAGCGACTTACAAAAAGTGCTTTAAAGTTTACAATACTGGATACATACTTACACTGGGTTAACTAGGTTAATAACTAAGTGCCGCAAGTACTGGAGAAACAGATGCATCTTGAGTTGTCGTTTAAAGATAATCAAAGTCCCTGCTGTACGGACATTTAGAGGAAGTTCATTCCACCACCTAGGTGCCAGAACAGAAAAGAGCCTGGATGAATGCCGCCCTCGATCCCTGAGTGATGGTGGGATGAGGCGAGCAGTGCTGGAGGATCGGAGGGAACGTGGTGCAGTGCGTGGTGTTAATAGAGCAGAGAAGTAAGTGGGTGCTGGGCCATTTTTAGCTTTGTAGGCAAGCATCAGCGTTTTGAATTTGATGCGGGCAGCTACAGGAAGCCAGTGCAGTGAGCGGAGGTGTGGGGTGGTGTGAGAGAATTGGGAAGGTTAAAAACGAGACGTGCTGCTGCATTCTGGATCAGTTGCAGAGGACGAATCGTGGACAGTGGCAGGCTTGCCAGGAGTGAGTTGCAGTAGTGCAGTCTTGAAATAACAAGGGACTGACCAAGCACCTGAGTAGCCTGTGAAGAAAGAAATGGGCGAATTCTTCTGATATTGTAAAGAAGAAATCTACAAGAGCGAGTAAGGTTAGAGATGTGTGGGGAAAATGACAGATGATTGTCCACGGTTACCCCAAGATTGCGGGCAGTGGCTGAAGGAGTGATTTGGTTGTTGTCCAGGGATATCACAAGGTCTTGACCTGGGGATGAGTCACAAGGGATGTCACAAGGGAACAACAGTTCAGTTTTACTCTGGTTGAGCTTTAGCTGATGTGGCTGCAGGTTGAGATGACTGCCAGACATGCTGAGATCCGGGTGGAAACCTGAGTGTCAGACGGAGGAAAGGAGAGAGTAAGTTGGGTGTCATCTGCATAACAATGGTATGAAAATCCATGCGATGATATGATTTTACCAAGAGACCGGGTATAGAGGGAGAACAGAAGAGGACCAAGTACTGAGCCCTGTGGGACCAGGCAGGATTTATTGAGGATGGGAATAACCCTTGCCTCCTTAAAAGCAGCAGGACCATGAACAGATGATATGGAATGGTTGATGATGGTTGTGGTGAGGGGAAGAAGGTCTTGTGAGATTGCCTGGAGCATTGTGGAGGGAATTTCGTCTAATGAACAGGTGGTGGGGTTAGATGATGAGATGATCTCCTGAATCTCATCAGATGACAGGTTGGAGAATTATGTTAAAGGAGGGAAGGGAAGGTCCTGAGGTTCTGCTGTAGGAGTTTGGTTGGGAGCAAAGGACTGGCGGATTGCTGCAATTTTCCCATCGTAGAATGTGGCAAAATCGTCAGCAGTCAGAGACGAATGGGCAGGAGAAGTCGGTGGGTTGAATAGTGAGGAGAAGATGTTGTGGAGTTTGCCAGGATCATGTGCAGAGGCTTCCAGCTTTGCTCTGAAGAAGGTAGTTTTGGCAGAAGTCACATCACATGAGAATTTGGAGAGAAGAGTCTGGTAAGAGATGAGATCTGCATCAAGTTGCGATTTCTTCCATCTTCTCTCTGCAGTTCTTAATTCTCTCCTGTTGTTGCGTAGTACATCAGATAGCCAAGGAGCAGGACAAGACATCTTCCTTGGTTTAGATGACAGCGGGCAAAGGATATCTATGGATGACGAGAGAGAGGAGAGGAAAGTTTCAGTTACAGTCTCTAGTGGTAGAGAGGAGAAAGAGTCTGGGTCTGTGAGGGATGATAGGGTGCATGAAGACACAGAGGAGGGGGAGACAGAGTCAAGGTTTCTGCAAGAAAAAGAGAAATTTTGGTGGTTAGGTTTACATAAAATATGAAGGGTTATGGTGAAGGATACCAGGTAATGATCTGATTTATGAAGAGGAATAGTAGTGATATCCGTGACTGGGCAAGGGCGGCCAAAAACGAGATTGAGAGAATTCCCTGCCTTGTTTGTGAGACGGCAGCTGTTCAGAGTTAAAGAGAAGGAGTTAAGGAGAGGGAGAAGGAAAGAGGTTTGGAGTTTGTCAGATGGAAGGTTGAAATCTCCTAGAACAGTGAGAGGAGTGTTAGCAGAAGGAAAAAGACTAAGAAGAATGTCCATTTCATCTAGAAAGTTTCCTAGAGAACCAGGAGGACGGTAAATAACTAAAATGTGGAGGTTAATTGGAGAGGTTACCTTAACTGCATGAAATTCAAATGATGAAAAACTGAGATGAGACAGGGGGATTGGCGAGAAGGACCATCTCTTGGACAACAGGAGACCTGTACCACCACCTCTACCAGTTTCTCTGGTAAAAGTCAAAAGAGTAATGGGTAGCGAGGGCAGAGATAAAATCCGCTTTCTTTACAGCAGATTGGCAGTTCCAGAGCCCACCTACCATCAGTGCAGGGCAATGAGACAGTACTGGAGGGTAGATCAGGTTTCTCTGCTGTGTGAGTAAAAGCATCTTGGTCTGTGAGAACCGATAGAGATAGGTTGAAGACACATGCTAGACTGAGGTAATTGTCTATATATCTTGTGATTTCTTGGTAAACAAGAGTTTGAGTCAATTCTCTGCACTTGCTATCTAGATTCTTGACTAACTTTGTTGCAGGATATGCTTATTATCCGAGACACCTTCAATATATGCAGCTAAGCCCTGCCCACAATTCACACCTTAAGGAAGCCTGAAACTACTCTTGATTAATTATCTGATGTCACGATTCACTCTATGATGTCTGCGTCTGGTGCGTGTTCGTGGCATGAATGCGGAGGAGGCGAGCTGACGGTTCATTAAGTTCTTTTTATTAAACTTAAACAAGGTAAACACCAAACACAAACTAATCAGAAAACAACAAATGCTAGACGCCTGACTGCTGTTCAGCCAGGCTATTTATCCAAAACATAATCAAATGATAATTGACTTTCCTCGGTTCAGGTGAGCTTCTTACGTCACCTGACCGAGGTGCAAACTGGGAACTGTCAAAACAAAACTTAAAACAAACTACAAAACAAAACCACAAACGGGCGTTAGGCACCCTCTAGGGGTTAACCGTCACAGAATCCCCCCCCAAAAAATGCTCCTCCGGAGCATCACAGGAGGCCCTGGACACCCACCCCAATGTTCTACCTTTTGCCCTCTGACCAGGGGGCTGGGTGACGGGGCTGGAGACGTGCTCGGCGGCTGCTGAGCTGGAGATGTGCTCGGCTGTTGCAGAGCTGGAGACGTGCTCGGCTGTTGCAGAGCTGGAGACGTGCTCGACCGTTGCAGAGCTGGAGCTCGACGACGGCGTTGGAGCGTGCACTGCGCTCAACAGCGGCGTTGGAGCGTGCACTGCGCTCGACGACGGCGTTGGAGCTTGCACTGAGCTCAACAGCAGCGTAGGAGCGTGCACTGCGCTCGACGACGGCGTTGGAGAGTGCACTGCGCTCAACAGCGGCGTTGGAGCGTGCACTGCGCTCGACGACGGCGTTGGAGCTTGCACTGAGCTCAACAGCGGCGTTGGAGCGTGCACTGCGCTCGATGACAACGTTGGAGCTTGTGCAGAGCTCAACAGCGGCGTTGGAGCGTGCACTGCGCTCGATGACAATGTTGGAGCATGCACTGCGCTCGTTGACAACGTTGGAGCTTGTGCAGAGCTCAACAGCGTCGTCGTTGGCTCAGCGTCGTCCTCAAAGCCGGGAGGCGGCGGAAGAACGGGTGCGTAGCACAGCGGCTGCTGACACGCTAGCGCGCTGTCCTCAAATCCGGGAGGCGGCGGTAGAATGGGTGCTTGGTTCAGCGGCTGCTGACACGTTAGCGCGCTGTCCTCAAAGCCGGGAGGCGGCGGAAGGATAACGCTCCCTAGCTCGCATGGAGACTGAAGGCTGGAAACGCTGTTCTCCTCTTCGTGCAGACACAGCTCGCAGTATTTCTCCGCGACCGGTTCAGGCAGTTGCCGGTGAAGGAGTGCATCGTCCAGATCTGGGAGGGGGATTGCTTCCGGGACTACAGGCTGGTTCTCCTGAACCTGGACAAACTGCAGTTGGAGCAGGTCACGAATGCACTCCTCGTTGCGCTCTGCCCACTGCCTGTAGAACTCCTCCGTCTCTCCCTCGGCCGCTACACCTCTCGGCGGTGTGTGCCCGATGGCGAGCCAGCAGCCTTCCCAGCTCTGCTGTGCCATCCTCTCCCTCTGTGTCGCTTTCTCCTCCTGCCTCTCCGACCTCCTCGGCGTACCTGCAGTTCTCCCAGCTTTACCAGAACTCTGTCTCGCCGTGCTCCTCGCTGTCCTCCAGCAAGCCCTCCTGCTCCATCAGCAAGCTGTACTCCCAGCTGCGATACATCAGCTCTTCCTCGCTGTCCTCCAGCCAGTTCGCCAGCTCGGGCGAGATGGTATCCGCGCCCCCCCCCAAAATAATCCAGCTGGTTGGCTGGAATAGTTGCAGAGTTCACAACGCTGCTGCAGTTTGTGTAAGTGTAGCTTTATGACAGTGAGCAGACAGAAGAGTGAGAGAGTGCAAACATAAATTATCTTGAACAGCAAAAGTGATTTTCAGCACGCAATAACGAGTTTGAGATCGCACAAGAGAGTAGTGCACTACATATAAGTACATATGAATAAGTACATTTAAATTTAACTGATTATATACTGAGACCACCGTATGTTAAAAATTGTATTCTAATGTATACTTTCTGTACATTTGTACAATTATTATTTTGAGCATATTTTTTTTTTTATATACCAAAAATACATTGAAAAACAAGTTTAAATAAGGGTGCTTTCACACCTACAGCATTTGGTGCGCACCAAACGTGTTTGGTCCCTTGGTTCAGTTCGTTTGCGTTGATGTGAATGCAATCTCGGTACTTTGGTGCGCACCAAATCAATCGATCCGAGACCTGCCTGAAGGGGTGGTCTCGGACCGCTTTATCCGCTCTACTTTGGTACAGTTCGTCTGGTGTGAAAGCAACCAAACCAAATCTGATGAAATGGTATAGTTTAATGCACTTTGGGTATAAGTGTCAGGGGTCGCTAGGGGGCGCGATGGAAAATACATGAAATGCAGAAAGACGGAGTCCCAGCTCGTGAATGTGTCGAGGTGAGGGGCGATGTGTGTGACGCAAGCGTTGCGTAGCGGTGCGATGCGAGAGTGGTTGACAAACATGGATCATGAGGGGCTGCGACTCGCGATGAAATCAAACCGCGGAGAAACGTGGAGTGCCGAAGAAATCAAGTGCCTCTCTGTATTCACATTAAAGATGTAAAAATTTGTGGCTGGGCTGTTTCGATCGGCCAACGGATTACCTGATGGATCTGCAGGAAGATCGCCGTCTAATAACAAAGTGATCATTCAGGATAGGGCACATCTCGTCTCCCTGAAGTGGCGCGCGATGCGCCATCGGCGAGATGAATAAAGCTGGAAGTTGGTTTGGAGTTGCAGCCGCGAATCGTGTTTGAAATTAATTATCTGAAAATAATGATTTGCACGTACAATGCAAAGCAAAGCTGTTCCTCCATGATTATTGAAAGTGGCGCGATTTTCTGAAAATAGTCTGTTTCCGGTGCCGATGGGCTTCGCGGTCTATTTTGGTTCGTTTAGAACTCTGCATATGTGAAAGCAAACCGTACCAACGTCTGTTTACTATATTGTAACATTTTTCTGACTGGTGCGGACTAAAGCAATCGAACTATAGGTGTGAAAGCACCCTAGGTATACTTTGGAAATTAGACCAACCTTAGGGTTGAAAAATGTGTGGCTGGGCTGTTTTGATAGGCCAACGGGTTACCTGATGGATCTGCAGGAAGATCACCGGCTAATAACAAAATGATCATTCAGGAGGAGGGCACGTCTCTCCCTGAAGTGGCGCGCAATGCGCAGTCGGTGAGATTTGGTTTGGATTTGCACGTACAATGTAGTGCGCGAGGATCAGCGCCATGAGCACAATGCAAAGCTGTTCCTCCGTGATTATTGAAAGTGGCGCGATTTTCTGAAAATAGTCTGTTTCCGGTGCTGATGTGCTTCGCGGTCAATTTTGGTTCGTTAGAACTCTGCATATGTGAAAGCAAACCGTACCCAGGTCTGTTTACTACACTGTAACATTTTTCTGACTGGTGCGGACTAAAGCAATCGAACTATAGGTGTGAACGCACCCTTAAAGTATATTTTCCAATAATATATTTTTGGAAAGTGTACTATAATTCTATAATTTTTTAAGTATATTTAAAGTTTAATTCCAAAATTTGGTAAAAGCATGATGTTAGTATACTTTTTATATATTAACTGATGGTACAATTTTTTGTTAGTATACAGTGGTGTGAAAAACTATTTGCCCCCCTCCTGTTCGTCGCAATTCGTCTCGCGGAGTGCTACTAAATGCCACAAGTACCATTTTAGAATTTATAAATAAATGTGTTACTTCACATAAATACTTCACAGAATATCTGCGAGATGGCTCATGGAAGGAATTTATAAGTCGTGCTTTAAAATTCATAATAAAAAATTTGTTCTCGAGGTTTTGTCATGTTATTCCATGTCATGAACATGGAATAACAGCTTCACTTAGTCCAAAATGCAGCCGCCAGGGTTCTCACTAGATCCAAGAAATATGATCATATAACCCCAAAATTATCATCCCTGCACTTTTAGCTACCTGTTCAGTTTAGAGTGAATTATAAAATAGTATTATTTACATACAAGGCTTTAAATAGCTCCCACATACCTAACCAGTCTTCTGATATGCTACAATCCACCACGCTCCTTAAGATCACAAAACTCCGGACCTCTGGTAGTTCACAGAATATCAGACACGGTTTCCCAGTTTAAAAGTAGACTCAAGATGCATCTTTTTAATCTGGCATACGCGTAACTCATCCCATAACCTCATAATCCAGTACATCTATCCTCAATGGCAGCTACGCTAATTCTCTCCATCTGTTCTGTATTTTTCTACCCATCCTGAGGCATCTGGATATTGTGCCAGCTTCAGTAGACAAAGGCCAACCCTGAAAGGATCTTGAGGCATCCAGAGAAGGACCAGATCCAGCTGGATTCAACTTTATGATGTTTGGAGCTACACATGCTGCTCCTGTGCTTCCAGTGATCCAGACCTCATTTGCCCTCTGCACCTACTGACTCGTCCCTATGCTGAACTGGTCTTCATGTCAATTTAAATAACTTCTGTTATATTGAACTTTCAGCGGCATAACACACATGATGTTATATCATCTCTATCTGTTATCACCCAAATGAGGATGGGTTCCCTGATTGAGTCTGGTTCCTCTCAAGGTTTCTTCCTAATGCCATCTCAGGGAGTTTTTCCTTGCCACTGTCGCCGTCACCCTTGGCTTGCTCATCAGAGACATTTCATTCATTCATTCATTCATTCATTCATCTCATTATTATCTAGACACATTTTTCTCACACATACACACAAAATTTCTTTCATTTTTGTGCAGCTGCTTTGAGACAATGGCCATTGGTAAAAGCGCTATATAAATAAAATTGAATTGAATATAACAATGAAAGATCAAAAGTCTGCATGCGCAGATATGACTACATTTATAGATAAAAATACTGACGTTCTGAGTGTTACAATTTAGTTGTTTCACTATGGACACACCCAAGACCAGGGGCACACAAACACGGTGGTGCTGTGCATAGAAAATAGATATAGTTTCCGTAATTTTTTAATATATTCCTTATTTGCTGTTTTTGTCCAGAATAATTATTTGTGATCTGAGTATACAGTATTATGACTGATCCCCCAGAAATCCCCCAGAGTTCACAACGCTGCTGCAGTTTGTGTAAGTGTCGCTTTATGACAGTGAGCGGACAGAAATGTGAGAGAGTGCACACATAAATTATCTTGAACGGCAAAAGTGATTTTCAGCGCGTAAGAACGAGTTTGAGATCGCGCGCGCGAGGGAGAGAGATTCAGCGTGCAAAAACGAGTCTAAAAGCCTGCACGCACGAGAGAGTAGTGCACTAAATATAAGTACATATTAATAAGTACATTTAAATTTAACTGATAATATACTGAGACTACCGTATATTAAAATTGTATTATAATGTATACTTTCTGTACATTTGTACAATGATTATTTCGAGCATATATATTTTTTTAATATACCAAAAATACATTGAAAAACAAGTTTAAATAAGTATACTTTGGAAATTAGACCAACCTTTCACTTAAAGTATAGTTTCCAATAATATATTTTTAGAAAGTGTACTATAATACAATTATATTAAAGTATATTTAAAGTTTAATTCCAAAATTTGGTAAAAGCATGATGTTAGTATACTTTTTATATATTAACTGATGGTACAATTTTTTGTTAGTATATTTGCAATGTATTATCGAGGATTTCAATATATTTGTAATACACTAAAGTGTATTTTTTTTCACTGGGGAATGTTCAGAATAATGTGCAAAGGTCATAGTTCAAAGTTCACAGTACTGTGGTGTAAAAATGTGCCAATGTAAAATGTGATGAGCAACGTGGTGGGTAGTGATTCATTATCATTATTAGTGAGATTGTTTGAGAGAAAGCAGCGGAGCATGGCTAGGTCTGGTTTCTCGTACACTCCGATTCTGGTTTCTCATACACTCCGATTCTGAAACCGATTTTTCTGAAGTATTCCTGAAGATCCATTATGTTCTGGTGAAGCACAGTCATAATTCTCAGAAAACCTTTAGAAGTTTGTGAGCAGCTCTGTCAGATTGACACGAGCCAGTTTAGGTGCATGGTTTGATTTAAATACTGTATGTTGAGGAACAACCCGGAAGTGTTGCCAGAAGGCTAATTCAAAACCAGATTCTTATGAAGTATCCCTGAAGTAAATAGTAAAGTACCTAAACTTTTTGGAATTCTATCATCTCCCAAAAGTTTTCTATTTCTTTTTTAAGACCAATGTCTACAGGAAAAACATTACTGGTGATTAGATCTAATTACAACACACAGTCACACATCGTTCTGAAGTTTTATTTGTGCAAACCACAAGTGTTGATCTTTTTAAGCAAATAAATCAGAAGTTAAGTACATTTAACATAATACGTAACATTTACTATATTCCCAACAGCTATATAGGCATTTAATGTTCCATTCGTTAAACTGACAAATAATATTTGGTATTTCTAAATCAGTAGAGATACAGTGGTGTGAAAAACTATTTGCCCCCCTCCTGATTTCTTATTCTTTTGCATGTTTGTCACACAAAATGTTTCTGATCATCAAACACATTTAACTATTAGTCAAAGATAACACAAGTAAACACAAAATGCAGTTTTTAAATGAGGGGTTTTATTATTTAGGGAGAAAAAAAATTCAAACCTACATGGCCCTGTGTGAAAAAGTAATTGCCCCCTGAACCTAATAACTGGTTGGGCCACACTTAGCAGCAATAACTGCAATCAAGCGTTTACGATAACTTGCAACGAGTCTTGTACAGCGCTCTGGAGGAATTTTGGCCCACTCATCTTTGCAGAATTGTTGTAATTCAGCTTTATTTGAGGGTTTTCTAGCATGAACCGCCTTTTTAAGGTCATGCCACAACATCTCAATAGGATTCAGGTCAGGACTTTGACTAGGCCACTCCAAAGTCTTCATTTTGTTTTTCTTCAGCCATTCAGAGGTGGATTTGCTGGTGTGTTTTGGGACATTGTCCTGCTGCAGCACCCAAGATCGCTTCAGCTTGAGTTGGCGAACAGATGGCCGGACATTCTCCTTCAGGATTTTTTGGTAGACAGTAGAATTCATGGTTCCATCTATCACAGCAAGCCTTGCAGGTCCTGAAGCAGCAAAACAACCCCAGACCATCACACTACCACCACCGTATTTTACTGTTGGTATGATGTTCTTTTTCTGAAATGCTGTGATATTCTGTAAATACTTTTACGCCAGATGTAACGGGACACGCACCTTCCAAAAAGTTCAACTTTTGTCTCGTCGGTCCACAAGGTATTTTCCCAAAAGTCTTGGCAATCATTGAGATGTTTTTTAGCAAAATTGAGACGAGCCCTAATGTTCTTTTTGCTTAAAAGTGGTTTGCGCCTTGGAAATCTGCCATGCAGGCCGTTTTTGCCCAGTCTCTTTCTTATGGTGGAGTCGTGAACACTGACCTTAATTGAGGCAAGTGAGGCCTGCAGTTCTTTAGATGTTGTCCTGGGGTCTTTTGTGGCCTCTCGGATGAGTTTAGCTCTTGGGGTAATTTTGGTCGGCCATCCACTCCTGGGAAGGTTCACCACTGTTCCATGTTTTTGCCATTTGTGGATAATGGCTCTCACTGTGGTTCGCTGGAGTCCCAAAGCTTTAGAAATGGCTTTACTCATCTCAATTACTTTTGTTCTCATTGATTGACATGCGCCAGTTTAGGTGCCTGGTTTTATTAAAAAATGTTGAGCAACAACCTGTAAGTTTTGCCAGAAGGCAAATCATAATAGGTTATCATCTCAGCCAGACTGAACTCTCAAACATTATCTGGATAGATGATTCATTGCAACCATGACAAGAATGAAGCTGTTACTGAAGAATCAAATATTTTGTTGGTGGATATGCAAAGTAATTTTCTATGAGGTGCTACTAATTCTATCTGCCATCATTTAAAATGTATCGTAATGCCTCCTGGTTAATACTCCCACCAGAGTTGCTTGCTCGCTGGCTTCTTTGGGCAGTGGGGGCTGAAACAGTTAAGGCTGTGTCTTGAGCCATTGAGCAAGTACCTTCACCCTTTCTGCTCCAGGAGCGCTGTATCCTGGCTGTCTCAGCTTCCTAACTGGGATGTTTGAAAAAATAATTTCACTGAGGTATAAGGTGGAAGTGACAAATAATTTAATATTATTATATTATTCTTAAGAGTTTGCACAGCTCTTGTTCCTCTTGTGTCTTCAGTTCGTGTCTGCACAGCTCCTTGCTTGCACAATTAGACATTTGGTCCAGGTCCAGGTCCTCTTGGATTGGACCAAATAAAAAAATTAGTTTTGGTTCACTAGCATAAAGTCCTGGTTTATGTGTTCACACTGGCATTTTCTACAATGGAAACAAAAGACAAAAACATGTGGATTTTATACTGTACATTGTGATACTTTTTACAGTACCAATAATACATTAATTTTGGTTCGCTAGCATAAAATCCTGGTTTGCTTAGTCTTTAAACCGACATTTTTAACAATGTAAGAAAAGGCAGAAGCATTTAAATTGTATCCACTGTGATTCTTGTACCAACTGAAAACTCATGAAGAGTCTATAAGATGTTTTTATACATGTGACCAAGACAATGGTGGCAGTTGCCAAGTAGAAAGTCCACTAAAACATTTCTAGAAAAAATGTCCACTAAAAACTTACTCAAGTAATGTACAGATATATGAAATATGTACTCAAGTACAGCAGCAAAGTAAATGTACATCGTTACATTTACTAGGTTTAAAGTCAGTGAAAGGAATATTATTAACCAAGTGGTCATTTTGTTAAAGCATTTTTTCAGTTACTTTGCAGATATAAATGTAAATGCATATATAATTTGAGAGATGAGCACTAGGGAAGAGCAAAGTTGTATAGATATAGTCATAAAACTAAAACACACAAAAAAAGGAACATTAAAAAACTATTTGAGGTTTATTTTTTGTTTTGGGTGTGATTAGGATATTAATTAATTTAAATATAATGGGGGATTCAAACAAACAAATCAGAAGTTAACTAGTAGTAAATTACCTTCATTTCTAAGCAGCCAGTAATATGTTATCTTTTGATAAGGTGTGAAAATGAATTAATACTAGATATAGAGAACCAGAGTTCCACATCTTGAGCACAGTACAGTAATGAGACTTTTAATGGCTGCAAAGTAATTTTACTGACAAACACTGTATTTTGAGTTCTGGACACATGAATTTAAGCATAGAGATGATTTATAACATTAGGTAATTTATTTCAAATGTAAAATGATGCATCAAGACATACTGGAGACACTGGTGTTGCTACATGAAGATATTTTAGCATGTGTCTCATTGAGTCGCAGTCAATTCTCAATTCAAACTTATTTTTTCTATTGTTTCATGTTAAACTAAAGGCCAACTATTCAGCATGATGTTCCAATAACATATTAAGTTCTGAACTCAACTTATGTAATTAATGGCCACAGTATATTAACATTCCGATCCCAAAACTTATGGCCTTATTCCATTAATTTGTGGCTACACCTGAATAATCTCCAGTCCATTTACTGTAGCTACGTAGTAGAACTTACTATGGTTCCTACAACCTAAGGCATTTCCATTTTATTTATTATTTTATTTACCTTTATTTAACCAGGCAAGACAGATTAAGAACAGGTTTTTTATTTACAACTGTGGCCTGGCAATAGTGTGTTCAAGTCAAGCCGGGACTTTTGATGGAATGTCTCATATTAATAAAGGCATGAAACTGATTGACATAATTGTACAGAAGACTTCCAGCACAGTACGGTGATGAGACTTGTAGCCACAGTGAAACATCTGAACGGTGCAATCGTTTTAAAGAAGGATGTACGAATGACAATCGCGGTCAAGATGGCTCTGAGCCCACTGCAGTCATTCCCATGAAGATCCTTGAAAATTTAAACTTGCAGAAGAGACACATTTGTCTGTAGGAACTGTACTCATAATAGTTCATCAACACCACTTGCAGATTACAGGAACTCAGCTGGGAGTTATCACCACATTCTGACCTCCCTTTCAGGCCATTTCCACATGCTTGGGCCATTAAAGAAGTTCCTGGGAGGCTAGCGTTTTAGACGTGAAGCAGGCAGTCTGGTCATGGTTCTGGCGTACTGAAAAAGCATTCTACCTTGAAGGTATCCAAGCACTAGTGAAGAGCTGGTAGAAGCTCATTATATAGGGGATTATATAGATAAAAAAGTCAGTTTTTACTTTCACCACTAATTCTGTAATTCTGCACGATCAAATGTCCAGAACTTGTCTCGTATATTTAAGACTAAAGAGACAATTTATTGTTAGGTTTTTCTTGATCTACCGTAGATCATTAAAGATTTTGTATGTGATTTAAAAGTGTGCATATTGTACACACACCATGCTTTACATTTTAAATGCAGCTTTGTTGTTTACTGGTGTGAGTTTATTAACTAAGACGATATTAAACTTTTCCTTGAGTATGGTCTCGATCTCACTGTCAACTACATCTCTCATCTTAATGTTGTCTGTATCTTCCTCAGGATTAAATGTGACCTCACTGTAGGTCCAACCAATCAGAGCTCTGAATCCAGTAGGAGTCTGGAGGGAACAAATGGATTTCTGGGTGAACAGAGACTCTGGGCTGGTCTGCAGGAACTCGCATGTGTTCAGAAAATGGTCAATTCCACGTGGAATTAGCAAATAAGAGTACATTGTCTTTGTGACACGTTTGTCAACGAGGCTGGAATTGGTGAAGGCTTCATTCTGGACCAGAGGCTTCCTTGCAGTCTTCTCCAGTGTCCACCTCTGACCGTCGTTCAGCAGACGGAAAATCCCCGCCGGCTGCTCTTGATCTTTCCCTGAGATCATTTCTAAGGGATGCCAAATTTGTCCCGACACTCCGTAGCTCACGTCGGCGATGTAAGGCTTGCCTTCGATTTCCACCATGTTTACAAGGTGTGAATTAAAAGGGTTGAAGTCATTTTTGAGCGTGTTGAAGACTTTGCAGCCCAGCGTAGTGTATTTGTAGCCCATCTCTCCGAGTACCCAGGAGAAGAGCTGATTATTTTCCATGCACCATCCTCCACGGCACTTTTTTACAATCTTCTCATAAATGATCTGCAAGTCCATGGTGTTCCGTTCTCCACAGTGGATGCTGAGGTTCTCGAAGGGAATACTCATCACGTGCAGCTTGTGCACGGTACGGAGCGTGACCAGATTGGGTTTCTCGTACACCCCGCTGAACCCGATTCTTCTGAAATATTCCTGAAGATCCATTATGTTCCTGTTGGAAGGAGGAAATGACAAAGTGCTGCCTCAGATACAGATCACATCGTATAGCATTGTGTATAGCACACAGCATTAGTATATCTACTGGAAATTAGAAATGAACAAACACAACTACAGTTTACTAATGCAAATCACAACCATATAACAAATCCATCATACCTTCAAAAAACCTCCTGCTGGGATTTTTTTTACCTCACTGTCTGCTGTTGTCAGGGAGATCGTTTCCCGAATTCCGTCTCAAAACAAGAGAAGGAATGAATAGTGACTCAAACAAAAGTGTTTGGAAAGAGGCAGAAACATTAACCATTTGACTCCTGGATGGTAGCTAATGTTTAGAGACAGTTTAGATAAAACTATTATCAATCTACACCATAATTCATATAATATGAGAATGTGGTTTCCAGAGTCTATATAGAACAAAGAGTTTTAATATATGGTTTGGAATTTGTTTTGTAAAGCCTCTGACTAGTTAATTCATTCACTCATCCATTACACTGCTTATCCTTCATTACGCATTGCAGGGCGCACACACTCACACATCCAGTCACACACTATGGCCAATCCGGATACACCAGGGAAGCTACATAGCACGTGATTTATATCATGACAATGTTTTATGCTTAAGTATTGCTATACTTAATAAATGGACTATCAAAAATGTTTTGGTTTCAATCGTGTCATCAGAATTAACTTTAATGCTATATCATGGTACAGTACCATGCAAAAGTCTTGAGCAATTCCTCATTTCATTATATTGAAGGAGGTAGAGCAGAATGGTGGCATAGGGGTTAGCTCTGTAGCCTTGCACCACCAGGGCTGAGAAGGTGATTCACTTGGTTTGTTTGTGCGTGCGTGCGAACTCGTGCAGGCGTGTGTGTCAACCGTCGAGCGCAGTTTTTGGTTTTTGTTTTGTAGTTTGTTTTAAGTTTCGTTTTGACTTCGTTTCCCAGTTTGCACCTCGGTCAGGTGACGTAGAAGCTCACCTGAACCGAGGGAAGTTAATGAGTTCATTGTGTTTTATGTTTGGTATAAATAGCCTGGCTGAAGTTCAGTCAGGCGTCTACCTTCCGTTACATTTATGTTTGTGTTTGGATGTTTATGTTTACCCTTTTGATGTCTAATAAAAGGACTTTATTCAACCGTCAGCTCGCCTCCGCGTTCATGCCACGCACACACTCCAGACGCAGACAGAGTAAGAATCGTGGCAGAAAGCTAGACCGTACAAGTGGCATGGCGGAGGATTTCCCCCTGGATTATTTTTGGGGGGGCGCGGAGACCATCTCGCCCGAGCTGGCGAACTGGCGGGAGGACAGCGAGGAGGAGATGTATCGCGGCTGGGAATACAGCTTGCTGGTGGAGCAGGAGGGTTTACTGGAGGACAGCGAGGAGCTCGGCAAGACAGAGTTCTGGCAAGGCTGGGAAAACTCCAGGTACGCCGAGGGGGCGGCGATGGAGGAGGAGAACGTGACGCGGAGTGAGAGGATGGCGGGACATGGCTGGAAAGGCAGCGGGTTCGCCATCCGGCGCACGCCCTGGAGGGGTGTGACTGCCGAGGGAGAGACGGGAGAGTGCTACAGGCAGTGGGCGGAGGACAACGAGGAGCGCATCCGAGACCTGCGGGACCAGGTGGTGCGGCTCCAACAGTTGCTCGTCCAGGTTCGGGAGAGCCAGGCTGTAGTCTCGGAGGTCCTCCCTCTCTCGGACCCGGACGACATGCTCCCCATTCCGCCACTGCCTGGGATCGGCGTCATGTCGAGCGCACTGCACGCTCCCACGCCGCTGTCGAGCGCACTGCACGCTCCCACGCCGCTGTCGAGCGCACTGCACGCTCCCACGCCGTTGTCGAGCGCACTGCACGCTCCCACGCCGCTGTCGAGCGCACTGCACGCTCCCACGCCGCTGTCGAGCGGACTGCACGCTCCCACGCCGTCGTCGAGCGCAGTGACCGCTCCAACGACGTCGTCGAGCGCAGTGACCGCTCCAACGCCATCGTCGAGCGCAGTGACCGCTCCCACGCCGTCGTCGAGCGCAGTGACCGCTCCCACGCCATCGTCGAGCGCAGTGACCGCTCCCACGCCGTCGTCGAGCGCAGTGACCGCTCCCACGCCGTCGTCGAACGCAGTGACCGCTCCGACGCCGTCGTCGAGCGCAGTGACCGCTCCGACGCCGTCGTCGAGCGCAGTGACCGCTCCAACGCCGTCGTCGAGCGCAGTGCCAGCTCTGCCACGGCCGAGCACATCTCCAGCTCTGCCACAGCCGAGCACGTCTTCAGCTCTGCCACGGCCGAGCACGTCTCCAGCTCTGCCACGGCCGAGCAAGTCTCCAGCTCTGCCACGGCCGAGCACGTCTCCAGCTCTGCCACGGCCGAGCACGTCTCCAGCCCGGCGGCCGCCGAGCGCATCTCCAGCCCCGTCACCCAGCCTCCTGGTCAGGAGGTGGAACGTAGAACATTGGGGTGGGTGTCCGGGGCCTCCGATGATGCTCCAGAGGAGCATTTTTTTTGGGGGGGTACTGTGACGGTTGACCCCTAGAGGGCGCCTAACGCCCGTTTTTGGTTTTTGTTTTGTAGTTTGTTTTAAGTTTCGTTTTGACTTCGTTTCCCAGTTTGCACCTCGGTCAGGTGACGTAGAAGCTCACCTGAACCGAGGGAAGTTAATGAGTTCATTGTGTTTTATGTTTGGTATAAATAGCCTGGCTGAAGTTCAGTCAGGCGTCTAGCTTCCGTTACATTTATGTTTGTGTTTGGATGTTTATGTTTACCCTTTTGATGTCTAATAAAAGTACTTTATTCAACCGTCAGCTCGCCTCCGCGTTCATGCCACGCACACACTCCAGACGCAGACAGAGTAAGAATCGTGACAGTCTGCTACTTATGCTCTGTAAAGACTTCATAACACCTCTAATCTGTAATTGGTAATTTTTCAGGCTGATAATTCTAAATGAACTTCTCGTCTGCGGCAGAGGTAAGTTTTGGTCTCGCCCTCCTGGGATGGCCTTCATGAGAGCCAGTTTCATTACGGTGCTTGACGGAGTTTGCAAATGCACTTGACAATACTGTTCTTTCAAGAACTATTACAGAATGGCTGACCTCTGTGTCTTAAAATAACAACTAACTGTTGTTTTTCTTGTTGTTATGTAATTACCTAATTCCAGAGGTGGAAAGAGTAATAAAATTTTGTACTCAAGTACAAGTACCGTTACTTCAGTGAAATTTTACTTAAGTACAAGTAAAGTTACCATTATAAAAATCTACTCAAGTAAAAGTAAAAAGTAGCTCATTAAAAAATTTACTCAGAGTAAAAGTTACCGAGTTACTTTTTTATTTTTATTTTTTTAACAGCGGGGGTGGGATGAGGCATTCTAGCGTAGTTCAAAAAAGATGAGCAGATATAAAATCTCAAACTAGTTGTTTTTAACTGAAGGAACACCTTTGCGTAATAAAGCTGTTGTCTTTCTTGTGCTTGAAAATCAAAGTGGTCACTTAAATATGGTGTTACGTCCCAGTCTAGGGTCATACAGCAAAATAATGGTTCAGGGTTCTATTTTAAACTGTATGGAAATGGTGGTATATGGCAGAAAGAACTAGATCCAATCATTAACTGATGAAACAATGAGGTTTGTATATACAAACACACACAACAGGAGGAGGATCAGATTCAGGTTGGACCCAGGCCAAAATAATAAACAAAATGGTATTTATATTTAGTAGCTAGATTACCTGCAAAAAAAAAAAAAAAACCACAAACAAAAATACAGGTACCTTCCCGGACTCCCTAAACCTATATCATCATCATTAACCATTCAATCGCATCCGATTCTTGGCTATTCTATGGGCCATGTCTCGCCATGTCTTCCTTTCCCTGACCAATTCCTTCATTTCATTGGATTGTTTTAGCTATGATTAAGCTGTGGGACTGCTTTGATAAAATTATATATACATAATATATATAAGGTTATCACCCCCCCATCATTCCGTACAATAAGGTAGTCAGCTATCTTCATTTTATTGCCACATAACATCCTGAGCAAATAAATTCCCAAATAAACTCCCTCTTCCAAAAATAAATGGCAGCCACGCCCCTGCTACTAGTGAGTGCACAGACATACAGTGAAATTATCTATAAATATATACAAAGACCAACCAAACCAAAGGGACAAAGCAATAATCAAAGTCAATTGGAGGCAAAAAGTCAAACCGGAATACACAACCAAATGTCAAAACGCCAAAATCACAACCTCTTTCATCTTTCCCGCGTCTCTCTCCAGTCGCGCTAGTCGATGACGTCACTCAAGGCGGAAGCGACCGTGTGGAAGGTCAGGTGATGCCGATGTCAGAAAACCTGGAGTGGAGTCTGGAGCGGCGCGCGACCAGGACATGATACACACATGCGAGCGCAACGGGGCATTTATACAAAGCATAATATTTTTATTGTTTTAGCATTTTCATTCATTTATTTTTTACTCAGTAGCGAATATGATTTAAAATGTAGCGAATTACAATACTTCAAACAAAACGTACTTAAGTAAAAGTAAAATTACAGATTTTTAAAACTACTTTAAAAAGTAGAAATACACAAAAAAGCTACTCAATTACAGTAACGCGAGTAAATGTAATTCGTTACTTTCCACCTCTGCCTAATTCCATATTATAGTTTTGAAATCCCCAGTATTGTTGTAGAATGTAGAAGATAAATAACTAAACAAAAACAAAGAAATTTGCAAGTGATCTAAAACTTTTGAACGGTAGTGTTTATATACACGAGCAACGTGGTGGGTAGTGATTTATTATTATTATTAGTTAGATTGTTTGTGAGAAACAGACCAGGGGGGTATTCTTCGTACGTTGCTTGAAACATCCGGGATGAACTGACACATCTAAGATGAGATCATCGTGCTAATTAAGACCTGGCTAAGTTGGTTCTTCGAGCACACCTTTTGTTGATGATTAGTATGGCCGGATTGAGTTGTCTAGGATTATTGCGCGTTCGTGCGTTGGTTTAAAAGGCGATATGCATCGACAGTAGAAACACTGATCACAAGTCCTTTGATTGGTTGACGAAATGACAAAAGAACAAGCTAAATTTTTTTTGTAACACCTGTTATGCGCTGAAATGCTTCCCTGCCATGGATTCCCCCACCACACACACACACACATAATCGCTATCAAATATTATATTAGAACATAATATGCACATATGTTTTACAAATTCCATGAGACAATAAAATAAAATAAGAAATATGAAAATAAATATGTTGTATATGGAAAATAGAAATATGAATGTTTTTTTCAAAAACATGTATACTTTTATATTGTTTACTTTATAATAAAATTAGTTTTGTCCAATTTTTCATTATAAAAAAATTATTTTTATTATACATATCTATCTATCTATCTATCTATCTATCTATCTATCTATCTATCTATCTATCTATCTATCTATCTATCTATTTGCATATTTATAACGAACCCCTGAAAAATAGATGTGTTACAAAATAAACATTATACAAGAATTTGAATTAATGGTCTTGAGGGCTGTCTCGTGCCTAGAGTTTATTATAATAATAAAAAACCTATGAATTTATGTTCTAATATAATATTTGATATAAATTTGATATATATATATATATATATATATATATATATATATATATATATATATATATATATATATTATGGCAAGCCGTATATATGCATGCAAGATACTTTTCTTTCCCCACGTGAGTCAGTCCACGTCAGCGCTCTTTAACCAATCAGATGTGACCTCACCATTTCAACTAATCATAACCCGGCGGGAGCGCAGCCTTAATCCTGTTTACATGAAATAAACCTGCTACCGAGCAGGTTCAAGCTTACGGACATGTTGCTATGACAACAAGTGCGAGATGAGCATCGGAGAACGAAACAATCCAAGATCAGGACAAATCCACAACAATCAAATCCAGCTAACTGAGTTAGCGACGTACGAAGAACACCCCCCAGAATGCTAATGTGTTGTTGTGATTGAGTGTCCGTATCGCCTGCGGGAAGAAGCAGTCTCACTGTGTTGGCCTTCAAGGAGTAAAATCTCTTTCCTGACCGCAACAGAGAAAACAGTCCATTGTTGACTTAACTTGACCATTTCAGGTCCTCCATGTTGTGAAGACCGAAGTATCTGAAGCTGTTCACTCTCTCTGGTAGTTCCTCTCCTGCTTTGTACTAAAGTCCACTATCACATCCTTTATCTTGCTGACATTCAGGAGGATATTTCTCATCTGACACCACTTCTACAGATTTCTAATCTCCTCCAGGTAGGCCGTCTCATCGTTGTCAGAGATCAGGCCCACCACGACGTCGTCAGCAAACTTTATGATGGTGGTGGAGTTAGTAGTAGCTACACAGTCGTAGGTGTACAATGAGTACAGCAAGGGGGCTCAGAACACAACCCTGGGGGGCTCCAGCGCTGAGAGTAAGGGAGGCTGAGACATGTCTGCCCATCCTTACTGCCTGTGGTCTGCCAGTTAGACAGTTGGATATCCACTGACACATGGATGGGCTGAGTCCCAGGTGCTCCAGCTTGGTGGTGCGTGTGGAGGGAATTATAAAGTTAAACACTGAGCTGTAGTCGACAACGAGTATTTTAATATAATTCTCCTTTCTTGTGTCCAAGTGAGTGAGAGATATATGAAGGAGATGAGAGATTTCATTGTCTGTAGAGCGGTTGATGGATCCAGTAAACTTTGTAGGTTTCTGAATATTAACCAGTTCTTTTACTGATATACACAATTCTCAAGGAAGATCACAGACTGTGCACAACAACATGCTATCTGTACAGTATGTCTGATCATACATCTACTCCTAAGGTACTTTACTATGGTAAAGTACCTAGAAATTTTGGAATTCCTCATATACACTGCTATATCCTATTATTTTGAAGTATTCCTGAAATAAATAGTATCCTAAACTTCTTGGAATTCTATCAACTCCCAAAAGTTTTGTGATTAGATCTAATTACAACACACAGTCACACATCGTTCTGAAGTTTTATTTGTGCAAACCACAAGTGTTTGATCTTTTTAAGCAAATAAATCAGAAGTTAAGTATTCATTCATTCATTCATTCATTCATTTTCTGTACCGCTTTATCCTTATATAGAGGGTCGCGGGGGCCTGGAGCCTATCCCAGGAAACTTAGGGCACAAGGCGGGGTACACCCTGGACAGGGTGCCAATCCATCGCAGGGCACACACACATACTCACATACACACACTCATTCACACACTACGGGCAATTTGGAATGTCAATTAGCCTAACCTGCATATCTTTGGATTGTGGGAGGAAACCGGAGTACCCGGAGGAAACCCACCAAGCACGGGGAGAACATGCAAACTCCATGCACACAGAGACGGGAATCGAGCCTGGCCGGGGAATCGAACCCGGACCCTGGCGGTGCAAGGCGACAGTGCTAGAAGTTAAGTATATTTAACATAATAAGTAACATTTACTGTGTTCTCAACAGCTATATAGGCATTTAATGTAATGTCATTAAACTGACAAATAATATTTGTTTTTTCTAAATCAGTATAGATATGTGTGATTAAAAAAATCATTACACTGTATACACACTGAATCCTACTTTTTATGTCCAGCTTTTTTGTTGATTGGTGTCAGTTTATTAGCCAAAACGACATAAAATCTTTGTTTAAGTGTAGTCTTTATCTCACTGTGAGGTAAATCTTTAATCTCGATGATGTCCGTGTCTTCCTCAGGGTTAAATGTGACTTCCATGTAGATGTAACCAATCAGAGCTCTGAATCCAGTGGGAGTCTGGAGAGAACAAATGGATTTCTGGGTGAACAGAGACTCAGGGCTGGTCTGCAGGTATTCGCTTGTGTTCAGAAAATGGTCAATCCCACGTGGTGTTAAAACAAAAGAGTAAAGAGATTTTGTCAGATTCTTGTCAGAAAGTTTGGAATTGGCAAAGGCTTCATTCTGGATCAGAGGCTTCCTTCCAGTCTTTTCCAAGGTCCATGTCTCACCAAAGTTCAGCAGACGGAAAATCCCCGCCAGCTGCTCTTGATCTTTCCCTGAGATAATTTCTAATGGGTACCAGATTTGGTGTGACACTCCAAAACTCACGTCAGCAATATATGGCTTGCCGTGTCCACTATCTCCACCATGTTAATAGGATGTTCATCCAAGATGCTGATTTCATTTGTGAGTAAGTTGAAGAGTTTTGAGGCCAGCATGGTGCATTTGTAGCCCATCTCTCTCAGCACCCAGGAGAAGAGCAGGTTGCCTTCCAGGCACCATCCTCCTCGAGGGTTTCTCACAATCTTCTCATAAATCATCTGCAGGTCCATGGTGTTTCGCTCTCCACAGTGGATGCTGAGGTTCTCGAAGGGAATGCTCATCAAATGCAGTTTGTGGATGATGCGAAGGGTGGCTAGGTCTGGTTTCTCGTACACTCCGCTGAAACCGATTCTTCTGAAGTATTCCTGAAGATCCATTATGTTCTGGTGAAGCACAGTCAAAATTCTCAGAAAACCTTTAGAAGTTTGTGAGCAGCTCTCAGATTGACATGCGCCAGTTTAGGTGCCTGGTTTTATTAAAAAATGTTGAGCAACAACCTGGAAGTTTTGCCAGAAGGCTAATTCAAACTTAACTTAAAAACAAGCAGATGATCCCCTTTGAGCAAATGATCAAAGGGGCGAACTCAGTGATTACTTTTAAGGTGTCTGTTGAGCAGTTGAGCAGGATTCTGGAAAACAGTTTGTTCTTGAGGAGTCTGAGAAGCAGAGTTTGTGGAACCTGGTGTTTGTTTGGGAACCAGAGGATGACATGACAAGCCATCTATCCAAAATGCTCCTTCCAGAACCTGATCTTTTCTGAAGTTTGCCTTTATGATGTGATGCAGGGTGGTCAACATGTCTGTGATGGAACACTTGTCTATGTAGGTGATGACCTACATAGTGTTCTAGCAAACAGTGTCAGAGGACACTTACTCTCTCTCTCATTCTTTATGCCGCTATTCCTGTATAGCTTTACACAAGGCTTTGAAGCCTGGTGTCACAAACACTAGCGCCGCGACCGGCACAAGGACCCGGAAGTAGCCAGGTCGCAAAAGCAGGAAGCATAAAAGGAGACAAGATGTCGGATCAGCTCGTATCGCTTCCAATTCGTGAGTACTCACTATCTTGGGTTATCTTTCTGCCTAGAGTGTGTGTTTATAGGACGCGGGTTAAATTTGTGTTTTTCCCTTGCTCCGTTGTTGTGAGAGTGCTAAGATTAAATCGCGTGGTTATCCGGCCTTCTCGCTTGCTTCCGCGTTTGGGTTTACCATCCACGCTACAAGGGCTAACCGCTAAAGCTAAGTCTTCTGGTCTACTCCGGGTTAGTTCACTGACAGAATGACTGAGTCCCGCGCGGTGAACCCAGTGGATCATGCACGCCTTTGCGACGTGGTGGACCAGCACGCTGTGCTTATCGATAAGCTTAGCGCGGAGATCGCTACTCTACGCCAAGGCGCCCGAGACGTAGCGGCCCTGTGCCGCGAAGTCGCGGAGCTGAAGCAGGAGACCGCGGAGCTCCGCGCGGCTGTTGATGACGCGGCTTGCCGGGCCCCCGTCGTCATGGCTGCGGCGCCGCACCAACACTCCCCCCTCCTTCTGACGTATTCATATCATTACCAGATAAGTGGAATGGCACGGATGGAAAGTGTGATGTGTTTTTAACAGCGCTTGATTTGGTGTTTGAGTTTAATTCCACCAGGTACTCCACCGATCAGCTACACATAAGGACTTCTTGTCTCGTTGATAACCGGGCAGGCAGCTGAGTGGGCCAGGGCGGTTCTCAAATCAGATTCAGATACCGCTCACTCCTACAATGAGTTCACCCACCAGCTAAGACTCACCTTCGAGCACCCCGCCGGTGAGGTAGAGACCGACACAAGACTCTATCATCTACGGCAGGGAGGTTTGTCCGTGAGCCGTTACACCGCAGAGTTCTGCACACTCGCTGTCCAGACCACCTGGGGAGACTCCGCCCTCGCGGGGCGAGAGCTACCTGCTATGCTGGAGGGCCTCATCCAGCTGGCCCTTCGGATCGACCAACGTCTGCTGTCTCATCCCAAGCCAGTCCCTCGCACCCTGCCGCCTGCCACACCCATCATCTCCTATGTCCCGTCACGCCCTTTAGCACCTTCCATTCACGTTCCGGCACCTGAAGCTCGACCCACCGCCACTACTTCTGTCGGGTCTCCACCACCCGCCGTGGTTGACACGGGAGCCGGGGAACCCGTGCAATTAGATGCAATTGTCCGCTGCAGAACGGGCACGACGATTTCGGGAGGGACTCTGTGCTTACTGTGGGTCAGATGCACACCACCGAGCCATCTGCCCCCTCAGTCCGGGAAACGCCCAGGCCCGATGAGACAGGAGGGAAGCTCGCCGGGTCACTTTTAGATCTCTCCCGTTATCACCAACATCTCCCGTCTCGCGGTACAGGTACATCTCCAGTTTGGCCACAGACGAGCCGGAAGTACTGCGTTCATCGATTCCGGTGCCGCAGGAAATTTCATTGACTCTAATTACACCAAGCAACTGGGGATGAAATTTGAGGCGTTATCCCAGCCGGTTCGGATCACCTCAGTCGATGGTCGCCCCCTATCATCCAGTCCCATCACCACACAAACCCAACGGTTCACCCTGATCATCAACGAGCCCGTGGTGGGCCTGATCACGAACAACGATGAGTCGGCCTACTTGGAGGAGATTGGGAATCTGGAGAACTGGTGCCAGAGGAACAATCTCCTCCTGAACGTCAGTAAGACAAAGGAGCTGATAGTGGACTTTTGTACAAAGCAGGAGAGGAACTACCAGACCCCCGTCATCAACAGGAGCCCAGTGGAGAGAGTGAACAGCTTCAGATACCTCGGTGTTCACATCACGCAGGACCTGTCATGGTCCTGTCACATCAACACCGTGGTGAAAAAGGCCCGGCAGCGTCTGTACCACCTCAGACGTTTGAGAGACTTCAGACTGCCCTCCAAGGTGCTCCGGAATTTCTACTCCTGCACCATAGAGAGCATCCTGTCGGGAAACATCTCGACCTGGTTTGGAAACAGCACCATGCAGGACAGACGAGCTCTACAGAGGGTGGTGCGTTCAGCTGAGCGCATCATCCGCACCAAGCTCCCTGACCTGCACTCAATCTACACCAAGCGGTGCTGGACCAAGGCCAGGAAGATCGTGAAGGACCTCAGCCATCCCAACAATGGACTGTTCTCTCTGTTGCGGTCAGGAAAGCGCTTCCGCTCCCTGAAGGCCAACACAGAGAGACTGAGGAGGAGCTTCTTCCCGCAGGCAATAAGGTCTCTCAACCATACCACATTCACACCACAAACACAGAACTAATACAACCTGTTAATGTCAACGGACACTATGGACACTTTCATGCACATCTACCCTGACATTGGAACTCATATTTATGTTTATGTTTACATTCTGGACCCCTGCACAAGTCACTTTAATAAGGCACCTTAACACATGTTTCCATGCAAATTACTTGCACACCATACATCCTCCACCAAATTTCAATTTTAAAAGAAATCTCTATTGTACAGTATATCTCTATTTTTATTTCCATTTTATGTACAGTATACTTTTATTTTTTATTTCTATTTTTATTTTTATTTCATTTTATTTTATTTTTTTTCTATTTTTTTCTATTTCTATTTTTATTCTAGTATATATATATATATATATATATATATATATAGTATATATTTTTATTCTAGTATCTAGTATATAATTCTCTTTTTAAGGTCACTGGCGGTCGTGTAAGCATTTCACTGCATATCGTACTGTGTATGACTGTGTATGTGACGAATAAAATTTGAATTTGAATTTTGAATTTGAGCACAAAGAACTAATCCAGTTTCACCTCACCACCATCTCGTCACCACCCATCATCCTCGGACACCCCTGGTTACTCCAACATGACCCACTCATCTCCTGGACCCAGAATCGCATCCTTCAGTGGGGGCCGACCTGTTCCGAACTTTGCTTCCAAGCACCGGTTGGGACGTGTTCTAGGGAGTCCGAGGCCCCCGATGTCGACACCAACGCCATCCCCGCCGTCTATCAGGACCCACCTTCCACCACATCGCCCTTACGATCTGGCGATTGACCTTCAACCAGGCTCGGTGCCCCCCCGCGGCCATCTCTACTCCCTCTCTGCCACCGAGACGCAGGCGATGGAGGAATATGTGACCAACGCTCACCGCCAAGGCATCATCAGGCCCTCTTCATCGCCTGTCGCTGCGGGGTTCTTCTTTGTGAAGAAAAAAGGAGGCGAACTTTTCGATTATCGGGGGCTCAATAACATCACCATCAAGAATCGTCACCTGTTGCCTCTTACCAACTCTGCCCTGGACGCTCTCTCTGGCGCCACCATTTTCACAAAGTTGGACCTTCGCAGCGCCTACAACTTGGTGCGCATCAGAGAGGGCGATGAGTGGAAGACGGCATTCATCACACCCACGGGGCACTACGAAAGTCTGGTCATCCCCTTTGGTCACTGCAATGCCCCCGCCGCCTTCCAGCACTTCATCAACGACGTTCTCCGGGACATGCTAGGGCGGTGGGCATTTGCATACCTAGATGACATCCTCATTTACTCCCGCACTAAGGAGGAACATGTCCAACACGACAGGGCGGTATTAAAGAGACTGCACGCCCACCAACTGTACTGTAAGTTGGAAAAGTGCGCTTTTCACAAGCGCTCCACCACGTTCCTGGGTTTTGTCATCTCGCCCCAGGGTGTGGCCATGGACCCGCAGAAGCTACAGATGTCGCCTTTAAGACTGCGCGTGTTTTCCCGCGAGAGGCCGCAATTTAGCGCGCGGCGTGCCGCGACTTGCCGGAGGCAACATTCGGGAATTTTAAATTAATGTGTTGTGCTTCACTGAATATCCACCAGATGGCACATGGAAGGACTTTATCTAAAAGCCGGTGGTCCGGGAAAGTCAGTTTCCCTATGTTTCCCCGGTGGCGCGCAGATTCAAATCATGACGTCACTCGCTACCTAATGCTGAGAAGGCGAATGAGGATTTTAACAGTTTTTCTATCGTTTTTAAAGTGTTTTTACGAACTTTTTGAATTAAACAAATAACCTATGCATAATAATTGAGTGTCTTTTCGCTTTTTTTTGTATATTTGAAGATAATTCATACGTTTTAAGCCGCTGCAAAAGGCTGGTTTGCTGGGCGAGTACTGACATCACGACTACTTTTATTACACGTACATTTGTTTATTTGTATATGTATGTTATTAATATAAATTTTTTAGAGATTGTGTGTGCGTGCACGGAGAGTTTGTGTTGATAAGTGTATGTGGATAAGTTGATAATTGTATCAGAAAGCATTAAAATGTTCATTTGAATTAAAATGACACACACACATCTGTATATACAGTATATCAATTACATATATATCAATTATATCAATTTCACTGAAGCCTATCCCTCGCCATATGACAATTCGCCATTCATTCCGGCATTGATAATCAGCGATATTTTATAAGGAGATTTAGGGATTTAGCTCTACTTAATTTTCTAACAGGCGGCGCGGTGGTGTAGTGGTTAGCACTGTCGCCTTGCACCTCCAGGGTCTGGGTTCGATTCCCGTCTCTGTGTGCATGGAGTTTGCATGTTCTAGCCGTGCTTGGTGGGTTTCCTCCCACAGTCCAAAGATATGCAGGCTAGGCTAATTGGCGTTCCTAAATTGCCCGTAGTGTGTGATTGGGTGTGTGAGTGTGTGTATGTGTGTGTGCCCTGCGATGGATTGGCATGCTGTCCAGGGTGTACCCCGCCTAGTGCCCAAAGTCTCCTGGGATAGGCTCCAGGTCCTCCGCGACCCTGAACACAGGATTAAGTGGTATAGAAGATGAATGAATAATTTTCTAACGTTTTAAGAAAATTCATTAGTTCATTCATTCTATTTGAAGCTTCTAAAGCTTCGGATGTTTTTTTTTTTTTGTTTGGTTAGATTAGTTCTGAACTCGCTTCCGTGAAACTATCGCTAAAACAATGTACTGAGCCCTCCTGAGGATATAAAGCTTTATTATTGTGTTTGAATAAATATTCAGATCTACCACAGCAGATAATAAACTATGCTATGTCATAACCGAAGCAAACACCACGATTGTGCCTCGTTTCGTTTGAAGGGAATGTGGTTCACTTGGCCGCGGTGTATTATAAACCTGTGGAATGTTTCACTGTTTATGCTCACATACGAGTAATAAAAGCGAGTGAAATGTGGAAATGATGTGTGGCAACTCAATGAGAACTAAACCAAAGATTTCGGTAACTACACTGAGTGTAACATCTACATAGTGAAACTGAACATCTTCACTTTTCCGTTTACCTCTGAAAAAAAATCTGTATTTTGTTTGTTTATATTTAGAATTTTTATAACAGTAGAAGAAGTACGCGCGCACACACACACACACACACACACACACACACACACACACACACACACACACATACACTCCCCTGAGCCCTCGGGAAACATCCAATCATCGTCGGTATACAAATGAGTCAAGACGTAGCCTAACGTGGTGTCGTGTCGGATTTCAGTGGTCACGGAGTGGGAAGACTTTGAAGAAGCTGCAGTGACAGTAAACAGCTGAACAACTTCACTTTTCCGTTTACCTCTGAGGGAAAAAAAGCTGCATTTTGTTTGTTTATATTTAGAATATTTATAGTAGTAAGAGAAAGATACAGTTTGGTCTGTACTGTAGTTCGCACCCTTGTAGAGAATAAATAAATGAATAATACCTTCATATCCCCTCTCAAGAGAGTGCCATAGTCCATTGTTAGTTTTAATGATTTGGGTGAAACTTATTATCACTACATAAGTACCATCCCAGATAGCAAGGTGACATTGATTCAATGTTGAAATTTCATCAGAATCATCATTTTGGTTGAGGTTGATTTTTCAATGCTAAATAATGTTGAATCAATGTTGATAATTCAATGCTTTTCTGTGTTGAAAAGACAAACATTGAATCAATGTTGATTTTTGGTTTTGGAACCCATCCTCATTCAACAATGTAAGGCAAATTAAATTAACTAAGTGCATTTCTATAAAAATGTGTATGCATGTGTGTATGTGTTTAAAACAAGTTAAAAAATTGACTACGAGAGATTTGCCATGGTGCTTAAAAAAAAAAAAAAAAAAAAATATATATATATATATATATATATATATATATATATATATATATAGTTATTGAGGAAAAAAAATTTTTATGGTAAGTTTTGTGTATTTACCTTGCTGTATAGTTTACTCACTTGAGAGCTTAATTCCTGTTTGCCGTTCAAAAGTACTCAATTTTCGGCTCTCATTTAACATTGGAGGGTGTTTTTACACTGTCGCCACGTCATTATAATACACTCTACAGGCATGAGAATTCAATATGTTGTAGTCTGGAAGATCCTGCCACTCACGGTGAAAGAATTTTGGCAATCCGACCTACGGTATTCTGTTGGGAAGCATTTGTTTGAGAGCTTAGTTCCTGTTTCCCGTTGTCTGTGTCTGACCCAGAGCAGTGTGCGTGCCCCACATGGAAAGAACCTATATGAGGATATATGCGCATATATGAAACCTATATGCAGTATATATGCGCATATATCCGCACCTATATGAGGACATATGCGCATATATGAAACCTATATGCAGTATATATGCGCATATAACCGCATCTATATGGGGCCAGGGGTAGACTATGGTTCAGAAGATCCCAGGTTCAAACCCCACAACCACCAAGTTGCCACTGTTGGGCCCTTGAGCAGGGCCCTTAACCCTCAGCTGCTCAGATGTATAATGAGATAAAAATGTAAGTCGCTCTGGATAAGAGCGTCTGCCAAATGCCTAAATGTAAATGTAAATATGAGGATATATGCGCATATATGAAGCCTATATGCAGTATATATGCATATATATGATAATATATATGCTGCATATATGTGTATATACAGTGGTGTGAAAAACTATTTGCCCCCTTCCTGATTTCTTATTCTTTTGCAAGTTTGTCACACAAATGTTTCTGCTCATCAAAAACCGTTAACTATTAGTCAAAGATAACATAATTGAACACAAAATGCAGTTTTTAAATGAAGGTTTACGTTATTAAGGGAGAAAAAAAACTCCAAATCTACATGGCCCTGTGTGAAAAAGTGATTGCCCCTTTTGTTAAACAATGACTTAACTGTGTTTTATCACACCTGAGTTAAATTTCTGTAGTCACCCCCAGGCCTGATTACTGCCACACCTGTTTCAATCAAGAAATCACTTAAATAGGAGCTACCTGACACAGAGAAGTAGACCAAAAGCACCTCAAAAGCTAGACATCATGCCAAGATCCAAAGAAATTCAGGAACAAATGAGAACAAAAGTAATTGAGATCTATCAGTCTGGTAAATGTTATAAAGCCATTTCTAAAGCTTTGGGACTCCAGCGAACCACAGTGAGAGCCATTATCCACAAATGGCAAAAACATGGAACAGTGGTGAACCTTCCCAGGAGTGGCCGGCCGACCAAAATTACCCCAAGAGCGCAGAGACAACTCATCCGAGAGGCCACAAAAGACCCCAGGACAACATCTAAAGAACTGCAGGCCTCACTTGCCTCAATTAAGGTCAGTGTTCACGACTCCACCATAAGAAAGAGACTGGGCAAAAACGGCCTGCATGGCAGATTTCCAAGGCGCAAACCACTTTTAAGCAAAAAGAACATTAAGGCTCGTCTCAATTTTGCTAAAAAACATCTCAATGATTGCCAAGACTTTTGGGAAAATACCTTGTGGACCGACGAGACAAAAGTTGAACTTTTTGGAAGGTGCGTGTCTCATTACATCTGGCGTAAAAGTAACACAGCATTTCAGAAAAAGAACATCATACCAACAGTAAAATATGGTGGTGGTAGTGTGATGGTCTGGGGTTGTTTTGCTGCTTCAGGACCTGGAAGGCTTGCTGTGATAGATGGAACCATGAATTCTACTGTCTACCAAAAAATCCTGAAGGAGAATGTCCGGCCATCTGTTCGTCAACTCAAGCTGAAGCGATCTTGGGTGCTGCAGCAGGACAATGACCCAAAACACACCAGCAAATCCACCTCTGAATTGCTGAAGAAAAACAAAATGAAGACTTTGGAGTGGCCTAGTCAAAGTCCTGACCTGAATCCTATTGAGATGTTGTGGCATGACCTTAAAAAGGCGGTTCATGCTAGAAAACCCTCAAATAAAGCTGAATTACAACAATTCTGCAAAGATGAGTGGGCCAAAATTCCTCCAGAGCGCTGTAAAAGACTCGTTGCAAGTTATCGCAAACGCTTGATTGCAGTTATTGCTGCTAAGGGTGGCCCAACCAGTTATTAGGTTCAGGGGGCAATTACTTTTTCACACAGGGTCATGTAGGTTTGGATTTTTTTTCTCCCTAAATAATAAAACCCCTCATTTAAAAACTGCATTTTGTGTTTACTTGTGTTATCTTTGACTAATAGTTAAATGTGTTTGATGATCAGAAAAATTTTGTGTGACAAACATGCAAAAGAATAAGAAATCAGGAGGGGGGCAAATAGTTTTTCACACCACTGTATGCCACATGTAGGCAACATTGAGGTGCATATATGTGCATATACAGGCCATATAGGTCTCCTGTATTGCTTCTTTATATCCACATATAAGCCCTATATGTACATACAAGATATGTCTCCTATGGCAGGATCTGGTCATTTTAGCTCATATCTCACTTTGGCAACTGTCATACATGATGCCTAGCTCATATTTTCTATTATCAAGGCAATAACTAAGAACTAAAAAAAAAAAATGCAAAAAACTAATCCTAATTGCCCACATACAGTATATGAGGATATATGCACATATATGAAACCTCAGTCTCCGTGAAAATCTTTTTGAAACACATCACAAAAATTAACTGAAATGAGAAATATATCTATATAAAGCTTAAAGTGTCTACTTTTAAATGATGCAAGTCACATTGAAAACAAATATTCTTAGTTTATGTAATCCATATAAACCAAGGAGAGGCACAGAATTTCTGTCACACTTATATGCTAATGACCCGAGGCAGGACACGCCCATGCGCCAATCACACGGAAATCAGTCCGGGTAATTTACATACTAGACCACGCCCCCGGACACCGGCATGAAAAACGAACACAGAGAGACAGGTTTGAAAATACTCCGATTCAGTGAGTTTTCTGCACGTTTTGGAAGATGGCACGCACTTACACATCCGAGGAAACTCTTCAGAATGTTCTGGAAAGTTGGAGGAGTTTACATTTACCTCAGAAGAAGACTGTGTGACTCCGACGCCGAACGGGAGCATTTTGAACAGAGAATAGACCCATGCTACACTGGGTAAGTTATTAAGTCTTATATAACTCTTATTCTGGTAATATTAAACTAATATTAGTACTGTAAATATTTTCCTCACTACAGCTAGCTCTTGTCAGCTTGTGTGACACATTGGCTTTCAATGCCATTTATATAGTTTAGGTAAACTGTGCTGTCTCATGTAGCACAAACATGATATTTCCCGGTGGCTAAGCTAATGCCTTATGTAGTTTACAGATGTTTATATTCACCTTGTTTTGGATAGCTTTAGATTATGGTTGCTAATGTGTATTTGGCTCCATGTTGGTTAGCTTATAACACTGCTATCGGTAATGTTATTTAGCACAAACAAGGTAGTTCCAGGTGGCTAAAATACTGCCTTAAGTAGGACATGTCCTGTGACTGCATACAACCAGCACATGGGGAGTTGATCACTCTGATCAGCTATTACAATACTATACCACACAGCACAAAACAATGAAGTCGTACAGAAATATTTCTCTACACTGCTTGGACATTGCTCCCACCAATGCTTACCCTGCATGTATGTTTTGTACAGTTTTTTTTTTATCTTGCACTGTTTTACTCTGAATGTCCATCTTTTTTCAGTTTTTATTTTGTACTGTTCCTGTTGCAGTTTTACCCTGCATGTATCTTTATCATTAATCTGCATTTATACATAAAATCCTATTAACTATTGGGAAGATAAACATAAGAATCAGTATGAAACATGAAAAGTTTCTAAAAGTTGCCAATAAATTAATATTGTGATGTGAAATTATTTTTCAGATTGAAGTTATAAAGGGCTCTGGGGTGTTTTGCCAGGCAGAAGCGTGGAGAGCAGCCCGCCTTGCCACCTCTGCTACTGCGATGGTACGGAATCTGCTGCTGGGCACCTTCGACTTGGAGACTTGACCAAATTAAAAAGGTAGCCATTATTGGTGAGTAAATGCATAATGCATTGAGATGGGAAAACAAAACATTTAAGACTTTATAAGTTCACCACTTTAACCATAGCCTACTTGTATCAATGTTTATTAGCCATCAATGGAGACTGCATAAGGTAGGGCACACATTATTGTTACTGTAACTGCTTGGGACCTATAATACTAATTCATCACTTGCTCACTTCTTAATCCTACCTTTCCTCTTCTAAAGCCACATTATATTGCGCTGTAAGGTGTGTAGTCCTCTATTTTGTAGAACATATTGTGTTGCAAATAACCTCGTGGCACTAATTGTTGTTGTCTGAAGTTTTAATAAATAATCATAATGCTGTCAAAAATAATGTCATAAATAGATTTTCTTTATCAATTAACTTCTATTAATTAAATAAAAATTTTTATGTAAATTTTTAAAGTTTAATGGAATGGCTGTGTGAAAGATGCTGAAGCTGACGTGCCACTGGTCTTTTATATTAATGTTGTTCGGAAGCCTGTGTAATGATGTAGTTTCGACATCTATCGACTGAACAGCGTTTTTTCGACTTGTTTTTATGTTATTGTTGTTCAGCAATGGCATGGACGTGATGTTTTGGCAAGAGAAGGGTGGGATGGTGGTTGATGGTGACTGAAAGCGGTGACTGAGTAGATTGGACGTCACAGCAGCTCGTGAAAAGGCAGAGCTACTTTATGCAGGCTGTGTGCATTCTACTGTGGATTGACTGTTTTGAAACTTATATGGTAGTTACATAGCCCCTAGACCTCAGTTACCATGAAAAAAGCCATGAAATTTCTGTTTTGACCATATGGGATCTTAAACAAGGACGTCATCTTTTTTAAATTATTGTTTGTTCGGGGTGGAATTATAGACCACAATGTCAGCATGATCTTCCGTTGTTTCCTTATCACTTCTTGTGTGCTTTTGGCTGTAGCTTGCACACCAGACAGAGTTGTTGGCGATTCATCCTATTGTAAAGTCATGCAGTGTGTAATCTCCTGTCGCCAATTCATTGTGCAGTGTGAACACAGCAGCAACTAAATGCTACCACAGATAGTACAGTGTGAAAACAATGGTGATCCGATGACTTTGAAAATCATGCAGTGTGAGTTTGAGGAGAAGGTAAAAAGCAATACAAAACAAATAATGTACAGTTTATGTTGTCATTACTTTGCTCTCAAACTAAATGCAATGTAATAATAGGCATTATTTAATAATAACATTAACAGTGCAGCATGCATCGAACTCTGGGTAAAAAGCTTATAATAAAATCACCAAAATAAGTCTTCATGTTAAGAATAAATATGCAAACAGTACGGTATCTGAGCGTACGGATTGGAAATTTGTGCATACAGTTTGTTAATCCGTGGCCACGATTTGTTAAACTGAGGGAACAGTTTAAGTATTTGTGAGTGCGGGGGACAAATTGCAAAACTGTCGCCACGGATTTATTTTTTTTATTTATTTATTTATTTTTTGGTCCTACAGGTTATTTTTTATTTTTTTTTGCACATAACAGACTACATTGTTACATTAAGTATATTTGTTTTCATAGCATTGAATATGTACATTGTAGGACAACATTTGCAGATTGTGAAATAACACATACAGGTCCTTCTAAAAAAATTAGCATATTGTGATGAAGTTCATTATTTTCTGTAATGTACTGATAAACATTAGACTTTCATATATTTTAGATTCATTACACACAACTGAAGTAGTTCAAGCCTTTTATTGTTTTAATATTGATGATTGTGGCATACAGCTCATGAAAACCCAAAATCCCTATCTCAAAAAATTTGCATATCATGAAAAGGTTCTCTAAACGAGCTATTAACCTAATCATCTGAATCAACTAATTAACTCTAAACACCTGCAAAATATTCCTGAGGCTTTTAAAAACTCCCAGCCTGGTTCATTACTCAAAACCGCAATCATGGGTAAGACTGCCGACCTGACTGCTGTCCAGAAGGCCATCATTGACACCCTCAAGCAAGAGGGTAAGACACAGAAAGACATTTCTGAACGAATAGGCTGTTCGCAGAGTGCTGTATCAAGGCACCTCAGTGGGAAGTCTGTGGGAAGGAAAAAGTGTGGCAGAAAACGCTGCACAATGAGAAGAGGTGACCGGGCCCTGAGGAAGATTGTGGAGAAGGACCGATTCCAGACCTTGGGGGACCTGCGGAAGCAGTGGACTGAGTCTGGAGTAGAAACATCCAGAGCCACCGTGTACAGGCGTGTGCAGGAAATGGGCTACAGGTTGCAAATTTTGCATGTCATTCGGAAATCCAGGTGCCAGAGTCTGGAGGAAGACTGGGGAGAGGGAAATGCCAAAATGCCTGAAGTCCAGTGTCAAGTACCCACAGTCAGTGATGGTCTGGGGTGCCATGTCAGCTGCTGGTGTTGGTCCACTGTGTTTTATCAAGGGCAGGGTCAATGCAGCTAGCTATCAGGAGATTTTGGAGCACTTCATGCTTCCATCTGCTGAAAAGCTTTATGGAGATGAAGATTTCATTCTTCAGCACGACCTGGCACCTGCTCACAGTGCCAAAACCACTGGTAAATGGTTTACTGACCATGGTATTACTGTGCTCAATTGGCCTGCCAACTCTCCTGACCTGAACCCCATAGAGAATCTGTGGGATATTGTGAAGAGAAAGTTGAGAGACGCAAGACACAAGAATCTGCAAAAGGATTCCCGACCAAGTATTGAGTGCATAACTGAACATAATTATTTGAAGGTTGACTTTTTTTTGTATTAAAAACACTTCTTTTATTGGTCGGATGAAATATGCTAATATTTTGAGATAGGGATTTTGGGTTTTCATGAGCTGTATGCCACAATCATCAATATTAAAACAATAAAAGGCTTGAACTACTTCAGTTGTGTGTAATGAATCTAAAATATAGTCTAATGTTTATCAGTACACTACAGAAAATAATGAACTTCATCACAATATGCTAATTCTTTGAGAAGGACCTGTATATTAAAAAAAATCTAATGTGTGAATTGTATCTATGGAAGATTGTAGGACATTTCAAAACATATGGTGCATATCTGTACATTTGCAAAAAGTCACATTTCCAAAAATTTAGGACCCACCTTCTGTCATTCATAAACAACTAACACTCCAAGTTTTTAGAGCATTGTATAGTTCTAACCTTTTGTTTGTTTTTCATTCTTTAGATGCACTACAACAACAACAGCTGAAAGCTGAAGAAAAGGAGGCCACAGAGTTTCTTTGCTTCAACAGTTCAGAAATGGCTTCGTTATGCCCCAGAACGGCTGGGGGGAATTGCTCGTGGTGGAAAACCATAAGTTCAGACTCGTGTCTTATTATCTGTTTTGCTGAGTAAATACATTTCAACTTACGAATAATGTTTCAGTCATCTGTTGTGTTTCTGACTTGGTTGTTTCTATTTGCATTTGACTGAATTTTGCTGAGGCAGGTTGCCATTTTTATATTATGGTTTTCCAGTCTCTTCTCTTGGCAGTTAGATTCTGTTTTATGAATTCAGAATTAACAATCTCTTCTAATAGTTTTCTTCTAAAAAGTCATTTTGTCATCCAGTTTATAATAATTTGTATGTAAGTTGTAGTGTGTTTTATTATATAGTTGTTTTATTGTAATTGTGATGTTACTTCCTGCTTAAATGGGTATGGAGCATAAATAAATAAATATGTTTACATGTAAACTGAAGGATGTTGAGTTACTGACTTTTTGTTTAAAAAAAAAAAAAGCTTTTCAGCCCTACATGGTCTCTGATTTAAAGAAATAAATCAAAACGGACATGATTTACTGTCATAGAATCTTGTTGTTCATAAAGCAAGACTAAACTATAATTGCTTCAATGTTGATTCAATGTAAAATAAGTGATTGAATTTAAGTTGAACAAACATTGATTTTATGCCCATCTTGATCTATTTTTCATCATTGAAATAACATTATTTCAAGGTGCAAACCTCTGATGAAAAATCAACATTTAACATTGAAATTTCAACATTGATTCAATGACAAGTTGGTTGATGCTTTAATGTTGATTCAACGATGATTCAATGTTGTTCTGCTATCTGGGATAACACCATTGATCATGAGTTTCAGCTCAAACTAATTCTATCCTTGTAACAGAAAATGTAGATGCAGATTTCAAATGTGTATTTATATAATAGATCGATCGATAGATAGATAGATAGATAGATAGATGTGTGTAGGCTCTACGCAGGGGCAAGAGAGGGCAGCGCACCCTCAAATAAATAAATGTCTGCACATGTTAATATATTCCTAAAATTTATATATTACAAGTTGATAAACTGATCTGCGGTAGCCGAAAAATCCGCTGAAAAAAGGACACGCTGCAGCGCACGCGCACACATACACACACACACACACACCTCCCTTGAGCCGTCCGTCTGTCGGATTTCAGCGGTCACGGGGTGGAAAGACTTTGAAGCAGTTTATATATGAATCTAAGCTTGAACTTATCAGCATTGTAAATATATAATACTTTTCAAATAAAATCGCTATTACTTTGACCCTGAAGTTTTGTTTAGCACACACAAAAAACAGAAAAGTCATTTCTGGTAAATCAACGGAATGTGTAGTTTATTTACAGTAATTCATTAAAAAATGAATATACATTGATTGTACAGTACACGGTAAACACGGGAAAGATTACAAAATGAAAAAACAGTGTCTACTTTATAAACAGCTTAGTATGTGCGTCGAGATGCTGAAATCCCTTGCATATTTTTGCTTCCAAGTGGAGAGATATTTGACCGAGAGTCTAGAACAAAAGATCTATAGGTGTGATCACAACCCCCTCCGACCGACCGTGCCATCAATCACTGACCACCTCAGAAGTTCCCTCCAATGTATGGCTGCAATACTTGTTTTGCAAGTATTTTTAACACCATTCAAAGGCTTACAAGTTCCATTCAACATATAATGATGTCTGCACATGTTAATATATTCCTAAAATTTATATATTACAAGTTGATAAACTGATCTGCGGTAGCGGAAAAATCCGCTGAAAAAAGGACTGGCTGCAGCGCGCGCGCACACACACAGACACACACACACAGACACACCTCCCTTGAGCCCTCTGTAAATATCCAAGCACTGAGGCACGCAAACCCCCTGACCACAATAAGGTGGCAATCCCTCAGGGGGGAAGATGAAAAATACAAATTAAATAAATAAAACAAAATAAAATATCCTTAATCCAGATTTTATCAATCAACGACATAATATTGATCTTAGCTGGATGGTCTAATTCTCAAAACCGTTTAACCTAAAGAAAAACTTAACACAACTAGAATATTTACATAACTGAAAGGTTGTCTTATGAATAATAAAAAAAACTCATAACTCAAAAAGATCATATTATGTTTTTATATATTTTTTGGATTTTTTTTTATAGTAACTGAACAGCTCTCTTCTCTCCAATCCACTCCTAAACCACAGTCTCCTATTTCTCTGTGCGTGCGCTGCAGCCTGTGAATGAGTACACGCAGCGGAGGTTTTACATATTTAAAACGTAAAAAGGTGTCTCCATCATAAATAGACATGAATTAACTATATGTGTGTGTGTGCAGGGCCGTGCAGAGACGTTTAAAGGGGCGGGTGCTCAAAGTTAAAAAAGATAGAACATGCTGAATAACAACAACTCGCATTCATAACGAATATGGAATTGCATCATACTGTATGACTGTCATCAGGTCGGGACAATGCAAAGCAAACGTAGCCTATGTTTTACCTGATGGCGTACAATGTTGCTGTTGATTATAGAAAAATTATTACTAATAATATAATACACGATTTCCTCCAGGTACTCCGGTTTCCTCCCACAGTCCAAAGATATGCAGGTTAGGCTAATTGGCGTTCCTAAATTGCCCGTAGTGTGTGATTGGGTGTGTGAGTTGTGTATGTGTGTGTGCCCTGCGATGGATTGGCACCCTGTCCAGGGTGTACCCCGCCTAGTGCCCGAAGTCTCCTGGGATAGGCTCCAGGTCCCCCGCGACCCTGAACACAGGATTAAGCGGTATAGAAAATGAATGAATGAATGAATATAATACACATAAAACACACAAACATGCACAAGCAGTGTTTAAATGTTTAAACTGTAGAGATACAATAATTTTACTGCTGGAAAATCAGAATTTTATCTAATTAGAAAATTAAACCTAATATTATCTGTTACTTAATATATTTTCTTTAAAAACAGTGTTTTTTTTATATCATAATTTTTTATAATCCATATTAGATGGCTTTTAGTGAAATAAAACTGTAACTTACTTTAAAACTAAACATGTTCCCTAAACCGGAGGTCTGGACACAGAGCTACAGTACAGACCCCCCCTGTAACCCCCTTACCCAGTTAGCTAGCAGTTAATGACCACCACTACTTGTGCAGTTCATAAAAGGACAGGTAATGTTTGTCGCCCTGTTGCACAAACAGCATGCTCATTTATTTAAATTCATTTGTTGTTATAGACTATAGTGTGCGCTGTACACCTTATTTACTGTTTTGCTACAGTCTCCACCTTCCAGTTAATTTGCCTGCTTCTCCTCCAGCTCCGCACCACCCAACCTGCAGAAAATGCGCGTGCACTTTGCGTGCTCGTACCCGGCTCGTAACGAGCGCGCTCTGCCCTCAAGGGCAAGCATTGGTTAATGGCAGGCATGTGACTGATGCAAGCCAGATCCTTTTATTTAGCAAAATTGAGATTAATAGTTACATTTTATTGTTGAGGGGCAAAGACAGGGCTCCATATGCACATACACAGAAAAAAGGGCACTTGAGGCCAGGGGCGTAAATCCGGGGGGGTGGGGGGTGTCCACGGGTTGTCCCAACCCCCCCCCCCCACCCCCTACCAAAAAAAACAAAAACAAAAAAAAACGCATTCTCTATTGTGAAAAATATATGTATGTATACCTAAGATAATTGTGTAAGTAGAAAAAAAACCCCGCAAAAAATTCATTTAGAAACAGTTGGGTTCCCCCTCCGCTTCCTCACAGTGGTTTGGCCCACTGCCAGCTTTCCCAGTTCAAGTCGGGTATTTTATTCACTGTAAATAAAGCGATTCTCTTTAATATAGTTGATGCAGACTCATTCATAAATTAGTTGCGGCAAAAATGCTGATTACCGACGTAATTTTCCATGAATCTGCTATATTAGCGATTAAATTATTACTTATCTAGTTAACGTTATCTTGTTTTACAATGGCTTGTTGCATAGTGCACTGCAACTAACACGACAAACGCCGTTTCCCATGCAGTGTTTTATTTGTGACGACTTGGCATAATGTTAACTTAACATTAACGGCCACAATTAGCATATTGTTTAGCTGTACATTTACTAAATGACCACTGTGCCTAGTCCGAATTGTATATTTTTGTATAATCAATATCCATTCTGTTCTAAGTGTCTTAATTAATTTTAAATACAATTTTAAACCTTTTTTTTATTCCTTGTTTTTATTGTTGTGATTATTTTTTGATAGTTTTACTTTCTTTATGTAAAGCAATTTGAATGACCATTGTGTATGAAATAAATAAACTTGCCTTGCAGTGTCCTAGATAAATGGACATAAGATAATTTTTCAGTGACTTAAACGCCAAGTAAGTACAAGTTCACATATGAAGGCAATTTGGCTTTAAGAATGGGTGCTTATGAAAATACTAATGTCACAATATCAATCACAGGCAAAGGAGACAGAAATGATTGAGGGACAGGTAGACCAGGGTCAATCAGATGTACAGTGTCGGGTAAGTGTGGTGCTTTTATTGAAAAATGGGATAATGACAGATTTTAAAATATTTTTGGGGGGTGAACAATTTCTTTAATGTTTTTTGAGTTGTGGCTGTTTAGTAGAAAGTAATAGGCTCACCAATTTACAGTATGATCTTTCAATTTAGCAAGTGTAATGTAAACAAGTTAGTTATTATGAGTATGGAAAACATCTTTTCCTGCATTTTTTTCTGCTTCGGGAGTCAGTCTGTTCTGAGACAGTGAGAGTAGAGGAAGGGGCAGATTCAGAACCAGGAGGGAGCCGGAGACAGCAGAACAAAGAGATGATATTGCCAGCACCAGCACAGGGAGCACAGTTTTTAGTTTAGATCTCATGTTTACATTTTATTGTATGTTGATGGCTTGACTGTAAACAACATAAACAATGCAATAAATAGTTTTGAAGAAAAATCTGCTTTGTCATTGAACCTGAGAAAAACTTTGAAAATAACCATAATGGTGCAGTCTCCGTGCTACAATAATAATGAAAGAAGCAAAGTTTTTCACTGTGGGGACATATCTTTATAAGTACAATTTGACTGTATTATATGTGTCCCTCAAAAATTGCTCATGAGAAATTTTATATTTATTGTCCCCCCCTACTGTTAAATGAAATTTACGCCCATGAGGCATCCTGGAGGAAAGGGGCGGCCGCCGCCCTCCCCCCTCTGCACGTGCCTGTATGTGTGTGTGTGTGTGTCTTTACAGTATATACAATGTGAAAGCGCGCTCAGTTACAGCTCAGTCCCTCTTCTCACCTTTGATAGGTGAGAAATTATCAAACCGGTTTCGGATGGGGGAATTGGCACAATTCAGGGGTTTAAAACTATTTAACAAGACCGAGACGTCTCTGCCTAAAATGTATTTCTCCAGCAAAGCATAGAATAAATAGAAATAAAATGCTTAATATTAATAATATTGATCTTAGCTGGATGGTCTAATTCTCAAAACCGTTTAAGAAAGACTTAACACACTATAACTAGAATATTTATAAAACTGAAAGGTTGTCTTATGAATAATAAAAAACAACAACTCATAACTCAAAAAGATCATATGTTTTTATATATTTTTTTAGATCATAAATAGACATGAATTAACTATATATATATATATATATATGTATATATATATATATATATATATATATATATATATATATATATATATATATATACTGTATATATATATTGGACACAAACAGCAAAAAACATGATGAAAAGCAATAAAGTGCTTAGGGCTTTTCATATTTTTTGCTGTTTGTGTCCAGCATTGAATAACTATTTCATCCATTATTTGACCACGGCTGGGAATAAGAGCTGGAATGTGATTGTGAATTTATATATATATATATATATATATATATATATATATATATATATATATAGAGAGAGAGAGAGAGAGAGAGAGAGAGAGAGAGAGGTGTTTTGCTGGCGAAAAACATTTTAGGCAGAGACGTCTACTCGGCCTTGTTAATTGTTTTTAAAACCCCCAATTCTACGAATTCCCCCATCAGCGAAATCATGAATGAAACGTGAGAAGAGGCATTACAGTGGGAGTTCTGTGGGTCTCCAAACTCAGGCGGCTACGTGTCAGCCGATAACTGCTCCTTTGATCTGCTGGTTACAGCGAGGCGCCGATTGCTGATGAGTAGCCTGTACAAGCCAAGCTCTTCCCCAAAAAATTATGTGAATGTCTGCAACAATCACTAACCATTAAAATTTTTTTTTTGTAATTAAACACGAATATATAAATTATATTTTCTTTACACATAATATTTTCATTATATATACACGGGCATTGCTAGGCCATTTTTAGGGGGGCTTTAGCCCATCGTCCCCTTTATATTTATTTAAAGTATTTTTCATATTTTTTATGTCTGCCAGTTTCCAACAAAAAGCAGCAGTATAAGAATTAACAGATAAATATTTAATATTATTGGCACCCACACAGTTTATTCCATTGTCCAGCCTCATAGGTGTGTTGTTTCTATTGCTAATCAATGTAAGTTTAAAGTTATATGCTGTTTTCTGGTTACATTTTTCTGATTGTACCTGTACATAGAAAAAAGTTTATACGGTAAACACACACATATTAATTAAATTCTTAAATCATCGTGTTCACCCATACACTGAAAAAAAGAACTTGTAAGATTCACTTGATAAAATCCTCTTAACATCTATTTGCACACATAGATTTTAAGTAAATTTTATTGCTCCAATATTAAGTAAAACTCATTCGTAATTGTCAGGTAAAATCTACTTAATTAAATTAACAATCAAAGAAATCAAGTAAAAGTTACATAATTATATTTAATGCACAAATTAGATTTATTTAAAATAACCAAGTAAAGGTAATTCATTCCCAGATAGCACACACACTTCGCAGAGATAATGCTCCCTAATGCATGTTACAATGACCAAATATGATAAATAAATAAACCACACTCTCAGCTAATAATAAAACACAGATTTGTTTATTTTTTTTATAAATAATACATTTAATAACAAGCAAACATTTGATTAATTTATACAAAAACGAGAAAACGAGATAACAGTAACTTACAAATGAGGTCTCAATTTGAAAAGATGTACAAAACATAAAACACCACAAATAAGTATTAATCATAGAAACAAAATTAAACACCAACAGAAACGTTTTGTACGTTATGATTTTTAAATATGACCGTTAGATACAGTACGTTGGTCAGGAAACTCCTGAAGTCAGATGCAGACACACTTTCAGTCACAAACTGCTGTGAAAAAATACAGAGATAGATATTCAATTAAAATTCATGATACTTAATTTAGCAAATGAACAATATTTATACTTTGTTCATCTCGCTTCACAACTCATGAGAACAGACCGAAACCAGAACCGAACCGGAGATTAAGGAAAAAGTGAGAAGCAAGAATCATGTGTGGAAAGATTAAGCATGCAAGGTCACAGGATGACTCTACTTCTTCTTCTTGTCTGCAATGCGATTTAGACAAATTAGAGCTGCTGTCAATACTGTATGAACATATGTACAGGTTCTTTACAGTTGAAATTTAACTTGTAACTTAGTAATAAAATTCGGATTCAGAAAAAAACGTTTATTGCTAGTGCTCTTTTACCATTTAATGCTTTAACACACACGACTCAGTTTGTTCAGAAATGGCATCTCACTGGCGAGCCTTTGTCTGAACACGCCGTTTTCACGAAGGGTAGGGGTAAGAAACACATCTCGGTTTATTAATCCGTGCGCTCGGTTCGTTATTATTTTATTTATTTATGTATTTACCACAGGACCCCTGGGGGGCTCCGTAGGTTCAGGTTTTTACACGAAAACGGTGTTTTGTGAATATCCACACTATTAAAAACTGAAATATTGCTAATTGTACGTCCTGAGATTAAGATGAACATTAATTGGGAGTCATGAAAGCGAGAATCACATCCAAAACAGAAAGGTAAACTTACCTCGAACACGACAAACTCCAGCTCCAGCCACGCCGTGTAGTCCCTCCGTGATGATTCCCAACCGACTGATCCACAGCGCGGGCACAGCGTCTCCAAACACGCATGCGCGGTTTAATTTGGACACATTTTCGGCTTCAGTAGACACACAATACTTCAGACTGAAACACGACTGCCCCCTACAGGTAATGAAGGGCATGTTCACAGCTTCCCGCACGCAGCCGTGCAAAGCCGCGGCAAGTCACGGGATCCCTTTTTTCGAAACGTGCGTTTTTAATGGCGACATCTGTAGAAGTTGTGCGTCATTGGCCCCTACCCAAGACTCTCAAGCAGCTTCAACGGTTTCTCGGGTTTGCGAATTTTTATCGTCGCTTTATCCGGGACTACAGTACGGTTGCAGCACCCCTAACCGCTCTGACCCGTCCATCAGCTCATCCATTCAGCCTCAACCCAGCAGCCGTCAGCGACTTCCATTAACTATGTCACCGCTTCACGCTCCATCCAGACGCAAGTAAACCATTCGTTGTGGAGGTGGATGCCTCAGATGTGGGCGCTGGGGCTGTTCTCTCCCAACGAGGTCCAGATCAGAAACTACACCCCTGTAGTTTCTTCTCCAAAAAGTTTGACACCACTCAGCAGCGATACGGGGTAGGGGACCGCGAGCTGCTGGCCATGAAGTGGGCTTTGGAGGAATGGCGTCACTGGCTCCAGGGCGCCAGGGAGCCATTCATCATCTGGACCGACCACTAAATCTTATCAGCATCCGCAACATAAAACAGCTCAATCCGAGACAGGTGCGGTGGGCCCTGTTCTTCGAACATTATAACTTCCATCTGTCCTACCGCCCGGGGTCCAAAAACACCAAGGCGCCCGCCAGCATGAGGAAGACGTCACCCAGGAGGAACTTGCGCCTGTTCTCCCACCCACGAAGATCATCGCACCTCTCCGTTGGGATTTGGAAACAAGGGTCCGCCAGGCACAGGCTATGGAGAACGAACCAGCAGGTGTGACGCCTGGACGTCTCTATGTACCACCCACCATGAGGAGCGAGATCATGCAGTGGGGCCATGCCTCGCCCATCGCTGGACACCCAGGCAGTTCATCAGGTGCGCCTTCTGGTGGCCCTCGATGGCCAGGGACATCCACGAGTTCGTCCAGGCTTGCCCAGTGTGTGCCAGGGCGAAGACCATAAACCAACCAGCTTCGGGGGAACTCCATCCACTTCCCATCCCTTGCTGGCCCTGGTCGCACATTGCCGTCGACTTCATCACGGGCCTGCCGGATTCGGAGGGAAAGACCACCATCATGACCATCGTCGACCGTTTCTCCAAAGCCGTGCACTTGGTGGCCCTTGCCGGACTCCCGTCAGCCAAAAACACTGTGGAACTGATATTAGAACACGTAGTCCGCCTGCATGGGTTCCCTAAAGACATCATCTCGGACAGAGGGCCCCAGTTCACTGCCCGGTTCTGGAAGGCCTTCTGCCGTCTGATCCATTCCACCTGTAGTCTCTCATCTGGATACCACCCTCAGACTAATGGTCAGACGGAGCGGGCCAACCAACAACTGGAGCGCTACCTGAGATGTTTCAGCGCCGATCGCCAGCGCTCCTGGGCTCGCTACCTCTTATGGGCTGAGTTATCACATAACCTCCACGTCACCTCAGCCACCAATCTCAGTCCATTCGAGGTATGCCACGGTTTCCAACCTCCGATGTTTGAACATCAAGAACCGGAGGTTGACGTACCGTCCGCCCAACAGTTGGTCCGCAGGTGCCGACGGCTCTGGAACCAAGCCAACCAAGGCATTCCCCGAGCCAACACCCGTTACACCACCCAACATCTCCGTCGGCACCCTCCGGGACGGTTGTATAACATAGGTGACAAGGTGTGGCTTTCATCTAAAATCCTCCACCTCCACACAGAATCCAAGTTGTCACCCAGGTTCATCAGTCCCTATCGCATTCACCTCCGGATCAACCATGTCACCTACCGGCTCCAGCTGCCTGCGGCGCTCCGAATTCACCCGGTATTCCACACCTCACAGCTCAAACCCTTCACCACCTCTCCAACTCCAATTTCGCCCATGTCGGATCAGCTCGTATCGCTTCCAATTCGTGAGTACTCACTATCTTGGGTTATCTTTCTGCCTAGAGTGTGTGTTTATAGGACGCGGGTTAAATTTGTGTTTTTCCCTTGCTCCGTTGTTGTGAGAGTCCTAAGATTAAATCGTGTGGTTATCCTGCCTTCTCGCTTGCTTCCGCATTTGGATTTACCATCCACGCTACAAGGGCTAACCGCTAAAGCTAAGTCTTCTGGTCTACTCCGGGTTAGTTCACTGACACCTGGCAACTATACAAGAAGACTCTGGGCAAATAGAACCTTGCAAATAGACCCGAGGCGGGAACAGAACTTTCGACCCTTGAGGTTCAAGGCCACAGTGCCAACCCCTATGCAACTATGGCAACCTGCTGTGTTTTAGAAGGAATCCACTCATCTCCCTCTTGTTTGCAAAGGAGACCGTCAGCATTTTGGACAATGAAGTTCTCATATTTTACTATTTCTTTAACAAGTTAACACAGGTTTCAGAGGTCCTGAAAAGTGTGAGAGGTAATGAGCACATCACCCCTATCCTATCTTCACTCCATTGGCTCCCCGTGAAATTTCGCATTGATTTTAAAATACTACTCTTGAACTATAAAGCATTAAATGGTCTCGCGCCGCCGTATCTGAGCGAACTGCTAGTGTCTTACGATCCGACCACGCCTACTTCAATCAACGGATGCAGGCTGCTTGTCAGTACCGCGTATTATGAAAACTACAGCTGGGGGCAGAGCTTTTTCTTACAAAGCCCCAAAATTATGGAATAGTCTTCCAAATAGTGTTCGGGACTCAGACACAGTCTCAGTGTTTAAGTCTAGGCTAAAAACCTATTTATTTAGCCAAGCATTTTTATAAATAGATTTGTCTTAGGTAAAGGAGCAGATCTGGGGGACTCATGGACGTAGAGTATTATGGTGAACTGGTATGTTTAGATGCTGTCTTCCTCACTCTCATTTGATCACTCAGGTTTGTTGACGGTGAGGTGATTGTTTGCTTTACATCTCAGGGAGCCCTCATGTTTGTGTTTCCTTCTGGTTCTCCCTTTTAGTTATGCTGTCATAGTTAGTCCTGCCGGAGTCCCTGCTTGCACTCTACAGTAAATATACATTCACATTATACATTATGTGACTGTGACCATACCTAATTGCCATCTCTCCCCTTTTTCTCTTCCTCCCCCTCTTTCGCTTCCCTCTCTCCCCCTGTCTCCCCCTTTCACTCTTTCTCTCTCTCTGTCGAGCTACACATGTCATTCCTGAGCTGCCAGTGATCCAGACTCCCTCTGCCCTCCGGACCTGTCTGATCCATCCTGGTGCCCCGTTTCTCGTCGCATGGATGCCCCGTGTGTCTCTCTCGGAAGCGTCTGGTGTCTGGGGATGATTCTATCTACTTAGAAGTAGGGTTGGGTATCGTTTGGGTTTTTTTTCGATACCGGTGCCAAATCGATACTTTGAAAACGGTACCAGTGCCAAAACGGTGCCTGAACCAATACTTTTAAGCCACAAAATTATGGTGGATGACTCAAGAATGAATTTTTATTGAACAAAAATTTTTATGCTTAAAATTGAACAATATATTAAAAGTTTAAAGTATATATGAATATGTAAGCTTCAAATTTTAGCAATTCTTTTGCAGAAATTTCACCATATTTTTCACCTTTCCTGACTTATTGCCCTGCACAGGACATGCATAGCCTTCTTTGCAATGGTAAATGGGGTCACTGTTGTAGTACTACTAGTACTAGCTGGAAAGCCATAATTATAAACAGAATCCATGTTACATTAGCATTTTACAAATCGTTTGACTATTTGTTAGCATGAATGCAAGATTTGCATTTTGCTATTAATATTACCAGTGGTGTCAAAAGTATTCACATTCATTACTTGAGTAGAAGTATAGATACTAGGGTTCAAAAATACTTCTTTAGAAGTTGAAGTATCAACCCAAGCTTTTTACTTAAGTAAAAGTTTAAAAGTACTGGTTTCAAAACTACTTAAAGTATAAAAGTAAAAGTACCGTGAGGGGCGACAAAAGCATTAAGATCTCGCTTTCTGATCATGCGACGGGGTGTGTGTGTGTGCGTTGTGCGCGTTCTTAGCATGCGACCAGGGGGTTGGGATCGGGCGTTGTGCGCGTTCTTATCATGTGACCGGGGGGTTGCGCGTTCTGATCATAAAAATAGAGTAATGAGGCTATTTTTAAAATGTAAGGAGTAGAAAGTACAGATAATTGCTTAAAAATTTAAGGAGTAGAAGTAAAAAGTCGGCTGAAAAATAATTACTCCAGTAAAGTATAGATACCCAAAATTTCTACTTAAGTAAGGTAACGAAGTATTTGTACTTCGTTACTTGACACCTCTGAATATTACATTATCCTACTACTAACCTGCGGAAAGACTGCTGTCGTCATCATAACCGGCGACTCCTTTTTGCTACAGTTGGTATGACTGGGACTGGGGTCGTCCACACTGATAGTGCCAGCTGTTGTCCACAAGCTGTCAAACATGGTGCCTCCGTCTGCTTTTAACTTTATTCCGTGTATTTATTCTGCTTTTAACTTTATTCCGTGTATTTATTCTGCTTTTAACTTTATTCCGTCTGCCCTCAAATGTTCCATTAGATATGACGTGTTTCCCTCTTTACACGCAACTGCTGTGAAACATTTGCTGCACGTCGCGGTGCCGGAATCCTTTCTTGTGAAATACAGCCACACTTTCGACTGTTTAGTTTTAGGCATTTTAACGAAAGTTTAATTTATCGAGCTAAGATAGCGGTTGACCGCCTGCTACCGTCAGAGCGAGTGTAACGTTAGTTGCTGCATTCACGTGCATCTCGGATGGTCTCTCATTTCCGGATGATTTGTGCTTTTAATTTTTTTTATTTAATCTAATAAACTATTAATCTACAAAAATATATGAATCTAGAGAACAAATATTTCAATCTACAGTTCAGGCATTTAAGTGGCACCGAAATGAGGCACCGAAATTCGCGTTCTGTTTTGGTCCGGTACATACCGGTTCTATAGGTACCCAACCCTACTTAGAAGATGGTTCTGGCCTCGACTGGTGTTGTCAGCTGTTTCTCTGAGGACTTGACAATTCGATAGTTCAGGACTGGAACTTTCTACAAGTCTATCTGAGTCTCCAATAACTACCTGGACTCCATTTTAACATCAATTAAGATCAACTAGTATAGCTGAACTGCCTGCCACCTAACACAATGTATAAATGCAGATCATTTCCTGCTATCTGTTTCACCCAGATGAGGATGGGTTCCCTGTTGAGTCTGGTTCCTCTCAAGGTTTCTTCCTATTACCATCTCAGGGAGTTTCTCCTTGCCACTGTCGCCCTCGGCTTGCTCACCAGGGACTATCTGACCATTTTGATTCATACACATTCACATTCCATACAAACTCAAATAATTCTTTTGATTGTGTAAAGCTGTTTTGAGACAATGACAATTGTTAAAAGCGCTATACAAATAAATTGAATTGAATAATGCCCTAGCTAAAATACTTCTTAGATAACACATTTTTAAATTAAATAAAAAAAAATTCCCCCTGTTTTACACCTCTTCTGAACGTGACTTCAGTGTATTTGTACAGTAATTGAGTTACTGCTGACCTACGCCCCTCCAGTGAACAGACAATTTGAGCAACAAGGGGCTATTCACAAATTCCCTGGTGCAATCATGACCTTGCGGTACTATCTGTGGAGAGTTTCATGTTCTCCCACACAAGTTTCTTATGGGTTTGATTTACTGTTCTAAAACTGTAGATGCAGACTGGCTACACTAGATAGGTTTGAATGTATACCCACACGGAAATAACCTATATAAACATACATGTTTCAATATAGGTTTTGATATAGGTTTTTAATATATGTGACATATATAAAATTGGCCGTTTTCCTATATTATATGTACATATATGTGCATATGTGCGTGCATATACAGTATGTACCTATATAGGTACATGTATGCACGTATATATGTACGCATATATGTCCACATTACTAAAATCTAGGTAAACATAGGTGCATACATGCACACATATAAACATGCATACGTACATATATGCATGTTTATATGTGTGCATATATGCACCTATATGTTTACCTAGATATTAGTAAAATTACAAAAATCCATATGCTAGACACCAAAGAAAAGCCCAAAATGTAGAAATTTAATTTTTTAAGAACAATCACATTCAATTCAATTCAATTTTATTTATATAGCGCTTTTAACAATGGTCATTGTCTCAAAGCAGCTTCACAAAAATTAAAGAAATTTAACAAAAAAAAATAAAATAAACCCACTAAGCACGGGGAGAACATGCAAACTCCATGCACACAGAGACAGGAATCGAGCCTGGCCGGGAAACGAACCCGGACCCTGGAGGGGTCTAGTGCTAACCACTACACCATAAATACCATTAATTTGGAGTTAATGTGGCGAGCGGTAGGGGGGGCGCTGGCTCGCTTGAGCTCCGCTGCTCCACTACGGTTAACAAATGTAGCCAATTACGCTACCTTGGGAATTGCACCCAAGGAAATAAAAGAAAACCCTAATTATTAAATTAACTGAGGTACCCAGGTACGTTCACTGAAGATGCAAGAGGCGTGGATTTCGTACATAAATGTTTATTCTCACAAAAATACACAATGTCACAGTTCAACAATTAGGTATAACAATAATAATTTTAATTTGACATCAGGAATATTCAATGCTAAGAATTATAAAAATTTTAAATATACCATTATTTTAGAGCTGGAGCTAACCAGTGGGTGGCAGACTATGAAAGACAGGGAGGGGATGAATATCCCAGCCAGAGTCACCCCAGACACACGTGAATCACATCCACGCACTATTCACTGTGACAATCGGCACAGAAGTGACCAAAACGCACACGAAAAAGGAAACCAATCCCAACACGTCACAGTGCCACCACCTTCAGCTCACAGCTCTACAAAAGAGAGACATATTGTAGCGTTTTTCGACACTAGCAGGGATCTTGGAGAACGAGTGAGCTTACTTGCTCCCCAATGCAAATGGCTGGGGAGTAGTTTATTAAACTCAGCATAAGCGCACACACACACACACACACACACACACACACACACACCCTATTTGGAAGACTATTCCATAACTTTGGGGCTTTGTAAGAAAAAGCTCTGCCCCCTGCTGTAGTTTTCATAACACGCGGTACTGACAAGCAGCCTGCATCCTTTGATCGCAGTAGGCGTGGCGGATCGTAAGACACTAGCAGTTCGCTTAGATACTGCGGCGCGAGACCATTTAATGCTTTATATGTCAAGAGTAGTATTTTAAAATCAATGAGAAATTTCACACGGAGCCAATGCAGTGAAGATAAGATAGGGGTGATGTGCTCGTATCCTCTAGGTCTAGTGAGGACTCTCGCTGCTGCATTCTGGACTAGCTGAAGCTTGTTTATGCACCTAGCTGAACAACCAGACAGTAAGGCATTACAATAGTCCAACCTGGAGGTGATAAAAGCATGAACTAGTTTTTCTGCATCGTTTAGCGACAATGTATTCCTTAACTTGGTAATATTTCTGAGGTGAAAGAATGCTATCTTGGTAATATTATCTACATGAGCTTCAAAGGAAAGACTAGAATCTATAATCACACCAAGGTCTCTTACTGTTGAACTAGATAGGACAAAAAGGCCATCTAAAGTGTTTTGCTGCATTTAATAAACATAACCTGAATCACCCGAATAAGGAATATTTATTTGCAAAGGACAAAACATTACCGGTGTCAATTTCTGTAAAGACAAGCGCGTGACTCACCTTAGAAGAAGTCCTTGGAAATGTAGTTCCCGGAACCGTCTGTTCTCGATGCAGGAAAGAAACTCACACTCTGCGCACCGTACTGGGGGTACTGGCCTCAGAATGGGAGGCGGTCCTTTTATTATTTTATAATGCCAAATATTACAACTTAAGCAAATAAAACGAGGTAGATTTATTGTGAATACAAATAGCAAATACTAAGCAAAAAGTTCAATGGAAAATAAAAGAATACAAAGTCTTGTGAACTCAAATTAACAATGTATGCTAACACTGCCCCAAGAACCAAAGAAGAACCCAACAAAAGTCTAACAGAACGCTCTTATACTTTTGTCCTGTGACTCATGTCATAGCAGTCTTATGCTTCTTAACCAATTAGCAGGCCTTGACCTTATAAGGAAAACGCTGGCAAACAAAAACTAAGCCTATACTACTGCCTACTGCTGTAACACACTTTGCAAAACATGTTTACCTTAGGGCTGGCTTCCTGCCGAACGAGAACATAATGTCCTGTTCTCTCAGACGTGACGCTATACTGCTCCTCTTCCGGTGTGAAGGATATTTCTGTTAACCGTCGCCCTGCAGGTGTTGTTCCCTTCTCTGGGTGCATGCGCTGCAACCGTGACCTGCTGAGAAGCCTCTGCATCTGTGTCCCGGGGGGGCCTCTGCGTGTCCTCTTGAGTCTTCCTTGAGCTTTAACCGCTGAAACACATTTAACTTCATGCAATACATCTCCTAACGTTAACTGGGACATATTCAATTCAATTCAATTCAATTGTATTTATATAGCGCTTTTAACAATGGTCATTGTCTCAAAGCAGCTTCACAAAAATTTAAGAAATTTAACAAAAAAAACTAACAACAAAAAAAATAATAATAATAAAAAAAAAAAAAACAATAATAAAAAAAATAATAATAATAATAAATATATATATAAAATAAAAATAATAATAATTATAGAAAAGAAAATAATTGGAAGTGTGGATGTGTGAGAAAAATGTGCAGATAATAATAATAATGAGACAAATGAATGAAATTTCTCTGATGAGCAAGCCAAGGGTGACGGCGACGGTGGCAAGGAAAAACTCCCTCAGATGGCATTAGGAAGAAACCTTGAGAGGAACCAGACTCAACAGGGAACCCATCCTCATTTGGGCGATAACAGATAGAAATGATATAGCATCTTGTGTGTTGTGCAGGTGAAAATTCAATATGACAGAAATTATTTAAATTGACATGAAGACCAGTTCAGCATAGGGACGAGTCAGTAGGTGCAGAGGGCAGATGAGGTCTGGATCACTGGAAGCACAGGAGCAGCATGTGTAGCTCCAACCATCATAAAGCTGAATCCAGCTGGAGCTGGTCCTTCTCTGGATGCCTCAGGAACCTCGCAGGGTCGGCCTTTGTCTACTGAAGCTGGCAAAATCTCCCGATGCATCGGGATGGGTAGAGAAATACAGAACAGATGGGGAGAATTAGCGTAGTTGCCATTCGGGATAGGTGTACTGGAGTATGAGATTATGGGATGAGTTATGTGTATGCCAGATTAAAAAGATGCGTCTTGAGTCTACTTTTGAACTGAGAAACCGTGTCTGCTCCCCGAACACTGTCTGGAAGGCTATTCCAAAGCGTTGGAGCTAAATATGAAAATGCCCTACCCCCTTTTGTAGATTTTGAAATTCTGGGAACTACCAGAAGTACGGAGCTTTGTGATCTTAAGGCGCGTGGTGGATTGTAGCGTATCAGAAGACTGGTTAGGTATGTGGGAGCTAAACCATTTAAGGCCTTGTATGTAAGTAATACTATTTTGTAATTTATTCTAAACTGAACAGGTAGCCAGTGCAGGGATGATAATATTGGGGTTATATGATCATATTTTCTGGATCTAGTGAGAACCCTGGCAGCTGCATTTTGGATTAACTGAAGCTTGTTTATTGAGGATGCAGGACAACCACCTAGTAATGCATTACAATAGTCCAGTCTGGAGGTCATGAATGCATGAACTAGTTTTTCTGCATCAGATACGGATAAGATGTTCCTAAGTTTAGCAATATTTCGAAGATGGAAAAAGGCTGTTTTTGTGATATTTGAAATGTGATTTTCAAAAGACAAGTTATTTGAGCTGATACTACTTTTTCTAGTATTTTTGATATAAACGGAAGGTTTGAAATCGGTCTGTAATTTATTTCATTCGCGTCCAAATTAGATTTTTTAAGAAGCGGCTTAATAACTGCTAACTTGAAAGGTTTAGGGACGTGACCTAGATGTAATGAAGAATTAATAATGTTTAGAAGTGGCTCTCCAACCGTAAGCATCACTTCTTTTAAAAATCTGGTTGGGATTGGGTCTAACAGGCACGTTGTTGATTTAGCCGAGGTGATAAGTTTATACAGCTCTTCCTGTCCTATACCTGTAAAGCAGTGAAAATCTAAATGTGAAGCTATAGGCTGAACTGGATCGTGAGATACTATTAGAGGTTGAACCTCCATTATTTTCTTCCTGATATTATTGATTTTTTCATTAAAGAAGTCCATAAAGTCTTCACTTCTAAACTGTGATGGGATACTCTCTGCGGGCATCTTAGGTTTTGTTAGGCGAGCCACTGTACTAAATAAGAACCTGGGATTGTTTTGGTTTCTTGCTATCAGTTGGCTAAGATGCTCAGTCCTAGCAGTTTTTAGAGCCTGTCTATAGCTGCACATACTGTGTTTATACGCAATTCGAAAAACTTTTTTTCGAAGAACATTTTCGCTCGAGGTTACGGGTTGCTCTCTTTAGGGCGCGAGTATGACTGTTGTACCACGGTGCAAGTGTTTTATCTCTGGCTTTTTTTAAATCTGATGGGAGCAACAGTGTCTAATGTACTGGTAAAAATAGTGCCCATGCTGCTAGTCACTTCATCTAGATCATCTGCATTGATAACGTGCGGGGACACAGTTAATCTGTTCTACGGGTAGAGTATATGTCAGGAGGTGATGATCTCTGATATCATCACTTTGAGGTATGATCTCTATATTAGAGACATCTATACCATGGGATATAATTAAATCTAGCGTATGATTAAAGCGGTGAGTTGCTCCAATTATATTTTGTTTAACGCCAAAGGAATTTAGTAAATCCATAAATGTGAGTGCTAAAGCGTCGTTAGCATCATCTACATCAGTGGTTCTCAAACTTTTTCTGTCATTCCCCACTTAAAGGGGTGAGCGAATTTTCAAGCCCCACTTGTCAACAAAATAATAACGAAATCTGCCAAGTTTACTGTTTATTGAAATATCAATTTCTAAACCAATAAGATCAAACAACACCAAGTTAAAAACAGATAAAAGACACGTGCAATTGTTATAAAAGGCTTATGTTGTCACTTATCTTTGCATAATTGACCCCATGTTTATTAGCTGCTCAGCAATCGTTTGTAGTTTTTTTGCACTGGCCAATTCTGTATGCAACTTTGAATGAAGCCATTTGTGCTTTGCTGTCCACTGATTCAGATTTTACCATGTGATTATCCTGCTGTCTGTATTCTGCCAGCTTTCTTTGAAAGAAGTCGAGTGGCTTATTAACGTGTGTTGTCTCTAAGTGTTTTCCTAATTTATTGGGTCTCATGCGGTCTGCTGCCAGCGGTATAAGACACAAAACATACACGGGTCTCTCCTCTGCCCCAACCATCACCACCATGAAGCAAGTTAGGCTTCATTAGGGGTGGGCGATATAACCAAAATCTTCTATCACGGTAGAAGCAATTTTCTACCTCGATAACAATATATATATCACAATATAGCGATTTGTATCTGAAAATGCATAAATAAAAATTCAAACACAAAGAAACTGTTTTACATAATGTAATTTTATATAAACTGTGAATTGCTGGGGTTTGCCGCATTTTTTTTTTTTTACTTTGGCCATATTCGTTTGGATGCTTGGATTTCAGATGATAGAAAAGGTTTGACGTGTTTCCACCACTTGTTAAAACAGTGAACTTGCGTACCTTGCAAATCAAATTCTAATTTTATTTGTCACATACACATTCATACACAGTACGATATGCAGTGAAATGCTTAGACAACTGCTCGTGACCTTAAAATAAAAGACTATGAATAGGAAATAAATATGAAATATAAAATAGGGGGTAAATTTAACTAGGAAAGAATAAAATAAAATATAAAAATTTAAGTTAAAATAACTGTACAACAATACACAATATAGAAAATATATGAAGAATATGTGAACAATAAGAGCAGCTGTACGAGTAGGAAAAGAATGGTAACGTCCAGGGTTGTGCAATCCACATGTTTAAAGTGGATCACGTTCATCTCATTCATATCACTTTTCTTATACCCAAACCAATTCCACACCACAGACGATGCACCTTTTTTCTTTACAATCTCCTCGTTGTTGGTACCCGTGTGCGGCACTCGATTGAACCGAATATCTGCGCAAATACAGCTCAGCGCGACTATCTGAATAACGCAGTGATGATCTGGTTTATTTGCACAGCCCGGTGGATTGCGCAGCGCCGGTCGAATCACAAACCTGCGCGACCCCTTGTGTTTTTATTTTAAAACTATTTAAAATGTCAGGACTGTTTATTATTGTTTCCGTCTTGCCATGCCTGGTTTGTACGTGCTGTTGGGAACTTTTTCAGAGACGTTGGGATATCATCCAAGCAGAAGTTACTCTTTATTGAGAACTCGCCGAGCGTCGCTGTAGTCATCCAAGTCTTTCTTACAACTCAGCTCTGGAGAGTTTATACCTTACAAGAGGGAGGGATACAAAGAGGTTGAGACAATCTAAACAAAGCATGGTGTGGTACCGGAGGCAGCCTGGTAACGGAAGTTCCCCAGCCCTGATCTCATCTGCATAACAGTGGCTTTCAAATGCATAGGTGCTAATCTAATCAGCCTGACAGTATCCCCCAAACCTTTACATTATCATAGAGACTAAGGCACGGCCTGGCCATGAGATTAGCATTCACATTGACTTTGGGACCCTACCCAGCGGTCAGGAAGTACATAAAGACAAAAGGTTAATGTCCCTGACACCTGGGCTACCAGACTTGTATCTTCTCAGAATGTCACCAACTTTACCTTGAAATGTAAAACCCAATGTACATAACTTGTTCAGTTTATATACTATTATGTTGGAAGCTAGATTTAACATTATATTAATTTGTAATCCTACAGTTCCCCCTTTGAGAGTTCTAATAACTCTCACAAAATACAAATTTAGACATTTAATTCTTGTAACTTGTGATCGTTACAGGCACATAGCACTTGTTCTGTTGTTGAATGCAGTGATGAATGCCATGATGACATATAAACAAACATCTAGCTAGTGTCTGTGAAGTTCTTATGGATAATAGTCTTTTCTGGTTGGAACGGCCATTTCTTCTTGATGGGTGTGGGTTATTTGTTGAATGAAACACTTGATACTGTGAACGCATAGATAGTACACCAGTAGGAAAAACAACAGCAGAATTACTATTTCCTTGATCCACAGCCAGGGTTTCCCTAACATGTTTCCGAACCATGAAAAATTATCTTCAGTCATGTGGTGTAATTTTGTTGAAAGATCAAGAATGTCTTGTTGAATTTTGTTTAAGTCCTTTGTTGGATCCATTAACCCAGTGCAGCACTCAGGGCCGATAATGGTGCAGGCTCCCCCTTGCGATGCAAGGATGTAATCCAAAGCCACCCTGTTTTGTAAGATCATTATTTTGTGTGAAACAAGAGTGTCTGTGATATTACCCAGGGCCAAAACCGTATCATTAGCCAGTTTCTGTACTGAATTTGATAAGCTTCTGACTTGATCAAGGGCCTGTATTACACCATAAGATGGGATTAATGCTCCAAGTGTTCTTGACCACCATGTTTGTGCACAAGTGAGTCCTGGAATGCAGTTATCGTTACTGTTACGTTATTGTTACTCGTAGGATCTGAATTATGTAGATGGGGAGATCTTGAAGTGGTGTGTGTATTTTCTCTGATAGCCGGCAGAACATAAACCAGGGTGCATCTGCCATTGAATTGGCTAGGTAGGATGTTGTATACAAAAGTTCCACATAACCAAAAAGTACCAGTTGGTGGAGGAATCATACACCACTGATTTATTGCCAAGAGTTTTGGGAGAGATGATGTCCTTTGAAAACACTCTTCTAAGTCCTTTTCCTCTTCCCTCGCTGATGGAGTGATGTCTACATGAGATTCGGTTCTCATTTCAACCACAAGCCTGCAATGTTCACGGGGAATTTCACCCAGTGGAGTCGAGGCTGGAGCGTAATTTTCCATGCACCAAGGAAAAGTCATTGGCAAGAGTAGATCTGTCATGATTGGAGTAGCTGAAGTTAGGTTGCAGGATGATAATCCAGGAATGCAACATGGAGAAGCTGGAGGAACTGTGATGTTGTGACATGTACTCTTGTTGTATATTCCACTGGCATGAACTTCAAATAAGGTACATGTGTCACAGTTGGAGATGGGATGTGCCACCCATGGGATTCCTGCTCCTACTGAAGGTGGGTGTGGCATGCAAACGTGCTTTCCAGCAAACAAGGCGTTTCTAGACATGCTCATCAATTCTAAGAAGATGTTGTTTCTGGAGTCTACGGCTTGTGCAATGTCCATGATGATTACAAGTATGGCAATCTTGATCATGTTGATGGATGACTGAAGTTCTCGTATGTGATACTCTGCGTTGTGTATTTATTTATTTTTTTCTTTGACAGTTGGCTCGGTAGTGGGTCTAGTTGTCCAGAGGTTGTGGCTTCCTTTGTAGGTGACGAGGTCAGTGTGAATGGGTCTCGGGACAGCCATCAAGTGGTATCTGCACAGAGTAAGAAAGAAAACAAAAGACAACAGAGCAGTATTTGATCTAAAAGACTTCAAACCCTAGGGTTGTATCCTCTGTTCAATATTTGTCTGCTATTGTTGTTCCTTATTTCTCTGTTTCTTAATTCCTGTGACACCTAAAGAACAGTGAGGTAAGGATGGACTAATGGATGGGGAAGGCCTATGAGGGAGTCTTCACCACAGGGTTTGGCCCCCGATGCCTGTTGCATTCGGTTCTTCCCTGGGCTCCTCACTGGTCCGTGTGTCCTATCCGATCCCTGCAGGTGGGGGAACAACTTTACAGTGTGACACATGAGTCCAAGTTTTCCTTCCCTGACATAACACTGCAGCTGCTGTAATCAACAGAACTTGATGTGGTCCATGCCACTTAGGCTCTAATGGCTTGTTCCTAAATGATTTTATCATGACCCACTGACCTGGGATGATTGTGTGTCCACCTTCTGGTGGAGTCTGCCAACACGACTCAACTCTCTCTCTGGCACTTTGTACTGCCTTTGTGAGGTTTTCACAGTAAGCAATCAGGGCATCTGAAGCAAAGTGTACGTCAGCATTTCTAAGATCAATCACACCTGGCATTTGCATTGGACGTCCAGTAATAGTAATAGTAATATGGACAGTGAAGATTCCACTTAATCTTCAACATTTTAGACACTTCCTTGACTACCTGTCCTGTGAAGTGTGTTCCTTGATCTGAGTCGATGTAATCTGGTAATCCCCATCTGGGAATGAAATCAGTAACAAGACATTTAGCAGTATGTGCAGCTGTAGCACGTCCTGTTGGATAAGCTTCTATCCATCTTGAGAACCTGTCTATTACTACCAAGACGTCAGTTTTTCCTTTACAAGGAGGTAACGATATGTAATCAATTTGCAAGTGACGAAATGGTCCTGGTGGAGCTGGGGTATGTGTTGCTGCGGTAGTTACTGCTGGCACATCATTATTTTTCTGACATGTAACACATCTCTTGACGGTTTCGATGGCTACAATTCTGAATTTTGGATTCCACCATTGATTTGCGAACCTGTGATTCATCGTCGCTGGACCACTGTGACCCAAATTGTGGATTTGTTGAGCCAAATATGGCAGCAGTGATTCAGGAGCGACATACTTTCCCCCTTTGGTCCAGCAGCCGGATGAATCCACTGTGGCTCCTTTGTCTAACCATGTCCATGCTTCATATAGAGGGACGTCTTTGTACAGATCAATGATCGATTCAGGAGGCAGAATGGTCTTCTGTGCTGTACTACCTGAACACACTTGTACAGTTGCATAGAAACAAGCCTGTTTAGCAGCTACATCAGCAAGAGCATTACCTTTAGCTTCCATAGTATTAGTTGTGAGATGTGCTTTTACTTTGATCACAGCTAATTTCTTTGGTAGTTTCATTGCAAACACTATCTTTCACTAATCCAGCATGCTTAATGGGGGATCCAGCAGAAGTTAGAAACTGTCTACTTTGCCAAATGACACCAAAATCATGAACTACTCCAAAAGCATACCTGGAATCAGTGTAGATATTTGCAACTGACCCTGAAGCTAGCGTGCATGCTCTAGTTAAGGCAACTAGTTCTGCAGCTTGAGCTGAAAAATTATCTGGAAGACGACCTGAAGCTATCACATCAGTGATGGAAGTTACTGCATAACCTGCACGTTTATGGCCTTCAATAACTTGAGCTGAACCATCAACATTCATTCATTCATTCATTCATTTTCTATACCGCTTAATCCTGTGTTCAGGGTCGCAGGGGACCTGGAGCCTATCCCAGGAGACTTCGGGCACTAGGCAGGGTACACCCTGGACAGGGTGCCAATCCATCGCAGGGCACACACACATACACACACACACACACACACACCCATTCACACACTACGGGCAATTTAGGAACGCCAATTAGCCTAACCTGCATATCTTTGGACTGTGGGAGGAAACCGGAGTACCCGGGGGAAACCCACCAAGCACGGGGAGAACATGCAAACTCCATGCACACAGAGACGGGAATCGAGCCTGGCCGGGGAATCGAACCCAGACCCTGGAGGTGCAAGGCGACAGTGCTAACCACTACACCACCGTGCCGCCTCGAACCATCAACAAACAACTCCAATTCTGCATTCTCTATTGGAGTTTCGGCTACTTCACTTGTAGGTGCATATGTAAGTGTAACACAGTCGTGAGTCATTTCTCCTTCATCCTCTAATACAACTTCAGTCATTGCAGACATCATACATGTGGATGGGTTTGTAACTGACGCACGCTGTAAAACAATGTTCGGGGCTGTGAGGGTCGTTAACCAATTTCCCCAACGAGAAGAGGTGACCGAAGTGACTTTTGCTTGATTCATTAGTGCAGAAACGGCATGAGGGCATCTTACATTTACAGTCTGTCCTAACACCATTCCTGATGAAGCTTGAAGCGCTAGATGAACTGCTTGCACGGCTCTAAGACATGGGCCCATACCTTGAGCGACTATGTCAAGTTTACCAGAATAGTAATGAATTGGGCGTAAACTGCCCCCATGATCTTGCATTAGACATGCAGTCATAAAGCCTAAGTGTTCATGAACATAAAGCACAAAGGGCCTATCAGATTGTGCAATTCCTAATGCGGGTGCTTGACATAATGCACTCTTCAAAGCATTGAAAGCTTTGAGATGAATTTCTTCCAAACAAACTGTATCAGAATCTTTAATCTGGCCTTTCAACAAGTCATAGAGCGGTTGAGCAATCACGGCATAGTCTTCAATCCAAGGTCTACAGTAACCAACTGTTCCTAAAAATGATCTGAGTGTTTTAATGGTAGTAGGCGGAGGTATTGTTTTGACTGAAGCGGCTCGATCCTGTGTAATGGATCTATGTCCTGAACCAATTGTTTCACCCAGAAAAGTGACTTGGTTTTTTGCAACTTGAGCTTTGTGAAGGCTGCATTTGTGTCCTTTTGCATGCAAATAGTCTAACAATGCTGCCAGTTCAATTTGATGAACATCATGATCTGTTGAGGCAATCAAAATATCATCAACATATTGAATCATAGTGGACTGTTTGACTGGGCATTCTGGGTCACACAAATCACGTCTGACAGCCTGATGGTATATGGTTGGAGAATTTTGAAAACCTTGTGGCAGACGAGTCCACTGATATTGCTCATAGTCAACTATGAAAGCTAACCATGCCTGGCTGTCAGAGTGCAAAGGGACAGAAAAGAATCCATTAGACATATCGATTACTGAAAAAACCTTACAATCTAATGGTAAGCCATTACAAATTGTAGATGGATCTGCTACTAGAGGGGTGATTTTATCAATGTGTTTATTGGCTACTCTGTAGTCTATGGTGAGTCTCCATGTCCCATTGGTTTTCTTGATGGGCCATATGGGTGAGTTACAGGGACTGTTGGTTTTCACTAGCACACCTTGTTTCAGCAATTTTTCTACAATAGGTTTGACTCCCTGTAAAGCTTCCTTACTGATTGGATATTGTTTGGTAACAGGAGGTGGAATTCCTGTTAATTTGACTGGTACTACACCTGTCAGAAGACCGCAATCATCCTTGTCTTTAGCCCAAATAGGATGATTCTGCAAGAAAGCATACTCAGGAGTGGTTGCATTATTAGTAGAAACTTGTGCTGAGGAAATTTTTATGCTAGCAGATTCTGAAGACATGTCTAAAGTTAGATGTACTTGTCTAAGTAGATCCATGCCTAGAATTGCACCTGTATTTAATGGAGCACATAGCAATTTTGTAGTCAACGTTTTTGGGCCTAATTGTACTTCTATGGGCGGAGTTTCATACAAAACAGAATCTTCACCTATTACACCAGTTAAACACAGTTTAGTTTTCTTGTACGGGATGTTTAACTCTCTAGCCAATTTAGTAGGAATTACTGTAATTTCTGCACCTGTATCAAGCAAAAAGTCAATATCTTTCTCTAGTATGCTACCTTTCACAAAAATTCTTTTGTCATTATGATGGATTACCGGGGAAAGGTAGCTACTCACAGCCCCAACAATTAGTTTTTTTGCTGTTCTTGTTGTGCTTTTAGAAGAATCTGAGTGAGCTGTCCTAAAGCTTCAGTAGACAACGGCGGAACTACTTCAGGGTTGTAGGCAGGCTGAGAAGGAGTAGAATTATGCAAAGTATTTCTTCTACCATGTTGCAACTTCATCCTACACTCTTTCTTCCAATGTCCCAGTTTTCCACAGTAGTTAAATTTGCCTTCTCTTTTAGGCCATCTATTGACTTGGTCTGTTGTGCTAAACGAAGCTGCTGCTACTCTCACCTTTGCCTTAACATCAGCATCCCTTTCCCATGCAGCTAACCTGTCGAGATTACTCCTGAGAGTCATGGTAGACCAAGTTAGATCTAGGAATGGCAATGCTTTTCTGTACTCGGCTATAAGGCCATCTGACCAGATGCGGACTAGGGGTCCCTTATCATCAAGCACACTTTCAGAATCCTCAACTATTCCACTGTAAGTTACTGCTGACTGACAAAACCGTTCAGTGTATTCATTTACAGATTCCTCTTTCTTCTGCACACAGTTAGTAATCCTGGACCAGTCTACCTTTGGTCCCATTATGTTCTTAAGAATTTTCAAGACACCTTCTCTTAAATCACTTTTACTGGCATGTTGTAGTTCAGACGTAACAGCAGACTCAAAACAATTGAATTCAGACTCAGTTAGAATTTGTGACATCACTGTGTGACTTCTTCTAATGACATGTTGTAGAGACGCATTTTACAGATCAAAGCTCTTCTAAATTCAGAAAAATTTGTGTGTGCTGAGGGTAAGCTCTGGGATAGTCTCTCTATATCCTTAGGTCCTAATGATTTAGTAACAGTTTGGACTTGGACAACAGAAGAGTTGGGAGTAACACTTGCAATTCCCTCAATTCCCTGAGATCTCTTTCTAGCACCACATACATTCACTGAATCTACAGGCACATCAGTTACTGATTGGATTGCTACATCTGTGTCAAAGAAGGCTTGTAAGTCAGGATAGTTATCAGACTGACTAACTTCATCCACATCAGTTCTCGCTGAAGCTTTGTTGCGGTTCAGTTTCTTCGTTAAAGAGGATACTCTAGCACGGAGCTCCTGGATCTGTTCCTCTAACTCAGAGATACGCTGTGACTGTCGTGTACTTAGCATTAAACCAAATTCTCTATTGCAGCAGATAATGCCCTTCACATTTTTCTTACGAATGCATGCTCCTAATACCTTTTTGCACTCATCTACAGACCAAGTCTTGTCTGTATGGATCTCATACTTCTGAGTGAGGTCTTGTCTCACTTCCTCAGTAACTATTAGGTTCATTTGCACTCCTAACAGTGATTTGAATTCACTATCAAACCATGAAGGAGTCGCAAGACCACCTTTTTTAGTTGTGGGCATCAGTCTAGCATTCTTCTTAAACATTTTGTGAATCTGTTGGTTACCACACAATCAAAACACTAAACTTCTCTGATCAACAGAGGCTTGTCACGCTTGTTAACACACACAAAACACCAAAACTTCTCTGATCAACAGAGGATAACACAAAAATTAGCACGTAATGCTAATCTTCCCTGCCAAAAACAGAGGATAACACAGACAATATTAGCACGTAATGGTAATCTTCCCTGCCTGAACAGAGGATAACGCACAAATATTAGCACGTAATGCTAATCTTCCCTGCCAAAAACAGAGGATAACACAGACAATATTAGCATGTAATGCTAATCTTCCCTGCCTGAACAGAGGATAACACAGACAATATTAGCACGTAATGCTAATCTTCCCTGCCTGAACAGAGGATAACACAGACAATATTAGCACGTAATGCTAATCTTCCCTGCCTGAACAGAGGATAACACTCTAAACAGAAATTTTTAGAGGATAACTTAATTAACCAAACCCTACAGCAGTATGTTAACTCTTCTCTGACGGCACAGAGGATAATAAATTTGTACTGGTCTTAAAGGTTCTTTTGGATAGAGTGGCACTCACCAATCCTTGCATGTACAAAAAGATTCAGTCTGGAATGAAGTCAGATCTTGGAGCTTGAAGTTTCAATCTGGATTCAGGTGAGGAGCTCTATCCGGGTCACGGCACCAAAACTGTTGGGAACTTTTTCAGAGACCAGGAGACGTTGGGATATCATTCAAGCAGAAGTTACTCTTTATTGAGAACTCGCCGAGCGTCGCTGTAGTCATCCAAGTCTTTCTTACAACTCAGCTCTGGAGAGTTTATACTTTACAAGAGGGAGGGATACAAAGAGGTGGAGACAATCTAAACAAAGCATAGTGTGGTACCGGAGGCAGCCTGGTAATGGAAGTTCCCCAGCCCTGATCTCATCTGCATAACAGTGGCTTTCAAATGCATAGGTGCTAATCTAATCAGCCTGACAGTATCCCCCAAACCTTTACATTATCATAGAGACTAAGGCACGGCCTGGCCTTGAGATTAGCATTCACATTGACTTTGGGACCCTACCCAGCGGTCAGGAAGTACATAAAGACAAAAGGTTAATGTCCCTGACACCTGGGCTACCAGACTTGTATCTTCTCAGAATGTCACCAACTTTACCTTGAAATGTAAAACCCAATGTACATAACTTGTTCAGTTTATATACTATTATGTTGGAAGCTAGATTTAACATTATATAAATTTGTAATCCTACAGTGCGCATCCCAGAAAATGTATTTTGATGGTCGGCGCGGTCTATTTCTGTCAGAGTCGCGCAGGACTGTCCAGTGGGTCACGCAGGTTTGTGATTCGAGCAGCTGCTCAAGTTTGTCCAACGTTAAACCGTTATTGTTGCACTATGGTTCCACTTTTTCTCCCGGCCCACAACTGATGTTATTTAAAATGTACTTGTATTAATGATCCATTTATTTGTGTGTGATTGTTTAGTTTTGAGCGTACGCTCTTCATTATCAATAAAGAAAAGCATGAATAGGTACTTTCCTGTTATTTTCCACTAATTTCCTCCCGTTCATTGCGCCCCACCTGTCATGTCTGTATTCCCCACTAGTGGGGCGCGCCACACACTTTGAGAACCACTGATCTACATGAATGTTAAAGTCTCCTACTATCAACACTTTGTCAGAGTTAACCAATAGGTCTGATAGCAGATGTCCAAATTCTTTAAGAAAATCGCCGTATGGCCCCGGGGGTCTGTACACGGTGGCCAGGCTAAAATATAGCAAGGGTTTATTACGTGTTTCATTTAGTGCAACATTAATGATAAGCACTTCAAATGAATTAAACCTGGGCCTTATTTTCTGGGTAACAGTGAGTACATCATTGTAGATAGTGGCGACACCACCACCGCGACCAATTAGACGGGGCTCGTGCTTATAGAAATATTCTGACGGAGTAGACTCATTCAGACCAAAATATTCATTTGGTTTAAGCCAGGTTTCGGTGAGACAGAGTGCGTCAAGGCAATAATCTGAGATAATTTCATTAACAATAACTGCTTTAGGCGCAAGGGATCTAATGTTGAGTAGTCCAAACTTTAGAGGTGGATTTTGACTACTTATTTTGCCTTTTTCTGGTTTTATGGTTATCAGATTGTTTCGGGCAAATTTAACAAATTTATTCTTTTTTCTCAGTATTCGGGGAACAGACACAGTTTCTATAGGACAAGCTATGTGTGTGCGTCTATCACTACGGTGAGTTGTGATGTGGCTAATATGTTTGGAATCTACAGTATGACTTACCGCCAGTCAGATGGTTCGTAGTGTCCTGGAGATGTTGTCAGAGAGGACCGCTGCTCCAGCTCTGCTAGGGTGTAGGCCATCGGTGTGATAGAGCCTAGGACGCTCCCAGAAAACATTCCAGTTATCAACAAAGCGTAATTTCTGTTGTCGACACCAAGATTGTAACCATTCATTAAAGGCAAATAATCTACTGAACTTCTCAATTCCTCGCTGAAATGTGGGAAGCGGTCCAGATACGATGATCCTTGTCGTGGGTGATGTGCTGCGGACCTTCTCGACCAGGCTCCTGAAGTCCTTCTTTAGGATTTCCGTCTGCCTCAGCCTGGTGTCGTTCGTGCCGGCATGAAGGACCACAGCTCCAATGTTCTTCCTCAGAGCAGCAGGCACCTGTGCAGCAACATCAAGAACACGTGCACCAGGTAAACAGCGTGTGTGCACCTTACCTTTAGCCGTGGTAGCACGCACGTGACGAACGATGGAGTCTCCGATGACCAGGACGTCGTGTGCCGGGGCTTGGCGTGCTTCTTCCGCTGCTGCTGTATCCAGGGTCCGTGGTATCCCGGCGCTGGGGTGTAGGAAAACTGGGCGGGCTGCTTCCTTGGTGTGTTGGACCTGGGCAGAGAAACACGCGGGGTTGAGGTTGTCGGAGAGATTGTGTCACGCCGAGAATTTACCTGGGACAGGTGAGCGTCGGTCCGTGACGATTCCAGCGTGGCTTTCCGCTGCTGTAGCCGGGTCAGCTTCACCTGTAGCTCACGGATCAGCTTCTCCACGGCCTCCAGCTCCAAATCCACCGAGTGCAGCTCCAATGTCTCCTCACCTGCACTCAGAGGCAGAGTCACAACCGTCATGGTGTCTAAACACGGAAAATAATCGCTGTGAAGAAGCGTAATCAAACTTTACAAACAAACGTGATAGCCGGGCTAACGAGCTAATGCTGGCTAAAAGCGGTGTGCTGCAAAACAATCAAAACTTAACGATATAACACGCGTTTCAAGTAAATATATTATAAGATACTTATCCGTTTTATGTACACTCTTCGTAAGGGGACGAAAAAGTTTAAAAATTGGTAAGTATGGCGGAGCTCGGAAAAAAGCAGCGCCTCAGCGTCCTCGTACAATGGTTGCCAGATGCATACATAGCATAAACAAAAATATAGAACAAGAACAAAAATAAGGCAAAAAACTGAACAGGAAGAAAAAATTAATATTTTGAGGACCTTCTCAGCTCCATGAGCTTTGAATTGATAGATGTGCCTATCTGCCCTCGGGTGGCTGCCGGCCACTTCTTCAATGTTGCATCTAGAGAAGACAAAAATAATGAGACAGTATAATAATAATAATAATAATAATAAATGATTATTTATTAAAACTTCAGACAACAACAATTAGTGCCACGAGGTTATTTGCAACACTATATGTTCTACAAAATAGAGGACTACACACCTTACAGCACAATATAATGTGGCTTTAGAAGAGGAAAGGTAGGATTAAGAAGTGAGCAAGTGATGAATTAGTATTATAGGTCCCAAGCAGATACAGTAACAATAATGGGTGCCCTACCTTATGCAGTCTCCTTTGATGGCTAATAAACATTGATACAAGTAGGCTATGGTTAAAGTGGTGAACTTATAAAGTCTTAAATGTTTTGTTTTCCCTTTTCAACGCATTATGCATTTACTCACCAATAATGGCTACCTTTTTAATTTGGTCAAGTCTCCAAGCCGAAGGTGCCCAGCAGCAGATTCCATACCATGGCAGTAGCAGAGGTGGCAAGGCGGGCTGCTCTCCACGCTTCTGCCTGGCAAAACACCCCAGAGCCCTTTATAACTTCAATCTGAAAAATAATTTCACATCACAATATTAATTTATTGGCAACTTTTAGAAACTTTTCATGTTTCATACTGATTCTTATGTTTAGCTTCCCAATAGTTAATAGGATTTTATGTATAAATGCAGATTAATGATAAAGATTCATGCAGGGCAAAACTGCAACAGGAACAGTACAAAATAAAAACTGAAAAAAGACGGACATTCAGAGTAAAACAGTGCAAGATAAAAAAAAAAACTGTACAAAACATACATGCAGGGTAAGCATTGGTGGGAGCAGTGTAGAGAAATATTTCAGTACGACTTCATTGTTTTGTGCTGTGTAGTATAGTATTGTAATAGCTGATCAGAGTGATCAACTCCCCATGTGCTGGTTGTACGCAGTCACAGGACATGGAAATGTCCTACATAAGGCAGTATTTTAGCCACCTGGAACTAGCTTGTTTGTGCTAAATAACATTACCGATAGCAGTGTTATAAGCTAACCAAAATAGAGCCAAATACATATTAGCAACCATAATCTAAAGCTATCCAAAACAAGGTGAATATAAACATCTGTAAACTCCATAAGGCATTAGCTTAGCCACCGGGAAATATCATGTTTGTGCTACATGAGGCAGCATGTTAGCATGATTTGCCTAAACTATATAAATGGCATTGAAAGCCAATGCGTCACACAAGCTGACAAGAGCTAGCTGTAGTGAGGAAAATATTTACTAATATTAATTTAATATTATCAGAAGAAGAGTTATATAAGACTTAATAACTTACCCAGTGTAGCATGGGTCTATTCTCTGTTCAAAATGCTCCCATTCGTCGTCGGAGTCACAGTCTTCTTCGGAGGTAAATGTAAACTCCTCCCACTTTCCAGAACATTCTGAAGAGTTTCCTCGGATGTGTAAGTGCGTGCCATCTTCCAAAACGTGCAGAAAACTCACTGAATCTGAAACCTGTCTCTCTGTGTTTGTTTTTCATGCCGGTGTCCGAGGGCGTGGCCTAGTATGTAAATTACCCGGACTGATTTCCGTGTGATTGGCATGTGGGCGTGTCCTGCCTCGAGTCGTTAGCAGATAAGTGCGACAGAAATTCTGTGCCTCTCCTTGGTTTCATACGGATTACATAAACTGAGAATATTTGTTTTCAATGTGACTTGCATCATTTAAAAGTAGACACTTTAAGCTTTCTATAGATATATTTCTCATTTCTCATTTCAGTTAATTTTAGTGATGTGTTTCAAAAAGATTTTCACGGAGACTGAGGTTTCATATATGTGCATATATCCTCATATACTGTATGTGGGCAATTAGGATACCAATTTCATGGGTTCGCACATAAGGTTTTTGCATTTAGTTAGTTCTTAGTTATTGCCTTGATATTAGAAAATATGAGCTAGGCATCATGTATGACAGTTGCCAAAGTGAGATATGAGCTAAAATGACCAGATCCTGCCATAGGAGACATATCTTGTACTGTATGTACATATAGGGCTTATATGTGGATATAAAGAAGCAATACAAGAGACCTATATGGCCTGTATATGCACATATATGCACCTCAATGTTGCCTATATGTGGCATACTGTATATACGCATATATGCAGCATATATATTACCATATATATGCATATATATACTGCATAAAGGTTTCATATATGCGCATATATCCTCATATAGGTGCGGATATATGCGCATATATACTGCATATAGGTTTCATATATGCGCATATATCCTCATATAGGTTCTTTCCATGTGGGAAGTGTCAAGAGCCCTTCATAATAGATTATCATCTCAGCCAGACTGAACTCTCAAACATTACCTGGATAGATGATTCATTGCAACCATGACAAGAATGAAGCGGTTACTGAAGAATCAAATATTTTGTTGGTGGATATGCAAAGTAATTTTCTATAGATGAGGTGATACTAATTCTATCTGCCATCATTTAAAATGTATCGCAATACCTCCTGGTTAATACTGTCCCACACGAGTCGCTTGCTTCTTTGGGAAGTGGGGGCTGAAACAGTGAAAGCTGTGTCTTGAGCCCTTGAGCAAGGACCTTCACCCTTTCTGCTCCAGAATAATTTCACTGTGGTATAAGGTGGGTGTGACAAATAATTGAATATTAATATTATATTATTCTTAAGAGTTTGCACAGCTCTTGTGTTCAGCTCGTGTCTGCACAGCTCCTTGCTTGCACAATTAGACATTCGGTCCAGTTATCAGACTGCTGAGGTGGGTAAACTACACAAATCCTGTACTTGAGTAAAAGTATCTTGGAACCAAGTACCTTGGTAAAAGATTACTAAAGCAAATGTAGACGTCATACGTTTACATTTCTACTTGAGTAAAAGTACAAAAGAACTCACTTTGACATTTACTTAAGGGTTTGTTCACAACTGTATTTGGCCCTCATGGTTTGGAAAAAAAAAATTATACATTAGTTTTAGTTCGCTAGCATAAAGTCCTGGTTCATGTGTTCACCCTAACATTTTCAATAATGGAAACAAAAGACAGAAACATGTGGATTTTATACTTTTACCAATTGAAAACTCATGAAGAGATGCCAGTAGTGACCATCCCAATTGTATCAAATAAAAAACCGATACATTCGTTTTGGTTAGTTAGCATAAAGTCCTGGTTTGCTTAGTCTTTAAAATGACAATTTTTATACTTAGAAGTTACACTTCTTTAGCACAGTACAGTAATGAGATTTTTTTATTGGCTGCAAAGTAATTTTACTGACAAACACTGTATTTTAAAATGAGTTCTGGACACATGAATTTAAGCATAGAGATGATTTATAACATTAGGTACTTTAATTCAAACGTAAAATGATTCATCAAGACATACTGGTGTCACTGGTGTTGCTACATGAAAATATTTTAGCATGTGTCTCATTGAGTCGCAGTCAATTCTCAATTCAAATGTATTTTTTCTACTTTGTTTCTGCTACATGATAAACTAAAGGCCAACTATTCAGCATGACGTTCCAATAACATATTAAGCTTCTAAGCTCAAGTTATGTAATTAATGGCCACAGAATATTTAAATGGTACAGAAGAACAGTGCAAACATTTTAAAGAAGGATGTACATATGTGAATGACGATCCCGGTCGAGATGGCTCTGAGCTCACTGCAGTTGTTCCCATGAAGATCCTTGAAAATTGAAACTTGCAGAAGAGACGCATCTGTCTGTAGGAACTGTACTCACAATCGTTCATCAACACCACTTGTGCATTACAGGAACTCGGCCGGGAGTTATCGCCAAATTAAAGAAGTTCCTGGGAGGCTAGCATTTTAGATGTGAAGCAGGCAGTCTGGTCATGGTTCTGGCGTACTGAAAAAACTTTCTAGCGTGAAGGTGTCCAAGCACTAGTGAAGAGCTTTTATAAGCGCATTGGTATAGCAGGGGATTATATAGATAAAAATTTTTTTTATTTCACTACTCTCACTACCTAACTAATTCTGTAATTCTGCACGATCAAATGTCCAGAACTTGTCTCGTATATTTAAGACTAAAGAGACAATTTATTGTTAGGTTTTTCTTGATCTACCGTAGATCATTAAAGATTTTGTATATGATTTAAAAGTGTGAATATTTTACACACACCATGCTTTACATTTTAAATGCAGCTTTGTTGTTTACTGGTGTGAGTTTATTAACTAAGACGATATTAAACTTTTCCTTGAGTATGGACTCAATCTCACTGTCAGCTACATCTCTCATCTTGATGTTGTCTGTATCTTCCTCAGGATTAAATGTGACCTCACTGTAGGTCCAACCAATCAGAGCTCTGAATCCAGTGGGAGTCTGGAGGGAACAAATGGATTTCTGGGTGAACAGAGACTCTGGGCTGGTATGCAGGAACTCGCATGTGTTCAGAAAATGGTCAATTCCACGTGGAATTAGCAAATAAGAGTACATTGTCTTTGTGACACGTTTGTCAATGAGGCTAGAATTGGTGAAGGCTTCATTTTGGACCAGAGGCTTCCTTGCAGTCTTCTCCAGTGTCCACCTCTGATCGTCGTTCAGCAGATGGAAAATCCCCGCTGGCTGCTCTTGATCTTTCCCTGAGATCATTTCTAACGGATGCCAAATTTGTCCCGACACTCCGTTGCTCACGTCGGCGATGTAAGGCTTGCCTTTGATTTCCACCATGTTTACAAGGTGTGAATCCAAGGGGTTGAAGTCATTTTTGAGCTTGTCGAAGATTTTGCAGCCCAGCGTAGTGTATTTGTAGCCCATCTCTCCGAGTACCCAGGAGAAGAGCTGATTGTTTTCCATGCACCATCTTCCACGGCACTTTTTTACAATCTTCTCATAAATGATCTGCAAGTCCATGGTGTTCCATTCTCCAGTGGTTGCTGAGGTTCTTGAAGGGAATACTCATAACGTGCAGCTTGTGCACGGTACGGAGCGTGACCAGATCGGGTTTCTTGTACACCCCGCTGAACCTGATTCTTCTGAAATATTCCTGAAGATCCATCATGTTCCTGTTGGAAGGAGGAAGTGACAAAGTGCTGCCTCAGAAGAACAAGTGAACAAACACAACTACAGTTTACTAATGCAAATCACAACCATATAACAAGTCCATCATACCTTCAAAAAACCTCCTGCTGGGATTTTTTCACCTCACTGTCTGCTGTTGTCAGGGAGATCGATTCCCGAATTCCGTCTCAAGACAGGAGAAGGAATGAATAGTGACTCAAACAAAAGTGTTTGGAAAGAGGCAGAAACATTAACCACTTGACCCCTGGATGGTAGCTAATGTTTAGAGACAGTTGCGATAAAACTTTGTAAATTATCAATCTACACCAACATTCTTATAATATGAGAATGTGGTTTCCAAAGTCTATATAGAACAAAACGTTTTCGTACTGTATATGTGTGGCGAGGTGCAGGGGGCTGACTCAAACTCTGCTGATCCCCTGATTTTAACAATGTAGCCAATTACATCACCTTGATGATTGCACCCAATGAAATCGTACGACCCTAATTATTACCTTAACTAAGGCACCCAGGTACAGCACGTTCACTGAAAATGCAAGAGGCGTGGACTTTGTACATAAACATGTTTATTATCTCACAAACAAGCATATGCATGTATCAGTTCAGAAGATACGTATATCAATGCTAAAAGTAGTTGCAACTACATCATCATCATCAAGTGTATACTATGCTAAGAATGATATACACAACCTCATAAAATACATAATCAAATTATAGCTGAAGCTTACCAGTGGATAAGCAGACTTAGGAAAAGAGGGGGATGAAAATCCCCACTAGAATCACCCCAAACACATGTGAATCACACCCACACACAATTCATTGTGACCAGCAGCACAAAGGGTGACCAACACTCACACAAAAAAGGAACACAACCCCCAGCATGTCGCACTGCCACCATCTTTAGCTCACAGCTCTACAAGATTAAAAGATATAATCATTAAGATAAAAACACACAACCAGAAAATTAGGAGAAAGAGAGGGGAAGGAAAAAACAACGCTTAAAACTAATCAACCTCCTATTCGTTACCCAGTGTTAATTTGCGTGCATGCTGCACACAGTACAAAAAGATGTTTCAAGCGGATCGCCAATTTCATGAGTCAAAATGGAAAATCAAAGTTAAAAAAAGAGAGTGGCATACTTCACAGAGGCGGAGTTGGAGGTTTTAATGATTACTGATCCCTGAACTATTTATTAAACACGATTCAGTATATTCGTTCTGTCATGTAACTAATAGAAAGAATACTGAAGCTCTTCTAACTGGCGAGGAGCTGAGAAGCTGGCTCTGTCCCTTAATAAAGGGTGACCAGTGGCTGCTGGCATTACAGGGGTCACTTCATCACAGACACCATGCAGCAGAGGTAGCATGGTGAAATGCAAGTTTACTACTATGATTTGTTTTCATTATATGACTTAAATTACTATCTGTCACTTAAAGGCTTTTTGAATGCTTACCGTTTTTATGCAGGCTTACTTTATTTAACTGCATGTGGTGTATAGGCTACTGTGATCTTAGTTATATCACTTTGACATGTTTTTTTCATGCATTATTGTTTTTCTTTGATAATATTGATACTGATAGAGGGATTGGATTGGATTATTGGACCCTACAGAAAGAACACAGTCTGTCACAGTTGTAAGTGTTTTTTCATGTACCTTTACCTGCTTTTAGATATTTAGTTTTTATTTATTTATTTATTTTTTACCAGATAATGTATACTTGCATATTTCCACTGAAGGATGATGATGAAGAGACCACATCTGCTGTGACAGAAGTGGACAATGCTGGTAGATCCACTGAGGTAGGATGCATACAATTATAATGCATGTCCCCTTTTTACATTAGAGTAAAAAACTGTCATTGTCCTTTCACAGTACATACCTATATAAGGTCTCTATGACACACATGTCATTTTAAAGTAAACTAGATAAAATTAGTTACCATAAAGTGCTACCCAAGTAAAAAAAAAAGTATGCTAAGTATATTAAATCCTAGCATGCCAAAACATACTTAAATGTACTTGCAGCCAGACTAATGACTAGTATACTTGAAGTTTGCTATTTTGGAACAACTAATTTTGTACTAAGTGTATTTAAGTTGTAATTAAATTGTAGCACAATTTTAAGTGTATTAAGTATACTTGTGTGTGCTAAAGTGGAACAACTTTAAGTATACTTTAGTACACTTAAAGTATATGGCTGTGTGAGTACTAACGTACATACCTGACAGTATTATTAATACAATTTAAGTATATATTTAATGTATTATAAGTACATTACAGCTATTTTTACTGTATTACAAATACATGATTAATATACTATGAATATATTCTTATTGCAGCAGTAGCATGCTGTTATACTTCTAGCCAATTACAAATACTAAAAAAAGTACACTTTGTGGTTAATACAAATATACTTTATTGTATCATACAGTACACACAACCTTCTATAACACTGTAGCATTTTTCGACGCTAGCAGGGAACTTGGAGGACGAGTGAGTTTGGTGGCTACTGAATGTAATGACACACCTATTCAGCTATTAGCTAGAACTGGAGAACGGTAGCAGAATGCAGCACATACACACATAGAGATATCACACATGTACACATACTCAAACTTGGCCGAAGCCACTAACCTAAACACACGTCCCAAACAGGGTGAACACAAAAAAGAACACCTCCCGCAAGGCATGACGGTCGCAAGCCGCCGCCCCGCCCACAATACTGTACTGCAAATGTGTTACCAGTACATTAAGTGTTTAGGATATGCTAAATGCATTTTCTACACTATAACATGTTTTTGAAAAGCATTACATCAGTAATTATGAGGCAGACTTTATTCATGAGTTCAACAGATTTAATTTGCACAAGGTTACAAAAAAGCACTACTATAGTTTATTTGTGCTCAACAAAAGTCAGTTTGTCTCACAAACACACAAACTAAATATAAACTGGTGTGTGAACACAGACAGACATTAGTATTAGAATCTACAGGTACAGTATTAGTTTAAACCTGGTGTGTTGATTCTGTTACATAGAGACTGAAAACAGGCCGAGAGCTACGGAGCCATTATACCACAAGCAAAGTACATAACACATTAACAACAACACATTACACAATACAAACTATAGATTAAAGTATGTACTTAATTTAAAACCGTTAAATTTACCTTATGCCGATGAAAATAAAATAATAATGATACGAACTAACGTACGCGACGATGTACCATCAGCCATTAATTCAAACTAGAAGTGGAGAACTGGGGAGCCAATCAGAGAACGGACAGTCCGAATCTGCCCGCCTCCAGCCTCTGATTGGCTGGTGGGGCGCTGTCTAGTCTCCGGTTGGCTGGAATAGTCGCAAAGCTTACAACCCTGCTGCAGTTTGTGTGTCGCTTTATGACAGTGAGCGGACAGAAGAGTGAGGAGTAAAAACATAAATTATCTTGAACGGCAGTAGTGTAGTGCACTCAATATAAGTACATTTACATTTAACTGATAATATACTGAGACTACCGTATATTAAAATTTGTATTCTAATATATACTTTCTGTACATTTGTACAATGATTATTTCGAGCATATTTAAAAAAATATATACCAAAAATATATTGAAAAACAAGTTTAAATAAGTATACTTTGGAAATTAGACCAGCCTTTCACTTAAAGTATATTTTCCAATAATATATCTTTGGAACATGTACTATAATACAATGATTTTTAAGTATATTTAAAGTTCAATTCCAAAATTTGGTAAAAGCATGATGTTAGTATACTTTTTATATATTAACTGATGGTACAACTTTTTGTTAGTATATTAGCAGTGTATTATCGAGGATTTCAATATATTTGTAATACACTAAAGTGCATTTTTTTTCACTGGGGTATACAAATAAAATGTAATTGATTTGAATACATTAAAGTAAAAAACTGTCATTGTCCTTTCACAGTACATACCTGGGGATTTGCCCACAGATGAAGGACCTTCCACCTCAACAGCTTCAAATGAAAGAGAAAAGGCTATCCATTTAAAAAAAAAAGCAACACTAGAAATTGTATTACTGGAGCATCGCCTTAAGATGAGAACTTATATGTAAATATTAATCTGTCGCATGTTAAAAGTGTTGTGTATATAAAGCAATGTTTTAAAAAACCCAGACACATTTTATTTCATTTTACTTTCATAGTTTTTCAGGAAATAAAGAAATTACCTGTTCTCTGTTGTCATCTCTGTTGTGTGCAAAAATCTGTAGAGGTTCCTCTGGGCCATCTTCTTCAATACAAGGAGGGTGGCTCTCTCTCCTCTTATAGTGCCAATGTTGTGAAGCACAACACAAGCCACTATGATGTCGCATGTCCTCTCTGGATTGACACAGAGCCCACGCAGACACTGAAACCTAGACTTGAGGATCCCTATGGTCATCTCCACCATGGCCTGTGTTCAGCTGTGAGCCAGGTTAAAGTGTGTCTGTGGTCCAGGATCAAGTTCAGGGTAGGGCGTCATTAAATAGGGCAGACAAGGGTATCCTCTGTCCCCCAGCACGTAACCATTGTACTGTCCTGTAATGATTCAAGTGTACAATACAAATATAGTGAAAAAAATAAATTGTATAAAGCAAAAGATACCCTGCTGAAATGTCTGGCATAATGAGGACTCGTGGAAAATTCTGACATCATGCACAGATCCTGGCCATTTCGCCTCAACATTAGTAATGATGTGGGTTGCCTCACATATTACATATAGTCAGTGGAAAAATGTTTAATGAGTTTAATGATTTTAACAAGATAAAAAATTAAGGACACAAAATCAAGTTGTTACCTGCGTTACCGGTATACTGTACTAATCACCGGCCTGATCATCTGTCATTATCTGCACCTGTTTCTCACTGGGTCATGCCTTAAGTTAGATGACTTTTATTCTTGAATGATTCTCAGGTCATTTTGAGGCTTAACAGACAAAAACGTTACGCTGAAACTGCTCAGGTACAGAGACTGGACTGAAAAGGAGAGACAAAAAGTCCTACAGGAAGCTTGTGCACGGTGCGGATCGTGGCGAGGTCGGGTTTCTTGTACATGCTGCTGAACCCGATTTTCCTGAATTTTCCTATAAGATCCATTATGTTCATGTGAAGGATGAAAGAAAGATAAAATTGTTGAATTAAAATGTACACCGGCACAATATCTAGCTTGGTAAAAACATCCAGTTTCAGCAGCTGGTAGGTGGTTAAATCTCGATGGATTATATCAGAAGCATGAACAAAATGCCTGATGACTTAAATTTAATGAGTTTAATGGATTCTTCAAAACATGCTACCACTAAATAAATCAGATTGGATCAAATTCAATTTGTTGAAAGTTTTATTCAAGAAATGTAATTTCTTGAATAAAACTGAAACAGATGGAAATTGATCCTTCAAGCAAATGCATCCGGATAACAAATCATGCATTTGAACCGTACCCTCACTGCAAATACTTGAGACAATGTCTACTACTGCTAGGGACATCTGAAGACAGAAGAAAGAATGTGACCAGACAGACTCAATCTTTGTACCACTATATTTTATTAATGTTCTGATACAGATGTGATAACACTTTATGAAAAAAAGATACAGAGTTAACTCTTGTAACAAATTTTAAGATTGAAGTGTGAGTTTAGATACAGAAGAGAGAAAACCTTTTGACCTAGCTACAGTACAGTACATCATGACTCTTATATAACAGATAATATTATCTCCAGTATCTCTATGACACAAATAGGCAGTTGTAGAGTTTTATTCATTCATTCACTCATTCATTCATTGTTTATACCGCTTATCCTCTTTTGCAGGCTGGATCCTATCCCAGGAGCACGAGGCGCGGTACAACTAGGACAGGCGCTAATTCATTGCAGAACACACACACAAACACACACTACACTACGGACAATTTGGGAAGGCCAATTGTATAACCTAATCTGCATGTCTTTGGACTGTAGGAGGAAACCGGAGTACCTGGATGAAACCCACTAAGCACGGTTAGAACATGCAAGCCATGGACAAAGACCAGAGGCAGGAACTGAACCCTGACCCCGGAGGTGTGAGGCCACAGTGCTAACAACTACACCACCATGCTGCCTGCAGAGTGTTTTCTTCTAGTGTGTTTTATTGAAGTGGCCAAATTTGAAATTGTTCCCTATTAAAAAACTTGATTAATTTGGAGCTCATCTAAAAAGTATTTAGTAATTTTATAGTAAACTAGATAAAATTAGTTACCATGAAGTGCTATACAAATAAAATTTAATTGATTTGAATAAACCCACCCATTTAGCACACATCCCCAAAGATGTCTTCAAGGGTTTATTGAATGCATAAGGGTTTTCAAAGTTAAATTAAATAGAAAGGAAATCTTTTGCTGTAAGGTTCTACCGAAAACTTTTATACATTTCCTTCATACTGTAGGTTTACATAAGGAGGATATTTCTCCAGACTGAAAACCATCCCTTTTGTAGATTCCTATCAAGCTTAATTCAAATTAGGCTCGTTCACCCTAAAACACGGAGAAGGTATAAAGATCCTTAATAGAAATTTGTGCATGGTACACACACCTGTACATGTCCTAGAGTTTATGTAGCTTTGTTGTTTATTGGCGTCATTTTATTAACTAAGACAATATTAAACTTTTCCTTGAGTATAGTCTCTATTTCACTGTCAGCTACATCTCTAACATCAAAGATGTCCACATCTTCATTAGGCTTATATGTGACTTCCATGTAGGTCCAACCAATCAGAGCTCTGAATCCAGTGGGGGTCTGGATGGAACAAATGGATTTCTGGGTGAACAAAGACTCAGGGCTGGTCTGCAGGAACTCGCTTGTGGTCAGGAAATGGTCAACTCCACATGGTGTTAAGAAAAAACTGTATATTGTCTTCATTAAGCGCTTTTCAATAAGGCTGGAATTGGTGAAGGCTTCATTCTGGACCAGAGGCTTCCTTCCAGTCTTCTCCAGCGTCCACCTCTCACAATCGTTCTTTAGATGGAAAATCCCCGCCAGCTGCTCTTGATCTTTCCCCGCGATCATTTCTAACGGGTACCAGATTTGACATGACATTCCATAACTCACGTCAGCAATATACGGCATGCCGTCGATCTCCACCAGGTTAATTAGATGTTCATCCAATGGGCCAAAGTCATTGTTGAGCGTCCTGAAGACTTTACAGCCCAGCATGGTGTATTTGTAGCCCATCTCTTTCAGGACCCAGGAGAAGAGCAGGTTGTTTTCACAGCACCATCCTCCACGAGGGTTTCTCACAATCTTCTCATAAATGATCTGCAGGTCCATGGTGTTCCGCTCTCCACAGTGCATGCTTAGGTTCTCGAAGGGAATGCTCATCACATGCAGCTTGTGGATAGTGCGGAGCGTGGCGAGGTCTGGTTTCTCGTACACTCCACTGAAACCGATTTTCTTGAAGTATTCCTGAAGATCCATTATGTTCCTGTGAAAGATGAAAGAAAAAACAGCTGCCTTAAAATGTATCTTGCTTTCCGGAAAAATCGAGTTTCAGCAGCTGGTAGCTGGTCTGACCTCGTTGGATTAAATGAGGATTAAATGTGAGGGGAATCTTTCACGTTTGTTGAACCCATCTAAAGACAGAAGAAAGAATGTGAACAAACAGAGTTGACCATTGGACCACTAGATTGCGTTAATGTTCAGTTACAGCTATGATAACACTTTATGGGAAAGGGCACAGAGTTAACCCTTGAACCTAATGTTAAGGTGGACTTTTGAAACTCCTACATCATGACTCTTATATAATAGATCATATAATTTCCAGTGTCTTAGGAAAGCACATGGGTGGATTTAATCTATTATTATTTATAGTTTTTGCCCATAGTGTTTTATTGAAGTGTCCTAAATCCTTACATTTAAAAAAATCAGTATTTTGCTGTCCATAAATACAATTAATTTGGAGTTACCGTAATAATTTTAAGGTAAGCTAGTGGCACGATGGCTTAGTGGTTCACATGGTCACCTCACACTTCCAGGGTTGGGGCTTGAATCTCACTGCTGATATGCATGTATTATGGTATAGATTTCAAATTTTCAGAAACACACTTTAAAATTACACACTTTTAAAAATTACACATTTCCCTGGAGTTTTGGACTGAACCTGTTCAAGTAATTAACTGAACGACCTGAAAAAATTCAAGTCATGGTAAAAAAAAAAAAATCTCTGAGACTTATTAATTTATAAATAGCCTGATCCTTAAAAATCTATGGCTAACTTGTCACCAACTTACAGAAGAGACCCATCTGTCTGTGTGAACTGTACACACAATCTTTCACCAACATGACTTGCACATTACAGGAACTCGACTGCAAGTTATTACTGGCTGATTGTCACATGTTTGAGTTTCAGCTGTGAAGCAGGCCGTCCGATCGGTCCAACCAATCAGAGCTCTAAATCCAGTGGGAGTCTGGAGGGAACAAATGGATTTCTGAGTGAACAGAGACCAGTGTCCATGTCTCACCGTTGTTCAGCAGACGGAAAATCCGAGCTGGTTGCTCTTGATCTTTCCCTGCGATCATTTCTAATGGACGCCAGATTTGTCCTGGCACTCTGTGATGGCTTGCCTTATAGAATAGAAAATGAATAAATGACATAGATGTTAAGATGTTAAGTTAGATGTTTTTATATATGTTATGATTATGATATGACCTGTAAACTGATTCATTATATTAATTAATTTCATTTGACATTAATTTATTTTAACATCCTATATTCACAAGTTTCCCTTCCCTTCATGCCCCTTTAACTGTTTATTAATCTGATGTCACTTGCTCTGAAGAGCCAAATACAGGCTCATGTACCTTTTGCTTCATACAAAGTCCTTTCTATAGGTTGTCACGTGACACATCATGTTAAAGATTAAAGATTTTCTAAAGCCTGGATCAAATGATTATTATATACTTAATCATCACATTTTCATAAAATAAGCTACTAACTTCTGTAATCTTTAAACATCAGCTGATAGGTTTATATTCAATGTGAACCTTCATGCACCAATGATTAGGATGATTCCAAATCCATAGGAATTCTCTTGCTGAAAAAAAGAGATTCAAGAAGAACCTACTAATCTGTAACTTGTAACACACACTAATCCAGTTAACACACAAGCCACAAAGGTGTCATTTGAGGGTTTATTAAATAAGTAAAGGGTTTAACATTGGAAATCTCATGTTGTAAGGTTTTAACATGCTAAATGTTTTTATTTTTTTTATAGAGGTAAACTAGACTAGAGTATTCCCTCATTACTCTGATGCAATGGACAACAAATGTTATGCTGAAACAATCACTGAATATGGATTTCCTAGCAGGAATTCACATAAGGATGAGAAAGAAAAAAAACATTCCTTAACTACAAAAATACACTATGGAGAGATTTCTTTGGACTGAAAACAACTGTGTTTTGTAGATTACTATCTGTGTGAAGCTTAATTAAAACTGGGCTTGGTCACCCCAAAATATACATTTATGCAGAGTTTATGCAACTATGTTGTTTATTACTGTCAGTTTATTAACTAAGACAATATTAAACTTTTCCATGAGTATACTCTCGATCTCATTGTCATCTATAGCTCTAAATTCGATGATGTCCTTGTGTTCCTCGGGATTAAATGTGACTTCCACATAGGTCCAACCAATCAGACCTCTGAATCCAGTGGGGGTCTGGATGGAACAAATGGATATCTGGGTCAATATAGACTCAGGGCTGGTCTGCAGATACTCGCTTGTGTTCAAAAAATGGTCAATCCCACGCGGTATTAAGTAAAAAGAGTATATTGTCTTCGTGACATGTTTGTCAACAAGGCCGGAATTGGTGAAGGCTTCATTCTGGACCAGAGGCTTCCTTCCAGTCTTCTCCAGCGTCCACCGCTCACCATCGTTCAACAGACGGAAAATCCCCGGCGGCTGCTCTTGATATTTCCCTGAGATCATTTCTAACGGGTACCAGATTTGACACGACATTCCATAACTCACGTCAACGATATAAGGCTTGCATTCAATCTCCACCAGGTTAATGAGATGTTCATCCAAGCAGCTGAACTCATTTCTGAACCTACTAAAGACTTGTGAACCCAGCATGGTGTATTTGTAGCCCATCTCTTTCAGAACCCAGGAGAAGAGCAGGTTGTTTTCACAGCACCATCCTCCACGAGGGTTTCTCACAATCTTCTCATAAATGATCTGCAGGTCCATGGTGTTCCGCTCTCCACAGTGCATGCTTAGGTTCTCGAAGGGAATGCTCATCAGATGCAGCTTGTGGATAGTGCGGAGCGTGGTGAGGTCTGGTTTGTCATACACTCCGCTGAACCCGATTTTCTTGAAGTATTCCTGAAGATTCATTATGTTCCTGTGAAGGATGAAAGAAAAAACAGTTGCCTTAAAATGTATCTTGCTTTCTGGAAAAATCGAGTTTCAGCAGCTGGTAGCTGGTCTGACCTCGCTGGACTAAATGAAGATTAAATGTCAGGGGAATCTTTCACGTTTGTTGAAAGACAGAAGAAAGAATGTGAACAGAGTTGACTATTGGACCACTAGATTATGATAACACTTGAGTTAACCCTTGAATCTAATGTTAAGAGCAAAGCTGGACTTTTGAAACTCCTACATCATGACTTTTATATAATAGATCATATAATTTCCAATATCTTAGTAAAGCACATGGGTGGTTGTAGAGTTTTAATCTATTATTTATAGTTTTTGCCCAGAGTGTTTTATTGAAGTGTCCCAAATCATTCATTCATCTTCTATACTGCTTTATCCTGTATTTAGGGTCACGGGGACCTGGAGCCTATGCCAGGAGTGTGAGGGTTGCCCACTAGAGGGCAGTGTTTTTAGTTTGTAGTTTTTGTTGTAGACCCAGTTTCCCAGAAGGCACCTCGGTAGATGACGCAGATGCCCAGCTGAACCGAGGATGCAATTAGTATAAGCATAAATACCTGTTTGTTCTGGGAAGCTGGGTCGAGCATTAATTTCTGTTATGTGGGTTCTGTTCTGTTCTATTCTAGTTTAACAGTATGGTTGGCCTTTTGGTTTCAGGAGCACTTTAAGTTAAGTTTGTTTATATTAAGATGTCCTTGTCTTTGTGTCTCCTAGCAGGATTAGCCTCTATGAGAATTAGCCCTTTGTGTTTACCCTTTTGTATAAGTAACCCCCATTGCATGTTTAGTTTTTAGTCTGTTTAAATACTAAGGAGGGTGATACTAACATGTCTAGATCTTAGTATGTCTAGTCTTCGTTCCTGTCTAGTCTCATTGTCTGATTAGCTCTTAGTCTGTTTAGGTACTATCATCTTTAGCCACTAACCTTTAGAGTTCTTAGTCTGTTTCATACTTAGTCTGCTGTGTACCTTGTCTGTTCAATCCCTTGGGTCTCAGGCTACAAGCCTGTTTAGCCATTAGTCTGATTAGCTATGAGCTAGCTTAGCAGCTAATGTGCAGAACAGGTGGTAGACCTAGCCAAGCCCGTCTTGTGTTTGTTTATCCCTTGCATGCATAGTCCCTTGTGTTTAGTCCTCTAGGCTGTTTAGTATGTCTTGTCCAGTTTGTATCCCATGTCTGTATTGTGTATCAATGTATGTAATCCCTAGTCTTATGTCGAAGTGTTTGAGTTCTGTTTCGTATGCTCCATGTTTTTAGCCAACCCTTAGTTCATGTTTTGTTCATGTTTGCATTTTGTTATTAAAGACTTTGTGTTTCACTGCATCCCCTCTGCATTTATGCCTCAACACCAAGCCCACAGTCCAACATCATAGCAGAACGTGACATGGAGACTCAGGGCACGAGGCAGGGTACACCCTGGACAGCGTGCCAATCCATCGCAGAGCACACACACTATGGTCAAGTTAGGAACGCCAATTAGCCTAATCTGCATGTCTTTGGACTGTGGGAGGAAACCGGAGAACCCGGAGGAAACCCACCAAGCACGGGGAGAACATACAAACTCCATGTACACAGAGACGGGAATTGAGCCTGGCCGGGAATCGAACCCGGACCTTGGAGGTGCTAGGTGACAGTGCTAACCACTATACCACCGTGCCACCATGTGTCCTAAATCCTTGCATTATTTAAATAAAAAAAAAAAACCACAGCATTTTGCTGTCCATAAATACAATTAATTTGGAGTTACTGTGGCGAGCGGTAGGGGGGCGCTGGCTCGCTTGAGCTCCGCCGCTCCACTACGGTTAACAAATGTAGCCAAGTACGCCACCTTGGGAATTGCACCCAAGGAAATAAAAGAAACCCTAGAGGCACCCAGGTACATTCACCGAAGATGCAAGAGGCGTGGATTTCGTAAATAAATGTTTATTCTCACAAAAATACACAATGTCACAGTTCAACAATTAGGTATAACAATAATAATTTTAATTTGACATCAGGAATATGCAATGTTAAGAATTATAAGAATTTTAAATATACCATTATTTTAGAGCTGGAGCTAACCAGTGGGTGGCAGACTATGAAAGACAGGGAGGGGATGAATATCCCAGCCAGAGTCACCCCAGACACACGTGAATCACATCCACGCACTATTCACTGTGACAATCGACACAAGTGACCAACACGCACACGAAAAAGGAAACCAACCCCAACACGTCACAGTGCCACCACCTTCAGCTCACAGCTCTACAAAAGAGAGACATATTGTAGCGTTTTTCGACACTAGCAGGGATCTTGGAGAACGAGTGAGCTTACTTGCTCCCCAATGCAAATGGCTGGGGAGTAGTTTATTAAACTCAGCACAAACGCGCGCGCAAACACACACACACAGCACACACCCAACGCGCACACACACACAGCACACACCCACACACGCCCAACTTGGCCGAAGCCACTAACCTAAACACCCTTCTCTCTCATGGTGGACACAGAGAATCCCCGCAAGGCATGGCGGTTGTCAGCCGCCGCCCCGCCCATACCACAGTATTAAAATAAAAGGAGAGAAAGATAAGAAGGAGACAGACGAATTACAATTCGTCTGTCAAAAACACAGCAGCAAAGCACCCCGCCAATAAAGCATCAGCCATGCAACACAACAGTGAAGCAATTATATTGCAGCTATTTGTCCAATGACGATAAAGTAAACAAAAATGAAGAAAAAAAATCATACATAAGAGAAATCAATCATACAAGCAAAGCATTCAGGCAAAAGCAGCATTCAAGGTGAAGCAAAGCATGCGTTCAGGCATGCAAAGTTCAAGCAAAGCAAAACAAAACAGCAGCGTTCATGCATTTATCCACAGCACCCACTTCGAAATACAGCTCCTAATTAAAATGAAACAAATTGAACATGTACATACCATGGAGGACAATAGAATGTACTAATAAAACGTACATACCTGTTCCGGATGCTGAATGAACAATCCCCAACACTCCCGGTACACCCAGGAAGTACAGGGAATGAGCCACTTACCGACTCCAGTCAGGCAATGTTAAAGAACCCAACCGTCTAGGGGAAAACTGCAACAAAAACCATGCGCTCTACTGTACACAACGGAGAGTGGATAGGAAGAGATTTCACTACAGGAGAGTCAGGAGAAACCTACAATTCCAATTAAATAACCATTTCCAAAAATAAAGATGGCGAAGAGTATTCATACCTGAGACGGAAGCGGAAGTCAAACGCGCAGCGAAACAACGTGCACGCTACGCACAGGTGAGTCCACAGAAAATGACTGTAGAAAGATGAGTCTACAAGCCGATTTAAATAAATGCCTCCGTCCATAAACATGGGAGATCGCAAGAAGCATTCAAACCTTATATGAAAGTTAACAAGTTAACAAGTCCAGAGGAAACCTAAGGAAACCATTTAAGTAAGTACCACTGCCCATAAGCAAAGCTAAGCGATTTCGAGGAGCATTCTTACCTGTGGCAAGACTGGAAGTCAGGTACACAACTGAAAGGAGGCGGGCGCGTGTAGGGAATATTTGATTTTTAGTGTGTTTCATGATATTCTGTGTGCGTGAGAACAGAATGTTACTTCTTTGAACTTTTGAACTTTGAATGTCTCACTAAGCACGGACTTGTGTATTATTGAGGGGTTCCCTGGATCCAGGCGGGAAGCAAAATACAAAGCTGAGCACTGAGTAGACCAAAGGGGGTCTATCAAAATTCAAGAAATCCTTACAATTTGGGGGCTCTGTCCGGGATACCTCTAATCAGGTGAGTGCTGCTTTTTTATTTTTCTCTATAAGGATAGAGCAAGCATGCTCCCTGGTTTTTGGTATCTGGACCATATATAGTACGGGGGAGGATTGTCTTGTGGCTTTTACGCCAGTATAGTGCGCGCTCGCTTCTGAAAAGTTCCTTGAACTGAAGCATAGTGTGGAAGCTGTATTCTGTTGCCCGCTCTTTGTTGTTGTCTTTGTTGAGCTCTTTTTGTTGTCTTTTGTTGTTGTATTGTGTGTTGTGTGTTGAAGATATTGGTTCTTTCTGTCGCGGGTTAATTCACGTTTATAAAATGGGTAATAAGAACACAACTACTTATCCAAAGCCGGACCCAGAAGAGGTTACGCGCGACTGGATGAATAGGTGTGGACTCACTTACTTTACCACACCTTGGCTTGATAATTTATCAGGGTGGACTGAACCACAATTAAAATTTTTAACCTATCCACGCGGAGGTACTTTTAAGCCTGAATATCTAGCCTCTGCTTACTCTCAGATATATGAGGGTATGGGTGACCCAGGATGGGATTATCCTTACATGGGTTCATGTTATCAAAAATGGGTAGAAATGAAAGCTCTTTGGGATAAATATTTAGACATAAATATTTAGACATAAAATACAGAAGAAAAAGATTCCAAAGGTCACATCCTTGACAAACTAAATTCAAGCCGCCCGTTCATTCAACCTTTCCGATCCCTCCTCCATATCATGCTGACATAGTAACATATAATAATTGAGAAAATTTATCCTAATTTGAATCCCACTAATCCTTTTGTGAGCTGCCCATCTGTGCCTGTCTCTCCCGTACCCACAAAACCGTGCTCACCTTCGTCTGAAGTGTGTGCCTCAGGAAAGGGAAAGACTCCCAAGAAGGTGTCAGGATGAACTCCTGACAGCCCTCTTTCGGATGATCCCGAGGATACTGATGGTGAGGATTTTGATAACTCGGACGATGAAGGTCCGGATGAGAGGTCTCGCCGCAAACCTCGACAAGAAAACACTGCGTTTGTTTTCTCTATGGGACCAAAGGGTCCAAAAATCCTTCCACCATCCGTAAGCACGCTGAAGGACATTATTAAGATGCTCCCTTCTCCCAACAAACCTTTGCATTTTGTTGATATGCTGATAAAGGCTTCCAGGCACTGTCAGCTCGTGGGTGCGGATTATTGCTTTATTTTGGGAAATTTTTTGCTTTATTATTTATCGGTTTTGGGAGATGGGTACGATGAGGCTGATTTGATAAAGACGGTAAAATGTTTAGATCCTGAAAAAGACAGATGGACTGTAGTGGTGAAACATGAAGAAGTAGAGGGGGGGGGGGGGGACGAAAAAAGAAGGAATATGATTTTCTTTGAGGTAATTCTAATGAGGCTATGAAACTTTTAAAAGATGAGCTAACTACTTATCTTCTTGCACGTCAACAAGCTAGTCAGGATCTGTCACAGGTAACTAATTGTAAACAAGAAAAGAGTGAGAACACATCCAGGTTTCTCGAGAGGTTTCGAGAGACCTGGACCCTTTTGGGTGGTATGCCCCTCCCTGAAGAAAACCCTAACCCACTTTTCCTTACCACCTTCTTGAATAATTGTCGACCAGAAATCATGAAGATTTTAAAGTTTCAATTGGCAGACCGTTCTACAACGACTATTAAAAAATTAGGTGAGCGTGTGAGAACACTGGAAGGAGACGGTATTTTAGAAAACAGACAAGTGGCATGTTTGTTTGTGGAGAGTGAAGGATACAGAGGTGGAAAAAAGGGGGGTAGAGGAGGCCGAGGAGGCCGTGGAAGAGGTAGAGGAGGTCTGCAGGGTCAGAGTGCACCCCGTAGATCTGGTTATTGTTATTATTGTTATAAAGAAGATCATTGGGATCGTGAATGTCGCACAAAGGCCCTTGATGAGGGACGTAGTGGACAAAATGTGTACAATCGATTGAATGATGATCAGTGGCATGATGCTAATGAGGTGTTTTCTCCTAATCCTTCACAGCAGCCACCACAGCGAGTACAACCACAACAACAGCAGCAGCAATATAGACCCAATCCCTTCTCAGGGATGCAGGTGGGAGTATATGATGCATAGAGATGTCCGCAGAGTTCCAGCCCCACGATGTTACTTTGTACTTTCGAGTCACCTCAGGTTAATGAGTTGCCCTTTATAGAATTGTGTATAGATGGTTCTGTATTCTCTTTTTTGGTGGATTCGGGAGCTACAATGTCGTCTTTAGGTCGTGATTATGAGGGACCGCTCTCGAATAAAAGTATCAGCTCTGTGGGAATTTAAGGGGTTGCTCAACGAAATTATTTCACTCCTCAGGTAACTGTAACATGTCTTTTAGATAAGGGAATTCATCTCTCTCATCATTTTGTCTGTATGCCTGATTGTCCTTTTAATCTGCTAGGACGCGATTTAATGAGCAGACTACACATGTCCTTGACTTTTTCTGGTGCAAAACTCACTGTTGAAGTGCCTGATTCAGTTCCTTTTTCCCACCTCACAAATATGCATGTAAATAATTGTTTCCTTTCTTCACAGTACAGCTCTATTCCGGCTGCCCTTGAATGTGTGCCGAGCAGTCTGTGGGCTGAACATAAGAATGAGGTGGGGTTAGTACACTGTGTTCCTTATGAAGCTAAATTAAAACATTTGCAACCTGTGCACATCAAACAATATCCACTCTCCGAGGCCAAGGCCTCAGGAACAGGGTGTTATTAAACCATGTTTAAGTTCTTATAACACACCTGTTAATCCAGTACTGAAACCTGATGGTACGTGGAGATTTACACAAGATTTGAGAAAAATAAATGACATAATTATCCCTGTAGCACCTGTTGTGCCTGATGTGCTTTCTTATCTAAAACTTTAGATGCTGTGGCACAAGGTTTGCCTGCCTGACTCAGGGCTATGGCCGCCTGTGCGGTGATGGTACAAGATGCTGAAAAGATTGTTCTCTCTCATACTTTAATTTTGTATTCTCCACATCAGGTTAAACAAATGCTGCAGAACATTCAAACACAACACATGACGGCTCAGAGACGATCTGGGTATGAGATTATCCTGTGTTCTACAAGTAACTTAGAGATAAAATCCACCTCTTCTTTTGACACCCTCGGATATGCTCTGGCACGCTTGATCAATGCACAGGACGACACGCTAGTAGATATAGATCATGACTGCTGTTCAGAGATTATTCACTCCACTAGTATATGTCCTTATCTATCTTCTACTCCATTAACAATTGGTGACACTCTGTTTGTAGATGGTTCCTGTTCAAAACCATATGATAGGAAATTTCTCTGTGGTTATGCTGTGTGTGCTCTGCCAGATATAACCATTGAACCTTACTCTCTCCCTTTCTCATCTGCTTAGGCAGCTGAACTTCTTGCTCTAACTCGTGCATGTGTTCTTTCTGAAGGAAAAGATGTCACTATATACACTGATTCTCGTTACGCTTTTGGTATCGCTCACAACTTTGGCCGCATCTGGCAATCCAGGGGTTTTCGTTCTGCTGAGGGTAAGCCTATTTCTCATTCTTCTCTTGTTCAGGATTTAATAGATGCATGCCATCTACCTAGTACTCTCGCTATTGTAAAAACTAAGGCTCATTCTTCTGGTGACTCTATGGAAGTGTAAGGTAATTCGCTAGCTGATCGTATTGCTAAAAAAGAAGCTCAAAAGTAGATTTCCTTTCCTGATTCTGGTTCTGATTTGATCAGTACATCTCTTCTTGCTAGCTCTTTGATTCCCGATGTAGATTTATTGTCTTTGCAAACTTCAGCCACACCGAATGATTCCTCTTTTTGGCAAGCTCAGGGTGCCTACGTTGCTTCTGATCGTTTATGGTATTGTGCTGATGGCCGTTTGTGCCTGCCGTCTCATTGTCTTCTGTTCCTCGTGCGCGAGTTCCATGGTGTTACACATCGCGCACGAAGGGGGGTTAAGGAAGATATGAAAAAACTCTTTTGCATAGCTAACAATCTTGGAACAATCGGTTTATTAATATCTAGATGCTTGGTGTGTGCTCAGAATAATGTGACAAAGGGTTTAGGTAAACACGAAAGTCTTCCGTTACCTACTGCTCCGTTTGCAGAGTGGCAAATTGATTTTACACATATGCCTGCATGTGGCCCATTCAAATATCTTCTGGTTTTGGTAGACAAGTTTTCAAGGTGGGTGGAAGCTTGCAATGCAAACTATGGGGAGTAAAAACTGGGTTGCTCTGTTACCTGCTGTTCTAGCTGAAATGAGAATGACACCAAGAAAAGATGTGCACATGTCTCCATATGAAATTATATTTGGCAGACCTTTTCCCGTGCTATGGAGGAAAGGTAAACCCGCGATAGGAACAACTGATCTTGATGTACATATTGCTGAATATTCTGCTGCTCTAATAGATACTCTAAACAAACATTATGAACAAATTGCTAATGTGACTCCAGTACCCTCAACAAAACCCACACATCCTTTTAATGTGGGAGATACTGTTCTGGTAAAATCTTTGACCCCCAGAAAACTGGGAGATTGTAAATATGACGGACCAGCAGAAATAATCGCAATTACTCGTAAATTACTGATCTTTTTCCACAGTGGATCCATGCTACTAGGCTGAAGAGATGTCCTGTCGGCGTGAGATCAAAGGATGAATAAATGTTTGTGTATTATTATCTTTCTTTCTCTGTGATTTTTTTTGTTTCCTAGACTGAAGACGTGCTGCAGCGATGACCAACCCGTGACGTGACACAGAGGGATTGTATTGGGTTGCCACGGGATGACTTCACTTTTGCTATCACTTTTGCTATTTACCATTCCTGGTGGTGTCTTAGCGCCTCGTGAGGTGGGACGAGTGCAGATTGGGCGTGCCCGCACTCTGAGCACTGTAGCGTCAAGAAAGGCAATAGTTCACCACTAGTAGTTATTTATATGTTTGACATTGTGAACAAGATTTTTCACACACACGAGTTTGCACTCAACCTGTTATATCTCTGTGTATTCTTTTGGTCACACTTCATTCTGTAGAGTTTATAGAACAGCACTTGGAGTATGGTGGTAACCTCTCCTGCCTTAGAATGAAGTTTCTTTTTGTCCTCTTAATCTTGAATGAGAGATTGTTGTACATAGTGCAACCTCATCCACATGATAATGTTTTTTGGCGAAATACCAATGATTCAGACCTGTTGTGTCTTTTAGGTCCATGCATTCTTCGCTGTGTGCAAAATCTTTTGTATACAGTAAGTATGTTTCAGGTTATGTTCCTGCGCTGCGTCCGATGACCCATTATCCACCGGCGACTTTTAGAAAGATCTGAGTTTTATTCAACGATGTTTCTTATGAAAAAAAGGGGGGAACTGTAGGGAATATTTGATTTTTAGTGTGTTTTATGATATTCTGTGTGCATGAGAACAGAATGTTACTTCTTTCTCTTACCTCGACACAAGCTGCACTTTCAATAAACACATCCTATAGTAGTTTATGTTGAACGCTCGTATGTTAACTACGTAAAACTGTTGAACGCTCGTAAATGCAGAGCTACTCCCAATTTTATGTTCTTCTTTACCTTATCTTTTCTAAACATTCCTGACCAGATGCAAACACTCCTGCACCTTTGGTTCTTTGTGTGTGTGCGTATATATACTCCTGTCTTCCACAATAAACTTTGAACGACTCACTAAGCACGGACTTGTGTATTACTGAGAGGTTCCCTGGATCCAGGCGGGAAGCAAAATACAAAGCTGAGCACTGAGTAGACCAAAGGGGGTCTATCAAAATTCAAGAAATCCTTACACAGGCTCATGTACCTTTTGCTTCATACAAAGTCCTTTCTATAGGTTGTCACGTGACACATCATGTTAAAGATTAAAGATTTTCTAAAGGCTGGATCAAATGATTATTATATACTTAATCATCACATTTTCATAAAATAAGCTACTAACTTCTGTAATCTTTAAACATCAGCTGATAGGTTTATATTCAATGTGAACCTTCATGCACCAATGATTAGGATGATTCCAAATCCATAGGAATTCTCTTGCTGAAAAAAAGAGATTCAAGAAGAAACTACTAATCTGTAACTTGTAACACACACTAATCCAGTTAACACACAAGCCACAAAGGTGTCATTTGAGGGTTTATTAAATAAGTAAAGGGTTTAACATTGGAAATCTCATGTTGTAAGGTTTTAACATGCTAAATGTTTTTATTTTTTTTATAGAGGTAAACTAGATTAGAGTATTCCCTCGTTACTCTGATGCAATGGACAACAAAAGTTATGCTGAAACAATCACTGAATATGGATTTCCTAGCAGGAATTCACATAAGGATGAGAAAGAAAAAAAAACACTCCTTAACTACAAAAATACACTATGGAGAGATTTCTTTGGACTGAAAACAACTGTGTTTTGTAGATTACTATCTGTGTGAAGCTTAATTAAAACTGGGCTTGTTCACCCCAAAATATACATTTATGCAGAGTTTTGTTGTTTATTACTGTCAGTTTATTAACTAAGACAATATTAAACTTTTCCATGAGTATACTCTCGATCTCACTGTCATCTATAGCTCTAAATTCGAAGATGACCTTGTGTTCCTCTGGATTAAATGTGACTTCCACATAGGTCCAACCAATCAGACCTCTGAGTCCAGTGGGGGTCTGGATGGAACAAATGGATATCTGGGTCAATATAGACTCAGGGCTGGTCTGCAGATACTCGCTTGTGTTCAAAAAATGGTCAATCCCACGCGGTATTAAGTAAAAAGAGTATATTGTCTTCGTGACATGTTTGTCAACAAGGCCGGAATTGGTGAAGGCTTCATTCTGGACTAGAGGCTTCCTTCCAGTCTTCTCCAGCGTCCACCGCTCACCATCGTTCAACAGACGGAAAATCCCCGGCGGCTGCTCTTGATATTTCCCTGAGATCATTTCTAACGCGTACCAGATTTGACACGACATTCCATAACTCACGTCAACGATATAAGGCTTGCATTCAATCTCCACCAGGTTAATGAGATGTTCATCCAAGCAGCTGAACTCATTTCTGAACCTACTAAAGACTTGTGAACCCAGCATGGTGTATTTGTAGCCCATCTCTTTCAGGACCCAGGAGAAGAGCAGGTTGTTTTCACAGCACCATCCTCCACGAGGGTTTCTCACAATCTTTTCATAAATGATCTGCAGGTCCATGGTGGTCCATGCTTAGGTTCTCGAAGGGAATGCTCATCAGATGCAGCTTGTGGATAGTGCGGAGCATGGTGAGGTCTGGTTTGTCATACACTCCGCTGAACCCGATTTTCTTGAAGTATTCCTGAAGATTCATTATGTTCCTGTGAAGGATGAAAGAAAAAACAGTTGCCTTAAAATGTATCTTGCTTTCTGGAAAAATCGAGTTTCAGCAGCTGGTAGCTGGTCTGACCTCGCTGGATTAAATGAAGATTAAATGTCAGGGGAATCTTTCACGTTTGTTGAAAGACAGAAGAAAGAATGTGAATAGAGTTGACTATTGGACTACTAGATTATGATAACACTTGAGTTAACCCTTGAATCTAATGTTAAGAGCAAAGCTGGACTTTTGAAACTCCTACATCATGACTTTTATATAATAGATCATTTAATTTCCAATATCTTAGTAAAGCACATGGGTGGTTGTAGAGTTTTAATCTATTATTTATAATATTAATAGTATAATAGTATTAATAGTATTAATATAATAGTTTTTGCCCAGAGTGTTTTATTGAAGTGTCCTAAATCATTCATTCATCTTCTATACCGCTTTATCCTGTATTTAGGGTCACGGGGAAATGGAGCCTATTCCAGGAGACTCAGGGCACGAGGCAGGGTACACCCTGGACAGCGTGCCAATCCATTGCAGAGCACACACACACACTATGGTCAATTTAGGACCATGTCTTTGGACTGTGGGAGAAAACCGGAGAACCCGGAGGAAACCCACCAAGCACGGGGAGAACATGCAAACTCCATGCACACAGAGACGGGAATCGAGCCTGGCCGGGAATCGAACCCGGACCTTGGAGGTGCTAGGCGACAGTGCTAACCACTATACCACCGTGCCACCATGTGTCCTAAATCCTTGCATTATTTAAATAAAATAAAATATAAAAAACACAGCATTTTGCTGTCCATAAATACAATTAATTTGGAGTTACTGTGGCGAGCAGTAGGGGGGCGCTGGCTCGCTTGAGCTCTGCCGCTCAACTACGGTTAACAAAAATAGCCAATTACGCCACCTTGGGAATTGCACCCAAGGAAATAAAAGAAACCCTAATTATTAAATTAACTGAGGCACCCAGGTACATTCACCGAAGATGCAAGAGGCGTGGGTTTCGTACATAAATGTTTATTCTCACAAAAATACACAATGTCACAGTTCAACAATTAGGTATAACAATAATAATTTTAATTTGACATCAGGAATATGCAATGCTAAGAATTATTAAAATTTTAAATATACCATTATTTTAGAGCTGGAGCTAACCAGTGGGTGGCAGACTATGAAAGACAGGGAGGGGATGAATATCCCAGCCAGAGTCACCCCAGACACACGTGAATCACATCCACGCACTATTCACTGTGACAATCGACACAGAAGTGACCAACACGCACATGAAAAAGGAAACCAACCCCAACACGTCACAGTGCCACCACCTTCAGCTCACAGCTCTACAAAAGAGAGACATACTTGCTCCCCAATGCAAATGGCTGGGGAGTAGTTTATTAAACTCAGCACAAGCGCGCGCGCGCGCGCACGCACACACACACACACACACACACACACACACACAGCACACACAAAGCACACACAAAGCACACCCCGAAAGCACACCCCCAAAGCACACCCCCAAAGCACACCCCCAAAGCACACACACACAGCACACACCCACACATGCCCAACTTGGCCGAAGCCACTAACCTAAACACCCTTCTCTCTCATGGTGGACGGTCGTCAGCCGCCGCCCCGCCCACACCACAGTATTAAAATAAAAGGAGAGAAAGATAAGAAAGAGACAGACGAATTACAATTTAAAAACAAATTCTAAGACAGAATGCATACACAGCAGCAAAGCACCCCGCCAATAAAGCATCAGCCATGCAACACAACAGTGAAGCAATTATATTGCAGCTATTTGTCCAATGACAATAAAGCAAACAAAAATAAAGAAAAAAAAAGAAAAATCAATCATACAAGCAAAGCATTCAGGCAAGAGCAGCATTCAATGTGAAGCAAAGCATGCGTTCAGGCATGCAAAGTTCAAGCAAAGCAAAACAAAACAGCAGCGTTCATGCATTTTCCACAGCACCCACTTCGAAATACAGCTCCTAATTAAAATGAAACAAATTGAACATGTACATACCATGGAGGACAATAGAATGTACTAATAAAATGTACATACCTGTTCCGGATGCTGAATGAACAATCCCCAACACTCCCGGTACACCCAGGAAGTACAGGGAATGAGCCACTTACCGACTCCAGTCAGGCAATGTTAAAGAACCCAACCGTGTAGGGGAAAACTGCAACAAAAACGGGAAAGTTGGGCGTGCAGCAAAAGGCATGCGCTCTACTGTACACAATGGAGAGTCGATAGGAAGAGATTTCACTACAGGAGAGTCAGGAGAAACCTACAATTCCAATTAAATAACCATTTCCAAAAACAAAGATGGCGAAGAGTATTCATACCTGAGACGGAAGCGGAAGTCAAACGCGCATTGAAACAACGTGCACGCTACGCACAGGTGAGTCCACAGAAAATGACTATAGAAAAAGCCAAGATGAGTCTACAAGCCGATTTAAATAAATGCCTCCGTCCATAAACATGGGAGATCGCAAGAAGCATTCAAACCTTATATGAAAGTTAACAAGTCCAGAGGAAACCTAAGGAAACCATTTAAGTAAGTACCACTGCCAATAAGCAAAGCTACCCCAGTGAAAAAAAAATACACTTTAGTGTATTACAAATATATTGAAACCCTCGATAATACACTGCTAATATACTAACAAAAAATTGTACCATCAGTTAATATATAAAAAGTATACTAACATCATGCTTTTAAAACGTTTAACATTTTACGTAAAACATTTGCCAAATCAATGATGCGAATCAGAAATATAATTTCCATACCGGATCGGTTGCGGCCCGGGTTAACAACGACCGCCACTGGTGCTGTTGACTTACAGGGTGCCGGTGGAAATTGAGCTACTGTTGGTCGAAGAAGGAGAGGAGGAAGGCGTGTTCAAAAGTAGAGAGAGAAGAGGAAAGGAAAGAGTTTAGGAGTGATAGTAGGGACCTTGAATGTTGGGACCATGACAGGGAAGGCAAGAGAGTTGGTTGATATGATGCAGAGAAGGAAGGTGGATATACTGTGTGTCCAAGAGACCAGGTGGAAAGGTAGCAAAGCTAGAAGCTTAGGATCAGGGTTCAAGTTGTTTTACCATGGTGTGGATAGGAAAAGAAATGGAGTAGGAGTTATCCTAAAAGAGGAGTTTGTAAGGAATGTCCTAGAGGTGAAGAGAGTATCAGATAGGGTGATGCGTCTGAAGCTGGACATTGATTGTGTGATGTTCAATGTTGTTAGTGGTTATGCTCCACAGGTAGGATGTGTGTTAGAAGAGAAGGAGAAATTCTGGAGTGAGTTAGATGAAGTGATGCAGAGCATCCCCAGAGGTGAGAGAGTTGTGATTGGTGCAGACTTCAATGGACATGTTGGGGAAGGGAACAGAGGGGATGAAAATGTGATGGGCAGGTTTGGTCTTCAGGACAGGAATGTAGAAGGACAGATGGTGGTGGACTTTGCAAAGAGGATGGAAATGGCAGTAGTAAATACTTTCTTCCAGAAGAGGCAGGAACATAGGGTGACATATAAGAGCGGAGGCAGAAGCACTCAGGTGGACTACATCTTGTGTCGATGTTGTAATCTGAAAGAGATTAGTGACTGCAAAGTGTTGGTAGGGGAGAGTGTAGCCAGACAACACAGAATGGTGGTGTGTAAAATAACCCTGGTGGTGAGGAAGGTGAAGAGGACAAGGGCAGAGCAGAGGACAAAGTGGTGGAAGCTGAGAAAGGAAGAATGTTGTGTAGTCTTTAGGGAGGAGTTGAGACAAGTTATGGGTGGTCAGGAGGTGCTTTCAGTTGACTGGACAACTACAGCCAATGTGATCAGGGAGACAGGTAGGAGGGTACTTGGTGTATCATCAGGTAAGGGAAAAGGAGACAAGGAGACTTGGTGGTGGAATGAGGAAGTCCAGGAGTGTATACAGGGAAAGAGGCTAGCTAGGAAGAAGTGGGACTCTGGGAGGACTGAAGAGAGTAGACAGGAGTACAGGGAGATGCACCGTAAGGTGAAGGTAGAAGTGGCAAAGGCCAAACAAAGAGCATATGAGGACTTGTATGATAGACTGGACAGTAAGGAGGGAGAGGTGGATCTGTACAGGTTGGCGAGGCAAAGAGATAGAGATGGGAAGGATGTGCAGCAGGTTAGAGTGATTAAAGATAGAGATGGAAATGTACTGACAGATGCCAGGAGGGTGATGGGAAGATGGAAGGAGTACTTTGAGGAGTTGATTAATGAGGAAAATGAAAGAGAACAAAGAGTAGAAGAGGTGACTGTTGTGGAGCAGGAAGTAGCAAATATTAGTAAAAGTGAGGTGAGAAGGGCGTTGAAGAGGATGAAGAGTGGAAAGGCTGTTGGTCCTGAGGACATACCTGTGGAGGTATGGAAGTGCTTAGGAGAGGTGGCAGTAGAGTTTCTGACTAGTTTGTTTAACGAGATCTTGGAGAGTGAGAGGATTCCAGAGGAATGGAGGAGAAGTGTATTGGTGCCGATTTTTAAGAACAAGGGAGATGTGCAGAGCTGTGGCAATTACAGAGGCATAAAGCTAATGAACCATACAATGAAGCTGTGGGAAAGAGTAGTGGAAGCTAGGTTAAGGGCAGAGGTGAGAATTTGTGAGCAGCAATATGGTTTTATGCCTAGAAAGAGTACATCAGATGCAGTATTTGCTTTGAGGATGCTGATGGAGAAGTACAGAGAAGGTAATAAAGAGTTGCATTGTGCCTTTGTAGATTTAGAGAAAGCGTACGACAGGGTGCCGAGAGAGGAGCTGTGGTGTTGTATGAGGAAGTCTGGAGTGGCAGAGAAGTATGTTAGAGTGGTGCAGGACATGTATGAGAGCTGTAAGACAGTGGTAAGATGTGCTGTAGGTGTGACAGAAGAGTTCAAGGTGGAGGTGGGTCTGCATCAAGGATCGGCTCTAAGCCCCTTTTTGTTTGCTCTAGTGATGGACAGGATGACAGATGAAGTTAGACAGGAGTCTCCATGGTCTATGATGTTTGCAGATGACATTGTGCTTTGTAGCGAGAGCAGGGAACAGGTGGAAGAAAATTTGGAGAGGTGGAGGTACGCTCTGGAAAGCAGAGGAATGAAGGTTAGCCGCAGCAAGACGGAATACATGTGTGTGAATGAGAGGGACCCAAGAGGAACAGTGAGGCTACAGGGAGCAGAGGTAAAGAAGGTGCAGGATTTTAAGTACTTAGGGTCAACTGTCGAGAGCAACGGAGAGTGTTCAAAGGAGGTGAAGAGACGAGTACAGGCAGGTTGGAATGGGTGGAGAAAAGTGTCAGGTGTGTTGTGCGATAAAAGAGTATCAGCAAGAATGAAAGGAAAAGTGTACAAGGACAGTGGTGAGACCAGCAATGCTCTACGGCTAAGAGACAGTGGCACTGAAGAAAAGACAGGAGGCAGAGCTAGAGGTTGCAGAGCTGAAGATGTTGAGGTTCTCTTTGGGAGTGACAAGGATGGATAGGATCAAGAATGAGTTCATCAGAGGGACAACTCATGTGAGATGTTTTGGAGATAAAGTCAGAGAGGCCAGATTGAGGTGGTTTGGACATGTTCAGAGGAGAGATTGTGAATATATTGGTAGAAGGATGCTGAGGTTGGAACTGCCAGGCAGGAGGTCTAGAGGAAACCAAAGAGGAGATTTATGGATGCAGTGAGAGAGGACATGAAGTTAGTTGGTGTGAGAGAAGAGGATGCAGAGGATAGGGTTAGATGGAGGCAGATGATTCGCTGTGGCGACCCCTGAAAGGGAACAGCCGAAAGACAAAGAAGATTTTTTTACCAAATTTTGGAATTAAACTTTAAATATACTTAAAAATAATTGTATGATAGTACACGTTCCAATGATATATTATCGGAAAATATACTTTAAGTGAAAGGCTGGTCTAATTTCCAAAGTATACTTATTTAAACTTGTTTTTCAATATATTTTTGGTATATTTTTTTTAAATATGCTAGAAATAATCATTGTACAAATGTACAGAAAGTATAAATTAGAATACAAATTTTAATATACGGTAGTCTCAGTATATTATCAGTTAAATGTAAATGTACTTGTATGTAGTGCACTACTCTCTCGTGCGCGTGCTTTTAGACTCGTTTTTGCACGCTGAATCTCTCCCTCGCGCGATCTCAAACTCGTTCCTGCGCGCTGAAAATCACTTTTGCCGTTCAAGGTCATTTATGTGTGCACTCTCTCACTCTTCCGTCCGCTCACTGTCATAAAGCGACACAAACTGCAGCAGGGTTGTAAACTTTGCGACTATTCCAGCCAACCGGAGACTAGACTGGGCGGGGCGGCGGCTTGCGACCGTCGTGCCTTGCGGGAGGTGTTCTTTTTGTGTTCACCCTGTTTGGGACATGTGTTTAGGTTAGTGGCTTCGGTCAAGTTTGATTATGTGTACATGTGTGTCATCTCTACGTGTGTATGTGCTGAATTATTACATTATGCTACCGTTCTCCAGTTCCAGCTAATAGGTGTGTGTGTGTGTGTTAAATAAACTACTCTCAGTCATTACATTGGGTAGCCACCAAACTCACTCGTCCTCCAAGTTCCCTGCTAGAGTCGAAAAATGCTACAGTATTATAGAAGTGTAGGGAATATTTGATTTTTAGTATGTTTTATGATATTCTGTGTGCGTGAGAACAGAATGTTACTTCTTTCTCTTACCTCGACACAAGCTGCACTTTCAATAAACACATCCTATAGTAGTTTATGTTAAAGGTCGTAAAACTGTTAAACGCTCGTAAATGCAGAGCTACTCCCAATTTTATGTTCTTCTTTACCTTATCTTTTCTAAACATTCCTGACCAAATGTAAACACTTCTGCACCCTTTTCTTTGGTTCTTTGTGTGTGTGTGGGTATATATACTGCTGTCTCCCACAATAAACTTGGAACGTCTCACTGAGCACGGACTTGTGTATTATTGAGTGGTTCCCTGGATCCAGGCGGGAAGCAAAATACAGGCTGAGCACTGACTAGACGGGGTCTAGCAAAAACAAGAAATCCTTACAATTTGGGGGCTCTATCCGGGATACCTCTAATCAGGTGAGTGCTGCTTTTTTATTTTTCTCTATAAGGATAGAGCAAGCACGCTCCCTGGTTTTTGGTATCTGGACCATATATAGTATGGGGGAGGATTGTCTTGTGGCTTTTACGCCAGTATAGCGCGCGCTCGCTTCTGAAAAGTTCCTTGAACTGAAGCATAGTGTGGAAGCTGTATTCTGTTGCCCGCTCTTTTTTTTTTGTCTTTGTTGAGCTCGTTTTGTTGTCTTTTGTTGTTGTATTGTGTGTTTTTTGTTGAAGATATTGGTTCTTTCTGTCGTGGGTTAATTCACATTTATAAAATGGGTAATAAGAACACAACTACTTATCCAAAGCCGGACCCAGAAGAGGTTCCGCGCGACTGGATGAATAGGTGTGGACTCACTGATTTTACCACACCTTGGCTTGATAATTTATCAGGGTGGACTGAACCACAATTTCAATTTTTAACCTATCCACGCGGAGGTACTTTTAAGCCTGAATATCTAGCCTCTGCTTACTCTCAGATATATGAGGGTATGGGTGACCCAGGATGGGATTATCCTTACATGGGTTCATGTTATCAAAAATGGGTAGAAATGAAAGCTCTTTGGGATAAATACTTAGACATAAAAGAAACTAAAATACAGAAGAAAAAGATTCCAAAGGTCACATCCGAAACTATATTCAAGCCGCCCGTTCATTCAACCTTTCCGATCCCTCCTCCATATCATGTTGACATAGAAACATCAGCATCTAACCAACAAATAATTGAGAAAATTTATCCTAATTTGAATCCCACTAATCCTTTTGTGAGCTGCCCATCTGTGCCTGTCTCTCCCGTACCCACAAAACCGTGCTCACCTTCGTCGGAAGTGTGTGCCTCAGGAAAGGGAAAGACTCCCAAGAAGGTGTCAGGACGAACTCCTGACAGCCCTCTTTCGGATGATCCCGAGGATACTGATGGTGAGGATTTTGATAACTCGGACGATGAAGGTCCGGATGAGAGGTCTCGCCCCAAACCTCGACAAGAAAACACTGCGTTTGTTTTCTCTATGGGACCAAAGGGTCCAAAAATCCTTCCACCATCCGTAAGCACGCTGAAGGACATTATTAAGATGCTCCCTTCTCCCAACAAACCTTTGCATTTTGTTGATATGCTGATAAAGGCTTCCAGGCACTGTCAGCTCGTGGGTGCGGATTATCGCTTTATTTTGCAATCGGTTTTGGGATATGGGTATGATGAGGCTGATTTGATAAAGACGGTAAAATGTTTAGATCCTGAAAAAGACAGATGGACTGTAGTGGTGAAACATAGACGTAGAGGGGGGGGACGAAAAAAGAAGGAATATGATTTTCTTTGGGGTAATTCTAATGAGGCTATGAAACTTTTAAAAGATGAGCTAACTACTTATCTTCTTGCACGTCAACAAGCTAGTCAGGATCTGTCACAGGTAACTAATTGTAAACAAGAAAAGAGTGAGAACACATCCAGGTTTCTTGAGAGGTTTCGAGAGACCTGGACCCTTTTGGGTGGTATGCCCCTCCCTGAAGAAAACCCTAACCCACTTTTCCTTACCACCTTCTTGAATAATTGTCGACCAGAAATCATGAAGATTTTAAAGTTTCAATTGGCAGACCATTCTACAACGACTATTAAAAAATTAGGTGAGTGTGAACACTGGAACACTGGAAGGAGACGGTATTTTAGAAAACAGACAAGTGGCATGTTTGTTTGTGGAGAGTGAAGGATACAGAGGTGGAAAAAAGGGGGGTAGAGGAGGCCGAGGAGGCCGTGGAAGAGGTAGAGGAGGTCTGCAGGGTCAGAGTGCACCCCGTAGATCTGGTTATTGTTATTATTCTCATAAAGGTCATTGGGATCGTGAATGTCGCACAACGGCCCATGATGAGGGACGTAGTGGACAAAATGTGTACAATCGATTGAATGATGATCAGTGGCATGATGCTAATGAGGTGTTTTCTCCTAATCCTTCACAGCAGCCACCACAGCGAGTACAACCACAACAACAGCAGCAGCAATATAGACCCAATCCCTTCTCAGGGATGCAGGTGGGAGTATATGATGCATAGAGATGCCCGCAGAGTTCCAGCCCCACGATGTTACTTTGTACTTTTGAGTCACCTCAGGTTAATGAGTTGCCCTTTATAGAATTGTGTATAGATGGTTCTGTATTCTCTTTTTTGGTGGATTCGGGAGCTACAATGTCGTCTTTAGGTCGTGATTATGAGGGACCGCTCTCGAATAAAAGTATCAGCTCTGTGGGAATTTAAGGGGTTGATCAACGAAATTATTTCACTCATCAGGTAACTGTAACATGTCCTTTAGATAAGGGAATTCATCTCTCTCATCATTTTGTCTGTATGCCTGATTGTCCTTTTAATCTGCTAGGACGCGATTTAATGAGCAGACTACACATTGTGACGGTTAACCCCTAGAGGGCGCCTAATGCCCGTTTTTGGTTTTTGTAGTTTATTTGTGTTTGCTAGTTTGACTTCAGTTACCAGTATGCACCTCGGTCAGGTGACGTAAGAAGCTCACCTGAACCGAGGGAAGGCTAATTATGATTTGATTTGTTTCTTTATAAATAGCCTGACTGAATAGCAGTCAGGCGTCTAGCTTTAGTTGTAATTAGGTTTCAGTTTGTGTATGGTGTTTTGTTTCCTTTTTAATGTTTAATAAAAAGGACTTAAGAAACCGTCAGCTCGCCTCCTCTGCGATCATGTCACATACACACACCCGACACAGACAAACAGGGAAACATGACAGAAAGCTAGACCGTTCAAGTGGCATGGCGGAGGACTTCCCCCTGGATTATTTTTGGGGGGGCGCGGATACCATCTCGCCCGAGCTGGCGAACTGGCTGGAGGACAGCGAGGAAGAGGGGTTTGGTAGCTGGGAGTACTGCTGGCTGGAAGACGGAAAGGTAGATCTGTTCCAGAGCTGGAGGTACAACCAGCTGGCCAAACAGGAGCAGGAGCACGTGCGGGAGAGCAGCGAAGAGGGAGAGGGAGAGACACCACGGAGCTGGGAGAGCTGCAGGCTCGCCATTCGGCGAACGCCATTCAAAGGCGACGCAGCGCGGGGTCACGTGATTCCCCGCACCGGCCGGAAGAGAAGGGCGAGGAAGCCCAAGTACGGCGGTGACGCGGGGGAGAGAGAACCCCAGGCAGAGCAGCAGCAAAAGGAGCTCAGGTGGTGGATTCCAGAGCCGGAGCAAGTGCGAGAAATACGGGAGCAGGTGGAGGAGATGCAGCGCATGATCCTCCACTTCCGGGACAACCGCGAAGCGGGCTCGGAGCTTTTTCCTCCCTCGCCAACGCTGCAGGAGAGCGCCGTGCACGCTCCAACGCTGCAGGAGAGCGCCGTGCACGCTCCAACGCTGCAGGAGAGCGCCGTGCACGCTCCACCGCTGCAGGAGAGCGCCGTGCACGCTCCACCGCTGCAGGAGAGCGCCGTGCACGCTCCAACGCTGCAGGAGAGCGCCGTGCACGCTCCAACGCTGCAGGAGAGCGCCGTGCACGCTCCAACGCTGCAGGAGAGCGCCGTGCACGCTCCACCGCTGCAGGAGAGCGCCGTGCACGCTCCACCGCTGCAGGAGAGCGCCGTGCACCCTCCACCGCTGCAGGAGAGCGCCGTGCACGCTCCACCGCTGCAGGAGAGCGCCGTGCACGCTCCACCGCTGCAGGAGAGCGCCGTGCACGCTCCACCGTTGCAGTCGAGCGCCGTGCACGCTCGACCGTTGCAGTCGAGCGCCGTGCACGCTCCACCGTTGCAGTCGAGCACCGTGCACGCTCCAACGCTGTCGAGCCCTGCACAAGCTCCAACGACCAAGACACCTGTTCTGCCGCCGCCTCCCGGCTTCGAGGATAGCGAGCTAGCACGCCAGCAGCCGCTGTCCCATGCACCTGTTCTGCCGCCGCCTCCCGGCTTTGAGGACAGCGAGCCAGCGTGTCAGCAGCCGCTGTCCCATGCACCTGTTCTGCCGCCGCCTCCCGGCTTCGAGGATAGCGAGCTAGCACGCCAGCAGCCGCTGTCCCATGCACCTGTTCTGCCGCCGCCTCCCGGCTTCGAGGACAGCGAGCCAGCGTGTCAGCAGCCGCTGACCGACGCACTCGTTCTGCCGCCGCCTCCCGGCTTTGAGGACAGCGAGCCAGCGTGTCAGCAGCAGCTGACCGATGCTCCTGTTCTGCCGCCGCCGCCCGGCTTTGAGGACGACGTTGAGCCGTCGAGCACACTGCACGCTCCAACGCCGCTGTCGAGCGCACTGCACGCTCCAACGCCGCTGTCGAGCGCACTGCACGCTCCAACGCCGCTGTCGAGCGCACTGCACGCTCCGGAGCCGTCGTCGAGCGTCGTGCACGCTCCAGAGCCGTCGTCGAGCGTCGTGCACGCTCCAGAGCCGTCGTCGAGCGTCGTGCACGCTCCAGAGCCGTCGTCGAGCACACTGCACGCTCCAGAGCCGTCGTCGAGCGCACTGCACGCTCCAGAGCCGTCGTCGAGCGCACTGCACGCTCCCACGCCTCCGTCGAGCGCACTGCACGCTCCCACGCCTCCGTCGAGCGCAGTGACCGCTCCCACGCCTCCGTCGAGCGCAGTGACCGCTCCCACACCTCCGTCGAGCGCAGTGACCGCTCCCACGCCTCCGTCGAGCGCAGTGACCGCTCCCACGCCTCCGTCGAGCGCAGTGACCGCTCCCACGCCTCCGTCGAGCGCAGTGACCGCTCCCACGCCTCCGTCGAGCGCAGTGACCGCTCCCACGCCTCCGTCGAGCGCAGTGACCGCTCCCACGCCACGGCCGAGCACGTCTCCAGCTCTGCCACGGCCGAGCACGTCTCCAGCTCTGCCACGGCCGAGCACGTCTCCAGCTCTGCCACGGCCGAGCACGTCTCCAGCTCTGCCACGGCCGAGCACGTCTCCAGCTCTGCCACGGCCGAGCACGTCGCTAGCCCGGCAGCCGCAGAGCACGTCTCCGGGACCATCACCCAGCCTCCGGGTCGGGAGGCCGAAGGTAGTACTGTGGGGTGGGTGCCCGGGGCCTCCAGCAATGCTCCGGAGGAGCATTTCTTTGGGGGGGAGTACTGTGACGGTTAACCCCTAGAGGGCGCCTAACGCCCGTTTTTGGTTTTTGTAGTTTATTTGTGTTTGCTAGTTTGACTTCAGTTACCAGTATGCACCTCGGTCAGGTGACGTAAGAAGCTCACCTGAACCGAGGGAAGGCTAATTATGATTTGATTTGTTTCTTTATAAATAGCCTGACTGAATAGCAGTCAGGCGTCTAGCTTTAGTTGTCATTAGGTTTCAGTTTGTGTATGGTGTTTTGTTTCCTTTTTAATGTTTAATAAAAAGGACTTAAGAAACCGTCAGCTCGCCTCCTCTGCGATCATGTCACATACACACACCCGACACAGACAAACAGGGAAACATGACACACATGTCCTTGACTTTTTCTGGCGCAAAACTCACTGTTGAAGTGCCTGATTCAGTTCCTTTTTCCCACCTCTCAAATATGCGTGTAAATAATTGTTTCCTTTCTTCACAGTACAGCTCTATTCCGGCTGTCCTTAAATGTGTGCCGAGCAGTCTGTGGGCTGAACATAAGAATGAGGTGGGGTTAGTACACTGTGTTCCTTATGAAGCTAAATTAAAACATTTGCAACCTGTGCACATCAAACAATATCCACTCTCCGAGGCCAAGGCCTCAGGAACAGGGTGTTATTAAACCATGTTTAAGTTCTTATAACACACCTGTTAATCCAGTACTGAAACCTGATGGTACGTGGAGATTTACACAAGATTTGAGAAAAATAAATGACATAATTATCCCTGTAGCACCTGTTGTGCTTTCTTATCTAAAACTTTAGATGCTGTGGCACAAAGTTTGCCTGCCTGACTCAGGGCTGTGGCCGCCTGTGCGGTGATGGTACAAGATGCTGAAAAGATTGTTCTCTCTCATACTTTAATTTTGTATTCTCCACATCAGGTTAAACAAGCGCTGCAGAACATTCAAACACAACACATGACGGCTCAGAGACGGTCTGGGTATGAGATTATCCTGTGTTCTACAAGTAACTTAGAGATAAAATCCACCTCTTCTTTTGACACCCTCGGATATGCTCTGGCACGCTTGATCAATGCACAGGACGACACGCTAGTAGATATAGATCATGACTGCTGTTTCATATTCAGATTATTCACTCCACTAGTATATGTCCTGATCTATCTTCTACTCCATTAACAATTGGTGACACTCTGTTTGTAGATGGTTCCTGTTCAAAACCATATGATAGGAAATTTCTCTGTGGTTATGCTGTGTGTGCTCTGCCAGATATAACCATTGAAGCTTACTCTCTCCCTTTCTCATCTGCTTAGGCAGCTGAACTTCTTGCTCTAACTCGTGCATGTGTCCTTTCTGAAGGAAAAGATGTCACTATATACCCTGATTCTCGTTACGCTTTTGGTATCGCTCACGACTTTGGCCGCATCTGGCAATCCAGGGGTTTTCGTTCTGCTGAGGGTAAGCCTATTTCTCATTCTTCTCTTGTTCAGGATTTAATAGACGCATGCCATCTACCTAGTACTCTCGCTATTGTAAAAACTAAGGCTCATTCTTCTGGTGACTCTATGGAAGTGCGAGGTAATTCGCTAGCTGATCGTATTGCTAAAAAAGAAGCTCAAAAGTAGATTTCCTTTCCTGATTCTGGTTCTGATTTGATCAGTACATCTCTTCTTGCTAGCTCTTTGATTCCCGATGTAGATTTATTGTCTTTGCAAGCTTCAGCCACACCGAATGATTCCTCTTTTTGGCAAGCTCAGGGTGCCTACGTTGCTTCTGATCGTTTATGGTATTGTGCTGATGGCCGTTTGTGCCTGCCGTCTCATTGTCTTCTGTTCCTCGTGCGCGAGTTCCATGGTGTTACACATCGCGCATGAAGGGGGGTTAAGGAAGATATGAAAAAACTCTTTTGCATAGCTAACAATCTTGGAACAATCGGTTTATTAATATCTAGATGCTTGGTGTGTGCTCAGAATAATGTGACAAAGGGTTTAGGTAAACACGAAAGTCTTCCGTTACCTACTGCTCCGTTTGCAGAGTGGCAAATTGATTTTACACATATGCCTGCATGTGGCCCATTCAAATATCTTCTGGTTTTGGTAGACAAGTTTTCAAGGTGGGTGGAAGCTTGCAATGCAAACTATGGGGAGTAAAAACTGGGTTGCTCTGTTACCTGCTGTTCTAGCTGAAATGAGAATGACACCAAGAAAAGATGTGCACATGTCTCCACATGAAATTATATTTGGCAGACCTTTTCCCGTGCTATGGAGGAAAGGTAAACCCGCGATAGGAACAACTGATCTTGATGTACATATTGCTGAATATTCTGCTGCTCTAATAGATACTCTAAACAAACATTATGAACAAATTGCTAATGTGACTCCAGTACCCTCAACAAAACCCACACATCCTTTTAATGTGGGAGATACTGTTCTGGTAAAATCTTTGACCCCCAGAAAACTGGGAGATTGTAAATATGACGGACCAACAGAAATAATCGCAATTACTCGTAAATTACTGATCTTTTTCCACAGTGGATCTATGCTACTAGGCTGAAGAGATGTCCTGTCGGCGTGAGATCAAAGGATGAATAAATGTTTGTGTATTATTATCTTTCTTTCCTGTGTGATTTTTTTTGTTTCCTAGACTGAAGACGTGCTGCAGCGATGACCAACCCGTGACGTGACACAGAGGGATTGTATTGGGTTGCCACGGGATGACTTCACTTTTGCTATTTACCATTCCTGGTGGTGTCTTAGCGCCTCGTGAAGTGGGACGAGTGCAGATTGGGCGTGCCCGCACTCTGAGCACTGTAGCGTCAAGAAAGGCAATAGTTCACCACTAGTAGTTATTTATATGTTTGACATTGTGAACAAGATTTTTCACACACACGAGTTTGCACTCAACCTGTTATATCTCTGTGTATTCTTTTGGTCACACTTCATTCTGTAGAGTTTATAGAACAGCACTTGGAGTATGGTGGTAACCTCTCCTGCCTTAGAATGAAGTTTCTTTTTGTCCTCTTAATCTTGAATGAGAGATTGTTGTACATAGTGCAACCTCATCCACATGATAATGTTTTTTGGTGATATACCAATGATTCAGCCCTGTTGTGTCTTTTAGGTCCATGCATTCTTCGCTGTGTGCAAAATCTTTTGTATACAGTAAGTATGTTTCAGGTTATGTTCCTGCGCTGCGTCCGATGACCCATTATCCACCGGCGACTTTTAGAAAGATCTGAGTTTTATTCAACAATGTTTCTTATGAATAAAAGGGGGGAACTGTAGGGAATATTTGATTTTTAGTGTGTTTTATGATATTCTGTGTGCATGAGAACAGAATGTTACTTCTTTCTCTTACCTCGACACAAGCTGCACTTTCAATAAACACATCCTATAGTAGTTTATGTTGAACGCTCGTATGTTAACTACGTAAAACTGTTGAACGCTCGTAAATGCAGAGCTACTCCCAATTTTATGTTCTTCTTTACCTTATCTTTTCTAAACATTCCTGACCAGATGCAAACACTCCTGCACCTTTGGTTCTTTGTGTGTGTGCGTATATATACTCCTGTCTTCCACAATAAACTTTGAACATCTCACTAAGCACGGACTTGTGTATTACTGAGAGGTTCCCTGGATCCAGGCGGGAAGCAAAATACAAAGCTGAGCACTGAGTAGACCAAAGGGGGTCTATCAAAATTCAAGAAATCCTTACACAGGCTCATGTACCTTTTGCTTCATACAAAGTCCTTTCTATAGGTTGTCACGTGACACATCATGTTAAAGATTAAAGATTTTCTAAAGGCTGGATCAAATGATTATTATATACTTAATCATCACATTTTCATAAAATAAGCTACTAACTTCTGTAATCTTTAAACATCAGCTGATAGGTTTATATTCAATGTGAACCTTCATGCACCAATGATTAGGATGATTCCAAATCCATAGGAATTCTCTTGCTGAAAAAAAGAGATTCAAGAAGAAACTACTAATCTGTAACTTGTAACACACACTAATCCAGTTAACACACAAGCCACAAAGGTGTCATTTGAGGGTTTATTAAATAAGTAAAGGGTTTAACATTGGAAATCTCATGTTGTAAGGTTTTAACATGCTAAATGTTTTTATTTTTTTTATAGAGGTAAACTAGACTAGAGTATTCCCTCATTACTCTGATGCAATGGACAACAAAAGTTATGCTGAAACAATCACTGAATATGGATTTCCTAGCAGGAATTCACATAAGGATGAGAAAGAAAAAAAAAACACTCCTTAAAGTGGACATACAGTCTCAATTTTTGCATAGGTTAATATGATTCTTTAGGGTCCTAATGAAAAGTTTGTAATATACTTTAATTAAAAAATCTCAATTGTTGTGTAAAAAAAACATTACTTTTACCTGGTAAAAAGTAGCTCTGTTCTCAGCAACCTGTTTCAGTACATGCTCCTTTAAATGTTAATGACCTCTACTGAACCCGCCCCCCAGGTCTGTGGGGCGTGTCTTCACAATACAAGTGGGGTATAGCTTTGACAACAGTTAAAAATATTTAAAAAACAGTTAAAAATAATTTTACATGATGTTAGAATTATTTTATATATAAAGGAGTTATTTCTACTCTCTTGCTCTCTTCCTCATAGATCTGATATTAACGTGTTAAATCTTCCCTGCTGCTATCTTCCTGTCTCCTCTTGCATCTGTTCATTCATGCTCACCTTCCCATACTCTGTCTCTCTCTCCCTCTCTCTCTCTCTCTGTCTCTCTTCCTCTCCTTTGATTCAAATTCTAATTTTATTTGTCACATACACAGTCATACACAGTATGATATGCAGTGAAATGCTTATACGACAGTCAGTGACCTTAAAAATTAAATAAATGAGTAAGGAATAAATATCAATAAAAAGAAATACTAAAGAAAATAAATTTAACTAGTAAAATAGTTGTACAAATATACAATGTACAAATGAGGGCATAAATCTTACAAAATATAGGGGATATATAAATATTATTATTATTATTATTTTTATTATAAATATATATATATATATATATATATATATATATATTGTAAGATTTTTATTATGCACTCATATTTTTATATATATATAGTTATATATGTATATAAAATTTTACATGTGAATCTGGTTGTAAAACTTTTTTGACTTCCCAGACCGGGAATCGAACTCGAGTTGCTGCGATGAGAGCACCGTATCCTACCCACTAGACCACGGAGGATTAATGGCTGCCGCTTGGAAATGCCGGCAATTCAACCCGCGACCTTATACACGCGAAGCATTGTTTTTTCGGGATCTCACCAGGACATTTACAATGGTTAATTTGTAGTAACATATGTCTATAGCACAGGCGTTTAGTCAAACATATTTATACCGATCTTTTGCTGTTAATAAACAGAGACCTTTCTGACAGACAACGTGTGTGTGTGTGTGTGTGTGTCTGACTGTCATATAGATGCCGGGAATAGGACATCATACACGCGAAGCATTGTGTGTGTGTGTGTGTGTGAGTCTCTCCTTATGTCAGAAAAGCTTACCGAAGCATAGCGCACTCGCCTCGTTACTAAACGAACTTTTAGAAAAACTTTATAAATATGTAGTGCAAAAAGCATGTGCCTTGAGGGGGAATCGAACCCGGGGCTACCGCGTTAGAGCGCGGCATCCTAGCCACTACACCACGAAGGATTAACGGTTACCGCTGCTGAAATGCCGGCTATTCAACCCGCGACCTTATACACGCGAAGCATTGTTTTTTTTTCGGGATCTCACCAGGACATTTACAATGGTTCATTTGTAGTAACATATGTCTATAGCACAGGCGTTTAGTCAAACATATTTATACCGATCTTTTGCTGTTAATAAACAGAGACCTTTCTGACAAACAACGTGTGTGTGTGTGTGTGTGAATGAGGCATATAGATGTCGGGAATAGGACAACATACACGCGAAGCATTGTGTGTGTGTGTGTGTGTGTGACTGAGTCTCTCCTTATGTCAGAAAAGCTTATCGAAGCATAGCGCACTCGCCTCGTTACTAAACGAACATTAGAAAAACTTTATAAATATGTAGTGCAAAAAAAGCATGTACCTTAAGCAGGAATCGAACCCGGGTCTCCCATGTGAAAGCACCAAATCCTAACCACTAGACCACCACACTACTGCAAGGCTGCTGCAACAAACAGCACACCACACTCATGTAGGTGCCATTTTGCTCCCGTGTAGAATCACAATGGCCGACGGGTCTTTTTTATTCACTCGGGGCGGGTCTTTGCTAATACACCAGTGTCAATCAACTGTAGTAGGAGCGGCCTCTGTCGGTGTGAGTTCACACCGACAGGCTTTTGAAAACGGGGTGATTTCAGAAGGGGCATCTTATATTATTAAATTAAAAGAAAATCGCTGGGCGGCTCTTTATCACTGTAGAGTGGTTGTGTACACCCTCTCCTAACACACAATGCAGTCCAAACAGCTTGAAAAAGTCCATGTAGCACTGTAGGTGCCCTTTAACTACAAAAATACACTATGGAGAGATTTCTTTGGACTGAAAACAACTGTGTTTTGTAGATTACTATCTGTGTGAAGCTTAATTAAAACTGGGCTTGTTCACCCCAAAATATACATTTATGCAGAGTTGTGTTGTTTATTACTGTCAGTTTATTAACTAAGACAATATTAAACTTTTCCATGAGTATACTCTCGATCTCACTGTCATCTACAGCTCTAAATTCGAAGATGTCCTTGTGTTCCTCGGGATTAAATGTGACTTCCACATAGGTCCAACCAATCAGACCTCTGAATCCAGTGGGGGTCTGGATGGAACAAATGGATATCTGGGTCAATATAGACTCAGGGCTGGTCTGCAGATACTCGCTTGTGTTCAAAAAATGGTCAATCCCACGCGGTATTAAGTGAAAAGAGTATATTGTCTTCGTGACATGTTTGTCAACAAGGCCGGAATTGGTGAAGGCTTCATTCTGGACTAGAGGCTTCCTTCCAGTCTTCTCCAGCGTCCACCGCTCACCATCGTTCAACAGACGGAAAATCCCCGGCGGCTGCTCTTGATATTTCCCTGAGATCATTTCTAACGGGTACCAGATTTGACATGACATTCCATAACTCACGTCAACGATATAAGGCTTGCATTCAATCTCCACCAGGTTAATGAGATGTTCATCCAAGCAGCTGAACTCATTTCTGAACCTACTAAAGACTTGTGAACCCAGCATGGTGTATTTGTAGCCCATCTCTTTCAGGACCCAGGAGAAGAGCAGGTTGTTTTCACAGCACCATCCTCCACGAGGGTTTCTCACAATCTTTTCATAAATGATCTGAAGGTCCATGGTGTTCCGCTCTCCACAGTGCATGCTTAGGTTCTCGAAGGGAATGTTCATCAGATGCAGCTTGTGGATAGTGCGGAGCGTGGTGAGGTCTGGTTTGTCATACACTCCGCTGAACCCGATTTTCTTGAAGTATTCCTGAAGATTCATTATGTTCCTGTGAAGGATGAAAGAAAAAACAGTTGCCTTAAAATGTATCTTGCTTTCTGGAAAAATCGAGTTTCAGCAGCTGGTAGCTGGTCTGACCTCGCTGGATTAAATGAAGATTAAATGTCAGGGGAATCTTTCACGTTTGTTGAAAGACAGAAGAAAGAATGTGAACAGAGTTGACTATTGGACTACTCGATTATGATAACACTTGAGTTAACCCTTGAATCTAATGTTAAGAGCAAAGCTGGACTTTTGAAACTCCTACATCATGACTTTTATATAATAGATCATATAATTTCCAATATCTTAGTAAAGCACATGGGTGGTTGTAGAGTTTTAATCTATTATTTATAGTTTTTGCCCAGAGTGTTTTATTGAAGTGTCCTAAATCATTCATTCATCTTCTATACCGATTTATCCTGTATTTAGGGTCACGGGGACCTGGAGCCTATCCCAGGAGACTCAGGGCACGAGGCAGGGTACACCCTGGACAGCGTGCCAAACCATCGCAGAGCACACACACACACTAGGGTCAATTTGGGAACGCCAATTAGCCTAATCTGCATGTCTTTGGACTGTGGGAGGAAACCGGAGAACCCGGAGGAAACCCACCAAGCACGGGGAGAACATGCAAACTCCATGCACACAGAGACAGGAATCGAGCGTGGCCGGGAAACGAACCCGGACCCTGGAGGGGTCTAGTGCTAACCACTACACCATAAATACCATTAATTTGGAGTTAATGTGGCGAGCGGTAGGGGGGGCGCTGGCTCGCTTGAGCTCCGCTGCTCCACTACGGTTAACAAATGTAGCCAATTACGCTACCTTGGGAATTGCACCCAAGGAAATAAAAGAAAACCCTAATTATTAAATTAACTGAGGTACCCAGGTACGTTCACTGAAGATGCAAGAGGCGTGGATTTCGTACATAAATGTTTATTCTCACAAAAATACACAATGTCACAGTTCAACAATTAGGTATAACAATAATAATTTTAATTTGACATCAGGAATATTCAATGCTAAGAATTATAAAAATTTTAAATATACCATTATTTTAGAGCTGGAGCTAATCAGTGGGTGGCAGACTATGAAAGACAGGGAGGGGATGAATATCCCAGCCAGAGTCACCCCAGACACACGTGAATCACATCCACGCACTATTCACTGTGACAATCGACACAGAAGTGACCAAAACGCACACGAAAAAGGAAACCAATCCCAACACGTCACAGTGCCGCCACCTCACCAAAAGAGAGACATATTGTAGCGTTTTTCGACACTAGCAGGGATCTTGGAGAACGAGTGAGCTTACTTGCTCCCCAATGCAAATGGCTGGGGAGTAGTTTATTAAACTCAGCATAAGCGCACACACACACACACACACACACACCCTATTTGGAAGACTATTCCATAACTTTGGGGCTTTGTAAGAAAAAGCTCTGCCCCCTGCTGTAGTTTTCATAACACGCGGTACTGACAAGCAGCCTGCATCCTTTGATCGCAGTAGGCGTGGCAGATCGTAAGACACTAGCAGTTCGCTTAGATACTGCGGCGCGAGACCATTTAATGCTTTATATGTCAAGAGTAGTATTTTAAAATCAATGAGAAATTTCACACGGAGCCAATGCAGTGAAGATAAGATAGGGGTGATGTGCTCGTATCCTCTAGGTCTAGTGAGGACTCTCGCTGCTGCATTCTGGACTAGCAGAAAGCTTGTTTATGCACCTAGCTGAACAACCAGACAGTAAGGCATTACAATAGTCCAACCTGGATGTGATAAAAGCATGAACTAGTTTTTCTGCATCGTTTAGCGACAATGTATTCCTTAACTTGGTAATATTTCTGAGGTGAAAGAATGCTATCTTGGTAATATTATCTACATGAGCTTCAAAGGAAAGACTAGAATCTATAATCACACCAAGGTCTCTTACTGTTGAACTAGATAGGACAAAAAGGCCATCTAAAGTGTTTTGCTGCATTTAATAAACATAACCTGAATCACCCGAATAAGGAATATTTATTTGCAAAGGACAAAACATTACCGGTGTCAATTTCTGTAAAGACAAGCGCGTGACTCACCTTAGAAGAAGTCCTTGGAAATGTAGTTCCCGGAACCGTCTGTTCTCGATGCAGGAAAGAAACTCACACTCTGCGCACCGTACTGGGGGTACTGGCCTCAGAATGGGAGGCGGTCCTTTTATTATTTTATAATGCCAAATATTACAACTTAAGCAAATAAAACGAGGTAGATTTATTGTGAATACAAATAGCAAATACTAAGCAAAAAGTTCAATGGAAAATAAAAGAATACAAAGTCTTGTGAACTCAAATTAACAATGTATGCTAACACTGCCCCAAGAACCAAAGAAGAACCCAACAAAAGTCTAACAGAACGCTCTTATACTTTTGTCCTGTGACTCATGTCATAGCAGTCTTATGCTTCTTAACCAATTAGCAGGCCTTGACCTTATAAGGAAAACGCTGGCAAACAAAAACTAAGCCTATACTACTGCCTACTGCTGTAACACACTTTGCAAAACATGTTTACCTTAGGGCTGGCTTCCTGCCGAACGAGAACATAATGTCCTGTTCTCTCAGACGTGACGCTATACTGCTCCTCTTCCGGTGTGAAGGATATTTCTGTTAACCGTCGCCCTGCAGGTGTTGTTCCCTTCTCTGGGTGCATGCGCTGCAACCGTGACCTGCTGAGAAGCCTCTGCATCTGTGTCCCGGGGGGGCCTCTGCGTGTCCTCTTGAGTCTTCCTTGAGCTTTAACCGCTGAAACACATTTAACTTCATGCAATACATCTCCTAACGTTAACTGGGACATATTCAATTCAATTCAATTCAATTGTATTTATATAGCGCTTTTAACAATGGTCATTGTCTCAAAGCAGCTTCACAAAAATTTAAGAAATTTAACAAAAAAAAACTAACAACAAAAAAAAAAATAATAATAAAAAAAATAAATAATAATAAAAAAAAAATAAATAATAATAATAATAAATATATATATAAAATAAAAATAATAATAATTATAGAAAAGAAAATAATTGGAAGTGTGGATGTGTGAGAAAAATGTGCAGATAATAATAATAATGAGACAAATGAATGAAATTTCTCTGATGAGCAAGCCAAGGGTGACGGCGACGGTGGCAAGGAAAAACTCCCTCAGATGGCATTAGGAAGAAACCTTGAGAGGAACCAGACTCAACAGGGAACCCATCCTCATTTGGGCGATAACAGATAGAAATGATATAGCATCTTGTGTGTTGTGCAGGTGAAAATTCAATATGACAGAAATTATTTAAATTGACATGAAGACCAGTTCAGCATAGGGACGAGTCAGTAGGTGCAGAGGGCAGATGAGGTCTGGATCACTGGAAGCACAGGAGCAGCATGTGTAGCTCCAACCATCATAAAGCTGAATCCAGCTGGAGCTGGTCCTTCTCTGGATGCCTCAGGAACCTCGCAGGGTCGGCCTTTGTCTACTGAAGCTGGCAAAATCTCCCGATGCATCGGGATGGGTAGAGAAATACAGAACAGATGGGGAGAATTAGCGTAGTTGCCATTCGGGATAGGTGTACTGGAGTATGAGATTATGGGATGAGTTATGTGTATGCCAGATTAAAAAGATGCGTCTTGAGTCTACTTTTGAACTGAGAAACCGTGTCTGCTCCCCGAACACTGTCTGGAAGGCTATTCCAAAGCGTTGGAGCTAAATATGAAAATGCCCTACCCCCTTTTGTAGATTTTGAAATTCTGGGAACTACCAGAAGTCCGGAGCTTTGTGATCTTAAGGCGCGTGGTGGATTGTAGCGTATCAGAAGACTGGTTAGGTATGTGGGAGCTAAACCATTTAAGGCCTTGTATGTAAGTAATACTATTTTGTAATTTATTCTAAACTGAACAGGTAGCCAGTGCAGGGATGATAATATTGGGGTTATATGATCATATTTTCTGGATCTAGTGAGAACCCTGGCAGCTGCATTTTGGATTAACTGAAGCTTGTTTATTGAGGATGCAGGACAACCACCTAGTAATGCATTACAATAGTCCAGTCTGGAGGTCATGAATGCATGAACTAGTTTTTCTGCATCAGATACGGATAAGATGTTCCTAAGTTTAGCAATATTTCGAAGATGGAAAAAGGCTGTTTTTGTGATATTTGAAATGTGATTTTCAAAAGACAAGTTACTGTCTAATATTATGCCCAGGTCTTTTACTGCTGAGCTGGTAGTAACAGTACATCCTTCTAAGCGCAGGCTGAATTGTGAAAGCTGTTGTGTGCTGGTTTTTGGGCCAATAAGTAATATCTCTGTCTTATCTGAATTTAATAAAAGAAAGTTATTGGTCATCCAATCTTTTATGTCCTGGACACACTCAGTTAATCTAGACAACTTAGGTATTTCGTCTGGTTTAGTTGAGATATATAATTGGGTATCATCAGCATAACAATGGAAACTAATCCCATGTCTTCTAATGATGTTACCCAAGGGAAGCATGTATATTGAGAACAATAGAGGTCCTAAAACTGACCCTTGTGGGACCCCATATTTCACTGGCATTACACCAGACGGTTCCCCATTTAGATCTACAAAATGGTAGCGATCAGACAGGTAAGATCTAAACCATTTTAATGCCTGTCCCTGAATACCTATATAATTTTGTAAGCGATCTATGAGAATATTATGATCTATAGTGTCGAATGCAGCACTGAGATCGAGCAGGACTAGCAATGAGATGCAGCCTTGGTCTGAAGCTAAAAACAAGTTGTTTGTAATCTTAACTAGTGCAGTTTCTGTGCTATGATGGGGCCTGAAACCTGACTGAAATTCTTCAAGGATGTTGTTATCCTGCAAGAATGTGCAAATTTGAGCTGATACTACTTTTTCTAGTATTTTTGATATGAACGGAAGGTTTGAAATCGGTCTGTAATTTGTTATTTCATTCGCGTCCAAATTAGATTTTTTAAGAAGCGGCTTAATAACTGCTAACTTGAAAGGTTTAGGGACATGACCTAGATGTAATGAAGAATTAATAATGTTTAGAAGTGGCTCTCCAACCGTAAGCATCACTTCTTTTAAAAATCTGGTTGGGATTGGGTCTAACAGGCACGTTGTTGATTTAGCCGAGGTGATAGGTTTATACAGCTCTTCCTGTCCTATACCTGTAAAGCACTGAAAATCTAAATGTGAAGCTATAGGCTGAACCTCCATTATTTTCTTCCTGATATTATTGATTTTTTCATTAAAGAAGTCCATAAAGTCTTCACTTCTAAACTGTGATGGGATACTCTCTGCGGGCATCTTAGGTCTTGTTAGGCGAGCCACTGTACTAAATAAGAACCTGGGATTGTTTTGGTTTCTTGCTATCAGTTGGCTAAGATGCTCAGTCCTAGCAGTTTTTAGAGCCTGTCTATAGCTGCACATACTGTCTTTATACGCAATTCGAAAAACTTCTAATTTAGTTTTCCTCCATTTTCGCTCAAGGTTACGGGTTGCTCTCTTTAGGGCGCGAGTATGACTGTTGTACCACGGTGCAAATGTTTTATCTCTGACTTTTTTTAATCTGATGGGAGCAACAGTGTCTAATGTACTGGTAAAAATAGTGCCCATGCTGCTAGTCACTTCATCTAGATCATCTGCATTTAGGCGTCTAATAAGAAATTGGGACAGATCCGGCAGATTACTTATGAATCTGTCTTTAGTAGTGGGATTCATATTTCTAACAGATTGATAACGTGGGGAGACACAGCTAATCTGTTCTACCGGTAGAGTATATGTCAGGAGGTGATGATCTGTGATATCCTCACTTTGAGGTATGATCTCTATATTAGAGACATCTATACCATGGGATATAATAAAATCTAGCGTATGATTAAAGCGGTGAGTTGCTCCAATTATATTTCGTTTAACCCCTAAGGAATTTAGTAAATTATCGATTAGTGATTGCGTTTGAATTTTGGCCGGCTTGACGCGCGACGCAGAGAAAGTGAAAAAGCAAACGTGGTGATTGATTTTGCTATTTAAATATGACAGGTTCATGACGTGTAAGACCTGGGAAATACAAATGCAAATGGACTTTTCTTTTTCATTTGAAATTTGGAAGTCAGTGTGCGCTCGCGAAGGCGAAACAGCAAACGGTAATGCAAAGTTTGCAATTGCATTTGAATTATGACACACTTTGTGCGTCCACATATGGGAAACGCAATTGCAAATGCAATTTGCAATTGCATTTGAATATTGTCCACGATATCGCTCCATACTCATGCATCTGCAAAGTTGCAAATCTTTGCAGAGGCGTACTAGCTTGCCGGCAATAGCAAGGAATAAAATTGAAGCGATAACAATCAAAAATATCCACCACCACTTAGCAATCCAATTGGCCGCGGATTTGCACCACTCCCAAGCTCGATGGAAACTATTACTTACTATGTTCATAAGATGGCGCCGGTGAGGTCGGCTGCCGTCACGACTGCTCCGACCACCTTTTCTTTGTTTTTGTTCTTTAAGTTAGTTTTCAGTGTTTTAAAAGCGGCAAAATCATCACCATTGAGTACATTAGGTATGATAGAGACACTCTTGTTTCTATTGGTATACAATGTACTCACAATTCGACGGTTTTAACTCCGGATCCGAGCTGGCCGAGTGAGATCCTGCGGGAGAACAATGGACGCGACGCGAAGCGGAGACCTCGAGGCAGCCGAGCCCGTGCACACCGCACACCTCTGCCTAGCATCCTGCTCGCCAACGTCCAGTCACTGGAGAACAAACTGGATGACCTCAGGGCCAGGATAAAGTTCCAGAGAGACATTCGGGACTGCAATCTCCTCTGCTTCACCGAGACATGGCTGAACCCAGCGGTGCCAGACCACGCCATACAGCCGGCCGAGTTCTTCTCGGTTCACCGCATGGACAGGACACGGGACTCGGGGAAGTCAAGGGGAGGCGGCGTGTGCTTAATGGTGAACAACAGCTGGTGCAACAGCGCGAGCGTTGTTCCTCTTACACGCTCCTGCACACCAAACCTGGAACTACTGTCCATCATGTGTCGTCCATTTTATCTTCCACGGGAGTTCACATCGGTCATAATCAGCGCCGTTTACATACCTCCACAAGCGGACACTGAAACTGCCTTATGCGAGCTGCATGAGGCGCTCACACAGCACCAGACACAACACCGGGACGCTGCGCTCATTGTGGCGGGGGATTTTAATAGTGCCAACCTCAAACGCGCAGCGCCGAACTTTTATCAGCACATCACGTGCCCCACCAGGGGCGAAAGGACACTGGACCACTGTTATACCACGGTCAAAGACGGTTACAAGGCACAATCTCGTCCAGCGTTTGGTAAATCCGACCACGCCGCCACCTTCCTCATGCCAAAATATAAACAAAGGCTGAAACAGGAAGTTCCGGTTCAGAGGGAGGTCGCGCGCTGGACAGACCAATCGGTGGCCGCGTTACAGGACGCACTCGATGACGCAGACTGGGACATGTTCAGAAACAGCTCCGATGATGACGTCAGCGTGTTTACCGAAGCGGTTGTGGGATTTATTGGGAAGCTAGTGGACGATACGGTGGAGAAAAAGACTATCAGAATGTTTCCCAACCAGAAGCCGTGGGTGGATAAAACCATCCGCGACGCTCTGAGATCTCGCACAGCTGCCTACAACACGGGACTTGCGTCGGGGGACATGGAACCGTACAAGGCTGCGTCATATAACGTCCGGAAGGCGGTGAAAGAGGCGAAGCAGCGCTACGGGAGAAAACTAGAGTCACAGCTTCAACAGAGTGACTCTAGGAGCCTGTGGCAGGGACTGAGAACAATAACGGACTACAAAGCACCAGCATCCGGTATGACGAACGCGGACGCGACTCTGGCAGAAGAGCTGAACACATTTTACGCTCGCTTCGAGGCTGCAGCTAAAGACGCTAGCAATGCTAATGCTAACGGCGCTAATGCTAGCGGCGCTAACGGCTGCAGACAGGAAGACACAGTCAGCACCGGGAACGCGCTCATCATCTCCGAGCACGACGTGAGGAGAGCCTTCAAGAGAGTGAACACCAGGAAAGCAGCAGGACCAGATGGCATCTCAGGTCGTATTCTCAGAGCCTGCGCAGACCAGCTAGCACCTGTGTTCACTGAGATATTCAACATCTCTTTATCTCAGTCGGTGATCCCCACATGCTTCAAAGAGTCCATTATTGTTCCTGTTCCAAAGAAACCACATCCTGCTTCTCTCAATGACTATCGCCCTGTAGCCCTCACCTCAGTAGTGATGAAGTGCTTTGAACGCCTTATCAGAGACTTCATCATTTCTTCACTACCCGACACACTGGACCCACTACAGTTTGCATACCGTCAGAACCGCTCCACAGACGATGCAATCTCTCATCTCCTCCACACATCACTCACTCACCTGGACACTAGGAAAGGGAATTATGTTAAAATGCTCTTCATCGACTACAGCTCTGCTTTTAACACAATAATTCCTTCCACACTCACCACCAAGCTGGAGCACCTGGGACTGAGCTCATCTATATGTCAGTGGATCTCCAATTTTCTGACTGGCAGACCACAGGCAGTAAGGATGGGCGGGCATGTCTCAGCCACACTCACTCTCAGCACTGGGGCCCCCCAGGGTTGTGTTCTGAGCCCCCTGCTGTACTCTTTGTACACCCACGACTGCGTGGCCACTACCAACTCCACCTCCATCATCAAGTTTGCTGACGACACCGTCGTGGTCGGACTGATCACCAACAATGATGAGTCGGACTACCTAGAGGAGATTGGAAATCTGGAGAACTGGTGCCAGAGGAACAATCTCCTCCTGAACGTCAGTAAGACAAAGGAGCTGATAGTGGACTTTAGTACAAAGCAGGAGAGGAACTACCAGACCCCCGTCATCAACAGGAGCCCAGTGGAGAGAGTGGACAGCTTCAGATACCTCGGTGTTCACATCACGCAGGACCTATCATGGTCCTGTCACATCAACACCCGGCAGCGTCTCTACCACCTCAGACGCTTGAGAGACTTTAGACTGCCCTCCAAGGTGCTCAGGAACTTCTACTCCTGCACCATAGAGAGCATCCTGACGGGAAACATCACGACCTGGTTCGGGAACAGCACCATGCAGGACAGACGAGCTCTACAGAGGGTGGTGCGATCAGCCGAGCGCATCATCCGCACTGAGCTCCCTGACCTGCACTCCATCTACAGCAAGCGGTGCTGGACTAAGGCCAGGAAGATCATGAAGGACCTCAGTCACCCCAGTAATGGACTGTTCTCTTTGTTGCGGTCTGGGAAGAGATTCCGCTCCCTAAAGGCCAACACAGAGAGACTGAGGAGGAGCTTCTTCCCGCAGGCGATAAGGTCTCTCAATCACACCTCCACACAGGACTAATAACATATTTTAAGCTCACAACACTGACTGGACAATCATGGACACATTCATACACACTTGCACTAAATACTCACACATCTGGACAATTGCACATGTCACCTTTCATGCATATTTGCACAACCACTGACACTTTAATACCATATTTCTATATTTTTGCAATATTTTATTATGCCCTTATGCACAGTTAATTTTACAAATTTTACTAGTTAAAATTAATTTCTTTAGTATTTCCTTTTTATTGATTATTTATTTTACGTACAAGATTTTCTTTTTTTTTTTTTTTTTTTTAAGGTCACTGGCGGTCGTATAAAAGCATTTCACTGCATATTATACTGTGTATGATTGTGTATGTGACTAATAAAATTTGAATTTGAATTTGTTCCACCCATCCGTTGCTACTTTTGTGACTGTGTCAAAACCTTGAACAAAGACGTCGCCCACACCCACGAATGCATTTCTCAAATCTGTCGCCCAGCCGGCCGACCATTTAGTTTGACCTATGTAGCCTATGTCCAGATGCATGTGATGTACCCATGCCCAATTTGCGCCTATGGACGAGGGTTCAATCAACGTGGTGACCTGAGTGGTTAGGTCTGGTGGTGTCTTAAATTTAATCAAGGTGGAGGTCTGACATAAATTTACTTTGGAACAATCGGTATAACACCTGTCGACCAGGTTGGCTAGTGGCGGCTCCTCTGCTGCTATACAGCAGTCCGCACATGTTAAGGCCATAATCCACCCATGCTTCCCACTCGTACTTGTTTAAATCGACTGAGCAGGTGTTTAAAGGCACAGGGGTGGCTATTCCCTGTGTAGGGATATCATTTCCCGAATCTACTGCCTCTTTTTGCTCTCTCCAACCCCAGAAACACTGAGGCATGGTAGGGAACCAAAAGGGACATCTATCACTATCATTTTAGCATACTCACCCCTTCTAGTGTGATATATTTGGGCTAAACTCGCTCTGAGTTTCCAGGGGTGATAATTTTAACAGCTATACCCGGTAAACACCATCAGGATATACTATAGTATACCTACAGGATATACTATGGTGTCATTTATGCGTTTATTATTATCACTCATGGTGGTAACTACTGGCCATTGAAGAATATGCAAAGCCAATAGCATTCTCATGTTTTGATCAGCCACTGTGGCTATGTATTTTAGAATAGTCCAATTTTGGGCCTCGGATTCATGTAAACCCGGAGGGTTATAAATATTGACTGGCCTCTCGACCCTCCGGCCTAGGCCTGTTGAGAAATGAGGATGAATTCCTACTTGGGATACATTATACCATTGAGTGATGTTTCTCTCTCGATCTGTAAGACCACATGTAGCCACATTGAGATCCTTCCTCTTTTTGTTAGCACATTTCATATGTGTGAACAATTTATTCTGAGATACTATTTTAGAGATGTGGTGCATACTTACGTCGAAGTCTGTGAGGTTCCATCTCTGTGATGCTTCAACTGTACAAACCCAATATTTATCTACATGCTCAGAATTTGCCTGTGTTTTATCTGCCCTTTGCCTCCAGTAAAGTAAAGTGTACAATTTGGAGTAGAACACTTAGGATAATAGAAACTTCCTAGAAAACAGGTAGTCCACCCTAGATTCTCATAGGGGATATGGGGCTTGTTAAGCCCTGACCAAATTACAATGGTTCTGGAATTATTGTAACCTAAAGGATTAGTATGACTACATCGCTTTGCACACCATTCTGTTTTCTGGGGTTTGTCATGTGTCTGTTGGGCCAAGGGTTTTGGAGGGTCTTCTAATTTATCAGCTAATTTGGGACCGTCTTCTGCATACACCTTGGTCTTTGTTCTCATTTTCTGGCCACAGTAATTACTTGGCTCAATTACTGTTTTACCTAAATAAATACCCATCCAGTAAAAAACATTATTTACAAACACGCTACTGCGAGAGTCCGAAACATTCCAATTATGCCTTATGATTTTAATGTGAGTCTCAGGGTGCTTTCACACCTATAGTTCGATTGCTTTAGTCCGCACCAGTCAGAAAAATGTCGTTGACGTTGGTACGGTTTGCTTTCACATATGCAGAGTTCTAAATGAACCAAAATAGACCGCGGAGCCTATCGGCACCGGAAACGGACTATTTTCAGAAAATCGCGCCACTTTCAATAATCAAGGAGGAACAGCTTTGCTTTGCGCTCATGGTGCTGATTCTCGCGCACTGCATTGTACGTGCAAATCTTTATTTTCACATAATTCATTTCGAACACGATTCGCGGCTGTGACTCCAAACCAGCTTCCTGCTTTATTCATCTCGCCGATGGCGCATCGCGCGCCACTTCAGGGAGAAGAGACATGACTCCTCCTGAATGATCACTTTGTTATTAGCCGGCGATCTTCCTGCAGATCCATCAGGTAATCCGTTGGCCGATCAAAACAGTCCAGCCACACATTTTTCCATCTTTAATGTGAATACAGAGAGGCACTTAATTTCTTCGGCACTCCACGTTTCTCTGCGGTTTGATTTCATCGCGAGTCGAGCTTGAAAAATTTAATCGAGTCATCAGGAAGGGAAAATTATTTTATCCGCAACCCCGTATCTTATACCCAAAGTGCATTAAACTATACCATTTCATCAGATTTGGTTTGGTTGCTTTCACACCAGACGAACTGTACCAAAGTAGAGCGGATAAAGCGGTCCGAGACCACCCCTTCAGGCAGGTCTCGGATCGATTGATTTGGTGCGCACCAAAGTACCGAGATTGCATTCACATCAATGCAAACGAACTGAACCAAGCGACCAAACACGTTTGGTGCACACCAAATGCTGTAGGTGTGAAAGCACCCTCATTTTCCGGAGTTATTCTGACAACGCGGCTGATGGTTACATTATTCTCCGTTATATTAAACAGTTTCATGAAGTGAACTGCTGATTCATTTTTAACTTTCAGCCCTGCACTGTAGTTAAAGCAGCCTCGCCATGTACTCATGTTCACAGTTTCTAGGGTGTGGTTTTGCAATGAAAATAACACCTCGAGCTCACTCTGCCAGAGACTGCGATTCCCCTCTATTCGCTTGAGGCGCTCAGGGCATACAATGCGCTGTATCTCACTGTGTGTTTGACACGGAAACCAGTGAAATACTTGTGCTTCGGTCTCAATTGTAAGACCTATTCTGAGTAGAATTATAACTACTGTTAAGGAGGCGATTAAGCTTCCAATTATGATTATTGTGTTTATTTTTCTGTGTGCTATACTTCTCTGTTTTTGATGGGATTCCAGAGCATCCAGGAGTTTTTCTCGATCCAGTGATCCTCTGCGAACCATTCTCCTACTCAACTCCTTTTTGAGCATCTGCAACATATAAACAAAACATGTCGCACATCTACATTTCGGCCTCTCGGCCTTAAAGCATTTTAGTATAATACTTTTCTGATCTTTCTGCCCCACTTCCTCTTCTCCTTATAGTGGGGGCTACTAATAGCTCTGATCTCACAGCTCACTCCTTCAATCGCTATGAAAGTTCCTAGCGTGCTTTGAGTCAGGTTTTTCATGACTCTCACCTCTACAGGAAGTACTCTAGACTCCCATCCTTCTTTCAACTCACCACCTTCCCCCTCTTGGGAGGATTGGAGTACGACCACATCCACTTTCCTGGAGTGGGTAACCATACTCTGACTGACAGCCTCAACCGTCAGTTCAGTTTCATAGACATTCCTGTCTATTTTGGCTTCTCTCTCGCCCATCGGAACATACAGATGTGTGTCCCATGGGCCCTCGGATTCAGCTACAAGGGTCGACAGGTCAGACCATCTAAGCTTAAGCCATGTGGGAGTGTCCTCACCTGTCACTTCCTTGTTCCTAGCTAATAACCAACCCGAGATCTGGTCCTCAGGCCTCCCCGACCTGCAATGTACAGCCATGACCCCGCTGTGGGTCATCTGTTCCCTCCATGGACCAAAATTAATTGCAGACTCTAAAACAGGTAAGCCTAGTGCCAAAGGCTGACCAACACCTAAACTGGCACTTAACAACACTGCTTCATGTCTCGGCATCAGCCCCCTCGGATCACACTCCAGACCGGCTGCAATGCCTGCACGCTTGGTGACACCTGGGTCATGATTCAGTCCCACGCACCACGTGCTTTTCCTAGTCTGCCAGACTTCCTTCCGACTGACTACTGTGAGCGTCCCCTCTGCAGTCAACTCGCTACACCTCTGACATAGCTCAACGATTCTTCCATTCCATAAACACTGACACGCTGTGCCCATGAGTCTATATGTATTTCTACATGACACACACTGCAGAGCGTTCAAGCAGGTACACTTTGCCTGTAACACTTCTTCCATTATCACCACTTTGGGATGTCTCAGCCGACATTCCCCACACACTGACACCTGACCTATGGCACAGGCATCGGGACAAAATGGCAAGTTTTGCCACACTGGCTTCCTAAAAGCCTTATTCTCATACAAACGGGATTTCGGAGGCCGCTGGCTCTCCAATCCCCACCATAACACTTGGGTGCATGCTGTATCACAAATAACACAATCTTTAGGGTTGTATAGGGTCAGGGTGCTTAAACTATCAGGTTGAGTCATCAGACTCCCTCCAGTCCTATGTCTTTCAGAATTTAACGCTGTAACTTTTCCCAAACTGCAACTTACATTTTGTACTCTTACTAGTCCTCTCTGAGACATAATCGATGTTAATCTCTGTGCCAGGGGCAGTCCCATGCTCCCTGGACTTCCTGATTCACATTTCACTGTGAATGCTTCTGCCATATTAAATCTCTCAATGAGTTAATACCGTTATTTTCAAGTTCAACCGTATCCTTACCTAGGATAGACTTAACGATATCAGGAGTTCCTAATTTCGCTTTGAACCTACCTTTCGTGGTGGTTCGTTATATGTACACAGTATCTCCTACCACCGGGCCTGTATAACCTTCAACTTCGCCTGCAGGGTCGCAGCTTTTCGGCCGTACCCTGTGATTAATAAAATGCAGGCACTTAGTGATGTTCAAATCCCATGCATTTTTAGTATCTGTGTTCTTTGTAAACCACTCTTTAATGCTTCTTATTTGCCTCTCAGCAAACCCATTAGATTGAGGCTGATATTTCACTGATTTGACCAGCCTGACATTCTCAGCAGTTAGAAAATCTTTGACTTTCTTTCCGGAAAAGTTATGTGCACCATCTGCACGCACTGACAACGGTTTACCACGATATCTAAACCATTCTTTCAAACACTCAATAACCACATCCTCTGTGGCTCTCGAACACGGCCAAATCATAGTCACTTTCGTGCAGTTATCAAAAGCACAGAGGAAATACTGATTTTTCCTCGCTGTGCTTGGCAAAATAGGACCAGCAAAATCAATGCTTATTTCTTGTCCTTTAAAATCATTTGGGAGGGTCCCCTCCCCGAAGTAACGTGACGTCATCGCACGCCTGCAAGACTCACAATTCATTTTTATGCGATGGTATTTTTCTTTGTAGTTAGGTATGTTCAAACCTTGAGCTTTTAGGTATTTACCTAAGTATTTTGTGGTACAATGACTGAGAGCATCGTGCAGCTCTCTCAACAACTTCCCTTCTTTGTCTATCACAGCATACACTTTACGTGCTAATTTGTCAACTTCCATGTTACCCTGCGCAGCAGGTGTCACTTGTTTCGTATGGCTGACCTGATGTAATGGAATGATTTCCATTTCTTGTGACAGAGCATTAATCTCTACCTATTTCTCGTTCTGTTGCAACGGCGCATTTTTCGCGCTGTGAAAACCATTCACTCGCCACACTGGGAGGTATTCCTCTGACTACGTAATCAGAGTCAGACACAAGCACCAAACGCATCGCGCAGAGCGCCTTGGCTCTGTGCAAACATTCCGCTACAGCAAACACTTCTGTGCAGAGCCAACAGTTTCTCCGCGCTCTTGTGCTATAATTTTACCATGTTTTTTCAGAATGAATGCCCAAGAAGTATTATCTTTTGTCTTAGACCCATCAGTATAAGCCACATACTCATATCCCTTCGGAATAACAGTGACTTTCTGTTTTTTAGGGACTCGCGTGTCGCGAAATTGAAACTGCATGTCATCCAAAATCATTTTCCACTGATTCCATCTGTACTGATGGACTCTAGGCAGGTTCATCACTAGATTTTTCTTTAACCGATTGATCAGTCCTATTTCATTCTCTTTAGAGCCATCAACTTCAATGATTATGGGCTGATCTCGTGCAAGGTTTTTCAATGCAATAAGCCTTTTAGCCACTGGAGCGAGAATATCACCCGCGCTCAATGGGGAGAAAGTGAGATGTACTTTATCTTTAGAGTCCGATAGAAAACCAACTGGCATGTTTTCTGACTCATTAAGCAGTTTAAGCTCAATTTCTTCGCTGCCATTCTCTACTTTAACACAGAGCGGCTTCCCTGCATCACGACGCGCAAGCTGCCCACTCATGAGCAATGCCTCGATTAAACTCTGCCGCGCACTCTCTGTGCGCTGCGTCCATTTTAATTTACCACCCTTGATTGTGTTAAAAATGTCTTTAGAATACTTAGCGAAATCGGGAGTTAAAATTCTTGCATAATTCAACGCACCTGCACATCCCTCAGTGTTTTAATCGGCTCTTCTTTGAGCCGCTCCAACCGCTCGCGCATGGTCTCAGACAACTCGCGCGATTTTCCTGTGAATTTAAAACCAAGAAATTCAATAGCCTCCTTCCCCAAATCCATTTTTTTCAGGGAGGGCTTTAATCCAGCCTTCACTAGTCTTTTGAGAGTTTTTTCCAAAATCTCAAGATGTTCCTGTACATCATGTGTGACAATCAGTATATCATCAATGTAAACTTGAACCGGAAGTCCTTCCAGTATTTCCAAAATCGTACTTTGGAAAACATTGGCAGCATTTTTATATCCCATCGGGAGACGAGAGTAGGAATATTGTTCAAAAGTAAAAGCTGTCCTGGGCTGACTGTCTTTACTTAAGGAAATTGACCAAAATCCATTTGCCAGGGCAATTTTAGAAATAATGCGCCCCTCTTTCACCTCGCTTAGGAGATCGGGCGCATTAATCAGATACCTTGTATCTGGCACAGTTACTGTTAAGTTTAAAATGTAGAAGAAGTGTGTGTCCGAGCTAAGTTTTCAGAGAATAAGAGTTATTTCTTGTTGTGTCCGCTGCACCTTGATACACTTACCGGTCCGGGCCCAGGAATCTTCTTATTAGATTACAGTGTCATACAATGTCATAAAACCTTACAGTTACTTTGTTCAAAGCTTTAAAATTAGAAACGAGGCGATATGAACCGTCACTTTTACGCACAGCTTGAAATGGGGAGTTGGTAGGAGCTCCTTCAGTTTCACTGATCACTCCTTAACCAATTCCTTAATAGTTTCTCTGATCTCAGGTTTAGCCTGTGCATTTATGGGATATTGTCTTTGAGGCTTGTGAATGCCACCTTTTATCTTATGTGTGTATTTTGCATCGACTAGGCCACAGTAATTTTTACTATCGGCCGTACCGGGGCTAATTTCCTGTAGAATTTCATTCAGCTCACGCTGTGGGAGAACAGTTTCACTCAAAATTTCTTTTTGCTTGTCAACCTTTTTCATCCAGCCAATAATCTTTTTTGCATCAGCACCGGCGAGGAGGTTCTCTTCTCCCAAAATCACTTCAATTTCACCCAATTGGTACAAATCCTTTTCCCTGATGTGATGCGCAAAATCAGTTACCTTAATTACATTTTACTTTTCCAGATTTCCAGCCTCTTTGCTTTTTACCACCGATACATCAGCTCCTGTGTCAATCCTAAATTCAATGCCGTTATAATCTACTTTCAGCTCTCCTTTTACTTCTTTTACCTGATTGGAGCTGATGGCGTCCTTCAAAGAGGCCGCCATTACCTATGAGCCTTGATGCAGACCCACCTCCACTTTGAACTCTTCTGTCACACCTACAGCACATCTCACCACTGTCTTACAACTCTCATACATGTCCTGCACCACTCTAACATACTTCTCTGCCACTCCAGACTTCCTCATACAACACCACAGCTCCTGTCTCGGCACCCTGTCGTACGCTTTCTCTAAATCTACAACGACACAATGCAACTCTTTATTACCTTCTCTGTACTTCTCCATCAGCATCCTCAAAGCAAATACTGCATCTGATGTACTCTTTCTAGGCATAAAACCATATTGCTGCTCACAAATTCTCACCTCTGCCCTTAACCTAGCTTCCACTACTCTTTCCCACAGCTTCATTGTATGGCTCATTAGCTTTATACCTCTGTAATTGCCACAGCTCTGCACATCTCCCTTGTTCTTAAAAATCGGCACCAATACACTTCTCCTCCATTCCTCTGGAATCCTCTCACTCTCCAAGATCTCGTTGAACAAACTAGTCAGAAACTCTACTGCCACCTCTCCTAAGCACTTCCATACCTCCACAGGTATGTCATCAGGACCAACAGCCTTTCCACTCTTCATCCTCTTCAACGCCCTTCTCACCTCACTTTTACTAATATTTGCTACTTCTTGCTCCACAACAGTCACCTCTTCTGCTCTTTGTTCTCTTTCGTTTTCCTCATTCATCAACTCCTCAAAGTACTCCTTCCATCTTCCCATCACCCTCCTGGCATCTGTCAGTACATTTCCATCTCTATCTTTAATCACTCTAACCTGCTGCACATCCTTCCCATCTCTATCTCTTTGCCTCGCCAACCTGTACAGATCCACCTCTCCCTCCTTACTGTCCAGTCTATCATACAAGTCCTCATTTGCTCTTTGTTTGGCCTTTGCCACTTCTACCTTCACCTTACGGTGCATCTCCCTGTACTCCTGACCACTCTCTTCAGTCCTCTCAGAGTCCCACTTCATCCTAGCTAGCCTCTTTCCCTGTATACACTCCTGGACTTCCTCATTCCACCACCAAGTCTCCTTGTCTCCTTTTCCCTTACCTGATGATACACCAAGTACCCTCCTACCTGTCTCCCTGATCACATTGGCTGTAGTTGTCCAGTCAACTGAAAGCACCTCCTGACCACCCATACAGTAGCTTGTCTCAACTCCTCCCTAAAGACTACACAACATTCTTCCTTTCTCAGCTTCCACCACTTTGTCCTCTGCTCTGCCTTTGTCCTCTTCACCTTCCTCAACACCAGGGTTATTTTACACACCACCATTCTGTGTTGTCTGGCTACACTCTCTCCTACCAGCACTTTGCAGTCACTGATCTCTTTCAGATTACAACGTCGACACAAGATGTAGTCCACCTGAGTGCTTCTGCCTCCGCTCTTATATGTCACCCTATGTTCCTGCCTCTTCTGGAAGAAAGTATTTACTACTGCCATTTCCATCCTCTTTGCAAAGTCCACCACCATCTGTCCTTCTACATTCCTGTCCTGAAGACCAAACCTGCCCATCACATTTTCATCACCTCTGTTCCCTTCCCCAACATGTCCATTGAAGTCTGCACCAATCACCACTCTCTCACCTCTGGGGATGCTCTGCATCACTTCATCTAACTCACTCCAGAATTTCTCCTTCTCTTCTAACACACATCCTACCTGTGGAGCATAACCACTAACAACATTGAACATCACACCATCAATTTCCAGCTTCAGACGCATCTCCCTATCTGATACTCTCTTCACCTCTAGGACATTCCTTACAAACTCCTCTTTCAGGATAACTCCTACTCCATTTCTTTTCCTATCCACACCATGGTAAAACAACTTGAACCCTGATCCTAAGCTTCTAGCTTTGCTACCTTTCCACCTGGTCTCCTGGACACACAGTATATCTACCTTCCTCCTCTGCATCATATCAACCAACTCTCTTCCCTTCCCTGTCATGGTTCCAACATTCAAGGTCCCTACTTTCACTCCTAAACTCTTGCCTTTCCTCTTCTCTCTCTGCTTTCAAACATGCCTTCCTTCCTTCCGCCTTCGACCAACAGTAGCCCAATTTCCACCGGCGCCCTGTAAGTCAACAGCACCAGTGGCGGTCGTTGTTAACCCGGGCCGCGACCGATCCGGTATGGAAATGATATTTCTGATTCGCATCATTGATTTGGCAAATGTTTTACTATTTTTAAATGTTTCAACTATTTTCACTAATAAATCACCAAGGACAACAACAACATATTAATACCCAGCATCAACAACAGTATTAATTAAACAATTAATTAATCAATTAAACAGTGCCATACGCATTCTCCACCATGTTTTGCTGCATTTAATAAACATCACCTGAATCACCGGAATAAGGAATGTCTATATGCAAAGGACGAAACATTACCGGTATCTAATTCTGTAAAGACAAGTGCGTGACTCACCTTAGAAGAAGGCCTTGGAAATGTAGTCCCCGGAACCGTCTGTTCTAGATGCAGGAAACAAACTCACACTCTGGGCACCGTGCTGGGGGCACTGGCCTCACAATGGGAGGCAGTCCTTTTATTATTTTATATTGCCAAATATTACAACTTAAGCAAATAAAATGAGGTAGATTTATTGTGAATACAAATAGCAAATACTAAGCAGAAAGTTCAATGGAAAATAAAAGAACACAAAGTCTTGTGAACTCAAATTAAGCAGTCTCTCATCTCCTCCACACATCACTCACTCACCTGGACACTAGGAAAGGGAATTATGTTAAAATGCTCTTCATCGACTACAGCTCTGCTTTTAACACAATAATTCCTTCCACACTCACCACCAAGCTGGAGCACCTGGGACTGAGCCCATCTATATGTCAGTGGATCTCCAATTTTCTGACTGGCAGACCACAGGCAGTAAGGATGGGCGGGCATGTCTCAGCCACACTCACTCTCAGCACTGGGGCCCCCCAGGGTTGTGTTCTGAGCCCCCTGCTGTACTCTTTGTACACCCACGACTGCGTGGCCACTACCAACTCCACCTCCATCATCAAGTTTGCTGACGACACCGTCGTGGTCGGACTGATCACCAACAATGATGAGTCGGACTACCTAGAGGAGATTGGAAATCTGGAGAACTGGTGCCAGAGGAACAATCTCCTCCTGAACGTCAGTAAGACAAAGGAGCTGATAGTGGACTTTAGTACAAAGCAGGAGAGGAACTACCAGACCCCCGTCATCAACAGGAGCCCAGTGGAGAGAGTGGACAGCTTCAGATACCTCGGTGTTCACATCACGCAGGACCTATCATGGTCCTGTCACATCAACACCGTGGTGAAAAAAGCCCGGCAGCGTCTCTACCACCTCAGACGCTTGAGAGACTTTAGACTGCCCTCCAAGGTGCTCAGGAACTTCTACTCCTGCACCATAGAGAGCATCCTGTCGGGAAACATCACGACCTGGTTCGGGAACAGCACCATGCAGGACAGACGAGCTCTACAGAGGGTGGTGCGATCAGCCGAGCGCATCATCCGCACTGAGCTCCCTGACCTGCACTCCATCTACAGCAAGCGGTGCTGGACTAAGGCCAGGAAGATCACGAAGGACCTCAGTCACCCCAGTAATGGACTGTTCTCTTTGTTGCGGTCTGGGAAGAGATTCCGCTCCCTAAAGGCCAACACAGAGAGACTGAGGAGGAGCTTCTTCCCGCAGGCGATAAGGTCTCTCAATCACACCTCCACACAGGACTAATAACATCTTTTAAGCTCACAACACTGACTGGACAATCATGGACACATTCATACACACTTGCACTAAATTACTCATACATCTGGACAATTGCACATGTCACCTTTCATGCATATTTGCACAACCACTGACACTTTAATACCATATTTCTATATTTTTGCAATATTTTATTATGCCCTTATGCACAGTTAATTTTACAAATTTTACTAGTTAAAATTATTTCTTTAGTATTTCCTTTTTATTGATTATTTATTTTACGTACAAGATTTTATTTTCTTTTTTTTAAGGTCACTGGCGGTCGTATAAAAGCATTTCACTGCATATTATACTGTGTATGATTGTGTATGTGACTAATAAAATTTGAATTTGAAATTAACAATGTATGCTAACACTGCCCCACGAACCCAAAAAGAAGAACAAAGAAGAACCCAAACTAAAGTCTAACAGAACCCTCTCATACCTTCATCCTGTGACTCATGTCCTAGCAGTCTTATGCATCTTAACCAATTAGCAGGCCTTGACCTTATACAGTAAACATTGGCAATCACAAACTAAGCTTATACTGCTACTGACTAACCTAACACATTTTACCAAATACATATTTGGGTATTGGGGCTGGCTTCCGGCCAAACTTACAGAACGTTCTGTCTTTTTCAGACTTGACTTCTTCACTGCTCCTCTTCCGGCGTAGAGGTATTTCTGGTAACCACAGTCTTGTAGGAGTTGCTCCCTTGTCTGGGTGCATGCGCTCAAGCGTGGCCTGACGAGAAGCCTCTTGCATTTCTTCTCAAGTCTTCGTCGAGCTTTGACCTCTGTAACACATTTAACTTCATGCAATACATCTCCTAATGTAAGCTGGGACATATGACAGTTTAAAACATTAATCGGTTCCACGACAAAGCGCGTGTTGAATTACAACATCGCAGGTGAGGAAAAGAACAACGCCCCCCAACCCCCCCTCCCTACACACACACACACACACACACACACACACACACACACACACACACACACACACACACACCTTGTGTTAATGCTTATTTGGGCTAAATAACATTAAATCAGTATTTGATGAATAAAGCATATGTGCAGGCTGCGATTATGCCATTTTTTTTTCTCCTCCTCCGTTTTTAAAACCATGGTGTCGTTTCGCGAACTTTGCATATATAGCAGAGCGTTAAGCATATTTCGCCTTCATCTATCTTGGCTACTGTGCAGCGCAAGAACCTCCCTTTAAGTATGCGCGATGTTTCAGATGGTATGGCAAGTGTAAACACGTGAATCGGATATGAGTCATAGTTAAAAGAATGTGTATACAGACGGTCAAAAAAATCACATATAGGCAACAAATCGGAATTAAGCATTGAGACCTGGTAGTGTAAACGTAGCCTTAAACACTCAAAGAGCCATTTGTACCCATTTCCCACAGAAAAGAAAACACTGGGAGCCACAAAACTCTTTTAACATCTAAACTGAAGATAACACTGCATATATGCGTTTCTTTTACCTTTATGTTATGTATAAAAAACTATTGTGTGTAGCATTTATGAAATCAATGAACTGCTACAGAGGTTACTTTCAAATAAAAAATTCAATGTCTATTTGTGTCCTCGTATTTATGAGATAAAAAGCCGGACTTAAATTTTCCACCTGCAGCAAACCAAAAATGCCTTCTAATTGCCTTCTAATTCTGTGTGCCATCATGATTTTATTGCGTGTACTGGAGCTTGCAGTCAGCGGTCACCCTCAATAAAAAAGGACTATTGATATAAATCGCGTGACAAAAAATTAAACATGTTTTAATGATACAAGATCACCATATTTTTAAAATTTAAAATTACAGTTAAAAAACTAAACTAAAATTGGACTAAAAGAAAATTAATTAAATACCCATTATTTTTTTCCAAAGCCACAGGGAGCCGCAGGAAAGGTATGAAAGAGCCACATACGGCTCCGGAGCCACGGGTTGAGGACCCCTGATATACTGTACTGTAGATGTTACACAGAAATACTTTAACACTAGAAGCGCCGAGCAGCGGTCATTTGACCGCAAGGGGGAAAAAAAAAAAATTCACACTCCATCAAAATCCAGGACCCTCCTTTCATGACTTTTCCTAGATCTGTGAACTTAATCACCCAGCATGCTTAAATATTTTAAATCGCACCTGTAGTATATATTTATTTAAGTATATTTATTTAAGTATATATAAAGTAAATATATATTTTGCTCTTATTTAAGTGAAATCGCTGACAGCTGCGCGGCGGCGTGACGTTTCCTGCCTTTTCCAACCTGCGATTCTCATTTCTCTCAGCAGATGGTGCAAGGGATCGTGCATACTATCTATGCGTCATTCAGTGCGTCTATCTCAGGTTTCATTCCATATATGCAGTTTATATACATAAATTATATATAAAAAAGCATATATATATATATATATATATAAGCATATGACAATTCGCCATTCATTCCCGCATTGATAATCAGCGATATTTTATAAGGAGATTTAGGGATTTAGCTCTACTTAATTTTATAACGTTTTAAGAAAATTCATTAGTTCGTTCATTCTATTTGAAGCTTCGGATGTTTTTTTTTTTTTTGTTTAGATTAGTTCTGAACTCGCTTCCGTGAAACTATCACTAAAACAATGTAATGAGCCCTCCTGAGGATATAAAGCTTTATTATTGTGTTTGAATAAATAATCAGATCTACCACAGCAGATAATAAACTATGCTATGTCATAGTGTAACATCTGCATAGTGACACTGAACAACTTCACTTTTCCGTTTATCTCTGAAAAAAAAAGCTGTATTTTGTTTGTTTATATTTAGAATTTTTATAACAGTAGAAGAAGTACGCGCGCACGCACACACACAGACACATACACACACAGACACACACACTCCCCTGAGCCCTCGGGAAACATCCAATCACCGTCGGTATACAAATGAGTCAAGACATAGCCTAACGTGGTGTCGTGTCGGATTTCAGCGGTCACGGAGTGGGAAGACTTTGAAGGAGCTGCAGTGACAGTAAACAGCTGAACAACTTCACTTTTCCGTTTACCTCTGAGAAAAAAAATATTTTGTTTGTTTATATTTAGGATTTTTATAGTAGAACGAGAAAGTTACAGTTTGGTCTGTGTACTGTAGTTCACACCCTTGTAGAGAATAAATAAATGAATAACACCTTCATATCCCCTCTCAAGAGAGTGCCATAGTCCATTGTTAGTTTTAATGATTTGGCTGAAACTAACTATCACTACATAAGTACCCTAACACCATTGATCATGAGTTTCAGCTGAACCTAATTCTATACTTGTAACAGAAAATGTAGATGCAGATTCCAAATGTGTATTTATATAATAGATAGATAGATAGATAGATAGATAGATAGATAGATAGATATGTGTGTGTGTGTGTGTGTGTGTAGGCTCTACGCAGGGGCAAGAGAGGGCAGCGCACCATCAAATAAATGTCTGCACATGTTAATATATTCCTAAAATATATATATTACTATATAAACTGATCTGCGGTAGCGGAAAAATCCGCTGAAAAAAGGACAGGCTGCAGCGCACACACACACATATACACACACACACACACACACACACCTCCCTTGAGCCCTGCGTCTGTCGGATTTCAGCGGTCACGGGGTGGAAAGACTTTGAAGCAGTTTATATATGAATCTAAGCTTGAACTTATCAGCATTGTAAATATATTGTTGCGTTTTTCGACGCTAGCAGGGATCTTGGAGGACGAGTGAGCTTGGTGGCTACCCAATGTAATGACTGGGAGTAGTTTATTACTCAGCACAACACACACACACACACAGGTAGGCACACATGCACATACTTAAACTTGGCCGAAGCCGCTAATCCTAAAACAAACGTCCCACCCAGGGTGAACACAAAACAGGCCCAAACACGACGGTCGCCAGCCCTGCCCATGCCACACTGCCCCCACCCGAGCCGTGACCGTCCCCGGTCACCTAATACTTCAGTCTCTGAGTCGTGCAGGCGGTCGGGGCTGGCACTGTGAACGCCGGAGTCCTGCTGTAGAAGAAACGTGAACGTTATCCTGAGGCGGTCCGGCCTCCGCAGCAGTTGATGTCCCGCCGGCATGCGGCTGGTAGGAAGCGAGACGGTCTCGGTGGAGCACAATCACCTGCGCTCGCCCCGCCAGCCGCACCCGGTAGACGACATCGGAAAGCTGGGCGATCACCGTACAGGGTCCCACCCAGGCTCTTCCTTCTAGGGGAGTAAACCCACACCTGCTCTCCCAGCGCAAAGTCTCGACCCCGGCTGTGAGTGTCATAAACACGGCGCTGCTTAACACCGGCGTCCGCCAAGTGTTTGCGCGCTAACTCATGAACACGAAACAATTTTTCTTTCAAAGAACAAAAATAATCCAACCCAGGTTCCGTGGGTAAATCCGGTTGTAGAGGTGGTCCGAAAACAAGGTCCACTGGAGTGCGCAGCTCGCGGCCAAACATTAGAACAGCTGGCGTTAGCTGCGATGACTCCTGCACTGCTGTGCGATATGCCCAAAGCACGAGAGGCAAATGTTCGTCCCAATCGCGTTGCCGATCGCCGGTAAGTAGGGCAAGTTGTGTGGTGAGCGTCCGATTAAAACGTTCCACGAGGCCGTCACTTTGTGGATGAAGGGGCGTGGTGCGGGTCTTTTTCACCCCGAGGCGCTCGCACACCGCCGCAAACACCTCCGCCTCGAAGTTGCGCCCCTGATCGCTGTGTAACTGCTCCGGAGCGCCGAAACGGCTGAACACCTCATCCACTAGCACTCGGGCCTTCCCGCAATGCTAGGCGGGTAAACTGCGAGTGGAGATCCTTTGCCTCTAGCCCCAGATGAGCGATTGCGGTATAATCCGGTCTCAGGCCCGCTTTAACCCAACCCAGTACTTGCTGCAGAACCGGATCACTCTCTTGCTCGGCAGCGAGCTGATCACTGTCCAGCTGTGGCACAGGTGAGATGACGGTGGTGCCCTAGACGAGGCAGTGACTTGGCTGCATGCTGGAACGGTCGGCTGATCACCCCCGGGGGGTCCGGAGGATTGAACGGGAGGGATGTTGTGCGTCAGTCGTTCCGGAGGTTGGCCTACGTCGCAACAGCGCTCCTCGACCCGCTCGCAGTACCGACAACGCGCTCCGCTGCATGGTTGGCGGGATAACCAGGAGTAGCCGGGTCAGGAGTAGCTCAGTGGTTAAGGCATTGGACTACGGTTCGGAAGATCCCAGGTTCAAACCCCACAACACCAAGTTGCCACTGTTGGGCCCCTGAGCAAGGCCCTTAACCCTCAACTGCTCACATGTATAATGAGATAAAAATGTAAGTCGCTCTGGATAAGAGCATCTGCCAAATGCCTAAATGTAAATAACGCGTCGGCGTTAGCGTGTTGCTTCCCGGCTCGGTGTTGAATAGTGAAGCTATAATCCTGTAAGCGCTCAAGCCAACGCGCTAATTGCCCCTCGGGTTCTTTAAAACTCAGCAGCCAAACTAGCGAAGCGTGATCAGTCCGCAATAAGAAGGTTTGCCCGTATATGCCGCGTGACGCAATAATTCCGCTCGGGTCCGCTCGCGGCTGAAATACGCGACAACCCGCTCTTGGTTACCGGAAACCTGAGACAGTACGGCCCCCAGCCCTACATCACTCGCGTCTGTGTCAAGGATGAACGCGCGCGATGCATCCAGATAACCGAGAACGGGACACGTGACCAAGGCTTCACGCAACTGGGCGAACGCGCGCGCATGTACAACCTCCCAGCGAAACGGCTGGTTCTTTTTTGTCAACCCGTGCCACGGGCTTGCGACTGTGGCGAAGTCTTTCACAAACCGGTGGTAGTACGAGGCTAACCCGAGGAAAGTGCGCAGCTGCGACACATTTCTGTACTGCAGCGATTTTGGTTGGGTCGGTAGCAATGCTGTTAGCACTAATGATGTGGCCCAGAAATGTGGTCTCTCGCCGCAACAACTGGCACTTCCTAGGATTAAGCCGCAAGTTCGCCGGTCGGATAGCCAAAAATACTTCCCGGAGATTAGCTAGCGCGACCTCGAACTCCTTGCCGTGCACCAGCAAATCATCGAGATAGATGACGCAACGGTTACGAGGGATATCCACCAGTACTTTCTCCATCAACCGTTCAAACGTAGCCGGGGCGTTGCATAGACCGAAAGGCATACGCCGAAATTGCCATAGCCCTTGCCCGATTGAGAACGCGGTTTTAGGGTCTTCCGGAGCGAGCTCTACTTGCCAGTATCCGCTACGCAGATCCAACGAGCTAAACCAAGCCGAGCCTGCGACATGTTCCAGCGCATCATCTATCCGCGGCAACGGGTATGAGTCCTTTCGCGTCACCTCATTTAATAGCCGGTAATCGACACAAAACCGCCAAGAATCGTCCCTCTTACGCACAAGCACAACTGGTGAAGACCACGGTCCGGACGCTGGCTCAATGACGCCTGAGTCGACCATCTCACGCAGCTTCTGTTTGGCGACAGCCCGTTTAGCTAATGGGAGGCGTCTCGGGTGCAACCGAACAGGAGCTGCCTTCCCCGTATCAATTGTGTGCTGCACCAGATTGGTATGGGTGCAATCACGCTCATCTACCGCGAAAACATCCGTGAATTCGTTAAGGAACGATCTCAAAGTGTCGGTCTGTGTCAAATTCAACCCCGCGCTGCTACGTTTTAAGAGCTCGTTTAGTACGCTCACTCGGTCAAGTACCGGATGTTTGTGTGGCGCAGCCTCCGGAAGTTCCGCCCCCCGGGTGTGTGCTACTTTTTCACGCGGCTGTGGTTTAGGTGTTAGCAACCTAGCTACTCCGAAGTCCCCACACAGAGTCCCGTCCGTTAGGCTGAGCACCGCACCCCACCTTTCCAAAATGTCCAACCCCAATATACAGCCATCCTCAATTGTTGTTTGATAATAAAGGTCGTAATCTTCTGTAAGCAAAGCCCGACTCTGAGTATTTTTCCACAACATAATGGCGCTGCGAGCAGGGTGGAAAAAGGGCAAAGGTGCCCTTATTGATAAAAGTGTTCACGGTGCATAAAAGTACTATGCTTTTTGGCAAGTGTTAATCTGAAAATAGTGAAGTGGTGTAGATTCAGGAGTGATTATCATTAATGAGCCTTGGTTAATGGAGGTGGATACTTCTGTGATTCTAAAAGAGTGTATATTGTTATAAGTAAATTTAGCCATTAAGTAAAAATTAAAAAGGCACAAAATAAAAAATAAGTGGTGACATAGGCTAAAGCATAATGGCAGCCTCTCCGGTGGAGACTTTAGTGCCGAAGCATCCTTTGTGAGAAGATCTCATCACTAAGACCTCCAATAAGTAGCAAAAGAGGACTAAAGATATGATTACAAGATGGCCAAAGGAGGGGACATTTGATTTAGCACTGTGTTCTGAGATGGACATCTTGATAAGAAATTATAAAGCGGCGGCAAGAGAGAGAAAGCATGTCCAGAGAAGTTGAAAAGACAGCAGGAAAGAGTGGTCCTAGCTTTGTTTAAGAAAGTATAAGTAAAGTTGGTAAGAAAGAAAAAGGAAGTGATGGGAAAAGTTAAGAAAGTCAGGAAGTGAGGCCAAAGTAGCGAGAGAGAAGTTAGTTACACCTCCCCCATACAGTAGGTACAGGAAGACAGTCGAATTCCTAAGGTTAAGGGAATGGGGGAAGTTTCTGGTGAGACGGAGAAGGAATGTTATGCAGAAGAGTTATAAGAAAGTGGGGGTAGATTTACAGAGAGTGGAAAAGCTATGTGGAGAGAAGGATGTAGAGGAACAGGAGGGGGTGCAGACATGTGGAGAGAGGTCAGACAGAAGCACTAAAACACCAGTAAAAAGCAGATAGCTACACCATTAAAGACTGGACATAGATCTTTGTACAGTAGAGAGGATGGGGGTGAAGAGGATTTGTTATTTAATATGGGCAGTTCCACAATTCCCAATTTTAATTAAAGGTGGGGCATGGGCAACTCAAGGTCTCGAGGGTGTTGTCGACCGCCTCCCCAGCATTCAACGAGGGTGCAGACGTCCCTGGTCAGATAAGTCATGCCTCTCACATCTGGAAAAGTTTGCCAGAACCGTAGGATTCTCGGGAAGAAAAAAGTAGTTACTACAACCTAACAATAAGAGTGTGACTATACCTGTATTAGTCTCAAGTCATACACAAGTTAATTTACTAGGAAGGGAATCATTAGGTGAATTAGGACTGCGAATATGGTGTTCTCCAGAAGGTGTGTATGTTGAACATAATTCCTGAAGCACAATTACCCTGTCAGACTTTCACTGTACAATGATGTATGACCCATCACAACACATCATCATAGGCCGGCAAGGAGCAGCTATCAGTGTAGAGTGTGATTTTGTAAAAAGGTGGTTCAATGTAACTGATTCTGTTCTTTAGGTGACATTGTATGTACTGCAGGATAGAATTGCAGCTCATAGGACTTATGACCAATAGTGAGGAAAGCTGAAGAAGTCCGGTGGGACTCAACCATAAACCTGTTGATTTTCATTCTGAATTATGATCTAAACATGATACAGATGTAGGCCTACTTAAATCAGCCAGCCAACTTCAAGTACAACGTAAACCAGATGTAGAACCGCCCAGAGTAAGACAATATGCTTTACGACCTGAGGCAAAAGCGGGTATATAGAACACTATTGAAGGCCTTGTAAAAGCATCTGTGCTAAAACAAACCAGTTGTTGCAATACTCCTATTTTTCCTGGTGATTAAGCTAGGTACAAATAAAGGGCATCATGTGCATGATTTACATGCAGTTAATAGTATAACAGGAAAGTATCCAGCAGAAGTTCCAAATCCACACACACTGCTGACTAATGTCCCTCCCTAAGCCAAATATTTTATTGTAATTGATCTTTGTTCAAGCCTTCTTCAGTGTTCAAATGGCAGAAAAGAGTAAACTACTGCATTTATTTGCATTTACAAGTGCAAGTTGACAAAATAGATACCAAAAATGCCACGGTGGTTCAAACATTCACTGTATACAGTATATTCAATCAGAGGTGGAAGCTGATTTATGAGGTTAAAGGATAGAAGATAGCCTTGGTCAGCATATGGGTGACGGTTTAATATGATTATCATCATTAGAAACATGCCAGAATGATTCCATTAAGGTACACCGTAAGCTAGTAAGGAGGTCATAAAGTGTCATAAACTAAACTACAATACTGTAAGCCTCAAGTTAAATTGTTAAGGTGACTAATTTCACATGATACGACAGCCATAGTGCATACATAATTAGAAGGCATAAGTAAGGCACCAGTGTCACAGCCTGATAAACAGTGATGGTTTTCTAGGGTTAACAGGTATCATGCTGACTGGAGTAAGGAATATGCAGGAAAAAACAGCTCCACTAAGGGAGATAATAATGAGAAAAGAAGAACTGCAAGATCTAAGTGCTCCCTTAAAATAGAACACAGATATACTGTGAGCATTTGAATCCATCAAAAAGAAATGCAGACTGCACCTACTTTAGGTATACAGTACCTGATTATAGCAATCCGTTCTATCGGTATGTAGTGAACCAAGCTGATGGATCTACCTCAGCTATACTGATGCAGGGAACTTGCAGTGATAGAAAAAACCAGTCCCTAGCTTACTACAGCACTAAGCTAGATAATATAACTCAAGGTTACCCAACATGCTACCAACAGGGTTTTGTAGTTGTACATTATGCATATAGAACAGCATCTTCATTGACAACAGGTTACCGATAGATTGTATAAATTGATAAGACAAGGGAAAGGTGTTCTAATCCAAGCTCGCCTCCAAGCATATTCTTCACTGCTCACATATCCCAACATTAATATAAAGCGATGTGACACAGTTAATCCAGCTAAATTACTCACTTAAACCTATAAAGGAGTGGCTCATAGTTTTGTGGCGAACTCATTGGCATTTACTCGGTTATGACCTGATCTTGAATCTAAGCCTATAGCTGAAGCGGAAGTGACTTATTTTGTTGATTGAGCTAGTTTAGAGACCAGGTAGAAAGTCACACAGGGTATTCAGTAGTGATGAAGGATGGAGAAGATTTTAAACCTATCCTATCTCAGCATTGTACACAACCGTGTTCAGCTCAGTTAGCTGAGTTGAAATCGCTCACTGCTGCTTGTCAATTAGCCAAAGGACTAGTGGCAAATATTTTTACAGATTCAGCCTATTCCATGGTGTATGTCATCTGTTTGGAACCGTATGGAAGCAAAGGTTTAAAAAGCATGAAGGAACTCCCATTCAAAGTGCTGAACGGATAAGTAAACTAATGTCTGCTCTGATGCTACCAAGATGATTGACTTTCATTAAATGTCAGACCCGTAAAAAAAGGGAAATGACTGTGTTGCTAAAGGTAACAACATGGCAGATTTAGAAATGAAGCGTGCATCAAAATGTCAACTAGCTGTGCAAGCGCCCATAGTCCTTATAGAACCACAGCCTCAGTAAGAGGATATCATTTGTACTCAACATCAAGCAGGTCCGTACGAGCGCTCGATGTGGCTCCAGAGGGGAGCGCATAAGGACGCACAGGGTATTTGGTGTCCACATGAAGGTCTGATTATAGCACCCATAGCACTGGTGAATATTTCTGGTTTAAATGCTCATGGACTGGGCCATTGTGCAAGAAGACATTGTGCAAGAAGAAAAATCAGGCAACATGGGTATTGGTCTTTATATCTGCATGCTATGGTTGAAGAGTTCCTAGCTGCATGGGAGATATGTGCTATGCATAATGTCAGGAAGGAAACAGCGACACCTATAGGCTATACACCGGTACCAGAATGACCGTTTAAGCACTTAGTGGTGAACTATGTGGGTAGGATAAAGTAGTGTTCTGGGCGAAAGACACATGCTTTTAATAACTGTCATATTTAGTAGATGAGTAAAAGCAATAATATCTGCAGATGAAGAGTAAGGAACAGTTATCAAATCGTAAGGGAAGTGATATCTAGATTTGAAATTCCATCAGAGATGAGTTCCGACAATGGATCAATATTCATTCAGAAAATGTAAGACAGGTGCTGCAACGGTTGGGAAAAAGCTAAGATTTGGGGATGTCCACAGTCCCAGGGGAAGGTAGAGAGTGTAAATGGTAATCTCAAAGCCAAGGTTAATATTCAATTCAATTCAATTCAATTTTATTTATATAGCGCTTTTAACAATGGTCATTGTCTCAAAGCAGCTTCACAAAAATTTAAGAAATTTAACAAAAAAAAAAAAAAAAAATTTTATATATATATATATATATATATATATATATATATATATATAGAATAATTATATATAAAGTAATAAATAAATAAATAAAATTATAATAGAAAATAAATAAATAAGAACAAATAATAATAATAATTATAGAAAAGAAAATAATTGGAAGTGTGGATGTGTGAGAAAAATGTGCAGATAATAATGAGACGAATGAATGAAATTTCTCTGATGAGCAAGCCAAGGGTGACGGCGACGGTGGCAAGGAAAAACTCCCTGAGATGGCATTAGGAAGAAACCTTGAGAGGAACCAGACTCAACAGGGAACCCATCCTCATTTGGGCGATAACAGATAGAAATGATATAACATCTTGTGTGTTGTGCAGGTGAAAATTCAATATGACAGAAATTATTTAAATTGACATGAAGACCAGTTCAGCATAGGGACGAGTCAGTAGGTGCAGAGGGCAGATGAGGTCTGGATCACTGGAAGCACAGGAGCAGCATGTGTAGCTCCAACCATCATAAAGCTGAATCCAGTTGGAGCTGGTCCGTCTCTGGGTGCCTCAGGAACCTCGCAGGGTCGGCCTTTGTCTACTGAAGCTGGCAAAATCTCCCGATGCCTCGGGATGGGTAGAGAAATACAGAACAGATGGGGAGAATTAGCGTAGTTGACATTCGGTATAGGTGTACTGGAGTATGAGTACTGGGATGAGTTATGTGTATGCCAGATTAAAAAGATGCGTCTTGAGTCTACTTTTGAACTGAGAAACCGTGTCTGCTCCCCGAACACTGTCTGGAAGGCTATTCCAAAGCTTTGGAGCTAAATATGAAAAAGCCCTACCCCCTTTTGTAGATTTTGAAATTCTGGGAACTACCAGAAGTCCGGAGTTTTGTGATCTTAAGGCGCGTGGTGGATTGTAGCGTATCAGAAGACTGGTTAGGTATGTGGGAGCTAAACCATTTAAGGCCTTGTATGTAAGTAATACTATTTTGTAATTTATTCTAAACTGAACAGGTAGCCAGTGCAGGGATGATAATATTGGGGTTATATGATCATATTTTCTGGATCTAGTGAGAACCCTGGCAGCTGCATTTTGGATTAACTGAAGCTTGTTTATTGAGGATGCAGGACAACCACCTAGTAATGCATTACAATAGTCCAGTCTGGAGGTCATGAATGCATGAACTAGTTTTTCTGCATCAGATACGGATAAGATGTTCCTAAGTTTAGCAATATTTCGAAGATGGAAAAAGGCTGTTTTTGTGATATTTGAAATGTGATTTTCAAAAGACAAGTTACTGTCTAATATTACTCCCAGATCTTTTACTGCTGAGCTGGTAATAACAGTACATCCTTCTAAGCGCAAGCTGAATTGTGAAAGCTGTTGTGTGCTGGTTTTTGGGCCAATAAGTAATATCTCTGTCTTATCTGAATTTAATAAAAGAAAGTTATTGGTCATCCAATCTTTTATGTCCTGGACACACTCAGTTAATCTAGACAGCTTAGGTATTTCGTCTGGTTTAGTTGAGATATATAATTGGGTATCATCAGCATAACAATGGAAACTAATCCCATGTCTTCTAATGATGTTACCCAAGGGAAGCATGTATATTGAGAACAACAGAGGTCCTAAAACTGACCCTTGTGGGACCCCATATTTCACTGGCATTATACCAGACGGTTCTCCATTTAGATCTACAAAATGGTAGCGATCAGACAGGTAAGATCTAAACCATTTTAGTGCCTGTCCCTGAATGCCTATATAATTTTGTAAGCGATCTATGAGAATATTATGATCTATAGTGTCGAATGCAGCACTAAGATCGAGCAGGACTAGCAATGAGATGCAGCCTTGGTCTGAAGCTAAAAACAAGTCATTTGTAATCTTAACTAGTGCAGTTTCTGTGCTATGATGGGGCCTGAAACCTGACTGAAATTCTTCAAGGATGTTGTTATCCTGCAAGAATGTGCAAATTTGAGCTGATACTACTTTTTCTAGTATTTTTGATATGAACGGGAGGTTTGAGATCGGTCTGTAATTTTTTATTTCATTCGCGTCCAAATTAGATTTTTTAAGAAGCGGCTTAATAACTGCTAACTTGAAAGGTTTAGGGACGTGACCTAGATGTAATGAAGAATTAATAATGTTTAGGAGTGGCTCTCCAACCGTAAGCATCAATTCTTTTAAAAATCTGGTTGGGATTGGGTCTAACAGGCACGTTGTTGATTTAGCCGAGGTGATGAGTTTATACAGCTCTTCCTGTCCTATACCTGTAAAGCAGTGAAAATCTAAATGTGAAGCTATAGGCTGAACTGGATCGTGAGATACTATTAGAGGTTGAACCTCCATTATTTTCTTCCTGATATTATTGATTTTTTCATTAAAGAAGTCCATAAAGTCTTCACTTCTAAACTGTGATGGGATACTCTCTGCGGGCATCTTAGGTTTTGTTAAGCGAGCCACTGTACTAAATAAGAACCTGGGATTGTTTTGGTTTCTTGCTATCAGTTGGCTAAGATGCTCGGTCCTAGCAGTTTTTAGAGCCTGTCTATAGCTGCACATACTGTCTTTATACGCAATTCGAAAAACTTCTAATTTAGTTTTCCTCCATTTTCGCTCGAGGTTACGGGTTGCTCTCTTTAGGGCGCGAGTATGACTGTTGTACCACGGTGCCAATGTTTTATCTCTGACTTTTTTTAATCTGATGGGAGCAACAGTGTCTAATGTACTGGTAAAAATAGTGCCCATGCTGCTAGTCACTTCATCTAGATCATCTGCATTTAGGGGTCTAATAAGAAATTGGGACAGATCCGGCAGATTACTTGTGAATCTGTCTTTAGTGGTGGGATTCATATTTCTAACAGATTGATAACGTGGGGAGACACAGCTAATCTGTTCTACGGGTAGAGTATATGTCAGGAGGTGATGATCTGTGATATCATCACTTTGAGGTATGATCTCTATATTAGAGACATCTATACCATGGGATATAATTAAATCTAGCGTATGATTAAAGCGGTGAGTTGCTCCAATTATATTTTGCTTAACCCCAAAGGAATTTAGTAAATCCATAAATGTGAGTGCTAAAGCGTCGTTAGCATCATCTACATGAATGTTAAAGTCTCCTACTATCAATACTTTGTCAGAGTTAACCAATAGGTCTGATAGCAGATGTCCAAATTCTTTAAGAAAATCGCCATATGGCCCCGGGGGTCTGTACACGGTGGCCAAGGTAAAATATAGCAAGGGTTTATTACGTATTTCATTTAGTGCAACATTAATGATAAGCACTTCAAATTAATTAAACCTGGGCCTTATTTTCTGGGTAACAGTGAGTACATCGTTGTAGATAGTGGCGACACCACCGCCGCGACCAATTAGACGGGGCTCGTGCTTATAGAAATATCCTGACGGAGTAGACTCATTCAGACCAAAATATTCATTTGGTTTAAGCCAGGTTTCAGTGAGACAGAGTGCGTCAAGGCAATAATCTGAGATAATTTCATTAACAATAAGTGCTTTAGGCGCAAGGGATCTAATGTTGAGTAGTCCAAACTTTAGAGGTGGATTTTGACTACTTATTTTGCCTTTTTCTGGTTTTATGGTTATCAGATTGTTTCGGGCAAATTTAACAAATTTATTCTTTTTTCTCAGTATTCGGGGAACAGACACAGTTTCTATAGGACAAGCTATGTGTGTGCGTCTATTACTATGGTGAGTTGTGATGTGGCTAATATGTTTGGAATCTACAGTATGACTTACCGCCAGTCAGATGGTTCGTAGTGTTCTGGAGATGTTGTCAGAGAGGACCGCTGCTCCAGCTCTGCTAGGGTGTAGGCCATCGGTGTGATAGAGCCTAGGACGCTCCCAGAAAACATTCCAGTTATCAACAAAGCGTAATTTCTGTTGTTGACACCAAGATTGTAACCATTCATTAAAAGCAAATAATCTACTGAACTTCTCGATTCCTCGCTGAAATGTGGGAAGCGGTCCAGATACGATGATCATTGTCGTGGGTGATGTGCTGCGGACCTTCTCGACCAGGCTCCTGAAGTCCTTCTTTAGGATCTCCGTCTGCCTCAGCCTGGTGTCGTTCGTGCCGGCATGAAGAACCACAGCTCCAATGTTCCTCCTCAGGGCAGCAGGCACCTGTGCAGCAACATCAAGAACACGTGCACCAGGTAAACAGCGTGTGTGCACCTTACCTTTAGCCGTGGTAGCACGCACGTGACGAACGATGGAGTCTCCGATGACCAGGACGTCGTGTGCCATCTCGCGGAGAGGAGCGAAGCGGTTTTGGGTCGAGATGTCGAAGACGGGTGGTGGTGGTGGAGAGGTCCTCGCCCGGGGCTTGGCGTGCTTCTTCCGCTGCTGCTGTATCCAGGGTCCGTGGTATCCCGGCGCCGGGGACTTTCCGCTGCTGTAACCGGGCCAGCTTCACCTGTAGCTCACGGATCAGCTTCTCCACGGCCTCCACCTCCAAATCCACCGAGTGCAGCTCTAATGTCTCCTCACCTGCACTCAGAGGCAGAATCACAACCGACATGGTGTCTAAACACGGAAAATAATCGGTGTGAGGAAGCGAAAACAAACTTTAGAAACAAACAAACAAACGTGATAGCCGGGCTAGCGATGCTAATGCTAATTAGCGATGCTAATGCTAATTAGCGATGCTAATGCCGGCTAAAAGCGGTGTGCTGCAAAACAATTAAAACTTAACGATATAACACGCGTTTCGAGTAAATATATTATAAGATACTTATCCGTTTTATGTACACTCTTCGTAAGGGGACGAAAAAGTTTAAAAGTTGGTCAGTATGGTGGAGCTCGGAAAAAAGCAGCTTCTCAGTGTCCTCGTACGGAGGAAGTGACGTCAGCGTCCACGGAGGAAGTGACGTCAGCGACATCAAACTGACTGTCCCTGACTGTTAATAATAATTGTAGTAGTACAATGCTACACTAGGTTTTAACTGATGCTGTAGCAATGAGCTAACAAGCATGCAACCTAACACAAATGCACACCTAACCCCGCATGGAATGCTTACGGGTCGACCCATGCCTGTGCCATTCTGTAGAAGGCATATAAAGGCCCACCGCTTAACCAATTTTGAAAATCTTATATGAAGAAACTAACTGCCGTACATGAAGTAATCTATGTGCAGGAAAAGAACAAGGAGGAAGAGACGCTCCGTGTCCCATCATTCCAGGAGACCAGGTCTATCTGCGAGTGGTCAGGAGGAAGTGGCACAAGCCCAGGAGGGAGGGGCCCCGCAAAGTGTGGCAGCCACTCCAACAGTGATTCAAGTGAAAGACAAGACCGTGTGGTATCACTTGAACCATTACCCGAGAGTCACAAAAAAGCTATGGGTACCGAAAACGAAGGAAGAAAGAAAGAAGAACCTAACATCAGAAAAAATACAAAGAAATTAAATCATTATTGGAAAATAACCAACTACTGGCACAAGTTGGATACCAAATTGTGCAGCGTTGAACACTCCGCTGCTCCAAATTAAGAATGAGAATCTGCTTGAGAGCCGCATCCACTTCTGATACAAACAAGACTGACTGACTGACTGACTTCGACCAGGTTTCTCCTGACACAATTAACAGGACAAACAATTGTACAGATTATGTGTGACAACTAACTGTGTCCTCTACATTGTATAAATGCATTTCTGTTTAACTAACACTATATTGCTTTTACAGATAAAACAGCAGCAGCAACTACTAATTTTAATTTCCTCCACAGTAAAAATGCATGAGAAGGAAACAAGCCTTAAACAGATTATGACAATATGTAATGCCACTAAACACCGTTCTCTTTTATTCCAGGTGCAGAAATTTAATTGAAGCAGCTAATGGGTGACTTTACTGTGTCAAGTAAATTTATGAATGTGATTTATGAATTTATTAATCAAAGGTTTTCTAAAATTAACAGCATTTCCTAGCAACAACAGACAAGGATGAATTTTTTGGACACAGTCATCAAGGATATCCTGAACTCAGCCATATATATCTCTAACAAGAGACTTTACTGGTTCATATATTGAAGCGTACAGTATCTATCACGGCATGAGCCCACAATGACGTGCTGGCAACCTCTCCTGTGGGCTCCAACTGACTCCCTGCGGTGCGCCAAGCACCTGAGTTGAAGACTATTATATTACGACAAGGCTGTTTAAACGTATATCCATTCTTAAAAATTGTATCGTGTTATGTATGTTCCATTGTAGGTTATATGATTTATCCAATTGATGTAATCCTAGAAAATCACTGTATTAAGTACATGTTCATGTCATGTTATTGAGTAATGGGAAGTACGATGTCATGGAGGTCGAGTCTTTTACTCCTATTCCTAGTCAAGAGTGGAAGGAGAGGTTTGGCCGATTCTCCACTAGAGGGTGAATCCATGGGTCGGTCATTGATAAAAGTCCAGTGATTTGATTCAATCACCAGTTAGTATAAGGAAGACTGACTCATGGAGTCGCACTCTAGATTAACCAATTAGTGTGGGACTTATAAGTCCCAGAGGGGGGATATATGGGAGAAATTTTTTATTTGATTTCATTTGATTTTACTTACTTTTGGGGGGTTAGAAGATACCTTATCAGTATATAATCGTGGATGTGTGTGCTGGGACATAGGCTTCTTTGTGTGCATTGCATATAGGAAACCCAAGCTTTACATTGGGGGGGCTAAAGATGGCCCTTTAATGAAACCCAGATGTTGGAGAGAGGAGGGGCAGGCACTGCATATGTACTGTACTGCACATCGAGAGAGTTCAGTTGCTCCATGGACACAGCTCCGGCCTTGTTTGATAATAAAGGTCGTAATCTTCTGTAAGCAAAGCCCGACTCTGAGTATTTTTCCACAAAAATAAGTTCAAGCTTACAGGTGATGAACTAAAAGCATTCGTTGGTCTCATTTATTTGAGAGGTATCACGGGTGGTAAAAGCATGAATCTGGATGATTACTGGTCCGCTGACTTGGGAAATTCAAGATTCAAGATTCAAGATTCAAAGAACTTTATTAATCCCAAAGGGAAATTGCTTATGCTCGGTTACAGGTGCTCACAGTTGTTAACTAAGGAAGGTAATAAATGTAATAAATAATAATATAAAAATAAAAAATGGGTAAGTATTAGTGTCCTGTTGTATACCAGTCAGTGAAAAAATCCACATACATGTGTGTATGAGTTACAGAGAAGAGTTGTAAAGTTTTATGGCCGTTGGGAGAAAGGATCTCCTGTGATGCTCAGTGGAACACTTGATAGTAATCAGTCTCTGGCTGAAACTGCTCCTCTGTTCAGCCAAAACACTGTATAGCGGGTGAGAAGGATTGTTCACAATGGATTGTACTTTGGACAGAATCCTCCTCTTTGCTACTACATCCACCGAGTCAAGCTCCATGCCTAGCACAGATCCGGCCTTTTTAATTGACTTGTCCAGTTTGTTCTTATCAGACACCTTCATGTTACCACCCCAACAGACCACAGCGTAAAAAATGACACTCGCCACAACGGTCTCATAGAACATCCGTAGAATGGTATTACAGACGTTAAAAGACCTGAGCCTTCGAAGAAAGTACAATCGACTCTGACCTTTCTTGTAGAGGGCCGTTGTGTTGAGTGACCAGTCAAGTTTGTTGTCCAGATAAACTCCCAGATATTTGTAATCGGAGACAATGTCCACTATCTCCCCCTTGACAGATATACAGTAGGAGTCACAGGGGTCTTGCTTCTCCTAAAGTCTACCACCATCTCCTTTGTTTTCCTGATGTTGAGTTGTAGGTGATTACGCTCACACCAGGAAACGAAGTCATCCACAACAGACTGGTACTCCGAGGTGTCACCCTCCTCTATACACCCAACAACCACAGAGTCGTCAGAGAACTTCTGCAGGTGGCATGACTCTGAGTTATATCTAAAGTCGGATGTATAGAGGATGAAAAGAAACGGAGACAGTACCGTCCCCTGAGGAGCTCCAGTGCTGCAGATCAAAGTCTCTGACACACAGTTCTTTAGTCGGACATACTGGGGGCGACAGGTCAGGTAGTCCATGATCCAGGAAACCAGGCGGGTGTCAATGTTTATGTTCCTTAATTTCTCCCCCAGTACTGCTGGTTGGATGGTGTTGAATGCACTGGAGAAGTCAAAGAACATCATCCTTACGGAGGTCCTAGGCTTGTCAAGGTGAGAGTAGGTGCAATGTAGCAGGTGTATTATGGCGTCATCAACACCCATGAACGGCTGATAGGCAAACTGAAGAAGGTCCAGAGAGGACTTCACCAGGGGACGAAGTGTATCCAGGATCAGTCTCTCAAACACCTTCATAATGTGCGATGTTAAAGCAACCGGCCTGTAGTCGTTCTGGGCACAGGGACGTGGTGTTTTGGGTACCGGCACAATGCATGATGTTTTCCACAGTGCAGGGACTTTCTGAAGAGACAGACTCAGGCTAAAGAGGTACTGGAGGACACCACATAGTTGGGGAGCACAGGATTTCAGGACTCTCGGATTGATCTTATCCGGACCTACAGCTTTTGTAGGGCTGATCTTACTCAGGCCATGTTTAACCTGATCCACTGAGATGTTGATTGCTGGGAGTGCAGGAGTAGTGACTGTTCTCTGTGTAGGGGAGGACATAGGAGCAGGAATGTGTGGATTTGGGTTGAAGTCGGGGGAGTGTGAGACATAGGGACATCAAATCTATTGAAGAAAGTGTTGAGGTCGTTTGCACGTTCCCTATTCCCCTCAATAGCCTGGCCGCTTGTCTTATAGCCAGTGATGCTCCTCATGCCCCTCCACACCTCTCTCGTGTTGTTTTGCTTCAGCCTTTGTTCTAGTTTTCTCCTGTATGCCTCTTTCCCCTCCTTGATTTTCCCGGTTAGCATTTTTTGAGCCTTCTTCACTGCTTCCTTATCACCAGACCTAAAGGCACTTTTTTTTTCATTTAAACACGCTTTAATGTCTTTGGTGACCCAGGGTTTGTTGTTGGGGAAACAGCGAATATCTCTCATCGGTACACAGGTGTCAACACAGAAGTTAATGTACTCCGTGATGCAGTCCGTCATTCCATCAATGTCCTCTCCATATGATGCACTGAGAACCTCCCAGTCTGTAGCCTCGAAACAATCCTGTAACGTAGCAGTGGCACCTTCTGACCATCTTCTTACACTCCTCACAATAGCAGGCTGTCTCTGAACTAGGGGTTTGTATGTAGGCATGAGGTGGACTAGGTTGTGATCCGACCTCCCCAGGGGGGGAAGTGCTGCAGCACTGTAAGCACCTTTAACATTAGCATACAGCAGGTCAAGTGTCTTCTCCCCCCTAGTGTGACAATCCACGTACTGAGTGAAAGTGGGAATAGTCTTGTTCAGTGATGTGTGGTTGAAATCACCGGAGATCAGGAGAAAGGCATCAGGGTGTCAAGTCTGGAGTTTGGCAGTTACAGAGTGAATGACGTCACACGCGGCAGCGGCATTCGCGGATGGAGGAATGTACACAGCAGTTATTATCACATGTGAGAATTCTCTGGGTAAATAATATGGGCGAAGTCCGACAGCCAACAGTTCAATATCTGGACTACAAACACGCTCCTTAACAGTCACATGACGGGGTTACACCACATGTTGTTGATGTAAACAGCCAGCCCCCCTCCTTTCCTCTTACCGCTCTCTCTCCTCGTCCTGTCGCTCCGTATCGCGCTGAAGCCGTCCAGTGTAATATTAGAGTCTGGCACATCACTATGTAACCAAGTCTCTGTAAAACACATCAGACTGCACTCGCGGAAGATGTTTTCAGTCTTTAACAAAGCTGTCAACTCGTCCATCTTATTGTCCAGAGATCTCACGTTGCCCATGATAAGAGACGGGACATACGGCTTGTACTTTCTCATCCTTTCCTTATGCGCCGCGCGTTTCTCTTCCTCTTTGGCTCCTCTGCGCCGCTTCCTTCCACCTCTGCATCCCCTTATCGTCCTCCTCCGTATCTCATCCAGAATGTTTAGAGTCCTATACAGAGTCGGATCTCTGATGCCGGCCGGCTTCAGTGCGATCAGCTGTTCCCTGGTGTAAACAAAGGAGCCGCCTCCTTGCTGTTGCGCGCTGATCACCCGGAGCGCCGAAAATGTAATTAAAATTGCGTAACTAAGAACAAGAACACTTTCAAAACGCATGGTTTGAAAGGGCGACCTTACTTGTTAAATAGAATAAAGTTATAAATAAATAATAGAAGGAAAGTATAATAAAAAGTAAAAAACACACGAGAATTCCAAGAGCAACTGCACCAAGCTGCTGCACGCTCGCGCATGCGCAGAAAATCCTATTTTCAAAGAGACAATGTCTCGACAAAAATTTAGAGACATTATGCGCTATCTGCGCTTTGATGACAAGACAACAAGGGCTGCCCGACTTGTGAATGATAAATTTGAAATGATCTCTGAGATATTTGAGAAATTTGTGAAAAACAGCATTGCCTCTTACAGTACATACCCGGTGTGAACATAACAGTAGATGTTCCCTACTAAAGCGCGCTGTCGTTTCACGCAGTACATGGCCAATAAACCAGACAAGTTTGGTATCAAATTCCGGGTGGCCGCTGATGTTGAAACAAAATACTTGTTGAACGCAATTCCCTATCTAGGGAAAGATGACAGTAGGGCGGCTGGTCAGCGGTTATCAGACACCGTTGTAATGCGTATTGTGAAGCCATTCCTGGGGAAAGGAAGAAATATAACAACAGACAATTTCTTCACCTCGTTAAGACTTGCAAACAATCTTTTGGCGAATAAAACCACCATTGTTGGCACAATGAATAAAATCAGACGAGAAATGTCCCCTTGTACACAGGCACAGTCTGAACGATATTCGACCAGGTTGTTGAAGGCTGGAAAGGCCACGCTCACGATTTATCAGGCAAAACGAAAGAAGAATGTATGCTTTCTGAGCACAATGCATCAGGCAGTTTCAACTGATAATGGCGAAAAGAAACTGCCTGAAACAATTTCCTACTACAACAGCACTAAAGTTGGCGTTGATGTTATGGATCAAATGGCGCGGCTGTATTCAGTAAAGGGAGGCACCCGGCGCTGGCCTGTGGCTGTGTTTTACAACCTCCTAGACCTGGCGGCAATTAATGCACATATTCTATATAAACAGTGCATGAATGTGACCATAAGCAGGAGGAGATTTATTCTGGAGTTGGTAAAGGAACTATGTGCGCACCAGAAAACGGCAGAAGGGGCAAGGGCAATGGTATGCAAGCGACCTTTACCTGAAACTCCTTCTCCACCAGCGAAAAGGAGGCAGTGTCAGATTGGCAGATGTGCAGGGAACAAAACCTCTTATATCTGCCAGACCTGTAAGCGGCTTGTCTGTGGCAAATGCTCAAAGAATGCACCAAAGCTATGCTTGGAATGTTAATAAAGCGATGCAAGCATCATGGGCAAAATTCCCAATGTTGAATGGAACTTGTGTTCGTAAGCAAATGAAAATCACGTCGGCAGATGTTCAGGGAACAAAACGTATGGCATCTGCTAGAAATCTAGACGAATTGTAAGCCTTTGAATGGTGTTAAACATACTTGCAAAACAAGTATTGCAGCCATACATTGGAGGGAACTTCTGAGGTGGTCAGTGATTGATGGCACGGTCGGTCGGAGGGGGTTGTGATCACACCTATAGATCTTTCGTTCTAGGCTATCGGTCAAATATCTCTCCACTTGGAAGCACAAAATGGAGCGGCAACATGCAAGGGATTTCAGCATCTCGACGCACATACTAAGCTGTTTATAAAGTAGACACGGTTTGTTTTTTCATTTTGTAATCTTCCTCGTGTTTACCGTGTACTGTACAATGTATATTCATTTTTTTTTATGAATTACTGTAAATAAACTACACATGCTGGTACATGTTGATTTACCATGAAATTACTTTTCTGTTTTTTGTGTGTGCTAAACTAAGCTTCAGGGTCAAGTAATATATATATATATATATATATATATATATATATATTTATATATATATATATATATATATGTGTGTGTGTGTGTGTGTGTGTGTGTGTGTGTGTTTGATTATATATACACACACACACATCTATCTATCTATCTATCTATTATATAAATACACATTTGGAATCTGCATCTACATTTTCTGTTACAAGTATAGAATTAGGTTCAGCTGAAACTCATGATCAATGGTGTTAGGGTACTTATGTAGCCAAATCATTAAAACTAACAATGGACTATGGCACTCTCTTGAGAGGGCATATTAAGGTGTTATTCATTTATTCTCTACAAGGGTGCGAACTACAGTACACAGACCAAACTGTAACTTTCTCGTACTACTATAAAAATCCTAAATATAAACAAACAAAATACAGCTTTTTTTTTCCTCAGAGGTAAACGGAAAAGTGAAGTTGTTCAGCTGTTTACCGTCACTGCAGCTTCTTCAAAGTCTTCCCACTCCGTGACCGCTGAAATCCGACACGACACCACGTTAGGCTACGTCAGTGGTTCTCAAACTTTTTCTGTCATTCCCCACTTAAGGGGGTGAGCGAATTTTCAAGCCCCACTTGTCAACAAAATAATAACGAAATCGGCCAAGTTTACTGTTTATTGAAATATCAATTCCTAAACCAATACGATCAAACACCACCAAGTTAAAAACAGATAAAATACACGTGCAATTGTTACAAGGCTTACGTTGTCACTTATCTTTGCATAATTGACCCCATGTTTATTAGCTGCTCAGCAATCGTTTGTAGTTTTTTTGCACTGGCCAATTCTGTATGCAACTTTGAATGAAGCCATTTGTGCTTTGCTGTTCACTGATTCAGATTTTACCATGCGATTCTCCTGCTGTCTGTATTCTGCCAGCTTTCTTTCAAAGACGTCCAGTGGTTTATTAACGTGACTGGAGTGTGTTGTCTCGAAGTGTCTTCCTAATTTGTTGGGTCTCATGCGGTCTGCTGCCAGCGGTTTAAGACACAAACACACGAGCCTCTCCTCTGCCCCCACCATCCAAACCAATAAATCCAAGCTCAAGATAGGCTTCATTAGTGGTCTATGATATACCCAAAATCCAAAATATCACGGTAGAAGCAATTTTCTAACTCAATAACGATATATATCACAATATAGCAATTTGTATCTGAAAATGCATAAATAAAAATGAAAACACAAAGAAATTGTTTTACATAAGTTCATTTTTTTAATGTAATTTTATTTAAACTGTGAATTGCTGAGGTTTGCCGCATTTTTTTTTACTTTGGCCATATTCGTTTGGATGCTTGGATTTCAGATGATAGAAGAGGTTTGACGTGTTTCCACCACTTGTTAAAACAGTGCACTTGTGTACCTTCCAAATCACGTTCATCTCATTCGTATCACTTTTCTTATACCCGAACCAATTCCACACCACAGACGAGGCACCTTTTCTCTTTACAATCTCCTCGTTCTTGGTTTTGTCACATGTAAGCAAACTCACTGCTGCTGCAGCGTCTTCTGCCATTGTCGAAGTGTATGTGAAGCCAAACACATCAAAAGTGGGACGAAACCGCGGCACCCGATTGAACCAAATATCTGCGCAAATACAGCGCAGCCCGACTATCTGGATAGTGCAGTGATGATCTGGTTTATTTGCGCAGCCCGGTGGATCGCGCAGCGCCGCTCGAATCACAAACCTGCGCGACCCACTGTGTTTTATTTAAAAACTATTTATTCAAAATGTCAGGACTGTTTCCGCCTTGCCATGCCTGGATTGTACGTGCGCATCCCAGCGGGGTAAAATGTAATTTGATGGTCGGCGCGGTTTATTTCTGTCAGAGTCGCGCAGCGCTGCCCAGTGGCTCGCGCAGGTTTGTGATTCGAGCGGCGCTGCTCAAGTTTGTCCGACGTTAAACCGTTATTGTTGCACTATGGTTCCACTTTTTCTCCCGGCCCACAACTGATGTTATTTTAAATTTACTTGTATTAATGATCCATTTATTTGTGTGTGATTGTTTAGTTTTGAGCATACGCTCTTCATTATCAATAAAGAACAGCATGAATTAGAATAGGTACTTTCCTGTTATTTCCCCCTGGTCATTGCGCCCCACCTGTCATGTCTGTATTCCCCACTAGTGGGGCGCGCCCCACAGTTTGAGAACCACTGGGCTACGTCTTGACTCATTTGTATACCGACGGTGATTGGATGTTTCCCGAGGGCTCAGGGGTGTGCGTGCGTACTTCTTCTACTGTTATAAAAATTCTAAATATAAACAAACAAAATACAGCTTTTTTTTCAGAGGTAAACGGAAAAGTGAAGATGTTCAGTGTCACTATGCAGATGTTACACTCAGTGGAGTTACCGAAATCTTTGGTTTAGTTCTCATTGAGTTGCCACACATCATTTCCACATTTCACTCGCTTTTATTACTCTTATGTGAGCATAAACAGTGAAACATTCCACAGGTTTATAATACACCGCGGCCAAGTGAACCACGTTCCCGTCGAACGAAACGAGGCATAATCGTGGTGTTTGCTTCGTTATGACAATAGCATAGTTTATTATCTGCTGTGGTAGATCTGATTATTTATTCAAATTTAATATTGTTTTAGTGATAATTTCACGGAAGTGAGTTCAGAACTAAATCGCTGCTCCTGCTCCATCCGAGACGTTCAGAAGCTTCAAATAAAATGAACGAACTAATGTATTTTCTCAAAACGATATAAAATTAAGTAGAGCTTTCCTTTTTGTTATAGCATGAAGCCCCTAGATGGACAAAGGAGGAGAAAAAACGGCAGAAAAAAGTAATGCCAAAAACTTTGGGTTATAATGCAAAATATGACTTGTTTTTTTTTTCTTCTGCCATTTTTTTCTCTTCCTTTGTCCCCTTAAAGATTCTGTAGTAGGTTTTCTCAGTTGAATATGAAAAATAAATACCCCTGATTATCAACGTGGGAATGAATGGCGCATTGTCCAAGTGCAAGTTTATCTTGGAGCTAAACTATTTGCTTTGGGTGAAGGCGCCATCTAGCGATCATTGTGTGTCAACAACAGCTTCCCATTCAAAACAATAGGCGGTCAAACGACCACTGAACCGCGTTATAAGTACGTAGGTGACACTGGCGCGGCGCTTCTAGTGTTAAGCAAGTATTACCTAACTTATAGACGTACTCTTTATCTCACACTCCATCAATTCCATTTTACCTTGACTCTGGGTTAACTTGTGTGTCAGACTATTTAACATCCTATAAGATCTTCTCCACTTCTGCTTTGTGATGAGAGCGACTTCTATGTTGTTTTTTTTCTCCAGGTAAGCTTTTTGGCTTCAAACACTTCTGAGACACAGGCTGTATCTTTCTGTCCTCGCTTGTGTTGTCCTTGTTTTAGGATTTCTTGAGATTGTCTCTTTGACAAAGACATTTAATGTAATACAAGAAACAAAATAAAATAAAAAAATCATCAAAAAGTAAGCTCATCCTTCTTACTACACTGCAATGAATTCTTTTCATTTATAATCACTTGTGTTAAAATATCCTCTTGTTATATAAATATTACATCAGCAATTAAACATACATCATTATGAACGGTAGAAAAATCATAATACCCAAAAATCATGGCAATCTAGCTTTTTAGATACATGTCCTACAGTTTATAAGCAGCTTTGTTGTTTATTGGTGTGAGTTTATTAAATAACACGATATTAAACTTTTCCTTGAGTATGGTCTCGATCTCACTGTCAGCTACATCTCTCATCTTGATGTTGTCTGTATCTTCCTCAGGATTAAATGTGACCTCACTGTAGGTCCAACCAATCAGAGCTCTGAATCCAGTGGGAGTCTGGAGGGAACAAATGGATTTCTGAGTGAACAGAGACTCTGGGCTGGTCTGCAGGAACTCAGTTGTGGTAAGGAAATGATCGGTCCCACGTGGCGTTAAAACGAAAGAGTAAATCGTCTTCAACTGGCGTTTATCAACGAGGCTGGAATTGGCGAAGGCTTTATCCTGGACCAGAGGTGTTCTTCCACTCTTCTCCAGTGTCCACCTCTCACCATCATTCACCAGACGGAAAGTCCCCGCCGGCTGCTCTTGATCTTTCCCTGAGATCATTTCTAATGGGTACCAGATTTGGCTCGAGACTCCAAAACTCACATCAGCGATATACGTCTTGCCTTCGATCTCCACCATGTTTATAAGGTGTGATTCCAAGGGGTTGAAGTCATTTTGGAGCGTGTTGAAGACTTGTGAACCCAGCGTGGTGTATTTGTAGCCCATCTCTTTCAGCACCCAGGAGAAGAGCAGGTTGTTTTCACTGCACCATCCTCCACGAGGGTTTCTCACAATCTTCTCATAAATTATGTTCAGATCCAAGGTGTTCCGCTCTCCACAGTGGATGCTGAGGTTCTCGAAGGGAATGCTCATCACGTGCAGTTTGTGGATGATGCGGAGCGTAGCGAGGTCTGGTTTTTCATGCACTCTGCTGAACCCAATCCTTCTGAAATATTCCTGAAGATCCATTATGTTCCTGTGAAGCATGCAAAAAAACAAATAAATGATGCTTTGTAAAGAAATGTAGAGAACCATGGGTAAAATAGTAATGACATTGTGTAGCAGTGGTGGAATACATATTATAAATGGCATAAATACCTCTCTGTCTAACTTATTAATACAAATAAATAAAATGTTGTAAGGTTGAGGATCTTATGCCTTGTTTACACTTCTTTCGTCATCAGCCAAATAAACTCCCTGTTTGGTAATTGGAGAGTGAATTACATATGAGAATCGGAAAAAGTAGATCAGATAAAGATAAAGTATTGTCTTAAAATGACTCCAGCGTTTTAAAATTCACTTTAGCTTTTCTAATTAACTAATTTTGTTTACGTTCAAGAAGTAGCTTATTTTAAAGTAGATTATTAAATCAATCACATGTTTATAACGACACTACTACTCAACATTTTGATTTCACTTATGGTACAGGATAAACTTCAGTCAAATATCTAAGTAATGCAAAAGTTTCATGAAATTCTGTCCAGGCATCTTTGGTGTGATGCTGGGACAAAATCTGCTTAATTGATTACTTGAATTGAACAGATTAAATCCAGATTCTATCTAAAATAAGTCACCTATTAATAATCTATTTATACCTATTGCATTTTGTCCTTGTAAAGGTTTATAGTTGCAAACAGTCAGAATATTTTTGTACACATTTAAATAGCATGTATAATATAATTTATTTTACACTGTAAAGGAACTCCAAACCTGAAAAAAAACTCTGAGAGCTTCTGTTTGTACTTGCATGTCAAAGTAAACAGACTGCTTTCACTACTTTAACTCACAAACTTAAAGGAAACAGCCACCCAAATAAACAAATCCTGCATTTAAATCATACCTTTAAGAACATTAAGAATTTAATAGAAATTAATGGCACCCTCTCCTCAAGCCAGGGAAAGAAAAGTTAACAAACCAGAAGGGACACTTTTCACACTTCCGGGTTTAGAAACCGGAAGTACAAACCAAAGCAACACAGTTTGATTAGCTGCGTTCCATTCCGAAGAATACTTCGTAGGGTGCTCCCTACTCCCTTCTCCGTTTGCAGGGAATGTCGGTAAGGGGAACTTCCGTCGACATGAACGCCACGATTCGGAACAACCTGCGCAGACGTCACTTCCTCCGCGCGTTGCCATGGTGATATAAGGATACCTGTCGTTGCTGCTGGGGTATATTTCACACTAGGGACATTAAGTATTGAATTTTTTGGAAGCAAAAATGTTAACCATTATAAAACATATGCCATTGAAACGTGTATAATTTGTAAATATTAACAATTACTGGTTAATAATAATAATTGATTAAAGATGTACTGAGATTTATTTATTTATCTTATAGATTATTAGCCTATATAATACTACGGATTTCTTAATTAAATTAAATGTTAAATTATGGCGGTAATATAAATGATGACGTCCTCTATAATAATAATAAAAAATATATAAATCCTTTTTTTGAGCTCCATATTTTTCACGCTCCAGCCATACGCAATGCCTGATGGGAAATGTTTCCCACCCCCCCAATGAAGTGTCCCCATACACCGTCCGCAGTTCCCTTTGAACTAAACATTTTCGCTCCTTGCGATTTTGGACTCACACTTAACATGGCTGAATCCCCTGCCAAAGGCTGCGTTCCATTCCGAAGTGTACTTCAGAGGGTGCTCCATACTCCCTGCTCCATTTGCAGGGAATGTCGGTGAAGGGAACTTCTAGCATTTGGAACACCAGCGCAGACATCACTTCCTCCGTGCGTTACCTTGGTAACATAAGCACCTCGGATATCTGTCGCTGCTGCTGGGGATATTTCAACTACGGACATTAAATATTGAATATTTAAACAAAAACTGATAACATTATAATACACATTATTGAATTTTGTATAGCTTGTAAATAAACTATTGTTTAATAATACAAATTTAAAAAAATGTGCGGAGATGATTATTATTGTTTTTTTTGTTTGTTTTTACAGATTACTAACCTATATAACACTAAGGATTTCTAGATTAAACTAACATTTAAATTGTCGTGTCCTTTTAATAAGATGTCGTCCTCGATAATAATGATAATAAATATATAAATAATTTTTCGAGCTTCATTTTTTTTCGCGCTTCAGCGAGACGCAATGACTTATGGGACATTTTTATTCCCATTTCCGGTGAAGTGAAGACCCATTGTTCACTCGTTCCCTACACCGTTCGCAGTTCCCTTTGATCTGAAGGTTTTCGCTCCCTGCGGTTTGGAATCACACTTAACATGGCTGAACAAGTGTGCTTCGTAGTGTACCTCATGCCAATCGGAACACAGCCTTAGTCTACGGAGCATGTTTTTTCTTTCTCCTCTTGTACGTGACGTACAGGAGGAGAAAGAAAAAACAATCCGTGGCGACGGGTTTGCAATTCCTGCGCTCAGTTTATAAACCGTACACCTTTCGAGTCTGTGTTTTTCTTGTTCAGTTTAATAATCCGTGCGCTCAGATTTTGGAATCCGTACCCACAAATATATATTCAGCGTGCAAGGTTTCGCAATTTTCGAATTCGTCGCTCCGCATCCAGGGTTTCCCGCCAGATTCAAACAAACTGTAGAGCAAAAAAAAAAAAAAAAAATGGAAAAGTTTCTTCGTTTTCTCAAAATCGACAGAGAGTTGGATGATGCGACTTTGTCAGCGTTTCGAGAAGAAAAGGTAAGATGTAGAGCTGGGCGATGTAGCAAAAAAGTAATCTCTATAATTTTTCCCCATATTAATATATATTTCGATATAAGCTGTTAATGCTGCCAGGTTTAAAAGAGAATCCCAACAATGACTGAAGCCACAAAAATTTAAGGGTTCATTAAATTATATTTTTAAGTGTAGTTTATTAACAAAAACACATGACAGATTTGGCCTTAAAAATTAAGATACTACAGGCACATGCTCACAATCTTTACAAGGCAAAGATTTGTATTAAAAAAAAAAATACTTGTTTGTGATGATAAAAAGTATCTTGTGATGATATATTACAATTTTTGAGATTTTTAAACAATAATGAGAAACAACATTTAGACCACACACACTAGGGCTGTCTTTTTATCCCACAAGTCAGAGTTAAATGAAGGCTATTTCACACGGCCCCAATAAACTGACATAATGGCTTAAGCATGCAATGACAACAAAAATGGAATGAATTTAGGGCTGCAACTAACGATTATTTTGATAATCGATTAGTTGGCCGATTATTGTTTCGATTAATCGGATGACGCTAAGCGCTTCTTTAATTTGATGTTTTGCTTATAATTATATATAAAACCAACATTTGTTTTGTTTTTAACAATAATTGCAGATGGCAAGTTGACTGTTTTTTATATATATATATAAACACTGTCAACTTGCCATCTGCATACATACATACATTATATGTATATCGATTAAATCGGATAAAAAGCTAGACTTTTATCGGATAAAAGCTAGACGCTTTAATTTGATGTTTTGCTTAACTATATAAAACCATAAATCTGGGTATTATTTATGTATAAAAGTAAACTTTAAAAAATGCAATAGCCATATCTTTAATTTTGACGTTTAAACCTTATTTTATGTAAATCAACATTTTAGTTTTTAACAATAATTGCAGATAGCAAGTTTACAGTGTGTATATACAGTGCTGTGAAAAACTATTTGCCCCCTTCTTGATTTCTTATTCTTTTGCATGTTTGTCACACTTAAATGGTTCTGCTCATCAAAAAACGTTAACGATTAGTCAAAGATAACATAATTGAACACAAAATGCAGTTTTTAAATGAAGGTTTACATTATTAAGGGAGAAAAAAAACTCCAAATCTACATGGCCCTGTGTGAAAAAGTGATTGCCCCCCTTGTTAAAAAATAACTTAACTGTGGTTTATCACACCCGAGTTCAATTTCTGTAGTCACCCCCAGGCCTGATTACTGCCACACCTGTTTCAATCAAGAAATCACTTAAATAGGAGCTACCTGACACAGAGAAGTAGACCAAAAGCACCTCAAAAGCTAGACATCATGCCAAGATCCAAAGAAATTCAGGAACAAATGAGAACAAAAGTAATTGAGATCTATCAGTCTGGTAAAGGTTATAAAGCCATTTCTAAAGCTTTGGGACTCCAGCGAACCACAGTGAGAGCCATTATCCACAAATGGCAAAAACATGGAACAGTGGTGAACCTTCCCAGGAGTGGCCGGCCGACCAAAATTACCCCAAGAGCGCAGAGACAACTCATCCGAGAGGCCACAAAAGACCCCAGGACAACATCTAAAGAACTGCAGGCCTCACTTGCCTCAATTAAGGTCAGTGTTCACGACTCCACCATAAGAAAGAGACTGGGCAAAAACGGCCTGCATGGCAGATTTCCAAGGCGCAAACCACTTTTAAGCAAAAAGAACATTAAGGCTCGTCTCAATTTTGCTAAAAAAAAACATCTCAATGATTGCCAAGACTTTTGGGAAAATTCCTTGTGGAGCGACGAGACAAGAGTTTAACTTTTTGGAAGGTGCGTGTCCCGTAACATCTGGCGTAAAAGTAACACAGCATTTCAGAAAAAGAACATCATACCAACAGTAAAATATGGTGGTGGTAGTGTGATGGTCTGGGGTTGTTTTGCTGCTTCAGGACCTGGAAGGCTTGCTGTGATAGATGGAACCATGAATTCTACTGTCTACCAAAAAATCCTGAAGGAGAATGTCCGGCCATCTGTTCGTCAACTCAAGCTGAAGCGATCTTGGGTGCTGCAGCAGGACAATGACCCAAAACACACCAGCAAATCCACCTCTGAATGGCTGAAGAAAAACAAAATAAAGACTATGGAGTGGCCTAGTCAAAGTCCTGACCTGAATCCTATTGAGATGTTGTGGCATTACCTTAAAAAGGAGGTTCATGCTAGAAAACCCTCAAATAAAGCTGAATTACAACAATTCTGCAAAGATGAGTGGGCCAAAATTCCTCCAGAGCGCTGTAAAAGACTCGTTGCAAGTTATCGCAAACGCTTGATTGCAGTTATTGCTGCTAAGGGTGGCCCAACCAGTTATTAGGTTCAGGGGGCAATTACTTTTTCACACAGGGCCATGTAGGTTTGGATTTTTTTTCTCCCTAAATAATAAAACCCCTCATTTAAAAACTGCATTTTGTGTTTACTTGTGTTATCTTTGACTAATAGTTAAATGTGTTTGATGATCAGAAACATTTTGTGTGACAAACATGCAAAAGAATAAGAAATCAGGAGGGGGGCAAATAGTTTTTCACACCACTGTATATATATATATATATATATATATATATATATATATATATATAGTTTAAAAAAAAATACACTGACATTCAGTTGTTAAGAATGACTTAAATTTTAAATTCTCTTAAATTAATTCAACTTACTAAGAAGAATAATAGACTTTTAGATTATGATATTTTTAATTGAAGTGTCTCTTGCTACATCCTTTTCACGGTTTATACATTATTTCGATCCTCTCGTGTATTTTATCCTTTTTTTTTGTTGTCTCATAAAAAAAAATAATAATAATAAAATATTAGACAATTTTGCTATACTAGACACTCTCGTAATACGGCGACGTGGGGAGAGAAAAAAAACTCGCCGCTACTGGGTTCACTCTGTTTATTTTGTCCTTTTTCCGCATTTCCCCTCTGTATAGCATGTAGGATCATAGGATATATCCGGTCCTCCGAAGTGTAAAATGAACGTGAAGAAAACGCACTAGAAGTGTTTTCCTTGTGTTCGTTGGGATTTGAACACAAAGAAAAAGCTGCATGCAAAGTTTTTTTTTACCCTGTATAACCGCGCAGCCGGACAAACGCACGTCACCAAAGCCTGTGTGAACACTCTCACTGACTCCTATGTGTAGAAAACAGCGCGTCATCCGCGCTCACCGGACACTACGACTGGCAGAAAAACGGTCGATTTTAACGCCCGATAAGAGGTGTTTAATGTAAATTGCTCCCATACCTTGGAGGACTTGGGGCGCGCGCTTTTTCCTGCAGACGCTTCTGTAACCGCCATTGCGCGAGCGACTGTGTATCTGTGTGTTTATTTGTGCATCTTGTGGTCGCGCGCCTCAATAACGTGAGCAGCCAACTAATCGATAACGGCATTCGTTGACAACGAATTTCATTATCGATAATTATTGATTTTATCGATTAGTTGTTGCAGCCCTAAATGAATTATGCAGCTATCAATCTGGGCCAGGACAATTTCACTTTTACTATATAGTTGGGTACCTGCTAGGTGTTGTATAGTTCATATTTGCTTGGCCAGAATGGTTTAAGCCACCAAAATAAAATTTTATTGATAAACTGTGCAGCGTTCGCCAACGTGAACAGTTTCAACATCTTTGGATAATAACTCGAGGTTAGATTCACTTTCGTCGATGCTTCCACTCATTTTTTTTGTCGTCCTTGTGTCAAGTTTGCTTCGCAAAGTGCGGTAGGAAATTAACTTTGATCTGCACGGCACGCGCAAGCTGCACGCTGATTGGTTGTTGTCGTATTGTTCTGCTGTGTGATTGGCTCTTAGATTAATCCATATTGAGCAAAAAATGTCTAGAGCTTTTCATCGTTTTTAAAATCAAATAAATCCCGATTCGATATGATATCGTTTATCGGCCCAGCCGTAGTAAGATGCAATATGAAAACAAAGTACAATGTGCAAGTTATCCTCTCTGGCCGAATGCAGTATTGTAATAGTATAATAATAGACATTTAATAATAACACAAACCAGTGACGCCTGATACAGGCATTTTGTTGATGTGACCTAATGAGCTCAGCTTATTTAAGATATACAGTATAATGTATTTTTTTAAAATATAAAATCCACAGTGGTGGTGTAATGGTTCTGAGGCCTTGCACCATCAAGGTCTGGGTTCGATTCCCGTCTTTGTGTGCATGGAGTTTGCATGTTCTCCTCATGCTTGGTGGGTTTCCTCCGGTTTCCTCCACACAATATTTCTTAATGTATGCAGCTGTATATTTCTTAATACAGTTCAATTAAAGATCATCTATGTACACAGGACAGTTCAGCTTCACATATAGTAAATACATTAATGAAAATATGTTTCAGTGGCAGAAAGATATAATTCCAGAATTTACAATAATTTCCATAAGGAAGCTTGAAAAGCAGGAATCCTAGCGAAGTTGCACCATCTCTTAATCATGAAATCAAAATAAACTCACTTATGAAAAATGATCATGAAGGTAATAATAAGTGTCCTTTTTTAATTTAACAATATATTTAATATATATATTATAATTTACTTGAAACAAAGAAAGCATTTGCAGTAGGTTGTCTTTTACATTTTTCACTCTTTCATTTTAGATTGACTGCTATGCCATCAATAGTATGACAGATGAGCAACTACAGATGTACATCCCCAAATTTGGAGACCGCATAGCAATAAGGCTGTACTGCAGAAGAGAAGTAGCCGCATCAGAAGGAAATCCCATAGTATCTAAAGTCATGGGAAAACCCATGTCAGCGCTGCACGGAAAGCAGGCCAAAAAGAGGAAGCTTACTGATAATCGTTCAGAAAAACTCTGCGGAAACAGAAATGGGCAAAAAACTGAGCGATGTTACCAGATGGGAGTGTTTGAAGAGGTCCGTGGCTCCTTCGTCCAAATCAAAGTGCAGCGGGGTGGCGGGACCAGACAATTAAAGGCTTTGAAGAGCACGACCATGAGGGAGCTTCTGGAGTGTGGCAAGAAGCTGTTCTTTCCAAATGGAAAAAATAAACTAGGGCATATAAATGAATTCGAGCTAAAATTAAGAGACTTCACAGAAAAAGAACTCGATCCCCAAACAACATTAGGTGAACAATACGAAATGCGGAAGGTAAGGATGCTGAGATTGTATCTGTCTTGCAAGAGGACAGACACTCCCAGAAGCGAGAGGACAGAAACAACCGGAAGCGAGAGGACAGGAACAACCGGAAGCGAGAGCTTCCAAAGCGTAAATACAAAACTGGGCGACCCTCCACCAATCTACCCTGTTGAAATAGTGCAAGTTAAGCCACAGGCCACCAAGTTAAGGCTTCGTAGGGGAAATGTTTTCCAAGATCTCAATGCAGCTTTCACAGACGGTTTAATATCCCTCTATGAGTGTCTCGTGGATGTTGAGATGGTCCTACCCAGTGGTAGCACCAAGAAAGGAGAAGACAACGGTGGAATTCTCAGAGATGCATTGAGTGAGTACTGGGGTACCTTTTTCATGAATTGTACAGCAGGAAGAACATTTAGGGTCCCCATGACAAGACACGACATGAAAGATGAATGGGAAAATGTAGCCAAAGTGATGATCCTCGGTTACAATACTGTTCAATACTTCCCCATTGTGTTGGCAAAACCTTTCCTGTATTACTGCCTTGGACTTGAAATCGACGAGGATGAGCTTTTTGCAGCATTTTTGGAAATCGTTACTCAAGAGGAAAAGCAGCTTGTTGAAGAAGCAATGAGAGACTTTACATGCGTCTCTGGAAAAGAAGAATGGGTCGAATTCTTGGACGCTCATGATGTGAAAGTTGTCATCACTGATAATAATGCCAAGCAGGTCTTACTTGATGTGGCTCACAAAGAAATTGTGCAAGATCCAGCTTATATAGCAGAGTGTTGGAGTCCAGTTTTGAGAGAACTAATACTTCCAAAAGGAGGACTGGATGAACTGATGACCAGCCTCAATCCAATAGCTAAGAAAGTTGTGGCTGTACTAAGACACGAAACACTGAACCAGAGAGAAAGCCAGATCATGAGTTATCTGAAGAGGTTTATCAAGAACGCCAGTGATGTTCGCCTCAGGAAGTTTCTGCGTTTTTGCACAGGTGATTGATTACTAGAGATATTTTATCATTATGTTCTTTAGAATATAACGTTATAGATAAGAAATTATTTGTATTTCTTATACAGGTAGTCCCCTACTTAGTTCTGCTTCGTTCGGAAGTTGGATTTGTTCATAAGTCCGACAAAGTGAGTCTTGTACACATTTGACACGAATATACAATGTAAAGCAAACCAATCCACTTGACTAAATCTGTCCCTTTTCCCAACACTGCTGTCATGTGGCCAAAAACCATAACGGTTTAAAACCATAACCAAAAACCTTAAGGGTGGTGAGGGGAATCCCTAATGCCAAATTCGTACCTCGAATGTTCCTAAGTCAGGGACTACCTGTATGAAGTTTATACATAAGTAAATAAATAAGTATAAAATGTTTGAACTCGTGATGTATATTATTTAATATAGTATTGTTATTATATGTATGTATTACTTATTATGTATTTTTTCTTATTAGGAGCTGATCTCCTTGTTGCAAAGTTTATCCATGTACGGTTCATTCAGCCAAAGAGTTTCTCCACAAGAAGTCTCCAGTCTCACACCTGTGGATGTGTGTTGGAAGTTCCAAATAATTATACTTCGTACCTTGAACTTGCAGAAGAGTTTGCAAACGTCCTTGATGCAGACATATAGGTGCTGGATATTACCACATAGGGGTAAGGATACAGAAAATAACCAATGTCGGTTATGAATTATCCTTATCTAATATTATCCTCAATGTTGTGTTTGTCCAAGGTGGTCAGACCTCAGCAGCTGCATGTGATTCCATCTCACACACCTTTCATGTGATGTACAGCATTAGTTTTTTGTATCTTGCACCTCCAAATAATGTGCCATAGGATGCATAGTTGTTGTAACAGCAGTGTTACGATGTAAAAGTAACATATCCGTTTATAGATTCAAGTTCATTGTTCATGTATTCCTGTTCCCTGTTATCATTATTTATATGGTATTTAGAAGTTATTAATTAAGAGGGATGTATTAATTAATGCTGTTTTAAAAATAAACAGAAATGCTACAAAAGACAATCTCTCAATTTAATTAAAAGTGTGTATGTTGTATACAACACTAAACGGCAACCTTGGAGTGATGGATACGTTGATCTTGGCAGGTGGCATAGTCTGTCTACAGGTACATGGCATATAGTCTTCTGCGTCATATAATACAGGCAGAGTGTACAAGACATCCAGTCGACCGTGGGGTACAAGGCTGTTCCTGAAGGACGAATCAGGCAGCTGTTCCAGGTGTCTTTGGTGGAATCCAGATCTTCCTGCACAGCAAATCACAAAAGATTCACAGAAATCACTACTGTGTGTGTGTTTTACTACTTTGTGTGAACCAAATGTCTGCAAGAAGACGGTAAAATGAGAAAAGTTTGACAAGACAAAATCTTTTATATTAGGCAAAAAAACAGACCCCATTTACTGTGGTGCTTCACAACCCTCTTCTTAAACCTATCAATTACAGAGAACTTTCTTAATTGTAACAAATCTAATAGTTTAATAGATCAGTAAGATTTTGAATATTTCCTAAAGATGTTTCTCATGCTCATCAGTGCTGCATTTATTTGATCAAATAAAAACAGTAAAATACTATAACAATTTAGAATCTGTTCACTATGTTAAATATTGTAAAATATATGAAAGCTGAATTTCCATCAACATTACTCCAGTCATGAATGTCACATGATCCTTCAGAAATCAGTCTAATATGCTGATTTATTATTGTTGGAAACCTGACACTTTTTCCCCCCAGGAATCTTTGATAAAAAAAAAAAAAAAAACAGCACAGCATTTACGTTAATATTAAAGTTTGTGGTTTTGTAGTCATTTTTTCTCTTTTTATGTTTTGGAAATAATACTTTTATTCTGCAAGGATGTGTAAAATTGATAAAAAGTGACAGTAAAGACTTATATTGTTTTTATTTTGAATAAAAATTTAGGTGCCCATTGGCTGTGGAGAATGTAGAGAGTGTCGTGAAGGGCCATACTATAAGGCCTTGTTCACACGGGCGTTAAAATCGACCGTTTTTCTGCCGTTCATAGCGTCCGGTGAGCGCGGATGAAGCGCAGAGGGTTTTCTACACAAATGAGTCAATGACGGTGTTCACACGGGCTTTGGTGACGTACGTTTGTCCGACTGCGCGTTTATACGGTGTTAAAAAAATGTTGCATGCAGCTTTTTCTTGCCGTTCAAATCCCAACGAACGCAAGGAAACCGCGTCTAGTTCGTTTTCTCCGCGTCCATTTTACGCTTCGGAGGACCGGATATATCCCATGATCCTTCATGCTATACAGAGGGAAATGCGGAAAAAATGCAAAAATAAAATGCTTAAAAAATAAAACTTGCGCGGAAATGTTCGCATTTCTTCATAAACCACAAAAAACTTCCTTTAATCCGACGTTGTGCAGTCGGAGGGTGAACCCAGTAGTGGCAGCATTTTTTTTCTCTCCCTACGTCGCCGTATTATTTTTAAAAATATTTTTATATATTATTTAAATATAATAATTTAATAAAAAAAATGAAAAACAATAAGATTAATGTCTAATATTGCAAAATGGTCCATATTAAAAGGAGGCACCTCAAATAAAATGACACGGGCTTTCATATCTAGTTCCCGACACACTGCCCCCCACAGGTTAAACACACAAACTACAATTTGGGCTGCAGGCTGTCGTTAGACAGAGACAAACGAACGCCAGTGTAGAAATCAATCGAGCGGCACTACAACACGCAACATCAATGTACAGGACGCTCTGAGCTCGTTCGTTTATCCAAAAATTTAACGCCCGTGTGAACAAGGCCTAATAGTGAGTTTTCAAATTTTACCATGAATGTGATGGTTAACCCCTAGAGGGCGCCTAACGCCCAATTAAGGTTTTGTTTTGTAGTTGTTTTATGTTTCGTTTCTACTTCATTTCCCAGTTTGCACCTCGGTCAGGTGACGTAGAAGCTCACCTGAACCGAGGGAAGTTAATGATTTGATTATGTTTTGTAGTATAAATAGCCTGACTGAATCTCAGTCAGGCGTCTAGCATTTGTCTTAAGTTGTTTAGTTTGTGTTGGAGTGATTTGGTCCTGTTTATGTTTTGTTTAAATAAAAGAACGTTTGTTAACCGTCAGCTCGCCTCCGCAGTCATGCCACGAAAACGCACCCGACACAGACAAAGTAGAAGAGAGAAACATGACAGAATGCTAGACCTACCAAGTGCCATAGCGGAGGATTTCCCCCTGAACAATTTTTGGGGGGCCGCTGGTACGATCTCGCCCGAGCTGGCGGAATGGCTGCAGGACAGCGAGGAAGAGAAGCAATGCGGCTGGATTTACAGCGGGCTGGAGGACGACGAGGATGAGATGTACCGCGGCTGGGAATACAGCTTGCTGGTGGAGGTGCTTCTGGAGGACAGCGAAGAGCAAGGCGAGATGGAGTTCTGGCAAGGCCGGGAAAATTCCAGGTACGCCGAGGGGGCGGAGATGGAGGAGGTGAACGTAACGCAGAGTGAGAGGATGGTGGGACATGGCTGGAAAGGCAGCGGGTTCGCCATCCGGCGCACGCCCTGGAGGGGTGTGACAGCCGAGGGAGAGACGGGAGAGTGCTACAGGCAGTGGGCGGAGTACAACGAGGAGCGCATCCGAGACCTGCGGGAGCAGGTGGTGCGGCTCCAACAGTTGCTCGTCCAGGTTCGGGAGAGCCAGGCTGTAGTCCTGGAGGTCCTCCCTCTCTCGGACCCGGACGACATGCTCCCCATTCCGCCACAGCCTGGGATCGGCGCGGAGGACTGGGATCCTCCGTGCCGCTGCCGGAAAGCGTCATCCTTCCGCCCCCTCCAGACATCCAGGACAGCGCGCTAGCGTGTCAGCAGCCGCTGTGCCACGCACCCACTCTACCGCCGCCTCCAGACTTCGAGGACAGCGCGCTAGCATGTCAGCAGCCGCTGTGCCACGCACCCGTTCTTCCGCCGCCTCCCGGCTTTGAGGACGACGCTGAGCCAACGACGCCATCGAGCTCCGAGTCAGCGCCACCGCCGCCGTCGAGCTCCGAGTCAGCGCGGCAGCTGCCGTCGAGCTCCGAGTCAGCGTCGCCGCCGCCGTCGAGCTCAGAGTCAGTGCCGCAGCCGCCGTCGAGCTCCGAGTCAGCGCCGCTGCCGCCGTCGAGCTCCGAGCCAGCTCCAGCGCCGCCGCCGTCGAGCTCAGAGCCAGCTCCGCCGACGAGCTCAGAGCCAGCTCCAGCACCGCCGTCGAGCTCAGAGCCAGCCCCGTCGCCGCCGCCGAGCTCAGAGCCATCTCCGTCGCCGCCGTCGAGCTCAGAGCCAGCTCCAGCACCGCCGTCGAGCTCAGAGCCAGCCCCGTCGCCGCCATCGAGCTCAGAGCCAGCTCCGTCGCCGCCATCGAGCGCCCAGTCAGCTTCAACGCCGCCTTCCGGCTTTGAGGACAGCGAGCTAGCGTGTCAGCAGCCGCTGACCGACGCACCCGTTCTGCCGCCGCTTTCTGGCTTTGAGGACAGCGAGCTAGAGTGTCAGCAGCCGCTGTCCCACGCACCCGTTCTTCCGCCGCCTCCCGGCTTTGAGGACGACGCTGAGCCGCCGCCGCTGTCGAGCTCCGAGTCAGCGCCGCCGTCGAGCTCCGAGCCAGCCCCAGCGCCACCGTCGAGCTCAGAGCCAGCTCCAGCGCCGCTGCCGTCGAACTCAATGCCGTCCCCAGCGCGGCAGCCTCCGAGCACGTCCCCAGCGCGTCGGCAGCCGGCGAGCACGTCCCCAGCGCGTCGGCAACCGCCGAGCACGTCCCCAGCGCGTCGGCAGCCGGCGAGCACGTCTCCAGCGCGTCTGCAGCCGCCGAGCACGTCTCCAGCGCGTCGGCAGCCGCCGAGCACGTCTCCAGCGCGTCGGCAGCCGCCGAGCACGTCTACAGCTCAGCAACCGCTGAGCACTCCAGCCCCGTCACCCAGCCTCCTGGTCAGGAGGCGAAAGGTAGAACATTGGGGTGGGTGTCCGGGGCCTCCGGTGATGCTCCGGAGGAGCATTTTTTGGGGGGGGATGATGTGATGGTTAACCCCTAGAGGGCCCCTAACGCCCGATTAAGGTTTTGTTTTGTAGTTGTTTTATGTTTCGTTTCTACTTCATTTCCCAGTTTGCACCTCGGTCAGGTGACGTAGAAGCTCACCTGAACCGAGGGAAGTTAATGATTTGATTATGTTTTGTAGTATAAATGGCCTGACTGAATCTCAGTCAGGCGTCTAGCATTTGTCTTAAGTTGTTTAGTTTGTGTTGGAGTGATTTGGTCCTGTTTATGTTTATGTTTTGTTTAAATAAAAGAACGTTTGTTAACCGTCAGCTCGCCTCCGCAGTCATGCCACGAAAACGCACCCGACACAGACAAAGTAGAAGAGAGAAACATGACAATGAATTTAACATTCATTACTATAATTTATAAGAACGATAAAATCCTTATTTTGCCATGTGGGGCATCTGGATTATAATAATAATTATTATTTTATTATAATAATAAAAATAATAATAATTATTAATACTATTACTAGTAATGTTATTGTTACATTTAGGCTATGCATTTAGAACAGGCTTTCATCCAAAAGATTATTAAAAGAAAATAAAAGCAATTAGTCAACAGTTGGTCATAATACAGACTGCCAGGTTTATTAAACAATAATAATAAAACTGCGCTAACATGATCACAAGATTGTAACGGAAATCATTGTTATTAAATCACAGTATTCTCAAACCTGCTACACCTGATAGGTAGAGAAGTGTGGAAGCATGCCGTGAGGTATTACACTTAATAATCCACAATATACAGTAAGATTCATTAACATGTACTTGGAAGCTTTCTGTTCTTCTAAAAGTGGTCACATTTACATTCCAGCATCTCGATACACATCTGAGCAGTTTAGGGCCTTGCTCAAGGGCCCAACAGTGGTACCTTGGTGGTCATGGGGTTTGACGCTGGGACGTTCTGAACCATAGCCCAATGCCTTAAGCACTGAGCTACTACCCCTGACCCTGAGCCTGACTTCCTGGGCTCCATAATAGTCCAAATGCGAGTGATGTAAAAAAAAAAAAAAAAATTCCTGAAAGATTCTAAAGCTTTTAAACTTTCATCCTTTAAACTTTGAGTGCCTCCATCACCTGACAAATAATAAATAAATAGTACAGACACTTAGTTAAAGTAGAAAATGAGTGAACATTATATAAATTATACCCATGAACATTATATAAAAAAGGAAGGCAAGGTTAATATAAATTAAGATAATAATAATAATAATAACAGCATCACCAGCAATCAGTTTGTGTGTGTATGCATGCATGTCTTTATGTGTGTGTATGATATGATGTAATATGTTTCACTAGTGCTTGGATTGCATTAAGGTATTGCATTAAGTTTTCTCAGTATGCCAGAAACATGATCAGGTTGCTCGCTTCACTTTGCGTCTGAAACCCCGGCCTTCCGGGAACTCCTTTAACATGTGGAAATGGCTTGGAGCGAGGTCAGGACTGTACGATGAAACCAGGCCATGTTTTCCAGTAGCCCTTAAAGTTAAGGCCATTTTAACCATTATCTTTTTTGCGTTTTTTGTATTTCTTTTTTAATAAACATATATCAGGCTCAGGATTGTGCAGTATAGAGTGACATATTCTTTTTTCAGCACAACCTAGGCAATATGAAGAGCTGAATTTTAGTTCAGTTGTAGTGACAACTATACAAACATGAAAAGTCTAATAAAAAGGGTCCCATAGGCAAAGATATAGCACATATTAACATGATAACATAGTTGTTTTTGGTTCTTTCTATGGCCAATAATAATAATAATATGAAGAAGAAGAAGAATACGCTCATTTTGAGAGTTCTACATTGTCATGCCAGCAGTGGTAACATTAAACATTTAAAAAAGAAATGATAACTTCTGTTCTACCTGACATATCCGAAAACAACACAAATACCCAGTTTGAAGTTTAAAGCCTCCCTGTTAACACACACGGTCAAGGCTCCCATATAAGCACATATGTTTCTTTAATCATCATTGACCTTTGCTAATCATAAAACATTTGGAAGAAGAGATTATACTGTCAGATTATTTTAAAAAAATTTAAACAAACATCCTGATATCCATCAAATATTAACATATTTTGGTTAAAATATCTTTTAAACACTCACTTATTAGTTCATTAATTAAGATTAAGCAATTTGTTTGTTTAAATGCAAAATAAACATCTAACTTTGCAACAGCAGACAGAACCAGACAGAACAGAATCAGTTTCCTTGCTCTGTGATTGTGAGTTCCCTCACGCTCTCTCATTCTGTGACTGGATGAAACGACTCCTCATTAATTGTTATTAGGTCGTTACTATGGTAACGGTAGGCTTGTGTGGATGCAGGAATAAAGAACGTGACGTAAAACTCAAAGATTGTGTAAGTAAATTATATTTTGTGTAATTAGAGGATGATTTTCTGCCTTTATTAAGTTTTCATTGCCTTATTATATTATTAAAATCTCGTGCTTGTCATTTATAATGTGGGAACCACATGGTTTCTACTGCTTACTCACTTTTATGTATAACTCAGTAAAAAATTTACTATAATTAGGTATATACTGCATACACCAATTAGTCACACCAAAAGCATTGACAGGTGAAGTGAATAGCGTTGATTATATCCTTATATTAGAAAGTGGGATGCAGTTGTTAGTACCTACCAAGAAAGTGCAACCAGTGAACCGGTGACAGAGTCAAGAGTCGCCAAGACAAGGCTAACCTGTTTGGGCCAATTCCACAGAAGACTCAAGTAGCACAATTTGGTGAAAAAATATGCAAAATATTACTTAAGTAACAGTAAAAAAGTACTCTCAAAAAGACTACTCAAGTACTGAATAACTGTTTCAATTTTAATGTTTGATTTATTTTTTGTTTAGAAAGTATAATAATTATGATATATATACAGTATATTATTTCATACAGTATATTATTTCATTTCATATGTTTATGTCAGGGATAACCCCTAGAGGGTGCCTTGCGCCCAAAGATTTTTTATTTTGGTCCCAGAATGAACCTCGGCCAGGTGCTGAGGGCACTGACCTGAGTCAAGGTAACTAATTAGTTTGGCTATAAATAGCCATGTTTTAAATTCAGTTTTGGTCTTGCATCTGTTGTGTTGTGTTCTGTTTTGTTTTGTCAAGCAGCCTTTCCATGCTTCATGTTTTTTATTCTAGTTCTTTGGTCCATAGCTTCATGTTTAGTTTGTTCTTGTTTGTGTATATATTTGTTAATTTGTATTAAAAAACATCAAGTCTAAATCTTTGCACTTACTGTATGCCTTGCCTGCTACAACCCCACAAATGTGAAAGAATGCAAGACCTCGACAGAGACAAAGCGGAGGCATCTCCACTAGATATTTTTGTCCAGTTACCCCAAGATTGCCAGCAGTGGCTGAAGGAGTGACCTGGGGATGAATTACCAGGATTAAACACCAGTTCGATTTTACTCACATTGAGCGTCAGCTGATGAGCTGCCATCCAGGATGAGATGTCTGCCAGACATGCTGAGATCAGGGTGGAAACCTGAGTGTCTGAGAGAGGAAAGGAGAGAATAAGTTGTGTGCATAACAATGTATGAAAATCCATGTGTTGATATGACCTTACCAAGAGACCGGGTATAGAAGGAGAACAGAAGAGGACCAACTACTGAGCCCTGTGGGACACCAGTAGAGAGTCTGCATGGGGCAAAAGTAGATCACCTCCATGTTACCTCATACGACCTATATTCTACAGTGGTTACCCAATTGGAATGGTTATTACCGTCGCGCTCACCGCCGTTTAAAGGCAACAGCATTTCAAAGTCATTCATAAAATGGCCGCCAGGTGGTGCAAAGTGACATTTTCATTCATCGCAGTAAATACAACAGTGATGGTAATTTCCACAACAAACATGAAAAATCTGAACCAGAGCTATTGATATGTACTGTACAATAATGAGTAAAAATTTTTTATAGTAGATTTATTAACTGAAATAAATGACCATATTTCTGTTTACTATTTATTGAAATATAAATTTCTAAACCAATAAGATCAAATAACACCAAGTTGAAAACAGATAAAATACACGTGCAATTATTATAACAGGCTTACTTCGTGACTTATCTAGAGCTTTCTTTCAAAGAAGTCGAGTGGCTTATTAACATGACTGGGGCATGTTGTCTCTAATTGTCTGAGTGGTGCAGAAGTTAAGTCCACGCCCTTTCATGCAGGAGATCCAGGTTTGATCCCCGGGTGATGCTGTTTTAAAATTGTTTTATTTTAATTATAGCAAAATTAAAATAAAACAAAATAAAATGTTTTATTTTAATTTTGCTCAGCATACTATAGAAAAAACAGCAAACTCGCAGAGACAACACGCCCTAGTCACGTTAATAAGCCACTCGACTTCTTTGAAAGAAAGCTCTAGATAAGTGACGAAGTAAGCCTGTTATAATAATTGCACGTGTATTTGATCTGTTTTCAACTTGGTGTAATTTGATCTTATTGGTTTAGAAATTTATATTTCAATAAATAGTAAACTTGGCTGATTTCGTTATAATTTTGTTGACAAGTGGGGCTTGAAATTTCTCACATTTCAAGTGGGGAATGACAGAAATATGGTCATTTATTTCAGTTAATAAATTGTTGTGTATTCGTAATAATGACTCTGTACTCGGGTAGTAATTTTTAACAGTTTTCTTTTTTACTCGCATATCCATCCTACATCATCTTCTTCTTCTTCTTCTCTACATCACCTTGTAACAGCGACACCTGCTGATACGTATGTATTTCAAAACACCACATATTCCCTTTTTGTGGAAGAAAGGAAACTTGCCTTACAAGCAAAATTAAACAATGCACAGAACACCAGAAAACAACAGTTCTGAATATTGCAACGTGAAGTCTTAACACATCAAAATTGTGACCGAGTATACCACAATACATTGTTTTGTAACTCACATTTTTTTCTATCCTATTTGTAAATAAACAAGCATTTTATTTATATGTATTTATCTTTACATGTACAATATCATGTACAACATCTATATTTATCCATCACATATCCCAAACACTTTTATTGACTATTTTTCAAAAGTACTTATACCTCCCTCCTTTGTTAAATTAAAGAGCATATTTCTTTAAGTAACATAGTCCTTAGACCACACTGGAGCACGATGCACTCTACGAGTACGTACTGTAGGGCTTTTTGCCATTTGAGGTGTTTGAGATGCTACAGGAGGATTGAAGGAGTCTTCTGGACATGAAGGAGTCTTCTGATACAGAAGTTGTAGCAGGTGTGTTGACACAGGATACAGCCGGAGCCAGATGCATAGCATTCCACACTTTCCCGTCTGAGAGGAGGTATGTTGCTGAGCCTCTCTGAGCGACAACCTTAAGAGGCTGTGTAAACTTGCAGTGTCCTGTTTTGATGATCCCTGGCTTTCTAACACGCACAAATGTCCCCACTTTTATCTTTGGAGGTGTTGCACTGCGTCACAGATCTGTATACTCTTTCATTTTGTTTTGTGACTGCTGGATGATTTGTTTTAAATTCTTTTTATTCTTTGGTGGGGTCACGCCTGGAAGACCACTCACATGTAGTTTTGTCGGCCATGCAAAAGTTCGGCAGGTGACAGTTTTGTCACAGCATGTGGAGTTGCCCTGTATGTATGCAAAAACTCTGTCACAAAAGCTTTCCACTCTTTACCTTCAATGCTAGCAGTCTGTAAACAGTCTTTGAACACTCTGTTAAAACGTTCAATCTCACCATTCGCTTGAGGTTAATAGACAGAGCTACGATAGTGTTTTATATCTCTCTCTGTAAGGAATGCCTTAAACTCAGCAGAAACGAATTGTGAGCCATTGTCGGTCACAAGTTCCAGCGGATTTCCTTCACGACTGAATGTAGCAGATAGAAACTTTATAATAGTTGCAGAAGTAACATCAGGTGCGAACGCAATCTCTGGCCATTTACTGTAGTAATCAATAAGTGTTATCGCAAAGTGACATCCTTGAGGAGCATTATTCAAGGGCCCAACTACATCAATAGCCAATTTTTCCCAAGCGGTCGTTGGAGTAGGCACAGGACAGAGTGGAGCTACGTGTGTAGTAGCGGTTTTATCGTGCTGAAGGCAGGTAGCACAAGATTTGATGGCATTTTCCATTTGACAGTCCATGCCAGGCCACCAATACAAGTCTCTCAGTCTCTGCTCTATACGCACCATTCCTTGATGTGTGGCATGAGCCAGTTGTATAAACTTTGGTTGTAATGTTTCTGGAATGATCACTCGATGTGTGCCTCGAATTATGAACCCATCGTATACAGACAGCTCATTTTCAAAGGTGGTGATAAGGAGCAATAGCTGAGCGTTTAGCACTACAAGGTCATCCTTTTTCGATACAAGCCTTTACCTGCTGAAGAATAGAACAGGCATCACATGCAGGCTTAAGCTCATCCACAGTAACAGCTGCAAACTCAGGAGACAGCACTGCAACCATCTCAGGTTCTTGCACCTGGCTATAATCAGTGACTGGGAGCGGAAGTCTGGACAAGCAATCAGCTGTTACATTGTCTAGTCCAGGTTTGTACTTTATGCTGTAGTTAAAACATAGCAGACGTGCAGACCATTGGGCGATTCTCATGCCTGCACGTCCAAGGCCCTTTGTCGACAGCAGAGTGGACAAGGGACTGTGATCAGTACAAAGAGTAAAGTGTCGGCCCCAGAGGTAGGTACGCCACTTTTCTGTTGCCCAAACACATGCCAAGGCCTCTTTTTCGGTTGTGGAGTACTTCCTCTCACAAGCTGACAATGTTCTAGACGCAAAAGCAACAGTTCTTTCCGTAATGCCATGATGCTGGGTAAGCACTGCACCAATGCCATAATCTGAAGCATCTGTAGTAACTGTTGTTGGTAAAGAAGGATCGAACAATGCAAGTGCTGAGCTAGCAGTGATTAGATGTTTCAACCGATCGAAATACTCCTGTGCTTCCTTTGTCCAGGAAAAGCTAGTAGACTTTCTAAGCACTGAACGGAGAGGTTCCACCAATGTTACATAATTGGGAATGAATTTGGAATACCATCCAACAAGTCCAAGAAAAGAACGCAAGGACTGTGCATCATGGGGAGGAGTTTCCCCATTTTCCTGAAGTGGCATTTTTCTACATTAAGCTTTAAACCACTGTCTTGCAACCGCTGTAGTACGGATTTAAGTCGCTTCTCGTGTACCTCTGGATTATCACCATAGACAATGATATCATCTAAATAACACTGCACACCATCCTGACCTGCCAAAATCTGAGACATCATCCTTTGAAAGGCACTAGGTGCTGAGGCCAGCCCATAAGGGACCCTTGTAAAACGGTACAGTCTGTCATGTGTGATAAAAGTGGTCAGATCTCTACTATCCTGATGCAAAGTCACTTGGTGGTATGCATGCTGGAGATCTATTGTAGAAAACATAGAAGCCACGCAATTCTGTAAAGACTTCCTCAATGTGTGGCAATGGGTGACTGTCTATGATTACAGCTTTGTTTGGCTCTCTTAAATCAACACAAAGTCGAATTCCACCAGATTTCTTTTGAATGACAACTACTGGTGACACCCAAGGAGAGGAGTCACATTTTTCTATGATCCCGTCAGATTCCAGTCTCTTTAACTCTTGCGAGACTGCATCTCTCACTGCAAATGGCAGCCTACGCAGTTTCTGCTGGACCGGTGGCACATCTGAACGCAACTTTATTTTACTGTATGTACAAAGCCAGCAGCCAAACCCAAAGGCTTAGTGCAATTTACAGCAGCTTGGCTGTTTTCTGTGGAAGATGCAACAGAGCCATTCCTTATGTCAAGATGTAAAGCAGTGAAGAGATCCATACCAAGTAATGGTGTTCCGCCAGATACAATGTAGAATGAAGCCTGCACACAGTGACACTTAAAGGTAACATCAAGGGACAAGCACCCTAAAACTGTAATAGTCTTTTTCAAATATGTCACTAAATTAATATTAGGTGCATTAAGGGAAATATCTGAAAAGTGCTGGCGGTACAGCTTCTCTGCAGGGAGAATGGAAACAGCTGATCCAGTATCTACAAGTAGTTCAGTGTCAACTGATTGACCACTGTCCATGTGCAAGGAAACATGTGCATGTAAGACATTGTTTCGGTTTTATTTGCAAAGGCGTATCAATGCTTAAGACTGTTAACTCAGGCACAGTAACTTCTTGTACATTGCAGGTGGGAGCTGAACTATGACAGACTCTTGCAAAATGTCCAAATTTACTACACTGTCTGCATTTTGACTGTTTAGCGGGACATTTAGGGTAATTTGCTAAGTGAGATGTAGTGCCACAACGGAAGCATGTTCTTGCATCCATTTTTCTCTGTGAGTCATGTGATGGCATCTGATGAGAAGCTGTGGGCTGCTAACAGATTTATGACACCACCGCTGCTTTGTTCCTTCACATGAGCCAGAATGCACCACTTTAACTGAAGTTTCAGTCCGCTCCATAGCTTTAGCCTCTGCTACTGCAGACTCAATTTGTCCCGCGATAGTAATCGCTTTTTGCAGAGTGAGGTCCGTTTCCAACAGCAGACGTTCCCGTATACGTGAAATGCATGTCTTCTCTACGATTTGATCTCTAATCATATCGTCCGCAAGTGCGCCAAAGTCACAGTTCACATGCAGCTCGCGCAGTGCAGCCACATACTGCACGATAGGTTCACCAAGTCTCTGAGCACGTTGGCGAAATTTATTTCTCTCAGCAACCACGTTTACTTTTTGCTCAAAAAATGTTCGCAAAGCAGTCAACGCAGTCTCATATTTGTCATCAGACACTGTAAGCATGTAAAAAATCCTCTGTCCCTCTGTACCTAAGCAATGAATTAGCAAAGCACGCTTTCTCTTCTCCGGAATTTCCACTTCCGACAACACCGTCACGTAGTTATCAAACATATGAATCCATGAATTAAACTGTATGGTCGGCTCACCGGGAGTTTCCAAAAAAGCAGGAGGGGGTGAGAGGGCAAGAAGAGCCATCCTCGTTGCCAATATGTTGTGTATTCATAATAATGACTCTGTACTCGGGTAGTAATTTTTAACAGTTTTCTTTTTTACTCGCATATCCATCCTACATCATCTTCTTCTTCTTCTGTACATCTTCATCTACATCAACATTCGGTTACCACTGTAGGTAAGAAGCAATCCATTGCCACGCTGTTCCACATGGCTTGTAAGAATAGATCATTCTTGTGGTTCCCTGTGTCAAATGCAGCCGATAGGTCCAGGAGGATGATTACAGATGATAGTTTAGTTGATCTAGCAGCATGAAGCTTCTCATCGACTAACAGAAGGGCAGTTTCTGCGCAATGTGCAACTTTGAATCCAGATTGGTTGGAATCATTAAGGTTGTTCCGTGAGAGATAAAGATGCATTTCTATTTGGAAATAAAAGAGAGAAGTGATACCTGGCGATAGTTGCTAATTTCTGTTGGATCCAGGCAGGGTTTCTTGAGTATGTTTGAGGAGTTCAACTCCATGACAAGGAGTTCAAGGTACTGGCTTGACCTCCAAATTCCCCAGATCTCAATCTGATTGCGCATTTGTCGGATGTACTGGACTAACAAACCATAGAAATAAAAGAATATGCTGCTAACACATTGGTGGGAGAAACCACAGCAAAGTTTCAGAGCTCTTGAGTACATTCCTTGAAGGATAAGAGCTATTTTGGTGAGGACAAAATGGGCCATTGCATTTTGTTTTTAAGTTTTAAAGTTAATGACAGCACTGTCGCCTTGCACCTCCAGGGTCCGGGTTCGATTCCCGGCCAGGCTCGATTCCCGTCTCTGTGTGCATGGAGTTTGCATGTTCTCCCCGTGCTTGGTGGGTTTCCTCCGGGTACTCCGGTTTCCTCCCACAGTCCAAAGACATGCAGATTAGGCTAATTGGCATTCCCAAATTGACCATAGTGTGTGAATGAGTGCGTGTGTGTGTGCTCTGCGATGGATTGGCACGCTGTCCAGGGTGTACCCTGCCTCGTGCCCTGAGTCTCCTGGGACGGGCTCCAGGTCCCCGTGACCCTAAATACAGGATAAAGCGGTTTAGAAGATGAATGAATGAAGTTAATGACTGTGGTTATTTCCATGTATCACTCTATTTTTCCCGTCCAAGGAACCATTACAGGATATTATTTTGATATTATTATAATACAGTTTGTCACTGTAGGATAAGCCTGTGAAAATATATCAGTGGTTTCACTATTGTCTTGGTGTTATTTCACTTTGATACAGTTTTATAGCCACAAAGCTGCTGGGCAGAAATCTCGATATACTGTAGATTTCAGTTTATTTCTTTTAAGCTACCTGGGCGTAATGGTGGCAGGGGAACACTCCCAGTGTGACAATGTGAGGAAGAAGCCTTGAGAGGAACCAGACTTTAAAACACTATCTCTGGGTGACACAGGATAGCCTGATTATTCATCCATTTACAAGTCACTAATGTTGAAAAGTGTACAAGTTGGCTTTCCACGTCCTTGTACTGTATCTGTCTTACAAAAACAAAGGAAAAGCTGAGTTGACTCATTTCCAGTTTGAAACAGTGTGACTCTCTCAGCATCCAGGTTTTCTTTAACTATTATTTCCATATTTATTTGAAATATTTAAACGATTTACCTAGTATAACTCATATTTATATACATATACGGCACATAATACTTACAGTGCCAAGTACATACTGTACATTATACTCACTTCATGTATATTTACAGTATGTACGAGTGTAAGTATGACAAAGTGTACAGTTTGAAAACTTGCTAGAATGCTTCACTGGTACTGTATAATCACAACAAAATGACCCAACAAAAGGGTATGAATCTTGCAGGCCTATATGGTGCCTTTACTCCTTTCATTTAATAATTGGAAGTAAATGCTTTATCACTGTTATGCTAGTTTAATATTTGTTTTTAGTTTTGCCACTTAGCCCAAAGTTAAGGCAGAACTAGATACCTGAACCTGGTCTACCACACAAAGTACTACGTCAGTGTCACTGGGAAGGTCAAAGTTGTAAATAAGATCTTCTGGATCTGACCAGAGAATTAAATGACAAAGGAATCAGGAGACTCTGAGACCTCAAACTTTGGCTCCTCTCTTGACTGCATCTCATACTGTAGCCAAGATCAGGAGGAGATGGATACAGTATCGTTGATTTAGACAAAGTTTCTATGCTTGTTTTTCCAAAACTCCAATTTTTTGGCTTGGAGAGAGTTCAATGTGTTTGTGTTATCTGAGCACGCTTATGTTTGTCACATTCCTGTGCAAGTTTAAGGATCTTTTCATCACTCTCACGCTTCTCACTTTTCCCTCCCTGCAGTGAGTGATTGCGTTAAAAGAGCATGCCACTTCGAGCTTCCACAGCAGAGAAACATTGCTCTATAGTCCATTTAGCCTAATCGTTACCTCTAAGTTGCATAACTTCACCTTGTTCTTGCTACATAATTGAACATCAATTGTCCACATAATTGAGCCTCAATTCCTTCTCCAAACTGGAATCATCAGCACAGGACAGGGATTCACGAGCTAGTGAGGACCGCCGTCCATCACACTTAGTATCCTAAAAACATGTTCCTATATTGATGCTACAAATATTAAGATCTGCACAATTTGCCACAGATTTTACACCGGATGCCCATCCTACCATACCATACCACTTTATTTCTAAAGCACTTTAAAACAACAAAGCTGACCAAAGTGCTGTACAAAAGTCAACATTTAGGCCATAAATTAGCAGGGTGTTTTATAATAAAACGTCAAATTGAAAAATAATTTAATAAAATAAAAAAAGAATTAAAATAATGTTAACAAGAAAAAGAAACAACTAATGTGGTGGAGGGCACAATAATCGGGCGTCTAAGTTCACGATGAACACCTAGAGTGTGACGAATGTTAATGCTGATTACGCCACCACTTTACAGTAAGGGGAACTAAATACTGGCACACAAGTTCGTTACCATATTGGGCAGAGACATGGAATCAGTATGCAAAAATGTTTATTAAAATTACATTGACCAGGTACACATTTAAAAGACCAAAAAAATATAAACTGGATGAACTAATCAGCGTAGTACCCCACTGATTATGAGGCCACCAAGGCTTAGCTGGATAGGCTAGCTGTAAACTAAGTCTTTCTACATCACACACACAGTGAGGTAAGTGATCACAACCAATCCACACTCCGTGCCTCTGATACCATGGTACTAGAACAGCTAGCCTTCCAGCTCAGGGGCCTAAACAAGCAGAGAAAAACACACAAAATTATAATAAGTCTGAATAAGAAAAACAATACATCATACTCATTAGCAAGAAACAGTTGACACCTCACTTAACGAAAAAGAAAGAAAATAAATAAACCAAACTTCATTCATTCATTTTCTATACTGCTTAATCCTGTGTTCAGGGTCGCGGGGGACCTGGAGCATATCCCAGGAGACTTCGGGCACTAGGCGGGGTACACCCTGCACAGGGTGCCAATCCATCGCAGGGCACACACCTAATCACACACTACAGGCAATTTAGGAACGCCAATTAGCCTAACCTGCATATCTTTGGACTGTGGGAGGAAACCGGAGTACCCGGAGGAAACCCACCAAGCATGGGGAGAACATGCAAACTCCATGCACACAGAGACGGGAATCGAGCCTGGCCGGGGAATCGAATCCAGACCCTGGAGGTGCAAGGCGACAGTGCCAACCACTACACCACCGTGCCGCTAAACCAAACTTAATCAGACTAAACAAACAAAAAACTAAATCAAAGAAATCATACAACCAAAGCAAGCAAAACCCAAATACATGTAGAAAGAAGCAAGAGCGAGTAGCAAGTCAAAGTAGCAACAAAGGTAGCAAAACAGTATATCAAGAGAGCGTAGCAAACCGAGTAGCAACAACAAAGTGGCAAGTCAGAGTAGCAAGACCGAGTAGCAAGTCAAAGTAGCAACAAAATAGCGCCACCGTTATCCCATTCTGTGTTTAAAAAGGCGCTCCCAATGAACCAATTTGTCCTGCAAGTGTTGGTCTCCGGGCCACTCAAGTCAAACGGTTGCTCACAGCCAAAATCTCTGCAGTATACTCAATGGTGACGAACTCAAACCAGTAGGAAATAAACAGCCTGCACACCACCGCAAAGCCAGGAAACAAAGTGCTGCTGCTAGACAATAAGTAAATATAGTTAGCCAAAACGCACAAGTTCCCTGCAGAATTAGAACGTAGAACGTACATAGCTAGAACATACCTGCTAGAAAAGGACCCACACACCCCAATGGTGGAGCTGGCAATAACGCATCCCAGGTAGCCTGCACACCACCCTGAAGCTGTGAACCAGATTCCAGCTACAATAAACAACATAGTTAGCTAAAATGTACAAGCTCACTGCAACATTTGCCTAACATCTACACATACTTGCTAATTAAAGACTCACACACGCCAAAAGTGGAGCTGGCAATGACATGTCTCTGGTATCCTGCACACCGCTATGAAGCTGCAAAGGTGCTATTCCAGCTACAACAAACAAACAGTTACTGAAATGCACAAACTCACTGCAACATTAGCCAAATGGCTAATCCTACCTGCTAACCAGAGACCCACACAAACCAAGGGGGCAGAGCTAGCAATGATGCATCCCAGGTAGCCTAGTTGCAGCCATTATGTAACCTGTACCAATCTCTGATAGGCTAATGTTGTAAATAATAGGTGGGAACTTACCCACTTGACCACATAAGAACATAGCAACAAAATAACATATTACTAATAGTAATAGTCATAATAAAAAATAAAGACAGAATAGAAAATAAAAAGGAATGATAAATGTAGAAACAAGATATAAAACACAAAACATCTCAATAAAATACTTCACACTGGGTTGAAGGCCAGAGAGTAAAAATTAGTTTTTAAACGAGATTTAAAAACAGCCACTGATGGAGCTTGTCGAATGAGTAAAGTTAATTTCCATAGTTGAGGAGCAGCTACTGAAAAGGCTTGATCACTTCGAAGTTTGGATCAGGTTTTTGGAATTTGGAGAAGCAGCTTGTCAGCAGACCTGAGAGAGCGAGATGGAACATATGGGTGCAGCAATTCCACCAGATAGACCATTTAAACACTTAAATACAAATAAAATAATTTTAATACGGATCCGAAAATACACTGGAAGCCAGTGAAGGGAAGCCAAGATTGGGGAAATATGGTCTCGTCTTCCTATATCAGTTAAAAAATGAGCTGTGGCATTTTGCACCAACTGTAGGCGAGCCATAGCGGTGTGGCTGATTCCGAAGAATAAAGCATTACAATAGTCAAGACGAGAAGTTACCTCCTGACACATCCCTCTCATTTTAGCGGGACCAGCACTGCACCCAGTGTCTGAGGTTTGGACTTGAACTCAGGCCTTCCTCATGGCAGATGCTGGGCAATGGAATGAGAGGCTGGTGTAACAGGGGCTGGTGTAACAGGGGCTGGTGTAGTGGGGGTCCATTCTGTGTAACAACCTGCAGCATCATCTTCAACTTTTATGTCATACCGTGAGGTAATAATATATCTGTTGAAAAATTGGAGCAGTGTGAGGAGTGGCAGCGAGTTGACTGCATTTTCCGGGTAAGGGTATCACAATGGCATCAGGACCAACAGAGTACCGCAGGTAAACCTCTAGTATACAATACATATTCATCTGGGGTGCACGTAGACCGTGGGATATGTTTTTGGATTGGTTTCTTCTTGTGATTAGAAGCAAAACATTGGATAAAAGTGATGAAAATCTATGCTTCACTGATGCCCAGGTGTCTCCTTTTACCTACTCTGTAATTGACAGTGCCATGAGGTTATTAGCTGTGCTAATGTTTAATGTTTAACTGTGTTGCCAGTAAAACTGGGCGATAGAGAAGTTGAAAGTATTGATTAACCCAGACAAAGTGCTGAACATTAACTCTTCATATTGAGCCAAAACAGCAACAAAAGTTGATATTAAAAAATCGGTTAGTTTTTTATTTGTATTAAATTTGTGGTGAAGGAACCTGTCAAGCGATCAAGTGAAATTAGAGAGTTTGATTTTGGATACATCATGACAGATGAGCCAAAAGCCCTCATGCTTCTTATCATTTTCTCTTATCATATGCAGAACACATAGGTCATGTCAGGGTTTTCTTTTTATGAGCAGTAACAATGTATGCAATAGGTTGTGTGTGTGTGTGTGTGTGTGTGTGTGTGTGTGTGTGTGTGTGTGTGTGTGTGTGTGTGTGTGTGTGTGTGAAAGAGAGAGAGACCAGGAGTGAAGAGGAATGCTTCATGCCACGTAGACCTTACATGAGTAAAATTAAAGCAAGTCAGTTATTGTGACTGAAGGCAAAAATGTGTGTAGCGGAAATACAGACCAAGACTTCATGTCTGTGACTCAGTTTAGGTGATGGGAAAAAGACAGAGACAGCCTTTGCCCAAGACTTCTGCTCTAGTTAACCTTTTTGATTCATAACGTTTCTGACGTAACTTGAAAGTGAACCAGAGCCAAGAACACCAGCAGAGGAGAATAAAAGCATTCAGACTGAAACAGGCTGCAGCACAGAACACGTCTCCTCTGTGCCAGAGACAAGCACAGGTACTTCTCAGACTTTATTCTTTATATTTTAATAGTTTGAATATGCATTGATAAGAATTATAAATATAAGAATTTTTTTAATATTAGTGAAATATTACTGATCGCTAGATGGATTAATTTTACTGCCGAGATTTTTCCTTTATGTTACGAATTTATTATTATTATAATGATGATGATTATTATTATTAGTAGTAGTATTGACTATTTTTATGCTGTTTTGTTGTACAGGCAGTCTTATTTGACCCGGGACTGCTTCATGATTAATTAATAAGTATGTACATATTATGTATAGGAAATGCATGAAATTAAATCAAAATAGAAGTTTTATATTCATTTGTCAACAATTAATCAATTGGTTTTACTTAATCACGACTCAGTCATGACTCACCTCACGAGTTTAAATGTGAGTGCATGAAAAATATAAAAATTTAATATTTTATAGGAAAAAATAAGTAAAACACTATACATTTCTATGTTTATATCAAACAAGTTATTTTATATATAAATAATATATAATATATATATATATATATATATATATATATATATATATATATATATATATATATATATATATAAAAAATGTATATTATAAACTTAGCACTGTAGCCTTGCACCTCCAGGGTCCAAGTTCAATCACTGGTCAGGTTCGATTCCCTTCTGTGTGCATGGAGTTTGCATGTTTTCCTCAGGCTTGCTGGGTTTCCTCCGTGTACTCCGGTTTCCTCCCACAGTCCAAAGACCTGCAGATTAGGTTAATTGGCATTCTCAAATTGTCCATAGTGTGTGAGCGTGTGTGTGTGTGTGTGTGTGTGTGTGTGTGTGTGTGTGTGCGCCCTGCAGTGGATTGGCATCCTGTCCAGGGTGTAACTCGCCTTGTGCCCTAAGTTTCCTGGGATAGGCTTCAGGCCCTATATTGTAATATATTATATGCATGTATAAGCAAAGTATAATCTGAATAAACACAACTATTTGTGCACTATATGATTTTAATAAAACAATTTTGCAACCTTACCTTGGTTGTTATGGCTAAGGATTTTTGCTGCTTCTGAAACAAATCAAACTGTCTTGGCCATACTGAATATTAAAACATAAAAATTAGTCACAGTTATAAAAAATTTTTTAATCAATTTATGGATGTGATTAAAACGTGCCAGTGAATACTGATCATCTGATACAATTTTTTATATATATTTTTTGTTCTTCAGAGCCAAAGAAAAATGGCGATCTTATCGCATCAACCGAATGAGAAACGTGAGAGTGTTGAAGGAATCTCCTTCGTGAGTAACGTCTGCCATTGCTGTTCCTCCTTCACACTCCTGCCTTTTCACTTTCTAAATGTTCAAACCTTTTATTTTTCCTTTGCGCCTTTTCTACAGAGGAAGAGGAGAGGGAGCTCTTTGAAGCCCGAGTCGTTTGTCGCTATGAACTCGTTTCCTGAAGGCTCTTTGATTCCAGACTACAGAGAACCAGAACTTCCGCCCAGCCATGGGAATAAATACCACGCCAGCATGAAAACCCTGATTCCTATACGCTTCAGCTCAGGGTAAACATGCTGCATGTCATATGTCCAGTGATGATTATATAACCTGAGATTTATTATATGATTATTACTGATGCAATAAAATGAGTGGATTGATGGGAACAGATTGTCCTCCACACGTGCTTTCTCTGAGACACGTGAAATCAGCAATTGCTTGTCATGCTGAGTCGCACACTCTGAGGACATTGCTGTCTCCTCACTTCTGCATACATGGGCCTTCATGTTTGTGCTTGAAAATGGAGGAATAATTATTTGAAATATACAACTGATATTTATTTATATTGCACTTTCACATCACAACTCTTTAGGAACAACAGACAAGCATCTCCTTCTTTGCTTACGGCTGTTCCCTTTCAGGGGTCGCCACAGCGAATCATCTGCCTCCATCTAACCCTATCCTCTGCATCCTCTTCTCTCACACCAACTAACTCTTCTCTCACTGCATCCATAAATCTCCTCTTTGGTCTTCCTCTAGAACCCCTGCCTGGCATCCTTCTACCGATATATTCACCATCTCTCGTCTGAACCTGTCCAAACAACAATAAGCATATTAAAGTAATATTTTACACTTCAAATCTAAATCTAAAACCTAATTGAATAACATCAGCTCCCTACACAAGAAAGCCCAACAGCGTCTCTTCTTTCTGAGAAGACTGAGGAAGGCCCAGCTTCCACCACTGATCCTGACCACCTTCTATAGAGGAACTATCGAGATCATCCTGAGCGGCTGCATCACTGTCTGGTTTGGGAATTGTGCTATATCGGACCGCAAGTCCCTACAGCGGATAGTGAGAACAGCACCCTCCCCTCTATTGAGGACATCTACACCACACGCTGCATCCGCAAAGCCACCAGCATTGTGGCTGATCGGACACACCCCTCTCACACACACTTCACACTCCTGCCATCTGGAAAAAGGTACCGAAGCATTCGGGCACACACATCCAGACTGTGCAACAGCTTTTTTCCACAAGCGATCCGTCTTCTCAACAAAAAGGGACTGGACTGATAAACACACACACACACACACACACACACACGCACACACATGCACACGCACACTCACACGCACACACACAACCATTATCACTCAGCTTAACTCAACTACCTCAAAACATTGAGACTGGACTGACTAATCAACACAAGCGCAAACACACTGACCTACACCACCAAACTATCGTACACACCAACCTGTAAATGCTCTTTTGCACAATATTCATTACTGGACTACGCTTTGCACTAACTTCTTAATTCTTGCTGCTACGTTAAGTTAAGGAATGTTTACTGTTTCTCCACTACCTCAACCCATCACCTCAACACCTTATTATTATGTTGTGTTTGTCACACTTTCACTTTGTTGCTTTTGTTTGCACATTTGCACGTGCACTTTATGTTGTCTGTTGTCTGTAAAAACCTTGTAGATAGTCTTTCTTAGCTAGTTAGTTTTTGTTAATTTATGTTGTAATTTATGTTAGGTCTATCTCTTTTGTCTCTGCTAGCCAGCTAACTAGGCCTCTTAATTAGCTAGTTTAGTTTTTCTGTTAATTTATCTTCTAAATTTATGTTGAATGTAGCACCTTGGTCCTGGAGGAACGTTGTTTTGTTTCATTGTGTACTAACTGTATATGGTTGAAGTGACAATAAAGCCTACTTGAACTTAAACTTGAACTTGAACTAATAAGGTATGCAATGCTTATGATTTCAGCTCAAACCCTCTGGACGATGCCGGATTCTTCTCCTTCACCACCTTCTCATGGATGACGCCCATGATGTGGAAGCTGTTCAGGAATCGTCTGGATACAAACTCCCTCAGTCTCTCTCCTAATGATGGAGCGCACAAAAACGGAGACAGGTAGGCCATGAAGGATGCAGATGTTTAGACAGAGGTGTGACATAAAGCCAGATTAATTTAAGGAACGGATGTGCTCTGAACCAAATCTGCAAGTTTATTTATTTAACCTTTTTACGTTCTGTTCATTACATACAGTATGTTCCAGCCAAGTCCATTTTTTATTTAAATTAATGAAATTAATTTTTTTGTTCATTCTGTAATTGTAGAATGTATATTTCTAGAGAAATTGAAATGGATTGTTGGAAATAGAGATAAAGAAAGTGTTAAAGAGATAATAATCACCATTTAAAATTCTGTAATGAACAGAACGCGAGAGGGTTAAATAAATAAACTTCAATAATTCCTGCTCGAGCATTATTAATAACATCACGCCTTTGAAGTTAAAGCGATCATCTAAACTCAAATCTGCCCCTTGGTTTAATGACGCTATTTGCTCTCTTAGACGCATTTGCAGAGCAGAACGTAAATGGCAAAAGGATAAGTTGCAGATATCCTATGACATTGTATGGTCCTCGAAAAAGTTGTATTTACACTGCGTTCCAAATTATTACGCAAATGATATCTTTCTCTGATTTTCATAATTAGTAAATGCAAATGACAGTCAGTATAATTTTCTAGTCATCAACTATTGAATTTTATTGAACAAACCTCCTAATGACAACAATATTTATTTTAAAAATAAAAAACTGAAAATGCACTGTTCCAAATTATTATGCACAACAGAGTTAAAACATTTTATAGGTTGTAAAGAACTGAAAATAGGCTTTTGTTGAATTTGCAGCATTAGGAGGTCATATTTAAAGAAATCAAAAACTATTTCAATCAAAAACATCCTAACAGGGCATGTTACATCTTAACATAGGACCCCTTCTTTGATATCACCTTCACAATTCTTGCATACATTGAACTTGTGAGTTTTTGGACAGTATCTGCTTGGATTTCTTTGCAGGATGTCAGAATAGCCTCCCAGAGCTGCTGTTTTGAATCAAACTGCCTCCCACCCTCATAGGTACTCAATGGGGTTGAGGTCAGGGGAGGATGGTGTCCACACCATGAGTTTCTCATCTTTTATTCCCATAGCAGCCAATGACACAGAGGTATTCTTTGCAGCATGAGATGGTCCATTGTCATGCATGAAGATGATTTTGCTACGGAAGCCACGGTTCTTCTTTTTGTACCATGGAAGAAAGTGGTCAGTCAATATACTTTGCAAATGTCATTTTCACACCTTCAGGGACCCTAAAGCGGCCTACCAGCTCTCTCCCCATGATTCTGGCCCAAAACATGACTCCTGCACCTCCTTGTTGACGTCGCAGCCTTGTTGGGACATGGTGGCCACCCACCAACCATCCACTATTCCATCCATCTGGACCATCCAGGGTTGCACGACACTCATCAGTAAACAAGACTGTTTAAAAACTTGTCTTCATGTATGCCTGGGCCCACTGCAACGGTTTCTGCTTGTGAGCATTGGTTAGGGGTGGCCGAATAGTAGCTTTCTGCACAACTGCAAGCCTTTAAAGGATCCTACACCTTGAGGTTCGTGGGACTCCAGAGCCACCAGCAGCTACAAATACCTATTTGCTGCTTTGTAATGGCATTTCAGCAGCTGCTCTCTTAATCCGATGAATTTGTCTTGCAGAAACCTTCTTCATTCTGCCTTTATCTGCACTAACCTGTCTGTGCGCTGAATCAGCCACAAAAGTCTTCACAGTACGATGATCACGCTTTCAAGTTTTCATGAAATATCTAATGTTTTTATACCTTGTCAAAGGCATTGCAATATTTTACGCTATTCGGCAGCAGAGAGATCCTTTTTCTTTCCCATATTGCTTGAAACCTGTGGCCTGCTTAATAATGTGGAACAACCTTCTTCAGTACTTTTCCTTTAATTGGGCTTATCTGGCAAACGTGTCTGAGATTCACTTCAATGATCCAAAGAGCCCTGAGACACAATACCATCCATGAGTTTAATTTAAAAACTAAACATTTAATGTTTATAACACTTACATCCATTTTGCATAATAATTTGGAACGCGGTTATACTTCCTGAATCACGACCATACTACATCCGGGACCTAGTGCCGGTCACGGCGCGAGTGCGCATGACAATACCCCCCTGTCCAGGACTGGCTCCAGACAGTCCTGGGTTGAAGGATACCTGACGACGGTAGTCTCGGATGAGTTCGGTGCTGGGTGGTGTAGCGGACATTAGCTTGCTGGATAGCTGGATTTCCTTGATTGCACAGCCATCGACACCTGCGGACCAACTGTTGGGCTGACGGTACATCAACCGCCGGTTCTTGGTGATCGAACATCGAAGGTTAGAAACCGTGGCATACCTCAAATGGGGCTTAGATTTGTGGCAGATGAGATGTGGAGATTATAGGAAAGTTCTGCCCAGACGAGGTAGCGAGCCCAGGAGCGCTGTCGATCGGCGATGAAGCATCTCAGGTAGCGCTCCAGTTATTGGTTGGTCCGCTCCGTCTGACCGTTAGTCTAAGGGTGGTATCCTGACGACAGACTGCAGGTGGAATTGATCAGATGGCAGAAGGCCTTCCAGAACCGAGCTGTGAACTGGGGCCCCCTGTCCGAGACGATGTCCTTTGGGAACCCATGCAGACGGACTATGTGCTCTAATATCAGCTTGGCTGTATTCTTGGGTGATGGGAGTCTGATGAGGGACACCAGGTGTATGGCATTGGAGAACCGATCGACGATGGTTAAGATGGTGTTTTTTCCTTCGGAGACCCTCCCTGCTGCAGATGATAGAGTTTGGTGTCGGTCTCCACCTCACCAGCAGGGTGTTCGAAAGTGAGCTTCAGTTGGCGGGTGAACTCGTTGTAGGAATGCGCAGAGTCTGAGCGCAGAAACGCCGTGGCCTACTCAGCTGCCTGCTCGGATAGCAACAAGACGAGAAGGGTAATATGCAACCGGTCCGTGGAGTATCTGGTGGAATTTAACTCAAACACAATATCCAGTGTGGTTAGAAAGAATCCACTTCCCATCCGAATCCACTTCCCATCCATGCCATGCCATTTATCCGGTAGAGCTCAGGAGGTGATGAGGGTTGCGGCGTAGCAGCCGCTACGATGGGCGGCAGGCTAGCCGGAAGAGGGTCAACTTCGCAGAGAGCCGCGCTGTCCCGCCGCAGCTCTGCCACCTTGCAGCGCAAGACACGACATCTTGGACGCTGTTACAAAGAGCCGTGATATCACCAGTCACCTGCTCAATCAACTTGGCATGCCTGTTTACTACATCGCAGAGGTGAGCATAATCCGCTGGGTTCACTGCTGGCAGTCATTCTGTCACAAACTAACCGGGGTGAAACAGAAGACTTAGCAGTTAGCCCGTATAGCATGGATGGTAAACCCAAACGCGGAAGTAGCGCGAGTCGGCAGGATAACCACACGTAATATTCTTAGAACTCACTCGGAGCGAGAGCAAGGATTTACACAAATAAACTCGCATTCTAAACACACACTTGTCAGGAAGAAAGAACTCAATGACTGAGTGATGTGATGCGCCATTTTGTCTCCTTTTATGCTTCCTGAATCGTGACCGTACTACTTCCGGGTCCTAGTGCCAGTCACGGCGTGAGTGCGCATGACACTTTTAGGCTTTCAGGGACTGTTTTAAATTGGTTTTTAATCATTTCTAACAAATAGGAAGTTTTCTCTATGTATTGGAAAACACATCTCTTCAGCTGCTCATTTTTCCTATGGTGTTCCGGATGGCTCTGTTCTCTCTCCAGCACTATTTCCTTTATACTTGCTTCCACTGGGCTCCATTTATTTAATGTATGGAGTTTCTTTTTATTTATATGCTGATGATACCCAACTTTATCTTCCCATCAAACATAATGACTCAAGCTCCATTGAGGCCCTGTTAAAGTGTCAACAGGAAGTGAAATTGTGGCTTACGCTAAACTTTCTGGCCCTAAATGAGAATAAAACTGAAGTAGGCTGTTTGGCCTAGTGATTTCTATAACGCAGGTGATCTTAGCCTCCGCAATCTCAGTTCTTACATCTCAAAACATGTGCAAAACATCTAGGAGTGTTTGACAAATAGATTAGTGTCACGAACTAACCAGAGGAGACCAGAAAGACTTAGCTTAGCGGTTAGCCCTTGTAGCGTCAATGGTAAACCCCAACGCGGATAAACACGAGCAGGCAGGATAATCACGCACTTTGATCTAAGGACTCTCATAAATACAGAGCAAGAGAAAGACACACTCTAACTCGCGTCCTATAAACACACACTCAGCCTGAAAGCAAACCCAAGAAAGTGAGTATTCACGGTTAGACGAACGAAACCTAGACAACATGGGCGAACTCAATGACAGAGCGATGTGCGGCGCCATCTTGTATCCTTTTATGCTTTCAGTCTTTGTGACCGTCTTACTTCCGGGTCCTAGTGCTGGTCGCGAGCTGAGTGCGCATGACAATTAGTCCTGTTGTTAGGTCATGTTTTTTTCACCTTCGACATCTGGCTAAAGTTAAATCTTTTCTTTCTGTAAAAAACTTTGAAACTGTTATCCATGCATTTATTACTACTAATTGGATGCCTTCAAATGGTCCAGAATGCGGCAGCTAGACTACTGGTGGGTAGTCATAAATTCAATCATATTTCTCCCATTCTAAAGAATTTACACTGGCTTCGAGCCAAACTGAGAATTTAGTTCAAAATTTTATTCTTTGTCTTTAAAGCATTACATGACCAAGCTCCATCTTATTTATCTGACCTATCACAATCCAACCAGATCACTCATGTCTTCCAATCTCGGGTTACTGTCTGTTCAAAGATCACAGCTAAAACATCGTGGAGATTGTGCTTTTGCTATAGTTGGCCCCAAACTCAGGAAAAGTGTTCTTGAGTTTTGTTTTAAAAATAGAACGAGATGACCGACAAACTTTTCCAGAGTATGGGTTTTTAGATACTGTATGTTAACTTCATGTATTGTATTTCATTCTTGCTCATTTTTATTTGTATCAGATTTTTATTTCTGATGTGTACAGCACTTTGGTCAACTTTTAGTTGTTTTTAAATGTGCTTTATAAATAAAAGAAGTCAAGTGAAGTTAAAATTATTATAGTAATTTAGTTAAAAATTATATATTTTTGACACACATATACTGTATACTGTATAAAATAATTTTTTTTAACTAATTTACTATAATAATTTTAACTTCACTTCTTTTATTTATAAAGCACACACGCACACACACACACACACACACACACATATATATATATATATATATATATATATATATATACAGTATATACTGGTGCTACATAACACCACCCTAACGTTAATTATTTTCTGCACGAGCGTATATCGGTTTGTTCATTACATACAAACTTCCTTATTACTTAATGGTTTTGATAATTATTAAACATATTCTGCATTATGTTAAGTTTTAACATAACAATGAACTATTCTGGTGTGTGTGTGTGTGTGTGTGTGTGTGTGTAGGTTGTTAAGGATGTGGGAGGAGGAGGTGGAGCGTGTGGGCATTGAGAAAGCGTCTATAGGCTCAGTAGTGGTGCGTTCCCAGAGGACACGCTTTATGGTGTCCTGCATTGCCGCTGCTTTATTCACAATGGCGCTGTTTGTTGGACCGGTACGTTCCTTATAACTACTTCTGCTTTACTTCTTTATTGTCTCAAATTCTCCCCATTTGTCCTATTTTTTACCATTAATGTTTAATACATTTAAATGTTACATACATCATATTTTGTAGATATTTTCATAATCATCTGTGCATTTATTATAGTTGCAGATAATTTCATAATCACGCACGGCATACACAGGAGGATTCATAAGAATGCACAAGTTTTTATGTCTTTTGTTTAAAAAAATTATAAACTGTATATCCTGCTCTAAAACACTGTTCCCTCTCTGCCTATGGTCCAGTCTATTCTGATGAATGAGATCCTGGCGTTTGTCGAGCAGTCTGACGGGTCAGCGCTGGGGCACGGAGTCGGCCTGTGTGTGGCATTGTTCATCTCAGAGTTCGGTAAAGCTTTCTTTGCGTCGCTTCTCTGGGCTGTGAATCTGCGCACCGCCATTCGAATGAAAGGAGCCTTCACCATGCTTGCCTTCCAGAAAATCATCACACTTCGAACACTAAGTGACCTCACCGTAGGAGAGGTGGGTCCTGATTGCTTAAATGAGTTTATTGCTTTTGACTAGATGAAATCATATTAATATCATGATTAAATTCCGCAATTACTTAGGCTCCTGGGAGCAGAAAGGTTTGACTTTTTTTTTTTTTTACTTTTTGGTCAATCAAACAATTTTTGCTTGCGGTTTTATGTAAACATATAGGGTTAGTAAAGAAAGTGTATCATGCTGCTCAAAAAATGGGTAAGACTGCCGACCTGACTGCTGTCAAGAAGGCCATCATTGACACCCTCAAGCAAGAGGGTAAGACACAGAAAGACATTTCTGAACAAATAGGCTGTTCCCAGAGTGATGTATCAAGGCACCTCAGTGAGAAGTCTGTGGGAAGGAAAAAGTGTGGCAGAAAACGCTGCACAACGAGAAGAGGTGACCGGGCCCTGAGGAAGATTGTGGAGAAGGACCGATTCCAGACCTTGGGGGACCTGCGGAAGCAGTGGACTGAGTCTGGAGTAGAAACATCCAGAGCCACCGTGTGCAGGCGTGTGCAGGAAATGGGCTACAGGTTGCAAATTTTGCATGTCATTCGGAAATCAAGGTGCCAGAGTCTGGAGGAAGACTGGGGAGAGGGAAATGCCAAAATGCCTGAAGTCCAGTGTCAAGTAGCCACAGTCAGTGATGGTCTGGGGTGCCATGTCAGCTGCTGGTGTTGGTCCACTGTGTTTTATCAAGGGCAGGGTCAATGCAGCTAGCTATCAGGAGATTTTGGAGCACTTCATGCTTCCATCTGCTGAAAAGCTTTATGGAGATGAAGATTTCATTTGTCAGCACGACCTGGCACCTGCTCACAGTGCCAAAACCACTGGTAAATGGTTTACTGACCATGGTATTACTGTGCTCAATTGGCCTGCCAACTGTCCTGACCTGAACCCCATAGAGAATCTGTGGGATATTGTGAAGAGAAAGTTAAGAGACACAAGACACAAGAATCTGCAAAAGGATTCCCGACCAAGTATTGAGTGCATAACTGAACATAATTATTTGAAGGTTGACTTTTTTTGTATTAAAAACACTTTTCTTTTATTGGTCGGGTGAAATATGCTAATTTTTTGAGATAGGGATTTTGGGTTTTCATGAGCTGTATGCCACAATCATCAATATTAAAACAATAAAAGGCTTGAACTACTTCAGTTGTGTGTAACGACTCTAAAATATATGAAAGTCTAATGTTTATCAGTACATTACAGAAAATAATGAACTTTATCACAATATGCTAATCTTTTGAGAAGGACCTGTAAAGTGAAGCATTTTCAGTTAATGGTTCCAGTGCTTAGGCAACACCCACATTCATCTTCAAAACATTCATTCATTCATTCATTCATTTTCTATACCGCTTTATCCTTATATACAGGGTCGCGGGGACCTGGAGCCTATCCCAGGAAACTTAGGGCACAAGGCGGGGTACACCCTGGACAGGGTGCCAATCCATCGCAGGGCACAATCTTCAAAACAAAAATATGATATTATAAGAATATTGTCACGAACTAACCTGGGATGATCAGAAGACGTAGCTTAGCGGTTAGCCCTTTGTTGCGTGAATGGTAAACCCAAACGCGGAAGAACACGAGTAGGCAGGATAATCACGCTGTTTGTTTTAAGGACTCTCATAAAAGGAGAGCAAGGGAAAGACACAATCTAACCCGCGTCCTATAAACACACACTCAATCAGAAAGTAATACCAAGATAGTGAGTACTCACGGTTTGGTGAACGATTCCGAAACGACATCGGGCGAACTCAATGACTGAGCGTTGTACTATCGTTTGTTTACCTCTTTTATACTTCCTGGTTTGACGCCCGCCTTACTTCCGGGTCCTAGTGCCGGGCGCAGGTTGAGTGTGCATGACAGTACCCCCTGTCCAGGATCGGCTCCAGACGGTCCTGGGGTGGAGGATACCCTACGACGGTAGTCCCGAATGAGCTCAGGATCGAGGATGAACCGTGCTGGGACCCAAGACCGCTCCTCGGGGCCGTAGCCCTCCCAATCGACCAGGTACTGGGTACCTCTGCCCCGAGGGCGCGAATCGAGGATCTGTCGCACGGTGTAGGCGGGACCGCCGTCAATGATTCGGGGGGGAGGAGCAGGGGGGATTGGTTGACATCATGGGTGAAGTGATGAAAGGTTTTAGCTGAGATGTGTGAAATACATGGTGGATCCGGAGCGCCGCAGGCAGCTGGAGCCGGTAGGTGACAGGGTTAATCTGTAGAGTGATGCGGTATGGTCCGATGAATCTGGGTGATAGTTTTCGTGATTCAGTGTGCAGATGAAGGTTTCTGGTGGAAAGCCATACCTTGTCACCTACGTGGTACAAACGTCCCGGGGGGTGTCGACGGCGATGTTGGGTGGCGTAGCTGATGTTAGCCCGTTGAATGGCGAGATTGGCCTGGTGCCACAGCCGCCGACACCTACGGACCAACTGTTGGGCCGATGGTACGTCAACCTCCGGTTCCTGGTGATTGAACATTTGGATTGGAGGTTGGAAACCATGACAAACCTCAAATGGGCTTAGGTTGGTGGCTGAGGAGACGTGGAGGTTGTGGGAGAGTTCGGCCCATTTGAGGTAGCGGGCCCAGGAGCGCTGGCGATCCGAAACAAAGCACCTCAGGTAGCGCTCCAGTTGTTGGTTGGTCCGTTCCGTCTGACCATTAGTCTGGGGATGGTACCCAGATGAGAGACTACAGGTGGAATTGATCAGACGGCAGAAAGCCTTCCAGAACCGGGCGGTGAACTGGGGCCCCTTGTCCGAGACGATGTCCTTTGGGAACCCATGCAGTCGGACTACGTGTTCCAGTATCAGCTCGGCTGTGTTTTTTGCTGATGGGAGTCCGGTTAGGGCCACCAGGAGCACGGCTTTGGAGAACCGATCTACGATGGTTAGTATGGTGTTCTTTCCTTCTGATGCCGGCAGGCCCGTGATGAAATCCAGGGCGATGTGCGTCCAGGGCCGACGGGGAACTGGGAGTGGTTGGAGCTCTCCGGGTGCAGGTTGGTTTGTGTCCTTGGCCCTGGCGCACACCGGGCACGCCTGAACGAACTCTATGGTGTCCTTGCGGATGGAGGGCCACCAGAAGGCCCGTCGGATGAACGAGAGAGTTCTTAGCGTTCCTGGGTGTCCAGCGATGGTGGATGAGTGGCCCCACTGGAGAACCTCCGTCCTTAGACGTTGTGGCACGTAGAGTCGCCCAGGCGGCACGCCTGCCGGTTCGGTCTCCGTAGCCTGTGCCTGGCGGACCCTGGTTTCCAAATCCCAGTGGAGGGGTGCGATGATGCGCGATGGGGGAATGACAGGCACGGGGTCCACCCGAGGAAGGTCGTCCTCATGTTGACGTGATAGGGCGTCGGCCTTGATGTTCTTCGACCCCGGGCGGTATGACAGATGGAAGTTATACTGTTCAAAAAACAGAGCCCACCGTGCCTGTCGTGGATTGAGCTGCTTCAGGTTCTTGATGGTGATTAGGTTTTGGTGATCGGTCCAGACGATGAACGGCTCACTGACGCCCTGGAGCCAGTGACGCCATTCCTCCAAAGCCCACTTTATGCCCAACAGCTCGCGGTCCCCTACCCCGTATCGCTGCTGAGTGGGATCAAATTTTTTGGAGAAGAAACTGCAGGGGTGCAGTTTCTGGTCTGGACCTCGCTGAGAGAGAACGGCGCCGGCGCCCACATCCGACGCGTCCACCTCTACAACGAAGGGTTTGTTGGCATCCGGGTGTAGAAGGATGGGAGCGGTGGTGAATCGGTGACAGAGTTCTTTGAAGGCGGCGATGGCAGATGGGGTGAGTAGAAACTGATGAGATGGGAGCCTGGTCAATGTGGTTAATGGAGCGGCAACTGTACTGTAGCCCTGGATAAAGCGACGATAGAAATTCGCAAACCCGAGAAACCGTTGAAGTTGCTTGAGTGTCCTGGGTAGGGGCCAGTGACGTACAACCTCTAGCTTCTGCGGGTCCATGGCCACACTCTGGGACGAGATGATAAAACCCAGGAACGTGGTGGAGTGCTCGTGAAAAGCACATTTTTCCAGCTTGCAGTACAGTTGGTGAGCGAGCAATCTCTTTAAAACGGCAGGTACATGTTGGATATGTTCTTCGGTGTTGTGGGAGTAGATCAGAATGTCGTCCAGGTAGACGAACACCCATCGGCCCAGCATGTCCCGGAGGACGTCATTTATGAACTGCTGGAAGGCCGAGGGTGCATTGCAGAGTCCAAATGGTATGACCAGGCTCTCGTAATGTCCGGTAGGTGTGATGAAAGCAGTCTTCCACTCATCACCCTCTCTGATGCGCACCAAGTTGTAGGCGCTCCGGAGGTCCAACTTCGTAAACATGGTGGCACCAGAGAGGGCGTCCAGGGCTGAGTTGGTGAGTGGTAGCGGGTGTCGGTTTTTGATGGTGATGTTGTTTAGCCCCCGATAGTCGACACATGGGCGAAGTTCACCCCTTTCTTCTTTACGAAGAAGAACCCCGCGGCGGCAGGCGAGGTGGATGGCCGGATGGTTCCATGGCGAAGGGCCTTGGTGACATACTCTTCCATCGCCTGCGTCTCCGAGGTGGATAGTGAGTAGAGATGGCCGCGGGGGGGGTACGGAACCCGGCTGGAGCTCTATTTCCAGGTCACAAGGACGATGAGGTGGGAGGTAGGCGGCCCGTCTCTTGCAGAAAACTTCAGCCAGATCCCGATAGGCGACGGGGATGGCGTTGGTGTCGACGTCGGGGGCCTCGGACTCCTTGGAACACGTCCCAGCCGGTGCCTGTAGGCAAAGTTCGCTGCAGGTCGGGCCCTACTGGAGGATCCGGTTTTGAGTCCACGAGATGAGCGGGTCATGTCGGATCAGCCATGGATAGCCTAGGATGATGGGAGGTGAGGAGATGGGGGTGAGGTGTAGCTGGAGCTGTTCTTTGTGCTGGTTGATTTCGAGGGTGATGAGCTGGGTTTGGTGAGTGATGGGGCTGGACGAAAGGGGCCGACCGTCGACTGATGTGATGCGAATCGGCTGGGATAACGCCTCGATTTTTACCCCCACTTCTTTGGCATAGGTAGAGTCAATGAAGTTACCTGCGGCACCGGAATCGATAAACGCGGCACTTCTGACCCGTTTGTGGCCAATTTGGAGGATTACCTGAACCGTTAGTCGCGAGATGGTGGAGTTGGTGGTGGTGGAGAGTTGGATCTGGCCCGGTGAATCTCTCCTCCGGTTCACCGGGGCTGGGCGTTTCCCGGGCGCAGTGGGCAGATCGCCCGGTGATGTGACGCCGACCCACAATAGGCACACAGCCCTTCTCGGAACCGGCGTTCGGCTACGGTCAGGGAGGCACGTCCTAATTGCATGGGTTCCCCGGCTCCCGTGTCAACCACGGCAGGAGGTGGAGATCCGACTGGTTTCATACTGGTGTTAATGAAGACAGCAGGTGGTCGTGGGGTGGTGTAGGAGAAGGTGGGTGCAGGCGGCAGGGTCCTTGGGGCTGGCTTCGGGCGAGACAGGAGGCGCTGATCGATGCGCAGAGCTAGCTGGATCAGTCCTTCGAGGGTGGCGGGGAGTTCTCGCCCGCTGAGCTCATCCTTGATTCGTGAAGCCAGTCCCTCGTAGAAGGATGTCCGGAGTGCGGCGTCTCCCCAGCTGGTCTGCACGGCGAGGGTTCGGAACTCCGCGCTATACCGGCTCACGGACGATCCTCCCTGCCGCAGATGGTAGAGTTTGGAGTCGGTCTCCACCTCGCCCGCTGGGTGTTCAAAAGTCAATCGGAGTTGGCGGGTGAATTCATTATAAGAGTGGGCGGTATCAGAGTCCGATTTGAGAACGATTTGAGTGGCCCACTCAGCTGCCTGACCTGTTAACAAGGAGACCAGGAGAGCGATGCGTAGCCGATCGGTGGAGTACTTGGTGGAATTAAACTCGAACACCAGATCGAGCGCTGTTAAGAATACATCACATCTCCCGTTATGCCATTCCATTTGTCTGGTAGAGAAATAAACACATCAGAAGAAGGGGGGGGTGGGATGCGGAGCCGCGGCCGCCGCGACGGGAGGCCTGCTAGCCGCGCTAGCGACAGCCGCGCGGAGATCCGCGTTCTCCTGCCGGAGCTCCGCCACCTCGCGGCGCAAGGCCGCGAGGTCTTGGAGGCCCCGGCTCAGATTAGCGATCTCTCCGGTTAGCTTATCGATAAGCGCGGCATGCTGATCTACCACATCGCAGAGGTGCGCATGGTCCGCTGGGTTTACCGCGGAAGGCTCAGTCATTCTGTCACGAACTAACCTGGGATGATCAGAAGACGTAGCTTAGCGGTTAGCCCTTTGTTGCGTGAATGGTAAACCCAAACGCGGAAGAACACGAGTAGGCAGGATAATCACGCTGTTTGTTTTAAGGACTCTCATAAAAGGAGAGCAAGGGAAAGACACAATCTAACCCGCGTCCTATAAACACACACTCAATCAGAAAGTAATACCAAGATAGTGAGTACTCACGGTTTGGTGAACGATTCCGAAACGACATCGGGCGAACTCAATGACTGAGCGTTGTACTATCGTTTGTTTACCTCTTTTATACTTCCTGGTTTGACGCCCGCCTTACTTCCGGGTCCTAGTGCCGGGCGCAGGTTGAGTGTGCATGACAAATATGATATGTTACTTACATTCCACTAAATTTCACTAAAATAATAAAATATAATAAATTAAATGATAATCTGCTTTCATCTCACAGAATTGTTCATAAATAGGTGTTATAATTTCACGGTTTTATGTTGTACCAGTTAAATCCTTTTTAAACTCTACCCATAGTCGAGTCGAACCAACTTGTGTCATTTCATGAACCTGTGGCCTCTGTGGTAAGATCAAAAGAAAAACATTCTGCAAAGATATTTGTTAACTAAAATAATACAGATTACAATTATACAAAAAAAAAACTTGTAATCATACAATAAAAGCACTTGTCTTTCTTTTTCTCTTTTGCAGATGATCAACGTATTAACAAGTGACGGCTACCGTATGTTCGAGGCAGGGCTTTTCGGCACATTTACGATTTGTATCCCCTTGTTGCTGATCGTCTGTATTATTTATTCATGCTACATCTTGGGCTACACTGCACTCATAGGAATCGTCACTTACCTCATATTCATACCAATCCAGGTGAGTTAGTGAACTTCCTGTGGACCTTTTAACACACCACACTTTTATTTCTAATATCCTTAGAGTGATTATATATATATATTTTTATATATATATATATATATTGTAAGTAATACTATGCCATAATACTAAGCTGTAATATATTTTATTTACAAATAAATTAGCTATATTAGCAAAATTACAAACAAGCCTGTGTTTTCTCATCGTCAGTTCTTCATTGGCCTGCTGATCAGAGTTCTTCGGAAAAAAGTCATCTCTGTAACGGATAAACGTGTTCGCACCATGAATGAAGTCCTGACCTGCATCAAACTCATTAAGATGTACGCATGGGAGGAGTCTTTTGAAAAGAAAATCACAGGTACAAATTTAACAGTCAGGTTTACGTTTGTTTACGCCTCGTCTGAATTTAATCGATGCTCCGATTCAAATTGTAAGATTGTTACACTCTTGGTACAGATGTTAAAATAGAAAACACTGCTGTGTAATTATATATTTTTCATTAGCATTTGTCTCTGTTTGTAAACTACAGTAAATTATTTATTTACAGTAGTTTATAGTATATAGTTTATTTCTGGTTTAATCTACACTGTCTGGTCACAAATAGGTGCAGTTTCAGACGTGTCAATTTATACTGTAGGACTGCATCAGAAAAGAAAGCATTTAACATAAAAACAAAATGTTAAAATTGGGTTAAGAGCTGTTCAGTGCTCAATCATTAACTTTACAGAAGATATGTGACGCTCGGGTCTTAAGAGTATACGCACACAGTGTGATGAGAACTCAGAAGATTGGTACTAAACAGCTGTGTGTCCATAACAAAACGAGTTGTTGGCCTCCGAGTGGCGCAGTGGTAAAGCGCTCGCCCTATCATCAGGAGATCGCTGGTTCGAACCACGGGTGATGCTGTTTTCCTCTCACAGCCGGAGGCACAGAGAGAGCTGATTGGCCGAGCTCTCTCGTGGGAGAGGGATGAGAGGTACTCAGTGCTCCCACATTAATAACGACTCTACAGCCAATCAGGAGCGTCTGTAAGCTCACGCACGCGGAAGGAGCGGCTAGCGCTTTCCTCCGAGTGTGTTATTCCGCCCATAATGGTGCGTGAGCAAACAGACCGAAAAGATGCGGTCGGCTGACATCACATGGTTCGGAGGAAACACGTGATAGTCTTCGCCCTCCCGACTGAGTGGTAGTGGTAGCCTTAATGTGGAAGTCCTCTAGCGATGGGGAGGAATTGGACACGACTAAATTGAGGAGAAAATTAAAAAACAAACAAAAAAAAAAACAGTTGTTATTAAGACTCAGCAGGAATAAAAGGACTCAATTTTTTTGGGAACATAAAGATTAGACTCTGGAGCGATGGAAAAAAGCACACATCTTACAGTATTTTTCATTTTACACTCTACCTCTCTTTTCCTCTTTAGATATCAGAAAGAAAGAGAAGTTGCTTCTGGAGAAAGCCGGATATACCCAGAGTGTGAACAACTCTTTAACAACTATAGTTCCGTCTCTAGCCACGATTTTTACCTTCATAGTTCACACGGCTGTCCGCTTACCTCTGCAGCTCTCCACTGTGAGTCTCTCCTGGTGCTTTTATCGCCCTCCTCACACACGAACAGGGCAAAAACAAGTCCAATGTTCTTGTTATTTTTTTTATTGTGGCAGTAAAATTATATTCATGTGATCCTTTTTGCCTTTGAGCCAGTGTTTTATCAGGCTTTTAAACCTTCCATAAAAAGAACCATGTTCAGGAGGTTTAAACGGATATACTTACAATATAGTTTTATTGTATATACTGTTTTTCTCTCTGTGGTTTGTTAGGCATATACTGTCATTGCTGTGTTTAACTCAATGCGGATGACGATGGGTCTCCTGCCGTTCTCTGTAAAAGCGATAGCTGAATCCAAAGTGGCTATGGCACGATTAAAGGTTTGTCTTTTCCTTCTGCATGTATCGTTTTATTTCCCTCACAAATATATATTTTTTATTTTAATTAAGGAAGGAACGCACATACAGACAAAAGTACACCTAACAGTACAAGTAGTACTGTGACAAGTGACAGATTAAAGAAAAACGTAATGTTTTTAAAACATTATGTTTTCTAAAAAGAGGCTTAATGTTCACCGCTCCCGTGAACTGTCCAGAACTGTCAGTCCATAGCAGTAACAACAAATTAACTTAATTAACTTAAATAATTTAATGAATTAATTAACTGCATCTTCTGCTACATTGTGACAAACTTAAAAAAAATAATATTTTAAAAAACAGACCAAGCAAGGATGTTTGCCAAAGATCAGGCAGTCAGTCAATGTGCACGGAAATAGGGTGATACAAGGTGAAAGGTAGCAGCACGTACATAAACACTGAACCTCATGTTTAGGTCTCATCAGGTAAGCGGTGTCTTTGGTATCATCAGAAATTTGTTGTGGAAATTTATTTTTTCTGAAATGAATCTGTTCTATCTTAGCAATGACAAACCTTTCACATCTCTTAATATGTGGAAATGAAGGAAACTTCAAATTCAATAGTCAACCTGTTTAGATCTGAGGTTAATACACTTTCTGAGGTTAGTGCACTTTTGGAGCCGCTCCAGTTTGTTTATAGACAAGGTCAGTCATGTTTAGTAGGCAAACATTTACTGATTCCTAAAGCATATGCAAGAGCCTTATTACTGGATTTTAGTTGAGTTTTTAATTCTATACACCTTTTTATTTTAAATCTAAATGATATTCAGGTGAATAATTTTATTAATATATGGGATTATTTTTATTTTAACAAACAAGATTCAACCGGGCCGAATTAATAATCCTCTCAGAGGCTAAACAGCGTACCTGTGGTGTGCCTCAAAGTTCAGTGTGCTCACTAATATTGTTTACACTATACATAGAAACCTCGGATTGCGAGTAACGCGGTTTGCGAGTGTTCTGCAAGGTGAGCAAAGGTTTTAAATAAATTTTGACTTTAAAAACAAGCAAGTATCATGAATCATGCATTCGCTTCTTGTTTTGACGGTGAGTGTCACGTGATTACAACTGAGCCAATGGTTTTCCTCTCTCTTACGCTGCGGAATTGTGGGTAATCATCTCCCATGCTGGGTCTTAGTGCGCGTCTCTCACTGGTATAATCAACATCTGTGAATGTGTGTACTGTTTACTATAACACTGTGACCATGTGTGCGCGCATAAAGCATATTTTTTGTGTCTGTATGTGTGTGTTTGTGTGTGTGTGTGTGTGTATGTGGGTCAGGGGTAGCTCAGTGGTTAAGGCATTGGACTACGGTTCGGAAGATCCCAGGTTCAAACCCCACAACCACCAAGTTGCCACTGTTGGGCCCTTGAGCAAGGCCCTTAACCATCAACTGCTCAGATGTGTAATGAGATAAAAATGTAAGTCGCTCTGGATAAGAGCGTCTGCCAAATGCCTAAATGTAAATGTGTGTGTGTGTGTGGGCGGGTCGTGTACTGTTTATTATAATACACGTGTTTGCACACATGTAAAGCGAAATCAAGTCTCATCAGAGAGGTTAAAGATCCATTTTCTCTCTTTCTGTATCAGCCTGCACTGATTATGTTCCACTGATTTGCATGTATGCGCCCGCGTCTTTGGACACCGCGCTCCTTTACACACACCCCTCCACCTCTCGGTTGTGATTTGATATACGAGCCCGGTTCCGGAACAAATTATACTCCTAATCCAAGGTTCCACTGTATACTAATTAATGCAGGGGCAGCCAACCAAGCAATTACATAATGAAATTCTTTGATGATAGATATTTTAAGCCTGATCCATAATCAAAAGGAGATATTTTGCTTTTACTGTTTGGTGCAGAATTTAAATGTAGAGAGGTTTAGTGGTTAACCTTGTTACCTTGCACCTCCAGGGTCTGGGTTCGATTCCCGCCTTGGGTTTGTGTGCATGGAGTTTACATGCCAGTCAGAACCTAGGGGACAGGGCTACCCGTCACGGTTAGACAACGAACAAGTCTCGGCGATGCCGAGGCACGGGACCTCGAAACTGCAACGTTCTCAGGCCTAGAACTAGCCCCGGGGTTCACTAAGAGGAAGCCGCCTTCCACACCCATCTTTGTTCCCCCAAGTAGTGCATTAAATTTCCAGTCAGGACGTTTAGGCAACTGCGCTGGAATTTACGTGAACTGCATGCTGAACGACGTCTTGCTGCGGGCGCTCGTGGACACCGGCTCCACTGTTTCATTGCTGCGCTGTGGATTATTGGGACGGGGCGAGCGCGGTTGCAGTCTGCCTGACCCAGCATTCAAAATTCACACCATTTCTGACAGCTACATGAAGATACGGGCTTGTCGCATGGTGTGAGTCCAAATAGGTGAGCAGATTCATGCACATGAGTTCTTTGTGGGGGATATCGAGGAGGACTGCATTTTGGGGTTAGACATTTTGGAGAAATGGGGTGCGGTGCTGAACAGACGGGACTCTGCGTGGTAACTTCGGGGTAGCTAGGTTGCTAGTACCTAAACCACCGCCAGATGTTTTAGTCGCACACACACGGGGGGCGGAACTTCCGGTGGTCGCGCCAGGTAAACATCTGGTAGCAGACCGAGCGGGAAAACTACATGCTAACGCCGACGCTTTATCCTGCTTTACTGCGCCACCTAGAGCGCCGACCGTAGTCGTTTCGCCTGTGCCGCAGCTGGACAGTGACTGCTGTGTCCACCGATGTGACCTCTACACGGCGAAGAAGCACCTATGGAGCGTATGACCGTGGACACTCACAGCCGGGGCGAGACTTTGCTACTGGATAGCAGGTATGGGTGTATTCCTCCGGAAGGAAGAGGGGGTTCTCGGCCAAGCTTATGTCCCACTGGGTAGGCCCCTGTACGGTAATTACTCAGCTCTCCGATGTCATCTACCGGGTGCGGTTGGCGGGGCGGGCGCGAGTTGTGCTCCACCGAGACCGTCTTGCACCTTACCAGACGCACGCCGGCGAAACATCGAACCCTGCAGAGGCTGGACCACTTCCGGGACAATGTTGCGCTCCCCCACAAAAGGACCCCGGCGTTCACAGCGCCAGCGCCGACCGCCTTCACGCCTCCAAGACTGAGAGAGTCATGGTGACCGGGGACGGTCACAGCTCGGGTGGGGGCAGTGTGGCGTGGGCGGGGCGGCGGCTGACCACCATCATGCCTTGCGGGGGTTCTCAATGTGTTCACCCTGTTGGGGAAAGGTGTGTTTTGGTTAATGGCTTCGGCCAATGTTGGGTGTGTTGAGTGTGTGTGTGCTATCTCAATGAATGTGCTGCTCATGCCATACCGTGCTGAGACTCAATAAAGTACTCCCAGCCATTGCATTGGGCAGCAACAAAGCTCACTCGTCTCTCCAACATCCTTTCCGGTGGTAAAACGCTACAATATGCAATAGATTAGTTCAGTAAATAACTTCACGTTCTTCATGATTTCCAAGTTTGGAAATCAGCTTAATTGTAACGATTATTTCACTTCTTTACTTTACTTTACTTTATTTACTTATTTATTTTCAGGAAAGTTTACCTTACATTAACATTAAGCCACACAATGCAGATTAGGGACTACAATATAACAATAATAATATAAATAAATAAAACAATAATTGGACACAAATAAACAATAAAATATACATTAAAAAACCTAAATTAAAATGCTTTCCTTAAACTAGGGGAAAAAAGGACAATAGGTATGAGAGATATAATTGCTTTAACATTTATTAAAAGCTAAGCAGATGTTATATTTGCCCCCCCCCCAACCCCCCCCCAACCCCCCCCCCCCCCCCATCGCCTCTCCTCACAAACCATTTACAGAATAAGTGTTTCTCAGCTTAATTATTTTCCACTCTTATGATTTCTTTTCCAGAGGATCCTGATGATAAAGAATCCCGACCCCTATCTGATTCAGAACAAAGACTTGAACGCTGCTTTAGTGATGGACAAAGCTTCATTCTCCTGGACGTCCTCTGCTCCGAGCAGCCCTGAGAACCCGGGCACTGCAGCCAACGGGGTGAAGAAGGGTAAAGAAGAGCAGGGGGAGGTCACTCAGAATGGCACACACACACAAGATACTAAATCGACGCTAACGAATATCACGTTTACTCTTCCCAAGGTACGTGTGTGTATGTGTGTGAGAAAAATAAATAGAGAGAGACTGTAATGTATGTTTTACAAGCAGAAGAAGCGTTTTATAATGAAACTCAAATATTCAATTCGACCACCTTTAAACAATGTGGTGTCCAGTTCATGTGTGAAAATGATTTCTCCTGCTCCCAGAACCACTCCTTTATACTTTGTGGTTGTGCGCGTTCTTATCATGCGACCGGGGGGAGGGAGGGGGTGCTCGTTCTGACGTTCTGATCATAAAAATAGAGTAACAAGGCTATTAGGAGAAAGTATAGATAATTGCTTAAAAATGTAAGGAGTAGAAGTAAAACGTCGGTTGAAAAATAATTACTCCATTAAAGTATAGATACCCAAAAGTTTTACTTAAGTAAGGTAACAAAGTATTTGTACTTCGTTACTTGACACCTCTGGATCACATGACCTTTTTCCATTTCGACAAAGTCCAATCTTTATGCCCCCTAGCACACTGAAGCCTTTTTTTCTGATTAGCCTGATTTACGAGTGGTTTTCGTATGGACACACAACTGTTTAGTTCAAATCCTGTGAGTTTCTCATCACTTTGTATGTAGAAATGCTCCTGTTTTCCTCTAAACATAGCTCTGATTCACTCTTTTTTTAATTTCTTTCATGAAGCTGATGGCTTAGCACTGTCCTTTCAGGTTTTATTAATGTGATGGACAGTTCTTATTTCAGCAATGTCCTTAGTTGTTGTCTTTGCTTGATGCATAGATGGTACAGTATAGGAAAATAATCAGTAATCAGGTGGTGATGCAGCCTGACATAATGAAAAGTTACAGCAAGAATATACATTTAAGCTCACAAGCTCTTGTTAAGCTGTTACTATAGAAACCAGTATAAACATACCAGTATAAAGCTGCAATTACTATCAGATTTATGGAAAATGAATCCACACTGGCTCACCATCAGAGCTAGTGCTAGAAGTAGATGTAGGTTTGTTTAATAAGACGCTGCCATGGTGATTGATGAAAGTTCTTTTGTTCCAGGGAAATCTGCTTGGAGTTTGTGGGAATGTTGGAAGTGGAAAAACCTCGCTGATCTCAAGCATACTTGAGCAGGTACAGTATGATTCTCCTTCACAGGTGCATAATGTATACTTGTGGTTCAGTTGTGTATTTAGTTACATTATTAGTTATAATCTGAATAGTGATGATCTCAAGCAAATGGCTTTATTCATTATACTTAATATGAAATAGATTAGATTGGAATGAGTGGAATAACATGGTGTGTGTTAATTGTGTGTAATAAAGACATTTATTTGGCTCTTAGATGCATCTTCAGAGTGGATCAGTCTCAGTTAATGGAACATTAGCCTATGTTTCCCAGCAAGCCTGGATATTTCATGGAAGTGTACGAGATAATATCTTAATGGGAGAACCTTTCGACCAAGACAGGTAACACATCCAAGCTGAGAGGTCATACTTCTCACACTTCTAACTGCTCGATTAACTACTCTATTACACGTATACTGTAAAGTGTGTGTTTCAGAGCTATACATCAGTAAACAATTATCCAACCAAAAATCATATCATACTGTACACCTCTGACAGTAGTCGCAGCTCTATACTGACATGTTCACGGTTTCTATAGTAACAGCTTAAACATGAGCTTGTGTGGTAAACAAGCTGCATAAACAGATTAAAATATTCTGTAATTATCTATACATACAGGTGTATATTTCATCATCAATATTAAAACAATAAAAGGCTTGAACTACTTCAGTTGTGTGTAATGAATCTAAAATATATGAAAGTCTAATGTTTATCAGTACATTACAGAAAATAATGAATTTATCACAATATGCAAATTTTTTGAGAAGGACCTGTATATATATGTTTAATTAAGCATTATCGTAAAAGAGGGAGTGCTGTTGTGCTAAATATCGGGATAGCCATGAGGAGTGCAGCCTGATATTTAGTACAATAGCATGCGCTCGAGTGTGATATCACATTTATACAACAGTTTCACAAACACCATTTATTATCAACAGATTATTATTGTTAGACAGTCCTGTAAATCTCATAAGTTCTCTTGACATTTCCACTTTTTCCTCTTCAGCTAACTTCCTTGTTCTAGGGCTGAAATCACAACTAAGCTAGCGCACTATGTAGGATGTACAACCCCTTGTTCCACACACTAAGTAGTGCCCTTGATCAGGGGTTAGAGAGCGATCTGGAATTCAGCTTTGTGTTAGAAGCTAGTTACAGTAGCTTTGTAGCTAGCGTTATCAGATGTGTGTTGTTGCTGAAAGTGTTTCTGCGACTGGTTGTGAGAGACTGCTCTCTCCTCAGTACTGCGGACTGTACAGACCCACTCTCACCCATGCTGCGACCCACAGTTAGTGTCATTAATGACTGTGTATCCCAGTTATAGTTAAACATCTCAGTGGTGTCACCGTCCATTACCACTCTTGGAAAGGATCTTGTCCAATCAGATTACTCAGTCTGAACTAACTGTTCTGTATAATCTGTTAGAATGTAGGCAAGAATTATCTATTTGTACAACCTGCCACCATTAACATGCCAATTTTTTTTTGTGTCCTTGAAGTGTCCTTGATCTGTAGAGTCTAATTAAGCGCAATTAAGACAGACTTGAAAAGAATTTGTTCATTGTATATGTCTTTGTGCTTTAGGTATAACCGTGTTATCCACGCCTGCAGTCTGAAGCCAGATCTTGCTATTCTTCCATACGGTGACCAGACAGAGGTTTGTTTTCATGCAGGAACTTCAGAAATAAAAAAAATATGTTCCCCTCTCTCTCTCTCTTACTCATTTTAATCAGGATATGATTATATATTAATGGCTGTATATTTTGATGTGTGTCCAGATAGGCGAGCGTGGTCTGAATCTATCAGGTGGTCAGAAGCAGAGAGTCAGCCTTGCAAGAGCGGTGTACTCCAACCGAGACATCTTCCTATTGGATGACCCTTTGTCCGCGGTCGATGCCCACGTTGGTAAGCACATCTTTGAGGAGTGCATCAAGAAAGAGCTGAAGGGCAAGACGGTGATCCTGGTCACACATCAGCTTCAGGTATTTACTGTAGGCCACTTTTGATCTTTAAGTTGTTCTTCTGACCGTTCGTCCTGCACAAATCTTTGGGAAGGAATTGTAGCCAGGTAATTAGCCTGGACATGGCGCTAAAACTTGTCAAATTGGATTGAATAAATAGATCAGACTTTTAGATTCCGTTCACAAACACATTTGTGTTGTGGATCAACGCTGAAACATTTATCAACTGGAGTAGATTATAGTAACTGTTAGCGTAGTTTGAGATGAAAGAAAGCGGGCTATATAATGACTTGGGTCATTATTTGGTTTAAATAAGCTTACATCAAAGAGTTGCTAATTTTGGTTAAAATTGGTAAAAAAGTCACATTTTGCAAGAGGAAAACCTTTTTAATCATAATTTGGAAGGCATCTTCTTAAACAATTTGCCAAATGTATACCGTATAACCTATGCACATCAAAAATATTATTAATTCATGGTTATGTAACGTAACTATGACGTTTTTATAAAGTTGTGCAATGACTACAAAATAAGTTTTTTTTCCTGCTGTCACTTATTAACCAACCGATGCACCATCCCTGAACCCGTTTAGTACGCACTGGTTTAATGTGTAACTCACAATAAACACTTTGTACTGGTTATTGTGCGATTATTCTCTTTTGACGACTTTACTACCTGTCTTTTTTCTCTGTCTGTCTGTCTCTCTTGCTCTGCAGTACTTGGAGTTCTGTGATGAGGTCTTGCTTTTGCACAACGGGAAGGTTAAGGAAGCCGGAACGCACAGAGAGCTGATGAAAGCGCAGGGTCGATATGCACATCTCATCAACAACTACCAGGCGGAACAGAGCGAGGTAATGACACATTACTTTCACCGCTTTAGCATGATGATTTCTGCAGACGTATTGTAAAGGGTGTTTATTTTTCATAGGACAAAAATGAAGAAGCCCCTGTGAGCCAGTCTGACTCCAGCGAGCAAAGCAAACAAGGCAGAGATCGGTCCATGAGCGGCGGAGTCGTGAACGCAGGTCAGAGCTCATACAGGATACGTTGAGTTGAGTTGACTCCTACGGTATAAGACACGTGTCTACACGGTGCCACTGAAACCCAAAGAGACTCAAGCCTGTGTTACTAATTAGACTCATTTGGTAACCAAATGAACAAAAGTCTTTGAAAAGTAACAAAAAAGTCTTATAAAATAACAGAATATGGTATCATTTTTAACACCCATGTCATTGTTGTCCTGTCCAGCTTTCGACATGACAGATGAGACAGTTATACCAGACGACTCAGCAGCTGAGACTCAGGAAATTAAAGGTGCTGAAAATCACTTCTCAGTGAATACAGATACAGTATGAGATATCTCCATGAGCGTGATGATGTCACTGCAGTGGTTTGTGGAAATGTGAAGATAAATGAGTTTAAATGTGTTTCATTAGAGGGTGAAAACCAGCTCGTCTCCAAGGAGATATCTCAGGAAGGATCGGTCACTTTCAGAACTTACCACAACTACTGCCAGGCTGCTGGAGGTAACGCACGCACAGGCGCGCACACACACACACACACACACACACACACACACACACACACACACACACACACACACACACACATTCTCACTCACTCATTCTTTCACACACTCACTCATTTCTTTTTTCCTTACTTACTTACTTACTCACACTCATTTTTTTCACCCACTCGCTCTTTCATTCACTCAGTATTTCACTCACTCACTCATTTTTTTTAACTCACTCAGTATTTCACTTACTCACGTCTCATTAATCATTTTCGCTTTCTCTCTATCTCGTCTCTTTGTCTCTCACACTCTTTAGGTTACTTTCTGTTGTTCTTCATCATGCTATTCTTCATCCTGATGGTGGGGGCGACTGCCTTCAGCAACTGGTGGCTCAGTTACTGGCTAAGTCAGGGATCTGGGGTAAACACACACACACACACACACACACACACACACCCTGATGATTCTAATTCAATTCAATTCAGTTTTATTTGTATAGCGCTTTTAACAATTGACATTGTCTCAAAACAGCTTTACACAATCAAAAGAATTATTTGAGTTTGTATGGAATGTGAATGTGTATGAATCAAAATGTTCAGATAGTCCCTGGTGAGCAAGCCGAGGGCGACAGTGGCAAGGAAAAACTCCCTGAGATGGTAATAGGAAGAATCCTTGAGAGGAACCAGACTCAACAGGGAACCCATCCTCATCTGGGTGAAACAGATAGCAGGAAATTATCTGCATTTATACGGTGTTAAGTGTTAGGTTCAGCTATAATAGTTGATGTTAATTGATGTTAAAGTGGAGTCCAGTAGTTATTGGAGACTCAGATAGACTTGTAGAAAGTTCCAGTCCTGAACTATCGAATTGTCAAGTCCTCAGAGAAACAGCTGACAACACCAGTCGAGGCCAGAACCATCTTCTAAGTAGATAGAATCATCCCCAGACACCAGACGCATCCCAAAGAGACACACGGGGCATCCATGCGACGAGACCTCCAACCCGAAACGGGGCACCAGGATGGATCAGACAGGTCCGGAGGGCAGAGGGAGTCTGGATCACTGGCAGCTCAGGAATGACATGTGTAGCTCGACAGAGAGAGAGAGAGAAAGAGTGAAAGGGGGAGAGAGGAAAGAGAAAGAGGGGGAGAAAGAGAAGAGGAGGAGAGATGGCAATTAGTTATGGTCACAGTCACAATGTATAATGTGAATGTATATTTACTGTAGAGTGCAAGCAGGGACTCCGGCAGGACTAACTATGACAGCATAACTAAAAGGGAGAGCCAGAAGGAAACACAAACATGAGGGCTCCCTGAGATGTAAAGCAAACAATCACCTCACCGTCAACAAACCTGAGTGATCAATGAGAGTGAGGAAGACAGCATCTAAACATACCAGTTCACCATAATACTCTACGTCCATGAGTCCCCCAGATCTGCTCCTTTACCTATGGCAAATCTATTTATAAAAATGCTTGGCTAAATAAATAGGTTTTTAGTCTAGACTTAAACACTGAGACTGTGTCTGAGTCCCGAACACTATTTGGAAGACTATTCCATAATTTTGGGGCTTTGTAAGAAAAAGCTCTGCCCCCAGCTGTAGTTTTCATAATACGCGGTACTGACAAGCAGCCAGCATCCTTTGACCGAAGTAGGCGTGGTGGATCGTCAAGAGTAGTATTTTAAAATCAATGCGAAATTTCACAGGGAGTCAATGTAGTGAAGATAGGATAGGGGTGATATGCTCATATCTTCTGGTTCTAGTGAGGACTCTTGCTGCTGCATTCTGGACTAGCTGAAGCTTGTTTATGCACCTAACAGAACAACCAGACAGTAAGGCATTACAATAGTCCAACCTAGAAGTGATAAAAGCATGAACTAGTTTTTCTGCATCGTTTAGCGACAATATATTTCTTATCTTGGCAATATTTCTGAGGTGAAAGAATGCTATCCATATTATCTACATGAGCTTCAAATGAAAGGCTGGAATCTATAATCACGCCGAGGTCTTTTACTGTTGCACTTGATGGAACAGAAAGGCCATCTAAAGTTACGGTGTGATCTAAGATTTTACTTCTAGCTGTATGCGGTCCTATGACTAGAACTTCTGTCTTATCTGGATTAAGCAGAAGGATGTTAATTAGCATCCAATTTCTTATGTCCTGCACACATTGCTCAACTTTAGTAAGATGTTTTTTCTCATCAGGTTTTGTTGAGACGTATAGCTGTGTGTCGTCAGCATAACAATGAAAACTAATACCGTGCTTACGGATTATGTTGCCCAGAGGAAGCATGTAAAGGGAGAAAAGCAGTGGGCCTAAAACTGAACCCTGCGGAACGCCAAACTCCACTAGAGAACATGCAGAATAATCACCATTTAAGTCTGCATACTGATAACGATCGGTCAAATAGGATCTGAGCCAGGAGAGGGCTGTACCCTTAAATCCTACTACATTTTCTAATCTGTGAAGAAGAATAGCATGATCAATGGTGTCAAAAGCTGCACTGAGGTCGAGTAATACAAGCATAGTTACACAACCCTGATCAGAGGCCAATAGGAGGTCATTTACTACGTACTTTAACGAGTGCTGTTTCTGTGCTGTGATGAGGCCTAAATCCTGACTGATACAGTTCATGTATGCCATTTCTATGTAAATATGAGCATAGCTGCTCCGCTACTATCTTTTCCAGAATCTTAGAGATAAAGGGGAGGTTTGATATTGGCCTGTAATTGGACAGCTGACAGGGGTCGAGGTCAGGTTTCTTAATTATTGGTTTGATAACTGCTAATTTAAAAGATTTTGGAACATAACCAATGCTGAGTGAGGAATTAATTATTCTCAACAGCGGTTCTGTTATTACTGGTACTATCTGTTTAAGAAAATGTGTCGGTATAGGATCTAATATACAGGTTGATGAATTTGCAGAAGAGATGAGTGAAATTAGTTCATTCTCTTCAAGGGGAGTAAAGTATTCTAGGTTTGAATCTGACATGGCTAGGTTAACATCTGTATCAATCACATTGTTCAGTTTCAAAGCCTCAATTTTATGCCTGATATTTACAATTTTATTATTAAAAAAGTTCATGAAGTCCTCACTATTGCATGATGTTGTTGTGGAGATTTCTGTAGTGGTCTTATTTCTGGTTAATTTGGCTACGGTATTAAATAAAAATCTAGGATTATTTTTGTTATTTTCTATAAGAGTGGAGAGATACTGTACGTTGATCTAGCTACACTAAGAGCTTTCCTATAGTTCAGGATGCTCTCTTTCCATGCTATTTGAAATACTAACAACTTAGTTTGACGCCATTTACGCTCTAATTTCCGAGCGATCTGTTTTAAAGTGCACGTGTGATCGTTATACCAGGGAGCGCGTTTCTTATCTCTAATAATTTTTCTTTTAACTGGAGCTACATTATCTAAGGTACAACGAAGTGTCGACTCTAAATATTCAGTCACCTGATCGAGTTCTGTGGGGTCAGACGGTGACCTAACCGAAGTTGGTAACTCTGGGAGATTACTGATAAAACTCCGTCTGGTAGTTGATGTGAAAGTACGTTTAATATGGTAGCGCTGTGCTGTGCGTACATTATCACTGTGACACACTTGAATGGAGATAAGATAGTGATCTGAGATAATTTCGGACAATGGAATTGTGAATAAATTTCTTATACTTAATCCGAAAAATATTATTAAGTCTAAAGTGTGACCTGCTTTATGAGTGGGTCCTGCTACACACTGATTTACGCCTACGGAGTCCAGTATGGACATAAATGCTGTTCTCAGAGGGTCTTCTGGATTCTCAAAATGAATGTTAAAATCTCCAGCAATTAACACTTTGTCTACAGAAATGACTAGGTTTGAGATGAAATCCGCAAATTCACTTAGAAATTCAGAATACGGCCCTGGAGGTCTGTAAATTATAATTAGTGGAATCGACTGAGCTGACTTAATATACTTAAATACACTTATGTTACTATAAAGAATTTCAAATGAGTTAAATTTGTGTCCGTGTTTTTGTACGATAGTCAGATTATCATTGTAAATAACTGTGACGCCTCCTCCTCTACCAGTTAACCGAGGCTGGTGTATGTAGCTGTATCCAGGAGGACTAGCTTCATTTAGAGCTACATACTCGTCCTGTTTAACCCATGTTTCAGTTAAACAGAGTATATCAAATGCCTGATCTGTGATAATTTCATTAACAATAACCACTTTTGATGCGAGAGATCTAATATTTAACAATCCTAGGTGCCGGCTGCGCATTCAGTATGATCGGAGTTTGTGGACTTTATGTTAATTAGATTATTGAAACAGACTTTCTGAGTCTTTCTACAATTTTGCTTAGATCGGGGAACAGACACAGTCTCAATATGGTGAACCCAGAGTGACGACTCTATGCAGCTAGCAGACGGTTGGTTTAGCCTGTCTGTCTGCTCCCTGGCCTGGGCTCTGGATTGTCACCGATTAACTAGACCTCTACTGAGACTATGAGCTATACTACAGGAAATGAGAGCAGCACCTTCCCGAGTGGGATGGACACCGTCCCGCCCTAACAGGCCAGCTTTGCCCTCAAAGGTCTTCCAATTATCTATAAAGCCCACATTATTTTTGGAGCACCACCTGGACATCCAGCGGTTCAGCGACCATAACCTGCTGTAAGCTATGTCGCCATGTCTCATTGGGATGGGACCAGAGCATATTACTTCATCGGACATCGCCTTCGCTAATTTAAACACCTCTGTAAATTTACTCTTACTAACCTCTGACTGACGAAATCGTATATCATTAGCTCCAGCATGTACCACTATCTTAGAGAACCTGTGCTGTCCTAGAGCCCTAAGCTTACCTGCTATGTCCCATGCTCTGGCTCCCGGGATACACCTAACCACTGCCGATGGCGCCCCTAAAGGTCTAGCTAATTTCACGTGCCTCAGTATAGAGTCTCCTATAACCAGAGCTCTTTCAGGTTTCTCAGCGGGTGCATCACTGAGGAGAGCAAACCTGTTGGACAGGTGAAGCGCAGAGGAGGTGTGCTCCGGTGGGCTAGCCTTAGCGTTAGCTTTTGCTGAACGAGTATGCCGCCGAGTCGTCACCCACTCGCCCCGCTGTGAGGGCTCTAATGCCGGAGTCGGGGGCTGTTTATCTCCGCCTGCGGCACCTAGACTGTCTGCTACGGGAATAACGCTGCTCTCACACTCTCTAACACTCTCTAAAGTCTGGATGCGCTCCTCTAACGCTGATATCTTCTCCGTCAGAGTGCTCACTATCACACACCTATCACAAGTAAAATTATCACTAATGATGGAGGAAGAATGTCTAAACATCCTGCACTCTACACACTGAACAAGCTGAACGGTAGACATTATAACGTACCTCTGTGTCGGAGTTTTAGTTGTTTGGAGATGAATTCCGTTTGTTGTTTCTTAGACGAGGAAACTTGCGCGTTCTCAAAAAATTGCAGAAAAAATAGCAGAATAGTATGGAGATGTAAAAGCTAGTTGCTATTAATATTGTTATTGTAAAGCGATGTAATTTAAACGCTGATACAAACGCGAAACTTTCGCGGCAACGAAAACAGGAAGCTACCTAATACATTCCTGGAGATAAATATTGACATCACATGACCTTACATATAAAATTTTGATCTCTGTAGAGATGAGAGAAGAGTTTATTGCTCTTCACACAGTCTTTTTCCAACACAGGAAGTCTACAGTCGTACTTCTGACAGTATTTATATTCCCAATGTCTCCTTTTCCCCTTACAGCAGAATACAACAAACACCACCTCTGACACCGGTGACATTTCTCAAAATCCAGATCTAGGCTTCTATCAGATGATATACGGCTTGATCGTATTGGTCATGGTGCTGCTGAGCGTTCTGAAGGGTTACACTTTCACTAAAGTGACGCTGCACGCTTCTTCTAAACTTCACGACACCATGTTCAGGAGGGTGAGTCTCCTCGACATATGCCATCAGCGCGGGTATTAGATCTGGAAGTAAATGCCCAGGGTTATCATTGTACACTTGCAAACTCTTTATATAAATATAGAATAGAATAGAATAGAATATAAACTGTAATATAATTGGATTCTATTATATTATAGTGAATAATTTTTTTCTTAACTCCTCCCATTAGATCCTGGCCAGCCCAATGAGCTTCTTCGACACGACCCCTACTGGCCGCATGATGAATCGCTTCAGTAAAGATCAGGATGAGATCGACGCTGCCTTGCCGTTCAACATGGAAAACTTCCTGCAGTTCTGCCTTATAGTCATCTGCACTCTCTTGACCGTGGTCATCGTCTTTCCCTACATCCTCATCGCCGTGGCTATACTGGGAGTCATCTTCACTGCCATCCTCTAGTAAGATTTATCATTCCTCCTTCAGTCACCTGCAGTGTAGAAGCCTACAACTAGCACTTACCTTAGCAGTCTAGACAACCGTCAGCCATGGCCAAAAGTTTTGAGAATGACACAAATATTTCTTTTCACAAATTCTGACAAACTCCAAGCATTGATTATGTAAGAATGTTGCCATAAGTCAGGGTGTGGCCCAGAAGTTGGTTGATGGCATGTCAGGGTGGATTGCAGAGGTCCTTAAAAAAAAAGAAAATGCTCAACTCTGCAAATATTTACTCTTTGCATGAACGTAATGTAATTATCAATAAAGGCTATGACACTTATAAAGCGCTTGTAGTTATACTTCATTATACCAGAGTAACATCTGACACAAAGATCTGAAACTCACTGAAGCAGCATACCTTGTGAAAATTAATATTCATTCTCAAAATGTCAGGTGGGTCATGAACCATTATTGTTTTAAACAGCAATGGAACAGTATTACAGGCAGTATTGCAAAAATAAAAAGTAGTTAAAGATGTGCAAACTTGTTTAGTCTGGTGAACACTGCCATCTGCTGGTCAATGCGAAAATGTCAGTTTCATGCTCTTTCATTTTCAATTCTAATTGGATTTTTAAATAGCTGATTCATTTTCTATTATCTATTTTTCTAACTTTTTCAGCTCCCCAAGTAGTGCAACTACACATCACATGTTTATATTAAAGTGCTCATTCTAATACTGTATAGTCCTAGATTATAGTCTATTACAGTCAATGGTCTTTGATATCTTACAGTACACTTAACCTAAACATACTAAGAAACGATTTAACCCTTTAACATTAATGGAAAAGGAATATAATTTTTTTTTTCTTAGCATCTTTTATTTCTTTACAGCAATAATAACAACAACAACCTGTGTTTATTTTTCAGCAAACCGTAATATAGGCTTCTTCTAAATGGGTGAAATGCCACGTTAGGGTAAAACTATCATCATGTTTACAAATACCAGATAAACATTACATGAAATAAAGTAAAAATAATAAAATGTCTCATAAAACATTTACTCTTTGTGTTGTTGTGCTACGAAGCAATTGAATACTGTTTAAAGACACAGCACCATCTAGTGGAGTGGTTAATTTGTTTTAACCATTAGCGAACCACAACCGAATGGTAGAGATCCGCCAATCAGGTTAAGTTCAAGCTTATATTAACATGCTTGGTTTAATACATTATAGTTCTATAAACTAACAGCTCATTCAGGGGGACTTGGATGTCTTACACTCCACTTAACCGTAAACTACTAACTGGATTAAACCTTTAACATATTCACTATGCAAAAAAGGAATTAGCCTAAAAGGAAAATCCTCACAGCAATAATAACAACAACCAGTGTTTATTTTTCAACAGGATCTGATATAGGCTTCTTCCAAATGGTTGAGATCCCGCTTTAGTGAAAAGTATCAACATTTTTACAAATACCACATTCACATCATATTATTAAATTATTTTGTGTTATTTTATTAGATCTACTTTATTTCTCACCGGATGCTACATAGCAATTTAATATTGTCATACTGTTTAAATACAAAGCGCCATCTAGTGGATCATTGTTTTTTTAATAATAGCAAACCTCAACCGAGTGGTAGAAATGGCTTAGTCAGGTTAAGTAATTTTTCAGTACGATATACTGACTCAAATATATGTGGTCTACCAAAAAGTTGAGCAGAACATTAAAGGGTTAAAAGATGATCTTAATTAGAAACCATATAATTGTTGATGTTGATGTCTTTCTTCAGACAAAGTTAAATAAACAAATTTTTCCTAGTCAGTAAGAAGTCTTCCAGAACGTCAGAGTCTTCATGATGGATCCTTTTGGTTTATAGCTTGTTTATTCGTGTATGTTTTTTTATTTTATAATTTTTTTAAAAATCTCTAATAATTTTAAGAAGAAAATAAACATCCAGGCTGTGCAGTTATTGGAAAATAAAGTCACAATGATAATTTCCTATAACAAGATACTGAGGGTTTTAATAGATGCAAATTTTCTATTATTTGTCCTATTGCGTTGTGGTGTGGTGTGTTATGCGCTAACACTACGCTCCGTTGTGTGTTTTAGCATTTTCCAGAGGAGCATTCGAGAGATGAAGCGGCTGGAGAACGTGAGTCGGTCCCCGTGCATCTCTCTGACGACCTCGGTTATCCAGGGCCTGAGCACCATACACGCTTATGACAAGAGAGCACAGTACACAGAAATGTACGACAAAAAAAAAAAAAAAACACAGTCAGACTTATTTTAGTACAGTATGGAGCATTAATTCCATATGACATACTGATCTTATGTTCTTTGATGTGATGGGATGTTTTCTTGACAGGTTTAAAACAATCAGCGACCATAACAGCAATCACTTCCTGTTGTTTAACTGCGGAACGCGTTGGTTGTCCTTTTGGCTGGACTTCCTGTCTGCCACAGTTGCTCTGACGGTAGCGCTGTTTGCAGTGCTCACCCCTAATGATGTCATCAACCCTTCACTTAAGGGTCTGGCGTTATCGTATACCATACAGGTAACACACACACACACAGAATCACATTCTGAGTGTTAGTTTTAAGAATTACGCTGGTGTGTCCTGGGCGCCGGCCGGGTTTATATGTATTCAGTTTGCATGTTCTGCCATGTGCTTGGTAGGTTTCCTCTAGGTACTCCGGTTTCCTCCCTCAGTCCAAAGACATGCAGATTAGACTAATTGGCGTTCCCAAGTTGCTCATATTATGTGACTGAGTGGGTTTCTCTGTGAGTGCTCTGTGGTGGACTGGCCATGTCCCCCACGGCCCTGTATACAGGATGAAGTGAGTGGTGTGTACTTGTGTTGCTTATTGTGTTCGCGTCCCCTGTAGCTGACCGGCATACTCCAGTACGTTGTGAGGCTCTCGACGGAAGTGGAAGCGAAGTTCACTTCAGTGGAAAGACTGCAGGAGTACATCACGGTGAGATGTTCCACACTTCAACATCTAAAAGTCAAACTTCAGATAATTTTTAACATTTTATTGTAATTTCTTTTTTTATTAGTTCACGCCTAAATTATTATCTCTTTCACAGGGCTGTGTGTCTGAAGCTCCACGCAAAGTCAAAGACGTTAATATACCTTCAGGCTGGCCACAAGAGGGCACTATCACTTTTAAAAAGTACAGCATGAGATACAGAGAGAACACACCCATAGTGCTCGATCAGCTCGACCTCACCATCAAACCACGCGAGAAACTCGGCATCGTGGGCCGGACCGGATCAGGTCAGACTTTATTTAACAAGAAAATAAAGTATCAATATCTTGGCAGTTTGAGGGGTCAAAATTTCTGTAAATTTTATCACAGATGGGAGGCTTTATTTTATTTTATTTTTTTTGCATATTTAGATAGATAGATAGACAGACAGACAGACAGACAGACAGACAGACAGACAGATAGATAGATAGATAGATAGATAGATAGATAGATAGATAGATAGATAGATAGATAGATACTTTTTTGATCCGGAAGGAAATTCCAGAAAAGAAATTCTTTAAGGATTGTAATCATCAAAATCAAAAGAATTTAATATTACACAAAGATAAATACAAAATGCTGTTTAAACAATGATTTCAGTTAATAAGAAAAAAAGCAGTCCTACCTGGGCCTAAGTGAAAAAGTTATTGCCCCCACCAAAAACAACAAAAAATTATAATCATCAATGCATTATAGTTAACCCGATTTTTAGTAAAGCTGAGTGAAATTTCACTTGACACACCCAGGCCACATTACTGCCAAATTCAAGAACAGATGCAAAACAAAGTAATTAACATGCATCAGTCTGGAATGCGTTACAAAACCATTTCTAAGCCTTTGGGACTTCAGTGAACCACAGTGAGAGCCATCATCCACAAATAGTAAAAACTTGGGAGAGGGACAAACCTTCCTCAGGAGTGAACAGCCTACAAACATTACTTCAAAAGCACAACTAGGACTCATCCAGGAGCTCATAAAAGAACCAGAACATTATCTAAAAAACTGCAGGCCTTATTTACCTAAGTTAAGTTTAGTGTTCATGATTCAACAATAAAAAAAGAGACTGGGGGCAAAAATAACATCCATGGGAGAGTTCCAGTGCGAAAGCCACTGCTGACCAAAAAGGAACACAATGTCTTGGCTCACATTTGCCAAGAAACATCTTGTTTACCCTGAAGATTTCTGAGCAAATATTTTGTGGACTGATGAGACAAAAGTTAAACATTTTGGAAGGTGTGCGTCCCGTTAAACATCTGACATAAAACTAACACAACGTTCCATAAAAAGATCATCATAGCAACAGTGAAACATGGTGGTGGTAGTGTGATGATCTGGGGCTGCTTTACATCTTTAGGACCTGGATGATTTGCTGTAGTCGATGTAACCATGTATTTTGGTCTCTACCATAAAATCCTGAAGGGGAATGTCTGGCCATTAGTTTATGACCTCAAACTCAAGTGCATTTGGGTTATATAGCAGGACAATGACTTGAAATACATCAGCAAGTCCACATCTGAATGACTCAAAACAAAACTAAATTAAGGTTTCGAAGTGGCCTAGTCAAAGTCCAGACTTAAATCTGATTGAGATGCTGGGGCATGACCTTAAATATACTCAAAAACCCTCCAATGTGGCTGAATTAATACAATTCTGCAAAGAAGAGCAGGCCAAAATTTCTCCACAGTGATGCGAAAGACTCTTTTAAAAACTGCATTTTGCTACATCTACTCCAATATTAAAATTAGTTTAATTAATAATTTCTCAAATCATTTAAGTGTGATGAATATGCAAAAATAATGATAAAACAAACAGATAAAAAAAAAAATACTAAGCATGTCATTTTCCATGTTACGTTGTTCAACAACTTTATTGAACCAGGTCCTTTTTAATAATCTTCTGGCTGCACTATAAATACATATTTTTATATTTTTCTATAGGTTTTTATTTGTGTCTAATCCTTTTACTCGGCAGGTAAATCGTCTCTCGGTGTGGCTCTGTTTCGCCTGGTGGAGCCAGCAGAGGGCACTATTCTGATCGACACTATGGACATCTGCACTTTGGGCCTGCAGGACTTGCGCAGTCAGCTGTCCATCATCCCACAGGACCCGGTCCTCTTCATCGGCACCGTCAGGTAACGTCTCAGATCTCTGACGCTCAGTGCAGTACATTAGGATATTAGTTTTTTTTTTCTGCAAATGAGGACAGACATCAGGAATCTATGATAGTATGATATGGTATTACTATAACGTCAGTACATTTCTCCTATATATATTTAAAAGCAATAACCATGCGTTGATGCAGGTATAACCTCGACCCATTCAATAAGCACACTGATGAGGAGCTCTGGAAGGCTCTGGAGAGAACCTACATGAAAAATGCAGTAAGTACAGATTCACAGCTTCGATCCTGACACTTAACCTGCTGCAGGGCAGCGATTAACCAATCAGACGTCTCTCTGCGTCTTTGGTAGATTTCTAGTCTGCCACAGAAGCTGGACTCGGCAGTCGTGGAGAACGGCGAGAACTTTTCTGTAGGAGAGAGACAGCTCATGTGTATGGCCAGGGCACTGCTCCGCAATTCCAAAGTAAGGACACACACACACACACACACACACACACACACTGGTTTTTGTCATTAATAAGCCCATGTCCTCATAAACCCAAATGTCCTTATAATGCTGGTGCGTATTCAGGTTAAACGTCCTCGTAAACTACAAAAACCAACACACACACACACACACACACACACACACACACACACACACACACATATGGAACCCCAGTGGATTTTCTTCCTGCTATATTTTTTGTTCTACAAATTATGTTTGTATCGAAATGATAAAAAACTAAATTATGTGGTCATTTGATTTATTCATTTTTGGTTGCGTTTTTTGACACTGGATTATTAAATACCACGGCATCTCTTAAAAAAGAGTCCTCAAACAATTTTGTTAAATGTTGTTAATAAAGATTTTTATTATTAGTATTATTCTTTAATATTCATTCATTCGTCTTCTATACCGCTTTATCCTGTATTTAGGGTCGTGGCGTACACCCTGGACAGCGTGCCAATCCATCGCAGAGCGCACACACACACACACTCATTCACACACTATGGTCAATTTGGGAACGCCAATTAGCCTAACCTGCATGTCTTTGGACTGTGGGAGGAAACCGGAGTACCCGGAGGAAACCCACCAAGCACGGAGAGAACATGCAAACTCCATGCACACAGAGACGGGAATCGAGCCTGGCCGGGAAATGAACCCGGACCCTGGAGGTGCAAGGCGAAAGTGCTAACCACTACACCACACGCCTTCTTTAATATTATTATTATTTAATAACGTAATTACTGATGTCTTTCACAGTGACTAACACTTTTGACAGGTCACTGGAATCTAACAGGTTCAATCCAGATGTTGATTCGACCACAAAAGTGTAAATAGTGTCGATCATTATCAATTGTGTGGATCAGCACACAAACCGTATGCAAAACTGTACAATTGTATAGACAGAGTGCTGACGTGTGTGTGTGTGTGTGTGCACAGATCATTCTGCTGGACGAGGCGACAGCGTCTATAGACTCCGAGACGGACAGTCTGATCCAGCACACCATCCGAGACGCCTTCCAGCACTGCACCATGCTGACTATAGCGCACCGCATCAACACCGTGCTTGAGTGCGACCGCATCCTCGTCATGGACATGGGCAAGGTGAGGATGCACACACACATGCGCACACACACAAACACACACACACGTCAGCACTCTGTCTATACAATTGTACAGTTTTGCATACAGTTTTGTGCTGATCCACACAATTGTTAATGATCGACGCTAAAAACACACACACTAATACAGGGGTGCCCAACCTTTTTTGAACAAAGATCTACTTTTTAATTAGTCAGTGTGCCGAGATCTACCAGTCCAAACAGAAAGCCAGTTGCTATTCATAGCATATTTACATATTTAATGTGCACAAAACAAACAGAAAGTAGCCCTAATCCATATATAATAAAACATAATATAATTGTAGTGATAATTGAAAGTTATTAACCCCAACTCTTTTTTTGCACCCATGTCTCCAAAAACCATTCTGATGAAAACACACAGCTGTGCCACATCCACATCAGTCGACTCATCAAATTGAAGAGAAAAACATTCACACTGTTCAATATCCTTCCTTAACTGCGCCTCGACATCCCTCATATTCCCTCACATCGCCGTGTAACAGTGCCACAGGATAATTGCACGTCCTTAACGGCAGCTATGATATCGCTTTTAGTCTTGAAGTCACCAAATAGTGCGTCTGCAGCCGCGACAGATGCTTCTTTCACAACTTCGTCATCCTTGAAAGACTTCTTGTGTTTTGCAAGAACGTGACTGATGCGATAAGATGCTATAGCTGCAGCCTTACCCTTGGTGTTTGGCCTGGTGAAAATGGACTGCTGTGCTGCTAACTGCCTCTTCAATTCCTGGACTTTTCGTGTGCGTAGAGCTGATTTAGCCGGGAAATCTGCATAGTAGCTTTTGTTTTGAAATGGCGCTCCCAATTGCCTTTCTTTTTTTTTGTGCTTCTGCCATAGTTGCCTTTTACATTGCTGAAGTTGCAGCTCTCTCAACTTCTCTACTTAAACAGTGAGTCCCTACTAGTAACGTGCCTATAGCATTCAGCCACTAATTCCGTCGGTTTTTCAGCGCAGAGCCGAACTTAATCAGTGATCTTGTAAGGGAAAATAAAGAACTGTTTTTTAAAATAAGTATAGGGTTTCTTTACTCAAGAAATACTGTCTATAAAGGTTAATGTTTTATGTATTTGAGGTTTGAGGCGTGGAAACAGTTAAGAAAGAGAAAGGACAAACCAGAAGGCAGTTTACACTCGCGATCGACTGGAAAGCAGTTTGCAATCGACCGGTCGACCGCGATCGACTGGTTGGGCACCCCTGCACTAATACATACTGTATAGTACACAACTGCACAGCAAACTCACAGGGTTCTGTACGTCTTTTTATTCTTCTCTGTCTGTTGTCCTCTCTTGGTCCTGGAGGAACGTTGTTTCGTTTCACTGTGTACTAACTGTATATGGTTGAAATGACAATAAAGTCTACTTGAACTTGAACTCTTGTTTTTCTCTCTCTCTCTTTTCCTTTTTTTCCTCTATAATTCTGTTTTTTGTCATGCTTTTCACAGCCTATCTCTGTCCCTTCTCTGTCTTGTGTTTGTATTTCTGTCTCTTTCTGAGACTTTTCTCACAGTCTTCCTTGTCCCTCTTCTCTGTCTCTCTCTTTCTTGTTCTGTTTTTGTCCGCCCTTCCCTTTCTTTTCTTTCTCTCTTTACTCTCCCATTGTCTTCCTCTTCATCTTTCTCTCTCTCACACTCTCTATTCTGTTTGTTACTCTCTCTCTCCCCCCTCTTTCATTCTCTTTTCTCTCTCCTCGTCTCTCTTTTGTCTCTCATTTTCTTTTTCACCTGTCATTCTGTTGTCCTCTCTCTTTCTCTGTCTTTTCCTCTCTCTCTCCATCATTCTTTAACATTTTATTTCCTCTCTCTCTCTCTCTTTCTCTCTCTCCCTCTCTTTTTCTCTGTCATTCTCACTATATCTTTTTGCATCTTTTCCTTCATGTCGTCTCACTCTTTTTCCCATCGATCTGTCTATCTCTCTGTCTGTCTCACAACATTACCAGAAGCATCATATAGAAAAGGGGCTGATTATTATATTATACAATATGTTTAGTTAAATCATTGATGTTCATCATGTAAAGAATGTAAGATAAATAATAATAATAATGTTTCCTTCCCTCACTCTCTCTTTCTCTCTCTATCGCTCTCCATCGACTCTCCTCTCATCTCTGTCTGTCTCAGGTTGTTGAATTTGATCGGCCACAAGATCTCATGCAAAGACCAGACTCTGCCTTTGCGTCACTCTTAGCAGCAGCCCAGAGTGTCAACTCCTGAAACACACACACACACACACACACACACACACACACACACACACACACACACACACACACACACACACACACACACACACACACACACACACACACACATGGATCATCTGCACAGATTTCCTGTGCTCTGCTCATCATTACCCCAGGCAGGAGTCAGCTTTACACACTCTGTTTATCCATAAACACTCAGCAGAGGGCGATGAGACAATGGCACTTTATGATGATTAGAAACATCTTTAAAGCCGGGTGTAAAAGTAGGAGAACATCATGTGTTCTTCATGACTGTTTAGTGTCTGGAGGAGGACGAGTGTATGAGTTTATCCATCAACATGTAAACGCTTATATGAAATCTCAGACGTCAACACGCTCATACAGTAACTCCTCCTTTTTTTTTTAGTTCTTATACACTATCTATTTTTTTACATTACCATATGTACTCTTCATGCAACTCTATCACACACATGTATGTATTACTTGAGTCACACAATGAAACCACACCTCAGGGTTTTTATCAGCATGGTGTTTGATTTGCACTTGTTTTCTTTTTTTCTGGGTGAAATGAACAAAGTTCCAGCTCATGATGCAGTTTGTTTCTGTATGATGAGCTTCAGCTCTTGCTTGATTTGTTCTAAAAGGACTAAAACAGATGTGTATTCGAAATATTTATTGATTTTATATGTGTAAATAGGCTATACCTGTGTGTGTGTGTATATATATATATATATACATTTCTGTAATCTGAACTGAAGGTTCAAAATGTTAACACTGATATTTTTATATTCCTAAAAAAATGCATTTCAATTAAAAATAATAAAAATGATAAAAAATACACTATGTGCATTTCTTGAGGTGAACACTAGATAGCGTCGGTCCTTCGCGTTAACCAAGCAGGTTGAACCCAGGTTGCATCATTGAAGGCACTTCCTGATGAAACGAGGTGAAATTTCAGCAGGGCCGAAGAGTCCAGACTGCTCTGAGATCCAGGAGCACTTCTTTAACTTCATAGACAGACGATGATGAAAGAAACCCATCGATCGATCAATCGTCTATTAAACAAATCAGCTCCACGTTTTACATTTACTTTTACACCATTTATCTGTGCAAACTCTTCTCCAGAGCAAAGTCTCATACAGATCCAAATACAGATCATCTTGTGTGTGTGTGTTGAATTTGTGGGCGTGTAATATGTAGACTGATTGTCACCTGACTTCTCTGATCAGCTTTCCCATCTGCTTGCTGTCTTTATTATGGACTGAGTCACTGTTATGTACAAAATGTGACCTGATGAGTAAGTGTATACATACACACACATACTGTAGGGTGTCATCGACATCTGTGTGTCATCGAGTGAAACACTCTGCCCCAGTGCCCTTTTGCCTCAATTATAGTGCCATCAAAACATGTTCCATTCATCACTTCAACACCATAAAGGACATTTATTACTTTATACGTGTACACAATCTAAAGTTCTGTCTGTTTGACCTAAATAAGTGTTTAATATTTTACACTGTGGTCCACCAGGGTGCATGGTTGTGTTAAAATCGGCTCCAAACTCAGAGCCATTATCTCGGGAACATTTTCGCTGCTTACGACGGTCGGTACTTAAACCATAAAAGCATTTAATTCTTTTTCACTTGCTTCATTTCCAGGACACTGAGTTGTATAACACGAAGGAGCTGTGATAGATATTATTGGGTCTCGGTCCAAAGCCGCTACAAGGGGTGCATGCCAAAACTAACCAGCGATCCAATTCAGAAACCCCTGTTGGGCGAAAGCTAATTATGATTTTATAAATCCTTCTCTCCTGTTCTCGCTAGTTTGAAAAGAACAATAAATCATAGCCAAATGTGGACGCTATTCTTAGCCTTGCGTTACAGTTGGCCTGCGCTTCCTTCTTTCCTAACTCCACTGGAGGCTGAAATGCGGGGCGTCTCTGCAGCGAGGCGAAATGGGTTTTTGATCAGGCCAAGCCCCTAATCGACGTTTGGGGACTGAAAACAGTGAGTATTGATAATCAGCCTCCAGCTTGGTATAAAAAAAAATAAAAAACGAGGTTGCGGAACATCAGACCAAAATTGTTGATCACCTCTAACATACGGTGCAGGAGGTTTTATGAGAAGTGGAAGATAATTTTTTTGGTTTTTGATCAAACTAATTAATTTGAGATTTAATAGACAATTTATAGACTCAATAAAACTATCAGAGCCAAGGAATGCCAGATTAGATTTAATCAGAGTCAGATAAATTCAATCATGATTAAGAAACATCAAAATCAGAAGGAGATCATCCAAAAATTTAAAAAGAGATTGCAATTTTAAGAAGAAAAGATCGTAAGACTTTAGAAATGGATGATCCCACAACTTTAACTTTAACTTCCCAAAATGGAGGAAATTCAAGAAGATCCCACTTTAGGAAGAAGGCCCAACATTTTAAAAACAGAAATAGGATTCCTAAAGTAAAAAAGACAAAAATCCCCAAACTTTAAAAATAGAGGGACACTGAACTTTAGGACCAGAAAAAGATCTCACCAGTTAAAAAACAGTAAGATCCAAAAATTTTAAGAAGATACCAAAAGGATTTGAATAAGACCCCAACACTTTAAAAATGAGGCCCAAAATTTCAATGCCAGCATTTTTTTAAAAAGTGAAAATCCCCAGAAATTTAGTTGTAGAAGATATCAAAACTTTAGAAATGTAATACAAGACATAAATACAAGCAGATGGTATTTATGTGAGAATGTAAAATAACAGACGATCCAATAATAATAATAATAATAATAATAATAATAATAATAATAATAAAAAAATTAATAAATTTCATCATAAATCCGATAAGATTTATAGAAACAGAAAGCTCACTCGGAACTTTAAGATTTTCTGAACCTAAAAGAAGAAAACTAACCACATGGCTCAGTGGTAAAGCGCTCGCCCTATCATCAGGTGATCGCTGGTTCGAACCACGGGTGATGCTGTTTTCCTCTCACAGCCGGAGTCATAGAGAGAGCTGATTGGCCGAGCTCTCTCAGGGGGGAGGGATGAGAGGTACTTGCGCTCCCACATTAATCACGGCTCTGCAGCCAATCAGGGTCGTCTGTGAGCTCGCGCACACAGAAGGAGCGGCTAGAGCTTTCCTCAAGTGTGTTGTTCCGCCCCTAATGGTGCGTGAGCAAGCAGTTCGAAAAGATGCGGTCGGCTGACGTCACGCGGTTCGGAAGAAACGCGTGATAGTCTTTGCCCTCCCGACTGAGTGGTAGTTGTAGCCTTAATGTGGAAGTCCCCATAGCGATGGGGAGGAATTGGCCACGACTAAATTGGGGAGAAAAATTGGAACCCCCCCCCCCCCCCCCCCAAAAAAAAAGCAAACCTTACCGATACCCTACATGCAGAAAGAGGGCACCTTAAGCCTTGACTGTAGAGGATAACTGTCAGACTTTAAGGACGGAGGAAGCCTTCAATCACTCCAAGCTTTAAATGTCACTCTCCTACCGAGAACCTGAGCGGAGAGCAGAAACAGGAGAAACACGCTGGATTTCCCTTCAGTCACGCTAGTAAGAGCTGGACGCGGCCAAAGCCAAACTCACTCACAGTGTGAGAGCTGGCATGGTGGTTTGTTTCATATTTCTTAGTGACGGCACAAAATTAAATTCAAAACAGAACATCGTGCAAGAGTTTCTAAAAAGTGCTGAACAAAACGACTCGACTTTTATAACTCAGGCGCTGATTATGTGTTCGCTCGCTCGCGCACACGCACAAACACACACATGCCGGGCCTCGACACAGGAGCAGGGTTTTACTTTTTGGTAGCCAGGAAACATCTTTAAATTCAGAGGCTCGGGTTTTAATAAACGAAGCGATTTTAATTAAGGTTCAATTATTTGTCATATGTACAGGTATCCTAGTTAAGAAGCTGTGGGTCAGCCCGGATACAGGGTTAAGAGCCTTGCTGAGGGGCTCAACAGTCCCAAATCAGATTAAATCAGTAACAGCCTGGGGTGCTGAGAAACACCTGTAAAACTTACATCACCTTCAGCTAGTGCACTGGGAAGCAGCTTATAAACACTGATCTCATATAATTGTCTTTTCCTTTTTTTTTTGCCCTGTGTGTGTGTGTGTGTGTGTGAGTGAGACCATGTGGGGTTTTTAATGCACTACACTTGTAAACACTTGTTGAACTCCATTGCTCCTGGTGACTTTCCTTTCTACAGCTTTATTAGCTCCACTGTCCAGGGTATTAGCTAGTTATCTAGCATTAGCTTTATTAAGTTGTGCTCATCTCTTACTTGTCCTCCTGCATCAGGTTCTCCCTCAGGTATTAGTATGTACACTGTTATGCCGCTAACATTTTTCCTTCCTATGTCATCGCCATGTATGCTAATTTACTACGATTCCACTAACTAGCTGTAAGGGTCACACAGCCAATGCATGAGGAAAAATAATAGAAAAAACCCAGAAATGGTTTGACTTAAATCGATAATTAAGATAAATTGATTAATTAACATCTATGCTCGACTTAAAGACTAATAATAATATGCTTTTAAATTAATAACACCCTTCAAGAGAACATGCATGATATTGCATGATTAAAAATGGATCTTATACATAAAACTTCAAATAATAAGAAATTTTCTATAATAGAAAAGAGTATTTTTATTCATAGTATTTTCTCTCAAATTTTCTCTCAAATCTCATCATCATCATATAAAATACAACTCTGTAAAAACTCTATAAAATGCAGTTTACAATGATTGTACAAATGACAAATTTACATTAAGTAACTTTACATTTCTGAATAAACATTATACACAGATTTTAATAAAATACTGAGAAGCATGAATATTTAAATGTTTCCATTTCTCACTTAATAGACAGCTTTGTGAATATCTAAAACGTGGGATTTTGTTAAAAGCGACTTTTCTTTTCTTGTGTTCCTTACATTAACACACCCTCGCTACAGTAATATCATTAACACAAAATTGAAAGCAATGGTATAATAATAACTCAACATTCACTCATCATTAATAATCACGTGATTTATTAGTTTATTAAAAAAAACATGTTCTCTTTTTGTCCAAGAAGCAACCAGTTTTCCTTTTCAAAAATAAAACAGCTAACATCTAGACGCACACTTCTAAACGTTGTGTTAATGCAGTGAGAACGTACTGTATACACACATAAGACATGTCAGATAAAAAAGATCGAGCTTAGACGTGGACGATTTGCATCTCTGTTAAAAAAAAAATTCTGAAATGTTCACACACATATATTCAATTATTTATGTTTCTATATATTTATATTACCATATTGGGTGATGATAATTTTATTAATATTCTCCAGGAATTTTAAGCTGGAAATATAGAACAAGCAATGGCGCCCATATTTAGATACCCTGGATTGGATATTGGAGTAAAACAGTGACAACAATTCAACACGATCATATGAATAAAATTAGATTTGGAATTCTTTTAGAAATTAAAATATTTAGATATAAAGAGACATCACTGTGTCTTTGCTTAGGAATTATTTATAATTAAAATAATTGGCTTTGAGGTGGCATGTTTTCGACATTTGCTTATTTCTGTACTTTTTTTTTTAAATAAATGATTTAAATTACACTTAAAAATAATAATAATAAAAGCCAAAGCTTTTTTAAATAGTCATCAAATATAGGCTGCATATCAGAGTCGATGGGTTGGTCAAGGTCATTATAAAAAAAAGGTATATTTTATCAATATGTTAAAAAAATATTAATCAAATCGTTTTGGGTGCAAAAACTGGACTTAAAATAAATGTATAAAAACAATATCAAACTTAAATATGGACACTGACTCTGGCCACTCTACATTTACATCTACATTTAGGCATTTTGGCAGACGCTCTTATACAGAGTGACTTACATTCTGTACTGTACGTCCTTTAAAGTTTTCATCATTAACTTTAGCAACAAATGTACAAAAATCTTGACACCCCCTGCCCCCCCCCCCCCACACATTTCTTAATTTTAAAACAAATTATGCCTAAAGATATACAACAACCTCAGCAGCGACATCATTTCCCCGCTCATCTGTTACAACCACTCAGCATTCAATATACTATTAGCAGTATACTAAATCATCGGCCTGATCATCATCTGTCATCATCATCATCATCTGCACCGATTTGTCACTGGTTCAGGCCTTAAGTTAGATGATTTTTTTATGCTTGAATGATTTATGTGGCTTAATAAACAAAAAACATTTCTCTGAAACTACTCAGGTACAGGAACTGGACTGAAAATGAGAGACTACAAAGTTTCTTTAGAAATCCTGGAGAACTGTTCCTCAAGATTATGTAAAAAATACAAGAAAGTCTGGCTCTATGGAAGAAATATGAAGAAATAAGATGGACCCTCAGAACCCTTGCACAATACTGTACCCTTAAAAGTTCACATCTTTTAAGAAACAATAAAAAAAAGCAGTAATTAAATTTCACATGATTAGAATACTTCATAATAAGTATTTCATAGATCCACATACAGTATTTGCCCAGATGTTCACATCCCAATATTTTTGCCTCAATTGATTTCTCACTCATCTTCTATACCACTTTATCCTGTATTCAGGGTCATGGGGAGACCTGGAGCCTATCCTAGGAGACTTTGGGCACGAGGCAGAGTACACCCTGGACAGGGTGCCAATCCATCGTAGGGCATACACACTCATTGGAACACCAATTGGACTGTGGGAGGAAACCGGAGTATCCGGAGGAAACCCACTCTCCAAGGGGAGAACATGCAAACTCCATGCACACAGAGATGGAAATCGAGCCTGGCTGGGAATCGAACCCAGACCCTGGAGGTGCAAGGTGACAGTGCTAACCACTACACAAACGTACCGCCCGATTTATTTCTTTTTCATCATTATGCTTTTTCCCCCATGACACAATGTTTAGTGCTAGGAGCAATGTTTGTACAGTTTATTAAAAAATTATTAACAGCCTCCTCGACTAAAATGACTACCTCATATAAATACAATTTGCGGTAAATGATATTTTGCAGTGAACATCTTGTTTCCCTTTTCTTCTCTTTTTTCTTTTCCGCACTCAGAGTACGCCTCGATGTTTTTTAGCTACTAAAATGTTTTCAGTGGAGATTTCCCAGTGAAATTTAATCCGTAATTAGGTTTCTATCTGGGCCATTCTCACTCACAAACCATGTCATATTTAGTGAATATTCACATTGTGTGTGTGTGTGTGTGTGTGTGTGTGTGTGTGTGTGTGTGTGTGTGTGTGTGTGTGTGTGTGTGTAAGTGTGTGAGGCCTGGCAGCAACTGTGTGTTCCTGTTTTGGCCGTTCCTTTTCCATTACTATTGCTGTATTATTCCATTACACACACACACACACACACACACACACACACACACACACACACACACATACAGTGGTGTGAAAAACTATTTGCCCCCTTCCTGATTTCTTATTCTTTTGCATGTTTGTAACACTTAAATGTTTCTGCTCATCAAAGACTGTTAACTATTAGTCAAAGATAACATAATTGAACACAAAATGCAGTTTTTAAATGAAGGTTTACGTTATTAAGGGAGAAAAAAAACTCCAAATCTACATGGCCCTGTGTGAAAAAGTGATTGCCCCCCTTGTTAAAAAATAACTTAACTGTGGTTTATCACACCTGAGTTAAATTTCTGTAGTCACCCCCAGGCCTGATTACTGCCACACCTGTTTCAATCAAGAAATCACTTAAATAGGAGCTACCTGACACAGAGAAGTAGACCAAAAGCACCTCAAAAGCTAGACATCATGCCATATCCAAAGAAATTCAAGAACAAATGAGAACAAAAGTAATTGAGATCTATCAGTCTGGTAAAGGTTATAAAGCCATTTCTAAAGCTTTGGGACTCCAGCGAACCACAGTGAGAGCCATTATCCACAAATAGCAAAAACATGGAACAGTGGTGAACCTTCCCAGGAGTGGCCGGCCGACCAAAATTACCCCAAGAGCGCAGAGACGACTCATCCGAGAGGCCACAAAAGACCCCAGGACAACATCTAAAGAACTGCAGGCCTCACTTGCCTCAATTAAGGTCAGTGTTCACGACTCCACCATAAGAAAGAGACTGGGCAAAAACGGCCTGCATGGCAGATTTCCAAGGCGCAAACCACTTTAAGCAAAAAGAACATTAAGGCTCGTCTCAATTTTGCTAAAACACATCTCAATGATTGCCAAGACTTTTGGGAAAATACCTTGTGGACCGACGAGACAAAAGTTGAACTGTGTGTCCCGTTACATCTGGCGTAAAAGTAACACAGCATTTCAGAAAAAGAACATCATACCAACAGTAAAATATGGTGGTGGTAGTGTGATGGTCTGGGGTTGTTTTGCTGCTTCAGGACCTGGAAGGCTTGCTGTGATAGATGGAACCATGAATTCTACTGTCTACCAAAAAATCCTGAAGGAGAATGTCCGGCCATCTGTTCGTCAACTCAAGCTGAAGCGATCTTGGGTGCTGCAGCAGGACAATGACCCAAAACACACCAGCAAATCCACCTCTGAATGGCTGAAGAAAAGCAAAATGAAGACTTTGGAGTGGCCTAGTCAAAGTCCTGACCTGAATCCTATTGAGATGTTGTGGCATGACCTTAAAAAGGCGGTTCATGCTAGAAAACCCTCAAATAAAGCTGAATTACAACAATTCTGCAAAGATGAGTGGGTCAAAATTCCTCCAGAGCGCTGTAAAAGACTCGTTGCAAGTTATCGCAAACGCTTGATTGCAGTTATTGCTGCTAAGGGTGGCCCAACCAGTTATTAGGTTCAGGGGGCAATTACTTTTTCACACAGGGCCATGTAGGTTTGGATTTTTTTTCTCCCTAAATAATAAAACCCCTCATTTAAAAACTGCATTTTGTGTTTACTTGTGTTATCTTTGACTAATAGTTAAATGTGTTTGATGATCAGAAACATTTTGTGTGACAAACATGCAAAAGAATAAGAAATCAGGATGGGGGCAAATAGTTTTTCACACCACTGTACATACACACACACACACACACATGGTTCTGTCACTGCTCTGCTATTTAATAGACCTTACATTTAACCAACTGGCAGGATCAGAATATGTAACATTAATAATAATTGATTGGATTGATTTTAATTAAGAAGTTATCAGAAGCCCGATGGAAGCCTCCCTTATGTGTCACACTACATCTAACATGAATTAGTTTTTTTTTTTATGTCTTAGAATCATGCTGATATTTTTTTTTACATAAACAGCATGAGAAGCTGGAGAACCTTGTCACCCATTACCTCTGAAACATCAAACCTCTCTCTCTCTCTCTCTCTCTCTCTCTCTGGAGAAGATAAGCCAGGCATTGAGCTGTAAAACGTGGTCACTGAACCTCACAGTTCGTCCGGTCGTTCTCTGAACTTTATAAAAAAAATTTTTGCTTCTCGCTCGGTCCACATGCTTTCCCGCCGGCTGTTTGGTTGCAGCGAAACCTCCAGTTCGCATCATGATGAGTGCTCATGGTAGGATGTCAATAAACAACACTGTGGCCACACTGTGGATATTGATAAACTTACCTGATACATGCGTGACCCGCGTGACCTCCAGGGAAGTACAGCATTGTTGCCATGATACAACTGTTTAGTCCAGTCATGCTTACATTGCTTCACTTGGTGGATATTTTTATCTGATCAGCTTTAAAGAGAGAAAAAATACAGTCAGGACATCATATTTATGTATGGACACTGACTCCGCCCACTTTCTCAACAGTCCTGTTTTGAACTGCTACTCGGTGTTAGATCAGGTTTTAAAATTAAAGATAAAAAGATTACAAATTTAAACAAGTTTAAAGTGGTTTAATGACTAAGACACTGACTTTGTTGATTGAATAAATATACAATATACAAAAAAATCAACATAAAACATAAAATAACAAAAATATTGGCGACGAACAAATAGTCTTCGTTCTTGACGAAAAATGTTCACTCAACCGTTAATCAGATAAGGATGAGGGGAATAAATTACGGTTAAACGCTGACCCAATAACTGAGGCGTGAATTTAAGGCATGACCAGAGATTCAATGAGTCAATTCAGAATAACAGAAATTATTCATTGAATCAAATGCTAACTTGCTGAACATGACAGGCCCAAATCTCATTCATAAATAAAGATTTATTGTCAGATAAAAGGCAAAGTGAATCGTGGACATAACTGAAATCCTGGTAAACACTAAATCACTGAATACAGAGAGAGGTAGGAGGTGTGAGAGGTGTCTTGACCTAAATGACTCAACCACTGATGTGCTGATCGTAAGAAGAGCAAAGTCTAAGGCATGATGGAAGGATTCAGTCATATAGAACCGAGCGAGGTGTGGGTCTTAGTCAGAATTAAAAGTGACTCAAACACAACCTGCTGGAGGAGACTGGAACAACTCTTGACTAAATGAGTGATTCATTGTCTTTGAGTGAAATGATTCACTGAATCAAGTTGCATAGATCTGGATCCACTTACTGTACATGTTTACAAATAATAAAAAAACAGCAACAAATCATATTTAACCAAAACCTGCATTAAATCTATTTGATAATCTACAGTATTTGGAGTTGTTTATACATGCTTGTTCAGGTCAAACCGGGACTTGGAATTCCTAGTGAATGAAGACGTAAAAGTGATTGACATTTACAGAAGACTTCAAGCACAGTACGGTGATGAGACTCTTAGCTGCAGTAAAACTTCTGAACAGTACAAACGTTTTAAAGAAGGCCGTACGTCCCACAAGCCCACTGCAGTTGTTCCCTTGAACATTCAGAGATTGGAACGCCTAGCCCTTGTCGCGAACTTGCAGAAAAGATGTATCTGTCTGTGTAAACTGTACACACAATCGATCACCAACACCACTTGAACATTACAGGAACTCGGCTGGGAATTATCGCCACATCCTCTGTACAGTCCTGATCTTACGCCAAGCCATTTTCACATGACTAATGGGGTTCCTGGGAGGCCAGTGTTTCAGACATGAAGCAGGCACTTCGATCATGGTTCTGGCATACTGAGGAAGCGTTCTACTTTGATGGTGTCCAAGCACTAGTGAAACACTGGGATAAGTGCATTAGTGTATCAGGGGATTATAAAGAGAAATAAAGGGAGTTTTAACTCTCACAACTGTTTTCTGTTATTCTGCACAATCAAAAGTCCTACTTTGACTTGAACACCCCTCTTAGATACAGATGTACAAATTTTGTCAAACAGCAACTAAACAAAAATAATTCCTCAGTGACTGATACTAATTTGTTGATTTAAATAACTGATTTAAAGTGAATGAACTGTTTAACCTGGGACTAAACGCACAACCTGTAGGTCACTAGAACAGAATTGACCAAGCTGATTTATAGGTCTGATTTAGCAAAAACTGCACTTACTAAAAAAACTTCTAATTTTAAAATTATAACTCTTAAAATGCATAATGTGATTTAACAAAGACGAACAAAGTGATCCGCCAGTGACAACATTCCAATTAAAAATCGAGATCTATATCTAGAAGGCACTGATCGGATGACGTCATCGAACAATGTCAAAAGACGTAGAACAGCTACAAATGCTGCAAAGGTGACAATAAAATGTAAATGAAAATGTTTTGTAATGACGTAATGACCTCAATCTGACCTCAAAAGTTTGAATAACATTTGTGTTTCCACATAAGCAGATTTCCGATTTTTGTTTATTGCATGTATAATCATTAGAAGATCTGCATTGTGTATCTACCATAGATAAAATAATGTTATCGAAAAGTTTTGTTTTATATTATTATGCCGTGTACTGTAAAGATCTCTACAACTATGCGAAAGGGCACGCCGTGGTCTCATCCCGTCTCCTCACTCACCTTTCACCTACATCGGCTTCTGAACCGATGCAGCCTGGTGACATATCGGCCCCATTAGTGGTGTAGAACAGGGCTACAGTGTAACGCTAACCTTTCCCCTAGATCATGCTTTAGTGCCAGGAGATAAGCTGTGCAAATTCTTACAATTTAGCAGCAAGGAGCCGACTGAAGGAACACTGCTATATCATACTCGGCTTATCGCTAGCGCCGCGACTCTGGAGCTGCGTTCAACTCCCTATTGGAGGACGGATTCATCAAAGTGCCGTAAAGCTGGAGAAGGTTGGACGTGGCACGTGCAATGTTCAGACCTGTGACTGGCGTGACACCTTGGCGAATTCCTCAACCGACTGCTGTTTAATGTTCGGCGCAGGTGTGTTGATTCAGCGTGAGTTATAGTAATGTGACACAGTGACACGGCGTCCATTAGTTTGGCTCGATAAGATGTACCAGAGGGAATTCAATTGAAACTGCAAAGTCATCAGTGTACTGAATTAACGCCTGACTGATTTATTGATAATCACTTGATTACTCCGTCGAATTCCGCAAGATCAAATAGAACAGCGATAGCAACTTCATGTTGAAACAATATTCAGAATAAATCCAGATTGTAATCATGCAGAGAGCAAAAGCTTGCAAACAATTACAGAAGAATTTCATTCCTTTATTATGTCATGCACAAAAAAAAATTTAAATCATGTAACGTTATGAATCTGAAACATGCATTTATTCTTTGCTGTTGGTTAGTAAAAAACTTATAATTTAAGCCACGTCACACAGCTTAACAGGTCCAAGTTGAATCCTGAGTTCAAGTCCACCCTGAAAGAAAATGACTTAGAAACTCGGCACGGCCTTGTACCTCCAGGGTCCGGATTCGATCTAGGTTTGGGTTCCCAATTTACCTTGAGTATGTGAATGTTGACTGGAGGTCCTACCACGGTTGTGACAATGGGAATAAATTCTATGGTCACCACTGGCTTCCACGGTAACCAGTTGAACTACAGAGGTTCCTAGATGGATGAATGGAAACTCACTTACTTACTCTCACTCACTCACTCACTCACTCACTCACTCATCTATACCACTTTATCCTGTATACAAGGTTGCAGGGTCTGGAGCCTATCCCAGGAGACTTAGGGCACAAGGTGGGGTACACCCTGGACGGGGTGCCAATCCATTACAGGGCGCACACACATACACACACACACACACACACACACACTCATTTACACACTGTGGCCAATTTGGGAACGCCAATTAGTCTAATCTTCATGTCTTTGGACTGTGGGAGAAAACTGGAGTACCTGGAGGAAACCCACCAGGCAAAGAGAGAACATGCAAACTCCATGCACACAGAGACGGGAAGTGAACCTGGCCAGCAAATGAACTCGCACCCTGGAGGTATAAGGCGAGAATGCTAACAACTTAGCCTCCTTTTATAATATTACGTGAGTAAAAGTCTTAATGTGTCTGATATTTACTCTACTTAAGATTCAAAAGTAATTTTCTGTTATTAATATGTACTTAAGTATTGGAGGTAAAAGTAAGCAGTTAGAATTTTGATTGCGAACTTTCTTATAGTAAAGCATAATAATATGATGTAGTTAAAAATCTGCACATCAGTTAATCAGCAAAGTTAGCTAACATTAGCATGACCATCTCGTTAGCTAGTTAACTGAGCAGACTTACAATAGTAACTAACAAATCAAGAATAAATCGAATATTAATTTAATTTACCCCCATGTGCTGTTTCAGGTTTGATGGTGAGGTTTTAAACGCCAATATTTCAGTTACTTTCAGTAATCATAATAGGCCCCTCATCCTGTAGGAAGGATCTTTCAATCCAAATCGTGAATTTTTTTTGCTAATACGGCCATGTGTGTTACCATTGGCTTCATCGCCACCACCATAGATTTCACAGAGGTTCATGTTGTAGCTGTACTGTAGCGGTCGACACTTGGCACTTAGCAAAAGATAGGAAATGTCACTAATTTAAAATGGTGCACTAATTTATAAACAATGAGAATGGATTCGCCGAAACTGCTTTCTTGCAGGCTAACAATTTTTTTTCCGATTTTATTTTGTAGTAACGAGAAACAAGGACACAGGGGAAATGTATTGGAGTAGAAGTACACGTTTAATTCAGGAAATATAGTAAAATTAAAGTCAAAGTTGAGAGAAATGTAATAAAATACAGATACAGGAAAATTCTCCTTAAGTACAGTAGCAGAGTCTTTGCAAGGAACATAAAGTATGATTATTCTGTAAGCATGATATTCATTTGTACTGAACGGGCTCACTTTATTTTTGGGGCTTGTAGCAGCACATGTCCCAAAATGTTAGTAATATTCTCAAGAGTTGCAGTAAAACCAATTTCACAAGGAGGGTTTCAAAGTCATTAATACGTTGCAGAAAGAAACCCAAAATCCACATAGACTTCGGTCAGTTAGCTTTTGCAATACGTAATAAAGATAACTGCTAACTTTGGAGACAATTGTTTTCATGCACTCACCAGCCACTTTATTAAGAACACCTGCATGCTTTACACATTTATGCAGTTTTTCGAAGAAAAAAAAAAAGCCAACCGTATAGAAGCACAAGAGCTCGAGAGCATCACATCACACATCAGCCCGTAGCATTGATGTTGGTGCCAGATGGGATGCCCTGAGGATTACAGAAACTGCTGATCTTATGATCTCTAAACCGCCTCTGGTCACAGGTAACACACCCAGGTTTGCTGTTTGTCAGTTTGAGAGGCCAAAGTGGCCTGAGCTGACAGGAAGGCAACAGCATTTTACAAATCAGCATGACTTTAAACAATCGTGGTGAGCTGAAAAGCATCACGACATGATAACTTTGTACTTCAATTATGTGATGCAAAATGATGTAATCAAAGTCTAGTGTATTTAGTCGACTGGATGATTGTTAACAGGAGATCAAGAGATCACATTTAGAGGATCTTGGAAACCGGTACTTGGGTTATAGAACCTATAGAACTGTAGCTAAGGCTATAAGTCCCCATCGGTGTGTGTGCGTGTGTGTGTATGTGACATGGATTGCTAGCGATTAGCTGTTTGCTGAGCAGGTTGTATGAGTGGACTTTGCTCTGCTCCTTGCTCTCTCTCTCACTTTCTTTTGCTCTCTCTCTCTCTCTCTCTCTCTCTTTCACACACATACACATACACACTCTGTCTCTCTCTCTCTATGTTTGACCAGGTGGGCTGTTACCATGAAGCTGTACAAAATGAGCACTAATGATCTTTACCTTAACTTCTAAATAAATAAAACAAGGTGACGTTTGTGCAACTTCTTTCTTTCCTTTTTTCTTTCAACATCCAAGAAAGTTTTAAACTAGGCCAGAGTTTTGCACAAAACAGAAAAGAAAGAGAGAACACTTTAAACAAGGGAATGTCACATCAGGAGAACGGGGCTCTGAATAACAACTGTCATGGGGATTACCGAACGTTAAGCAAGTTCGCTTATGTTGCACACCAGAAAAAAAAATGGATATACTCTTTCGCTTTTGTGGGTGTGTGTGTGTTACCTTGTGTGACCCCATGCACAGACCCAGTAGCTTGACTGATAATGTGTCCAGTGAACATTTATAATAAAGACCGAGCCAAGGCGTTAGAGTTTAACACTACAGGAATTGTTAAACGCACCACATTCAACTCATCAAGTAGTCATTAAAGCCTTTATGGACTGAACTCGGTGTGCTTCATAAGGGAAAACGCAAAGCCCGGTTTGTTCTGCGCAGCCAGATGTTGTTAGTGTTGCAGCCAAAAATCACACATCGTAAAAAAAAAAAAATCATGGTCAAGATCAGAGCCTGGGTGACTGCCGGGTTTAGTGCCACTGTGAGCAAAAGAAGGACGACTGTTAGAGTATGTTGTTCAGGAAGTGACAGAAGTGTTGGTCTAAGTGTAAGAAAGGCGCAAAAAAACTCACGACACAGCATAATAACAATAGTAGTAAAAATGACGTAATACAAATGAAAATAGATATTTATTATCGCAAGCGCACTTCGCAGAGCATTTCTGTTCACATGGATTTCCGGATCTCGCTAATAGACGACATAAGCATGCGGTCAGAGAATACTCTTTATCTTACAGAATCCACATGACTCATACAATGTTGATCATTATGAACACAGTATGACAGCATGGTTGTAAATCATGGCCAGATATGACTTAAGTGCAACTTCTCAGATGCGTTATTGAGTCATGTGATTAACGTGCAATCAAATAGAGTTTTTCAAATTACAAGTAAGATGCAAACATTAATTTTAAGCAAATTAGGCTTGAAAGATTTTCATCTCTTTGTTTTTAACATGAAACTAACCTTTTTGGCTTTATGATGAAGTAGTAAAGAATGTTATTTCTTGAAGCGCTGGAATTAAAGGTAATTCCTTTTAAAAGTACAGTAATTCCCCTACAAACTAACATTCAAGTTTGGAACTGATTTTTGAAGATATGAGTATGTTCAATCATGGAAGGTAAATCACTTGTGCAGCGTACATTGTCATGTGCATGAATCCCAGGATGTTCAGAAGCACACGTAAAAGCAGTGGTGATGAAGCTGGTACTGCGATGAAGCTGGTACTGCTAAGAAGCGGCAAGCAATAACGATGGAGACAAAAGTGAAAATAATTGAGAGAATAGAGCGAGGTGAAAAGATGGCAGACATTGCTCATTCTTATAACATGAATCGGCACAATTCTAAAGAACACTGCACTGTAATATACTGTGTGTTAGTGTCCTAGTACCTAGACAATGTTTGTTGGACTTAAGAACAAATTTGAAATACGAACAAGCTCTTGGAACGGAACTCATTCATATGTAAAGGACTTACTGTATACTTTCTTTTTGTGTATACTGTATAATGTTCTTATCAGTAGTTACTGTATGAACTGCAGAATTTGAAGGATATCTTTAATCGTCATTTAGTTTTGTTCATATACACCTGAACAAAAGGTTCATGAAAATGAGAAGCTGCACTATGAAAAACATACAAAATTTTTAATTGTTACAAAAACACAATTATAATTTTGCTTGCCTTGTTGCATAAAGAACACAGGTAAGGTGGAATTCCCGTCATACTCAGGTGAGCATTACTTTGATTAACTACTGTAACTCACATCTTCTTATGCTCTGCTCATGCGCAAAATTTGCAGTGTGATCATGTCCAGCTGCCATGTCTGGGTATCAAAAGTGAAGAAAGCATACTGATTATGCAACTTGTCTTCACACTATCATGTCCTGTTTACACAATGACAGCAGAGAAAGGCTCATCGGAACGCTTCAGCTTGTAGACATCTCCAGATGGTTTGGAGTTGCCAGAAAGACCATTCCATGCTGTGGAACCAAGACCAAGAGTGCATGAGACACAAGATAAAGAACAAGATATGATAGTTGATGTATGTGTAAGAGAGAGATAGGTTTTGTTAAGTCTAATGTATATTAGCAGTCATGACCATCACAGCGGGGAGAAAAACATGGATGAATAGATAGCTTTACGGTATCACAAGAAGTATCAGGATGAATAGATAGCTTTACGATATCACGAGAAGTATCAGGCAAGACTAGACAAGACTAATTCCATTACTGCTGCTGGTATTCCAGAGTGACACATGATAAAGTTCTTAGACTATTTAACTAGGTTTGGCTGCTGCTGGATTTGCTGAACCTGCAAGGAGGCCGGATCATGGGCCAATGTTGATTCCATTGTCTTAGCTTCTTATACAAGGCTGAATCCCAAATCCCTCTATAACTCCCAATCATGTATATACTACTGTATATGTATGTATATATGTTTCATTTTTAGTTAGACACGTAAATGCAGAAACTGTGTGAGTAAGCTACTTCTGAAATTTATGTTTATGCAACATGGAAGTACTGTAACCAATCTTGCTTCCCTAAAAATTTCAGGATGCTAACTTCAGCCGATTCGGAGAGATGATTTCATATGTGTCCCAAAAATGGCCTTTTTTCGGTGTTATACTGTCTCTTTTCAAACAATAATCATTTAAAATGCAGATGATTTCATATTTCTTTATGAGTAACGATTCTAAAATTGGTGTAAGCTTCTAGAAGAATATGACCTGTAAAAATTGCTGCTTAAATTAAAGCAAAAAAAAAATTATAATAATCTGTAGTGTCTGTAACCATGTCAAAGTCATGTTGCAATATCTTAACACTTTAGCATTTTAAAATAATAATCCTGAAACATTTTATGTCTTTTGATCTGAAATGACAATTAAGATCATTGAAGATTTTAATTTAACAAATGTTTTTTTAATTCATGTTTTAGCATATTTACAAAAAAACAAAGCATGGATTGAGAGGAAAGAAGCATTAAGTATTATGGAAAAATGTGTTATATGATCCTATCTGAAAATTTACTTTTTCACCTGGGTGCGAGACTTTTTTAGTAACGATATCATATTTTTGGTATTACTTACCATTTGTAATTAGAAAATATGATCATCTGAATGCTAAAACAATAACAGAGGAAGGATCTTCAGCATTCTAAGCCCTTCCTTCGCATAACTTCCTCTTTCTCAGGCGTAGCACATGGGAAAACTTTTTCATTTTAATCTTTAGACATTTCAAACATCTTAATTTCTACACTCTTTATGTGCAGCATGTTAAATGGCTAACGTTAGTGCCAGTTCCTTGCTGTGATTGATTAATTGCCGTTTTGGGGAGGAGATTCACAAAGGGTCACTTACTCGGGCGCCAGCCTGTAGTACCGGGATAGTAAGAGTCTGATTCTAAGAACTGTTGGCACGTGAACAAAATGAGCTTGCACTGAGCAGTCTGATGAGTCTCTCTGGGATTGCATTGATTTGGGGCAAAGGTTCCAGCAGACATAATAGGATTATTTTTTGCTTTACAAAAAAGCATTGCCCCCTTTCCGTTTTCTCTTGGCAGATTCAGCTCACTGAGTGATTTTGGATCATTAGCTAAAAATCATGTGTTCAATCAGAATCTCGAAGGTGTGAGAGCTCTAACAATGTGGAAACAATTAGGCACTTTAGTAACAGTTCCAATCATAGCGTCCAAGTGGAAATACAGCCTGGATGCAATACCAGTGCACCAGACTCACCAGTCCATCTACAACATGTTTACGGGATGTACGAGGAAACCCGTCTGCTGTGGCACACAAGCCGTTGTGATAGAACACAGACTGGTAGCTGACCTCCAACTGAGCATGTGCATGAGACACAAGATAAGAACAAGATATGAGATATGATAGTTGACGTGTGTGTGTGTGTGTGTGTGTGTGTGTGTGTGTGTGTGTGTGTGTGTGTGTGTGTGTGTGTAAGAGAGAGAGATAAGTTTTGTATATCTAATGTATATTTGCAGTTATGACCATCACAGCGGGGGGGGGGGGAACATGGATGAATAAATAACTTTACAGTATCGCAAGAAGTATCAGGATGAATAGATAGATTTACAACATCGCAAGAAGTTTCAGGCAAGCCAACTTTTGGCGTCCTCATTTGTAACCTAGAGGAAATGTGAGGTTCAAGAGATTCAAGAGATAAAAATTAAATGTCAAGGCATGTGAATCATATTTAAACTGTATATACTGTTCATTGTCTTCTACTCTAATAAAATTAAAAAAGTGTATCTGTTTTTTTTTCCATGCAACATTATAGCACTTGAAGCCCCATATTTACTTTCACTGTACACACACACACACACACACACACACACACACACACACAGCGTTAGCTAACATCGCTCTGGGAGATAAGGCAGCTGTGAAAGCGCCACTGTTGAAGCCAAACACTGCAAATCCAGTACGTGATCTGTGGTCCGTGACCCGCTGTATGTCACTCCAATGCAGTCATCACCCAAGAACCACACCTGCTGCGCCTCCATTCTCACGCCAGTCTCTAAAGGCTGAGAAGATCCAAGTCAGTCAAAAGGAACGATGTGATGCAGTACATGACCTTGTTAAAGATTTGGAAGGTCAATTAAACTGTTAAGCCGGATTATATCACGTTATGATTCTGTTATGTTATGTCATGTTCGTTGCACTGTCTCTTTGTTGTTGCTCTTGTTTCTTCTTGCACATGTCTTACTTAGCTACAGGTAGTTAGTTTTTGTAAATTTATGTTGTAATTTATGTTAGGTCTATCTGTCTTGTCTCTGCTAGCCAGCTAACTAGGCCTCTTTAGTTAGCTAGTTTAGTGTTTCTGTTAATTTATGTTGAAATTTATGTTGCATGTAGCACCTTGGTCTTGGAGGAACGTTGTTTCGTTTCACTGTGTACTAACTGTATATGGTTGAAATGACAATAAAAGCCTTTCAACTTGAACTTGATATCACGTTACGGCGGAGTAAATCTAGTTTTAGTCGTTTTGGGACATTCTGGGACTGTAGACCTCATGTTATTCCTCAAGACAACTTTCAGTTAAGTTCCTAAATCTTTTTGTCTGGAAACCACACAAGTAACCTGGCGGCGGTTTGGATTCATGCAACTGTTATACGTGATTTAAAAGTGAGCACGATGGTGATGGAGAGTGATCCACACTGTGCTTTTATCAAGCTTAAACAAGCCTCGTGTGGAATATAAATTCAGCTCAAGTGTCCTCGTGGAGCTGCTACATGTAAGTTAATGGCAGCCTTATTGTTTATAGTTTTAAAAGGTTCTAGGTACTGATGGGGGACATTCTAGATCAAGAGGTATTCTCTTGGCTGTTCCTGTTAGGGTTCACCATAGGGGATCATTCAATATGCTTATTTTCCATTTTACACCAGATGCCCTTGTTATTTTATCTGGGTTTGCGATGAATGTTCTATATTTTTTGCCAGAATTTTTCTACCAGTAGCAGAAAAAGTAAAGTTATATCAGTCACTATCTATCTACAGTTTTATTGGAGGCATAATTTCCTGACATACTGGTATCACTTTTTGACATGTTGTTTTTAACATGATCAGACGACAGTGTGACAGCACGGGGGCTTAGTTCAATTCAATTCAATTTTATTTGTATAGCGCTTTAACAATTGTCATTGTCGCAAAGCAGCTTTACACAATCAAAAGAATTATTTAAGTTTGTATGTAATGTGAATGTCTATCAATCAGAATGATCAGATTGTCCCTGGTGAGCAAGCCGCGAGCGACAGAGGCAAGGAAAAACTCCCTGAGATGGTAATAGGAAGAAACCTTGAGAGGAACCAGACTCAACAGGGAACCCATCCTCATCTGGGTGAAACAGAAAGCAGGAATTGATCTGCATTTATAATATAACAGTTGATGTTAACTGATGTTAATATGGAGTCCAGGTAGTTTATTGGAGACTCAGGTAGACTTGTAGGAAATTCCAGTCTTAAACTATCGAGCAACTGCAGCCACGTCAAGTCCCCAGAGAAACTACAGTATGGCGTTATATTCCTGCCACAGTTCTGAGCGCGTCGTTTGACATTTTGAGAGCAGACAAAGCACTCTATGCGTGTGCAACATCTCCCCTGCGCGCTCAACAGCTCGATTCTGCGCGTGCAGTGTCTTCCCTGCTCGCTCAACGTGTTCTCCGCATGCGCGACTTCTCGATTCTGTGCGCGCTCGACTCTGTCTGCACACTCGCTCAACATTGTCCAGCGTTACAACACTGTCACAAAACCAGCTACTCACAGACTTCCACACACTACTTCTGATTGGCTGTTTCCCATCCAATCAAGTGGAATTACTATCGACCGCTTAACGGAAGCGTTGTAAATAAAGATTTATAAGTAATGCGACCGAGTTGACCGATTTGAATTTTAGTCAATGTAGTCTAACAATGAGCTATATGGGTTTTTAGATAAGTAAATAAAAACACACAATGGACAAACGAAACTGGTATATACTAATACGTATTAAAAAAATAAATAAATACTATAATATTTGTTTATAATATTTATAAATAAATACAACTTTTTTACATTGCTTCCCTTATATAATTTCTTTTCATTTGTATATAATTATATATAATATAATTTTCTTTTGATTTTGTAAAGCTGCTTTGAGACAATGACCATTTTAAAAGCACTATACAAATTATAGTATGCATTATGCGGTCGATATTGCCAGCTGATAGAGAAGGAACAGCCAATCAGAAGTAGTGTGTGGAAGCCTGTGATTGGCTGGTTTTGTGACAGTGTTGTAACGCTGGACAATGTTAAGCATTTTTATAAATAGATTAGCCTTAGGTAAAGGAGCAGATCTGGGGGACTCATGGACGTAGAGTATTATGGTGAACTGGTATGTTTAGATGCTGTCTTCCTCACTCTCATTTGATCACTCAGGTTTGTTGACGGTGAGGTGATCTCAGGAAGCCCTCATGGTTGTGTTTCCTTCTGGCTCTCCCTTTTAGTTGTGCTGTTATAGTTAGTCCTGCCGGAGTCAGTGCTTGCACACCACAGGAAATATACATTCACATTATACATTATGTTACTGTGACCATATCTAATTGCCATCTACCCTGTTCTGCTCTCTCTCCCTCTCTTTCTCTTCCTTCTCTCCCTCTCTGTCCCCCTTTCTCTCTTTCAGCTTCTCTCTATCGTGCTACACATGTCATTCCTGAGCTGCCAGTGATCCAGACTCCCTCTGCCCTCCGGACCTGTCTGACCCATCCTGGTGCCCCGTTTCTGGTTGGAGGTCTCGTCGCATGGATGCCCCGTGTGTCTCTTTGCGATGCGTCTGGTGTCCGGGGATGATTCTCTCTACCTAGAACATGGTTCTGGCCTCGACTGGTGTTGACAGATGTTTCTCTGAGGACTTGACAATTCGATAGTTCAGGACTGGAACTTTCTACAAGTCTATCTGAGTCTCCACTAACTACCTGGACTCCATTTTAACATCAATTAACATCAACTATTATAGCTGAACTGCCTGCCACCTAACACACTGTATAAATGCAGATCATTTCTGTTTCAGATCATCTGTTTCACCCAGATGAGGATGGGTTCCCTGTTGAGTCCGGTTCCTCTCAAGGTTTCTTCCTATTACCATCTCAGGGAGTTTTTCCTTACCACTGTCGCCCTCGGCTTGCTCACCAGGGACTATCTGACCATTTTGATTCATACACATTCACATTCCATACAAACTTAAATAATTCTTTTGATTGTGTAAAGCTGTTTTGAGACAATGTCAATTGTTAAAGCGCTATACAAATAAAATTGAATTGAATTGAAGGAAACACAGACATGAGGGGGAACTGGGATGTAAAGCAAACAATCACCTCACCGTCAACAAACCTGAGTGATCATTGAGAGTGGGGGGGAATCTAAACATACCAGTTCACCTACTCCACATGAGTCCCCCAGATCTGCACCTTTAACTTGCATTGGATGTAAAGCAAACAATCACCTCACCGTCAACAAACCTGAGTGATCAATGAGAGTGAGGAAGACAGCATCTAAACATACCAGTTCACCATAATACTCTACGTCCATGAGTCCCCCAGATCTGCTCCTTTACCTATGGCAAATCTATTTATAAAAATGCTTGGCTAAATAAATAGGTTTTTAGCCTGGACTTAAACACTGAGACTGTGTCTGAGTCCCGAACACTATTTGGAAGAATATTCCATAATTTTGGGGTTTTATAAGAAAAAGCTATATTAAACCGTTTAATGCTTTATATGTCAAGAGTAGTATTTTAAAATCAATGCGAAATTTCATGGGGAGTCAATGAAGTGAAGATAATATAGGGGTGATGTGCTCATATCTTCTGGTTCTAGTGAGGACTCTCGCTGCTGCATTCTGGACTAGCTGAAGATTGTTTAAGCATCTAGTTCAACGACCAGACAGTAAGGCATTACAATAGTCCAACCTAGAGGTGATAAAAGCATGGCCTAGTTTTTCTGCATTGTTTAGCGACAATATATTTCTTATCCTGGCAATATGTCTGAGGTGAAAGAATGCTATCCTGGTAATATTATCTACATGAGCTTTGTAGTTAGCACTGTCGCCTTGCACTTCCATTCCCACCTCACGTGTGTGTGCATGGAGTTTGCATGTTCACCCTATGCTTGGTGGTTTCTTCTGGGTGCTCCAGTTTAAGCTATTTGGTGTTCAGAATTTGCTCGTAGTGTGTGAATGTCCATGTGAATGTTGACTGGAGATTCTACACCGGTTGAAAAAATGAGAATAAATATGATGGTCACCACCTCCACAGTCTCTAGTTGGACTACAAAGGTTCCTAGATGGATGGATGGTTACAGGTTATGGTTAAATCACTTTAAATAAAAACAATGTTTCATATCGATCTAGGAATCATATTAGCATTCACATATAATGTGCATAAACTCCTCCTATGGCTTGCTAAAGTGAATTTAACTTTAAGGTTCCTCATGTAAAATATTATTATTATTTGTTTTTATTTATTTATTTTCTATTATAATTTTATTTATTTATTTATTATTTTATATATAATTATTCTATATACAGTTTTTTTTTTTTTTTTGGTTAAATTTCTTTAATTTTTGTGAAGCTGCTTTGAGACAATGACCATTGTTAAAAGCGCTATATAAATAAAATTGAATTGAATTGAAATGTGTTCTTCGGTAGATTGATGGGTTTGAAGAGGTTCGATCTGCACCTGCACCTTCCCCACTAGGGACAATTCAAAAACAGGTTATTTCAAAATTAAATATAAATCTGCATGAGTATCTCATCTGGTTTACTAGATCACTTATTTACATTTAGGCATTTGGCAGACGCTCTTATCCAGAGCGACTTACATTTTTATCTCATTACACATCTGAGCAGTTGAGGGTTAAGGGCCTTGCTCAAGGGCCCAACAGTGGCAACTTGGTGGTTGTGGGGTTTGAACATGGGATCTTCCGAACCATAGTCCAATGCCTTAACCGCTAAGCTACCCCTAACTTATTGTTCCGAATCTTCCATCGTGAGCAACATTTAAAGAAAGAAAGATTCTTGCCTGTTCTGAGAACACTGATCATATTAACTATAACCGTGGTGACTAATCAATTAGGAATAAAGTCTAATATTCTAAAGTCTAACATCTCTAATGTATTATTTTATTTGGAAACTAATAAACCATTTAAGTAATAATTTCATTACTGTTAACAATTAGAAAAAGGAAAAAATAAAATAATATATATATAAAATGTGCGAATTTGCATTCAATCATTCAAATGCTCATATGAAAAGTTTGAAGTAATTGTTAATTAATGTCATTTAAATGGCTATAAGAAAGAAAGAAAAAACCCAGCAGGTTTCACATGATTTTGACACAATTTACAAAAAAATAAAAAATAAAATAAAATAAAAAGAAATTATATATATACATATTAGTACATATTATTATATTATTATATTTTTTGTCAGTGTTGAGTGATGTGTTGTATATGTCTGATCTGTCAATTTCCCCATTTATCTTTTATTAAATTATGTTTCTTTATTTCTGCTTTTTAATGAATTATTCAAATATAAGTAATATTTATTTTTCCTTTATTTTTTATCATAATTTCCTAGTAGCCCTTAAAGCTCAGAACATTTTAGCCATCTTCTGTTTTTTTATTTATTTAAATAAACATATATAGGGCTCAGGATTGAGCAGTCCAGAGTAATATATATCCCTTTTTCCAATATGATGAACTGAATTTTAGTTAATTTAAAAAACAACTATACAAACATGACTGAGGAAAAAATTTTAAACTGGGTCACAGCAACAAAGAAATGGCACAGATACACACGATTACACATGATTATGTGTTTTTTTGTTGTTGTTGTTTTTGGTTGACTCTCTGATCTAATAATAATAATAATAATAATAATAATAATAATAATAATAAGCTTAATTTGAAAGTTCCACATTTTTGCGGCATCATTCCCATATTCCAGTAGTGGTAAAATTTAACCTTTATAAAAATAGCAATAACTTTTGCTCTTCCAGGACAGATGCAAAAACCCAAATACACATTTTAAAGTCTGAAGTCTTCACATTATCACACACACCAGCAAAGCTCCCATATACAGTAAGCACATATATTCTTTTTAACTGTCTTTGACCTGTGCTGTGTTTCCGGCACGTATCTGTGCCACTTGGGTTTGAAGCTTTTTTAATGGAAATGTATGAAAGAGTCGCTGTTCCTGCTGTGAAAGTACAACACGCAGCTCTGGATGTCGCTGATAAACCTGCGATTTTTACCGTTCCTGCTCCAGGAGATACAGACAGGGAAGTGGTGATGTGCAAATGGAGATGTGCAAGTGTGTGTGATCAAGAAGGTGTAGTTAGAGATATCCTGAACTAATCTCGCATACTTAATCCCTTAATTATCTGAGTAAAAGAAGTCTAAGCAAGTATCACACACACACACACACACACACACACACACACACATGTAAATCCTTATTCCTGACCAAGTCCAGACTCGAGACCCGAGTCCAAAGCATTTCATTTAACGCTGGAAATCTTCCCCTGATGTTCGACTTTTTGTCAGCAAGAAGTGAAAGCTGTGACTCCTGAGAAAAATATTCGCTCGCTAATGACTCCCTGCCTGCGTCTGGCACGGTGAAGCAGCAGGGAAAGTGGGTGTGTTTGCTTCCTGATGTTCTGTGCCACATTACAGGGTTTTCTGGCCGTCTTCAGGACGTTGAGACAAAGATGGTTTGATTCGCGTCCTGAACGCTGTGTTCCATTAAAGGCCGTGCAGAAACCTTCGGCATGTCATTTCTCACAAGAGAAAATCTGCTTGTAATGTTTTCATCTCTCACACACTTTCCTTCCTGTCTCTCTCTCTCTCTCTCTCTCTCTCTCCCCATGGTGTGTTAGACTTCTGGAAGGGATTAATTAATTACTTGTATCTGGAACACACACACACACACACTGGTCGGAATAACAAATGGTACTGTTCCAAGCGCTGTTTAAGATTCACTAATACGTAAAATATCATGTGTGTCAAAACTTTGCTTGTGTAGCTTTATGTAGCAAATTCTGCTTCTTCATCGACATACTATTCATGGATCAGTGTGTGTGTGTGTGTGTGTGTGTGTGTGTGTCCTGAACATGCTAGGAGGTGAAAAACCTTGACACCAAACACAAAATTCATACAATCATTTAGAAATCAAATCGTTTAATACATCAAGCACTTTTTAAGAATTTCATAAGAACCCACAAAAACACACAGTTATAGGGAAATAATCAACAATGATGAATCTTCACAACCTCAAGTAATGATATTTTGTACAAAAAAACACATTGTGATGAGTTTCATTCCATTTGCAGCAATTTCTCAAAAATGACATAATTTTTTAATTTGTTAAATAAATTCAATTTATAAATTTATACAAATGTGCAGGAAGTCAACAGACCCCTCCCCTATGGTTTTATGATAAAATGTATGCATCAAAATGTGTTAATTATTTAATTAAGGTTCAACAATTAACACATGATCAATATTGGCACTCTGTCAATGTTTTATACTTTCTCTTGAAGGTCAAATATAATTTTGTTAACAGCAAACAATGGGATACTTTTGTAAATAGTTACAATGGGAGTTCAAGTCAAACTGGGAATTACAGAAGACTTTAAGCACAGTATGGTAATGAGACTCTTAGCCGCAGTAAAACATTTTAACAGTGCAGAGGTTTTACAGAAGTCCGTACGTCCGTGAATGACGATCCAGGCCGAGATGGTTCGGAGGCCACTGCAGTCGTTCCCATGAACATTCAGCGAATGAAACGCCTGATCCTTGACAATCGACCAACTTGCATAAGAGACGCATCTGTCTGTGTGAACTGTACACACAATCATTCACCAACACAACTTGCACATTACAGGAGCTCAGCTGGGAGTTATTGTTGCATCCCCTGTACAGTCCTGACCTCGCTCCAAGACTTCCATAAGTTTGGGACATTAAAGGCGTTCCTGGGAGGCCAGGGTTTTAATAGTGAAGCAGGCAGACTGATCATAGCTCTGGTGTACTGAGAAAACATTCAACCTTGATGATATCCAAGCACTAGTGAAACACTGGGATAAGTCCTGGTTTGACTTGAACGCCCCTTGTAATTCTCTCTGGGATTCTTTAAGAAATCAGACATTTTTACCGTAATACATTTGGTGGGTACAGGTTTTTTATAAAACTATCGGGGCGTATTTACTTCTTGCATGTCTATGAATGTTATATTTAGTATTGTGGAATAAATCAGCCTCTTAAGAAATAAACAAAAACAAACATAACTTCAAAGGAGTCTTCAGCGGCAGGGTTTTGTAATAATCAGAAGAAAAAAAAGAATTATCAACATACTGTATAAATGGAAGAGACACCAGAATAAATCATGTTACATGAATGTTACACATCCTACTGTACGGAGTTCAGGGTGTGCTTATGCGAGGGTGTGTGTGTGTGTGTGTGTGTGTTGCAACAGTAAAAACAGACGTGGTCTCAGTGGTCAGCGGTGCACTCGGGGAAACTAATGTTGCCGTGTCATCTCCGCTGCGCTAACCCCGTTAGCATTACAGCTCAAAGCTTAAAGTTTACCCGCTGGAGAAATAAACGCAATATTCACTGCAACAACTGTAACTTTTACGGTTGTTGCTTTTGTCAGCTTCTCCAACTCTTCCTGTGTGTGTGTGTGTGTGTGTGTTTGCATGTGTGAGAGAGAGAGAAAGGGCGCAACTCATAAACATGAAGGTTTGGAACACGGTATTAAATCACATATGTTGAAATGACGAGGTTTTATTATAATCACGTGTCTTTTATCAAGTTTTAAGAAGTTAATAAAATTTATTTTATTATTATTTATTTATGAGAGCATGCAATAGCTTTACGAGGATGACCCACACGGGGCTCTGTTTGTGCTCGGTAACAAATTCCACATCCACATCGTTACGACCTAAACAGTTTGTGTTTCATTAGAGCATTTCTTCTCTTTCTATTCTTTTGTCCTCCGTTTCTCTCAGCATATCTGTCTTTATTACTTTCCTGTCTTTTTATGTTTCAGAAAAGGTAAAAAGATTGAGTATAGATTTATTTAACATTTCTCATCTCAAATGTATTATAATATAATGCATCGTTATTGATTAATATAATTTATTTTATAGATTTTTCTTTGTGTGTGTGTGCATTTCATAATCTGATGTTGGGAAAGCTCAGTGTGTGTTATGGAACATATGTTTACTTCTTTCAAGCTATTGCTTTTTGAAGAAAGGATAAGTGTTTAATATAATGTGACCTCGAATTCAGACCTGGTTCTGAATTCGATTCCTGCATTGGGTCTGTGTGCATAGAGTTTGCATGTTCTCCCCGTGTTTGAGTGCTTGGGTTTCCTCTGGGTTTTCAGGTTTCCTCCCACTATACAAAATCATGCAGATTAGACTAACTGCCATTGGCAAATTGTCAGTAGTGTGCAAGTTAATATGCGAGTTAATGTGTGTCCCAAATTATGCTCTAGGCTCCAGGCCACCCGTGACCCTGAATTAGAGCTGAAGATCTTTGCCCGCTCTGGCTTAATTAATCTAATTTTACACGGGCTCGGGCCAGGCTCGGGCTTGCGCGGTAAATCAGCGGTCATGTGATGCTGGAAGATTCTGGAAAAGATAGTAGCGGAGCAGCTATGCTCATATCTACATAGAAATCGCATACATGAACTGTATCAGTCAGGATTTAGGCCTCATCACAGCACAGAAACAGCACTCATTAAAGTAGTAAATGACCTCCTATTGGCCTCTGATCAGGGTTGTGTAACTATGCTTGTATTACTCGACCTCAGTGCAGCGTTTGATACCATTGATCATGCTATTCTTCTTCACAGATTAGAAAATTTAGTAGGAATTAAGGGTACAGCCCTCTCCTGGCTCAGATCCTATTTGACCGATCGTTATCAGTATGTAGACTTAAATGGTGATTATTCTGCATGTTCTCTAGTGGAGTTTGGCGTTCCGCAGGGTTCAGTTTTAGGCCCACTGCTTTTTTCCCTTTACATGCTTCCTCTGGGCAACATAATCCGTAAGCATGGTATTAGTTTTCATTGTTATGCTGACGACACACAGCTATACGTCTCAACAAAACCTGATGAGAAAAACCATCTTACTAAAGTTGAGCAATGTGTTCAGGACATAAGAAATTGGATGCTAATTAACTTCCTTCTGTTAATCCGGATAAGACAGAAGTTCTAGTCATAGGACCGCATACAGCTAGAAGTAAAATCTTAGATCACACCGTAACTTTAGATGGCCTTTCCGTTCCGCCAAGTGCAACAGTAAAAGACCTCGGCGTGATTATAGATTCCAGCCTTTCATTTGAAGCTCATGTAGATAATATCACCAGGATAGCATTCTTTCACCTTAGAAATATCGCCAAAATAAGAAATATATTGTCGCTAAATGATGCAGAAAAACTAGTTCATGCTTTTATCACTTCTAGGTTGGACTATTGTAATGCCTTACTGTCTGGTTGTTCAGTTAGGTGCATAAACAAGCTTCAGCTAGTCCAAAATGCAGCAGCGAGAGTCCTCACTAGAACCAGAAGATATGAGCACATCACCCCTATCCTATCTTCACTGCATTGGCTCCCTGTGAAATTTCGCATTGATTTTAAAATACTACTCTTGACATATAAGGCATTAAATGGTCTCGCGCCGCAGTATCTGAGCGAACTGCTAGTGTCTTACGATCCGCAACGCCTACTTCGGTCAAAGGATGCAGGCTGCTTATCAGTACCGCGTATTATGAAAACTACAGCTGGGGGCAGAGCTTTTTCTTACAAAGCCCCAAAATTATGGAATAGTCTTCCAAATAGTGTTCGGGACTCAGACACAGTCTCAGTGTTTAAGTCTAGGCTAAAAACCTATTTATTTAACCAAGCATTTTATAAATAGATTTGCCATAAGGTAAAGGAGCAGATCTGGGGGACTCATGGACGTAGAGTATTATGGTGAACTGGTATGTTTAGATGCTGTCTTCCTCAGTCTCATTTGATCACTCAGGTTTGTTGACGGTGAGGTGATTGTTTGCTTTACATCTCAGGGAGCCCTCATGTTTGTGTTTCCTTCTGGCTCTCCCTTTTAGTTATGCTGTCATAATTAGTCCTGCCGGAGTCCCTGCTTGCACTCTACAGTAAATATACATTCACGTTAGACATTGTGACTGTGACCATACCTAATTGCAATCTCTCCTCCTCTTCTCTTCCTCCCCCTCTTTCTCTTTCCTCTCTCCCCCTGTCTCCCCCTTTCACTCTTTCTCTCTCTCTCTCTGTCGAGCTACACATGTGGTTCCTGAGCTGCCAGTGATCCAGACTCCCTCTGCCCTTCGGACCTGTCTGATCCATCCTGGTGCCCGGTTTCTGGTTGGAGGTCTCATCGCATGGATGCCCCGTGTGTCTCTTTAGGATGCGTCTGGTGTCTGGGGATGATTCTCTATACTTAGAAGATGGTTCTGGCCTCGACTGGTGTGGTCAGCTGTTTCTCTGAGGACTTGACAATTCGATAGTTCAGGACTGGAACTTTCTACAAGTCTATCTGAGTCTCGAATAACTACTGGACTCCATTTTACATCAAGTATTATAACATCAATTAACATCAACTATTATAGCTGAACCTAACACTTAACACTATATAAATGCAGATCATTTCCTGCTATCTGTTTCACCCAGATGAGGATGGGTTCCCTGTCGAGTCTGGTTCCTCTCAAGGTTTCTTCCTATTACCGTCTCAGGGAGTTTTTCCTTGCCACTGTCGCCCTCGGGCTTGCTCGCCAGGGAATATCTGAACATTTTGATTCATACACATTCACATTCCGTACAAACTTAAATAATTCTTTTGATTGTGTAAAGCTGTTTTGAGACAATGTCAATTGTTAAAAGCGCTATACAAATAAAATTGAATTGAATTGAATTGAATTGATGCGTTTTGATTAGTGCGAGAGAAATACGAAAATGGATGCTGAGGAGGTTTTTTATTTTTTGTGCCAAGTTGCCTGTAGCTTATACGTTGTCATAAATAAACAGTGGCGGTTTTAGGTATGAGCGAACTGGGCAGAGCGAGCGGAGGAGATAGGTGTTGACGGGGGTGGGGGGGTGGGGTGGAGGGCGGAGCTGTGCGCTTGCGCACATTTGAATAATGTTGGGCTGTAAACGGGTTCGGGCTTTAAAAAGGCTGTCAATCAAAATGTACTTGTCGGGCTCGGGCCCTGTCGGGCCTAACTTTTAAGGCCCGATTACAGCTCTACCCTGAATACAGGATAAAGCACTATAGATGAGAGTGAGTGATGATATGATATGATATGATATGATATGATATATGATATATAGCTTACTTAAAGTTTATTTTGTTCAAATAAATTGTAGAAATAAATTGGGTTAAGTTAAATAATGTTATTCTGTCTCTTATTCTGTCTTAACAGCAAAAGCAAAAAATAACTTAGGGAAGTAAAATAGGTAAACAATTATACGTATTTTTTTCAATATACAATCTATAAAATAAAGAAATATTCTGTAAATAATGGTGTTATCGAATGTAAATCTATGAATACATTATTATTATTATTATTATTATTAGTATTATTAGTATTATTATATTTAGTTCTGGTCAATTTTATATAGTCTTATTCCATTAGCAGATGATTTTGCTTTTCTTGTCTAAATAAATGCTTAAAAGTCATGCTCCTGTCAACAAACCAAAACCGTTTGTTTCATTTCAGATTTAAAAGTGAATAAATCTGTGTGAAAGTAGGCTCAATAATCTTCTATTTGTTTTAAAAATTATCTTATAGTTAAAAATGTTTAGATAAAAGACTTAATACTGAGTGCACTCGCTTATTTCTTCATCATTCTCCCCAACATCTTAATCTCTCTCTGTCTGTGTGTGTGTCTCGTTCTCCCACTCTCGCTCCGTGTGTGTATCTCTGGGGTAAAAGCTCGTGTCTGGGAGCATCACTGCTGAACCTTTCCCTAATTCGAGGCGTGCAGCCGTGGTGCCATGGACGTGCTGTGGACATGCCCTGGATCTCTCAACGGACCATCTGGCTGCTGATCGCTCCCTGGGTGCCAGGATACACACGTGGTAATGTCCAAGTGTGTGTGTGTTAGTGATTGCCCTCTGGCTCTGGACTCAGACATACCACAGTCAGGGCCTGGCCACATCTCATCACTCAGACCTCTCTCTCTCTCCGTTATCAGCTCTGCGTTTGTCTCCTCGAGATCAGCGTTTTTAAAATGGAGGCTGAAGGTTGTGTCGTTACACTTTAAGAGAGTGGGGAATTCATGACCTGTTGAATGTCTAGGGTATATACAAGTAGGACAACATTTGTGTGTGTGTGTGTGTGTGTGTGTGAGTGAGTGAGACAGCTCAACTTGGTCAGTCTGGTGAACTTTTTAGAAGTTCTTTTTAAAACAAAACTAATCAGATCACATGACCTTTTTCCATCACTCCAAAGGCCAGTCTTTATGCTCCCTAACTGAAGCCTTTTTTCTGATGAGTCTCACTAACAAGTGGTTTTCTTATGGACACACAACTGATTAGTCCCATTCATGTGAGTCCTCATCACATTGTGTCTGTACTGAAAAGTTCTTACTTTATTATTAAACATACTGTAGCTCTGGTTTCTGCTGTCCATCTTTACAATGCGACTTCAAGCGTTTACGTGATCTTCCTCAATTATTTCTCCAATCACATTTCTTTCACAAAGTTGATGGTTCATCAAAAATGTGTTTAATATCTTTCAAACCAATCCAAGTTTCACTCTGCTTTACCCTGTAAATAATCCCAGGAAACTTAGGAAACGAGGCAGGATACATCCTGGACACGAAAATGCCTTCACATTAAATATATTAGAATTAACAAACAAATGATCAATAAATAAATACATTTGCTAAATTATAAAATGACTAAGAATGTATTATAAAAGCAGTCAAAATCAAATAACTTTGACAAAGACTGTACTCATAAATTAGAAATGTTTTGCTAATTGCTGTTGATAATCAGAAGCCATTTACAGTAGGCTTGTGTACAAACTCAAGGTTACCTTTTTAAAACAAGAAAAATGAGAACTGAATCAGTATATTAACTAGAGCTCTACAGATTAGTGGCTAATCTCTGGTCCAACAGAGGTGTGAAACATCTCTTGATTAGGATCAGGTGTGCTTAATGAGCATGAGGCATGCTGGGAACTGCTGGTCAATAGGTCATGTGATGTAGGAATGATGAGAAATGTAGTTTGAAAAGGTTTTAACAGCAGCACTTTCCATTATTACATACAGTAAGTAATCACAAATTTTTACAATTTTATCCATTGACTTTTAAATATCACACACATTTCACATTTGAGTATCATGTCTTCATTCATTCATTTATTTTCTACAATGCTTATCCTGTACAGGGTCATGGGAAGCTTGAAGCCTATCCCTGGAGACTTAAGTCTAGAGGGATTTTGAGCATACACTCTTGAGAGGGTGTTAAACCATCAAAAGAACAAAACATCCAACAAAAATAAAAGCCAATTTTACACTAAGAGGTTGCTATATGGCAATACTCTCACTTTGTTCTCCTTTTGTTTCCCTGGAACTTAACCGTTAATGTCATTTGACATTTATCAAACAAAGGGCACTTAAAAGAATATAAACCATATTGAACAATGTCATTCTTTCCCACTTCTTCAGTAACCGACTGAGACAAGTTTGCTGCTCTAAGGATGTTATGAGATGTCGTCTATACCTGCAGTCATCAGGCTCTTTAACGAATCCCTGCAGGGACGGGGTATCGTCGACCTCATTGTTGCTGATTAAGAGTGAACTGCCACTGTATATATATGTTTCTTCTCACAGTTGCTGGACAATCTTACACACCGTATGCACAATATTGGCACGAATGTCTTCTCTAGACACACTTCTTCCCAGAACTAATGTATATATAAATAGTACTAATGTACATATAAATAGTACTTTTGTATTTTTCCATATTTTATTTTATTTATTTATTTTTTCCCCCAAAAGTACTTGTGTATATTTTATTCTGCCGTAGAACTGCAGTTTCCCCTCAGGGATTAATAAAGTTTATCATATCTGATGTAATAGATGTACATCGCACAAATCTTAAACACAAATCTCTGTCTATGCTGTAATAAACTAAAGAACATTCAAATTTTAAGTTCTTTATTGGTCACATGCACAACCATACAGAATGTGATATGCAGAGAAATGCTTATGTGACTGTTTGTGACCTAAAAAGGAAAGGTGAGATGAGAGAATCAGAAGGTAGAAAGAAGCAAATGCCACTAGAAAAGTATGTGAAATATATACAGTATACAGTTACAATAAAATAAAGCAGAGATATACAGAACAGAAATGTAAAAATATGAACTGTATAAGTTATATGGAATGTGCAAAGGGAACGATATGGCATGTTGGTGCAGTATGACAGCAGCAGTATGGTCGGCCATGGAGTGTGAAATGAGATGATGTGTTTGTGTGTCACCCGCAGTGGTATCGTCCATGTTTTAAAGTGCATAGTTAGTCCTCATTTATGTGTAAATAAGAACCAGCAGTGTGTAACATATTGTGAGTCATGTGCAAATGTGTGAATGTGCAGTGTGGTTAGTATTGTGGTGTGCTCTAACACGTGTGGAAAACATCAAAAGTGGTGTTCTGTTTGGGAGCCCGAATACCCGAATGCAGGAAGAAGCTTCTCCTCGGCCTCTTTGTTTTGGTCTTCAGGCAGCGGAATCACTTTCCTGACCGCAACAGAGAGAACAGTCCATGTTTGGGTGGCTGAGGTCCTTCACTATGTCCCTGGCCTTGGTCCAGCACAGTTTATTGTAGATTGAGGCAGCTACAGTAGGAGCGGATGATACACTCAGCTGATCGGACCATCCTCTGTAGAGCTCATATGTCCTGCATGGTGCTGATTCCAAACAGTTGTGATGTTTTCCATCAGGATTCTCTCTATGGTGCAGGACTAAAAGTTCCTAAGTCTGAAGTCTCTCAAGCGTCTGAGGTGGTAGAGACGCTGCCGGGTCTTTTTCCCCAAGGTGTTGATGTGACAGGAGCTTGACAGGTCCTTCGTGATGTAAACACAAAGGTATCTAAATCTGTCCACTCTCTCCACTGGGCTCTTGTTAATCACGGGGGTGTGGTAGTCCCTCTCCTGCTTTGTACTGAAGTTCACTATCAGTTCCTTTGTCTTGCTGACGTTCAGAAGGAAGTTGTTCCTCTGGCACCAATTCTCCAGATTCCTAATCTTCTCCAGGTAGGAGGTCTCACTGTTGTCCACCATGATGACGTCATCAGCAAACTTGATGGTAGCAGCTACACAGTTGTAGGTGTATAGTGAATACAGCAGGGGGCTCAAAACACAACACTGGGGGGGCTCTAGTGCTGGGAGCCAGTGAGGGAGGGTAAGACATGTCTGCTCATTCATACTGCCTGTCGTCTGCCAGTTAGGAGATCCACTAACACTGGGCTGGGCTGAGTCCCAGGTGCTCCAGATTGGTGGTGAATGTGGAAGGAATTAAACGCTCAACTGTGGTCGACAAACAGTTGACAGAGTGATGGATTCAGAACCCATCATGTTTGCAGGTTTGATTGTGATTTTCCCGAATGTCGAAGCACTGTGAACAGACCAAGCAACTCACTCTTTATCTTTAATCTAACACAGGTTTTTACGCTGAAAGAATTACTAATAACTAATGCTAGCAGGGCGGCACGGTGGTGTAGTGGTTAGCACTGTCGCCTTGCACCTCCAGGGTCCGGGTTCGATTCCCCGGCCAGGCTCGATTCCCGTCTCTGTGTGCATGGAGTTTGCATGTTCTCCCCGTGCTTGGTGGGTTTCCTCCGGGTACTCCGGTTTCCTCCCACAGTCCAAAGATATGCAGGTTAGGCTAATTGGCGTTCCTAAATTGCCCGTAGTGTGTGATTGGGTGTGTGAGTGTGTGTATGTGTGTGTGCCCTGCGATGGATTGGCACCCTGTCCAGGGTGTACCCCGCCTAGTGCCCGAAGTCTCCTGGGATAGGCTCCAGGTCCCCCGCGACCCTGAACACAGGATTAAGCGGTATAGAAAATGAATGAATGAATAATGCTAGCAGAAGGACTCTGTTACTGTTAATTGTTTCGTAACCACAGGTCTAGCATTTTTTGGAAAGAGGAATATTGTATGTATGAACCAATACACACTATTAATTAAGTATACATCTAGTATACTGATTATTATCAATGCTAATTTGGGTTCACATAGACTGATTGCAATGAATAAGTTCTTTAATTATCAAGCTTAATTGTTGTTAGTCTTTCAGCTTTGCTCGTAGAGGGGTCTCCACAGTGGACCATTCATTCCTGGCACAGGTTGAAATTCGGCTGCATCCAATGGCTGAGGTTTGGGCACCAATGTCCCTTTATTAAGCTCAACTTTCTAGTCTATTTATTTTTTTTGAAGGTTAGTCTAGGTCACATTCTTAAAGAATCGTATAGTTCTAGATTTTGTAGATTGGGTAAACATTCCTGTATAAGGTGCATGGGTTTTTTTGTGATAAGGGTGGTTAAATGCAGGTATAAATTATTTGCCAATGTCATGCATTGTGGAATAATCAGCTTTAAGTATTTAAATAATTTTAATAATGTGTTCATTGCTTTATGCATTAAATAATGCCAGTTAAGACAACTGTAATGTACTATGCCCAGAATGATACGTACAATATATGCATATTTGTGTGTGTGTGGGTGGGTGGGTGTATGTGCGTGTGTGCTGAACATCAGGGGAATCGTAAAAAGCGGATGAAGTTGTGAAAGTGTGAGCGCTGTGTTGTGTTGTGTAGCTGTTCGACTCCGGGTTTGTTGTGGAGCTGTGAGTCACCGCATCGAATCCCCTCTGCAACATGTTTATTTTCACTTCTGACTCAGATACAGATGTGGAAATGTGAAATCTGGCGGAGAATCCATGCCAAGCTTAGCGCATCAAGGGAAACAGTTGCGCGGATAAATGAATGAATTAATCAATTTGTCAGGATTTGAGCACTGTCCCAAAGTAGCACGTTTATTTAGTGGGCAAAAGGTGGCCTACTTTATCCTGGTTAGGGTCACACCGGATCATCACAGGGCACCTCGGGGAAAGTTTTATTGCAAGCCTAATCCATTTTGCATGGTTTTAGCCCCAGTTTGATTTTAACATCTACTCGTTGAGAGATGTGATGATGAATTACATGAACCTGTCTGAGACTAGTCACAGTTAGAGTGCTGAGAAAAAGCTAATGAGATCAGATGTCTGAATCCATTTCTGTAGTCCACCTATTTGTGAGAATAAATGCGCAATCATGTTACATCTATAAAAATAATTTGTCATGATAAAAACAAACACAAGCAGCATGGTGGCTTAGTGGTTAGCTCTGTCGGCTTGCATCTCTAGTTTGATTCCTGGCCAGGTTTGGCTCAGTGTGCATGGAGTTTGCATGTTCTCCCTGTGCTTGGCGGGTTTCCTCCGGCTGCTACGGTTTCCTCCGGCAGTCCAACGACATGCAGATTAGGCTAATTTGCCCATAGTGTGTGAATGAATGTGTGTGCCCTGTGATGGATTGGCACCCAGTTCAAGGTGTACCCTGCCTCATGCCCTGAAGTCTCCTGGCATAGGATTCAGGCCTCTCGCGACTCTGAATATAGGAGAAAGCAGTATAGACGATGAGTGAGTGAAAACCAAACACAACACGATTCCTGATTTTAATCTTAGTATTAATAAAAAATAGCTACATTATTTTGCCCTATGACCTATGATCATTGTTACCCGAAGCTTCGATGATCGGGCATCTAGGACTTCTTGTAATTTTCATTTTACTTGTTTCTGTCCAAAAGAATGACAAAAACTTGAAATTATCAGATGTAGGGGGAAACCAAAGAACCCAGAGGAAACCCAAATGGAAATGGGAAGGTCCTTAATCATATCAGGACTATATGCTACTCAAGTCTCCTTCCTGAAGATTTTCCAATATCAGAAACCCTAACTGTTCTTAATCCTTTTCAACTCAAACCTGAGTTATGTTTTTGCATTTATACTTGTTCGCCAGTATGTCTTTGTTGCAACTGCACAGCCAAACCGTTAGTTGGTGATGGGGTTCCTATGCCACTGTGGTGAGTTTCTTCACTGATCTACAAACAAAGCCGAATTGGACCAAACAGATCTTGTTAGAGTTGGAGCTGATGGATGTTGAACAACAGTTACAGTGTAGTTACAGTACCAGTCAAAAGTTTAAGGCACACGTTTGGATTTATTTTCCACATTCTTGAATGATACTGAATTTTTTAAAACTATGAAATATGAAACACATATATCATTAAGTGATTAAGTAAGAACAACAACATTAACAGTCAGGTGTTATTTTAAGACACTGAGGTCAGCCTTTCTGGAACAGTTCTTGCAAGAACAATATTATCAACTGCGTTTGTAAAACCCATCAAGCAACATGTTGAAACTCTCTCTCATGAAGACCTTCTCAGGAAGGCAAGACCAAAACTGACCTCTGCAGCAGAGGAGAAGTTCATTTAGAGTCACCAGCCTCAGAAATCACCAATTAACAACCAGCATCTCAGATTAGAGCCGTTATGAAGCTTTACAGAGCAGAAGTAACAGATATACATCTGAATATCAACTGTTTAAAGGAGATTATTGTGTATTTTGGATAAACGGCTTCAGCATTGTTTTACAGTGCAGAAAGAAATAAACATCAGGAATGACCATGGAGTTAGGAGGTTTGTCCAAACTTTTGACTGGTCCTGGACATCTCTGAGGGAGGTGCTGGTCAAGATAGGCCATAGGCCACATAACCTACGTTGTAGACTTGATGCAGATGCGTAAATCAGGCATAACTCTCTATAACAAAGCACAGGTGGACTTTTATTCAGTAAGTATTTGGGGTAAGTAGTGCATCCCGGCATGGCTGTAGATCAGAGCGTGTTGTGTCCTGCAGGAGGAACGCGGACTGTAGACCTGAAGAGTTTAACATGGACTCAGCACTTCTGATTCAGCATTTTTTAATTTTTCTTTTTTTTTCATCTGCTTACTTACTGTAGCTCCTTGGGAAATAAACATCTGGAGTCTTCCAAGGACTCGGCAGATAATGTGCAATTTGCACAAAGTCTGCACACAGTAGAGCTGCCAGGGAGACCTGAAACGCCTCAACACCACACAGAGACAGCAGAGAGAGAGAGAGAGAGAGAGAGAGAGAGAGATGGATGCATGGGTGGATGTAAAGCATCATGAGAGGGACAGCAACAGAATGAAAAAATCAGACACGATTAAAAGAGACAAGCAGAATGACAGAAAGACAGAAGGATGGAGAGAGAGGAGGGGGGGAGTAAACAAGGAAAGACTAGAGAGAGACAAAGACACAAGGGCAGAGAGCAGAAGAGGGAGAGTGACCAATTTAGATGGGAGATGAGAGTAAGACTGAGTGAGACAGAATGAGACAGAATGAGAGAGACTCATGATGAGAACAAAAGAAAAAATATCCAAGAGATGGAGACAGATCAGGAAACTGAGAGAGACAGACAGAAACAGAGTGAGAATTAAATATATAGAGGGATAGGAAAAACGAGAGTTTGTGTGAGAGACAGACAGACAGGTGGACAGAAAGATGGAGAGAGTGATGGAGAGAGACAGGAAAAATCAGAGAGACAGACAAAAACAGGGAAGAAGAGGGAAAATCATAACAGAAATGTAGAATAAGAGATGGAGAAAGAGAAAGTCAGAGAGAGAGAGACAGACAGACAGACAGGGAGGGAGGGGGTTAGGGGGTCCAGAAGAGAAACAGATTAGTAGGCTGAAGGTGGCTGTGAGAGTCGGCGCTGTTCAGCAGCGATGCTTTGTGAGGTTTCAGCTCTGAGGTCACTTGCTTGACCGATTCCTGCTGAATAACGACTTTTGTCTGGCTCACGTCTGACTGCACACGTCGCTCACGTGACTGCAGCAACCTGCATCACGTTTATCACCCAGTCATTCTGAATAACTCTCACAACTTAATCATTACAGTCAGCTACTGTATTCCAGTCTAAAATCTTTGTGCCAGATGCACCTCTACTCAAAAATGAAAAAAATGTCAGGTGCAAAATTAATGGCACCCTTTAAGAGTTTAGCTAGTACACTGACGAACGTTGTCTTCACCATTCCGCCTGCGGGTGTGTTTCTGGGAGCTGAGAGGAACCCGAAGAACCCACGGGTTTGTGCGGAACATGTGCAGAAACTCCACAAAGAGCTCAGCATCGAACCCTGGTGTCACTATAAACCACATTCTAAGTATAACAGTAAATAACATAATTCTCTTTTCTACAATTATTACAATTATACTACAATTATTGAAGAACATTTAAAATAGAAACAAGCAATTTGTTCTTGTAAATATAAAGTTTTTACCGGTACAAAAAAGTTGACTGTTTTCAGGTAGCAAGTGTTTAATGTCTGAATGTATGAGTGCTGTACCAAAAGTAATGCAAAAAATAAATAAATAAATTATGTATTAACTGACATAGGGGATTTAAATTGCACATGTTGGTAGAGTAACTCTTCCTCTATGCAAAAGGTGTTACTCAATATACACTACCAGTATACACTACCAGTCAAAAGTTTATACACCCCTTCTAATTCCATGGTCGTTCCTGATTTTTATTTCTTTCTACACTGTAAAACAATACTGCATATAATCTGAAGTTAATATTGAGGTGTATACAGTATCTGCTAATTCTGCTCTGTAAATCTTCATAACGGCTCTAATCTGAGGTGCTGTTTGTTAATTGGTGATTTCTGAGGCTGGTGACTCTAAATGATCTTCTCCTCTGCAGCAGAGGTCAGTTTTGGTCTTGCTTTTACTGGGAAGGTCTTCATGAGAGACAGTTTCATCATTGTGCTTGATGGGTTTTGCAAATGCACTTAACTATAAAACTGTTCTTGCAAGAACTGTTCCAGAACATAAACTGAAATAATAACTGGCTGTTGCTGTTGTAGTTACTTAATGTCCTAATCCCATATGTATTTTTTTTATTTATAGTTTTGGGGGGGGAAATGCACTATTGGTCTAGAATGTAGAAAATAAAACCAAACGTTCGACAGGTTCTGTAATCTCCACCACAAAGCCATGCATTTTGCAGTTGCTCTCCCACTGGCTTCCTCTATATATTCCTCATCTCCCATTCTCTATTACTTTCTGTCTTTCTGTCTGTCTGTCTGTCTCTGACTTTTTCTCTCATTCCATTACTCATCCTCTGATTCTCTCTTTTCCTCTCCCTCCATATCCATCTGTGCACATTGCTCTTGTCAATGTTGTCATCTCCATAAACTCCAACAAAAGGGATTCGAGAGTCGGGTCCGCCAATGTCGCCAATGTATGGCTTGTAATGGAGAAAAGAAAAAAATCAACAGCAAATGAGTGACTGAAGGAGACATGATAGAGATAAAGTGTGTGTGAGAGAAAATGAGACGTAGAGAACTAGTCATATGAATACTCAGAGACAAACAGACAATAGTAAGAGAATTAGCATATTCTGATTGGACAAAAAAAAAAGTACCAGTGAGTAAGTAGAGTAAATATTACCATATAAGGAATGAGGAAGCAAGCAACAGCAAGGGGCTTGTTTTATGGACATATGACAAAGAATAAAGAGAGATGTAAGAGATAAAGGCATGGGAAAGCATTCAAGGAAAGTCAGAAGTACAGACAGACATAAGTAAAGACATAAAGAGTAAGAGTGAAATGGAAAGAGATAGAGAAAATGAGAGAGATTCAGAATCAGAGATTGATGGAGAGAGACAGGGAACATGCGTGTGTGTGTGTGTGTGTGTGTGTGTGTGTGTGTGTGTGTGTGTGTGTGTGTGTGTGTGTGTGTGTGTGAGAGAGAGAGTCAGGTAAATACAGAGAAAGTGATTTGTGTTTTTACAGTATTTCTGAATTGCTAAAACACATTTTTTAAATGTTTCCCTTACTTTCTCAAAACTTTAAACACAAATCACCAAACTTAAGCTACACTGTCAAAACCTTTGACTCGTCTTGCTATATCAAACAATTGATTCAGAACTATGTTATCTTTACCCAAAACCAAACACTGTTTTCAGATAACACACACATCCAGCTAACGCATAAACACTACACAGCAATCATTACACACTACAGAGATAAATGCAAAACACTGCACTCAGGGCAGAGCAGGGGAAAAAAATTATTTATTATAAAGTATTTGCACAATCCTGCACACATATAAATGTAGTCACAAACAAAAAATGCAGCAGATCGATAGCAAGCAATGTCTTGGAATCATTCTGCCTCAGCATCATGCCTCTGGGCATGGTCCGGCCACAGGATCTCATCAACGTCACAGGCAATCCTGTCCCTTGCTAAACAACGGGGAAAGAATCCGTTAGCATGCCGAATCCAACCTTGAATCGCTTCCACTCCAATGTCGTCACATGCTGCATCCATTGACTGAATGAGATTTTCCTGTGCATAAGGATTTCTGTCATAGACCTTCCACCTCCATTTAGAAAACAATTCTTCAATGGGATTAAGGAAGGGCGAGTATGGTGGGAGGCACACATTTATAAAACGTGGGTTATTTTCAAACCACTCACGGATTCTAGGACCACGGTGAAAGTTCACATTGTCCCAGATTACCACATACATGGGATGCGCTGCCTGCTCACCTCTCTCTTCACGTCTCAGTAATGCTTCCTGTAGAGCATACAGAAACATTATAAGCTGAGCAGTGTTGTAAGGCCCTAAAGACACATGGCGGTGAATAACCCCGTAGCTGCTGATGGCAGCACATATGGTCACGTTGCCACCGCGCTGCCCTGGCAACTCTACAATGGCACGTTGACCAATAATGTTGCGGCCTCTCCTTCTCCTCTTGGTGAGATTGAAGCCAGCTTCATCCAAGAAGATGCACTCATGAGGCCTCTCCATGGAATCCAGTTGAAACATTCTCTATAGAAAAGAACAAAAATGTATTTTTGAAGTAACGTAAATGACATAGCATTCCAGGCTTCATGCCTCTATATACATGTGCTGCATTACATTCAACACAGTAAAGATGTACAGTAACTCAATAGTGCTGTGTAATCTCTGGATATGATTACTTACTTGTACATATTGATATCGTAGCTCTTTTACCCTTTCAGAATTTCTCTCAAATGGTACTCTGTAGGCTTGTTTGAGACTTATCAGGTTGCGTTTCAGGACACAGTCAATTGTGGAGAGACTCACACTGTTGATTCCTTCAAAGTTTACGTTGTCTTCCTCAACTTGCTGTTGTATTTCACGCAGACGAATGAGATTATTTTGAAGGACCATATTGACAATAATGGTCTCCTGCTGTTGTGAGAACATACCCCTCCTTCCACTGGCATGTGGCAGTCTTTCAATTCTAGTAAATAAAACCTCCTATTAGAATTGTACAGACAGGCCTAATGCATTGAAATGTTACCAAATATGTACAATGTATAAAATACTATTATTTTTGGTACTACTATTAGTTTTACTGTAATACTTCTAGAAAAGGGCCAATTTTTATAGATATGTTACAGTAATTTGCTGAGACGTTCCACAACTGTACATACTGTACTGTAAGTTTGAGGGACCACAAATGATAGTACACTTACCTGTTCTCTTCTCTTAATGTCCTGACACTGGAGGCCACAGAGAACCTGCTTATATTTGGTTGAACACGTAGTCCTGCGTCCCTCATACTCATTCCATGAACCAGAACATGGTGTATGATTGTTGCTCTAATTTCATTGGAAATGATGGCTCTTCTTCTTCTTCCTCCTCCTCCTCCTCCTCCGTCTCTTCCTCCTCCTCCTCCTTGTCCACTTCCACTTCCTCCTTCTCTCCTGCCCTCCATTGTGAAAATCACACATGCCATTTGGATTTGACATGGCTTTATATCCTGATTATTGATTAGGTGCAACACATTACTGATTTGAAACATGTGTGTTAAATTTTGAGTGCTTGTGTGTTACCGATGACAACAGTGTGTTGCTTGTGTTTCACTTTTGGGGCTGTGTTGTGCCATTCTGAGTTGAAGTGCACCACAATGCTACATGTGCCTTGTCAATGACAATGTGTTTACAGTTTTGCACAAAGACTGATTCCGATTTGCTAGTTGTGTCTAACCACATGAGAAGTGTTTAAAGTTCTGCAAACTGTGTGATTCAATCAATAAAGTGGTTTGTACACTTGCAACTTTGGTTTTGCAAATGGATTTTAGTGTTTTAGCAATTTAGAAATACTGTAATGTCAGTAATCTTATCGCTCATTATCGCTTCATCCTTCATTCGTTTTTCTCTTCTCTAATATAATTATAGAGATGTCAACTTCTCTTGTCACAATATTTGATCAGCATTGCACACAAGGCTAAACCTCGACAAGCACTTCGGTTGATACCAATGCACGTGTAAGGTGTGTGTGTGTGTGTGTGTGTGTGCATCTGTGTATGTGTGTGTGTGTTTGTGCTTTATTGAGAAACAGTACAAGTACACAATCAACAGGCGCAGAGATAAGCTGTGAACTGACTGGCCTTTAGGGATACCCTCTTCCCAACTGCACTTAATCCTCAGGCATAAAAACAGGACAGGACCCTGTGTGTGTGTGTGTGTGTGTGTGTGTGTGTGTGTGTGTGTGTGTGTGTGTGTGTGTGTGTGTGTGTCTGAGGACATAGACAACCTGATTTATTATGATTTACTTAACAATTTCAACATTGTTGAAAGCAAGAGAAGACCTAAGAATTTGTGTGTGTGTGTGTGTGTGTGTGTGTGTGTGTGTGTGTGTGTGTGTGTGTGTGTGTGTGTATTTGAGAGGTTTGATCAGGCTGAAGACTGCACATGTAGTATTTGCCATTCTTTGTTTGCTCAGTGTGTGTGTGTGTGTATGTGTATGTGTGTGTGTGCGTGTGTGTGTGTGAGGTCATATTAGATGTGTGATGGGTCTGAATAGAGTTCTCCTCTTTGACATGCCATGTTTGCTCACAGTGTGTTTGTGGCCATGCATGTGTTTGTTCAGTTTAATTATTTTCTGAAAACCTGGACAACACCAGAAAGTTTTATAACATGCTGAAAGAGTGTGTGTGCATGTGCGTGTGTGTGTGTGTGTGTGTGTGTGCATGTGTGAGGAGCAGAAGAGAGAGAGAGAGAGAGAGAGAGAGAGAGAGAGAGACTAGACTATGACGGTCCTTTATTTTATCCAATATAATAATTTTTTTTTATTGAATAAACAATTTTTTTTAAAACCTTAAACAGAGGAATAAAAGTAATATAATATAATATAGAATAAAACTAAAATTTATAAATAATAAAGTGCATAAAAAGCAAAATGTCTAAATGAACAAATAAATAATATAAAATGTAAGAGAGAGGGGAAGACTGTGCAGAAAGTAAAAGGACAAGAGAGAGACAGAAGACAAGGAAGAGACAAACAGTAATATAGAGGGAGAGAGAGACAGAAAATGAAAGAAAGACAGAGTAAGAGACAAACTAAGAAAGAGTGGTAGAGGGGAAGACGAGGACAGCTACAGAGACAACGAATGGCAGTAACAGTGAGACAAAAAGTGAAAAAGACAGAGTGTGTGTGTGTGTGTGTGAGAGAGAGAGAGAGAGAGAGAGAGGGAGAGAGAGAGAGAGATATCCAGAGTGAGAGTGAGTCAGAACGAGAGAGAGAGAGAGAGATCCTGAGCGAGAGTGAGTCAGAACGAGAGAGAGAGAGAGAGAGACAGAGAGAGAGAGAGAGAAAAGGACAGGTAGAGTGACAAAGAGTTACAGAGACAGTAAGAGAGATAAAAAAAGACAGTGTTTGAGAGAGACGGGGAATGAAAGAAAGACAGAGAGGATGAGAGAAAAAAGAAAGTGAGACATAGAAAGAGTGATAAAGCATGGGAGAGAGAGAGACAGAATGACAGAGTGATACAGAGGAAGAGACAGAGAGTGCACAAGAAACAAACATGTTTTTGCCTCCAGATTTGAGAACTCTAATTCAGTAATGGACGTTTTTCACTGATGTGATTATGCACCGATGTGATTATGCACCGTACAGTCCCTGTGCTGTTACAGAAAATGAACCTTCATTACCAGTTAAAAACCAAGCCCACCTCTCCACCTCTAATCTCAGCGGCTGTATTTTTTTTCCCTCTACACGTTGCGTTACTGTTAGGAAGTTGTCTCAGCAATGGCAGCTACCCAGCAAGTGTGTGGTGGCAAGGAAGAGTTCCGAACTCAACCACTGAAGCAATGCAACCATGTGACAGTGTTGCAGCGAACGGGATTGAACTCAACATTCCATCAGAGAGTTCTGGGAAATGTAACTCCAGACTCCAGACTGGCAAAAAAAAAAAACTCTGATGTGAAGACTTCGATACACTTTCACTTCTCAGCTGGCACAAGAGAACTTTTCCTCCTGCAGGTAATCTTCAGCCGTGGATGACACTTCAGGTGTTTAAACCTAATCCAGATTGGGTTTATCTTCAAGAGTGGAACCGATCAGGGCTTGGCATGGCTTTATCAATGTGTTTGTGTTGTATTGTATTAATTTATTAATTCATTCATTTGTAGGTACGTTTTATTCCAGTCATGGATGTGGTGGATCCGTTATCCTGAGGACAGTACAGGCATGAGGTAAGAAGACATCCTGGAAAGGGCACCAACTTCGAACGATTTACTATTGATTCGCATCAGTGTTTTTTGGCAGGTTGCAGAACCTGTAAGAACATGCAGAGAACATGTCGCTCAGAGCGCTCAGACTTAAATCAGAAACTCCTTGAGATCGACACCCGTTGCACCACCATGCATGGTGATTATTGGCGTCCTTAAATTGTTTCTGATTTTATCATTCTGAACATTTTACCATTCAAGACACGTTCTTATTTCCTCGAATGCACCTCTGCAGGACTCTCTGACGCCACACACAAGTTTGTGAAAGTCTAGCCTCGTGTCCCGTTGTGTAATCTGTTATCATGCCCATCAGTCTGTCTGAATACAGTATGTTCCATCGGATACATAACCTCAGATGACATTTCCCTCCGTGGGTGAGGCCTTTGGAAAGCAGGAGATTGGATGGTTTTGAAGGTGTGGCTATTCAGGCAACAAAAGCCGAGCTACGTGGTAGTCTGGCACAGATCAGGTGTCAGCAGGATACTGTTTTAAAAAAAGTCATTAAATCGAGACAAATGTTTTTCTGAAATTTTAGCCTGTTTGTTAAAAATCTTGATGTAGATGTCAAAAAAGTGAGACCAGGATCATCAATTATGAGGAACGGCTGGTATGAAAGATACATGGCTGGTATGAAAGATACCCAATCCTGGCAGGAATTTTTGGTTCTCAAAGGGTTGTGGGAACATTGGGACACCTTTGGTATTGGGAAGTTTTTAAAAGTTTGAATGAACGTGATGAAATAACGACGGACCAACAATGACTAACAATGTTGAACATGATGACCCGAGCATGATGTAAAAAACCTCAAAACAAGACTGACACACATTCATTTCAGATTTGATTATATTAGATTCAACTTTATTGTTATTGTGCAAAGTACATGTACAAAGCTAATAAAATGCAGTTAGCATCTAACCAGAAGTATGTACACTGTAAGTGTCCTATTTATGAGGGTGAGTCAAAAATTATCCCTTCATCCGAATTGATTTTGATTACATAGAAAGAAAAGACCAATACGTACTTTTTCAACTTTTTCTTGCAACAAGCTTTCATATTTCATCATTAAAAATGTTTTATGCTGAGCTGTGAGACAGGAATGTGCTGAATCTTTGTCCTTGTAGGGCTGCTTCAGGGAACCAAACAGGTGAAAGTCTGACAGAGCGAGATCAGGACTATAGGGAGGATGCTTCATCCAAACACTTCTGTTTATGCTCTTCCGTGAGCCATTTCGACACCAGGTACACCCTTGGACCTTAAAAAAAAACACCCCGAATCACTGCATGCTAATATCGCGCAGATCATCAGAAGTTTTAATATAATCGGAGGAAGCAGGAATCAGGAAGCAACCGTATGGGAAAGAAAATCCCTTGTAACCTAATCTGAAATCCATTTTATGCAACTATACGTTATGCAGTTCGGATGTACCGTAATTAATGCAAAAGTGGGCATAACTTTTTAAAATTAAATGATATAGGTCGCTCAAATGTCAATCAACATACTCTCTATCACAAGCTATGCATTTGTGCCATCATTAAACCCGACTTTGGAATCCTCTTTGAAAATCCCCTTTTGTCCCAGTTGATGGACTCCCACCGTGTGTTTTGTCTTCAGTGCTGGTCTCCCGTACTTTAAGCTTCTTAATCCATCTGTGCACATTGCTCTCATCAATGCTGTCATCTCCATTAACATTCTGTAGCACAGGGACTGAGGGACATGTGCAATTTGAATGGATTGCAGTCAGGTCCATAACTATTTGGAAGAAAGATATGTTTTCTGGCACTTTTGGCCTCTGTACACCACCACATTGCATTTGAAATGAAGCATTCAAGATGTGAGCGAAGTCAAGACTTTCAGCTTTAATTCAAGGGTTTTGACAAAAATGTCACATTAACCATTCAGGAATTACAGCTGTTTTCATAAACTCACACACACGCACCAATTTTGGGGGATGGGCTCATAAATAATGGAACAAATGGCTAACAAAGAAGTTGTGGACAAGGTATAAGCAAAAATAGATGAAATGTGCAAATTGTCAGTGTATGTATGTGTGCGTAAAAGTGACATTGAATATTGTCATTATAGTCATCTGTTACATAGAGGTGAGTCGTTGTACAGTGTGATGGCGAACGGTAGGAATGATTTCCTGAACTGTTCTTTGGGTCTTTTAGAGAATGAACTCCATTGCCTCTGTATGGGATCGTGTAGAGGGTGAGATGGATTTTTCATGATTGATAGGAGTTTGTTCAGTGATCTGTTGTCCCTCACTGTCTCCAACCTGTCACATTTGTGTCCGATTATGTGTTCAGGTTTGTGGATGATTTTATTTATCTTACGTGCATCCCTGGAACTGATGCTGCTCCCCCAGCAGACCACAGCACTATAAAGGGCACTAACACAACAGACTGATAAAACATTTCCAACATCCTGCTGCATTCATTGAAGGATTTGAGCTTCCTCAGGTAATAAAGTCTGCTCAACCCCTTCTTATACACAGTGTCAGTGTTGGTCCTCCAGTCCAATCTGCTGTTCAAGTGAACACCCAAGTACTTGTAGTTGTCCACAACCCCAACCTCCTCACCCATGATGGTAACAGGTTTAATCATAGTTTTACCCTTCCTAAAGTCTACTACCATCTCCTTGGTTTTTATGATGATTAGGAGCAGATGGTTTCTGGTGCACCACTCCACGAAACTGTCCAGAAGTCACCTATACTCCGACTCTTGTCCATCCCTGATATACTCCACCACTGCCGGGTCATCAGAGAACTTGTAGTGGGTCTAGGGAAGGTTTTACCAGTGGTCCCAGGTTTGTCAAAACTAGGTGCTCAAACACCTTAATGACTTGTGATGTCAGTGCAACTGGTCTGAAGTTGTTGAGGCCAGAACGGATGTCCTTCTTAGGTATCGGTACTACACAGCGTGTTTTCCTTAGCACCAGTATTCTTTCCTGCATCAGACTAAGTTTGTATTGATGTATTGCAGGATGCCAGACAGCTGAGCAGCACAAGACTTTAGACTCCTGGGGCTAATACATCAGGGCCTGCAGCCTTGTTTTTGGTTACGTTTTTCCAGCTGTCTTCTCACCTGGCTAGCTGTCACAGTTAGTGAAGGTTGTAATGGAAAAATCATATTTTAATTATATGTATTAATTCTATTTGATTCTTGTAGTAAGTGTGTAACGTAGGCCTTAGAAGTTTGAACTTAGTTGTCGAAGCTTAGAGACACAAGGCCGAGAACAGAATAGAAACAACCTGATTGTAGTTGTCCCTGAATAAATGATAAGGTATGGACATCTAGTCTGGGGCAGATAAAGAGTCATGAGTTTGAATGTAGGAACTTCACGTACGGGGCGTTGATTATGTTAACAGAGATGTTTGTGTATAAAATAGGTCAGCTAGAGAAAGAGATCACCTTTCTCTATGCTGCAACTGTTTGCTGTACGAGACTGGTCCTTCTGCAGAAGTTTAAAATAAAACCTTTGTTACTTTGCTCTTACCCAGTGTATGGATTACTTGTCTTTATATTGGTTTCAGAATTTCCACCACAACTTGGCGTAGTCGGCAGTTCTCCGTGTTTGAGGAAGGCATTGGAGAATCCCGGGGAGGTGTAAGCGCTGACGCCTTGAAGGCTTTTCACTTCATCTCAAACGCTTAATTGGCAATCGAGCGTGAGAGGACCGGGGATTCACCATGTCACCTCAACACCGGAGTTAAAAGAACTAAAATAGTGTGGTAAGGAAATAATTTTTCTTTAAGTTGTAATTGTTAAAGTTAAAGTAAGTTGTAATTGTTAAAGTTAAAGTAAGTTGTAATAGTTAAAGTCAAAGTAAGTTGTAACTGAGTATTAAGTGCGCTTTCTCACAGTGGCTGGGATAGATTTAAACTTGGATCTATCACACGAGTCTGGGATTCGTGAAAAGTACCCAAAAGAGTGCAAAGGCGCACAAAAGAGAGAGATAGGGTACTGGTTTCGCCTCGTTTCCGAAAAACTTGGCCCCGCAGCAGACGTGCTCGGTGTGAGGACCTCCGGAGGTAAAAGCAAGTCAGAGTGCAGGGTTGCAAGGTGCACACGTAAAAGTCAAGAGGACTTTACGGGAAAAACAGTCAAGGGGACTGTTGAGGTAAATTAAGGTAGAGTGTAAAGTGCACCGGTAAAGTCAAGAGGACTTTATGGCAGAGTGCAAACTGCTGCACCGGTAGCAGTCAGGGAGACTGTGAGAGCTCACTGTGAGTTAGTGGCACGTGTAAATTGACAAGTAAAAATCATGGGTAACAGCAAAAAAAAAAAAAAAAAAAAAAGATTGTTAAGCTTGTGGCGTTCCTTGGTAAAGATAAAATCTAAATTATGTTATGAGAAATGTTTGAGAAATGTGGAAATCCAGGAAAAAAAAAAAAAGAAAAAAAAGAGGAATGTAGAATTATTAATGACTGAGATTGCTTTTGAGTTGTGGATGTGTGAATCATGTGTAGATAGATAATTACAATAACAAAAAGAATAACAAAGTAAACATTAATTGGGTAGGATTTAATATATGGAAGGCAGAAGCAGAACTTAGAGAAAAACGCATACAACCTAAAATGCAAGCACAAAACATTGATTCTTTTCAGTGTGTTAAGTCTATTTCAGATCCCGACCTGGACGGCTGCCCCCCGCGACCCCCAGCTATTAGACAGATAGCCCCTTCAGCAGATCCAGTAAGACAACATGGACAAGAGACTTCTCGGCAGGCCCCAGGCCCCAGCACAGCCAGCACAGCAAGCATGGCTCTGTCTCCAATTTCGTCACATACTCGAACCAAGGCTCAGCTGAAAAGAGAAAAGCCTGATCGACAACCACCACCTGATGACAGCGAGGACGAGAGAGAGGAACTCTTAGGAGCTACAGGAAGTGTTCATCAAGTAATCACTGCTCCAATGATGGAAGTAGCAGGGGCGGATGGCACAGCGATGCTTGTTCACCGACAATGGACAATAAAGGACATCGAAAATGCACATGGACAGCTCCCAGACCCGAGAGAGGGGGGAGGACAGAAATTCGGTGATGAAATGAGCAGATTTTGCTCAGAGTTTCGCCCGACATCTTATGAAATGCGACGACTTTTGGGGAGAAAACTAGGTGCGGACTTTGCAAAGATTAAGTATTCCTGGCCAACGGACAATGTTTTCGCACGGCGAGCTCAGGCTGATCATGAAGAAAACCAAGCATTTAACGGTTTTGTGGTGTGCCTTACAGCAGCGTGTAAAGAAGCGTTCCCAGCAAAAATGGATAAGACTAGAATATCAATGTGCAAACAACAACCAGGAGAGCGTGTCACACTATCTCACCCGTCTCACTGAGGTACATGATGCAAACAGCGGGTTGGAGAGGCCTGCAGACATTTCTGTGGCAGCAATTTCACCGTATGAAGCACATTTGAGGAACAGTTTCATAAATGGATTACAGGAGGACATCGCTCAAAAGGTGAAAAACACATGCGTTGGATGGGACACTGGAAAACCTAGTCTCATTGAACAACATGCAATACACGCGGAAAAGCTGGTATCACAAGAAAAAGATAAGCGCAACAAGAAGAGAGAAGACCAGAGTGACAATGCACAGCTGGCAGTGTTGCAGATGGTAAGACAAATTGCGGATGTACAGTACAGGAGACGTGGAAGAGGACGAGGAGGCCGTGGACGTGGGAGAACAAATGGCTGTTATGCATGCGGAAGTGAAGACCATTGGATTAGAGACTGTCCGAGAAGGAGCAGAGGAGAGGAATGGATTAGGAGAGGTGAGGATCAGGGTGGAAATTGACAGAAAAAGGCCTGGGGCGTGGGGAGCAGACCCGAAGGAGAGGGTGAGTCAAAAATAATTATTTTTCCTACTAACACTTCTTGCTCTGATCGCAATGAAGAAAAGCTTGCTATCTTTTTCAATGATTCAATTCACGTTTGTATCTTAGAAACATCCACACATGCTACGTATGATCTTGAAGTATACAGTATCAGTAAAATGCCAACAATGGAATTGCAGCTCCATGACAAACAAAATTCATTTTGCTACATTCCATGCAGGTCATTCAGTCATTAAAGTGTGTGAATTTGACAGTTTAGTGAAACAGAGTGGCAGATTCCTGAACTCTGTGGGCACTTCAGGACATGCAGCTGAAAAGAGCCTCATAAAGACAAGCGTGTGGCTTTTTCCAGGTGTACATGATAAATTTAGATTTTTTGCTCTTATTGCTGCCCAGTAAATCTATTGGGGTGAAGATTTCATATGTAAATTAGGTATAAATCTCTTGAGACTAAACCAGTATTGAGCCTGAGGATTTCACTCTTGTGAAATGTGATCCGTTGCCCCTGTTGTATGTGTATGAATGGAAGCTCTGCACTTCAACTGTGAGTTCAGTAAATGCTACAGTGATAGACAAATATATACCAGTAAACACATTATGATATTAGATATGTGTCACATATCTCATTTTTTTAAAGATAAGCTCAGATGTGTAGTTAATGTGGATATAAGGAGTGTGCACATGAGAAAATGTAGCACAAGTGTCACAGTAATGTCGCTTAATCACAGTAGGGACACCCCTAATGTGTTATTGGATAAAAGTAATAAGGATGAGGGAGAAAAAATAAAATAAATAAATATTGGGCCTTTGAGTGACATTTGGTATGAATGAGAGTGATTGAGAATGAACCTCTTATCTGACATTACATTACAGCCACAGAGAAACAAATGCTGATGAAATGCTGAAAAATAATGTGTTAAAGTATAAAAGAACTGTATATATTACAGTACCTACAGTCACAAGACCTGGCCAGGCAGAAAAAATTAAGTTATCAGCATGCGGAACTTTTTCTTTTCTTTTTAAAAAAAGAATTTATGTTTATAATTACTCACTAAAATGTATGGGCAAATGGCAAGCACGATGTAGGTTTAATTAAGGGAAGTGAACTGGCGGTGATCACCCCAAAGTAAAATTTAGGCCTTACAAACGTCATACTGTATCTACCCGAGTCTTTAACTGAAATAATTCCAGTGTTTAATTCTTTATTTTAAAGCTGTTGTCATGGTAAACATCAGCAACTTCTTATTGTCCAGCAGAACAAGGTCATAAAGCAAACCATATAAAAGCTACAATTCGCACATACAAGTCATATCTTAGGTCAAATTTTTTGGGACAAGATAAAACTTTGGATCCAAGTACAGTAGTAGTCCAAAATATTCTAAAACAAATAAGAAAATTGATGCCAAAGTAGAAATGTAAAAAGTAAAAGTGTTTTATTGCAGAAAAGTTAATTTGATCTATACAATCCTCGAGGCCCCAGTGAGCTATACACTCATGGGAAGGGTCTACTGGCCCACAGTGCACTTAGTTGAACTCCGGAAGCAAGAACAATCTTTAATTGAATCAAATTTGGCAGTATAAACTAATTTAATATTGGACATTTCAAATTCTAAAAGGCCTTTTACAAAAACTGTTGATGAAAAGAATTGTTGCATGATTTCAGACTGGCTGCAGGAAAAAAAAAAGCTTGTGTGCATTTGTGTTTCTAATAACATACTGTACTGTAGATAAAGGAATTAAGATGAAGCCAGAGCACACAAAAAGTAAAAGGACATTGTGAAGATGAAATGTTATGTTATTGTGCAAAACTCTTTGAGGATTTATTTTTAATACAGGCCCACTGACAGTGCTCCTAACACCACAAAAAGAAGTCAAAGTAGTGGAAACAGAGATGAGGGTACACGCCAGCTACCCCAAACATGTTCCAGAACCGAAGAGAAATCAACACCGAGGTCAACAAGGGTGAGCAGTGACGTGCTAGTAACCTCTCCTGTGAACCCCAACAGACCCTCACCTGCATGCAAAGTGCATGGGTCAGAAGAACCAACTAGAGTGACAGGAACAACGCAGAACCACGACTCTCCACTCAAATTCATCACAACAATAAGTACACTACATTTGAGGACAACACATGAAGAAATTGTAAGGTGTCAAAGTAGCAGTAGCACTGAGTAACATTGGTGACATATAAAAGTAATTAGAGTTAAAAGTAAGTGTTGTAACTACTGACAGGATAGAAGACTGTTTTAGAGGACGGAGAATATTAGTGACTGAGATTATTCACACTACAGACATTGAATTAGCTGGACTGGACCCTTGCTTACAAATGAGAAAACACCCCAAAGCAATTTGGGTAACTTTAGGAATAATAATAGTTATGGTTACCCTGATGTGCCTACTTATTGAGAATTCAGAGAGAAACGGCGATGGTAAAGTCTATTTAACAAACTCAAGCCACATGCATTTAACTAGAATAAAGAGAAGAGACAGCATGATAAAAAGGCATAACACTAATCTCAATAGATGTGCAGGGAAATTGGGAATGTGCCCTATCATTAGACATTGCTGATAATATAACAGACATACACAACCTCTTGTGTTGTGTATGCCATGTCATGTCCTCGGGCTGGGTAGCACTGCCCCTAAATAATGTCACAGCAGCAGAAGCAAATGCAGACAACACGTCTTGTATTATACCGATAACCACCATGGCCATCTTACGGATATCTGAATACTACAAACAAACAGGGAGGCCAAACCCAGCAGTCCCTGAGTGTAATTATTCCAATAACCTATGTTTTGATGCCCCAGGGAGCTATTGTTCCCCATTGCCTGTTAAGAAATATGAAGACAATTCTACTTATATGGTCCCATGGCAAAAAGGAGACACTTGCATTGTGCAAGATCAAAATGGAAAATTGGGAACCTGACTTAGGATGGTCTGAGTGCACCACTTACGTTCGTATAACCAATCGTTCAAAAGGTAGGTCACCTAAATATAGTATAGATGGTAATTATTTTCCAAATGATGGTAGTTGTCCGTTCATAGAACTATCGTCAACACAGTAATGTGGGTGTGTGGGTCAGACGCATATGTGACCTTACCCAGGTATTTCAATTGGACAGGCTCATGTTATCCTGCATATGTAACTCCTAGTGTGTCAGTACACACAGAAAATCCGTGGGGGCCACAGATGTCAGAGAATATAAGAAAAAGAGATGTCCCTATTAAATTTCATGGTTACACTTTAGGAAACCCATGGACTAGCCCAGGAGCAAATGTAGGCTGGTCACTCTTCCTCGGCGGAGGAACAGCTGTAGCCCTAAACAAGGTAAATGGTTTAGCATACATGTTACTAATACTAAAAAATGACACCGTAAAGGCCTTTCACGCCTTTCAATGATGATCATCAGAATATCAGCAACATCATAAACCGCATGAAGAAGGCTTTGCAACCACCTCCCCAAGTAGAGTCTTGGATCTCGTGGTTAACGCAATTATGGGGAGGCTGGGGTTATTGGCTGGTTTATAGTGTTTTACCAATTGGGATTATAATCTTGTTAGGCCTCTGTATAACACCCTGTATTTGCAGATGTATACAGGGACTAGTTCTGAACACAGTAAATTATCAAATGTTAAGACAGACTGACAACATAAAACGGAAAACGGACTGGGACGACCCGACTTCTGACAGAGTTCAAAATTCCGGTGACTATCATTTTGAATGTTTAGATCATGATATGGAAGAAGATATAATGTAAATCTTTAGAGAAATGTCAAGCATGTATATTTAAGTAGGTTGCAAAATTTTTTTTATGCTTTTGTGTCGGGGGTCTGGCCCCATAAAGACATCTGTAGTGTCCTCTGTGTGCATTAGCGTGCTAGTGGTGATGTTTAAAAACCCAGGTTGGAGAGACAATACCTGATGAAATTTACCTAATGCATAGCTTATTAGTATTGTTTTGAATTGTAGGATTAAAATATTTAGGTTGTCATAGAATGACAAAAGGGGGAAATTGTAATGGAAAAATCATATTTTAATTATATGTATTAATTCTATTTGATTCTTGTAGTAAGTGTGTAACGTAGGCCTTAGAAGTTTGAACTTAGTTGTCGAAGCTTAGAGACACAAGGCCGAGAACAGAATAGAAACAACCTGATTGTAGTTGTCCCTGAATAAATGATAAGGTATGGACATCTAGTCTGGGGCAGATAAAGAGTCATGAGTTTGAATGTAGGAACTTCACGTACGGGGCGTTGATTATGTTAACAGAGATGTTTGTGTATAAAATAGGTCAGCTAGAGAAAGAGATCACCTTTCTCTATGCTGCAACTGTTTGCTGTACGAGACTGGTCCTTCTGCAGAAGTTTAAAATAAAACCTTTGTTACTTTGCTCTTACCCAGTGTATGGATTACTTGTCTTTATATTGGTTTCAGAATTTCCACCACAAGGTGATGTGCTGGTTTCAGTGGAGGATTGTGCTGGGGGGTTGTGAGAAGAGGTGCTTAGCAGTTGCTGATGATGGTGATGTGAGTGTTGATTTGAGGGTGTGAAGACTGGCCCTGTGTGGAACGGCCGGGGGTACTGTGCTAAATCTGTTAATAATGCAAATTCAACTCGTTGGCTCTGTCCAGGCTGCTGCTCTCCTGACTGGTCTGCTTCATACACATCCACACATCTCTGATGTCGTTATGCTGAGGTTTACTCTCTAGCTTTTGTCGATAGGAGTCCTTGCACTCCCTCAGTTTTACCCTAAGTTCCTGCTTTATCCTTTTATCCTTGTCACCAGTCCTAAAGGGATAAAGAGATAAAGGTCTGGAGGTGATCCTGAGTGTTACATTTGGTGGTTTCGAGGATTATACAGAAATGAAATGAGATACATTTGACCCACCATTGTATTAGGAAATTTATCAGGAAAAGGAACCCTTAGCTTATAAGAAACCCATGGTGCTCTGGAAGTTTCCTTATTCTCAAACTTTATCCTTAACTAACTCATGCTAAATAATGCAAAAAAAAGGCATGCTAAAACATGCATAATGCACAGAGGTGTCAAGTAATGAAGTACAAATACTTCGTTACCTTACTTACTGTAAGTAGAAATTTTGGGTATCTATACTTTACTGGAGTAATTATTTTTCAGCCGACTTTTTACTTCTACTCCTTACATTTTTAAGCAATTATCTGTACTTTCTACTCCTTACATTTTAAAAATAGCCTCGTTACTCTATTTTTATGATCAGAAGGTGCAACCCCCCCCCCCCACCCCCGGTCGAATTAAAAGAACGCGCACAACGCCCCCCCCCCTAGTCACATGATCAGAAAGCGAGACATTAATGCTTTTGTCGCCCCTCACAGTACTTTTACTTTTATACTTTAAGTAGTTTTGAAACCAGTACTTTTAAACTTTTACTTGAGTAAAAAGCTTGGGTTGATACTTCAACTTCTAAAGAAGTATTTTTGAACCCTAGTATCTATACTTCTACTCAAGTAATGAATGTGAATACTTTTGACACCACTGATAATGCATGTCCCTCCTGTGTTTGGTGGGTTTCCTCCAGGTACTCTGGTCTCCTCCTATAGTCCAAAGACATGCAGATCAGGCTAATTGGTGTTCCCAAATTGCCCTTACTGTGTGAATGTTGACCAGTGGTCCTACCAGGGTATACCTAGTCAGTTAGTACAGAGGTCTTACATGGATGGATGGATGGATATCCTCCATAATGTCCCTTAAAGCAGTAGTGGATCAGGGTTCTTATGGGTTAAAATGTTGATAATAAATTATATTAGAACTAACTAAATAAATGTGCAAAAAAAGGTGTTTGACTCATCCTTGTACAATGTAAATAATTAGTGTATGTTTTATATATATATATATATATATATATATATATATATATATATATATATATATATAAAACATACAGATACCGTATATGTTCTCCAGTTTAATAGAGAACATACACTCGCTTCTTCTCAAATCGCTCGCTCTGACATTGAGGGGATCTTCTCTCTGACCCATTTCACCATGTCCTCATGGACACGACCCAGATGGCTTCCAGCTGTAGCTTTGTGTGCGCGCGCGTGTGTGTGTGTGTGTCAGCTGGGTGTTATTACATTGTGTATCTCCTCTATATGCAATCAGACACATGTGATACTGGACGCATGACCATTTCAGCATCAGCACATTTTTTTAAAGTTAGGTCAAAAATAAAAATTTTATTTTATATTTTCAAATAAAAGCATAAAATGTGCGCATCTGTGTGAGACGTCCTAATTCTGTAGGTGTGAAATTTTTCTACTTTATTATTTTTGCTTTAATTGTTAAAGCTAACAATAAATCCAATCAGGTGAGAGAAGGTGTGCCATTTTGTGTCACGATTCTAAACCTTAATGAGGACCAAATGTCCTCACAAGGATAGGAATATCTGACAGTTTTGACATTGACAAGACATTTGGCTGATCCCCAGGACATTTATTTTTCTTCTTTCCAAATAGAATATGATGAATTCGCTGCATTAATAATGAGGTCAGTGGAAGGTCCTCAAAATGACAGAAACACAAAAATGTGTTTAATATCGCATTATAGATAACAGATACAGAATAACTCAGGCATGATAAAAATCACACACACACACACACACACACGCTTCCAATACCCAACATAAACCATAAAAATGACCATTAATCAGCCCCCCCCCCCCCCCCCCCCCATCCTCTCTCCTTCTCCGTGCCGTAATTCTCCCTGACAATCAGCGTGAATTGTTTCGTTCTGGTGCGTCAATCAACTCCGTCCTGATTGCTTACAGACGCCTTGGATCCAGGATCCTGGTGAATGTGGTCCAGTGAAAATACACACACACACACACACACACACATAGACACACTGTTTTTTTACTATCAATGTCAGATCCTTCCATTAACATCATTATTAATGCGACTTGTTCACGCTGTAATACACCTGAACTTAACCTGAACCTTAACCCCAGGTACCAAACATTCTCCTCATGGAGACCAGCTAAATGTCCCCACAAAGTCAAACCTGTCATATATTGCTTTCCTTGTAGAGAAAATGGGTCCTCATCAAGACATAAAAACATGACTTCCCAAACACACACGATTACTGTAACCACAATTTAGGTAACATTTCGTTCCCGCTTTCTTTCTCACGCTGACCAACCGCACAAGCTTTTATCCAGCACAAGACCTGATCATACTTCTCTCTCATGTTCTCTCTCTGTCTCAGTTATGAGAGTAATGATTTGTTCCTGATTTGATCTAACCTCAGCCAAGAATCACATACAGGATTTAATTTCTCACGTTTGATGCGTTTTTTTCCCCTGTCCGTAAATCTCACGCAGGACTCGGCCATCCGTGGTGACTTATTAATTGCTCGCATGCCTGATGCACATGCCGAAACTGTAGATCCAGGATGTCCATTATGTACATGTGTTGCAGAAAAAAGAAATACAATGCATCCCAAAAGTCTCTAAACCTAGGAAAAATTTACACTTTTCTGTTTAAAGCAAATAGGGAATGGGTTGAAAGTAAATAATTCACCTCATTTATTTTTAACCTTCTGTTTAAAAGCCTGGAGTGTCTGTACTGACTCGAATAAGACCCGGGAGGACGTCTTACATTCCAGCCTTTTTCGTTTCTTACACAAAAAAATCATTGAAATTCTAAACACCCCAATAGTAGATTTGTCAGATTCCATATTAATTAAAGGTACAATAAGGAGTTTTAGGTCACATTTAATGAGCAGAAAGTTCTAATAAAATATCTGACCAAGAGAGAAAAATGGATGAGTGCCGTTGTGTTGAATATCAGCATGGCTTTGATGCGGTCGTAGGATCAATGGCACGGCCTGAGTACTAAAGATATTCCAGCCGTATTGATATTCAGTACAACAGCACAACCTCAAGTGTGATATTGACCAACATCATTTATTACCCACAGATGATGATCAGCCACAAAACACCAATATCAGTTATTTTTCTCTGCCAAAATATATCCTTCTATGCTTGCAACTAACTAACGACTAGTGAAGCTGGCGACCGTCAGGGAGTTAGCAACCAACAACTTAATGATAGCAAATGCCAGCAAGCTCACTTATTAGTTAATCAGTGATGCTAAAGACACTTTACTAATTGAAATTCTGAAGTTATTAAGTCGTTTAAACATTTATTAAAGTCATATTGTTGAAATGTGAGATTTGTTATGTGGACCTCACATAAGAAAACTGAACAAACTAATCAAGACTTAACATATGTACACACACACACACACACACACACACGCACACACACACAGGGCATTTCAGTTAAAAGAGGGCAGAAGAGGTTGGAGAAGAAGTGAAGCATTACTCATCACTTTACTAATGTTTCACTTTGTCTCTCTTTACTCATTCTGAGCTTTGGACGTCTCCAGACATTTGAAATGTTGAGCGAAAGAATAGAAAAAAAAAATGAAGGATAGAAAGAAACCATTAGATATAGAGACACTCCCTGTCTCTGATTCGCTCATCCAACCCCATCCCCTAAACGCCTTTTTTCTGCTGCGGTTGCATAAAGTGCGCATTGTTGGCAACAAGCATTGTGTATGTGTGTGTGTGTGTGTGTGTGTGTGTGTTGGGGGGAAATCAGGGCCATGCTGGACGTTCTCTCCTTGCGGGGGTAGACTGTTCTTGGCTCGGATGGGAGGATGTTTTTGCTTTATTTTTGGTGTCTGGCGTTTTTTGGGGGAGTCGCGCTGTAGCCGCTTAGCACGCCGCAAACAGCGGCCCGTGACATTCTGAGATGTCTCTCTCTGAATGATGGAGGGGGTAAATAAACACCCTCTCATACACACACACACACACTTACAGGTTGGTTCACATATTTTTGTTTCTTTTTTTTTTTAATCTAGCCAAACAATTAAAGCTGTAAATCAGACCTACACAAACCTGGAGCTGTATCTGTACAGCCTCCTGAGAGCCTGCGAATATTTCTGACATCATAAGAATGTTCGAAGACAAACAAAGAATGAAAGAATCTTCTCTCGTCTTGCCTTATCTGACCTCTGAATGAATCCGAGAGATCTTGGCATCGGCTTAATGCTTCGCCTCTTTCTTTTTTTAACAAGCAACCTGTATGAATGAAATGATGGAAAAATAAAAACAAGATCCTTCGCCTTGCGCTAAATTATGAAAACTATTACAGGCTTAAAAGGGCGAGCAACAAAAGCTCGAGGTCTCCATGGGACATATTTGCCAGATGTTCCTGAGTGGAAAGACTCTGCCAAGATCTTCGAGGAGGTTTATTTTAAATGTATCTTGGCATGTTTGCTGAGGAAAAAGAGGGAAAAGGGAGGAGAGGTGCAACCAAATGGACATTGCTCATTTTTATGATGTGCTCTTCGTTGTATTTTACTTTATCGCTGGGTTGGTTGGGTTGCCAGTTTTTTCTGTGAGAAACACTGCGATTAGATTGTGAATTTTAACCTTTTTTGGGGACTGGGGTGTTGTTTTGTTTTGGGGCTCAGATTAAATGTTTCAGTACCAACTTCCAGTTCCACGTGATACTGTGTGACGTACGCCTGGTGTACATGAACAAAGCATGACAACAATATGAATGTTAGTGATTCAAAGCAAATATGAGGAGTTCTCGAGCGTCTACAGTAACACACAGGACCAGGAGTCGAACCAACTGGACTTCAGTCTGAGAAAGGGTTGGTTAGGGGGCATGAATATTAAAGTTCTTGTTTTTAAATCTCATATACATTACTGCACAGTGAAGTTTAGTGTTACAGTGCAGGGTCAACCATTATACAGCATCCCTGAAGGAGACGCGCTTAAGGGCCTTGCTCAAGAGCCCAACAGTGGCAACCTGGCGAAGCTGGGGCTTGAACCATCGACCTCCTGATCAGTAACTCAGAGCCTTAACACTTAACAATATTAGAGATGTGGCGGTAAATCTATTCACTTATAAATTGCAATACTTTTGTACGCAGATTCATGTATCGCCACACTGACTATTAACAACTATTTTACATTCATAATAGACATGAACCAGTTGATCATCCAGTTAGCAAATTTTCAGTTTGATTGGGCGTGACCGGTGACCGGCCAATCAGCCTCAGATACATTTACATTTACATCTTATCCAGAGCGACTTACATTTTTTTTTTATCTCATTACACAACTGAGCACTTGAGGGTCAAGGGCCTTGCTCAAGGGCCCAACAGTGGCAACTTGGTGGTTGTGGGGTTTGAACCTGGGATCTTCCGAACCGTAGTCCAATGCCTTAACCACTGAGCTACCCCTGGCCCACAGATACAAACCAGAAGCTTCAGAGAGACACAACAGAAACGCATTTTTATAGCGTTAAAGGCCTCCGATCTCCGAACTTACATCAGTCTCAAAACACCACAACAGTGTCTTAGAAGCTCTATGTGCACATGTTAGCAAAAATGTCTTTTTGTTTAATTTAATTTGAAGTTAAATGTAATTTGAAGTTCAATTTTGAAATGCTTGGTTTTTGAAGTTGAAGTATTTGAAGTTGTATTGTTTAAATGCTTCTCTTGGCTTTTCAATCAGAAAACAAATGTTATAAGGAACGGGCTACATTTAATTACTCGTTAAATTCCTTAAAAAGTTTAACATTGTAACAAAATCAGGGAAAAATTTAATAACGAATCAGGATATTTATAAAATCGTGATATCTATAGAATCGGCATAAAGGTATCACGGTAATATCGTATCAGGAGGTGACTGGTGATTCCAATCTCTAATGAATATACAGTATCCTCCAGAGCTGTTTTTCACCTGATCTGAACAGCCTCACTGACGGACAATAGTGAAGGTGAGATTATGGTGGAGAGTCATTAGGATGTGATGTCCACATTGTCATGTGATTGTTGTATATACTGTACTGTATATATACATCCGTCTTGCTATTGGAACTCACAGCTGTACCTTGTGTGTGAGTTCTGAGTCCTGAATTCTGCTCTGTCTGAGGCCAAAAATCTTCTAGACAGACATTTTAAACAACAAGACATTTATGTGTAAAAGATTAAAATTTTAATGAGAAACAGAGTTACTATTCTGTCCTCTATCAAACTGTAGGACTACAATGAGTCAATGATCAGCCACAAAACTAACACCAATGCCTGGTGAATTGAAAAACATTGATTATCAATTATATACCAGTAAACTGGCGACACGATCAATGTGGACCCAAGGCCAAAGTCCAGCCTGTCCGGTCTGATCCCACAGGAAAGCCAATGCAGCACTCATTACTGAAAGTCAATGGTGGCCATGAGAGAAAGGTAAGAACACTCAGCGCATCACAGCCTGGTGTGTATAGAGTTTGAAAATTTCCCCACTCTTAGCAGGCAAAGGTCACTGATCTCAATAAACACACAAAGGATCCGCTTCCAGACACCAAAGCTCACCCCAGAGGGATGGTGGAGTCCTGCCCCAACGGGTCAGAGCCGCCCTGGTGTCACAAGGGCAACCTGAAACCTACACAATACTCAGCTTAATGCTTTTTCCAGTGTAATGTTATGGCTGTTTGGTGTATAAAGTGAACATGATTTTAGTTTTTACGCTCAACTTATAACTATTGGTGGACAGCAAAAGTTGTTCGATTCAAATTAAAGACTTAAAATGACATTTAATAAATGATTCACCAAAGATTATTCTGGCTTTCAAGCTGTTATGATGGACTAAATAGTCAACGGCTGATTTAACTTTACTACGCTTATCCTTATGTAAGATTTGTATCGTTGTACTCCCCTTTATTATGTTCTTAAAAATATCCAATGTTAAAACAGTGTAAAATAGAGCCTCTTTCTCATGTTCAACACACATCTACTGTACATAAATGCTCGTTGCAGGAATACTTTATAAAGTTAACATCCTCTTAATTTATACATGTTGGTGAACTGATACAGCCTACAGTAGGTATTTCGACCCTCCCTATAAATGTGTGTATACAGTATGTCGTGCACCTTGAGATTTCCCTGCTGTTGCAGAGTAACAGAATTTTCCATAAAGAGCGCAATGTTAAGCACGCCATAAAAAGGAGACAAGGTAAAAGTTTCTTAACAAGAACAATTTTTTTTTAAGGTTTTGTATATCAGATATTTAATATGTATCACTTTGGTTAATAACTATAAACCTGCATCTGAATCTGTTTGTATCAGACAAGTTTTAAACATCAAATGATAAATGGTCAAATGATCACTCAGGACAGTATTGAAAGCCTTGTGTAAGTTTTTCTTATTGTGTCAAGGTGATAAAAACAATTTTACAATTTCCACACAGCAACTCTGACGAGCACCAACCAATTCACTTGCACCTGACTAGTAATGGCAATACAACACTGACAAAGGAACATCACTAGCTGCGTCACTTGCACAATCGCTATACTGCACTGTGATCTGAAAAGGGGTCGCTAGGTTTGGACTCCCTGGTGGACGTGTGAAATTCTTCATCAACACTTAGATCATAGATTTGTACACAAGCTCTTCTCTCAAGTGGAACAACTCCTGTCATTCCAAGCTAACTCATTTAGCTAGCTAATGCACTTTTAGTTTGAAATCAACTCACTAATCATGTGTGCAAGGACACACACATGTTTAAACTGTGATAATTCTTGATCGATAACTACTAAATCATCCATCCAGCATGCTTATGTCCAGTTTTTGATATCATCATTAAAAATGTTTCATTATACATGTTGTATATTCTGTTGTTGGTGGTCTTTTGGCTGCTCCCTCATGGAGGGCTCGCCACAGTCAACCATCCAATCAAAACTTGGCACAGGTTTTTACTTCGGATGCCATACCTGACAAAACCGTCCCATATTGTCCGGGCTTGGGACCGGCACTGCATCCAGTGGCTGGGATTTAGACATTGGGTGGAAACTGAATCATGTTTTTATTTTGTAACTGTTTTTAAATTTATATATTTGTTGCAAATGTACACTATAATGCCAAAAGTCTGTCCGAACAGTAGCCGCAAACAAAAGCACACACTGAACAATGTGGCACATGTTTTCCACATGTTTTCTACATGTGTATGTACTGTACATTACTATGTATTAAAAGTTCTAAACTTGTGTATTTACTACACCATCCACATGAACTCATGAGCCCTGAGCAAATCACACAAATCTTTGATTTGGCTCTGACCCTTCCCTATATCATGCTAACATTTTATTAACTGTAATGTGTGTCTGATATATTAAAAGTAAATACGAAGTGGATGTCTGTTATAATTCACCGTGAGCACAGTAACACAACTTCATTAGTGTGAAGGATTTGTTTCTGGAGTTTAAAATCCTCAGAGCAGGGAAGATGTTTGGACGAGGAATCCGTCGAGATGCCTTTTTATCAAGGGGGAAACGTTCTGCTTTGCACCATGCGAGAGGCACCTGGCAAGCAAAACCTCATGGCCAGCCAATGACCTTCTCCCACATGATGCTCCAGCCAATAACATCGTCTACTGGAGGCCAGCAGCCAGTGACCTTTCTCTGACCAGAGATGAACCAAACCACCTACGACACCAAACAGTTCGGCGTCTACCACTAAACATGTGTTTCTGAGACTCTTCAGATAAGTTTTAACGCCTGAGTATCATTAACTTTTCGCGTTTGTGGTGCAATTTATGTTTAGGCTGTTTAGTGGGACGTCAGGCCACGTCAGTCGAGTATGCCAGATAAAGGCTGTTGTCCATGCTGTGTGATATTAATATATTACCAATATTAAAACAGGAGACAGAGAGAGCGTAAACAGAATCAGCATAGCTCAGATTCTTACTGTAAGCCCTGTGCGCTTTACTCCTTCACATGATTTACGGCGGCATCGCCACTATGGAGCCCTTCAAACTCCTGCACTCACTCGAACGCTCCGTCAGCTATGACTCCCTTAAAGATACACTAATATACATTCACGTGTTGCAGCAATAGTTAAAGCTCTAGGTTTCCAATCTGAAGGTCAGGGGGTTCAAACCCCAGCACTGACATGCTGCCCGCTTTACTCCTGAGGCACTGTATCATGACTGACCCTGTGCTCTGTCTTCAGCTTCCTAACAAACTGGAATTTATATTTGGCTGGATTGTAAACAGTGTGAGTTCTAGTTAAATATATGGACTTAGAAGTTACTTTTTATAAGTAACACATTTGATTTTATTAATTAATTTATATATATGATTCATTATTGATTGTAATGAATGCCAAACTTCTGTGGTATAATAATGGATTTAGATAAAACATGTTTCTTTTGTGAATTAATTTCCTTCATGTCAGAAATAAAGCTGCTTAAAATAAGTTTGATTGTCTGGTAATGAAACAAGACAATTTCCAATCTGAAATGAATAAAAATGACAAAATGACTTAATAATCTTATATTTGTTGTATCATAATCTCATAATGAGAAATCTAAGATAAATCATGTAAGATATAATTTTTTTTAATGGGGGCTTCTTTCTTTCTTTTTTTTTTTTTTTTTGCGCTGATGCTTTCCAGACCTTGCATTTACGAGGCTCCAAACTGTCCTCGCCGTCACGCCGAACTAAAAGCTTTTACTAAGCAAATAACATTAAAAAAATTCAACTAAGCCGAATATTAAAATAACGTAAATTTAACTGTTGATGTGTTAAGATTACATTAATTAGCTTAATTTAATGTTACATAAATATCTTTAAGAAACTTAAACTGATGTGTAATTACAATAGTTAATTCCACGTTAGAATAATAAGTCCAGATTTATTACTAGGATTATTTATTGAAAAAAATGTGCTGCTTTAAACTTTTCATGATTAACTATAATAGCCTACAAATATATGTACTAATATCAAGATTGTTTCTATAACAACTTTCATGGATTAAAGTTGAACATGTTTACCAGAAATAAAATGCAAAACAAACAAAATAAATAAAATGCAAGGAAACATAGTTTTAAGGCGTGTGAAATATGGACTTTAAATATATGGTGATTGTAAAAATATGGCTTAATAGTGAGCAGGAAATGAAATTAAATAAAAAAAACATAAATAAATAAACAAATAAATAAAAGTAAAATAAACTCAAAATATGTGAATGTAATACTGATATGTGATAAAAGAATATTTATGAAGAGGAAAGAAATCAACTAAGTAATTAACTAATTGAATAATTATTTTTTAATTAATTACTTTAAGATTAATTCATTAGATTATGTGTAATTAAATAAAATGCAAAGAAAGTATAAGAATGACTGATGACCATAAAAATCAAATGAAGAAAAGAAAAAAATCTATAAATAAAATACAATATAAAATAAACATAATTTCTGTTTTAAGTGAGTGTAATAAAGTATATAGAGTCATGATTACAATTAAGAAAATACATAAATCATTATTATTAAGATTATGATAATTATTATTAATTTGTTTATTAAAATTATTTAAGGCACATCGATTTCCCTTTGATCCTCTCCAAACGTTTACGCTTTACACTGAAATAATACAAAATACACAAAATTTATACATTTAAAAATAGCAAAAACCTGAGCTGAGAGTAAACTCAATGATGTAAACCCCAACATGTGCCATGGACTTTACTGCTCCTCCACCTCCACACACACACACACACACATGAATCATAAATCAGGTGGATAGTGTATTCCTCCCTGTTAAAAGTTCAAGTGATAATTATAGTAACAGTGAAGTGTAGGAGTGCAAGTGAGGTCTCTGTGAGATCAGACAAACAGATTCCTGTGTCAGAGGACGCCGTCTTCCTTTACGATGACTGAATCTACGTATCTAGACGCGTAGACATTTATTCTGTCTGCCTGTTCCTATGTCTACCTGCACTTCTACCTCTCTCGCAGCATCGCTGACATCAGCGGGTCACTGATTAACTAATGTACCGCTGGACGGCTGCACATCTGAACTGTAGCCTCAGCAGTGGGAATTTACCCTGCTATTGATTCAGCACTTTATTATCTCTCCTATATTGGCTCGGTCGCCTTTCCAGCTGGCAGCACTGACACCGAATCTACAGCCTTGAACATCTCGGTGACATTGTCCAAACCAAAGGAGCAAATATATTGCAGTCATAAAGAGGGAAAAAATGGGTTTGCAAGCCCTTTGGAATGATCACAGTTTGGTGGTTCTGCATGAATGGCTACTAAAATGTTATCTGAACTTCATCTGAGGCCGTGATAATGGATAGAGACATCTTTATTGAATGCTGTTATGATAAAGGTATGCAATAAAGTGTGGGAGGAGAACTAGCCATAACTCCCAGCACCGATTCCATCAATCGGCAGGAGTTTTCACCTTCTTTTTCAGGTGTTCTCCCAGACGTCCGTTCACCTTCCACATTTTTGCATTCAGCCTTCTTCAAACAAATATAAATCCTCACATTAGGTGAAATGAAAAATGGGGTTGCAGGTACTGAATAGTTCACTAAAATACTTATTAATACAGGTCCTTCTCAAAAAATTAGCATATTGTGAATAAGTTATTTTCTGTAATGTACTGATAAACATTAGACTTTCATATATTTTAGATTCATTACACACAACTGAAGTAGTTCAAGCCTTTTATTGTTTTAATATTGATGATTGTGGCATACAGCTCATGAAAACCCAAAATCCCTATCTCAAAATATTAGCATATTTCATCCGACCAATAAAAGAAAAGTGTTTTAATACAAAAAAAGTCAACCTTCAAATAATTATGTTCAGTTATGCACTCAATACTTGGTCGGGAATCCTTTTGCAGATTCTTGTGTCTTGTGTCTCTCAACTTTCTCTTCACAATATCCCACAGATTCTCTATGGGGTTGAGGTCAGGAGAGTTGGCAGGCCAATTGAGCACAGTAATACCATGGTCAGTAAACCATTTACCAGTGGTTTTGGCACTGTGAGCAGGTGCCAGGTCGTGCTGAAAAATGAAATCTTCATCTCCATAAAGCTTTTCAGCAGATGGAAGCATGAAGTGCTCCAAAATCTCCTGATTGTTGCTAGCTGCATTGACCCTGCCCTTGATAAAACACCATGTCCAACACCAGCAGCTGACATGGCACCCCAGACCATCACTGACTGTGGGTACTTGACACTGGACTTCAGGCATTTTGGCATTTCCCTCTCCCCAGTCTTCCTCCAGACTCTGGCACCTTGATTTCCGAATGACATGCAAAATTTGCAACCTGTAGCCCATTTCCTGCACACGCCTGTACACGGTGGTTCTGGATGTTTCTACTCCAGACTCAGTCCACTGCTTCCGCAGGTCCCCCAAGGTCTGGAATCGGTCCTTCTCCACAATCTTCCTCAGGGCCCGGTCACCTCTTCTCGTTGTGCAGCGTTTTCTGCCACACTTTTTCCTTCCCACAGACTTCCCACTGAGGTGCCTTGATACAACACTCTGGGAACAGCCTATTCGTTCAGAAATTTCTTTCTGTGTCTTACCCTCTTGCTTGAGGGTGTCAATGATGGCCTTCTGGACAGCAGTCAGGTCAGCAGTCTTACCCATGATTGTGGTTTTGAGTAATGAACCAGGCTGGGAGTTTTTAAAAGCCTCAGGAATCTTTTGCAGGTGTTTAGAGATAATTAGTTGATTCAGATGATTAGGTTAATAGCTCGTTTAGAGAACCTTTTAATGATATGCTAATTTTTTGAGATAGGGATTTTGGGTTTTCATGAGCTGTATGCCACAATCATCAATATTAAAACAATAAAAGGCTTGAACTACTTCAGTTGTGTGTAATGAATCAAAAATATATGAAAGTCTAATGTTTATCAGTACATTACAGAAAATAAGGAACTTTATCACAATATGCTAATTTTTTTTAGAAGGACCTGTATATGTATCTGTTCATCCAAATGTCTGTCTGTGATTCTCCCTGGTACAATTGATAGGATAGAATTGATATGGACTTATCTCTGAAACCAGGACATGAACAGATCAGAGTCAAGGTCACGTCTGAACACGTGACAATCAAAGCCAATCAGATTTGAGTTTTTTCTTCTAAAATGTGGCCTCCTTTTGCCACATTTTGCTTCTTGGTGGCCTCGTTTACCACCAAGTCCTTCTTGTTACTAATTTGTATACCTCTAATATACAGTACCCTTAATATACAGTACATTGCATGGTCAGTGCAAAAGAAACTTACCATTTTAGATTATTAGGTTGCATCAAGCAAAGAAAACAACTAAGGAGATTCAAATAGAATGACTAGAACTGGATCCAGAAACCTTCCACACATTATCAAAACCTGGAAGGACAGTACTCAAACATCAACTATGAAGAAGAAATCTGTCCGGAAAAAAATCATGAACGGAGATCATTTTAATGCTGGGTGAAGTTGCATGGTAAAAATAAATCAACAGTAAAAGCCAGATCTATGATTAATAGTGAAAGTAAGAGCATTTCCACACACACACACTGAATGACCAGGTTATCACATCTATGGAGTCTTTGGCACGAAATGTGAAAGAGCGGTTCTGGGTGCATCAGGAATATACTGTGATGTAATCAAGGGTCAAGATGACTAGATGAATGAAAAACCATGCAGTGTATAAACTATGAGCAGGGGTGACCATTACACTGACCATTACATTGTTCTCTTTTGCTGTAATGCTTCAGGGAAGGCTTTCCGCTAGATATAAGACACAAGAGCATTAATGAGATCAGGCACTGAAATTGGGATGTCGAGGAGGTTTTAATCCCAGTTCATCCCAAAGGAGTTCTTTCACTCCAGCATTAACAGCTCAACACACCTGGCTTAGTGCACTGCTTTGGCTTTTTGTGGTGCTGGAACATATTCTGGGTCTCTTAGTTCCTTTGTAATGCTACAGCTTACATTCTTTAAAACTACTAAACTATTTTGCCTGGGAAGAATCACATGTGAGTGTCAGCTGTTCATATACTTTTGACCATGTAGTGTACTACAAACAGGAAGTAAGCTATTAAAGAAAACTATATCAGATATTTGTCTTTGCTGTGACCATTACCCTGTTTGGATCAATTCCAAATTCCCCCCCAAAATTTATTCGGCTTCTCTGTGAAGTCATTAAGTGGCATTCCAGAGAGTCGTATTTCATATCTAGGGACAGGGATAGAAGATAGAAACTCCAAAAGAAAATTAAAGAAAATCGACGAAGATATTCTTTTGCCCTCACAAGTGATTCTGAACATAGTAACAAAACCATCTAATGTAAAAGTCTGACTTTGTGCAAACAGCTAAGAGGGAGAGGAATGGAGATACGAGGCTCATGAAGTTCACCGTGTTCTTTCTCTTTTCTTCTGTGCTGGGAAACATTGATACGTCACACCTTTTTATCGTTGACAGATTAACCTGCTGAACCTGCGTGCGCGCGCACGCACAAATGCACACACACACGCACACACACACACAGTCTGAACAAGTAACCTATTTGCTGTTCTCTTGTTCTCACAATATATCAAATTCTTTACTCACCTCCAAAACTCCTTTCACTATTTATTATTGCAATTTGTTATTTTTGCTGCAAGGTCTTAGAAATTAAACTAAACATGCAGTGACATAATAAATTGCTCACATGATTTAAAAGCACAAAGATAGATACTGTAGAAATCAAAAACCACACATTGTCTCATTGCCTGATTAGACATGTTTACCTAAGACATATGGCTCAGAACTAATCTGGGGCACAAAAGTGATTCATATTTAATACTGCATGCTCGCAAGATATCTGCAATAAGTATCTGTATAAGTATATCTTAATTCAAAGTAAGAATAAACCACTGAATGATGTCCTAATATAGGAAAACATTTACAACAGTATTGTGATGTAGCTGCGTTATTGTTATCAACCTTAGATTTTGCCAATTTGGTAAATGTGGAAGTATTTTTTTATTAAATGTATAGTAGTACATGGTAAATTTTATTTAAATAATAGTTCAATGTCATACTTATGTTGTTGTTACAGTTGTGTTTTAAATATTCTAATGTCATAGTTATAGCCATGTATTTATAGTTAGTTATACTATACTGTACTGTAGTTTGGTGTTTCCCCCTTGTATTTATATTTTTGCTCTAATTCTAGCTACAGAATGTTGTTACAGTATACTCATTATCTGTTGTAGTTATCCTATAGCTACAGTTCAGCTATAGTAACAGTTGTAGCTATTTTATAGTTATTGTCATTGTAATAATTTAAGCTATACTGTAACAAGAATTTTGCTACAGTATATTGTTGTAATTCTAGTTGTGGACATAATTTTAGCTATTGTTATACTTATAGGTCTTCTATATTTATTGTTTGAGTTAGGTTTTAGCTATGTTGCTGTTAAATTTTGCTACAATTGTAGTTTTATCATCGTTGTATTTTTATTTCTGCTCTAGTTGTAGCTATATATCCGTTATACAGAAGTTATCCTATAGTTACAGTTCTGCTATAGTTACAGTTTTTATCTCTGTTGTAGTTATAGTTATAGCTATATTGTAGTTGGAATTCTGCTATAGTTATATTTTTAGTTATGTTGTACATGTAGTTCTGCTATGATTATAGCTTTAGGTATGTTGTACTTATATTTTATTTATGTTGTAGTTAAGGGATGAGCTACAGTATGTCGTTATAATTATGCTATGGACATATTTTTAGCTATCTTATAGTTCTTGTTCTGTTACACTTACAGCTTTAGCTATGCTTTAGTCATAATTATAACTATAGTTCTGTTATAGTTATTCATTATAATTATAGTTCAGCTACAGTTAAAAGTTTTAGCTATGTTGATATGTAGATATTATACTGCTATTGGTTCATTTAAGTTAATTTATAGTTATTGATTTAGATGTATTTAGATTTAATTTAAATACTGGCGTAGTTATGATTTTAACTATGTTGTATTAATAGTTCTGCTATAGTTATAGAATTATCTATGTTTTAGTTCTAATATTGCTATAATTATGGTTTTAGCTGTTATGCAGTTATGATTCTGCTACCCTTAGATTTAGCTATGCTTTAATAAATAATACTGCTATAATTATGGTTTTCGCTAAGTTGTTGTTATAGTTCTGCTAAAATAATAAATTTAGCTATGTTGTAATTATAGTTCTGTACAGTTATAGCTACAGTATATGTTCTAGCTAAAGTTTAGTAATAGTTATTCCATAATTATAATTGTGCTATACTTATAATTTTAGCTATGTTGTAGTTATGAATTAAGTGTTATTATATACAGGAATGAAATCCCTGCAGTCAGAGTTGATGTTGTAGAAAAGACAAGCTAAGAAACTGAACAGTAGCTGCTTGTTCCGGGCACTTTACCCTCTTCTTCAATCTTTGACAATGAATTAAAATGTTCCAGAGTTTTTTTATTCTTTCTCGAACATGCTGTTGATAAGCGGATTATAAATGTGCTACATGTTAAGCTGAGGTAAAATATGAACTGTGAATGCCCATGTTGAAACAAGGAGGAAATTAATGGATTTAGATAGTGTCTCTGAACATTTGTTTTGAAGATTTAGGGGTCAGGGATGGTTTGAATCAGCGTGGGCTCGCATCAGACGAAGAATGCGGCCATAGGATGAGGTTTAGCCTTTAACTTTCTGAAGCAGCATTTCACAATCTTTGTCCTGCATTTTTATTGTTTTATAGTGCTTATATGTCTGATTATACTCATCAGACTATAATCTGATGTTTTATGACTTGCCACACAAGCCAAATTCCACAGGAGTTACCAAGATGAAAAATTACACTTAAACCATATAAAAGTCAAATCTAGATATTGGGTTATATCATAGAGCCAGTTCCCTGTCAGTATTAATTGGATATGGATGTAAAGTAAAATAAAAAATATTCTAAGGTCAACAATATATATATATATATATATATATATATACAGGACCGTACTTCAAATGTTCGATCATTTCATGGGCTAGCAATATGTGCTACAAAACTCTCTCATTGTGTGAGGTCTGAAATAAAAGTTTGTCACATATACATTACTGCACAGTGAAATTCACTCTTCGTATGTCCCAGCGTAACTGGGTCAGAGCGCAAAATCAGCAATAATACAGAGGGCCTGGAGTAGATACGGTTAAATGAAGTCTCTTCCATACAGCCACTCTGAGAGAGCAGGGCCAATCAGCTCTCTCCAGGCCCCCATCTGAAATTGGGGACCATCAAGTATTAATAAAAAACTAGATTAGTTTAATGACCTTAATAAACTCAAATCAATAACATGGACGGTACTCAACCTTATTTTTGGCACTTTTGATACTTCTGTGCTAAATAATATTTTTAAAAAGACGTTGAAAATGATGCGTAAAATTTAGGCTATATGGTAGGGTAATTGCGGAGTCATACAAAAATCCTACACAATTCTTTAGAATCATGAACCTGAAGTACAACAACAACAACAACAACTCGCAGTCTGGACTTAAAGTTTAAAGGGCGGAGCCAAGTCAAGCCATAGGCAAGAGTGCGGAGCCAATAAAACCTATTTTATGCACTGCAGCCACAAATTTTAAAATCTGCATTGGTAAATCTGTAAATTTATAAAACAATGAACATAAATGTCGCATGTGATAGATAAATAAATAAATAAATAAATATTGCTGCTGATTTGTAAGATATTTCAACAGTTTTTTTTATTTGGAAAGCTTTGGGGAATCGTTCCAATAATATTGAACAAAGATTTTACCTCTCAATCCAACATCCTAGAATCTATTTTATGCTGTTCATAGTTTCGATGAGAGTTTTGTCAGAGCATAATTCATCTTTCAGGCACTCCTGTTTGCTATTTTTGGTCCAAGTACATTGCGTAAGAATGAGATCGAGAGTGAGAGCGCGAGCTCTTGACCTGGAACTCACCTGATAAACCAAGTGCTCAATCAAACAAAGCAGCCTGGTGTTAATCACCGTTTAATACACAACCAGCTCACGCCAGTTCACACGGTGAGGTAACTGCGTGTTCTGAATTCGACCTCACGACAGCCGTGTTCACAAGGAAGATGAACTCGTCATGAAATCATCGGAATCATGCAATGCTAAAATTCTTTTTAATGAATCACAGCTATTGTAGGGAAAGTACAAAAATAAATCCTGTCTCTTTACAAAAACCAAAAAAGGAAGTGAATATCTAGATCCTGATCTATTTTTTTTTTTCATAACAAACTGCCATGAGTGTGTTCGTGTTGTCCATTTTTAAAAAAGAGGATTTTGGAAAAGAAGGAGAGACGGGAGAGCAAAGGGTGAGAGAGATGAAACAAAACAAGACAGAAAGAGATGCTACTGTATACACACATACAAAGGCACAATGCACAAGAAACAAACATTGACAGGTAGAGATAAAAGACAGAGACAGAGAGGCAGAGACACATGTACTGTACATAGAGACATAAAATCACCTGGAGACCAAATTACAAAAGTATTGGTTACAGTATTGGTGTACATGTGTATAGAACTTAGACAGTACATAGAAACTGCGTGTGTGTGTGTGTGTGTGTGTGTAGCTGTGAGAAAAAGAAAATAGGTGTGTACATGAATTTATATGCAAGGACATTAAAAAACAAACAAACAAACAAAAAAAATCTATCTATCTATATATATATATATATATATATATATACACAGTATAGCCCAAGCGTCTGGACACACCTTCATTCATTCAATGTGTTTTCTTTATTTTCATGACCATTTACATTGGTAGATTATCACTGAAGGAAACATCAAAACTATGAATGAACACATGTGGCGTTACTGTATGTACTTAACAAAAAAAGGTGAAATAACTGAAAACATGTTTTATATTCTAGTTTCTTCAAAATAGCCCCCCTTTGCTCTGATTACTGCTTTGCACACTCTTGGCATTCTCTCCATGAGCTTCAAGAGGTCGTCACCTGAAATGGTTTCCAACAGTCTCGAAGGAGTTCCCAGAGGTGTTTAGCACTTGTTGGCCTCTTTGCCTTCACTCTGCGGTCCAGGTCACCCCAACCTGTCTCGATTGGGTTCAGGTCCGGTGACTGTGGAGACCTTTTTTTGTTAAGTACATAACTCCACGTGTTCATTCATAGTTTTGATGCCTTCAGTGAGAATCTACCACTGAAAATGGTCATGAAAATAAAGAAAACACATTGACAGATAGATGAGGTGTGTCCAAACTTTTGGCCTGTACTGTACATATACATATATATATATATATATATATACACACACACGTTTTTTTTCTTTGTTTATTAAGTGATTTTTGAGTAATATCATAACCGTTTCCTTTTCTCTACTTTGTTCTTGGGCATGTATGTATGTATGAGTGTGTGTGTGTGAGGGAGAGATCTCAAGCGTGATCCTAAGCGTTATATTAAACACGAGTAACACGAGGTTAATGATTCTTTAATAAAAGTGAGCCTGCTTCACGCTGCTGTGCAGAAGCCGGTGTGCCAAAGCAGTCTAGTGCTCACTGTGCACGGTTTCCAATTGTTTGCTGAATAAATAGGTCAAGTAAGCGTTGGTGGAACACACTGGAAGGTGTGCAGACGTGTTCAAACCCTTCCTCTCGATCCTGATAATTTGACGTTCTCCTTCACACGTTGAAGGAGCGAACGTGTTTCTCTGATTGAGGGTATTGTTAATCCTGCCAATATTGACAGTAATGCTGGATGACGCAGAACGCGAGCACACACTGTACACCGCGTGCGAGTAAACGCAGGAACTAATAACGTGCAAGAGTGGACGGCTTTGTGATCGCCGTTATGAAATGCTTAAAAAGAAACTTTAATTAAATACAGTGTATGTTAGACCCAGATTTTAAAAACATGTATAATAAAAAAAATAAACACCACATACACAGAGTTGACATTTTATAAGCAATTTTAATTTATAATGCACAATAACCCCTTATAGTCTTATATAAAAAAAGCAAGTTGGCCAGCAACGCTCATACTTCAGCAAAAAATGCTAATCAAATATTTGATGAACATAACATGAACGACATAATCGTTTGTTTCTTTTTAAACTCCTGTATCAAAGCCTAATCCGATAACACGCTGTGCATTTTTATTTCCTGAACAGTGCTATAACCATGCATCATGCTTTTTTTCCTTTTTTCTTTTATTAAATGTTATTTTCAAACCTTTTAAACCTAAAGATATAGAAAACGACAAAAGGAATATTACAAAAGAATCCATGAAAAGATGCTTAAGTTCTTACTATCACCTAGATCACTTTGTCTACATATGTATGTGATGATATTTCTTTTAAACAGGTGTACAAATACACTAAAGTCTCTTTAGTGGCGTAGCCTGAGGTACAAAAAAGTCAGTGTAGAAATGCTAGAAAGATTTCAGCTGTCGGAGACTAGTGAAAGCAAAAAAAAAAGAAAAAGATAAAAAATTGATTATGCATAAACAATTTTTTTTTTTAATCAACACACTTCTGGGTTTCTCTCTTGCTCTCTTTTTTTTGTAATTTTTTTAAAAAGAAGCCTATTCGATGAGTCAGCAAGAATCCGCCCTCGGCGTCTAAGCCCTTGCTGTGTACCAAACACAAACGCACCAAACGGAAGTGCAGACAGACTGGACCATGGCGCGTCACGATGATGAAATCAGTTTGGGTTGTTTTTCTTTTTTTTATTCGACCAACACCCCAGACAGCATCCCTCCCTCGTCTTCTCTCTCTCCCCGTCTGTCTGTCCGTCCGTCTGTCTATGCCCGGGATAGTTTTATGTGAAGGGTTGGAGGCTCAAGTGCAATTTAAACGGCTTTTGTTACCGCCAGCACTGTCTGCTCTTCGGTCTGATGCAACACACTCGATGCTGTCCGTGCTGTCTGGCTCTTCCGTCTCAGGACAGGGGCACTCTCTAAGTACAACACAAAAATTCTTGTTCTTTTTGGACAATCTCCGGAATCATTTCTTTCAAAACATAAACAAACGAAAAGCACTCATTTACATCTGTATGTAATGCAGGGGTGGACAAATCATAAAGGTCTACCAGAGCTTTAACGTGAAACCTAACTGAGGTCTGTGATCTAATAACGTATAGTCAGATAGTCAGATTGTTGAGTCGAAGTGGTTATACTCATTTACTCACGCTTTGGACGCAAAAGAATGTCGTTAGTCGACGTTTGAGACACGAGATGTGATGTTCTGTCCTCTTACCGCAGAAGAGATAACACTTGAGTCTTTATAAGCAGGAGAGATGCATGACGGCTTTGTGCCGCTGCTTTATTTCATCCAGTTTTCAGCATACCTCGTGTGTGTTTGCACGCATTATTCTAAAATGTCATCCGTGGATGCAAATCTTCACGTGACCGCAAGTGGTACGGTTCAGTGTAAGGAAATTATACACTTGTGCACTCCATTCAAATGTACCGGTGTCTCAAATGAACATTAACTTGATAAAATAGTGTTTATATGTCAATGTATTTACCCTCCCCCGCTTTTTATTTGTCCACCCCTGCGAATTTATACCATCACAGCTAAATGTCAAACCAATTTACATGTTCGTCTAATCACAATCGTGCCAGTCTTTCTCCATCTCAGGAACGTCTTTAAAGTTAAAACAAGAAGCACTGCTAACAAAGATAGCTTACAAAGGGGGGGGATAAAAATAGGGGGAAGCCCCTGAAAAACAGCCCTCGGGTATAAATTAAATCTATCCCTTTTCCAGGACAGTGCTCCTTTTGTCTATTCTTTCCATCTCTTCTTGTTGGAAGTCGATTTGCCCGAACACGTTTGGAACATTTCTTATGAACCTGACGTGCTTCCATGGAAAGCTGTGGCGAGCCTTTCACGAAAAGCCACGAAAAAGGGAGGGGGGGGAGAAGCAGAGTGGGGGAAAAAACCCAACACAAATCTCGTTCAGTGACTCGCTGTAGTCTTAAGCAGAAAAAAAAAATTCAAAACCTACGGCATTTCTAAGCTCTGCTAATGCTTTTCCGCATTCTGTCTATGCTTATTTACACCGCGTCTTACAGAGAACAAAGAGTGTAGGAATAAAGATGACGGGGATCACGTACAACCCATGAACTGAGATTCTACTTCAAATCCAAATCACGCACGCAGCTCCTCTGATCTTTCAGTTTGGGAAATGAACCACTTTCTGTTAAAGTCCAGTGTGCTATTAATTATTACGAAAGTTTTTTTTTTTCCTTAAACATCTGATGCTCATGGGGGGGGGAAAAAAACTGAAAAAGCTTCAATCTTCTGAAATGCAAATGGCCTAAAAAATTTCCTTAAGAAAAGCTTAAACAGGATTATTGTTATGGTACAGAGTTGTCACCCCTTAACGAGTGACTCAATCTCACTGGCTGCTGCTGTTGGTGTTACAGAGGTCTCCGGGGGCAACGGTTGCCGCGGTAGCAGGCGGTACATTGTCGGCCAGGTTGTGCGCATGCTCCAGGAACAGGTCTTTGAGCACACTGAGCTCTTTGCTGAGCAGCTTGATCTTGGCCTCCAATCTCTCGTTCTCCTCTTTGAGCTCGTTGACGCGCTGCTGCGTATCCTGCGCCTTCTGCTTGCTGCGCATGCGGCTCTTCTTCACGGCCAAGTTGTTGCGCTCGCGCCGCTGCCTGTACTCATCGCTGTCCTTGTCCATATGCGTCTTCTTCATTTTGCTTGGTGGCGTGGCCTTGCCACCTCCTCTTGGGCTTACTGGAACGAGTTGGGGAACCTGACAGAAAGAGAAACACTATTAAAGTGATATATTTATTATGTTTCATATATTTACAGCACACAAATGATTGCTTAATCTTTTCACTCATACTCATTTGCTATTAGTACAGTGAAACCTTGGCATACATGAAAGCTCTCCCTCACAAATTTTCATACTTAAGAATTGAAATGTTGCGAGAAATTTGCATCAGCATAAAAAGCATTGTCGGCATATGAATGAACCGAGCAATAATTTACTTTTGGAACGCAAACAAACACAATAAATAAATGTGTATACAGTACGCAACAGGCCCTAAAATATAACTGATGAACACAGACATCTTATATAATAAAACCATGATGGTCTGTGCAGGTTGTTCTGTGTATACGCGTGTGTGTACCTGCTGTAGTCCTGCTGTAGAGTTTGCGACACTGCTATGAGCCTGGCTCTGTATGACGCTCACTCCATTCTGCTCTGTGTTTGTTATCTTCTGTGGCTGCTTGCTCATTTGGATCCACTGCCTCTCTCCTGCGCTCGCGTCTGCACCTTCGCCCGCTGCTGGATGATGGTGCTGAATGCTGTCGAAAAACTAGTTGCTAAGGGTTGCGACTGCGCTCCTGTGCGCTCCTGAGTGGAAAAGAGAAATGGAGAGAGGGAATTGTCACTGAAGAATCATCTTGCGTAGCGTTGCCAGGTCTGCTGGATTTCTGCAGGAAGAACAGTGCCACTTTTAAACTGTTGTTTTTTATTAGGGCCCAAGTACTATGACATCAGCCCTATTACGTCATAGAGTGTGAAGGGCCCTCTTGTGATCTTATTAGGGCCCAAGCACTATGATATTATAGTAACTATGAACCCCTCGCAATGATAGTGTTGATGTCTCATAATGCAGTTGCCATAGTGTGCGAGGGCATAATGTTTTCTCTAAGCATTCAGTTATTTATTTTTGAGTCATCCAGGCCTTTTTGGAGGTATTAATATGCTCAAAAAGTAATCACAGGTTGGAATATGCTGCCAATAGGATACCTGAGAGTCTTCACACAGGATTTTTCTGCACAGCTCATACACACTTGCATGTATGCATGTGAAAATCAGAAGACTTTTCTGTCTCATATTGCACCCAAAATTTTTACTATTAATGTCATATTGCAAATACTGACCAACAATCACCACCATATTCAATGATGGATCACTGACCCCATTCAGTCATTGGTCATTTGAGGTCAGTTAAATTAGGTTCAAAGGTCCAGTCTTCATTTTCCTGACATGCAATCACTGATCATCACCTTGAGACTAAATGACCAATCACTAATCACTATTGTCTCCAATGCCAATCACAGATCACCAGTGGTCTCAATGACCAATCATCGATCACTACTTTTTCTCAACGATAAACCACCTTTGTTTCGATGGACAAATAAACACTTTCCAAATTATCAATCACTGATGAGAAGTTTTTTGATACTCAGTCACCAATCACAATTTCCACGAGCAAAAAACGATCGATCACTATTTTCCACAACAACCTACAAGAACTGGTCATGACTAATTCCACCAACTATTTAAAATAGATTAGAAAAGGTAAGAAGCCAATCAAATGCAGTCACCATCAAACTAGAAGGCATGAGTGGCCTACAGTGGAACCTGGGCATACGAATGCACTCCCTGACAAATTTCGCCTCAAGAATTTAAATTTAAGAGAAATCATAAATTAAGGTTAAATGAGTCTTAATGTCTACTTTTACTACATTTACATGTCTTTTCTAAGTGTTTTGGTTGTTTTTATATGCAAAAATATGATAATAGTGTTGGACAGTTGTAAACTTTTTCGGGGTAGTGTGGCTGGAATAAATTATCTGAATTTACATTGTTTTTATGGGAAAATATACGTGTATGCACATCGTGTATTCCTACTGCAAGAACCCGCCTCCAGAATAAATTACATTCTTAAGACAAGCCAAGGTTCTGCTGGATTTATGACAAATAACAAATGTGGTAAATGAGGGGTATGGGTGTGCACATATACAGGGGTGATGGTGACAACAAAAGCACAAGCATGATAAAAAAAAATATATGAAAGCCAACTGCACCATTTAATTACAAACCGGTTTTCGATCAAATCTATATAAAACACAAAGACAACTACTGCACTTATGGGATTATTTGCATTATGCTCTTGTGCATGATAGATGCATTAACTTCTACAAGTAGATGAACTACCCGTTGTTGAGGGGAAGAGTTTGTAGAAATAGTTAAAAGGTTAAAGCTATAAAAAGCTGATCAGATTTTATGTAATCAGTGATATTATTTCAGGTTGATAAAATAATTATTTCTTTCTGTCTTTCTGTACGGCAGAACTCTTTAATTAATTAATACAAAGAAAAAATCTGAGTAAGGTTGAGTATCTTACGCCTTGTGTACGCAAAGTTGTACTACTTTAGTCTTCAGACAAATACACTCCATGTTCAGTAATTGGAGAGTAAATCACAGATGAGAAATCTAAAAAGTTTTTGTCTTAAAATTACTCAAATTAATTTGCACTTAAACCATATTCAGCGCTGTTATTTTTAGCTGTATTTTTACAGTTTAGCTTTTCTAATTAATAACTGTTGGTGCAGGTGTCTGTTTACATTAAACACGCATCTTATTATGGTTTATTTTAAAGTAGATTATTAAGTCCATCTCATAACTGTTCATAACATGAACTGTTCATAACGCTTTTACTCAACATACTGATTTAATTTATAGTCTACATTTCAAGTTCAAGCACATATCTAAGGACATGTAAAAAGTAATTAAATTCTGTCCAGTCAGTTAGTTTGCATGATGCTGGGACAAAATCTGTCTGGAAAAACAGACAGAAATTGTTCAAAAGTCCTCCAGCATTTAAAACATAAAAATATCGTTGAAAGAGCGGGTTCTGACTAATGTATGGGCAAAACTTTTAATTTATTTATACAGAACAGACTGCAAGGCATAAAGACAGCAGAGGTATACAGGCAGGGTGCAAACAGTTTGGAAGTTGACTGTAAAAAGTGTGTGTATGTGGGTTTAAAAGCTCATGCACAGAGTCACGCCAGAGGATGCCATCAATAACATGGTTTAATGTTTAATGCAGAAGCACATCCACCTGACCTCCCTCTCTCTCTCACAGTAAGCGCGTTGCTCTAGGTTGCATCATCACCACCACCGGCGCTAACGCTCGCGCTCAGTCTCGCGCCGCCTGGGTGCCTTTTTTTTTTCTTTTTGGCACGAAACAGGAAACGCCGTCCGCGCGTCCACAATTCCTATAGCCGTCTCTTTTCTTAAAAATAAATAAACAAGTTGTGTTTTATTATAATAACCCTAACAGTTGTTGGCTTGTTATGTAATTTGTATTATTTATTTATTCCTTTTAATAATACGATGCTACTGTGCTGTGCTAACAGGCTTACATCAGTTACCCAAGTATTGCTTCATACGTAATTGAGCTGGAATGACGGGGAATACCGCTAGCTAAGCACTTAGCCTTTCTAGCTAGCGACAATAACTTACCTTTCGCAAGTATAATAATAACATTCGACATTAAATTTATTTTAAGTTTTTTTTAACCTGGGAACGTAGAGTGAACGTTGGTGACGTCACAATCGTACCTATATACATATATACACGTACACACACACATATATATATATTCCTAGCTAACTTACGCTCTACTGTGGTGACACGCACCGAAAATCACAATTTACACCACATGATAGTTAAATTCCATCTTCAACTCACCCACTAATGTGATTTAAAAAAAAAAAAACTATTTTAAACCATAACAAATCCCTCAAACGAAGCCTGTTTTGCAATCTCATGCTAACCCAGCTAGCGTGCACGAGCGCAGGAAGGAACCTTCCAGAACTCTAACAAAGATCCTCTTCATTTCCTCCTGCGTCCTTATACAAAAATAAACAATTTCCTTACCTGATAAACGTTTAAACCTTATCCGTCATTCAGACACAGCGATTTAACCAAGTTATTTGTCCTCCAAACGGGACGGAAGCACCGGAGACGCTGTTATTGTTTGGTTTTCACTGAAGCCGTGCCTGGGAGGATTGCGAAATCTTTTTTTTTTCTTTTCCTTTTTTTTTCTTGACCATATACGGCAATCTAGCCGCTCAGCCAATCAGAGACGAGTTTCTAAGCGGACGGCGGCATATCGCGCCTGATTGACGTCTTACTTCACCAACCAAATGACGCCGTGCTCTGTGTGGGGTGGGTGGGTGTTATTTATATAACAGGATCAGCCATGAGATCATAGGATGCACGTTTTGCCTGAGCTGAAGTGAAGGAGAAGCTTATATTTTAGAAATGATAAGGGGAAAAAAGTTAAAGCTATAAAACAGACCAGCAAAATTAATTAAAAACATATTGCTCGAGTTACGTTTTTTTGTAATTTTTAACAATGTATATTTAAAAAAAACATTATAGTCTAGTCTTGACATTATCTAATTGTGGTGGTAATAACAATACAGTAATGAATAAAAAATGTGTTAATATTTCTAATTATATCTATCTATCTATCTATCTATCTATCTATCTATCTGTCTGTCTGTCTGTCTGTCTGTCTGTCTGTCTATCTATCTATCTATCTATCTATCTATCTATCTATCTATCTATCTATCTATCTATCTATCTATCTATCTATCTATCTATCTGCCTGCTGTCTGTCTGTCTGTATCTTTCCCCAACTCTTTCTATCTAAATCTCTCTCTACTGTCTCCAATCTTATCTCCTCCTTGCAGCTCATCGTTCTCTTGTCTCACAGAAGTCATACCAGGTAAGGGCTCTGCAGTAAATACAAACATTTCCAAATATCTATTTTCGATCCAACATTCTGGGGTCAGGGTTACAGAATAAGATTAAAATAATGGACTCTGACCAAAATGCAACATATTCAGTGTAATGCCAAGATCTTATGAAACGCTGATCATTATATTCATAAATCAATGTCCATGTCGTGTTCCCCTTAGAATATGAACAAGACCTTTTTTAAGTATAATATTTAATTGCACCTGGCCTGATGTTCTGGACTACTGCGCATCTTTATACAAAATTATTTGTTCCTTCAGTGTATAACCACATTTTTCAGATTTTCAAAATTACATGATTATTGGAATTAAAATACCTAGACATAAATACAAATATAACCAAATTATATTTTTTAGTCTATTCATTTGATTTGTATGTAACCTATGATGTAAGAGTTACTGTCAAAGCAGCTTGATAGATTCATAAAGATTTAACTTTGTCCTTTAAGGTTTTGTGTAGAAAACCTGCAACAGATTATATGTTCTTATATGAGGATATTCAAAGTCAAGCAATTTTTTAAAAATCCAAGAACCTTAACTTTCAAAGAGTGCATGTGATGGTTTATATTACAAAACATATGCTCTATAAATCATTATTTAGGATTTTTTTTATACGAATCCAAAGTCAGTTGAGTTGAGTATAAGTAGATTTATCCAACACTACATGCTACACTGTTCCTGTATGGAAATACTAAAAGGTTCTTACTGGAATCATAATGAAATGATAAAAGCTCTTAAGAGACTGTTGAAGAACCCTTTGGAGGTGGATCTAATGTATGATGCATGAGGTAGAACACTGTCCTCACCAGATAAACACACAACCACACACTCCACTCTCAGAACTTTTATAACCCTTATGCTTGCCTTTTGGAGGAGGTTGTGGAGGAGGAAAAGGAACCCTTAAAGGTTTTCTATAGAGCCCTATACAGTAGCTGTTCATTCTTCTGTCGAAACAGATTCAGGGGTAAATTTAAAGCTTAGAATTTTGAATTATTCATCAAGCCCTTACAGAATCACTGAAGAACGCTGTTGTGTCGATAGATAGATGGATAGACATGTACTTCATTAATCCCAAATAACATTACAAAATTATAATGTGGATCAATGAATATGACACATGAGTTATGATATGTATAATTGTCGAATTGTCGACTTTATTTTCTACAACGCATATAATACACTCTTAAAACTTTTCATTGTCTTTCCTGGGGAAGGAGAAACTCATAAAGCTTCCCTGGAGAACACTAGGGTTGATCTGTTTCGGGGTGTGTTTTTTTTTTTTTTAGCTATATTAATATAAAAGAATTAAATCACATGTTGAATTAAATCTTAAAGATCTGTTTAGCTCATTTAGATTGTATACATATTATTAGAAGTATATTACAAGTATTTATATACACATAATGCATATTAGAAGCATTTTAAACACTCATTGGTCTTGATTTCTTTTCTTTTCTTACTTTATTAATTTATTTATTTTGCACATTTTTTGTGCCACATCCTACATTATTATTATTATTATTATTATTATTATTATTATTATTATTACCTATTATGCACTATTCGATGAAACCAGTCTAATAAATAGTGATAAAAGTTGCAGCAGTGATTAAAAACTCGCGCACGGCGCTGCTTCACTTCTCGCTATCTGCGTCTCGGTTCGTGCCAAACGCGCGTTGGGACAATAGAGGGAGCTGCGCACGCGCTGGTCGGTGCAGAAGCGCGCGTGCCAGAGGCAGTTTCTGGTGCAGTTTGTCACGTTGTTATGTTTTATCCAACCACCGCCGGGATGAGACTGGCGATCAACTGGAGAGTTTGCTTTAGGTGTCTGGAGGGAAAAAGAAAAGCGCACAGTGAGAGCAGACACTATATGGCGCGGTATGGACATCATGCCAGGTGTCATAAAGGCAACGCAATCATTTCGCACGAACTGATATTTACACGAATAAATTAATGCTATGATGATTTAATCATTATTAATGCAATAATGATTATATGTTGTACTAAAAGTTGTTCAGTTAAACTCTAAGTCACGCTTGTTTTTCCCCATCTCTTTTTGCGCTCCGGTAGCCTATTTTCCCCCAACCAAGACAATTGGTTAACAATTAATTTATTTCATGCATATACACATGTACAAGCTATCTACCCTTTTCTGCCTGTCCTTTATATCCACTCGGATCCACCTGAAGTGCCAAATAAACGCTTACCTTCACACCACAGCTCTTCTTTTTTGTAATTCATATTTTTTGTTTGTTTTCTCTTAGAAAACATATTTTTCTCCACACAAACAAAAAAAAGCTTCACCTTCCACGTATCACAGTGTTCCAAACGCATCCTTGACTTATTGGTTCACCTTTTAGTGCGCATGAAGGTAAAAATAATTTTTAAAAAGTGGTGAACTCGGGTTAAATCGGGCTCACAGTGTTCATATAAAACAGCAGGTAACCAGTGATGAATTCAATGCAAATGTTCTCAGATTCCTAACGTTTATAACGTAAGTTATAAAATCTGAAAATAATAATATTTTAAAAATAGCATTTTTTTTTACTTTTAAGACATGTGGGCTATAAATTGTATAAACGCTAACGCAATGGCTTTAATTTAAAAATGCACTAATCTCTGCTATTATATTATCTCCTTTACCAGGTCATATAAAATAACTTAGTCTTCTTTAACGTGCAATGTGAAATAACTGTGAAGTGACAGCAGGCAGAAACACGTCCCAGCTGCGTATTAGGACCCGGGGCGCGCCTTCTCTCTATATAAGAGTTTAAGCGCAGCACACACAGACAGATGTGAGGTCAAACACACACTCGTACAGAGGGTGAAGTCTGCATGCTCCACCGAGCCTTACCGTGACTCCCGCTTCGCGTTTTGCAGCTACACTGGGAGCCGCTTCAGTGCAGTCAGGCTGGAGAGACTGCGCCTTCTAGAAAAACAAAAAAACCCTTACTTTTTTTCTCTTTAAAGTTTGCCCCCGGTCAGTGTGAGCAAGCTGGATTCCCGGAGCCCTTCACCATGTCAGGCAGGTTTTAGGTACTCCATGGAGCAAGCCAACCTGTACGAGGCAGCCCCTCGGCCCATGGTGACGAACCTCGCTCCGAGCGCGCAGAACGCCTACGGCTACAAGGACGACCTGAGCGCGATCTGCGAGAACGAGAGCTCCATCGATATCAGCGCGTACATCGACCCGGGCGCGTTTAACGACGAGTTCCTGGCTGACTTGTTCCACAGCAGTGGTGCGCGCCACGAGAAACTCAAGCTGGCGACCGGAGGCGACTACGACTACGGCCACGGTCTGGGGATCGGCGCGCCCGGACCGCAGCACTCGTACGGCTGCGCGGTGGCGGGCTATGGGGAACCGTCCAAGCTCGAACCCGTGTACGAGTCCCATGAGGCGCGCTTAAGATCCGTGGCGATCAAGCAGGAACCGCGTGAGGACACCGAGCTCGGAGAGCTCGGGCACGCACCACAGTCCGGCGCCTACCATCAACACCACCACCCGCACCACCAGCACCACCCGCACCTGTCGCACCTGCAGTACCAGATAGCGCACTGCGCGCAAACCGCCGTGCACCTGCAGCCGGGTCACCCGACGCCTCCACCCACCCCAGTGCCCAGCCCGCACCATCAGCACCAACACCATCACCAGCAGCAGGGCAGCCTGGCTGTCAAAATGATGTCCGGCGACAGGCCCAAAAGTAAGAAGTCGGTCGACAAGAGCAGCGCAGAGTACCGGCTACGGCGCGAACGCAACAACGTCGCCGTGCGCAAGAGCCGCGACAAGGCTAAGATGCGCAACGCCGAGACGCAGCAGAAAGTCATCGAGCTCTCGTCGGACAACGACAGACTGCGCAAACGCGTCGAGCACCTCACGCGCGAGCTCGAGACTTTGCGGGGCATCTTTCGGCAGCTGCCCGACGGCTCGTACGTCAAAGCAATGGGCGGCTGCGCTTAACAGGACAGACTTCACTCACTTCGTTTTTGTGTTTTTTTTCCCTTTTTTCTTCTTCTTGTTTCTTGAAGTCGTGCTAGCGTCTGCTGGATATGTCCCAGATCATCATTACAGAAACTGTAACTTCTATACAGAAGCCAGGCAGCTGCCGTCTACACGTGCCTTTTTTGTACCAAAAAAAAAAAAAACTCGATAAGCTCGTTTTTGGACTCGCGTCCTCCATGTTAAGAATGTGCGCAGCTCCTGTAGGGCATGACTTCACATCAGCAGCAGTTGTATTTCAAAATGTACATATATAAATATAAATATATATATATATATATATATATATATATATATAAAAAAAATCAAGTACCAACTTTAGGCTGTTGAACTGTATGTAAGAACTGCACAAGGCTTCTTCAAAAGTCTGAAAAGTGCACTGGTGAAACAAACAAACAAACAAACTGCTATGTTTTCCATGTTTAAAATGTTTGTATGTTGTAATTTGTCTCTAAAACGGACTAAAAACATGCCAAAGCAAAAAGGACCGGAACACAACAGGCTACATTCCAAACCGCCTACTACATACCATGCCAAAAACTGTGCATAACTGCTCATTTACAGTAGCGCACTATGTATTTTTTGCTTACTATTTAGTGTGCTAATATGCGGTTTGGGATGTAGCCAAATCCTCAAACTTGTAGTGTCTGCCCTTCAGCTCATAATGCACTATAAGTCGTGAGACTGTACGACCCGATGAAGCACATTTCTTTTTTTTTGTTTGTTCTGAAAAGTTGCCATACTTTCGGGTACTGATGTGGAGGGCGCGCGCGTTTATGTATGTATGTATATGTATGAGTGTGTGTGTGTGTGTGTGTGTATGAGTGCGTGAGGGCGCTTTTTTTTTTTTTTTTTTTTTTTACAGTCCAGACTTTGTATTTATGCAGCAGAATTAAAATGAAATGTGAAAAAAGGTGCCTCTATGCAATGGCTGTTTGCATGATTTTGCAGTGAAAGTGCTGTGTAGCCCATATTTGTTTTTGTTTTGTTGTTGTTTAATTGTTTTTTCATCGTTTTGTTTGTGTTTATGTAGGAGACTGCAATCTCAGTGCCTTTTAAAACTTGTCTCCATCATCATCATCATCATTGGGAAATATTTTGAATTCTCTACATTGAAAAGAAAAATAAATAAATATGGGCTACAGTAAGAAAAAAAGCACTTTCTTTGTTTTTTTTAAAGCACCAACAAAAAAAATAATACAACAGCCGCCATATTGCAAATGTTATATGAATGTTATTGAAATACATCTGAAATATAATTATAGATAAATATATATCTATACACACACGCCAACATTTTTTTTTTACAAATTATAATAAAAAAACATGGTGTTACATTAACATTGTCTTATTTGCCATCTTTACACTATTGCACCTTGCAGCTCATTTATTAGAAGCCAGTTTCCTCACCGGTAGATGGCGCTGTGAAGTCATGTGCTCTGGAAGAATACTGGATCGAAGAGTGGGCGATTAAATATCAATCGATATCAGACAATGACCTGATGAAATCCTTAAAAACCTCACGAGTGTGTTAGTGAGAAAACGGTTGAGGAAATATTACGGAATATAATCAGGCACGTTTCTCGTATCCAATGCAGCACACTGTGGATTTACATCGTAATCTTAATTATTTTCCCTGATAACAAAACAAAGAACTTTTGTGATGCAGAAATAAAAAAAAGTAGTATTGTTTAATTATGATCATACTTAATATCAGACCATATCACCAACTATACACTAAAACGACTTCATACAGTAGCTCTAAATATCAACACTGCAGGTCAACAATCACACTGAATGTATTTACATTTACACCAGTAATTAAACCCCAATAGAAAGATTACATGTAAACGCCAAACTGACCTTTTTTTTCACACAACTGAACATACACATCATGCCCATGACTATGAACTAGAGGTGCAGCGATCACAAAAAACAGAGAACAAGTGTAAAAAATTACTAATATGACTAGCAACAATACACAAGACTAGCAACATCTCAGTGATCATAGATATTCAGGACCATATGACCTACTGGGAAGGTCTACTGGGGATCCTGAGGACTTCAGGACCCATTACATTTATGCCATTTGGCAGAAGCCCTGATCCAGAACGACTTACAATTTTTTAAATCGTATTATACATCCAAGCAATTTAAGGTTAAGTGTCTTGCTCAAGGGCCCCACAGTGGCAACTTGGTGGAGGTGGGGGTGGGGGTTGAAGCTAGGATCTTCAGTCAGTATTAAACAGTGAGCTACTCCTACATGAGCCTTGAAGTTACCATTAAAGCCCTATAAGAGCTAACATCTCATATTAAAGTCGACTTCAGAGAGTTTATACCGGGTTATTAGTACGGCTCTACGATTTTATTTATATATATATATATATATATATATATATATATATATATATATATATATATATATTAAAAAAAAAGAAATCACGACACAATTTTGCGACTACGATTTAAACTGTGATATTTTACTATTAAATGTACAATTTTCTGTTCAAATATATTTACTGTATATAGGCTAACTGTAAATAATTGGACATGATCATTAAGAGGATGTTTGCCAATATTTATTTATCAACTTAATAATAATAATAATAATAATAATTTTAAGGTCCTTAAATTATCCCCAAACTCTACATGAATTCCTGACTATACATTCTTGATTAAACAATTGCACAGATCAAGATTGTGATTATGATTTGTACGTCGTTTAATTGTGCAGTCCTAGTTAATCTGTAATATTTTTATGGAGATGACCTAAAGACCTTGTAAGACCTGACTGATAACATGATAACAGCACACAAATGTAATAAACCATAAACATAATCCAATTCTGGAGCTTTTAGTATAATAATCTGTCAAATGTAATAATAAATAAACCACAAACATAATGCTGTAGTAAGAATAAATAAACCACAAATGTAATACAAATCTGCAGCTTGTAATGGAAGAATACCACAAATGTAATACATTTCATATTACATTTGTGGGAAGGTATTGCAATCCTTTTAAATGTAATAGCACAACTATAACATTTGTGGGAAATTTATTAGGTTTACAGAATTATTTCGTTACAAGCTGCTGATTTGAATTACGTTTGTTATTTATGATGTTTGTAGGCTGTTATTTTGCTATTGGGTTTTAGAAACCTCTTAAAGGATCTTGAGTTTAACAGACGTTTTACACATGACCTGAGGGTTACTCTGTGTGTCCCCTGGGATGATCTGTCCTTATTTATGATATTCATTCATTCATCTTCTATACCGCTTAATCCTGTGTTCAGGGTCGCGGGGGACCTGGAGCCTATCCCAGGAGACTTCGGGCACTAGGCGGGGTACACCCTGGACAGGGTGCCAATCCATCGCAGGGCACACACACATACACACACTCACACACCCAATCACACACTACGGGCAATTTAGGAACGCCAATTCGCCTAATCTGCATATCTTTGGACTGTGGGAGGAAACCGGAGTATCCGGAGGAAACCCACCAAGCACGGGGAGAACATGCAGACTCCATGCACACAGAGACGGGAATCGAGCCTGGCCGGGGAATCGAACCCAGACCCTGGAGGTGCAAGGCGACAGTGCTAACCACTACACCACCGCGCCGCCCTATTTATGATATATTTAAAAAAATAATCCCTCTTTTCATGCTCCTGCTCCATGCAGTGTTACAGATTGAACTGTTCAGTCGAATTTATTTGCATAAAATGTACATGTTAATAGTCTAGATTTTATTTGAGTCGGAGAGTCTAAAGATCCTGCCTCAGTGTCAGCCATCATCTCCCTAAGAAATATCCCAAATATTTACAATCATGTGTAGTAAGCGGCATGTTAGAAGCGCTGCATCATCAGTGTCACGAATGTCGTCACTGATAAGCACTATCTCTATGACTTTTCTTCAGCACACATCATTGATTAGACCTTTTGTCCTGAGCTCTAAATTGATGAGTATGTGACCTCCGGTTAAATGCCGCTGATCTCGTTATGCTGAGCAACACTGTGCCAGACGAGGTAAAGAGAGAGAAAGTGGGAGAAAGACAGAGTGAGAAAGAGAGACGGAGACAGATAGAATGATCCATGTGTTAGTGATAGAGACTATCCTGAAGTGATCATGTCTAAGCACTAAAGGCTACAGTGAGGACACAAGAGGCATCTGTTGCTCGTTCAGGATTGAACGTGACATTCAGAATGAAGATTAAAGGGACTGTTTCAAAGCTGAGATGTTTAAAAGGTTATTGACGCTTATACACAAGAGAAGGCATCTCAGATTGGCCAGATTGATCATTCGCTGTGAAAAACAGCAGCTCTGATAGTTGTTCCCGCTATTCACACGTTTATATTCTTATACGTCAGCTCATTCACAGGGCCTCATACAGTGGATGATCCGCATGAACAGATTGGAAAAGTGTGTGTGATTGCTTATATGCTTGACGTTTTCTGTAAGGAGATGTTTATTTAACATCTATGGAAAGAGAGGTTTTCCAGACTTTACAAGTTGCGGTTTCTCTGTAACTAGTTGTTGTATTTATTTATTTATTTGTAGGTATTGTTAAGTTAACGATGGCTGGTGAGGAGACAGCTGCAGTCTGTGGATCATTTTATCGCCCTGAATCCATGGGGCGTGCAAACTTTTGCACTCAGGTCTACTGAAAAGATAAATTTTTTCCTTCAGGATTCTCTCTCTTTCTCTCTCTCTCTGTCTTTATTTCTCTCTATATACATCTATCTGTCTTCATCTCTCCTTGGCACTCAAACATATATCTTCCCTCCTCTATGCAGTTCATCTCTCACAGTTCTCTCTCTCTCTCTCTCTCTCTTGCTCTCTCTCCAAGTCTTTATCTCTCGCTGGTTATATATATCTGTCTGTCTTCATCTCACTCCTGCACTCTCTCCATCCTCTATGTAGTTCATCTCTCTCTCTCTCGTCTCTCTCCAGCGAGTTGAGTTCACACGCCAGTTTGATCCTCATTCTGTGTCACATGTTTATGATATCAGAGCAACCTACGTTGACGAGTCCATCTTTCACCTTTTCACTGTCCAACTTTCCTCTTCAATCTGTTTCTCACTAACTTTTCCTCTCTCTCTTTCTCTAGCCGAACCCTCTGTCCTGTCCTCTCTTTCCCTTCCATTCATGCAGCTTCTCTTCCACGCCAGCGCGCGGCTCCGGTAAGACTTTCTGCACAGATGTTTGAGCGCTCTGGTGCTCCTCACAGCCAGGGACAAATCAGCAGTGTTTAATTCTGCCTAATGACAAGCAGTCCAATGACGTGTTGCTTGGACGAGCAACATCTTGACAGGATAGGATAGTTGAATGAACCATGATGAGCTTCACACATTCACATGACTGAGCTAAAGAAACACAAGGACGCACAGACTCCAGGACCGAAGCAGCTACACACATCCTGACCCTGAATGAAACGGATCACGATATAAACATGATTATTAATGTTTTCTCTTTTCCCCGAATGCTACATTTACGTCCCATCACGGCATCTGCACTATGTTTCCTGGTTTGTTTAAAAGCCGAGTCCTGAACGGTTCGCTGGTAAACAATGACTGAAAAGCCAGGGTGTGTTCTGCAGCCTAGACCGATTCTGTCGAGATCTGTCTGTTATCATATTGATGTTAAAGGCCAGTCGTTAACACCCAAGCTAAGCCCATACTCATCTTGGAAGAATTATCTACAGCTGTCATCCTTTCTCATCATGTTGTGTGATGTATGTAGAAACTTACACGGATTGCCAGTGGAAAAAACATCTGAAAAGGAACAATAGATGTGTTTTTTTTTTCAGATAGGAATCTCTTAAAGCATAAAACAGATCGACTGCCCCTCTCTCAGTACAGCTAATCCAGCTTGTCTCATTATTTAAATATGTGCAATAATACTTTGCCTGTTTGCAACAGCCTAGATCTTTTTTATTCCTGACATTCCCTCTGACACAACATCCAGGTCCAACTTGTCATCATTTATAGACTTCTATACTTGACCGATGCAACTCAAATGACCATCAAAAAATAAATAAAAAAAGAGTACAAAACCAGGTCTTGTGATGGAATTTCTGGTGAACGACAGTGATCATTCAGCGAGTGTAACGCCTGATTCTCGAAAATCGACATCGGCAACTTGTGGAAGATACGCATTTGTCTGTGTGAACAGTTCACATAATCATTCACCAACACCACTTGTACGTTACAGGAACTCGGCTGGGACTTATTGCAACCCTTGTACAGTCCTGACCTCGCTCCAAGACATTTCCAAATGTTTGGGCCATTAAAGGAGTTCCTGGGAGGCCGGCATTTCAGATGTGATCATGGCACCAGCTTACTGAGAAAACTCTCTACCTTGCTTGTATCCAAGCACTAGTGAAACACTGGGATAAGTGCATTAGCATAGCAGGAGATTATATGCAGAAATAAAGGGAGTTTTTACTCCCATAACTCTGTTCTGCATAATCAAAAGTTCTGGTTTGGCTCAAACATTATGATGATAATGTTTATAATAATAGGTGGTGATTTCCAGTAGAAGTATTCACAGACCCCCCTGAAGGAAATCACCTCCTGACCTACGTGAGCAGTGAAGTCACAATGACTGGCTGGATATTTGACCTCAGTGCCTTGAATTGTACAGGTTTGTTTACTCTACGGCACAGAATCAATTAAATGCTTTAAGCAGCTAAAGAATTGCTGGATGGATTAAAAAACGTTGTAGCCATATGGCAACAAATCGAAGAAATGGATAAATACCATTAACTTGCTGTTTTATGATTGAGGATAGGTCTCATATGCAAACTTGTGAGAAAGAGCGCACAAAGCTGTTAAATGCTTTATTGGGGCGAATCCAAGACTTATAATCCAAATCCATAGCGGAGATCCAAACACAGGCGGTGGAAAGTTAAACATGGATAATAAATAATCGGAAGCGAGGGAAACAAGCAAAACAGGAAAATCTGGAACTATAGATTGCTTATGTGTATACTGAAATGATTATAGTTTACATTTTAGACTCCTGTTTTTAGAAAACGATGGCAACTCAATGCCAACCTGTGCATACATGTACATTGTGGTTTCACCTAATTGATAAATGTCCTAGCCTTATTTTCGTATTTGATTAATACAGAAATTTGGACACACCTTTTAATTCACTGACTTTTGTTATGTGATTTATTTTCCACGTTCTAGAACAATGCTGGGGATCTGTAAAGATGTAAAGATCTCTTTAAAGATACAATTTAAAATTTGGTTGTTTATGTACCAACCTCAGCAGCAACCTCATTTCCCCTCTCGTCTGTTCCAACCACTCAGCATTCAGTATCATCAGTAGACTAATCTCCAGTCTGATCATCTGTCATCATCTGCACCTGTTTCTCACTGGTTCATGCCTTAAGTTAGATGATTTTTATGCTTGAGGTCACTGTGTGGTTTAACAGACAAACAAACATTATTCTGAAACGGCTCAGGTACAGCTGGACTGAAAATGACAGACAGAAACTTGCTTGCAGAAAAGTGCTTCAGGAAGCCTGGAGAATTATTCCTCAAGATTACATAAAAATACAAGAAGGTCTGGCTCTTTGGAAGAAAAATATGATGAAATGTGGAGGGGTGGCTCAAGAGTTTTTGAATTGTAATGTACATATTTTGGGTAGAGCGCTTATAGTACATAGTGGACTGTGATATTTTCTTATAAAAGAAAAAAACTCAAAAATTTCATTTTTAAAACATGGTGTTTAAAGTAAACTTCACAACAAAGCCATGATGAGACTTTACAACAAGATTTCTCCTGACTCTCCAGCATATAAACAGTCAATCTGATCCAACCTAAACACGTAAGAGGTGAACACAGTCAGGTAACACACTAATCACTGATCTGTTCTTCTGTACAGTATTTATGGAAGCTTTACGAACACAACATCCTGCGTTATCTATCTTAAACATCTGTCGTTATGCTTTTCCCCCAGCCCATGTCATCACTTCACGTGCCATTCGTTACGTTTTGAGGCTTTTATTTTGCATGCGTTCCTCATGGAAAAACTCCAGCTGGCTCCTATTCCTTATCAAAGCCTGAGTGTACTGAGAAATATGTAAAGTCAAACACTGGGGTACTGTCAATAACTCTGTGTGCGAGTATGCGTATGAGTGTGTGCATGTGTGTGTGTGTGTGTGTGTGTGTATGAGTGGGGTGGGGGGTGGGCTTGTGCACATATGTTTAACTGTACTATTTGACTGTCCACTCTGTTTTATTTGTCTTTTGATAAAATTTTAACCAGACCTTTCACTGAGAATTTGACTGCGTGCTCTTGACTGAGAAAAGAGCTTTCCTTGTACAAAAGCCAGACATCTGCAGTTATTCCAGTCGTTCCCGCTAGATATATTTTATCACGCGTTTTTCGTTTGTGTTTGAGTTTTTTAGCCTAGTCCTTTTTCCTCTTATATCACACAAAATTCAAGACAAGCTTCACTCTGGATCTTTCCGTACCCTCCAGCAGGCGTTCACCTTTAACCCTGGTGTTCTGTTCAGTACAAGTTTTAAAGATTCAAGACGTTAGATTCAACGTCAAATTTGAAAGATTCAAGAGTCTTAAAAGAGTTCTAGTTCTGAATCTCAAAGTGAAAGAACCAAGGAAAAATCTAATTTATTTTGATTTTATTAGATTAGATTTTAGTGTATTTATACATGGCCCCATTGTGGTACTGTCATTTTTAATGCTTTGACGGCAGTGGAAATGAAAAATGTGTCTTTTATGTGTGTACTACACAAAGTACATGGAGGATTAATAGAAACAAGGCACCACATATTTGGGGATCCCCCCGAATCACCTCTGATCACATGATATTGTTACCCTTAACGCCACTTTAATTTCCTTTACATGCTCTGCACATATAAAATTATTTATCAGTTATTCATTTATCCAATATTGTTTCACTTTTAGCACAATGGATTAAGAAAAATGGCAAATAAAACCATTTATTCAAAGCAAGAAATAATATAAAACAAGAGTTACATGAGTCATGTAGTCATCACATTACAGAAAGTCAAGCACAAATCTATTCCCTTGATGTAGCTTCAGAGACTGCAGTTCAGATTTTTCCCCCCATAAACTGTATGAAGGACACGCCCACATGGCTCAGCTGTGGCCTTCAGGACACGCCCCCTTAGATCCTTTATTGACTCGAAACACACCCATAATTAAACCCATGGCCTTCATGACTCTCCAGCTTACATCCTTTTCCATATATAGGCTCAAAGATTAATTCACATTCCCTTCTATGGTCTTCAGGACATGCCCCCTTTGATCATTTTCAGTATATTGACTCAAAACACACCCATATTCAAACCCATGGCCTTCAGGATGCTCGAGGTTGCATGCTTTTCCATAGGCTCAAAGTTTTATTCACATTTCTTTCTATGGTCTTCAGGACACACCCACTTAGATCACTTTTTTCCAGATCTTTTTTTGTAGATAAGAAAACAAAAAATGCCCACATTCTCACCTATGACCTTCAGTGATTACCCACTCAGATCCTTTAAAAAAAAAATACCACCTTTCCCTCTATGGTCTTCAGGACACACCTTCTCAGATCATCTTCCATATATTGACTCAAAGACACACCCACATTCCCATCTATGGCCCACAGGACATGCTCACTCAGATCCTCTTTCAAATGACTTAATACACATCTACATTACATTCCCGCCATATGGTCTATGGTCATCCTTTTCCATTTATAGACTCAGAGACACACACAGATTTCCTGCTATGATCCTCAGGATACATCCACTCAGATCTTCTTTCAAATATAGACTCAAAACTATGACTGTCAATATTAAAGTGTTATTGAACGTGATAAATATAGACATTTCAATCCATTACTATTTTTTATGCAAATTAATCATATGACCAAATTAGACCCTAATGACTTCCCATAATCACAGCGCATTGTGACAACAGTGGCTCTACATTTACATTTAGGCATTTTGCAGACGCGCTAATCCAGAGCGACTTACATTTTTTTTTTATCTCATTACAAATCTGAGCAGTTGAGGGTTAAGGGCCTTGCTCAAGGGCCCAACAGTGACAACTTGGTGGTTGTGGGGTTTGAACCTGGGATCTTCCGAACCGTAGTCCAATGCCTTAACCTCTGAGCTACCCCTGGCCCCTGGTTTTCAAATCTGAAGATCAGGGTTCGAGCTCTGTCGTCAGTATGATGCCACACTCCCATATTACCCAGGCACTGCATGTAGTACCAGTGTTTGAGGTATAAGAAAGTTTCCCACTGTGGGTCGAATAAAGGTATATCTTATCTTATTATACCTGTGAAGCTGCATAATCTGTTTCCTTTAACATCTGCATTTAATTTTTCAGGCATTGCATGTTTATAAAACAAGATCTAAGTATTTTAAAATTGTAATTAATCATGATTAATCACAGACTATGACTGTGATTAACTAGACAAAAAAATACTAATCGATTAACAGAACTACTCAAGACACATCTACATTCCCATCTATGGCCATCAGACCATCTGTTTCCTTTAACATCTGCATTTAATTTTTCCAGCATTGCATGTTTATAAAGCAAGTAAATTTGAGTATTTTAAAATTGTGATTAATCATGATTAATCACAATTTTAAAATACACAGCCTTTCAAATACATGTCCCTTTAGACTCTTCTATGGAACGATATCGCGGACAATATTCAAATGCAATTGCAAATTACATTTGCAATTGCGTTTCCCATATGTGGACGCACAAAGTGTGCCATAATTCAAATGCAATTGCAAACTTTGCATTACCGTTTGCTGATTCGCCTTTGCGAGCGCACACTCACTGCCAAATTTCAAATGAAAAAACAAAGTCCATTTGCATTTGTATTTCCCAGGTCTTACACGTCATGAACCTGTCATATTTAAATAGCAAAATCAATCACCACGTTTGCTTTTTCACTTTCTCTGCGCCGCGCGTCAAGCCGGCCAAAATTCAAACGCAATCGCTAATCCATTTGCAATTGCATTTCCAACACGTTACACAGAAACCTGTCAATCAGCGTCAGGGGCGGGTCTATACTGTGGGGCGGGATTGTATGGGGAGTGACGTCACTCGCACTCGCCGACCAAGAGGGGGATATTTGAGCACTGGAGGTGAACCGAGATTATCTCATTTGTTTATCAAGAAATAAACACACAAAAATGACAAATCGCATATTTTCTTGCTCCGGAGTGGACAGAGAAGTTTTTACAAATAAAAATATTTTTAGATCTTCTCCTGTTACAGCCTGCTGGAGCTAAATCTTTCAGAAACGCTGCGTACCGGTGTTATGCGCTAAAATGCCTCCCTGCCACTGATTGCACCCCCACAAAATCTCTGTCAAATATATGAGGACATCACAATCAAATATTCATATTATTATTATCAAATATAATATATGAGTATTATCACGAAGCGATTTTTATTATAAATAAGAAATATAAAAATATACATGCACAACCCCTGGCAAAAATTCTGGAATCACCCCTCTCAGAAGATGTTCATTCAAATGTTTAATTGTGTAGAAAAAAAAAACAAGCACATACATGCCACAAAACTATTTTCACTCAACAATCCAAACTTCTGGCTGTATAAAACACTTTTTATAAAAAACAACGAAAGATAACTATAGTCAATGACAACTGTTTTAACAGCTCAAACAGAGGAAAAAATATGGAATCACCATGCACTTTGCATTTCTATAACTGCTAATTAGTCTACAGTTAAAAAAGAGTGCTTGCACACATTAGGGATGTGTAGAACCATGCAAGATGATTGACATAACTCATAGCTCCAACACGAGAGATGTCAGTTGAAACAAAGGAGAGAATTATCAAACTTCTTGAAGAAGGTAAATCTTCATGGAATGTTGCAAAAGATGTTGGTTGTTCCCAGTCAGCTGTGTCTAAAATCTGGACCAAGTACAAATCAAATGGAAAGGTTGTAAAAGGGAAGCGTACTGGTAGACCAAGAAAGACATCAAAGCACCAAGACAGAAAACTTAAAGCAATATGACTTGAAAGCAGAAAATGCACAACAAAACAAATGAGGAACAAATAGTCAGAAAGTGGAGTCAATGTCTGTGACCGGACAGTAAGAAATCGCCTAAAAGAAATGGGATTTACATACAGAAAAGCCAAAAGAAAACCATCATTAACATCTAAACAGAAAAAAACAAGGGTTCAGTGGGCTAAAGAAAGACAATCTTGGACTGCGGATGACTGGATGAGAGTTAGATTCAGTGATGAATCACGAATCTGCATTGCGCAGGGTGATGATGCTGGAACTTTTGTTTGGTGCCGTTCCAATGAAATTTATAAAGACAACTGCCTGAAGAAAACATGCAAATTTCCACAATCATTATTGATATAGGGGTTGTATGTCAGGTAAAGGTATGGGAGACATGACAGTCATTACATCTTCTATAAATGCACAAGTTTATGTTGAGATTTTGGGCACTTTTCTTATTCCATCAATTGAAAGGATGTTTGGTGATGGTAGCATCATTTTTCAGGATGATAATGCATCGTGCCATAGGGCAAAATCTGTGAAAACATTCCTACAGGAAATACATATAATGTCAATGGCATGGCCTGCAAATAGTCCGGACCTTAATCCAATTGAAAATCTGTGGTGGAAATGAAAGAAAATGGTCCAGGACAAGGCTCCAACCTGCAAAGCTGATCTGGCAACTGCAATAAGACAAAGCTGGAGACAGTCTGATGAAGTATACAGTTGGACATTAGTTAAATCCAGGCCTCAGAGAATTCAAGCTGTTATAAAAGCCAGAGGTGCTGCAACAAAGTACAAGTAGTGTTTTTATTTGGTGATTCCATATTTTTTTCCTCTGTTTGAGTTGTTAAAACAGTTGTCGTTGACTATAGTTATCTTTCTTTGTTTTTTTTAAGTGTTTTATACAGCCAGAAGTTTGGATTGTTGAGTGAAAATAGTTTTGTGGCATGTATGTGCTTGTTTTTTTTTCTACACAATTAAACATTTGAATGAACATCTTCTGAGAGGGGTGATTCCAGAATTTTTGCCAGGGGTTGTATATGAAAATAATATATAATTAATATATTTCCCCCCTATACTACGTGTTTTTTTTATATAGATTATTTTATAATCAAATTCGTTTGGTGCAATTTGTAAATCATAAACCTATTAATTTATGTTGTAATATAATATTTGATAGAGGTTATGTTGGGGAGGGGGGGGGGCAATCAGTGGCAGGGAGGCATTTTGGCGCATAACACCGGTACGCAGCGTTTCTGAAAGATTTAGCTCCAGCAGGCTGTAACAGGAGAAGATCTAAAAATATTTTTATTTGTAAAAACTTCTCTGTCCACTCCGGAGCAAGAAAATATGTGATTTGTCTTTTTTGTGTGTTTATTTCTTGATAAACAAATGAGATAATCTCGGTTCACCTCCAGTGCTCAAATATCCCCCTCTTGGTCGGCGAGTGCGAGTGACGTCACTCCCCATACAATCCCGCCCCACAGTATAGACCCGCCCCTGACGCTGATTGACAGGTTTCTGTGTAACGTGTTGGAAATGCAATTGCAAATGGATTAGCGATTGCGTTTGAATTTTGGCCAGCTTGACGCGCGGCGCAGAGAAAGTGAAAAAGCAAACGTGGTGATTGATTTTGCTATTTAAATATGACAGGTTCATGACGTGTAAGACCTGGGAAATACAAATGCAAATGGACTTTGTTTTTTCATTTGAAATTTGGCAGTCAGTGTGCGCTCGCAAAGGCGAATCAGCAAACGGTAATGCAAACTTTGCAATTGCATTTGAATTATGGCACACTTTGTGCGTCCACATATGGGAAACGCAATTGCAAATGCAATTTGCAATTGCATTTGAATATTGTCCGCGATATCGCTCCATACTCTTCCAACATTCACCCTTCTTCATTTATAGACGTAAAGTACAATATAGACTCCACTTTCCGACCTATGGTGTTCAGGACACTTCAGCGTACATCTTTTTCTATATATTGACTTAAAAACATGTCTACATTCCCGGCTTCCAGGACACACCCACTCAGATCTTCTTCCATGCTAGGCATTAAAGACACGCCTTCTGTGGTCAGTGGATGTAAATTTACGTTGTTAATGAGTATGTTTAAAAGTTAGTTGCTGGAAAAATGAAGCCCTGGATATAATATTACACCAAGGACCAACTTTGTGCATACTTCATGTTTTCCCAGGTTAATTCTGCAATTAATTAATTTTTACTCTCTCTCTCTCTCTCTCTCTCTCTCTGTCTTTGTCTGTTACACAGTATCTCACATACAGTATATCTGCAAGTGAAGCTTAATGTCATATGGGAAAATGTCTTCAGGTTGGCGATGCTAAGCATTTACATTTATCATCATTATCCTGCAAAAATTACGTAACCGGCTCAGACAACCAGCATGGTCCATAAACCGCTGAAAAGGCTGAAACTTTATGGTGGAATCACTTAGATCGTTTTATTAAACAGACTTTCAGGAATAACCAAAAACTGTCTAGTCAGGCCACTTTATTGAGGGAACCCACTTCATAATATTTTGGTTTCCAAAATAACAGCTTATGTGCCAATGTAATATATGGGTTATTATTTAGTTTTTTTCAGGAGCGATAGTAATGCAGAGTGTGCGGTCTTGGAAATGTAAGGAAGGGCACTAACAATGATTTATTGCTGAAAATGATTTATTAACGTCGTTAGAAACTAATAAGTGGGTTAAAAAAAGAAAACAGTTGTACATTAGATATTATAGAGGTTATGTTGGAAACTAGGAGAGAAAACACACACACACATACACACACATAGACACATCTCCTTCAGCTGTACATACAGTACACATACATATGTACATACACCATGCTTATCTATTTACTTGCACTATCTCCGACATCTGGCCATCCCATAAACCTCATGCGTAAACCCTGCATTTTGTAATCATAGAGATTAAGAAAAAAAAAACAAAGTGTTTACACTAATAAAACTTAACATTCAGCGCTTATCGCCCAGCTAAACACGGATGTCCATGAGGGAACGATAGACCATGACGTGTGTTTACATGGCCAATGGATGAATCCCGATGTGGCCACGTTGGACGTGTGTCATGGTGAGCCACGCGCTGCTCCATATGGATGACCCGCAGTGAGTATGCGTGTGTACGTGTGTGTTCTTCAAAAGTAGAAATGTTTAAACTCAACAGAGATCTCTAATGACATCACAGTTACCACATGCTGGGGGAAAAAAAAAACCTTGAGATCAATAGAGAGAAAATATCATAAAATCAGAACATAATCTTAGAGTTGGCCAGAAATAAAAGACGTGAATATAGCTTACAGAGTTTCAGCATGCAGAGGAAAACTTATGAGGGGTTTTAAAGCAAGATTTATAACTATTTAAAAAAGGAGGGGGGGGGGTTCTCACTCTTTTCAATGTTTTTTTAAAGTATGCATTTCAATGCGTTTCTCTTGTTAAAATGAAAAAGTGAAAAAAAAAAGATGTGGAAGTAAGATGACATCTCAAATATTTGTGGATTTTAAATCAATTCTGTGACTGGTGGGAGGAGTAGAGGGCGCACAGTGATGACATCACAGATCTGTGGTTGTTTAAATTGAATAGAACTTTTATGAAGAAATCGAATCAATTCATAAGTATGCATAATGGACTGGTATTGATTAATATTAAGAGTCTTATATTCTCATAAACCGTACATTTGTTGATTAGAACTTTATGTAGAATCGTTGAAAGAGTTTTCCTACTCGAAATTGTTCTGAGAACCCTTTATTATTTAAAGAATCCATAACAAACTTTGTAAAAGCATGGACTAGATATTAATTCATTTCTTTATCACCAGCAACTGCTTTATTTTGCTCAGGGTCATGGTTTTGCAATCACAGCAACCACACACATATTCACACATTCAGATCCTTTCTGAGGCATTAGGACTCTGGAGAACCCTAAGGATCCCTGTACAGACACTAGGAGAACATGCAGAACATCACATGGGAAATAAGCCACGCTCAGGATGGAACGCGGGAATCCTGGAGCTGTACTTTCATGACTTGTTTTGAAAAGTTTGAATGGATGTTTACAGAATTTCTTTTTCCCATCCCACCCTCATCCCCCTCCTCCTTTACCTGTTCATCACCTGACATCATGCCGAGGATGTGAGATCCAAGAGCAATGTTTATTTTTCACCCTGAACCCTGCACCTTTTAAAAAAAAATTTTAATACTGGTAGCCTTCCAGACACCGCCTTATCTCTAACGAACCATCTCAGAGAAATATCACATAATGGAGACACATGAAAGCATGAGTCCATCAACATATCTCTCCATTGTGTGTATCTTGCTATCATTTGAAACAGAAAAAAACTATTTATGTATAAAAAAATTTTTTTTAAAGTTTGATTCCCACCAATACTACAGCCATTTCTGTCCAAAAAAAAAAAGAAAATGTAAACCTCTTGGCACCCTTGGATAACTTGACTACATGTCTAGCTTAAAGGTCCCATATTTAACAGATCTCAGAGCTCATGCAAAGTGTGTGTAGCCAGTGTAAGGATCTATCCAATAACGGAAACGTCAAAACACTTTTGTAATTCGCTCTGGATAAGAGCATCTGCCACATGACTAAATCTAAATGCAAATGAAAATGTGCATGTGTTAATGTTCCAGCTGAAATAACCCTCAGATAATGAGGGTACATCAAATGTGCTCTTTCAGCATTTATGTACAGTAAGTGAAATACTTCGGAGCAATGTCCCTCCAGAGAACAGCAGGGCTTGGTAGCAGGCAGCGGGAGGGGCTCTTCTTATATGAGGTCACAATAGGGAAAAAAATATATCTGGCAATTTTACCCCCAGACCAATAGAAAAATGAAAAAAGGATTAAAAAAAACTAAACAAGATTTTTTTTTTTTTTTGTTCTAAATGCACACTGAGTCAAAAGACTAAAACACATTTCTCCTTTATGGTTAAAACTTTTCCCAGCATTAGGATTCTATTCAAAGATTGCACAGATCCAATACCATGCATCATTATCAGGGTGATTTGAACAACAAAAACAAATCAAAACAAAACAAAACAAATTTGGATCAGATGTCACAAAAAAGATATCGGATATCAAATTCTGTAACAAATGTATAAAATAAAAATAAACAAATTTTTATTGTTCATACTTTGTTATTGATATTTCTTAGGTGAATCAATAAAATAAGTTTTTGTGTGAAAGAGTTTCACCGTAACTTGCTTCAGGTTCGGAGCTTTTAAAGAAAACAATATCAGATGTTTAGATATCAGCTGATATACAGTAATTCTGGTATGGGTATTGCTGCGTTGTTTCATTTTTCATGCTAAAATTAAATGCTCTGCGACTGAATAATTCTAAGGAAGTCACTAGGTTAAGCACCTTTCTCCTTTGAATGCTCAGTTCTGGCTTGAAATCAAAGTTCTTTTTAATTTTTTCGCCTTATCCTGTTCAAAGCTTGAAATATCTTATCTTATTCACGAGAAAGTTTCGCTTTTCCAGTCCTTTGATTTTGACCGTTATGGCAGTCTGTTAGGATTTTTTGCTTTTTGAGTTTCAAGGTCCGTGTGAAAATAATTGTTTGTGGGGGCGGGGGGGGGGGGGGGGGGTTCACTATGCGAAGTGGAGTATTAAGCTTTATTGTGGGTTTTTGTATTTTCTGTGTGTATGTGTGTGTGCGCGTGTGCTCAGGTGTGTGATGGTGGTTTGGCAAAGATCTGACACGAATAAGGGCTAATGCTTTCCTGGCTATGAGGGCCGTCTCTAATGGCTGACTGGTCGTCTCAGTCATGAGCAAGGTTAGCGGTTATAGCGGCGTGTCTTACCTCTATACTCGAAAGACAGAAGCAAAACTGAAACGAAATGTCGTCGCTGCTTTATATCTCTTCATCAAACAGACAGAAATCAATCGTGGATTTTCTAAATGCTCCAGAGTACCATGTTTGAACGATTGTGGGTCGTGGTGGGCCTGATCACCAACAATGATGAGTCGGCCTACCTAGAGGAGATTGGAAATCTGGAGAACTGGTGCCAGAGGAACAATCTCCTCCTGAACGTCAGCAAGACAAAGGAGCTGATAGTGGACTTCAGTACAAAGCAGGAGAGGAACTACCAGACCCCCATCATCAACAAGAGCCCAGTGGAGAGAGTGGACAGCTTCAGATACCTCGGTGTTCACATCACACAGGACCTGTCATGGTCCTGTCACATAAACACTGTGGTGAAAAAGGCCCGACAGCGTCTCTACCACCTCAGACGCTTGAGAGACTTCAGATTGCCCTCTAAGGTGCTCAGGAATTTCTACTCCTGTACCACAGAGAGCATCCTGATGGGAAACATCACGACCTGGTTCGGGAACAGCACCATGCAGGACAGACGAGCTCTACAGAGGGTGGTGCGATCAGCTGAGCGCATCATCCGCGCTGAGCTCCCTGACCTGCACTCGATCTACAGCAAGCGGTGCTGGACTAAGGCCAGGAAGATCGTGAAGGACCTCAGCCATCCCAACAATGAACTGTTTTCTCTGTTGCGGTCTGGGAAGCGATTCCGCTCCCTGAAGGCCAACACAGAGAGACTGAGGAGGAGCTTCTTCCCGCAGACGATAAGGTCTTTCAATCACACCACCACACAGGATTAACAACATCTTTTTAAACTCCCAACATTGACTGGACAATCATGGACACATTCATACACACTCACACTACATATTTATATATCTGGACCATCGCACAAGACACTTTAATAAGTCACTTTTTATGCATATTTGCACAACCATTGCCACTTTCAAATATTTCTATATTTCTATATTTTGTAATATTTTTTATTATGCCCTTATTTGTACAGTTTATTTTAATAATTAAATTTATTTTCTTTAGTATTTCTTTTTATTCATATTTATTCCTTACGTACAAGTTTTTATTTTATTTCTTAAGGTCACTGGCGGTCGTATAAGCATTTCACTGCATTTCGTACTGTGTATGACTGTGTATGTGACAAATAAAATTTGAATTTGAATTTGATTGATTCCCGGAAATGACAGCATTCGCAACTGGTTTGGACATGAGTTACATGTTTCTTTTTTTCTACGCAAAGCTTGGCATGTGGTTTGCATTTTGGGCAGAAGGATGTATTTATGTATGTGTGTAGTTTGCCTATGCGGTGGGTCTTCAGGATCAAGGACTTAGCATGAAAACTTCCACATCCTTTTCTTGCTAAAACCCAAAGTTAAGAATTCTTGTGGTCAGAGAAACTTTGTCTGGTTTGGACCGAGGTCAGAGCCTGTCACACTAAACAGGCTGTTCGCATCAGGAATGAATTTGTATTTATCTAAGAGAGGCCATCTCCACGGCTGCAGTTTACTCACCGGATGATAGTCAGCTAGCCAGTAGCTCTGTGAGCAGAATAGATGCATTGTGTTTAATTAGACAGATTTCTTTTCTCTGTTTGCTGCAACTTGAGACGTGTTATAATGTGTCCTGACTGAGCAGGGAGACATTATTGAAACCACCTGTATGCACTGACAAACATTTCTGAAAAATAATGATCCAGTGTTAGCAGATATGAGAGAAAAACAACATGTTTACACAACAAAGAAAATGATTGTAATGTGTACAATACTGAATGAATTAATGTAGAGCCCAAAGCAAGAATAGTGTTCAAGTCAAACCGGGATGAAATTTCTCTTGAATGAAGGAGTTAAACTGATGAATATTTACAGAAGACAGAAGACAAGGACAGTACGGCAACACATCATTTGAACGGTGGCAGCATTTTAAAGAAAGCTGGCGATCCTCGTAGCCCGCTGCAGTCGTTCCTGTAAACCTTCAGCAAAGGGAACATCTGATCCTTGATGGATAACTTGTCGCCAACTTCAGAAGAGATGCAGGAATTGTACAATCATTCACCAACACCACTTGTACATTACAGGAACTCGGCTGGGAATTATCCCGCACATCCTCCTGACCTCACTCCAAGACATTTCCAAAACATTTAGAAAAGGCATTAAATGAGTTCCTGGGAGGCCAGTGTTTCAGACATAAAGTAGGCAATCTGATCACTGAGAAACCTGTCTACTTAGATGGGATCCAAGCTCTATTGAAACACTGGGATAAGTGCATTAGTGTAGCAGAGGATTATATAGAGAAACAAGTAAGTGTTCTCTTATTCTACAAAAGCCAAAAATCTAAATAATATATAACAGTTTATATAAAATTCTATATTTTATTATATATAAGTACAGTGGCTTGCGAAAGTATTCGGTCCCCTTGAACTTTTCCACATTTTGTCACATTACAGCCACAAACATGAATAAATTTTATTGGAATTCCACGTGAAAGACCAATACAAAGTGGTGGTTCCACGTGAGAAGTGGAACGAAAATCATACATGATTCCAAACATTTTTTACAAATGAATAACTGCAAAGTGGGGTGTGCATAATTATTCAGCTCCCTTTGGTCTGAGTGCAGTCAGTAGACATTGCCTGATGAGTGCTAATGACTAAATAGAGTGCACCTGTGTGTAATCTAATGTCAGTACAAATACAGCTGCTCTGTGACAGCCTCAGAGGTTGTCTAAGAGAATATTGGGAGCAACAACACCATGAAGTCCAAAGAACACACCAGACAGATCAGGGATAAAGTTATTGAGAAATTTAAAGCAGGCTTAGAGTACAAAAAGATTTCCAAAGCTTTGAACATCCCATGGAGCACAGTTCAAGAAATGGAAGGAGTATGGCACAACTGTAAACCTACCAAGACAAGGCCGTGCACCTAAACTCACAGGCCGAACAAGGAGGGCGCTGATCAGAAATGCAGCCAAGAGGCCCATGGTGACTCTGGACGAGCTGCAGAGATCTACAGCTCAGGTGGTGGAGTCTGTCCATAGGCCAACTATTAGCCGTGCACTGCACAAAGTTGGCCTTTTGGTAGAGTGGCAAGAAGAAAGCCATTGTTAACAGAATACCATAAGAAGTCCCATTTGCAGTTTGCCACAAGCCATGTGGGGGACACAGCAAACATGTGGAAGAAGGTGCTCTCGTCAGATGAGATCAAAATTGAACTTTTTGGCCAAAATGGAAAACGCTATGTGTGGCGGAAAACTAACACTGCACATAATTCTGAACACACCATCCCCACTGTCAAATATGGTGGTGCTTCTCTTCAGCAGGAACAGGGAAGCTGGTCAGAGTTGATGGGATGATGGATGGAGCCAAATACAGGGCAATCTTGGAAGAAAACCTCTTGGAGTCTGCAAAAGACTTGAGACTGGGGCGGAGGGTCACCTTCCAGCAGGACAACGACCCTAAACATAAAGCCATATAAAATTAACTAGTAAAATATGCTGTACAAAGTAAAATATACTGTAGTAAAAGAAATACGTTAGAAAATAAGATTAACTGGTGAAATGTACTGTACAAAGTAAAATATACTTTACAAATAAGAACAGAATATCAATATAAGAACAAAATATCAATATAACAAATATAGAAATATATAAAAGAAAATTTAAATAGAAATGAGTCAAAAACAGAAAATTTGAAGTTTTTTAAGTGGCTGGGGTGTGCAAATATGCACAAAAAATAACTTCGTAAAGTGACTTATTTAAAGTGTCTTATTTAAAGTGATTTGTGCAGTGGTCCGTAGATGAAAATATAAATATGATAAAGTGTCCTATTAAAGTGATTTGTGCAGTGGTCCATAGATGAAAATACAAATATGTAGCGCAAATGTGTCCAAGGTGGCCATGAATGCCCAGTCAGTGTTGGATGTTACAAAAAGACAGTATTAGTCCTGTGTTGTGTTGTGGTTGAGAGACCTTATCGCCTGAGGGAAGAAGCTCCTCCTCAGTCTCTCTGTGTTGGCCTTCAGGGAGTGGAATCGCTTCCCAGACCGCAACAGAGAGAACAGTCCATTGTTGGGGTGGCTGAGGTCCTTCACAATCTTCCTGGCCTTGGTCCAGCACCGCTTGCTGTAGTTTGAGTGCAGGTCAGGGAGCTCGGTGCGGATGATGCGCTCAGCTGAACGCACCACCCTCTGTAGAGCTTGTCTGTCCTCCATGGTACTGTTTCCAAACCAGGTTGTGATGTTTTCCATCAGGATGCTCTCTATGGTGCAGTAGTAGAAATTCTTGAGCACCTTGGAGGGCAGTTTGAAGTCTCTCAAGCGTCTTAGGTGGTAGAGACGCTGCCGGGCCTTCTTCACCACAGTGTTGATGTGCCAGGACCATGATAGGTCCTGCGTGATGTGAACACAGAGATATTGAAAGCTGTCCACTCTCTCCACTGGGCTCCTGTTGATGACAGGGGTCTGGTAGTTCCTCTCCTGCTTTGTACAAAAGTCCACTATCAGCTCCTTTGTCTTGAACCATTTCTAGGTAGGCCGTCTCATCGTTGTTTGTGACCAGGCCCACCACGACAGTGTTGTCAGCAAACTTGATGACAGTGGTGGAGTTGGTAGTGGCCACGCAGTCGTGGGCGTAGAAAGAGTACAGCAGGGGGCTCAGAACACAACCCTGGGGGGATCCAGTGCTGAGAGTGAGGGAGGCTGAGACATGTCCGCCCATCCTTACTGCCTGTGGTCTGCCAGTTAGGAAGTTGGAGATCCACTGACACATAGATGAGTCCCAGGTGCTCCAGCTTGGTGGTGAGTGTGGAAGGAATTATGGTATTAAATGCAGAGCTGTAGTCAATGAAGAGCATTTTCACATAATTCCCCGTCCGAGTGTCCAGGTGAGTAAGTTATGGGTGGAGTAGATGTGAGATTGCATCGTCTGTGGAACGGTTTGGACGGTAAGCGAACTGTAGTGGGTCCAGTGTGTCCGGTAGTGAAGAAATGATGAAGTCTCTGACCAGGCATTCAAAGCACTTCATCACTACTGAGGTGAGGGCTACAGGGCGATCGTCATTGAGAGAAGCAGGATGTGGTTTCTTCGGGACAGGAACAATGATGGACTCTTTGAAGCATGTGGGGATCACCGACTGAGATAAAGAGATGCTGAATATCTCAGTGAACACAGGTGCTAGCTGGTCTGCGCAGGGTCTGAGAATATGGCCTGAGATGCCGTCTGGTCCTGCTGCTTTCCTGGTGTTCACTCTCTTGAAGGCTCTTCTCACGTCATGTTCGGAGATGATGAATGCGTTTCCGGTGCTGGCAGTGTCTTCCTGTCTGCAGCGGTTAGCACCGCTAGCATTAGCATCACTAGCGTCTTTAGCTGCAGCCTCAAAGCGAGCATAGAAGGTGTTCAGCTCATCTGTCAGAGTCGCGTCCACGTTCGTCATACCGGATGTCGGTGCTTTATAATCCGTTATTGTTCTCAGTCCCTGCCACAGGCTCCTAGAGTCACTCTGTTGGAGTTGTGACTCTAGTTTCCTTTCATAGCGCTGCTTCGCCTCTTTCACCGCCTTCCGGATACTGTATGATGCAGCCTTGTATGGTTCCATGTCCCCCGGCGCAAGTCCCACATTGTAGGCAGCAGTGCAAGATCTCAGAGCGTCACGGATGGTTTTATACATCCACGGCTTCTGGTTGGGAAACGTTCTGATAGTCTTTTTCTCCATGGTATCATCCACTAGTGTCATACACACTCAATCTGCGCCCGGCACTAGGACGCGGAAGTAAGACGGGCGCAAAACCAGGAAGTATAAAAGAGGTAAACAAACGATGGCTTACCGCTCAGTCATTGAGTTCGGCCCATGTCAGTACCAGTTGCCGTTTCAGCAAACCGTGAGTACTCACCAGTTGGTTCCTTTGTCTTTTGCTATTGTGTGTGTATCTATAGGACGCGGGTTAAATTTGTGTTTTTCCCTTGCTCCGTTTTTGTGAGAGTCCTTAGACTAAATCGCGTGGCTATCCTGCCTACTCGCTTCTTTCCGCGTTTGGGTTTATCCTCCACGCTACATTGGGCTAACCGCTAAAGCTACGTCTTCTGGTCACCTCAGGTTAGTCCACCTTTGACAACTAGTTTCCCAATGAATCCCACAACCGCTTCCACAAACATGCTGACGTCATCGGAGCTGTTCCTGAACATCTCCCAGTCCGCGTCATCGAGAGCGTCCTGTAATGCGGCCACCGATTGGTCCGTCCAGCGTGCCACCTCCCTCTGAACCGGAACTTCCTGTTTCAGCCTTTGTTTGTCTTTTGGCATGAGGAAGATGGCGGCGTGGTCGGATTTACCAAATAATGGACGAGATTATGACATGTAGCCGTCCTTGACCGTTGTATAACAATGATCTAGTGTCCTTTCACCCCTGGTGGGGCATGTGATATGCTGGTAAAAGTTCGGTGCTGTGTGCTTGAGGTTGGCAGTGCTAAAGTCCTCGGCCCCGCTTGTGGTGGAATATAAACGGCACTTATTATGACCAATGTGAACTCTCGAGGTAGATAAAAAGGACGACACATGATGGACAGTAGTTCCAGATTTGGTGTGCAGGAGCGTGTAAGTGGAACAACGCTTGCGCTGTTGCACCAGCTGCTGTCCACCATTAAACACACGCCACCTCCCCTTGATTTCCCGAGTCCCGCTTCCTGTCCATGCGGTGAACCGAGAAGAACTCGGCAGGCTTGCCACTTCGTGTCGCGTCCATTGTTCTCCCTCAAGATCTCACTTGGCCAGCTAGGATCCGGAGTTAAAAACGTTGAAATGTGAGTACATTGTATACCAATAGAAACAAGAGTGTCTCTATCATACCTAATGAACTCAATGGTGGAAATTTGACTGGTTTTAAAGCGCTAAAAACTAACTTAAAAAACAAAAACAAAGAAAAGGTGGTCGGAGCAGTCGTGATGGCAGCCGACCTCACCGGCGCCATCTTGTTCACATCCATGTGTTAGAAAGGCCCAGTCAAAATCCAGATCGAAATCCGAACGAGAATCTGTGGCAAGATCTGAAAACTGCTGTTTACAAATCTGACTGAGCTGGAGCTGTTTTGCAAAGAAGAATGGGCAAGGATTTCAGTCTCTAGATATGCAAAGCTGGTAGAGACATATCCTAAAAGACTGGCAGCTGTAATTGCAGCAAAAGGTGGTTCTACAAAGTATTGACTCAGGGGGCTGAATAATTATGCACACCCCATTTTCAGTTATTTATTTGTAAAAAATGTTTGGAATCATGTATGATTTTCGTTCCACTTTTCACGTGTACACCACTTTGTATTGGTCTTTCACGTGGAATTCCAATAAAATTGATTCATGTTTGTGGCTGTAATGTGACAAAATGTGGAAAAGTTCAAGGGGCCCGAATACTTTTGCAAGCCACTGTATATACAAATACAGTAAATCCTCGGATTGCAAGTAACTCGGTTTGTGAGCGTTCTGCAAGATGAGCAAAGATTTTTAATACATTTTGACTTACGAGTCAAAACAAACGAGTCTTGGTTTATGCATGCGCTTCTTGTTTTGACGTCTAGCGTCATGTGATCACAACAGAGCCAACAGTTTTTCTCTCTCTTGTGCTGTGGAATTGTATATAATCAACATCTGTGCACACGTGTACTGTTTACTATAACACTGTGACCACGTGTGTGCGTGTAAAGCATCTTTTATTTTGTGTCTGTATACTGTACGTGTGTTTACAGTGTGTGTGTAAAGCAAAAGCAAGTATCATTAGAGAGGTTAAAGATCCATTTTCTCTCTTTATCTTTTTTCTCTCTCTTTATCTCTTTTTCATCTTCACAGACACACACACTTTCTCTCTGCTCTACAGAGAAACACTGCACTGTCGCGATTCTTTTCAAGGGTAAAGTGCAGGTTAATTTGTTTTATTTTTACTTTACAGCAGTGATTCCGTTAGTGTGTCGCTAAATTGAGTGTCATTAGAGAGATTTCTTGTTAATTTTTCCGAAAAAACAGTGTTTTATCGGAAACATAAAAGAGTAGAGGAAGGGTGAAAAGAGTGGAGAAAAGGTAACTGTGTAAGATGTGAAGGGTGGAAAGGGGAGCTTGCTTTAGATTCACACACACACACACGCACGCACACACACACACACACACACACACACACACAGCGCCTGCATGCACAAATGGAATCACTTATCTATCTATATTTATTTTTTTGGGGTGTGGAACAAATCATTTGAGTTTCCAATATTTCTAATTATATATATGGGAAAATTCGATTTGGTTTACGAGTATTTTGGAATACGTGTTTGCTTCCGGGACGAATTATGCTTGTAATCCAAGGTTCCACTGTATATGCATAGTTGCATATTTTTAAAAACAGATTTGCATTTTATCTATATAACTTTAAGCTGAATAAATTAATGTTAGCAATAATTTCTTAGTGTTCACTTTAAAGCCACATACCTGTTGTCGAAGATGTATATGAAAATGAAAGCTTAGAAAAGAATAAATTCAAATGTAAAAAATCACTACGCAAATGCAGTAACATTCTGTTATGGGAAAATAATCAATGACACAGTGCTGTGATATTGTTTGACATGAAAAGGAATTCCTTCACGGGTCCTGGTCCGAATTTGATTATTTTCTCGTATGTTTTATCTACGAATAGTTTAGTTTAATCTTGTGGAACATCCACATAACTTTTTTTTCACATTTGTTTTCTTTACATAATGCTGAACATAAATGAAACTATAAATAACTATCAAAAATAAAAGAAAACTAAAACAAGAATTCATAAAAACAAATCTGAGGCTGTTATTATTATTTTTGTTTTCTATATAAGCTCTTTTGTTATAGCAAATAGCATCACAAGGAGTGCTAATGCTTGTACTGTATATGACTAGTCATGGGATGTTTATAACAATGTTATGTCAGTCATATAAAGCTGGAATTGAGTTTATTGTTACTGGACGATGTATAAGCGCCAAACAAAAGACAATTTGGTGTTTAATAAGATTTTTTTTTTTATTAATAAATTTTTTTATTTCAGTGACGCAGTAGCTGCTGTATTTTATTATACAGTACTAACCCAATTTCTTTTACTTCACCACCCTTTGTAATATGAGATGAAATTTAATTCTGGAGTGTTAACAGATTTTGATTGATACGATTGCATTACACACTTCTTAAATACCTTTCGAAAGGGATTTTAAAAACCCACTGAACTCCTTCAAAGTCGCTCGTCACTTGTTTTAACAATCGCGGCTGCTCTGTGTGCAGTCGAGTAGAATATAAACCCCAGCTGAAAAGCGTTTTTCAGCTCGTCACTGATGATTATACTTGTCGATTCTGACATTTACAGTATATAACACCAGGCACGAATCCAACAGAAGAATATTCCAGGCATATCCCTTAGGATCCTGAGAAGCTTCTCGGATTTCGCATATGCTAGAAGTTAAACTGAAAGCGTTTCAAAGTGGAGCAGCTCTTAAAGCCGGCTGTTTCATTGCTTCTGGCAGGCATGGGGTGCTTCTCAGGGGCTTTAAACCTCGCAGAACCTTGTATAACTTCTCTGTATCGATCTTTCCTCACCCCCTTTTTTGTGTGTTCATTCATTTTGCCCCCTTGGAGGTGTCAGTGCCTTCTCATGCATAATCACCCCTAACAACTACGGGTCTCTGATTTTCCAACCGCATTCTTTTAAAGGTGCGGAGTTTTGGGGCCCAAGCATTTCTACTCGTCATATGGCTGCAAACCTCTGCGTGATACGCCTCATGGAAAACACATGAGGTTCCTGGTGATTTCGAGGATGGATTCTTGGCGTTCCCAAACCAGCGGGGAAGCCTGAAGGGCAGCAAGAGAAGATAGAATGAGAGACAATATAGTAGGCTCATAGACCCATGGTCCATTTGACTAGGGGAATTCTGGGTTCTATAAAACGCCCAAGCCCAGAACCCTTACACGGTTCAGTCTCCTTTATGAATAGGACTGACAGCAGCAAACCGGAACTGCTACCATTTTTGTGGTTTGCGGATGCAAGAAAATACTCAAGCATGAATGTTTCAAAATTAATCTCCATGACCTCTCAGGATTTAATATGATCAGATCAAGCTGTGCAAAGATCTTCACTTCAGTCAGCTTAAAGGATAGAAAGAGGGAATATACGGAAAAGACAAGTTTCTACCTCTATCATGGACAGTGAACACAAGGCTTAAAGATACATTTCGGCCAAAACTAAGACAGAAATCACCTCCAGATCAACTGCGATGTTTAGTATAAGTTAAACAAACCATTCTATTGATTTATCTGAACATTCTCTAAACTATTTATCATTTTCAGTGTAGCACAGGATATTTATAGCATAAACTTTCTGCATGAATTCTATTTAAAATAAATAAAAATAAATACAACAGCATTCAAGACAAACTGTGACTCTTGATTGTGCAGAATAACAGAACACTGTTAAAAAAAAGAGTAAAAACTCCCTTTATTTCTCTATATAACCCCCTGCTACACTAATGCACTTATCCCAGTGTTTCACTAGTGCTGGGATACCATGATTGGACTGCCTGCTTCATGTCTGGCCTCCCAGGAACTCCCAGATGAGTTCCTGTAATGTGCAAGTGGTGTTGGTGAATGATTGTGTGTACAGTTCCCACAGATGCGGATCTTCCACAAGTTGGCGAAAAGTTATCTGCTGATTTTCACGAATCAGGCATTACAATTGCTGAATGTTCACAGGAACGACTGTATTGGACTTCTTTAAAATGTTTGCACCGTTCAAATGTTTTAAGCACTCATCACCATACTGTGTTTAAAGGCTTCTGTTAATGTCTGTAGCCGTATTCATTTCATCACAAGCCCTGGTTTGACCCTCACACACACACACACACACACACACACACACACACACACACACACACACACACACACACACACACACACACAAATAACTGTGTAACATCTACTGATGCAATCATATGCACACATCATAAAAATTATACCTTTATGAGACATTATGAAGAAGAGAGGAATTCATATAACACTATAACACCGACGTTCACTTTCCATAATGCATTATGAAAAGATATAACAGTGATATAATGTCTTAAAACCCCTTTATGGTGGCCAAGAAGTTCAAAACAAATGACAAATTTAAAAACTAAATAACAAAATCAGAAACAAAATAACAAATCAAAAAACACATCAACAATTCAGACAAACAATTCAGAAAAGGTAGGTATAGTTTGTAAATGAAATTCTTATCATTGATTGGACGAGACATTTGTCATTCAAGAAATATAAGAAGTATTGCAGACTCACTGCATTTGAATGTCCATGAGGTTGCAGCACTTCCTGTATATCTTGAGTGACAGATATCTCGTCCAATCACCAGAAACGGTAGTTGTAGTTAGCGGTAAGACTTTCATTCTTAAACTACCTTTTTCGGTTTGTTGTTCTGTTTTTTTGATTAGTTATTTTGCTTCTGGATTTGTTATTTTGTTTTTGTTCTGTTATTTTGTTTTGCATTCCCGGCCACTGTACCTACTTACTGTATAAGACATTTTACTTCGTTTTACAACATATTTTAAAAACATAGTAATCATTGTTCGCACTGTTTGTGTACAATGACGTATGAACGCTTTGTAGCATTTTCTTATGACACCGGGTCAAGCAAAGTAAAGAAATATGTGTTTCATAATCTGAGCTCATTACTACATGCAAAGGTTTTATATAGGTTTTGTGTGTTTGTTTGTATTAAGTCTATCATAGCATTATAAAAATGTATGTCATAAAATATTAACTTGAACACTGTTGTTTATAGCATGTGATATTTAAAATGAAACAAGTGAAGACATGGGATAAAGATATTCTAGATAGATTCAGGATATTATCTGGTATTAAGATGTTTTTGGTGGATGTCATGGCTACATAAGGTGACATAAATCATCAGAACAAATGGCTTAAAAATTGATGACAGTTAAGAGCATTAATAATACTCATATCACTGTCATGACAAATCATGAGACCATACAATATCTTCAATTACAAGGTTATAGCAAGTTTATGTCAGGATTAAAATGTAGATGATTCAAATAAAGGTGATTAACATTCAGGGATTTTTCTCTTTGCTTCAAACTGGAAGCCAGCACATTTAAAAGCACAAAGCTCCTACAGAGAACCGCACCCTGTTTGTGTCATAAATTCCAAGTGTTGACGTAATTGATAAAATTTATCATCGCAGGATAGCACTCACTTTTTTTCCTCTTTGAATGGAGTGAGATTTATCAATATGACTCTGATAACCAGGTTTGTGAGATGATGTTCAGTCAGGGCCCTGATTGAACCTTGGCCTCGTTTTGTGTGTGTTGATTGGATTGTAGCGCGCTTATCGCAGTCAATCCTGACCTTCAGCCAATGACGGACTCATAGTGTCAAGTGCTGTTTGGTCGGATCATCATAAAGTTAAAAAAAAAAAGACATCTCTTAAATCAAACCCGGTTAAATATAAAACTAAAGGAAAAGACCCGAAACTACAGTGATTTAATGACATTGTCTTTTCATTTCATTTCCACAACAAACACTGAAAATTCTGAACGTTATTAATTAATAAACACAGCAGACTTATTAGCTTTTCTTTAAATTTCAACAAAGTATCAGAACCATGACACGTTGTAAAATAATCCTGATAACAGCTGTGATAAAGAGTGATTTCTTGAAAGATAAATCACACAGACACGTGTTACTGGTTCCTACTTACTGTATGTTGTTGCACTTCAATTTTTGTTGTGTTTACTTTTCATGGTTCTTTCCATTTCTGCTATTTTGTTTTCATTTTTGTTGTGCACTTCTCCTTTTGTTGTAGTGCTCCTTTTGAAGTTGTTGTCTCCTCCTTTTGAAGTTGTCTTCTTTTGACGTTGTGTTCCTCCTTTTGTCGTTGTGCTCCTTTTTGTTGTTGTTGTTGTTGTTGCGCTTCTCCTTTTGTTGTTGCGTTCCTTCTTTTGCTGTTGTGCTCCTCTTTTTATCATTGTTGCACTCTTTTTGTTGTTGTTCCGCTTCTACTTTTATTGTGCACTCCTTGTTTTGTTGTCATCTCCTCCTTTTTTTGTTGTGTTTCTGCTTTTATTGTTGTGTTTCTGCTTAAGTTTGTGTTTTCCTTCCTATTTTGTTTTGTTTAAAATTTAAATTTTTTGTTTCCACTTTTTCTCTTGTTTTCTCTTTAGATGTTTTCTTTTCAGATGTTATCCAATCAGAAACAATAATGTCATGTTCAATAAGGACATACCCTGTCAGTTATGATTTAATGTTGTTGTTTTTTTACTTTTGGCGTGTCCCTATTTTTGATGTTGTGTTTCCACTTTTGATTTCTGAAAAGACCAAATGTTCGTACATCTTCATAAGATCCAAACATTTTGTTTTTGTGTCTTGATTTCGCTTTAAAGTGTTTTACACTTCCAGGTTGCCATCAGTTCAGAAAATGCCAACATCCACCTGGTCAGAATTCTCGGACTGACAATCACCACAATACAGCGGCATCTAGTCAATATTTTCTGTTTGCATCATTATCTGTTTATATGTCTCAGGTGGCCATCTAAACAGGAATTATTTATTGTGTATTAGTGTGTTTATGACATTCTGAGGCCAGACATTCAAAATAGACCTTGCATTATACATCTATGATTTTCTGAACCGATGCACTTTGGGGAAAAAGACGTGAATCTGCGTAGACTGGATTGCTGTGTAGACTGTGTGAATTCGAACACAGAAACAGATTGCATTACACTTGACGTTCACAATATCCCAGAAAGGTTTTGCTCATAAAAAAAAATTAAAATGAGAACGCAAATAAATAAAACAAATAAATCCATGACAGATGCATTACATTTGACAAACAGCTGACACAGAGTGGGTCTAATACCCATTACTCGTATGTGCTCATGCATAATTCATGCTCCGGTGCATTCCTTCATGTCAAGTTTAATAATGAACTCTAATCTCTCTTCATCAGTACACACAAATACAAAGCAGTACAGAAACTGGACGTCTCTGATCCTTATAATTAATCACTTGCGCTGAATATGGAATTGTGTGCGTGTGTTTCATCTCTGATCTAGCACTTTGCCCTCTTGTCACCCAGCTTATCTTGTTCTGCACACAAACACAATTGTGTTTGCACAGGGTGGTGGTCTATAGAAAGAAAAAAAATCTAGTTTTTTTTGTTTTTAAGAATGACCCTTTAAAATGCTAAGGAGTCATGGCTCTCGATCTGAAAAACACACAGCAGAAATGCCCACAGGGCCAAACCAGGTGTTTACTCAAGACTGATAATATTTACTGCTATTGAACATTGATGGGGTTTGCTTGGCCTGTGTGTGCGTATATGCATGTGTGTGTGTGTGTGTGTGTGTGTGCACCAGCTCTGTGACCTCAGGGTAGCTTGTAAAGGACGAATATGAACCACAGTAACCTTTAAGATGATTCAGACAATCCCTTGTTAGAACTCTGACGTCTATGTTCTGTTCTGTCTTTAGTATTTTATACTCAATTTGTGGAGATTTTTTTTTTTTTTTACTAACAATCCTGGCTAAATAATTAACATTATTAACCACACCTAGTGAGAAAGCAACACTGAGCTAGCATTTCATCACTTTATTATTAGATTAATTCTTTTAGATTGTCTCGACCACTCTTGAGCCTGCTCTTTTTTGAGGCTGTGTCAGAATTAACGTGATTAAAAAAAAAATTATATATACACAATTTATTTATTTATTTATTTATTTATTTATTTTTTAAAGGCTGTATGTGCATGAGTGACAATCCAGACTGAAGTTCCTGTGAACATTCAGCAAATGGAACACCTGATCCACCTGGATAACACCAAGAGACACATATGTCTGTGTGAACTGTACACACACTCATTAACAAACACCACTTGCACATTACAGGAACTCGACTGGGAGTTACCATCACCACTCTCCCTCACGTACAGTACTGACCTCGCTCTGGTGAAATGCTGTGATAAGTGCATTAGTGTAGTTTTACTCTCAAAACTGTATTCTGTTATTCTGTACAATCATAAGTCCTGGTTTGACTTGAACAAACCTTGTAATATATTTGAGCAGGTGCTTAATGGTCAGCATTGTTGCTTTACACCTTCTGGGTTGGGGGTTCAAATCTCGCCTCAGGTCTGTGTGCGTGGAGTTTGCATGTTCTTCCTGTGCTTGGTGGGTTTCCACCAGGTTTTCCCGTTTCATCGCACAGTCCAAAGACATGCTCAGTAGGCTGATTAGTGTTTCCAGATTGGTCGCAGTGTGTAACTGGGTGTTAGTTAGTATAAGTGTATATGTGTGTGTCCTGCCATGGGTTGGTACCCCCTTCAAGGGTGTGGCCCGTTGAGGTAGGCTCGATGATAATGGATAAATGTATAAACAATGCGCAGGTACCATGATGTATTTCTAAGGCACACTTTATTTTTGTTTCACCAAGCATGCAACTTTTTTCTTCGCTCATTAATAGGTTCAGTATGCCCATCAGACCCTCGTGGTCCGTTTCAGGATTGTGAGCGAGCAAAGGGTTAAAGAATCTGTACTCCTCTTCATAAATTTTTGTGTTTGTATGTGCTTTCTGTTCCCTTTGATTGATGGTATTGTTTTAAGCCAGGGAGGTTCTGGATTGCTTAGCCATTGTTTTAGTTCTTGGCAAAAAAAAATGCCTCTCTCTCTCTCTCTCTCTCTCTCTCTCTCTCACATGCCCTCTCCAAAGGAAGGGAAGAAGGCAGGAAAGTGAAAAAGAGCTAGAAAATGATAGGTGGGAGAACGTTGGGAAGTGTGGGCTGAAGGTTGTATAGAAAAATAGAGAAATTATAGATGAAAAAAATGTGCATTCATTAACTTATCCTAAAAACTGCTGTGTGTGTGTGTGTGTGTGTGTGTATATTTCTTGAGTTCAGGGGATTTTTGTGGGTACTGGGGTTTCACAGCTTGCCCTCATCTCAGGGGGCAGTGTAAGTGTACATGTGTGTTTATTCATGTGTGTGTATATGTGTGTGTGTATGTGTTCAAAAGTGTGTGTCCAAGCCAAACCTCACAAACACCCACGTCTTTCCACTGACCACAATCATGCAGCGACACAGACCCCAGACCCTACCCTACCTCCTGCGTGAGTGTGTTTGTGAACATTGAGACGGCTGTTTGTGTATGTGTGTGTGAGATGGAGAGAGAGTGAAAGAGAAGAAGAGTGACAGGACAAGGCTCAGTACCACCCCTCTCTCGCCACCTTGGCTCTGCATCAAGTATGAGTTCACAGTGTCCTAACAAAAGCCATCCAAAGCACTTTTTCTTTCCCCCCTCAGGCCCTTTAATGACTATTATTCTTACAAGATGTTTTCGGTTCTGGTCATCCTTGCTGACACAAACCGCAGGATTGTTCCCACTTGTCTTTCAAATCCTGGGAATGGTCTGGGAACCCAGAATTCCACAGCGCTCTGTTGGAGGTCGGTTCTGGTAGAACATTGACAGCGTGGTGAACCTTCAGAGAATTATAACAACCATAAGAGTCAACGTAAGAATTTGGATGATTTCGTTCGCATGATGAGGTTGGGGGTAAAGGATGGAGTTCACGTTCATATACTGTATACCTGATTTATGAGTTGTTGTTTTTTTTTAAATACATTTGAGTGTCTGATGTCTTCAGTCGGCTGTTTCCGTGGTCTGGGATCCTTGATTCTGATCGGTCACACGGTGTGGATCAATTTCTTTAAGAAGCAGCTCTGACAGTAGTTCGGGCTACACAGCTATCGTAGATTTATTGTTATCGTTTATACAGTAATCACTGCATTAAGATTAATTATTTGTCACATGTACCTTATAGCACAGTGAAATTATATTTTCGCAGATCCCAGTTAGAAAGCCGGGGTCAGACACTTGTATAGTGGATGCTTGACAAAATCTAAGTAACAAAGACAAAATAATTTAACAAAGAAATATTGTTGGTATTGTTCAGTTTCATAAGACATTTAATGTAAAAACTTGGCATGGGAATGAGTTTCCAGTGTCAGAAGAATCATTCCACAGCAATATGTAATTTAATTTTAAAAAAGTACATTCTATTTATTAATAAACTCACATGATAATTTTCTATACTGATTATTCTGTACAGGGTTGCAGAAGGTCTCGAGCCGAGGGAGTTGGGGGGCAGTTCATCACAGGACACACACAAACACACACTACGGGGAATTTGGAAATGCCAATTAACCTAATCTACATTTCTCTGACAATCTGTTTCGCTTTCTGGGGGCAAATTCCATGCACACAGACCTGAGGTGGGAATCAAAACCTCAACTCTGAAGGTGTGAGGTCACAATGCTAACCACTATGCTGCTATGCTGCCTTCATTAATAAACTAAACATCATAATTGTTGGCATATTTCTATGGTGTAAGATAAATACTCTTACTCTTCACACCTTGTGATATAGTTGTAGAAATAATGACCTTTGGGATGGAAATACTGTAGGACCTCTGACCAGTTAAATTTTTTGATTATTTGCCCATACCAAAGTGATTCATTCCTTATTTCCAGTATCCTTATACCGTAAGTATAATCCTCTGTATCAAGCCATGGAAGAGAGCTCTGAGGATGTGCAGACCAGCTATGCTCCCCGTTGACATCTTCAACATCTCACTGAGCAGCACCATGATCCCAATATGCTTCAACAAAACTGTAATTTTCCCAGACCTATGAAACCTCCAGTGTCCTGCCTCAAAGTGTACTGTCCCGCCATCATACTACCACCCACATCAAGGCCTTCTGGCCCCACTCTGGATCCTTTGCAGTTCATGTATTGACCCAAATGGTCAAGACACTCGAGCATTGCCACCAGCATTCACCCATCTGGACAAGAGGTATGTTTGAATGCTGGTCATAGATTTCAGTTCAGCATTCAACACAATTTTTTCTCATCACCTGATTTGGAAGCCCGAGTTTGATGAGCATGATCATCTCCATCTGCAAACAAATCCTAATCTTACTGAGTGGGAGGCTTCAACAGCTTCGGATCGGAAACAGCTTCCCCAGCACCACCACATCAAGCAGCGATGACCCTCAGGGGTATGTGCGCTGTCCCCTGTTGTTCACTCTGCTGATCGTCAAGTTCATAGATGACATGCAATGTCTGGCTTCAGGAGAGCACAAAAGGATTACAATACCTTTGTGTTCACCTGAGGGAGAACATGAACCAAACTGTATTTCTATTTTCTGAAAAGCCTGAGAAAAGTCCATCTCCCATCCCTCATCTGCACCACATTCTACAGAGGAACAATAGTGCGCTGTATCACTGTCTGGTTTGGGAATTGCACCATCTTGGAGCGTATAGTGAGGACAGCTAAGAAGATCATTAAGGTGTCTCTTTCTTCCATCACTGTCATTTACACCACACACTGCATCCACAAAGCCACCGGCATCAAAGATGGCCCCACGCACTACACACACAAATTTTTCACCATCCTGCTGTCTGGAAAATCGTCCCACAACATTTGGGCGCACACGGTGAGACTGTGCAACAGTTTCTTCCCCAAGCCTTCAGACCCACACCAACTAAGACATACTAGGATACAGTATCAGTTACAGGAGACTCACAAACAATGAAAAGATATTCAGTGCTCAAACTCTTTCGTCTTAACACTCAAGTGTATTGAAACACCATCAGGTAGCAGACAAACATCTTCTGCAAGATTAGTGGAGCTGAGATCACATGATCCCAACAATCCCTGATGCAATCGGTGTGTCTCCAATCACACAGATCTGAGTCTGATTATTCATTTGTTTTTCAGTAGGAAGGTTTAGGACACACCAGCGTGTTTTCTCGGTAATTACCCGCAGAACCTGGGCTGAGATGAGGTGCAACGTGCCAAACGAGGAAAAACAACAGGAGGCTGTCTGTGTTCTTAATTACTTTTAAATCCAAACAAAATGTAGTAAGTAATCAGAAGTATGGAAAAAATCAGTCAATGTGTTATAGTAATTTTTAGCCTTAGTTAATTTGATCAAAAGGTTAAAAACACATTTAACTACAATTATTCTTATTAGTCAAAATGGCAGCATTATTATTTTCTTTGATTAGAAAAGTTAATTTTTTTTGCCCTGAGAAAATATGCACATTTTTATTAATTAATTTACTTAGTTTCAATGGAGCCTCCAAAGAGACATAAGCAAAAAAATAAAGACAAAAATTCAGAGATATGTAAAATAAAGTGAGCATGTTATTATACATGTAATTATAAATGTGCCATGCGTGCAAGCATCTTTTTGCTGTATAATTAATGTTTTTTTGACACTTCACTTTAGGTGGTCTGTTGGGGCACTGGTGGCTCAGTGGTAGGTGTTTCGCCTGCCACGCAGAAGGCCCAGGTTCGATTCCCAGCTAGTGCTCAAACCCCAGCCACTGGACACAGTGCCGGTCCCAAGCCCGGATAAAATGGGAGGGTTGCGTTCCGGTGTAAAACCTGTGCCAAGTTGTTGTGTGGATATTCCGCTGTGGCGACCCCTTGTCGGGAGCAGCTGAAAGACCAACAACAACAACTTTAGGTGGTCTGTAGGATGGCAATTAACTTTTTGTTAATTGCTAAAAAAATTTCTTTAAATTTAAATGTTTTTGTTATTCGTGGAAAATATAGTTATCAAATGTATAAAATTAGCAATTTCCCCAAACTATAATATTTTCTGATGTTCCAAACGGTCATAATGGACATTTGTGATTTTTCTTTCTATTTCTTTTTGTAAATTAATATTTTTTTTTGTTAAAACTGGTTATGATGTAAGACAACTTCTCATTTCCTGTATTAATTAAAATAATTACACCACATCTTTTGTTTTTCTTAAATGAATGTATATTGATTTTTAAAAGAAAAAAAACTTTATTTAATGGGGAACATATTCACAGATGTCTTTTTCCTTTATTTATTTTTTTAGGTAAAACAATCAGTGAAATTAGCATAAAATAATAGAGGACAGTTTTAACACACATATTTATTTATTTATTCGTTTTCTCTTCCCTATCAGTCCATGTGATAAAACGCACATCTTTTCTTTTTCTAACGTTCTGTTTCAATCCTGTCTCAGTTTTTCTTTTTTTGTTACCCAGAGCATCACAGCCCCAAACTCCTTCTTTGTCCTTGTATTTTTTCCATCTTCACTATTTGTCAGCATTGCTTCCTGCCTCTCAAGCCTCATAAACTCTTTTTTTTTTACTGTGTTCTCCCAGTGTACATATCCCACATGGTATTTTTCCCATTCTGTTTTTCTAATTAAACAAAAGGAAGTGAAAAGAGTGAAAAGCCAACATTCTCCATCTCCCCGTGTTTACTTAATCGCAAGAAACGCTACCCTTGAGAAAAAAAAAAAACCCAACATGAAAAATACTTAGAGGCCTGAGTACGAAAAAAACTAATATCTCCGCCTCGGCCGTCTGCGAGACACTGGATGCTTCATGTCTCTGTGTCTCTTTTGTTGTGTTGTGTTTTGTTATGTTTTCCTTTTCCCTTCTTGTGGTGTAGCTCTTCAGCTGTTCTGGGCCACGTCCCAGCATTTCTCGCTGGAGGATGTAAATATCCGGAGGACAAACAGAAAGGGACCAAAGAAAACAAAACAGAAAAACACAGCCGCCGCGCAAACGGTCATCGTGGAGAGGACGTGACCGGGGGTGTTGTGACCTTGGAAGGGTGCCATTACTTATAAGAAGTCAAGGTCAGCACTTAGTTATCAGCCTTGTCTTTTTCTTAGAGTATCTAAACATTTGTTTTGCTGGATATGGAAATATGGAATATGAAACAAAATATGACGATCCATCTTGCGATAAACATTCGCAGACAGCCAGATGAGCTCCATGGCTACTGTGTGTTACAAATGTTTGTATGTTTAGACTGAGACCGGGCTTTGGGAAACAGACTGCGTGGGAGGGCAGCACCTCTAGAGGATGGAGAGATAGACAAAGAAAGAGAGCAAGAGAGAGAGAGAGACTCATCATGGCAAATCACATGGTTTATTTTGTAGTGGGTGATGATGAAGGATCAGTGCGGTGTCTTAATGAGCACCACGCCTCCACATACAGACCGTAGGCTTAATCTGGAGCTTACCCACCATCCGTCCAGACTCGGAGCACGAGAGCGAGTCGCAGAGAAAGAGAGAGAAGAAGATAGAAAGAAAGATGGCTCACAGCCAGACATTCAGAATGACATGAGTCAAAGGCATAATAGCACCAACAATGCTAATTGCCCCAGAGATTATACACCAATTACCCCTTCTGCTTTAATCTTTCTCTTGCCGACTCGCTCTCTTCACTGGTTCCAGCCCTGTTTCTTTTCATACCTCAGGCTTTCTGTAGCTTTTCTCTGATTGTTTCATGATACCCTCTCATTAGCGGCTGAGGTGGATGAAGCTCTCGGAATTACCCGGTCTCATTTTGGAGCGTATCGCGTTTAACCCTCCCGTTCTGTTTACGACCCGCAATGTTTCACCACAAAGTTTCTTATTTTTATTTCACGACCATTTAATGTTAGCTTCATCAGGGGGTTGAGGTCAGGGCTCTGTTTTTGGGCCGTCAAGTTCTTCTCATCAAACCATGTCTTTATAGTCCTTGCTTTGTGCTTTGGGACTCAGTCATATTAAGGAATAGAAAATGGCCTTCCCCAAATTGAAAGTGTAGTATTGTCCAAGATGTCTTGGTATGCTGAAGCATTAAGATTCTTCACTGGGGATAAGGGGCCTCACCTAAATTCACTAATTAACAGGTTTGGGCAAGTTCTTTTGTCCATATAGTTTATGTTTCATGAAAGTAAGAACATTTCCACATGTACGGTAGAACTGTATTGGGGATTGGGATACAAGGATTAGGACTAAACAGCTGTGCGTCCATAAGAAAACCATGTGATAGTGAGACTCTTCAGATTCAGTTTGCAAGGGAGCATAAAGATTGGACTTCAAAGCAATGGTAAAAGGTCATGTGATCTAATAATGAGTCCATATTGACCCTATTCCAGAGTGATGGGAATGTCAGGGTAAGAAGGGAAGCGCATGAAGCAATGCACCCATCATGCATACAGTGTAGTGTCCACTGTACAAGCCTCTGGAGATGATCTGTGGTTGCTTCAGTTGCTCAGGTCTAGACTCAGCAACGTTATGTGGAAATAAAATAAAGTCACCTGATGACCAGAATGTACTGAATGACCAGGTTATCACATCTACGGAGTTTTTCCTTACCTGAAAATGATTCACACAACCACTCTTTCACACTTTTAGTCCTGTGATAGTGGGTCTGAGAGCATGACGAATCACTTTTTCACACGTGAACTGGACATTACTTTGTAATCAAACCTTATGGTGCTGAAGCCAAATATTAGAGTGTGTGAGATTTCGATTGGCCAGCCGGTGTACTGTACTTCACAGTGTATATGGTGTGTTTTGTAATTGGGTGCAGGTGCATGTGATCATGCATTTGTATCAGGTTCAATTCCTGAAATACATTGAAGGCTGCAATGTATTTCAGAAATTGAAGTTAACCCATACAGTACAGTACAGTACAGCAGACGTAACAAAATGTGATCTTGCACAATAAATAAAAAAGGATCAAAATAATAACATTTAAATGACAAAAGGAGAATAAATAGGTTCTGTATCTAGCAAAATAACTGTGGTTAGGATTTTAAAAATGCAACTAATTGTAGATTTAATCCCCTGTAAGATTTTGTCAGCTCATCGATTTCTTTCTCCTGACTCATCAAAAGCTTCTGTATTTTTTCCGTAGTCAAGCTGACATGTCGAACCAAAGACCAACAGCTTTAACCTTAATGAGATGAGGTCTGTCTAAAAGACCTGACTGATCTTCATTGTAGTGAAGTGAGTCACGAAGGAGACGCTTCAGCCTCCACACCCACCATCGAGCGGATACACACAATGTTATGTAATTGCAACATTCATGTGTGTGTGTGTGTGTGTGTGTGTGTGTGTGTGTGTGTGTGTGTGTGTTTGTGTGCGCTGGGCTAACACCCGATTGGAGTTAAGTCCTGCCAGAGACTTAATAGCTCAGATGGAGGCGACCGGCTCGTTTACTCAGCTACGGCTCAAATCCCTGTTTGTTCACGCTAGATCTGTGCCAAACTCATGGAGGATGAAGATATTACAGAGGAACACGCCATGCCGGGAAAGCTCGGGTGGGGATTTAGGTGTGGGGGTAGATGTGGGGTAAATAAATATGTGTGTGGCTGAGTATTAAACATCACAATCTTGATATACTAATGTCAAGACCAAGAGTGATTTTCTTCTGCACAACTTTTCACTATATAAAAAGTTCTAGATACTGACGCCAGCCTGGCACTGATTAATTTTCAGTAATCGAACACTCTGAGAACTTTGATTATAAAAAAAAAGAAGTTTTTAGTAATCCATTTATAATTGCGTTTCCTGTTCACACCACAAGTTCATTAGCTCTAGCTAGCTATAAACATCTATGCCTTTGTTCACCAGCCCCTTTGTTTCTTTCTTACATTCTCTAAGTTACTACTAAGTTAGTATAATAATAATAATAATAATAATAATAATAATAATAATAAAGCTCCTGTTTCTTGAAGATTATAGATCACAGCACCGACACTGGCGACTCCTTCGAAAAAGGGTTCAATAAAACTTTTCTAGGACAAAAAACCTAAACAATGAGAATTTTTTTATTAGGGCTCTCAATATTACCACATTAACACATGTAATCCAAATTTTTTAATTTTTAGCAAATTGATCATATGACCAAGTTTGTCCCTAATGGTGTCCCATAATCGCAGCATGGTACGGCACGTTTAACGCGGATAATAAGATGACTGAAGAAACATCACCAGGTGTGCTAAATGCCAAATTATTAAAAAAAAAAATTCATTATGAAAATGCTTCTAGATGGAAATTGGATAAAACCAAAGTTGTGTGTGCGAGCTACATTCAAAGGGAACTAATTTTACAAGAATCCCTCAAATGAAAGATGTGGAAGGCTTGGGTGGCTAAGGTTATCGGTTATTGATTTTTGGATCTGAGGATCCAGGTTTGAGGGCCACCGTCGTTGGGTTGCAACACCCCAGTCCTACCCAGCCACTGCATGCAGCGCCAGTCCAATTCGGGATATTTTAAATGAATGTTTGTTAAATGTTAATGTTCGAGATCTTATAAGGCTGCATAATCTGTTTCCACTAACCAGTTGGTCATTTTATTTATTCCAACATTGCATGTTTATAATACAAGTAAATCTAAGTATTGTAAAATTGTGATTAACTTGATTCATTTTTTTAATTTGACATATATATTTATTTATTTGACATATATATATATATATATATATATATATATATATATATATATATATATATATATTGCAGTAATATAAAAGGGGTACTGTAAGGTCATGAGGAAGTTTATGATATTTTTGAATATTTTATGAATTATATTTTGTTTGTTAAATATTTCATTTAATTGAATGTACTTTTTTATTAAATCTTTTTTATTATTATGATTATTTTTTATTTTATGAATAAGGACGTGTTCATGACTCCGGGACAGAAGAGGAGAAACAGATGCTGAGCTGTTCTGGGACTTCATTATAACCCGAAACCTTACTAACACAATTTATGTTGTTTATTTTACTTTAATTTGTCTTAATGTCTAGTTAATAAAACAGATTTTGTGTATGTGTGTCTGGGTGTGTGTGTGTTTGTGGGGGGCAGTTTGTGATGTAGCTGTGTACTGGGAGAATGACTAAGCCTCATTTGTCGTACTTTTTTAGGTGTAGGAACATGGTCTCTGATATAATGCCAACAACATGTTACTGTGTGTGTGTGTGTGTGTGTGTGTGTGTGTGTGTGTGTGTGTGTGTGTGTGTGTGTGTGTAGACGTGTGAGATCTAACGTTGGCCAATCTCACCTCACGCAGCCTTAGCGGTAATTGCAGTGTTGATAAATTCATTCAGGATTTGTTGAGCGCTCTTCAAAATGATCTCTCGAATGGAGATATTCTCTTTAATCTCTCTCTCTTCTCTCAAACACACACACACACACACACACACACACACACACACACACACACACACACACACAAACACACACACACACACTTGTGGTAATGATGATTAAGAATGTTGAACTGCATTGTGTTTTCTCTTCATTTAATCAGAGAGATGTTATCTGATATACCTCCATGGCAGACACTGAAGAGGTAAGACCACTCTACGGCAGAATCGTGCGCACAATCATGCTTAGAGCCGGCACACACACACACACACACACACACACACACACACACACACACACACACACACACACACACACACACATGCATATGCACTTCCTGCTCCAGCTGTGATAGCTGCCAGATGTTGAGAGCTGAAGCAGTGGTTGCACAGTATTTGAGACATGACTCTCAGATTGTTAGCATACACACACACACACACAAACCGCGCACACACAAACACAACGATAAGCACTTTTATTGTTCCCGGTGTGTGTGTGTGTGTGTGTGTGTGTTTGCATACCTGATCACATAATACCATGATCAAAGCAACAACACACTGGCCAAGACCTCTAGGCTCTCAAAGTTTGCTTCATGCTTTAGCGAGCGGGACATGACTGCGCGCTGCTACACCGCTAAGCGCGCTAAGTGTTTTACTGTAAATGTTGCATACGGTCTGAAACTCAATCGAACTGAACAGTATCAGCTAACACAGAGCGGGATCAGAACGTCCTACAGCACTACGACATGTTCAAACCAGGTTAAGGTTACAGAAAGAACACTCTTGCACCGTTCTAAAAACATTGTGTACAGAATGACACTCCTCAGATAATAATGTCAGTTAATAACAGTACAACTGTTATTTGAACATTTTCACTTTAAACATGAAGTATAATTCTGGAAACGTTACTGTTAACGCGGTACAATATTGTAGGAATGTTTATAAACATTACAATGAGACAGAACTAACAGTTCTCCTAAAAAGTGTAAATTTACAGGAATAAAATTTTAAACATTTTGAAGATGTATTATTTAATAATGGTTTGCTTTACAACATTATTAGAACATTCCCATTTTAGACATGAAGTAAAATTCTAGAAATGTTAACATGCTGTAAATGTTAGAAACATTGTAAACAAAAACGACTAAAGTACCAAGAAGTTTAATGTCACAAATATAACATGTAATGATGGGTTGCTTTACAATGTTATTAGAACATTAGAACATTAAAGTTACATTAATATTAATGTTATGCAAAGTTGTACGTAGGTACTGCCACGGAACTCTCACTACTCCCAATAAGTGTTAAGGTACAGTAGCAGAAATAGCACTCCCGCAACGTTTTAAGTTTAACATTTTACCAACGTTATAAGAACATGCCCGCTCAGTGAAATTCTGGAAACGTTAATGTTAATGCCATAAATGTTATTACCATTATCTACAAAAACAATAAAAAAGTACCATGTACTTTTTGGTAAAGTTAATGTTTATGTTAAGGTACAACATTGTAGGAGCATTGATAAAAGTTACATACAAAGAGCACAAAATTACCAATATTCCAAATAAACTTAACCTTGCAGAAATAACACTTCTGGAACATTTAAGAACTGTTGGCTTTATTATGTTAACATTATTAGAACATTCTGTGCTAAAGTTAACATGTATGCTAATGTTAAGCAAGGTTGTGGGTAAGTAGGTAAGGTACTGTAAGTACTGTAGGTAACAATTGTTGTGTATTCTCACCAAAATCGAGAACCTAATAGTCCTAGAGCTGTGAAGAATGTTGCCTTCTAGGAATGTTACTACAATGTTATTAGAACATTCACACACTTTTAAACATAAAATAGTATGGAAACCTTTATGTTAACGTTATACAGTTACATTATGTGACAATGAGTTACAACATGATGTAACATCGCCTTGTAGAAAAGTTCTGTAAAGTACAAGGAGTTCTTAAGCACTACAAAATGGGCAACGTCCTTAAAATGTGTCCGATGATCATGGTTTGCCTCACAACGTTGGTAGAACGTACCCACGAAATGTCAACATTCAATTTAATGTGTGTGTGTGTGTGTGTGTGTGTGTGTGTGTGTATGTATGGATGTGTGTGTATGTGGGTGTGGATGTGTGTATGTACTGTATGGATGTGTGTGTGTGTGTGTGTGTGTGTGTGTGTGTGTGTGTGTGTATATGTGTGTGTGTGTGTGTAAATCCTCCTGCCATTAAATCCAACAGAAGACTTGATCTATGGTGATAAATGCAGTCCTGATTGTACACATGAGTGACTGTTTGATCGTTATACGAGCGTTCATCAGCAGTCATTTTTTCTTGACCGATTGCCCATCAGAGTCACTCATTCCTCACCTGGATCCGCACCCTGCGCTTTATCACCTTCTCACATACACAAGATACACACCAGGCCAGAGAGATCTTAACCTTTATCTGACCTGGTGCTGCTTATCTCATCGAGTGTATGGTTAACCAGGAGCACATCACAGGGTGACCTAGAACACACACACTTACACAAAACACACATACACAGAGAGCAATATGTGCACTTTTAGTTTATTAAACCTCCTCTCTATCTGATTATCTTTTCTCTTCGAGCGTTCCAGAAAGAAGAATGTGTTTGTCATTTCCTTCCTCATACCGACTTTTCATTAGAGCTCAGAAGAAAGAATGCATAAAAGAAAGGTCATGCTTTACACACCCAAACTACACACAGACGCACCCTCTGCATGCACCCCCCCCCCACACACACACACACACATACACTCACAATCACACACACACACTCATACATGCATACATACACACCTCTGATTCATAATTGAAGGAGGTAGATAGTGAGCAGTGATGTAAACTTCCTCCCCACTTCCTGTATATCATGAGACATTGTTGCTGAACTTCTTCTTTCTCTTCTTTTCATTGTTGTTGTTGTTGCTATAAGTATTTTCACGTTGAGTCAAGAACAATAAAAAACTTTTTTTTCTTTTTAAATAGTATTACTGCGATTTATAAAAATCACATTTTACAATCAGGCAGTACAGTGAGGTAGTACTTAGCGCTGTCGCCTCACACCTCCAGAGTCGAAGGTTCGAGAGTGTGTGTGTGTGTGTGTGTGTGTGTGTGTGTTTAGTGGGTTTCATCCAGGTTCTCCGGTTTCCTCCCACAATACTAAGACATGCAGGTTAGGCTAACTTGGCATTGCCAATTTGCCCATGGTGTATGTGTAAATGTATTGGCACCCAATCCAGGGTACAGGTTCCCCCTGTACAGGATAAGTCGTATAAAAAATAGGTGAGATAGTGATCAATCGTTAATAAATTTATTCTAAAACTTTCACACAGTCTAAAAGGCATCACTGTGTTCACGAGTTATCAAGATCCTCTCATGTTTTCTTCCTATTGCCACGACATGTCGTGTATGACACGATGATTTAATTTTGAGGGTAAAAAGCAGTCCAAACCCGCCTGGTGTGAAAAAGTAATTGCACCCCTAAACCTAATAACTGGTTGCGGCAGCCTTAGCGGGAACAAATGCAATCAAGCGTTTGCGATAACTGGCAATGAGGCTTTCACAGTGCTGTGGAGGAATTTTGGCCCAAACTCCTTTGCAGAATTGTTTTATTTACACTGTTTACACTGGAGAACATACTGTTTCACAGCACTGTATTTCCTCACAGATTTCAAACTCCTCACACATTTCAAACTCATTTCCCTCTTTTTTTCGATTCTGTAAAGCTGCTTTGTGTCTACATAAAGTATATAAAACTGAATAGAATTGAATTATCATGTTTAATGTTCCGGGAGGCCTGGAGCTCAGCCCAGAGTAGGGGGTGCAATCAATCGCAAAGTACACAATTTGGAAACACCAATTACTCAATTACGGCTATTAGCTTAATTTGCATGTCTTCTGATTGTGGGAGGAAACCAAAGTACCACGAGGAAACACATCAAGCGCAGGGGAGAACATAGATTGGAGGTACGAGGGCAATAACCACCGTGCTGCTGAGGCTCTAACAAAACATACCTCAGCACATTTCATGTCTTTAAATATTCCATCATATTGAACCATTTAACTGAGGAAGGTCCAGGGGCCTCATTCTGAAGTTCAACACTGGTGGATTATCCATAACCAGATTTACATCATTATATCACTATATAACAGTATGGACATACAGTGGTGTGAAAAACTATTTGCCCCCTTCCTGATTTCTTATTCTTTTGCATGTTTGTCACACTTAAATATTTCTGCTCATCAAAAACCGTTAACTATTAGTCAAAGATAACATAATTGAACACAAAATGCAGTTTTTAAATGAAGGTTTACGTTATTAAGGGAGAAAAAAAACTCCAAATCTACATGGCCCTGTGTGAAAAAGTGATTGCCCCCCTTGTTAAAAAAAAACTTAACTGTGGTTTATCACACCTGAGTTAAATTTCTGTAGTCACCCCCAGGCCTGATTACTGCCACACCTGTTTCAATCAAGAAATCACTTAAATAGGAGCTACCTGACACAGAGAAGTAGACCAAAAGCACCTCAAAAGCTAGACATCATGCCAAGATCCAAAGAAATTCAGGAACAAATGAGAACAAAAGTAATTGAGATCTATCAGTCTGGTAAAGGTTATAAAGCCATTTCTAAAGCTTTGGGACCCCAGCGAACCACAGTGAGAGCCATTATCCACAAATGGCAAAAACATGGAACAGTGGTGAACCTTCCCAGGAGTGGCCGGCCGACCAAAATTACCCCAAGAGTGCAGAGACAACTCATCCGAGAGGCCACAAAAGACCCCAGGACAACACCTAAAGAACTGCAGGCATCACTTGCCTCAATTAAGGTCAGTGTTCACGACTCCACCATAAGAAAGAGACTGGGCAAAAACGGCCTGCATGGCAGATTTCCAAGGCGCAAACCACTTTTAAGCAAAAAGAACATTAAGGCTCGTCTCAATTTTGCTAAAAAACATCTCAATGATTGCCAAGACTTTTGGGAAAATACCTTGTGGACCGACGAGACAAAAGTTTAACTTTTTGGAAGGTGCGTGTCCCGTTACATCTGGCGTAAAAGTAACACAGCATTTCAGAAAAAGAACATCATACCAACAGTAAAATATGGTGGTGGTAGTGTGATGGTCTGGGGTTGTTTTGCTGCTTCAGGACCTGGAAGGCTTGCTGTGATAGATGGAACCATGAATTCTACTGTCTACCAAAAAATCCTGAAGGAGAATGTCCGGCCATCTGTTCGTCAACTCAAGCTGAAGCCATCTTGGGTGCTGCAGCAGGACAATGACCCAAAACACACCAGCAAATCCACCTCTGAATGGCTGAAGAAAAACAAAATGAAGACTTTGGAGTGGCCTAGTCAAAGTCCTGACCTGAATCCTATTGAGATGTTGTGGCATGACCTTAAAAAGGCGGTTCATGCTAGAAAACCCTCAAATAAAGCTGAATTACAACAATTCTGCAAAGATGAGTGAGCCAAAATTTCTCCAGAGCGCTGTAAAAAAGTTATCGCAAACGCTTGATTGCAGTTATTGCTGCTAAGGGTGGCCCAACCAGTTATTAGGTTCAGGGGGCAATTACTTTTTCACACAGGGCCATGTAGGTTTGGATTTTTTTTCTCCCTAAATAATAAAACGCCTCATTTAAAAACAGCATTTTGTGTTTACTTGTGTTATCTTTGACTAATAGTTAAATGTGTTTGATGATCAGAAGCATTTTGTGTGACAAACATGCAAAAGAATAAGAAATCAGGAGGGGGGCAAATAGTTTTTCACACCACTGTATGTAAAATAGAAAATAAGGTTTCTTTAATTATTTATAATATTTCTCTAATTAATTAAGAGTATTCCAGTAAGTACACAATTTCAATTAAAAAGGAGAAAAAACTATTTGAAGTGTAATTGATCAAGCAGTACATGCAAGTACTGTACAAGTTAAGTTGTAGTGTTGCTAGGTGTTCACATCATCAATTAGGAATTACCAGCATATAATTGAATCTTTTTCTTTAGAACATTAAACGTCATTGCAAGAAGTCATTGCACATAACGCCACTATAATACCTGCTGAGTGATGTCAACTTCCTGCTGTCATCATAATTACTTGCTTCCAGGACAAAAGATTGCACTGATCACAATGCTTTAATAAAAACATGTAAGAGCAGCTACTGAAACAATACATGAGTAAGAACTGAATTCCTGTGCTGTTACTGTACTACTGTATAGTTAAGTTAGTCCTGTGTGTGATCTGACTGATTCGAACTGGTTCCAAATATCTGTATGGTACGGTTATGAGGCTCTTCTCTCACTGGTATGCTATCATTCACTCCGGGTCACGGAATCGATTTTTCCATAAAATAATAAATGTTTTAAATATCTTCTTTTCTTTTATTGGTTTCTGGAGTGAAAATCAAACAGCTTTATATACAAAATTTAAGCTTAAATTAGATTTTTAAGAAGGAAAACTTCAGTTTCAGCAGGTCTTGAAGTCGGAGCAGTTTATACTTTGTGGTTTCTTAGTGACATTTTGGTTTAATAAACTTTAATAAAGAAAGAGTTTATACTAACGGGAATGGATGTTTATACAGTAGTTGAATTTGTTGATTGTTGGTTATTTTCCTCTAAATAACCAACAATCATGAGAGTATGACACATCTTGTTTTATTTCTTATATACAGTATAGTTTATAGTATATAGTTAAGCACAAAAGAAATCATAATAAATTAACATTTAATTTAAAAGGGAATATATACGAGGGTCTTATGTTTAAGTCAACCTGATATTTTTGATTGTTTAGAATGACAGAACACAGTACAAACAACGTAAAAACTCACTTTATTTCCCTATATAATCCCCTATACTATAGTGCTTGGATACCATCAAGGTAGAAAGTTTTTTCAGTACGCCCAAGCCATGATTGGACTGACTGCTTCATGTCTGAAACGCTGGCCTCCCAGGAACTCCTTTAACAGCCTAAACATTTGGGAATGGCTTGGAGTGAGGGATGCATGTGGAAGTGGCAATAACTGAAATGTTCCTGAAATGTGCAAGTGGTGTTTATGAATGATTGTGTGTACAGTTCCCACAGATAGATACGTCTTTTCTGCAAGTTGGTAACAAGATATCCATAGATTTTCAGTGATGAGATTTTCAGGATGGGCTCCGACCCACCTCGGTTGGAATCGTCATTCACAGATGTACAGCCTTCTTTAAAGCGTGTAAAGCGTTCATACCATTCAAATGTTTTACTGCGGCTGAGAGTCTCATCACCGTACTGTGCTTAAAGTCTTCTTTAAATGTTGATCGCTTTTGCATCTTCATTCACAATGAATTGTTAAATTGTAACATTCAACAATGTTAAAATGTAAAATAATATTGAAAGTTCCTGAAGAACATAGCAACAACTTTAAAGTATCCGCATACCTTACCACTTGGAAAATTCCATCAGAGGAGTTCACCATCTTTTAAATTCCCTTATATTTTGTATATTTAAAAAATATATAGTATACGAGTTAACTTGCATCAAATAAACATACATAAAATAAATGTTGTACTTTTTATAACATTATGATCTTGTTCATTTTAATGCTTGAAATTTAGTATGCATGATTTTTCTATTTTCAAGCAACTTGAAAAGTGTGAACGCATGCATGCATACACACACACATATACACACTCACAAAGAGAGAGAGAGAGAGAGAGACTCCAAAGAATGCTGCACGACCACGACAATCGTGAATTCCAGTAATGCCTGCGCGTAACCTATCATCAACACACCGTGAGCTGCCACAACATCATATATCTCTAAACCTTACACACACACACACACACACACACACACACATACAGTACATAAACTCCATTTCTCCCCAATTTGTACGTTTCAGGCGTATTGTTTATCCTTCTCGAATTTGGATTAAGAACTATAAATAGTTTCCACATGGACACAACATAACCATCTCATTGTTTCAGAGAGCTTTAATTCCCTCGCTCTTTGCATCACGGTGTATTTTGCTTGGATGGAGCGAGTGTCCTGGACGCCCGTGAGTGTATTTGTGTGTGTATGTGTGTGTGCCCTTTAGAGGGCTACGTGTTCTGAAAATGCTTCTTATGCCTCTTTTTGGCTTGTTTTGCGACGCGTGTGGCTACGGTGGTGGAAGAGGAGGATAATGATGGAGTGCTGAAGGAATGATGAAGGATGCATGACAGTGATAGCGGGAAGATGGTGTGAAGAAGCAAAGACAGGGATGGAAATACAGGGATGGTAAAGAGAGAAAGAATGAGAGGGATAAATAGGGATAAAGACGGGGGGGAAAAAGCAGAGAGTGGTTTGGGTTTGTTGGGTAGCAAGGTTTGTAAATAAAATCACTCCTGGAGACACAATGAAGAGTCCTGTGTGTTTTTATGGACCGCTGAAGGAAAAACATTCGGTAGGAAGAACGACCGCAGAGCTAATGACACCTCATACACACACACACTCACAGACTCCGTTCCCTCCCTACTTCTCTCAACCTCTCTCTTTCTCTCTCTCTCTTCCTCTCTCACTCTCTCTCTTTTTTTCCTCCCTGCTCCCTCTTTTTCCCACGTGCAATTACAGTACAGTATAAACAGTATGTTTCAGTTTGGCCTCCTTGCCCCTCTGGTGCCAGACTGACGGACAGCATCACCCAAATACCCTCTGATACCCCTCCATTCAGAGCTATTTACAGCCCTGGCTCTTCAACACCATCGCTTATAGCATTTTTTGACCAATCAGTGGTCAGGTTGGTGCCTTCTGGATATTATTTGGCCATTTTATAAGTAGATTGCGGGGCTGGAAATAGATAAAGAATGCATCAAGACGGCGCTGCTATTGTGTGCCTTCAGTGCCAGCATGGCCACAAAGCCATACGTAGCAAAAAATAAAGGAAAATCACACGTCTCTCAGTAATACCATAAAACCCCGGTTTGGTTGTTTTCAGAAACATTAATCAGAAAACATAAAGCTCTTGTATTACTTTTGTGCATTTCGTTGTGCGTTATTGAATAGTTATTGCCTGATTCAGCACTCGGTGGAACAGGATAAGGAGCTGGGGGTAAATTTACAGAACTATTCAGCACTCTGAGTGTGTACGTGTGTGTATGTGTGTGTGTCTGTGTGTGTGTGTTTGTTTGTTTGCATACGGGTGCACACTTCACTTCTGATAATTCACCCATGCAGACGAACAAAACTCATGTCTGAGAAAGTTATTCAGAATAACTCGTAAATAATAGTTGATTTTCATAACAGCATTGAATTGGTCATATTCTTTTTTTTTTTTTTTTAAAGAAATAGGACTATAGTTCAGAAGATCCCTTCAAACCCCATAACCACCAAGTTGCCACTGTTGGGCTCTTGAGCAAGGCCCGTAACCCTCAGATGTATAATGAGAAAAAATGTAAGTCGCTCTAGATAAGAGCATCTGCTAACTGAAACTAATTTCTTAAAATTCACTCAACCCCTTTTTCGGCTTAAAACAAACTCATAATGATTAGTTAGATGTACTTTTTTTTTAGGAAGGTATAACAACTTAAAACAGCAGTTACAATTAACTTTTTTAAATAATTTGGCACAACTTCAACCACTGAAGTTGAGTGAACTTTTTAACTTTTTAAGTTAAGGCAACTTTTTATTTTTTACAGTGTATAACAATTGTTTATTCAATGATGCTGATTATACAGAACAGTAACCAGGTTGAAGTAACCCAATAACTTTAACATGTAAGATAAATGTATAAAAAGTATGACATTTTGATCTGTAATAAACAGAATTGTATATACTGTAGTCACAAAAGTGAGAACACCTCTCTAATTTCAGCAAACAATTCAGAATATCTTCTCAAAGGACAATACTATAGAAATGAAACTTGGATATATATTTTAGAGTAGTCAATGTGAAGCTTATATAACAGTTTAGATTTACCGTCCTCTGAAAATAACTCAACATACAACATTATTGTCAAAGTAGCTGGCAACAGAAGTAAGTACACCCTAAGAGAAACAGTTGTAAATCTTTAACCATGCAAAAGTCACATGTCCTATGCATCATGTTCATATGTTTGTCGATAGCCGAGTATTTCTCTCGACCTGAGAACCTGTCTCCAGAACCCTATTGAGCACCTGTGGAGCTTCCTCAAGTGGAAGGTGGCGTCAACATGTGCGGGTCTGGGCCCAGGGGGATTAAGGCCATGCTAGATAACAATGATGCTCACACAAAATATTGACAGTTTGGACACAGTTTTGAAATGTTCACTTAGGATGAAGAACTCATTTTTGTTGGCAGTTATTTAGACAATAAAGTCTGCATGTTGAGTTATTGTTACAGGACAGAAAATCTGTACTGCTATACAAGCTGCACAATGACTACTCTAAAGTAAATCCAAATCTTATTGTCCCCTGAGAACATATAATAAAGTGGTTGCTGAAAGATTACAGTATATAATGGTGTGTTGTTACCAGCAAGAAAAAGTACACTGACACTGGAGAAGAAGGCTAGCAAGTTTATTTATTTGTTTTGTTTTGTTCTCCAAATCGTCATCAAAAGAAACAAACCAAACCCGAATGTGGACTAAAAGATATTCAAACACATGAATGATACAAAACCAGGAAGTAATTTAGCATAACTAGGACCCTAGTGCGTTGGGAGCGCGTGCTTTCGTGAGAACTGCAGATAATCCTCACCAGCTGTGAGCTTAGTAAACTGCTGTTCTTAAAGGTCTATTGTATAATCATTTCTACGTGGTTCACAATCACCTGTGCCTTATTTTAATATTTCATACGGTGAGCTACAAAGCTAACTATCGGCTAACACGAAGGTGAATCAGAAATCCCTCTCTAACCCCTGATCAAGGGCACTACTTGGTGAGTGGAACAAGGGATTGTACACTAGCAAGGGATTGCACACTAGCTTTCCGTTTAATTACACTAGCTTGTCTGTTTAATGCTATTTGGCATTCAACCTCAGAACCCGGAAGTTATCGGGAACTGATATTCTAAAGCAGAGAAAGTGGAAAATTGACTTATATTTACAGTATATTTATATTTACACGACTGTCCACCACCTCCATGGTTTATTCTCATCACCTTTTGACCACACAGTACCATGTGTATCTCATATGATAGTGATTAATTAGCACAGCAGATAAACTGGTAGTTTTCCCGAGCTAGCCAGCCAATGGTGACCAGACAGGGTGAGGCAGAACATTCACAACTGGTGTGACTCATGGGCAATTTCTGCTCAAATGAAACTATAAAAACAATTCTCAGCAAAAAAAAAGTAAATAAAATAAATAAAGATTAAGGGTGCATTTGTTCTCAAAAATATTCCATAATGCTTGTTTATCCAGTGACGCTAATTATAATCAGAGTGAAGTAACTGTAACATTTAGCTATAAATTACCGATTTATTAAATGAATAAATTAAATTGCTTTAATTACAGAAAAAATATAGTTACTGTGCACTGTGCACAATAACCAGATATAAACAGTACACTGACACTGGAGACTCCTTCTATAAACAAACATACAGTACATACTGTATATAAACAAAAAAAAAAAGCTGATATCAATTTACTTGTTTATGCAGCACACCACTTTTTACTCTCACTTTCTTCGTTGTTGTCATTCCTGTAGCATTGTGTGTGTGTGTGCGTGTGTGTATGTGTGTGTGTGTGTGTGTGTGTGTGTGTGTGTGTGTGTGCGTGTGTGTGTGTGTGTGTGTCAGTCTTGTATGGTTCTGTGTAAGGGCTAAAGAATGTCTCCTTTGTTTACTTCTTCAGGCGAACATGTGGCCACATGCCAGCTAAATACTATACCACTGATACTGGAGTGTGCGCGCACACACACACACACACACACACATACACACATACACACACATACACACACACACCTACACACACGCACACACACACACACACACACACACACAGACACACCTACACATGATAATTATCATCATGGTGTGAGCGTAGGTGGAGTTTAGGCAGGTGTGTGATCTGTTTAATGACAAGCCCTGGCACTGAAACTCTTACAATCTGTAGCACTGTGAGGGAGCAAGAAACACTGAAACAAAAACATTGCCACAGAAACACTTCTTTTTAAACTCCTTCTTTTTAACTTTTGTTTTTATAAAGCTCTTAATTATAAGTTAATTGAAATCTAAACAATAACTTTATTTTGGCCAGGCATTGCAGACAGACAGACAGACAGACAGACAGATAGATAGATAGATAGATAGATAGATAGATAGATAGATAGATAGATAGATAGATAGATAGATAGATAGATATGCTCCTTGTAACTCTCACAATCTAACAGATTTGTTGTTTGTTAAACCATCAAAGCAGTAAAGGTTTGTGTTTCTTCTCAGTCAGTTTAAAAGTAATTTTCAATGTTAGTTGTTTTATCATACATTTCATAATGTTTTCCCTTGAAACAGTAGTTATTAACGATTCATGCGTGATACATGAGTAAGTCTCAAGCCCTCATCATTTCTTCATATTCTGCTTCCGAAGAGCCAGACCTTCCTGTATTTTTAATATAGTCTTGAGGAATAGTTTTCCAGGATTCCTGAAGGCTTTTAATTTCAGTCTAGTCCTATCTGAACAGTTTCAAAGGAATGTTTTTTTTTTATTATTGTTAAGCCACACAGTGACCTATAAATCATGCAAGCATTAAAAAACATCTAACTAAAGGCATGAACCAGTGAGAAACAGGTGCAGCAGAAGATGACAGACGATCAGGCTGGTGATTAGTATACTGATGATGCTGAATGCTGAGTAGTTGGAACAGATGAGAGGGGAATTGAGGTCGCTGCTGAGGGTGTTACATAAACGATCAATTTTTAAATTGTATCTTTAGGCATTTAAAACATTTGTTCATATTTATTTTATTTAATTTAATTTAAATAATTTAATTTCATTTTAAATGATGATTTTACAACAAGTAAAATGTAAAGAACTACATGACCTCAGTCAGAACCAATTGTTGGTTTACCAAGTTTACCATTGTGAATACAAATTTTCAAATTAAGGCAAATTATTATTATTATTATTATTGTTTTTATATTATTATTTTTATTATATGATTTATATATTTTAAAGGAAGCAACCCTATCTGGCAAAATAATAAGAAATATTTATGTTTAAATTGTAAAAACAGCCTGAATAATCCTATACATTATAGATAAATATATTAACAATAAATATAAATAAATAGAATATAAATATTAATAATGACTAAATAGCTAAATTCCACAGAATTATGTTTTGCAGTGTAGTTTGATTTCCTCACAATTTTTTCATGCATAAAACATAAACTATTTGTATAATGCGTTATAGGGAATGCATTATATCACAATATGAGCATGTTTATTGTTCCTTATAAATGTGACCTTCATAGAAAAATGTTACCAAAACCTCTTCACATCCATTCCAGCGTGTCGTGTTTACAGATGTTTACAGATGTTTACAGATGCTCCTGAGTTGGGTTTCAGGGTTTTCTTCCCGTCTGTTGTTCTCGAGTAAGAGACTCCGGTGCTGTTCAGGAGGTCTCGGTGGACTCGGTGACTTTCTGGTAGTGATGTGTTTATTTGAGATAAAGTGAAGTGTGTGTTTGTGTATGTGTGTAAGTGTGTGACTGTGTGTTGCCTTGTGTTGTGTTGTGTAACTCTGTTCCTCTTTCAGATCTCCTATTTTCTGCTGTCTGGGATGTTTGGACAGACTGTATTTATAAACACAGTGGCATGAAGATGGAGGATCATTTTTACATTTTCCTGAGATTTGTGGTAGAACCTCTCATGACCAAATTTACCTCCTGACGGCAAAACAGCCAGCACATGACTGCTGGAAATGAAATGTAGCAGGTGGGAAGAAGGAGGGAGGAGAAGAAGAAGAAGAAGAAGAAAGAAGAAGATAAAAGAAGAAGAGGAAGAAGAGTAGGAGGAACAGGAAGAAGAATACTGATAATACGATGTAACACTATTAAATGTGTATTAAACACGATACGATGTATATAACTACTATTTTGTGACATGTATCCTATAATCCTATATTAATCCTATATATCATATCCTACAAAAATAAATTACTCAGTAACAGGGCATTTTTTTTTACGATGGTCCTGTTATAAAGTGAAGTTATACAGTTCAAGTTACAGTTGAGATAATATGTTGAAGGATTCTCCACCCAGTTACAGTCATTTCTAATCTCCTTAGTTGTTTTCTTTGCTTAATCCGGCGACAATAATTTGACCCATTACTTTTATCCAGGTCGCGTATATTTCATGTTATTTTAGACACAGTAAAGTCAGGAGTCTTTTGGCTCAAATTTGGCTCAGAATGATCACAACAGTAAAGGATGAAAAAATGTCAGTTTGTGCCAAGGAACATCGACTAAATGGGTCAGCTTCCATTGTCGCACTGGTTATAGCAGCTACAAACAGTCATTCTCGTACTATCCGCTCTTTAATCTCTGGCTTTTTTTTTCCAGATTTTCTCCCTAATTTAGTCGTGTCCAATTCCTCCCCGTCACTAGGGGGCTACCACTCAGCCGGGAGGGCCAAAGAACCACGTGACGCCAGCCAACCGCATCTTTTCGAACTGCTCGCTCTCGCACCGTTGGGGGCGGCGTAACACACTCGGAGGACAGCGTCTGAGAGAGCTCGGCCAATCAGCTCTCTCTAGACTTCCAGCTGTGAGAGGTTACAGCATCACCCAGGAACTGAACCAACGATCTCCGGATGATAGGGCGAGCACTTTACCACTGTGCCACTCGGAGGCATCAAATCTCTGGCTTTTAAGAACCGTATCAGGAATTTAACCCTTTACAGATGTTCCTCTGTACTTTGGTTATAATATCATTTATGTGTTAATTAGCGACACTCATACTTTAAAATAGGATTCATGTTTATGTTAAAAGTTTGACTAAAATGCATAAAACCAATACTTAAAATACCTTCTGTTAAAAGGTTAGAGAACATGGGCACCAAATTATGCTTATAATCATTTGTAACAGTCTACATGCAAAACCTATTAATGGAGCATTTCATAATTTAATATTTATGTTCATTAACCACTACTATATAATGTAGTGCATTTTTTAAAAATAATTCTGTCATACTTTATAACAACGATATGATGTTGTGAATGTCAACAAATGCAAATATGGCTTTGATAGTTAAAAATGGCCTATTTTGTTTTGTTTCTCTGGTTGGACGTCTTATTATGTTACAATGTCTTATTAACTTTTCTTACAGGCTGAGTTCCCAATGCAATACAATTTTACTACCTACACAACCTCCATAATGGTACCTGACACAAATCTACTCACAAACTGACTGCTTTTGTTCATCTTGATGTAAATACACCATTTAAATATGTATTCAGGTTTCATCTCGGTTGTTATGAAGATATGTATGTCAAGTGTTACCTGGGTTTATTTTCACAGCAGCCTGGAGTAAAGACTCGTTTCATCATCCGTATGATGCAATTTTGTGAAAATAATTTGTTGAAACTGAAAGCAAAATCTAAACTCAACCGGTGTCTGGGGTGTTTGAGGCGTTATGCAACATCTACTTTCAATCGCTTTTCTCATGCTGGGTTAAAAAAAATCGAATTAAAAAGCATGAGACGACTTTTAGAAATGTTCCACAAATCATGGTTATGATCTGTAAATGGATAAACCTGGATGTTTGTGGAGATTTTAGATTTGTCCCACATTATTATTATTATTATTATTATTATTATTATTATTATTATTATTAATAATGGTCTGCTGCATGCCATGAGACAGCTTTTTCACAACCATGACTATTTAATGTGAGACTTGAATAAAGAAACCCACACAAGTCTGGATGGTTTAATGAAAATATGTTCAGAAGACAAGCCTTTGCCTATTAGTCCATCAAACAAATGAAAGCAAAGAGCAAATTAGTGTGTGTGTGTGTGTGTGTGTGTGTGTGTGTGTGTGTGTGTGTGTGTGTGTGTGTGTGTGTGCGCGCGCCCAATGATGGATTGGCACCCTGTCCAGGATGTACCCAATCTCCTTGTGCCCAATCTCCTGGGGTAGGTCTCAGGCCCATGACCCTGTACACTGAATAAGTGGTATAGAACCTGAATGAAGAATAAGGCTTGGATTTGTCACCCAGATTAGGGATTATAGGACTATGAAGGATATATTGTAGCTACAAAATAAAAATAAAAATACATGGCATCTCCATAAAAGGATACAGTATATTTTGTTAGCAAGAATCTAGCGAGCTTAAATAATAATTTTTTTTAACTGTATTGTTAGTTTTAAAGATTGTACCAGATAGTATGTCTCTTCTGATGCTGATTATTTAAAATAAATCCTAATATAAACTCATTTAAAGTATTGAAGTGATATTTTATTTACAAAAAAATGAAATCTTCATTAATTTGGGAAAACCAGTTAGCCTCATCTGCATGGGAGACATGCATGGTGGGTTTCCTCATGGAAACATGCAAACTCCATGCACAAAGACGGAAATCAAACCCTCAGCCTTGGAGGTGTGACGTCACAGTGCTAACCACTAACGCTTATCAAGCGAAAATATCTTGCATCTTTTTTGGTGTATCTGCAATTTCTTAAAACAGGATCACAACAAGCCAAATACAAGATTATTAAGCATTTGTCAATGCAAAGTTTTACACAATTTCAAATAAAAATAATTTTGTTCTATTAATAGATTGTTTTGCCAGGTTTAAGAATTTTTTTTTTGAAAGCAGCAAAATGGCCACTCACAGCAAGAACAGGAAATACAGTAGCACCTCTTACCTTTAACCAAGTTACACTGTACGTATATACTAGTGTTGTGTCTTAAGACTACAAATCACAGTTTCCATCTCATCTCATATACTCAGGTAAACTTTGCTCTGCATTGTCTAACATTTTTGTTCGACACCACCCAAGATCATAACATCATTTCCTTGAACTAATTACTTTATGGTCTTGTTACTGTACACAATGCAAATGCCTTTCCCTGCGTATGAAGTTATATAGCATCTGTAAACTTCAAGTGGCTACGTTTCACCTTCCTATATTCAAAATAATATATCTCAAGGCTCGGAACCAAAACAGATTCTAGACTTTTAAAGGTTCCATATCTTACTATTTCTTTAACAAGCTGATATACTTCACAGATGATGAATAAAATTTTTCATTCCCATTTATGTTATTCCTCCTCTGTAAATTTGTAAATGAGTTACTGATAAGCCACACCTACTGTACCAGAGAACTGTAGAGCTGAGCAACAACCCGAGGGAGGGAACGTTATTATATGATCTCACAGTGGGGAGAAATCTCACTGGTCAGTACAAAAATCAACACTGGGACTTGAACCCCCGACCTTCTGATCAGTAAACCACAGCCTTAACCAATTAAGCCTAAATGCTATCCATGGATTTTTCACATTTTGTATCTGAATCTGAACATACTGAATTCTGAATTCTGCGTTATTTCCAGCATCAGTATTTGACACAACAGTGTAATATTGTATAGGAAATGGAGTGGATTTGAGCATAGACATGCAGCAGTATGACATTTTCAGGAAGTCCAATTCTTGTTAGTCTTCCTGTATGCATACTGTTATAATACCTTATGAATACACTTGGCTGTATAGAAGGAATAAAATAGACATTTCTTATGAGGAAGGAACTGAAACCATCATTATAGTTATATTATACAGTATATGCTTTAATGAATTCACAAAAAGATTACAATTTCAGTAAACGTTGTTCTGCAGGTATCATTCTGAATACATGCCAATTTGCTGGCAGCTTGGCAACATGCGTTAGAAAAGATCAAAGATCCTTTGATACCATTCTCTTCACGTGGCATTTTATCTCAAGTTTGTAGCATTTATTTTCTTATGACTTCTTATATTAACTCGTTTGATTTCTAATTCATTGATTGTAAAATAAACAGCATATAAAGCTATTAAACTTCTTCCTTTTCTTGAAGTCTGTATCTAAGCTCCTTTAAGTTATAAACTACCGGCTGTGGTTATTAGAATTAAGCCCGCATAGGAAATACCCTGTGTGAGGACGGTACTAATCTGAGGCCAGTTTTACATGATTCATGAACACACAGACGATGAATCTGATCCAGGACCAGAATTTCTGCTCTTTGCACGTCTCCTTGTGTAGCCTGAGACTGTAAATTTGATCGGCTTCCTGTTAGATAGCGGGCGAGAACAGGAAGGGAAGTTGCGGCTGCTACTTCTGAATGTGCGACTGATGCTTCGTGAGTTAAACAGAAAACAAACTCAGAACATGTGATAAACATTATATTATGTGAAATGGAATGAGTCTTCTGATGGTATGTGTATAGAGTGTGTTGTTTTTATTACATTTGAAAGTCATATTAAACTACTGACAAATGTACTTTCAAAGAAGAATGTAGATCAAAGGCACACCATCATGCTTGTATTGACTAATACCTGTTTATAAGCTCAGCTTTTTTTATGTACTAAGATTATTACGCATCATTTATTGGATATCACAAGGTTTCTACATATTTTTATTCATTTTTATTTCCTATTTTTTACCGCAGGTTACATGATGACTGAATGCGCACTCCCTGATGACATAACTGATGCAATGTAATGCATTCATAAGGCATCATATGCATTTATTTATTTGTTTGTATCAGTGTTTAGATACAGTATGACCTTCATAAAAATGTATTTGTCAAGAGTTTGAACGACATTCAAACGATTCATCAATTAAAAACATCCATTTCTATCAAGCGTGCCAAATTGTGTCTGACAAATAGGGCTCTGTTTAATCCTCCAATCCTGGTCAGGAGCCACATAACCTCATGCTGATAGTTCTAATTTCTTTTCCTTGTGTGGTTGGCTGGTTCGGATTGGAAAAGGTTTGCCCGTTAATCCAATCTGGCGACTCCAATTTCAGTTTTTACGAGGTTGTAATTTTTTTTAACTGGAGGTGTGGCCTGCTCTCACATCCAATAAACCCAAGCACTGACACCAATCAGGATATCTTCTTACTCTATATTTCTTGTCTAATCTAATCTTCTTTTCTGATATCTAATCTAAGGAGATTGGCCATTTTCATCACGTGAGAGCAGACGATACTGAGAAAGTGCCCACTATTCATTGTGTTCTTTTGCACCAGTTCTTAAAGCCATGATGCTGATCTGCCTACAATAAGAACATTGTCAGAAAACAAGACGCACAGAGGCCTCATTTAACAATCTAGGCTCTTTATAAGTTTTCTATACTCGCCCCTGCTCAGGAGCTTATTCATAACCTGTAGTGCATGTTGCTCTTTTTTTACAGCCAGGCTTAAAAAACGAGTAGGCCCTTTGCCTCAAATGGAATTGAATTCTTATTTCATTCAATTGTATTATATTGTATGTACATTGGCTCCACCCCACCCCCCCTCCCACACACACAAAAAAAACTCTATGAACTCACTATAAATGCCGCCTTCTTTGTTTTACCCAATTTTACCCAGATTTGGACTTACTTTTACTTTCTTGAAGGCACTTGAAGCCATCCAGCTGCATCTTTGCCTTCTTCTACATACATAACCTCACAGATGTGCATGACTGGCTCGTGTCAGTGTGACTGACCGGACAGGAAATCGCACACCATTTCTTGGATTTGAGCTTGGATGGCCAACTGGTGGAATTTCAGCAGCTCAAAAACAAAGCCCAAAAACAATGCCCACTATCCACTGTAAGGTTTTGTAATATAATATTTTGTGACCTTAAAAGAACTCTCTCATTGCACTTCCTGATTTCTTAAATGATAATACTTCCTATAGCCCTTCTTGTCCAGACAAAACAAATATATGTACAAATAGCACATACTGGAACTGGAAAATGCTAACGTGCATCCTATCATCTTTCTGTCTGTGCGTGTGTTTGTCCCTCTCAATAACGACGGGTAAGCGCCTAGAGGTGCGGCAGATGCATTGAGCAATAATTCATCTTCCTTTAATCTGTTCTTAAACTTAACAGCATATCATACATCATGCAAGTGTCTATATCATACATTACACAGGACCTGTTATGCTCCTGTCACGTCAACACCGTAGTGAAAGAGACCCAGCAGCATCTCTACCACCTCAGACGCATGAGAGACTAGACTGCCCTCCAAGGTGCTTAGAAACTTTTACTCCTGCACCATAGAACACATCCTGATGGGAAACATCTCAACCTGGTTTTGAAACAGAACAATGCAGGACAGATGAGATCTACAGAGAGTGGTGGACCAACTGAGCACCAATCTACTTGATCTGCACTTAATCAACAGCAAGCAGTCCTGGAGTGCTTCCGGTCCCTGAAAGCCAACATAGAGAGACTGAGGAGAAGCTTCTTTCTGCAGGCTCTATAGGCTCTCAACCAGAACGCCACATACTGTAGGACAACTGATTGGACTTGTTAAGTTTCCTTCTCACATGTGTTGGAGCACACCACAATACCGACCACATTGCACATTCACACATTTGCACATGACACACACTATGTTGCACATTGCTGATTCTTATTTACACATAAATGAGGACTAACTATGTAGTAAAACATGGATGATACCACTGCAGCTGACACACACACACACACACACACACACACACACGCACGCACACACACACACACACACACACACACACACACACACACACACACACACACACACACACACACACACACACACACACACACACACACATCATCTCATTTCACCCTCCATGGCCACCCATACTGCTGCTCTCATACCAACATGCCATATCTTTTCCTTTGCACATTCCATATAATTTATACAGTTTATTTTGGTCATGAATAGTTGTGTAAGCATTTCACTGCATATTACGGAAGCGCTACGGAAGGAACCTAGAGTCACAACTCCAACAGAGTGACTCTAGGAGCCTGTGGCAGGGACTAAGAACAATAACGGATTATAAAACACCAACAACCAATATGACGAACGCGGACGCGACTCTGGCAGACGAGCTGAACACCTTCTATACTCGCTTCAAGGCCACAGCTTAAAGACGCTAGCGATGCTAATGCTAGTGGTGCTAACGGCTGCAGACAGGAAGACACTGCCAGCAACAGAAACGTGCTCATCATCACCGAGCATGACGTGAGGAGAGCCTTCAAGAGAGTGAACACCAGGAAAGCAGCAGGACCAGACGGCATCTCAGGCCGTATCCTCAGAGCCTGCGCAGACCAGCTAGCACCTGTGTCCACTGAGATATTCAACATATCTTTATCTCAGTCGGTGATCCCCACATGCTTCAAAGAGTCCATCGTTGTTCCTGTCCCGAAGAAACCCCATCCAGCTTCCCTCAACGATTATCGCACTGTAGCCCTCACCTCAGTAGTGATGAAGTGCTTTGAGCGCCTGGTCAGAGACTTCATGATTTTTTCACTACCGGACACACTCGACCCACTACAGTTTGCATATTGCCCGAACCGTTCCACAGACGATGCAATCTCCTAACTTCTCCACATATCACTCACTCACCTGGACACTAGGAAAGGGAATTATGTTAAAATGCTCTTCATCGACTACAGCTCTGCATTTAATACCATAATTCCCTCCACACTCACCACCAAGCTGGAGCACCTGGGACTCAGCTCATCAATGTGTCAGTGGATCTCCAATTTTCTGACTGGCAGACCACAGGCAGTAAGGATGGGCGGACATGTCTCAGCCTCGTTCAACAATCTCCTCCTGAACATCAGCAAGACAAAGTAGCTGATAGTGGACTTTTGTACAAAGCAGGAGAGGAACTACCAGACCTCAGTCATCAACAGGAGCGCAGTGGAGAGAGTGGACAGCTTCCGATACCTCTATGTTCACATCAAGCAGGACCTGTCATGGTCCTGTCACATCCACACCGTGGTGAAAAAGGCCTGGCAGCATCTGTACCACCTCAGATGCTTGAGAGACGTCAAACTGCCCTCCAAGGTGCTCAGGAATTTCTACTCCTGTACCATACAGTAGAGAGCATCCTGACGAGAAACATCATGACCTGGTTTGGAAACAGCACCATGCAGGACAGACGAGCTCTACAGAGGGTGGTGCGAGCACTGAGCTCCCTGACCTGCACTCGATCTACAGCAAGCGGTGCTGGTCTAAGGCCAGGAAGATCATGAAGGACCTCAGCCATCCCAACAATGGACTGTTCTCTCTGTTGCAGTCTGGGAAGCGATTCCGCTCCCTGAAGGCCAACACAGAGAGACTGAGGAGGAGCTTCTTTCCGCAGACAATAAGGTCTCTCAATCACACCACCACACAGGACTAATAACATCTTTTTAAGCATTGACATTGACTGGACAATCATGGACACATTCATGCACCACATATTTATATATCTGGACCATTGCACATGACACTTTCATAAGTCACTTTTCATGCATATTTGCACAACCATTGCCACTTTAAAATTTTATATATACTTTTTTCCCCCTCCTATATTTCTATATTTTGTAATAGATTCATTACTGTATGCCCTTATTTGTACAGTTTATTTTACTAGTTGAATTTTTTTTCCTATTACTTTTGATTAATACAAACCGGATTCCAAAAAAGTTGGGACACTAAACAAATTGTGAATAAAAACTGAATGCAATGATGTGGAGATGGCAAATGTCAATATTTTATTCAGAATAGAACATAGATGACAGATCAAAAGTTTAATCCGAGAAAATGTATCATTTTAAAGGAAAAATATGTTGATTCCAAATTTCACGGTGTCAACAAATCCCAAAAAAGTTGGGACAAGTAGCAATAAAGCAATACGAGGCTGGAAAAAGTAAATTTGAGCATACCGAAGAGCTGGAAGACCAATTAACAGTAATTAGGTTAATTGGCAACATGATTGGGTATAAAAAGAGCTTCTCAGAGTGGCAGTGTCTCTCAGAAGCCAAGATGGGTAGAGGATCACCAATTCCCACAATGTTGCGCAGAAAGATAGTGGAGCAATATCAGAAAGGTGTTACCCAGCGAAAAATTGCAAAGACTATGCAGTTATCATCATCAACTCTGCATAATATCATCCGAAGATTCAGAGAATCTGGAACAATCTCTGTGCGTAAGGGTCAAGGGCGTAAAACCATACTGGATGCCCGTGATCTCCGGGCCCTTAAACGACACTGCACCACAAACAGGAATGATACTGTAAAGGAAATCACAGAATGGGCTCAGGAATACTTCCAGAAACCATTGTCAGTGAACACAATCCACCGTGCCATCCGCCGTTGCCAGCTGAAACTCTACAGTGCAAAGAAGAAGCCATTTCTAAGCAAGATCCACAAGCACAGGCGTTTTCATTGGGCCAGGGATCATTTAAAATGGAGTGTGGCAAAATGGAAGACTGTTCTGTGGTCAGACGAGTCACGATTCGAAGTTCTTGTTGGAAATGTGGGACGCCATGTCATCCGGACCAAAGAGGACAAGGACAACCCAAGTAGTTATCAACGCTCAGTTCAGAAGCCTGCATCTCTGATGGTATGGGGTTGCATGAGTGCGTGTGGCATGGGCAGCTTGCATGTCTGGAAAGGCACCATCAATGCAGAAAAATATATTCAGGTTCTAGAACAACATATGCTCCCATCCAGACGTCATCTCTTTCAGGGAAGACCCTGCATTTTTCAACAAGATAATGCCAGACCACATTCTGTATCAATCACAACATCATGGCTGCGTAGGAGAAGGATCCGGGTACTGAAATGGCCAGTCTGCAGTTCAGATCTTTTCCCTATAGAGAACATTTGGCGCATCATAAAGAGGAAGGTGCGACAAAGAAGACCCAAGACGATTGAACAGTTAGAGGCCTGTATTAGAAAAGAATGGGAGAGCATTCCTATTTCTAAACTTGAGAAACTGGTCTCCTCTGTGCCCAGACGTCTGTTGAGTGTTGTAAGAAGAAGGGGAGATGCCACACAGTGGTGAAAATGGCCTTGTCCCAACTTTTTTGGGATTTGTTGACACCATGACATTTTGATTCACCATATTTTTCCCTTAAAATGATACATTTTCTCAGTTTAAACTTTTGTTCCGTGATTTATGTTCTATTCTGAATAAAATATTGACATTTGCCATCTCCACATCATTGCATTCAGTTTTTATTCACAATTTGTTTAGTGTCCCAACTTTTTTGGAATCCGGTTTGTATTTATTCCTTGCGTATCCCCAGTGGGAAAAAAAATGCACTTTAGTGTATTACAAATATATTGAAATCCTCGATAATACACTGCAAATATACTAACAAAAAGTTGTACCATCAGTTAATATATATAAAGTATACTAACGTCATGCTTTTACCAAATTTTGGAATTAAACTTTAAATATACTTAAAAACTATTGTATTATAATACTTTAAGTGAAAGGTTGGTCTAATTTCCAAAGTATACTTATTTAAACTTGTTTTTCAATATATTTTTGGTATATATTTTTTTTAATATGCTCGAAATAATCATTGTACAAATGTACAGAAAGTATATATTAGAATACAAATTTTAATATACGGTAATCTCAGTATATTATCAGTTAAATGTCTTCTTCTTCTTTGTCTTTCGGCTGTTCCCTTTCAGGGGTCGCCACAGCGAATCATCTGCCTCCATCTAACCCTATCCTCTGCATCCTCTTCTCTCACACCAACTAACTTCATGTCCTCTCTCACTGCATCCATAAATCTCCTCTTTGGTCTTCCTCTAGACCTCCTGCCTGGCAGTTCCAACCTCAGCATCCTTCTACCGATATATTCACAATCTCTCCTCTGAACATGTCCAAACCACCTCAATCTGGCCTCTCTGACTTTATCTCCAAAACATCTCACATGGGTTGTCCCTCTGATGAACTGATTCTTGATCCTAGCCATCCTTGTCACTCCCAAAGAGAACCTCAACATCTTCAGCTCTGCTACCTCTAGCTCTGCCTCCTGTCTTTTCTTCAGTGCCGCTGTCTCTAAGCCGTAGAGCATCGCTGGTCTCACCACTGTCCTGTACACCTTTCCTTTCATTCTTGCTGATGCTCTTTTATCGCACAACACACCTGACACTTTTCTCCACCCATTCCAACCTGCCTGTACTCGTCTCTTCACCTCCTTTGAACACTCTCCGTTGCTCTCGACCGTTGACCCTAAGTACTTAAAATCCTGCACCTTCTTTACCTCTGCTCCCTGTAGCCTCACTGTTCCTCTTGGGTCCCTCTCATTCACACACATGTATTCCGTCTTGCTGCGGCTAACCTTCATTCCTCTGCTTTCCAGAGCGTACCTCCACCTCTCCAAATTTTCCTCTACCAGTTAAATGTAAATGTACTTATATTGAGTGCACTACTCTCTCGTGTGCGCTTTTAGACTTGTTTTTGCACGCTGAATCTCTCCCTCGCGCGCACTCGTTCCTGCGTGCTGAAAATCACTTTTGCCGTTCAAGGTAATTTATGTTTTTACTCCTCACTCTTCTGTCCGCTCACTGTCATAAAGCGACACACTAACTGCAGCAGGGTTGTAAACTTTGCGACTATTCCAGCCAACCGGAGACTAGACAGCGCCCCACCAGCCAATCAGAGCTAGAGGCGGGCAGATTCGGACTGTCCGTTCTCTGATTGGCTCCCCAGGTCTCCACTTCTCGTTTGAATTAACGGCTGATGGTGCATCATCGCGTGCGTTAGTTCGTATCGTTATTATTTTATTTTCATCGGCATAAGGTAAATTTAACGGTTTTAAATTAAGTACATACTTTAATCTATAGTTTGTATTGTCTAATGTGTTGTTGTTAATGTGTTCTGTACTTTGCTTGTGGTATAATGGCTCTGTAGCTCTCGGCCTGTTTTCAGTCTCTATGTAACAGAATCAACACACCAGGTTTAAACTAATACTGTAGATTCTAATACTAATGTCTGTCTGTGTTCACACACCAGTTTATATTTTAGTTTGTGTGTTTGTAAGACAACCTGATGTTTTGTTGAGCACAAATAAACTATAGTAGTGCTTTTTTGTGACCTTGTGCAAATTAAATCTGTTGAACTCATGAATAAAGTCTGCCTCATAATTACTGATGTAATGCTTTTCAAAAACATGTTATAGTGTAGAAAATGCATTTAGCATATCCTAAACACTTAATGTACTGGTAACACATTTGCAGTACAGTATTGTGGGCGGGGCGGCGGCTTGCGACCGTTGTGCCTTGCGGCGGGTGTTTTTTTTGTGTTCACCCTGTTTGGGACGTGTGTTTAGGTTAGTGGCTTCGGCCAAGTTTGAGTATGTGTACATGTGTGCTATCTCTATGTGTGTATGTGCTGCATTCTGCTACCGTTCTCCAGTTCTAGCTAATAGCTGAATAGGTGTGTCATTACATCGTGTAGCCACCAAACTCACTCGTCCTCCAAGTTCCCTGCTGGCGTCGAAAAACGCTCCAGTATTATAGAAGGTTGTGTGTACTGTGTGATACAATAAAGTATATTTGTATTAACCACAAACTCTACTTTTTTTAGTATTTGTAATTGTCCAGAAGTATAACAGCATGCTACTGCTGCAATAATATACTCATAGTATATTAATCATGTATTTGTAATACAGTAAAAATAGCTGTAATGTACTTATAATACATTAAATATATACTTAAATTGTATTAATAATACTGTCAGGTATGTACGTTAGTACACACACAGCCATATACTTTAAGTGTACTAAAGTATACTTAAAGTTGTTCCACTTTAGCACACACAAGTATACTTAATACACTTAAAATTGTGCTTTTCTACAATTTAATTACAACTTAAATACACTTAGTACAAAATTAGTTGTTACAAAATAGCAAACTTCAAGTATACTAGTCATTAGTCTGGAGCAAGTACATTTAAGTATGCTTTGGCACGCTAGGTTTTAATATACTTAGCATACTTTTTTTTTACTTGGGATAAGCTTTTATTTTCTTTTTAAGGTCACTGGCGGTCATACAAGCATTTCACTGCATATCGTACTCTGTATGACTGTGTATGTGACATATAAAATTTGAATTTGAATATTATACTGTACTGTATATAGTTCTTTAACATTCTCTAACCACTCCGGTTTCTGAAGCAGATCCATTTATTTGAAACAATATAGCTGAATATTAAGCATTTTAACCCTGTCTGATTTCATTAATACATTACAAGTAATGACATGGAAACTGAATGTTTAATTATAATCGGATAGAGAAGTACAGTACATCAGTATCGGTATCAGTTCAGACTCTGTAGTAACATGAGGCGCCACTGTGAAACAAAACACAATCACTTGATATTAATGTCTTATTCATAGCCATTTACTGTATTGCTCACTAATGGTTAAGCATTAAAAGGGAATGGTTGTCGCCCCTTCGATCATGCTAGCAATTTTTTTTTCCTGACCTTTGTGTATAGTCTGGTTCAGATAAAGCTTATACTGTATGTACCAGTACACACCCACCCACCTACACACACACACACCACACCACACCACTCTCTGTTACGTAACAAGATAAAGAACTCATTCAGCAACTAAGCATGCCTGATTATACCTGCACACTTTATACTCCCTTTATATAACAATAACCTGAGCTGAGCTGTTGGACAACAAACAAGGTCCAAAGTCTGAACATGAGTTCCTCAAAAGCAGGATTAGTCACAGCAAGCATATGTGTATGTATACATGTGTGTGAGGATGGTTCCTTTATAGTCAGGTTACTGATCAACTCTTTAAGATGCCAAAATGGGGGTTTCTGATTGAACCACAAGGTCGAAGCACAAGGCGATGTTGTGAATTAGAGCTTGTCCTAAAGCTCACCCAATGGTACAGTCTGCTGACCAATGTTTTTTGCATTTGAGCAACGACGGAATAAAACACGAAAAATTCCATCGTTTGGCCATCGCTATTGGCTCCCCACAGAGGAAACTGAGCTAGTCTTGACATCAAATTGAAACCTGTCGACTCAGTGGCTGGTAAACCACTGCTGCAAATGCAAACATTTCACAGTGTGGCCTACAGGGTTGTGTGTGGGTGTGGGAGTGGGGTTTCAGGGTGGTTTGATTACACATTTTTAACTGTGTTTTGTTTTTAAGTCTATTATGACTATATGACTTAGAAATCTCATACTGATCAAGCCAAGATTCTTTACTATTATTATTATTATTATTGTTATTATTATTATGAAATGAAATCTTTTTTTTATTATTATACTATGATATAGGTTAAGCGTTCTGCTTTTTAGTGAGACAGAAAGTGATTTATACTGTATATAGTACTGTGCAAACATCTTGAGCCAGCCCTCATTTTATCATATTTTGCTTCCAAAATGTCAGACTTTCTAATATTTTTTTTATGTAGTCTTGGGCTCCAGGCTTTCTGAAGGAATTTTTTGGCTCGCAACTTTGGCAAGTTTTTGTCACACAATTTCAGTCCAGTCCATGTACCTGACCAGCTTAACACAAAAAAATGAGAAACAAAAAACTGCCAGAATTGTGAGCCAAAAAAGTCCTTCAGGAAGCCTGGAGAACTATTCCTCAAGACTACATAAAAAATATAAGAGTCTGGCTCCTTGGAAGAAAAATAGGAGAAAAGAAAAAGAGGACTGGCTCAAGACACAGTGATCTATGAATCATTCAAGCATAAAATACATCTAACTTAAGGCATGAACCAGTGAGAAACAGGTGCAGATGATGACAGATGATCAGGCCGATGTTTAGTATACTGATGATGCTGAATGCTGAATGGTTGGAACAGACGAGAGGGGAAAAGAGGTTGCTGCCAGTTTTAAAATTGTATCTTTAGGCATCTTGAATCTTTGCAGCTGTTCGCAGTTCAACATTTGTTCCCATTTCTGTAATTTAATCTAAATCATTTAACTTCATTTAATCTGAAGAAATGAGGGGAGTAAATACTTTTGCACAGGACAGTATATTATACCTGCTGAAACAGAGTATTGATTTACACATACACACAATTGCTGTTCTTCAGGCGAGACTGCGGGAAACCACTCACTCTACTTCCACAGACTCTAGAAATTCTGTAACTCTGTATTTAATCATACAGTATTAAAATAAAGTTACGAGAATATGAAGAGAATAGCAGGTATTACATTTCTCTTTAAAAGCAGAATAACAGAAACCTATTGAAAATCTTAATCCTCATGGTATTAATGTTCTTTAATATCATGGCAAATAAAATTTTCTTTATAATCTTAAAATATATATAGCAATAATTTCATTTTCATTTTATTATATTACACAGGCAAGTTATCTTTATGCAATTTAAGTTTTTTTTTTTAAAGAAAGGTCACACTAAAGTTGCTAAATGAATGTATTGAGAGACAATACATAACAACCAGAGAAATCAGGTAAGAACGAGAGAGAGAGAGAGAGAGAGAGAGGAGACATGTAGTCAAAACAAGACAGAAAGAAATGTTACATTTCATATGATGAAATGAGAATGATCGACAGCTTCGTCTGCCCGAACAGGTCCACACACACACACACACACACACACACACATGACACTTCTCTTCTTCTTTCATTTCTTCTTGTTTCTACTTCACCTCCATCCCCTCCTCCTCCTCCTTCCCCCCTCCTCCTCCTGGGTACACTGGCCACCAACCGTAAGCAGCTGGAACTCTGTGTGAAAGCTGGTTAGGAGAAAAGGAAGTCCACCGAGTCTGAGATCTTATCTCCATCAGGCAGCTGAGACCAGCAAGCGGAAACTAAACCGAAAGAAAAAGAGAGGGGGGGGGGGCAGCAAGACAGACAGAGGGCAAGAGAATGACAAAGAAATAGAGACAAGGCAGGCAGACAAAGAGAGAGACAAAGAGAGACAGAGTATGGAAGACACAAAGAGGGTGATAGAAATAGGACAGAGGCAGAGAGAAAGAGAGTGAGATGGAGATGGAGAGACAGATCAAGGGAGATAGATGGAGACAGAGAGAGACAGATGGGGCAGGAGAAAGGACCTCAATAAGACAGAGACAAAAGAAACAGAGACAGAGTGACAGGGATAGGACAAACCAGAAAGAAAGATGAAATGGGAGACAAAGACAGAGAAGGGGACAGAAAAGGGAGAGACAAATTATTAATTACACCTGCATTAAGTACATAATAATAAAACGACTGCATTATTTATGATTTGAGGCCAGAGTTGCTGTCATGTGCTTGCCTATTTAGCCACACCCCCTAAATAATTAGTCTTCTTCTTCCTAGCGTCATCAGCTCAGCGCAGTGCCTGTCTTGGACAGGGTCGACTTGGTGGCACGGGATCCTTCTGCATTACCTCTGGTCCATAGTGTTGATGTCTTTTATATGCTTTTATATCAACCATTCGTTTTTTTCTTTTTCCAGTCACACTGGAGAGGGACAGAGGGGAATGGTTAACTTCATTTCAACTTCATTCATTCATTCATCTTCTATACCGCTTTATCCTGTATTTAGGGTCACGGGGACCTGGAGCCTATTCCAGGAGACTCTGGGCACGAGGCAGGGTACACCCTGGACAGCGTGCCAATCCATCGCAGAGCACACACACACACACACACACACACACACACACACACACACACACACACACACACACACACACTCAGTCACACTCAGTTTTGATTTTGTCTTACTTCTTGTTATATTATCTGTATCAAGTATAGTATATAAAGATTGTGAAGTGGATGGATCAGGCAACCATTTCAGGTGGAACGTCTGGATTGAACCAGGAAACAAACCGTTGATCGGTCAGACATCTTGAAGTGCAGGTTTTTTTTAGAAAGAAATGTAATAAAGGTGAAGATTTTTGTTTGTCTTTAAAATGTATGGCCAACTTCCTGAAAGTCATACGGTGTCCTAGAGACAGACAACACACTGTAATAATAATCCGAACTCAGTAATCTGAACGCTGTCTGTTATTACATGTTAAATAACAGATTCTCTGAAAGATACACACACACACACACACATACACACACACACACACACACACAAAGTTTGCATGCCAGGAACAAACCCACATTGCAGTAATGACAGTGATATTTCTTCTGTCCAGAACTGACATTTAGCAAGATGCTTGTCGTCTCCACAGCATCGTGTGCAATCACACACCATCCACACACGTGAACTCTCTGAACCGAAGTGCACATGGAGGCTTAATAAACTTCCTGCGAGATTACAACAAGGTACAAATACAAATGTGTGCAAATATTTATGCACCCCATTTGTGGGGTTAGGTTTTACCAATGTTGTTTTATTATGTAATTAAATACAGTACAGGCCAAAGGTTTGCACACACCTTCTCATCTATTGTATCTGTCAATGTGTTTTCTTTATTTTCATGACCATTTACAGTACATTGGTAGATTCTCACTGAACTCATCAAAACTATGAATGAACACATGTGGAGTTATGTACTTAACAAAAAAAGGTTTCCACAGTCACCGGAACTGAACCCAATCGAGATGGTTTGTGGTGAGCTGGACCGCCGAGTGAAGGCAAAGGGGCCAACAAGTGCTAAACACCTCTGGGAACTCCTTCAAGACTGTTGGAAACCATTTCAGGTGACGACCTCATGAAGCTCATCGAGAGAATGCCAAGAGTGTGCAAAGCAGTAATCAGAGCAAAGGGTGGCTATTTTGAAGAAACTAGAATATAAAACATGTTTTCAGTTATTTCACCTTTTTTATTAAGTACATAACTCCACATGTGTTCATTCATAGTTTTGATGCCTTCAGTGAGAATCTACCAATGTAAATGGTCATGAAAATAAAGAAAACACATTGAATGAGTGAAGGTGTATCCAAACATTTGGCCTGTAATTTGTACAGTAGTGTAAGTTACACTCTTAGGTTTCTCCTTCAGTTTACGGTTCTGTGCAGAACCCTATAACCAAATAAAAACTCTTCATACTACAGTACGTAAATAGCCTTTACTTAGCTAATAATTCCTAAAGGATCACTTCGAGCAAACAGTTTTAAAAATCTGCTGATTTTGGATCATATTGCTACAATTTGGTTTTGCACAATGCTTGTGCTTCTACTGTATGTTTTCCATCCATCCATCCATCCATCCACCCGTTATCTATTACGCTTATCCTGTGTAGGGTCACAGTGGTTTGAAGGCTTTTCAGGAACCTTGGCACAAGGTGAGGTACACACTGTATTGGGAGCCAACCACTTTGTACACCATGGACAATTTGGAAAGACCAATCTGTCTTTGGACAGTAAGAGGAAACCGGAGAACATGGAGGAAATCCACCAAGGATGGGGAGAACATGCCAGCCTTGGTTCTATGTTTTTATAGATAAACAGGCTACAGAACGTTTAAAGACACAAACCTGAGGTGCTGATCCTCCAAAACTGATCCTTTGCTCACTGTGGCATCAGATTCCTGTTCCTACAGTAGGTGAAATGATGTGGTCTTCTTCTCTGGTACACCTCCGTTCACCTTAAGGCTTGTTACAGTATACTTTGAGATGCTTTTCTGTTCACCACCGTTTGTAAAGCATGTTTATATGAGTGGCCTTAACCAACCAGTCTGGACATCCTCCTCTAAACCGAAGACGTTTTGTCTTGCAGAGCTGGAAGTTTTTGGATATTGCACCATTTCGTGTAATCTCTTTAGACTCTTAACAGGAGATCAGCAGTGTATGAAAGCATTCCAGCAAAACAGATATTTCCCGCCCTAATTTCCTCCTCATATGCAATGCGAACATTAAATGAAGCTCTTTATTTAAGCTCTTCGATTTTATGCATACATGATCACCTGACTGGAAAAACAATTTAAGTATTGTATAATTATGAACGTGTACATTTGATAAATGCATGCTTTCAGAAATGTTGTACTGGGAAATGGTTTGGAGTATTTAAGTCAGGATTAATGACAATAACAGCTTAAGCAGATGACAAGAGCTCGTCATGTGAGTCCTCACTTGGGATTTTGTTTTATTTTAGTGTGTGTGTGTGTGCGTGTGTGTGTAGCCATAAAAGTGTCTATTTTTGATCAGTGTGATTGATCAAAGATTTATGCAATCCATCAGCACCCACTCAGCCATAGTATTGTGTGTGCGCATGTGTGTGTGTGCGCGTGTATGTGTGTGTGTGTATGTGTATGTGTGAGAGAGAGAGAGAGAGAGAGAGAGAGAGAGAGAGAGAGAGACTGTCATTGATTATGGTTTGGGCTTCTGGCTAGTGGTACTGAGAACTGTCTTATTTTCTCTTCAGATTTATAACGTCTCCGAGTCGAAACAGAAGACTCGTAAAATTCAACATCTCGCTCCGCTGAAGCGGTTCGCCACAGAGAGACTAGGACAACAAACATCACGCAGGTCACTCCTGCTCAATTTCTAGATTTTCTCATCATTAACTTATGCTGCAAGTTTATTAGGGATCAGCTCAACTTATCGTTTAACTATGATGTGTTTCTGCTATTAGTTAAGGAATAAAAAACATGCATCAGTGACTAATAATAAGGTGACATGATGGAGCAGAGTTATTGTTCGATGTTCAATATTTTTGCTATTTTAAGCTTTTTAGTCATTTTCTTCAACATCGATTTGGCCAACAATTACAAGTTTTATTTGCTTAAAGAATAAAACATCATATTTTTTACTCAATGTAATGTTGTGGGGAGAAAAAAAAGAGTTTTGTGCTGAAATATTTTGATAGTTACAAAGCACCTGACACTGTAGACTCCTTGAAATAAAAATGTACTCTTAGGTTACAATTAACCTTCACTAAAATAACTTTTTTTTTTGCCTTAACCAAAAACCCACAATCAAAATAATTAACAGGACGTAGGTCATAATTATTTTATTAACACAGATGGGTGTTTCAGATTGCGTATGTTGGTAGAGTAACTCTTCCTCTATACAAAGGTGCTACTCAACATACTGTAGTCTCCATAGCGAGTCATGCATTTGCGCCATCGTTAAACCCAACTCTCAAATCCTCTTTGAACATCCCCTTTGGCATGTTTTTTCACTCTTATCTTATCCAGACTGACTTATATTTTATCTCATTACACATGTCCTGCTCAAGAGCTTAAGTGGCAGCTTGGTGGTGCTGGGGTTTGAACCTGGGACCCTGTGATTAGTAGTCCAAGGATCCAGGAGTTTGAGAGTAGAGATTGACGAGTTGAACCATCTTTGTCTGTTAAAAAAAGTACTGTATGTCTACTTATACATTACTTCTGGTACAGGCCTTGTATAACGTATAGTATGTGTACAGTATGTTAACAATATGTGACCCATAATGGTCAATATAATTGTACATATTGATAAAAAATTGACGGAAATGTAAAGTGAATGTAATCTCCTCTTCTAACAAAATGCTAATGTTTTCCCATGTTACCAAATTTGTATGATTTTGACATTATAGGAAATCTTCCTGTTTGTTCATCAGAGTTCCTTGAAACTCGTCACAATCCAGGAGAAATCGCAGCCATCAGAACCCATAATTTTCGAGCATTCTCCAAAGTTGTGGAATCTTGATTGTAGCAAATCTTTAGGACTTTCTAGCTAGTTTGTGCAGGAGTGCTGAATGAAAAGGTATAAAAGGTATAAAAAAACGTAGAGTCTTAAGAAATGGATCAGGTTGTTGGAGAGAACATTTACATTTGTAGCATTTGGCAGATACCTTTATTCAGTTTGACTTACATTTTTATCTCATTTTACATCTCAGCAGTTGAGGGCCTTACCAAGGCCCCCAAAGGGGTAACTTGGTGGATGTTGGGTTTGAACCTGGGATCTTCCAAACCATATATAGGCCAATGCCTTAACCACTGGAAGAAGTAGCGGTTCTTAACAAATCTGGATTATTCATTGCAAAATATCATGAGATGTTATAAATGGCCCATTCTAAAAGCTTGTAGACAGCTTCGTGACGGTCGGCATGGTCGCAGCGAAGTCCTACGGAAGTGCTGTATGTGACTTGACATTGTAACTTTTTGCAGCTAATTCATAGAAAATTACAGCATGTTACATCCCAGACTGCAAGAACCCCAGATCATTCCAATCCATTCACATTTCGTTCTCATGAACGGCTCAGGAATGTTGGAAACACTCTGTACTGGATATAACAGCTGATATCGATTTATTACCATCCTCTACACACTATTAAGTGTGAAAATTATTAAGTGCGAACTTTATAGACACGTACTGCATGAGGATAAATGAGCGATTTGTTGTTAAAGTATACAACGATCAGAAAATGACTCCCTGCTGTATATACAGTTTTATTCCCGTTTATTTATTCGGATATTTGAGCTCCGGTTCTTTAAAAGAATGATGTTAAAGCCGAAGTTCATCTCCGAGGTTAAATGACTCTTCATTAAACTTGAGCTGTCGTGTGTGTGTGTGTGTGTGTGTGTGTGTGTGTGTGTGTGTGTGTGTGTGTGTGTGTGTGTGTGTGTGTGTGTGTGTGTAGTATAAATGAGTGTATTACTGGAGATCCGGAGGCCACTCACTCAGCATGCTGAATAGACTAACAAGTACTATTTATTTTTTTTGCACCTCTATATTATATATCTATGCGTGTGTGTGTGTGTGTGTGTGTGTTCAGGCTTAGTTGGAAATAAATCAAATTATTGTCATCATCCATAAGTTTGTCATCATCCATAAGTGTTTCCATGCATTGAGCATGTGTGTATATATACAGTATATGTGTGTGTGTGTGTGTGTGTGTGTGTGTGTGTGTGTGTGTGTGTGTGTGTGTGTGTGTGTGTGTGTGTGTGTGAGTGTGTGTCTGTTTGTGTGTGGGGGGGCAGAGCTAGCTTCATAAAACATTTATGTTCTCTCTAATGACACAGCGCTGTACGAGGCTAAACGTGTGTGTGTGTGTGTGTGAATGCTAACCTCCAAAAATGCTGCACTCGGGCCAAAACAAAGCTGCAATAATCGGCCCGAGCCTCTAAACTCCCACAACACAGTTCTCAAGGCATAGACATCGACCCAATATTAACACACACAGACACACACACTTACAAATACACACACACACACACACACACACACATCACTAATGAGACCAGTAATTGCCGATAAGACTCACAGTAATGATTAGAAAAAGGGAACGACTTGAGTTTAAACATCCAAAGAAAATAAACTGTAGACTTTCAGTAATTACTGAATTCAGCTTTAACTCAGGACTCAGCACATCCTGCACTTCTCCTCTCCTCCCACTCACAACAACCTTTTCTGAAGATTCTCTCTCTCTCACACATACACAGACGAGCACAAGATCCCATTCCCGCGTCGTGCACCAGCTCCGTGTTTACACCCGACCCTCATCAGAAGAACTGGAACAGCTTTCCCACTTGTCATGTTCGTAACATGAGGTGGACTTTCCTTTCCCACGATCGAATTCTATCGCTCTCCCTCGCTGCTTGTTGTTTTCTGGCTCCTCTCCTCTTTTTTTCTCCCTCCGTCTCCATTCCTTCGTTTCATCTTTCACGTCGGCCGACTCATGCCAAGAATCATTTTCCTTTCCTTACCGTGTCACTGGACGGTGTGCAAGGGTTTTTTTTTTTAAAGCTTGAAAAACTCAGTCGTACTTCCGGCTGATCTTTATCTCAGAGCAATGTCGCGCTTCATACACATGTGGAATAATCAGGAATTTTCATTGTTAAAGAGGACTCGCTTACTCACTGTTGAAGACTTGATGTTATCTCACAGTCATCATTTCTGTAATTTGTTCTCAGCTTTCTGTAAACGACTTCCGCGCTTGAAAAGAATGTTTTATTGTTTGAAGTATTCGTTCATTTTATCGTGGTCAGAGTCGCGTTTAATCAGGATACTGGGAAAACCACACATGAGGTGGGAATGCACTGTGAACGGGAAAAGATTGCATCGTAACTCATAATGCATGCACGTATTCACATCCAGGGGCATCAGCATTTAACGTCAGCAACCCAACTACCAGAGCGGTCAAGGAAAATGGAAGAAAGTGAAACTCTGAAATGAGCCAGAGACTGGAGCAGGAATTCATTCATTCATTCATTTTCTATACCACTTACCCTGTACAGGACACTTTGGGCGTGGGGCGGAGTTCAACCTGGACAGGGTGCCAATCCATCACAGGGAACACATCACACACTCACACACTCATTCACACAATACAGGCATATGCATAGAATATTTCCATCCATCCACCCATCCATCAATCTGGGAACCTCTGTAGTCCAACTACAGACTATAGAAACCAATGGTGACCATTGTATTATATTATATTTACACTACAGGAAATTTGAGAACATTTATTATTGTAATCTGCATGTCCTTGGACTGTGAGAGGAAACTGGAGTGGCCGGAGGAAACCCACCAAGAATGGGCGGAACATGCAAACTCCATGTACACAGACACCAAAGTGGGACTTGAACCCTTACTCTGGAGGTGCAAGGCGACAGTGCTAACCAATGTGGAATTCTGTCTGTAATTCTGTAACAGAGCACATCTACCTCAGGATGGTTTGTATATAAGGATACATACTGCATAGTGAGTGATGTGTAGATTTTGCATGGAAAATCAAAAACAGAACAAAACAAAAAAATATGAACCATCTGTATGATGTGCTACTTGACTGAACACATAGATGTGGAATAACAGAGGACACAAGCATCAAATAACTCCTATTTATTAGCAGCAGAGTTAATTATAGGAATATATACACATATCAGTGTTTGACATTGGCACCCGCCAAATGCGGGTAAAATTCGGCTGTGGCGGGTAATAACTTTAGTCTCACTAGCCACTTTGGCGGGTAGTTTATTCTTTGGTATGACAATATATTTTTGTTGTAGTTTTCTCTAAAGGCATCCTATATAATAAACGCATTGCAATGTAATATTACGCGCATAAAACGTGCATGAATGTAGTGAGGACATTTAATACCTCTCTCTACACATGCATTGCACACACGGGTCGTTTATGAACGATTAGTTATTTTTGATCGACTCTTTAACTTGACTCAGATGAACGAGTATCTCGGAGAGTGATTCGTTCATTTTCTATTGGGCGCGCATGCGCAAAACATCACAAAGCCTTGAGTCGTTCGTTCTTTTGTCACGTGACTCCCATAGACGCTATGCGGTGCAATAGATTCAAAATAACGAACGACTGGAAGATATGATGGTAAGTTACTCATTCTGTTTATTATAATATGTCCTTAGTTGCATTGTATTATTTTCATAACCGGGACTATAGCCAAAATTTGTGTATGTAGACGTAGACGTTGGGGGTGTTTTTATTGAAAACGCAATATTTTAATTTATTTCTGATGAAATGAAAGAAATGACTCAAAAAATATTCGTTCATTTTGATGAACGAGATTCAAAGAACCAAGTCACTAAAATGATTAGAACTTCCCATCACTAAGTCTCTCTCTCACACACACACACACACACACACACACACACACACACACACACACACACACACACACACTTTTACTTCCTGTTTGGTGTGTGTGTATCATTTCCTTCCCTTTCGCATAGGTTATTTACTGACAGGATGAGAATGTTATCAGGTTATTTACTGATTATATAAAAAAGTAATCACTATTAAAATCTATTTAGATTTCATGTTGAATGATAGAAAATTCATCATTTGACTGAATTCCCTCACACTATAAAGAGTCAACACAACAAGACAGACCAGAGTCCATTGTCCTAACTCATAATTCTGATATAATAATACATAATGTATAATAATACCTGGTAATAATACACAACACACTAAAATGGTAAATGTTCTGAGTTGCTGTATTTTTAATATCAGAATGAGTTCAGTTGTACTGAATCTATTATTTTTCAATTTCATGTGGTAAGAGGCTTGAATTTAAGTTCAATATAAGCAGAATATACTGTTCATGTTTGCATGTTTTTATATTGGGAGCTATCTTAACAGTACTGAATACTTGACTACTACTATAGTGATACAGTGTATGCTGTCATTTATAAGTAAATCTAGATATAACAAATATTAAGGTATCATGGGGAAGGAAAAACTGCGATTTTCTGGTAACAAAATTGTGGCTAGTAAAAAGGCTGAATGGCGAGTGACTCCGGAAATCCACTAGCCACATTGGCCAGTGAGCAAAAAAGTTAATGTCAAACCCTGGCACAGATCAGTCATAACATTAACACCTTAACTGTACAAGACTGATCATCAGTTATACACCAGTAAATACGCACCCAAGGCTCACCAGTGCCAATGTGGACCAAAGGCCAGCATGTCAGGTCAGATGCCACAGAAAAGTCAGTGCATCACAAATCACTGAAAAGAGTCAGATAGACTATTGATAGAAAGGCACCAGAACACTCAGTGCACCACAGGCCACCACACACGGGGGCAAGCAAGCAAAGAACCCGAGACCGCTGACCGGCCTTTAAACTCCCGACATCAAATCTCAGTCTGATCAAGCACCCCTGGGATCCATGGAGGCCACACCCCACAACTCACACCACCCAAAAGATCCACTGCAGATAACCTGGAACCAGACACGAGAGACCACTGTACAGTCCCAGAACCGCCCTGGTTACAAAAGGGGAACCCAAGACCTACGTACGTAGTTTTAATGTTAACGGTTTTAATGGCATGGCTGATTGGTGTATATACAATAGATATAATGAACATAAGTATGAACATTTTGCTAGGCATTTTTTGCTTCAATGTGTGTGGAGACTGTGTAGCAGAATGGGCAGATAAAAAAGGAGGAAGGAGGATGAGTAAGATGAGATGATGTGAAGGGAGTGGTGATGATCATGGAAACGGTATCTCACATGGAGATGATGTGGCATTTGTCTCGCAAGCTCCCACTCCAAAGTCTGCGTGACTGCGAACCTTCAGAGCTCGTAATGTCGACAAATATTTCGCTCTAATGCAGAAGTCGGTATGTTGATGAGAAATTAGATTACATTGTGTACGGTATTTGTGTCGAAACTTCTCAAAGTGCGTATTTGTGGATGAGAGCATTCTAAGCGGACGTGTTATTTCACTTATATAAAAGATAAAAACTTTTGAAGACCTCGTAATTAAATCAGTTCGGACATTTTAAACGTGTTTGCATGACCACACACCTTAAATCAGATTTATTATCATAAATATGAAAAACCTACTACTAACTCGCCCTCTAAAGTGCATTTCAGTACACACATATGTACCCTATGTAAGTCTACTTTTCTCGTGTCGATCACACAACAAAGTGTGTGTTTTATCATGTTTACGGGCCGACAGTGCGTTTTTTTTATATCTCTCCATCTTTCAGTGTGCTGAATGTCACACTCCAGTTACACGCTGACACCCGAGAAACAAAAAGCCTTTCTTCGGAACTCTCATCTGTCTTTTCTTACATTTTCTTCCTCTTTTCTTTTTTATTTTTTCCCCCCTCTTCAATCTTTCGTCTGTCAAAGCTCTCCTCCGTACACGCAGACACACACACACACACACACACACTTAATGTCATTTAATGTCAAGATCAGTGTGTTTTGTCAGTTGCACCTGCATTACGTTTCGGTAAATCTTTGCGTCTGCACAATTTCATTTTGTGTGTGTGTGTGTGTGTGTGTGTGTGTGTGTGTCTCTTTCTCTCTCTTTCTCTCTTTCTCATACACACATGCACACAGTGACGTCTGCCTTACTGTAAACCACTTAGGTAACCACTTTAATATCTGTTAAAATGAATTATAGATTAAATATAAACAAAATATTTATATAACAAGTACTGCCTTTATTTATCTTTTAATAATATAAATATCTATTATAAAATCGGTCAGCTGCTTATTATGTAATGAATAAAAATACATATTGTTAATTATTGATTGTACAATAATCGACAATAGGGACAATGAAACTGATAGATAGATAGATAGATAGATAGATAGATAGATAGATAGATAGATAGATAGATAGATAGATAGATAGATAGGCCACAAGAGGTACACCCTGGACATGGTGCCAATCCAACACAGAGCACACAAACACACAGACTGTGGGAACAGCATTTATGCATGTCTTTAGACTGTGGGAGGAAACCAGAGTACCCGGAGGTATTCCACCAATCACAGCGAGAACATGCAGAGAGAGAGAGAGAGAGAGAGAGAGAGAGAGAGAGATGGGATGTCTTCCTGTCCACATAATGTTCCTATGCCAAAACGAAGTGACTGAACTGCTATTGTGTCCTACAAGACAGTGATGCATTGACCTACAGTATAGACTCTCTCTTTCTCTCTCTCTCTCCCTGTGTGTGTCTCCCCCTTTTACTTTGTTAAGGTCTGTCTCTTGCTCTCGTTTGCTTTTTGTTATATCTGTCACTCTACTCACTCTCTCTTTCTCTCTCTCTCCCTCGCTCTCTCTCCTAATTCAATTCAACAGTGCCTTATTGGCAGGAATGTTTTAAATCAAAATGTTTCCAAAGCAAATAATACAAGTAGATTACAATAAAGGTTATACGTACAATACACATGCGAACAGTTTGACAGCACAATGAGATAAATGCCATTTTTGCACCTTCACTCACTTTGGCCACTCAGTTTCACTCAGTTATCGTTCACAGACGCACATGTTTGTCTGTAACAGAATCTTTATTTTTGTTGAAAATTGCTATATATTTTTCTTTTAGAAACTTTGAACTGTCACTTTGGTATTGCCGCCTTTAAATTCTGTCATGTACACTCAATCTGCGCCCGGCACTAGGACCCGGAAGTAAGACGGGCGCCAAACCAGGAAGTATAAAAGAGGTAAACAAACGATGGCTTACCGCTCAGTCATTGAGTTCGGCCCATGTCGGTTTCGGTTGTCGTTTCAGCAAACCGTGAGTACTCACCATTTGGTTCATCTGCTTTCTGCTATTGTGTGTGTATTTATAGGACGCGGGTTAAAATTGTGTTTTTCCCTTGCTCCGATTTTGTGAGAGTCCTTAGATTAAAGCCGCATGGTTATCCTGCCTACTCGCTTCTTTCCGCGTTTGGGTTTACCATCCACGCTACATTGGGCTAACCGCTAAAGCTACGTCTTCTGGTCACCTCAGGTTAGTTCATCTCTGACAGAATGACTGAGTCCTCCGCAGTAAACCCAGCGGATCATGCGCACCTATGCGACGTGGTAGATCAGCATGCCGTGCTAATCGACAAGCTAACCGGAGAGATCGCTACTCTGCGCCTGGGCCTCCAAGACGTTGCGGCCTTGCGCCGCGAGGTCGCCGAGCTCAGGCAGGAGAACGCGGATCTCCGGGCGGCTGTCGCTAGCGCGGCTAGCAGGCCTCCCGTCGCGGTGTTTGCCGTGCCGCACCACCCCCCCCTCTACTGATGTCTTTTTATCATTACCAGAGAAGTGGAACGGCACGGATGGGAAGTGCAGTGTATTTCTGACAGCGCTCGATCTGGTGTTTGAGTTCAATGCCACCAAGTACTCCACTGATCGGCTACGCATTGCTCTTCTCGTCTCGTTGCTCAAAGGGCAGGCAGCTGAGTGGGCCACGGCAGTTCTCCAAGCAGACACGGACACCGCCCACTCATACAATGAGTTCACCCACCAACTTAGACTCACCTTCGAGCACCCAGCAGGCGAGGTGGAGACCGACACCAGACTCTACCACCTGAGGCAGGGAGGATCGCCCGTGAGCCGCTACACAGCGGAGTTTCGCACCCTCGCCGTACAGACCACGTGGGGCGATGCAGCGCTCCGGACGTCCTACTACGAGGGCCTGGCTTCTCGGATCAAGGACGAACTAGCCGGGCGAGAGCTTCCTGCAACCTTGGAGGGCCTGATCCAACTCGCTCTCCGGATCGACCAGCGCCTTCTCTCTCACCCGAGGCCAGCCCCTCGCACCCTGCCGCCTGCACCTACCTTCACCGTCACCACTCCACGACCCGCAGACTCCGTCACCTACTCCACCCCTGGACATGTCGGTTCTCCACCTCCTGCCGTTGTTGACACAGGAGCCGGGGAACCCATGCAATTAGGACGCGCCTCCTTGACCGCTGCAGAACGGGAGAGACACTTCCGCGAAGGATTCTGCGCCTATTGCGGGTCAGCCACACATCACCGGGCAGCCTGCCCCCTCAGGCCGGGAAACGCACAGGCCCGGTGAGAAGGGAGAGACACTCGCCGGGTCACCTTCGTCTCTCCGCCATCACCACCAACTCCTCCCGTCTCACGGTTCAGGTACACCTCCAGGTTGGCCACAAATGAGTCCGAAGTGCTGCGTTCACCGACTCCGGGGCAGCAGGTAACTTCATTGACTCCTCATACGCCAAAAAACTGGGGGTAAAACTCGAGGCGTTATCCCAGCCCGTTCGTATCACATCTGTCGATGGTCGCCCCCTATCCACCAGCCCAATCAGCACCCGAGCCGAATCCATCACCATCTCCATCGACCAACACCACGAACAGTTAAAATTCTTCGTCACCTCCATCTCGTCACCTCCCATCATCCTTGGGCATCCCTGGCTGCTCCAGCATGACCCTCTAATTTCCTGGACCCAGAATCGGATCCTCCAGTGGGGCGCAACCTGCAACGAACTAGGCCTACGGGCAGCGGCTGGGACGTGCTCTAGGGAGTCCGAGGCCCCCGACGTCGACACCAACTCCATCCTCCAAGATCGACTCCACCTGCAGTCTGTCCTCCGGATACCACCCACAGACGGTCAGACGGAGCGGACCAACCAACAACTGGAGCGCTATCTGAGATGTTTCGTAGCAGACCGTCAGCGCTCCTGGGCACGCTACCTCATCTGGGCTGAGCTGTCACATAACCTCCACATCTCCTCTGCCACCAACCTAAGCCCATTTGAGGTATATCACGGTTTCCAACCCTCCGTGTTCAACCACCCAGAGCCGGAGGTTGATGTACCGTCGGCCCAACAGTTGGTCCGCAGATGTCGGCGGCTCTGGATTACGACCAACCGGGCCATCCAACGTGCCAATGCCCGCTATACCCACCAACATCGCCGCCGACATCCCCCGGGACAACTGTACCACGTAGGTGACAAGGTATGGCTTTCCACAAAAGTAATTGAGATCTATCAGTCTGGTAAAGGTTATAAAGCCATTTCTAAAGCTCTGGGACTCCAGCGAACCACAGTGAGAGCCATTATCCGCAAATGGCAAAAACATGGAACAGTGGTGAACCTTCCCAGGAGTGGCCGGCCGACCAAAATTACCCCAAGAGCGCAGAGACAACTCATCCGAGAGGCCACAAAAGACCCCAGGACAACATCTAAAGAATTGCAGGCCTCACTTGCCTCAATTAAGGTCAGTGTTCACGACTCCACCATAAGAAAAAGACTGGGCAAAAACGGCCTGCATGGCAGATTTCCAAGGTGCAAACCACTTTTAAGCAAAAAGAACATTAAGGCTCGTCTCAATTTTGCTAAAAAAAACATCTCAATGATGGCCAAGACTTTTGGGAAAATACATTGTGGACCGACGAGACAAAAGTTGAACTTTTTGGAGGGTGCGTGTCCCGTTACATCTGGTGTAAAAGTAACACAGCATTTCAGAAAAAGAACATCATACCAACAGTAAAATATGGTGGTGGTAGTGTGATGGTCTGGGGTTGTTTTGCTGCTTCAGGACCTGGAAGGCTTGCTGTGATAGATGGAACCATGAATTCTACTGTCTACCAAAAAATCCTGAAGGAGAATGTCCGGCCATCTGTTCGTCAACTCAAGCTGAAGCGATCTTGGGTGCTGCAGCAGGACAATGACCCAAAACACACCAGCAAATCCACCTCTGAATGGCTGAAGAAAAACAAAATGAAGACTTTGGAGTGGCCTAGTCAAAGTCCTGACCTGAATCCTATTGAGATGTTGTGGCATGACCTTAAAAAGGCGGTTCATGCTAGAAAACCCTCAAATAAAGCTGAATTACAACAATTCTGCAAAGATGAGTGGGCCAAAATTCCTCCAGAGCGCTGTAAAAGACTCGCTGCAAGTTATCGCAAACGCTTGATTGCAGTTATTGCTGCTAAGGGTGGCCCAACCAGTTATTAGGTTCAGGGGGCAATTACTTTTTCACACAGGGCCATGTAGGTTTGGATTTTTTTTCTCCCTAAATAATAAAACCCCTCATTTATAAACTGCATTTTGTGTTTACTTGTGTTATCTTTGACTAATAGTTACTGTAAATGTGTTTGATGATCAGAAACATTTTGTGCGACAAACATGCAAAAGAATAAGAAATCAGGAGGGGGGCAAATAGTTTTTCACACCACTGTACATACATACATACATACATACATACATACAGTACATCCACTAGGCTGGGCAAATTTAGCCATGACACCTCTAACACTAAATTGGATTCAGTTTCATTGTCCAACCCATGTACATACATACAGTACATCTAAAAAAATTTGAATATTTATGAAACACTTTGAAGTTAAATTATGAAAGAACTGAGTTAAATATGAAATATTATTTTGAGATGTACAAGACATACCTACAGTACAGAAACACGCATCTTAATGCTTCAGCATTATACCAAGATATCTTGGACAATGCTAGGCTTCCAACTTTGTGCCCACAGTCTTCGGAAGGCACTTTTCTATTTCTTAACACGACTGTTCCCCAGTGCACAAAGCAAGGACTATAAAGACATGGGTTGACATGAGTTTGGTGTGGAAGAACTTGACCGGCCTGACCATAGAGCCCTGACCTCATAAATGCTCTACAGAATGAATGGACACAAATTTCCAAAGAAAAACATCGAAAAAATCTTGTGGACAGCCTTCCAAGAAAAGTGGAAGCTGTTATGGCTGCAACAGAGGACGAACTCCACATTGAAGTGTATGTATTTGGATACAATGTCATTGCAGGTTTGGCCAAATATTTTTGTCTCTATGGTGTAAATAAAATCCCATGTTGGTATAAGAATGCAGTGGACATAAATTCGCTGTAAAGTAGTGCGTTTAATTCTCAGCACAGAGAGTGATGTGTTAGTGTAATAGTTAACAGTTACCAACAGTTGATGCGTCGGAGTCTAGTAATACAAAATCGACTGTAATCGATTCAGGGCTCATGGCGTGCAGGAGAACACCTCCGAGCAACCCAATATCTGCAGCCCGAGAGGGTCGTGTTTTCACTTCTGATTAGATTTATAATCCAACGATGGACTTATTTTGAAAGGGAAATATACACGAACAGCATGGCAGTATCTAATATCTGTACGCCATTTTCTTACAAAACAAAAGCTCAGTTTGGGGGAAAAAATGCTTTCTGTTATAACTCCAGTAGGTCAGAGAGGAAAATGTCATTTTCTGACGGGTATGGCAACAAAACAGCATAAAGACGCACACAAAAACAAAACACAAGATTAACAGCGATTAAACGCAGCATGGTGCGAAATCCTTTCGAGTTGTTTCAAAACAAAAAGTCATGGCCTGAGGTAGACGTCTTTGGCTGAGGTCCAAACCAGCTTTGCCACAGCTATGATAAAAATGCATGAGGAGGATAAGCATATCAGCATACGTTAATCGTCTTTAACGATGCAAGACAAACATGTTTGGATGGATGGCATCTTCAGCAAACAACACAGAGAGGATCCAGAAGGAAAGTGTGGAAGCATGCTATTATTATTACTACTATTATTACTACTGTACTCTACATACCTGTGCTGTTCAAAGGTTCTCATTTTCATTTAACCCTGGGCAGGTTATAAAAAGAGCACCACCTATATGTGGGAGAAGGAAAAACAGAGAAGCCTGAAGCGTCAAGCTTGTTTTTCTACTATAGAGTTAAATTATCATGCACATAAGAGCACCTATAGGGCACTTGAACTCATATTTGGCATGCAGGAAAACATATAGGTTACTTCAATATGTTTTCTTTAACTTGGCAGCAATATAGAGGGCACGCAATCGTCTCCAGAAAAGCACCAATTAAAAAACATTATCATGTTTATTCAGACATACAGAACCCTGTAAGGCACTGCCTTACGTTATCATGATTATTGGGACAAAAAGGGACCCAAGAGGGATGTTTTCCTGGACATGGAAAACCCCAAGAGGCACATCATTAGGTTTCCTCGGGCACAGAGAGCCCTTTATCATGTCTTTACCAGACAAAGAGGAACCCTAGAGGGCACTTCATCATGTCTTACTGGACAAAGAGCGGGACCTTAAAAGGGATTTCATCACATCTTATTGGCCAAAGAGGACCCTAGAGAGCACTTGATAATGTCTTATTGTCTTATTCATGTCTTACCTTGACATAGGAAACCCCAAGGAGGCATCATGTTTCCTTGGGCACAAGAATACCCTAAATGGTACTTCATAATGTTATCCTGGACATCTAGGGCCACATCCTCTTCATGTTTCCTAAGGCACAGGAAAATCCTATAGGACACTTCATCATGCATTCTCCCACATATTGGCAGCATAGAGGGCAGTTAATTATATTTCCTTATACTTAGGGACACCATAAATGGGATGGTGTCATGTAGTCTGTGCTGGAAGGACACTAATTAGAGCACTTCATCATGATTTCTGGCATATAACAGCAGCCTTGAGGGCACTTCATAACATTTTCTCACAAATATGGGGAAATGTATAGCAGTCTAAATCACACAACATCCACTGGAAGGGTATCCCAAAAGGCACTTTTTGCATGTCCTGCCAACCTAGAAGGGTAGAAAAGTAATAAATAAATAAAACCTTTGAGGGCACTTTGCTAAGAATTGTCATTTTCTGAGGGCACTGTATCATGTATCATAATATACTATATAATGTATCAAATAAAAAAAAATATTTGACATCCATTCCCGTCTCTGTGTGCATGGAGTTTGCATGTTCTCTCCGTGCTTGGTGTGTTTCCTCCGGGTACTCCGGTTTCCTCCCACAGTCCAAAGACATGCAGATTAGGCTAATTGGCGTTCCTAAATTGCCCGTAGTGTGTGATTGAGTGTGTGAGTGTGTATATGTGTGTGGGCCCTGCGATGGATTGGCACCCTGTCCAGGGTGTACCCCGCCTAGTGCCCGAAGTCTCCTGGGATAGGCTCCAGGTCCCCCGCGACCCTGAACACAGGATTACGCGGTATAGAAAATGAATGAATGAATGAATATTTGACATCCATCTAACCTTTGGCTGTATCTAAGGTGTCAACATTACTAAGAAGAAAATCCTACTGTAGCAGGCACAGAGATTTGTAACAGAATAGCTTAGTAAAACAGAGCTATTTATTAATTTTTCTTTCCACATGTGTACCAAGTAGAAAGAAATACTGTAGACATAATATTTTGAGTGATACTTAATACTTAGTGTCTCACTAACTTTTTTTTAACTGATTAAACACACCACAGCTCTGCCTACTTTCTTTCTACTGGCTCACAAATCTAAGGCTAGTGAAATCACAGGTAAAAGATAACAAGGATGACATTCACACAAAGAGAAACAAACTAGCAAAATACTAATACAAGCAAAATCTTTCACACCAAGCATCTTTTCACTTTTCTAGTAGATACATTATTTGCAGTTGATCAAAACGATGTCAATATGAGTGTTACATCATTCGTTCCAAAATGTAAAAATATAAACATAGATATTTGATTGAAGGTTGATTGAAGGTTTTAGTTCCGCTAATGTTTTCTGTATTTTTTTAGAATTAGTGATTTATAAACAGTGATGTTCTGATAAGTGTGTGTGTGTGTGTGTGTGTGTGTGTGTGTGTGTGTGTGTGTGTGTGTGTGTGTGTGTGTGTGTCACATAATTGTTTGTTATTACTATGGTAACCCTTACCAGCTGTAATGGCAGGATGAGTGGTTGTGGTTTGAAGCTGTGGCCTAAATCCACACACACACACACACACACACACACACACACACACACACACACACACACACACACACATCTTATGAAATAAGCCTTTATAATTGTTTATGACAGATGATGTCATAAAGGGTTTATGTATGCATCACACAGCCCCATGAATTCTTTTACACTTATAAAACTTCTACAAACTTTTATAATACTTCTAAAACATAAAATGTTTTGTCCTTAAAAGAAAACATTATGGTTAAATACAATACAAGCATCAGTGACATACAATGGATGTCATGTAGCCCTATGTGTACTTATAAAGGTTTGGAACATCATACCAGAAATATCCCTGCTACATAACTTCATACTCAGGGACCTGGAATGTGTCCAGCTGGCCCTAAAGCTAAAGGACATTTTGATTAATTCATATTGAAGCATTCATTTTATGCCAAAAATAACAAAGCTAGGTCTCATGAGTGCTTATAACATGTTAAAATGCCAAAGCCAGGTCACTGTTGAAAATCAATTCATAAAAGAACATCTTGGGTTTGTTCAGCTATTAAAAAGCTAAAAATGGATACGTTGCTGATATTAAAATATCATATATATCCTAGATGATATATACAAATTCTTCATTTGTATATATCTTCACTTCACATGGATGCCCCGTGTGTATCTTTGGGATGCGTCTGGTGTCTAGGGATGATTCTCTCTACCTAGAAGACGGTTCTGGCCTCGACTGGTGTTGGCAGCTGTTTCTCTGAGGACTTGACTTGTCTGCAGTTGCTCGATAGTTCAGGACTGGAACTTCCTACAAGTCAACCTGGGTCTCCATATTAACATCAATTAACATCAACTATTATAGCTGAACTGCCTACCATCTAACACACTGTATAAATGCAGATCAGTTCCTGCTATCTGTTTCACCCAGATGAGGATGGGTTCCCTGTTGAGTCTGCACTGAAAAAAATGAAACTGCTGTGTCGTTGTGTACGTTTCTACATTGATCTGATGGAAATTTTTGATTTCCTATACGAAACTGATATTTTTACGTTGCTTAAAAGCAAACATCGCAGCCCCTGTTTAAACTTAAATGTAATCTGTTCACTCAAAGGACATTTCTGCTTCAAACCAAAGGTTTGCCGTGTCACGTGACCTCATGACGTAGTATTATCTCGGACTGAATTATGTTCTGCTGGCGGCCATAGTTTCTCAAAGAAAACAGGTAAGAAAGCAAACTCATGTCATTTCTATGTTAAATGTATCTCTTCCATGAGCAAATGTTTGATTTATGTCAGGAACAACTAGTGGTTAAGGCATTGGACTACGGTTCGGAAGATCCCAGGTTCAAACCCCACAACCACCAAGTTGCCACTGTTGGGTCCTTGAGCAAGACCCTTAACCCTCAACTGCTCAGATGTGAAATGAGATACAAATGTAAGTCGCTCTGGATAAGAGCGTCTGCCAAATGCCTAAATGTAAATGTAAACTACTTTGTAGATTAAGTTTTGTGTCCGTGTTTGCTACTGTAGCTAAAAACACCTATATTACCTACAGTAGCATTAGCTAACTAACGCGGTTATTTTCAAAAACACCGGAGTTTCTACAGTAAGTTGGCAGTGCCGAATAACATGAAATTAATTATATTTAAGTACCGCTGGTTAACGATGTAAAAATTAATAGGAAAGTGACGTAAACATAGAACAAGCCAATTTAGAGTTAGTGCTGTTTGTAGTGTATTTATCGTTATGCTAAAACCTTCTGGACTTGCAAATGTGTAAGTAATGTAATATCACTAAAACTATTTTCCCTTGTATGAAACGGGGCTTTAGCACATGTTCCTGACATACTGGTGACACTGTATGACACGTTTTTAATGGTATCATTATATATTCCCTAACACTGGCAGCAATTTGACACGTTGATTTAAGGTCATGAATGAAGTTTAAACGTAAACATGAAATCTTTATGCACTATTGTGTTTACAGGTCGGTTAGCTTTTCTGAAAGGGCATTATTTTACCCATACTGGAGAAAATAAGTCCCAGAATGCACAAATTAAAACATTATGTGGATAAATTTTGAAATGGAAATGATACAATAGAATTGCTGTGAATTTAGTAAATGTCAGTGTAATCTAAATATCCTAAAATAAACTCCCTCAAAATGGCGGAATACTGAAAATTAGTTGTTGAATTATCTGATATCAGAGAATCATTTCAATTATCCTGCGAAACTGAATTATGTTCATGAGTTTATTGTATTATCAGTAGTGAGCACTTGCAAAGCAACAAAATGCAGTTGTTTTAAAGGTGTGTGTGTGTGTAGGGGGGGGGGGGTGATTCTTTCTATACACACTGTAATTAAGATTTGCTAAAAACTTGAGCCAGTCCAAGTTGTGTTTATTCTTTTTTTTTTTTTATTCAATTCAATTCAATTCAATTTTATTTATATAGCGCTTTTAACAATGATCATTGTCTCGAAGCGGCTTCACAAAAATTAAAGAAATTTAACAAAAAAAATATATATATATATATATATATATATAGAATAATTATATATAAAATAATAAATAACTAAATAAAATTATAATAGAAAATAAATAAATAAAAACAAATAATAATAATAATTATAGAAAAGAAAATCATTGGAAGTGTGGATGTGTGAGAAAAATGTGCAGATAATAATGAGACGAATGAATGAAATTTCTCTGATGAGCAAGCCAAGGGTGACGGCGACGGTGGCAAGGAAAAACTCCCTGAGATGGCATTAGGAAGAAACCTTGAGAGGAACCAGACTCAACAGGGAACCCATCCTCATTTGGGCGATAACAGATAGAAATGATATAACATCTTGTGTGTTGTGCAGGTGAAAATTCAATATGACAGAAATTATTTAAATTTGTCATGAAGACCAGTTCAGCATAGGGACGAGTCTGTAGGTGCAGAGGACAGATGAGGTCTGGATCACTGGAAGCACAGGAGCAGCATGTGTAGCTCCAACCATCATAAAGCTGAATCCAGTTGGAGCTGGTCCTTCTCTGGATGCCTCAGGAACCTCGCAGGGTCGGCCTTTGTCTACTGAAGCTGGCAAAATCTCCCGATGCCTCGGGATGGGTAGAGAAATACAGAACAGATGGGGAGAATTAGCGTAGTTGCCATTCGGTATAGGTGTACTGGAGTATGAGTACTGGGATGAGTTATGTGTATGCCAAATTAAAAAGATGCGTCTTGAGTCTACTTTTGAACTGAGAAACCGTGTCTGCTCCCCGAACACTGTCTGGAAGGCTATTCCAAAGCTTTGGAGCTAAATATGAAAAAGCCCTACCCCCTTTTGTAGATTTTGAAATTCTGGGAACTACCAGAAGTCCGGAGTTTTGTGATCTTAAGGCGCGTGGTGGATTGTAGCGTATCAGAAGACTGGTTAGGTATGTGGGAGCTAAACCATTTAAGGCCTTGTATGTAAGTAATACTATTTTGTAATTTATTCTAAACTGAACAGGTAGCCAGTGCAGGGATGATAATATTGGGGTTATATGATCATATTTTCTGGATCTAGTGAGAACCCTGGCAGCTGCATTTTGGATTAACTGAAGCTTGTTTATTGAGGATGCAGGACAACCACCTAGTAATGCATTACAATAGTCCAGTCTGGAGGTCATGAATGCATGAACTAGTTTTTCTGCATCAGATACGGATAAGATGTTCCTAAGTTTAGCAATATTTCGAAGATGGAAAAAGGCTGTTTTTGTGATATTTGAAGTGTGATTTTCAAAAGACAAGTTACTGTCTAATATTACTCCCAGATCTTTTACTGCTGAGCTGGTAATAACAGTACATCCTTCTAAGCGCAGGCTGAATTGTGAAAGCTGTTGTGTGCTGGTTTTTGGGCCAATAAGTAATATCTCTGTCTTATCTGAATTTAATAAAAGAAAGTTATTGGTCATCCAATCTTTTATGTCCTGGACACACTCAGTTAATCTAGACAACTTGGGTATTTCGTCTGGTTTAGTTGAGATATATAATTGGGTATCATCAGCATAACAATGGAAACTAATCCCATGTCTTCTAATGATGTTACCCAAGGGAAGCATGTATATTGAGAACAACAGAGGTCCTAAAACTGACCCTTGTGGGACCCCATATTTCACTGGCATTATACCAGACGCTTCTCCATTTAGATCTACAAAATGGTAGCGATCAGACAGGTAAGATCTAAACCATTTTAGTGCCTGTCCCTGAATACCTATATAATTTTGTAAGCGATCTATGAGAATATTATGATCTATAGTGTCGGATGCAGCACTAAGATCGAGCAGGACCAGCAATGAGATGCAGCCTTGGTCTGAAGCTAAAAACAAGTCATTTGTAATCTTAACTAGTGCAGTTTCTGTGCTATGATGGGGCCTGAAACCTGACTGAAATTCTTCAAGGATGTTGTTATCCTGCAAGAATGTGCAAATTTGAGCTGATACTACTTTTTCTAGTATTTTTGATATGAACGGGAGGTTTGAGATCGGTCTGTAATTTTTTATTTCATTCGCGTCCAAATTAGATTTTTTTTTAAGAAGCGGCTTAATAACTGCTAACTTGAAAGGTTTAGGGACGTGACCTAGATGTAATGAAGAATTAATAATGTTTAGGAGTGGCTCTCCAACCGTAAGCATCACTTCTTTTAAAAATCTGGTTGGGATTGGGTCTAACAAGATTTTTAAGATCAGTAATGAGTTTCTGAGAATTACAACTGCTCCACTTCAAGGAAGATTGCTGGTTTCCTTGGACAAGCAACATTACAAATTAATTGAGATCATCAGAAAGGGAAGAATTGTCAGAGAGAAGACCAGAGATATACTGTAATCGTCATCGTCAAGTTCTTGATCTGGTATGTACTTGCTCAAAAAAGCAGAAATTAGCTTGGTGTCAAATGTGGAGGTGAATGTATGAAGAGAGTATCTCCTGAAATGTCTTATGGTGTATTTAGTGGAAAATGTGGACCAACTGATTAAGCATTGGTAAGCATTTGTTCATAAGGGATTTCAACCTTAGAACTGAAAAAATGTTACTGTATTGATAAATTAGCATTGCTCAAAGATCCAGGTGGCAGCTTTGTGGTGCTGGGGTTTGAACCTGTGAGCTTCCAATCAGTATACCAACATCCAAAAACCACACAACTACCTCTGCCCATTCATATTCACAAATATGGTCAGTGGCATTATCAGCTGCAGCACAGTCTTTACACAGGGCCATTATTTTTTTTTTAATCATAGTATGTATTAACATTAGTTACATACATGCTCCTAAACCTTGTGGAAAGACTTCACAGAAGAGTTGGAGCTGTTATAGCTGCAAAAGGCCAACATGATATTAAACCCTATGGATTAAGAAGTGGATGTTACTCAAGTTTATACTGTATGCATGTGAAGGCAGGCGAGCCAATACTTTTGGCAATATAATGTAATATACTGTATAATGTGTGTGTATATGTATGTCAGTTGTTTTTGCCTATTCATTGACATAATTACATTTAACTTGATGCACCTTAATCCTAGGTGGGTTTTTTTTTTTGCACTCATAGGGAGTATTAAGTGATTTTTACATGCATACATCAGACACTGTTTTGCCAAATAGAGCAACTTGTCTAACAAATGTCCTTTCTTTTATTAGGTTGTTCAGAAAGATGAAGCTCATGCAGAACTTGTGAGTTGCACGATGTCTTTTAATTGGAGAAATAATGGTACAACAAAAAGAATAGGTAATGTATGGTTTCAAGGATGGTAATAAATGTTTTTGAGGAGAACTTGTTTGTTCATTGTGTTCATTTAGAAATGTAACTTTTTTTAAAAAGTTACTTACTTCATTCATAAATGTAACTTCTCTACATAAATGAACTTTTTTGGCATAGAGATAAGTACATTTCTTTATTTCAGAAAAAGACTTTGTTGATTTTTATGTATAATTCATAAAATTAAGTTTGTACGTAATCATACTTTTAACTTTAAAGATAATATTATAATTTACTCCTATTACTTTATACTACATGAATGTAATTTGTTTCTTTCAAGGTAAACACTAAACTTAAATATAATGTTAAATTTTAGGTTTTTCTAAAGTGATATAATCAAGTTGTTAGAAAATAAGTTTTACTGGCCTAAGGCATTGTAAACTGTTGTTTTTGATTTGGATGGATGAATTTCTTTTGCTTTGGGAAAATTAAACCTTAAATAATGTTATAACATTTGATTTGAGAGAAAGTAAAAAAAATTGCTTGTACTGTAACAAATTGAAGCAATTTTTTTTAAGTTGATCCGAAGTATCACTTTTTTCAGTGTACTTAAAATTAAAAATTTTTACTAAAATGAAAATCAAGTTGTTACAAAGTCGAAAAATTTGTTTTACTGGCCTAAGGCATTGTAACAACTTTTGTTTTTGATTTGGATGGATGAATTTATTTTTGCTTTGGGGAAACTTCAAAATATATTTATATTTAATAAAAATGAAACCTTAAATACAATTATAACATTTGATTTGAGAGAAAGTAAAAAAATAGCTTGTAAAAAATTGAAGCAATTTTTTTAAGTTGATCAAAAGTATCACTTTTTTCAGTGTGGTTCCTCTCAAGGTTTTTTCCTATTACCATCTCAGGGAGTTTTTCCTTGCCACTGTCGCCTGCGGTTTCCTCACCAGGGACTATCTGACCATTTTGATTCATACACACTCACACTCCATACAAACTTAAATAATTATTTTGATTGTGTAAAGATGCTTTGCGATAATGACAATTGTTAAAAGCGCTATACAAATAAAATTGAATTGAAAATTTTAATTGAATTAATTTCTTAAAGTCATCTGTCTCATCTGTAACATGTAGCCAAACGGTGAGGAGAATAACTAATGGAGGGCCTCCATAAATGTCTCTACATATTGCCACTTAATCCTCTTATAGAATATCTTCTCAGTTAACTTCCGGGGCTCCAGGGTTAAATCCCAAATAAAAGGAATTAATAAGGAGGGGGAGTGTTGTTTAGGATGACATAAAGTTATGCTTTCTTGTTGAAAGTGCTTCTGTGACTGGGTTTGAATGTGGGTTTTGTCAGGCAGCTGCTCTCTCCTCAGTACTGTGGACTGTACAGACCTACTTTCACCCACGCTGAGACCCACAATTAGTGTAATTGACGATTGTATAAAATCTGGGGCACAGAGTTATACATACTGTATAGTTAACCGTCCCAGTGCTGTTACCGTCCATTATCACCACTCGTGGAATGCATTTCCTACAGTCAGAAGTAACTGTTGTATAATTAGTATTAGAGCATATGTCAGTCAGGCATTAGTCATGTAGCCTTATAAGCACTCAGCGGTATACAGTAGATGCCATATCAATTACTTTAACAATTAAAATTCACCTGAAGGTCACCTGAAATATATCCAGCTGTTATTAAGAAGGAAATTTTTATGTCGTAATCATTTTAATGTCATGATTGTTAGTTGTCATTTAGTCTTATGAACTTTGAAAAGCTCATTATTCACTCTTTCTTTTCTTTAAAAAAAAAGACACTTTAACAACAATTCAAAGTTACATAGCTACATCTATGAAGTCCCTAGCAAACTTTCAAACATCAGAAACACAAAATTTCTCCACATGACATTACAAAGCCTTCTGCATTTCATCTTTGGTCTCAAATCTGTTTTCTCTACACTTACATTGTAAGCTTAGTTTGATGATGTCACATGTTTTGGGCTCTGTAGCTCAGTCTTACCTGTGACTCAACCTCAACCATTTGCCATGAATCACATTTAAACACACAAAGGTGTTCTCAGAAATTGACTAATTTCTTCCTCTAGCACTTATCATTCGCCTGATCTTCAAGCAGAAAATTGCAGAACCCTGAAATATCATGAAAAACTCACATAAAGCCACATACAGGTACGATATCAGAAATCAAGGAGCTGTTGACCATAGAAGAATGTATTATTATTATTATTATTATTATTATTATTATTATTACAAAATGTAGATAAAAGCAAAATACAAATAAAAAAAATTAAGAAATTAAATAGTGTATAAATAATAAAAAGTTAAAAAAGCAAAAAGACAGTCAAATAATAATAATAATAATAATAATAATAATAATAGTAATAATAATAATTATGACAAACTTTAAATAGAAGTCAAAACAAAAGCAAAGTAACACAATAAAAATAACAGCTAAAAAGAAAAACAAAAGGTATGTAAAAAGAACAAAAAAATTGCAAAAGCATTAATAGGCAAATAATAATAATAATAATAATAATAAAGTCAAGACAAAAACAAAGTAACAAAAAATAAGAAAATACTTTCATCAAAAAGTACATAAATTATAACAATTATAGAAAATATATAAATAAATAATGACAAAAAAAGAAAATTAAAACAATATACAGTGGTGTGAAAAACTATTTGCCCCCCTCCTGATTTCTTATTCTTTTGCATGTTTGTCACACAAAATGTTTCTGATCATCAAACACATTTAACTATTAGTCAAAGATAACACAAGTAAACATAAAATGCAGTTTTTAAATGATGGGTTTTATTATTTAGGGAGAAAAAAAATCCAAACCTACATGGCCCTGTGTGAAAAAGTAATTGCCCCCTGAACCTAATAACTGGTTGGGCCACCCTTAGCAGCAATAACTGCAATCAAGCGTTTGCGATAACTTGCAACGAGTCTTTTACAGCGCTCTGGAGGAATTTTGGCCCACTCATCTTTGCAGAATTATTGTAATTCAGCTTTATTTGAGGGTTTTCTAGCATGAACCGCCTTTTTAAGGTCATGCCACAACATCTCAATAGGATTCAGGTCAGGACTTTGACTAGGCCACTCCAAAGTCTTCATTTTGTTTTTCTTCAGCCATTCAGAGGTGGATTTGCTGGTGTGTTTTGGGTCATTGTCCTGCTGCAGCACCCAAGATCGCTTCAGCTTGAGTTGACGAACAGATGGCCGGACATTCTCCTTCAGGATTTTTTGGTAGACAGTAGAATTCATGGTTCCATCTATCACAGCAAGCCTTCCAGGTCCTGAAGCAGCAAAACAACCCCAGACAATCACACTACCACCACCATATTTTACTGTTGGTATGATGTTCTTTTTCTGAAATGCTGTGTTACTTTTACGCCAGATGTAACGGGACACGCACCGTCCAAAAAGTTAAACTTTTGTCTTGTCGGTCCACAAGGTATTTTCCCAAAAGTCTTGGCAATCATTGAGATGTTTTTTAGCAAAATTGAGATGAGCCTTAATGTTCTTTCTGCTTAAAAGTGGTTTGCGCCTTGGAAATCTGCCATGCAGGCCGTTTTTGCCCAGTCTCTTTCTTATGATGGAGTCGTGAACACTGACCTTAATTGAGGCAAGTGAGGCCTGCAGTTCTTTAGATGTTGTCCTGGGGTCTTTTGTGGCCTCTCGGATGAGTTGTCTCTGCGCTCTTGGGGTAATTTTGGTCGGCCGGCCACTCCTGGGAAGGTTCACCACTGTTCCATGTTTTTGCCATTTGCGGATAATGGCTCTCACTGTGGTTCGCTGGAGTCCCAGAGCTTTAGAAATGGCTTTATAACCTTTACCAGACTGATAGATCTCAATTACTTTTGTTCTCATTTGTTCCTGAATTTCTTTTAAATCTTGGCATGATGTCTAGCTTTTGAGGTGCTTTTGGTCTACTTCTCTGTGTCAGGTAGCTCCTATTTAAGTGGTTTCTTGATTGAAACAGGTGTGGCAGTAATCAGGCCTGGGGGTGACTACAGAAATTGAACTCAGGTGTGATAAACCACAGTTAAGTTATTTTTTAACAAGGGGGGCAATCACTTTTTCACACAGGGCCATGTATATTTGGAGTTTTTTTCTCCCTTAATAACGTAAACCTTCATTTAAAAACTGCATTTTGTGTTCAATTATGTTATCTTTGACTAATAGTTAACGGTTTTTGATGAGCAGAAACATTTAAGTGTGACAAACATGCAAAAGAATAAGAAATCAGGAAGGGGGCAAATAGTTTTTCACACCACTGTAAAATGTAAATAATATATGTTAAATACTGTAAAATACAGACATCTGCATATTGATAGCAGCTCCATGATGCCTGCAACTCATATACAAAATCCTGGAAATGTATTTATTCATTTATTTATTCGGTTAGATATTTGAGAGAGAGCGACAGAGAGAGACTTTACAATAACCCATCGCGAAAAAAAAATACAAAATGCACTTTACCCAAAGTACAGTAAAATGTCTTACTACCTAATATCAATGAAAATATCAACTATAAATCATAATTTTGCATGAGTTTGTAGCAGTGAGTTTGTTGTTGTTTTGTGTTAAATGGTTTTATAATGCATTTCATGGTGAATCATTACAGTAGTATTAGAATAATAGATTACGATTTACTATCATTAGTATTAAAGCGCTACATAGCTATGATGAGGTCATATTTTGTGTTTACTTAATTAAAACTCTAAAAGGATATATAAATACCCACCTAAATAATGAGATAATATAATGTTTAAGAATGTTTGCCACATGAAACCCAACACCTGTCTCACTCATTTTGATCTACTTACTGATCATTATGAATTCATCATGTTGCTCATTGTTTCATTGCACTGCGCACTGTGTCCTGAGTTACAGTAAAGACATATCATTCAACAGGACGTAGGCGGAGAAATGCAACCGGCAGCAGCGATTCCAGTTGCATCATTTAAGATGAATCTATTGATAAGCTGCCACTCCCAAACCACAGAAAAAGACAGATGATTGTGTTCCTGTGTATTGGGCATGTGTGTGTGTGTGTGTGTATGTGTGTGTGTGTGTGTGTGTGTGCGTGTGTGTGTGTGTGTGTGTGTGTGTATGCGTATTTGTGCGTATGTGTGTGTGGTATTCTGCAAATCCTCTGACATATTTGGTTATACAGTATGGAGGACCCACCATAACACCATAACATGAGGCTTTTTATTGTCTCTTCACTCAACTCATCTTTTATTGGAAAAAAATTATCACTGAGTTACTCACTCAGTGCTCTTTTCTGTTCTTTGATGATGATGATGATGATGATGATGATATAATGGCGTGGGAGAATAACGGACATTTTGAGAATTGCCGTTTTATTTAAAACTGAAACTTTATCAAATTAGAGTGGGTATATTTTGCTATCCAACAAGTTAGACAAAATTCGATTTACAATAGCTACTTTAGCAGATTAGCCTTAAAAGCAAAGCTTAACTAGCTAATGTAAGAAGTTGGTTTATATCCTAACAAAATAGAATTTAAGAATCCTTGGTAATTTATGAAAAATTATTCAAATTAACCACTAACTAGCACACATATGCAGACTAGTAAAAAGAAAAAAAATCACTACATACTTTAACAAGCTTACTTATTAACTATAGCTAGTAGCCACTTTAAAAAGCTAACTTACTTTACACATTTTAATTAGTTTCCTACATTTAGCAAGCTTTTTTTTTTAAATAAAAAAAGACTAACAAGCTAACTTGACAAGTCAATATATAACCAGTTAAATTGACAAGCCAGTAAAAAGAAAAAAAAATCAACATGCTTGTAATGCATCAGGTGCTTATACAAAAATATATATTAAAATGTTATGAGTTCTTGTTGTTCACATGGGATATTTATTTTGAGCAAGAGTATTAATAGGTGTATAATTATTAAATTTTCCTTTAGTGGTTTACAGAATCTGCCAAGTCATCACATTAAAAAAAAATGTTTGTTTGCTTTAAAAAGACAAACAAACCTGAAACATTTTACTGCCTCAAAATGTTCATCAGAATTATGGGTTTCAGAAAAATATCATATGCATGTGTGTGCATGCGTGTGTGTGCACGCTGCAGCCTGTGTTTCTAACCAGTTCAGTGAGTCAGGATTCCTCTCAGAGTGAATGGTTACTTTCTAAGAAATACTAAGACGTGAAAATGAGTGGCACAGCCCAGTCTGAGTAAGCTGTTCACACTCCCACAGTTCTGCTCAAGTCACTCAAGAGTAATGTGTTGAAAAGAACTGATCATGACTTGTTTGGTAGCAGTGGCAGAGAAATTCATCACTGTAGACAGTATGAGTTTACCACAACACCAAACCAAATCTGACTATTTAAACACATCAAAAGAACACCAAGTAAAATGTACAGTAACTGTCTAGCTAACATGAGATACTAATTTACAAATCAGTGTAGTATAATAATCAGTTTTACAAACATTTACATTTACATTACATTTAGGCATTTGGCAGACGCTCTTATCCAGAGCGACTTACAAAAAGTGCTTTAAAGTTTACACCACTGGATACATACTTACACTGGGTGAATAACTACAGTAGGTTAATAACTAAGTGCCATTAGTCCAACACAACTGGGAAGAGGGATTTTTTTGGGGGGGTGGGGGGGGGGGGTTAGTCCAAGTACTGGAGAAACAGATGCGTCTTGAGTCGTCGTTTAAAGATAGTCAAAGTCTCTGCTGTACGGGCATCTAGAGGAAGTTCGTTCCACCACCTACTGTAGGTGCCAGAACAGAAAAGACCCTGGATGAATGCCACCCTAGATCCCTGAGAGATCACTTCCAAAAAAGTAACTAACCAGGGCCCGGTTTCTCGAAAGCTTCTTATCGCTAAGTAGTTCTTAAGTTGTACCTTAACCTCTCTCTTAAGGTTATGGCGCATTTCCCGAAACGTTCTTACGCTAAGTATCTCTTAGCTAAGTCAGAGGTTGGTCTTAGCGTAGTTAAGCGTAGCGTAGGTTGTAAGGTTGGTCTTAGCGTAGTTTAAGCTCAAGACGCTAGTCGCCGCCACTGAGTCGCCGCCACACATTATGGCATGTTATCAAAGTCGTATTAATGATGGAATATACTGTAGACCTGTTTAAGAATGTTATTTTATTTGATATCAGAACTACAGTAATAAAGTGACTTTTCTCTCTTTTCTCTTCTCAATTTCTCTCAAATATTCAATAAAAATAAATCTCTTCCAGATTTCTCTCAGATATTCATTGAATGTAACACATTTTTTTAGTAAAAGTAAAACTGTTTTCCTTAAATTTTCCTTTTGGTTTAATTTAGCTTAAAATATTTATGCTGAATACATTATATTTTTGACAGTTAATATTAAATCCAACACAATAAAAACTTGATTTAATTTACAATTAAATTTATATATTGTCTTACATTTAAATAATTTATTCTATGTTTCTTACTCCTTATTATAGTAGTAAAATTTACTTAAATATATTAGGTGTCACTTTGTTGCCATAATTTTTTTGAGTAAACCCTAGGTCAAATCTTTTACAGTGCAGCTGCTCTCTGCTTTTTGTTTAAAATAGGTTTCACTGATCATTAGCCATTATCCATAACTTTATGGACTTTTCTTTATGGACACGTTTTATTTTTATGAAATTTGATTTAGTTAAATGAGAAAATAACCTTGGGAGTTTCCCCGCATCCATTCATTTTTCTGAGTGATTGTAATGCTTAATACCCCTACAGTATTCACTTATGCGGTTTGACTCGCTGTGAGATGCGGTGTTATACCCCTATCTCACCTGCATGGTCTCGCGCTGTGGCCGTAAGTAGGGTTCATCATGATTCACCCCGAGTTTTTGCGCTGTGATTACGTTTCCATCTTTCCGTGTGCAAAATTAAACGTTTGATTTTTTTGCTGGTCCTTGCGGAAGCTTGAAGACCTAGCAGAACTTCGCGGAACGTTAAAGGAACGTCGCGGGCAATTGAGGCAGCTAACGGAGATGAGTCAGGCCACACAGGTGATTAGGCACCGTGATCCGCCTCGAGTGACCGCCCGACGGTCCGCAAAGATCTACAAGGTCCGCGAGCTTCCACATGTTAAACATGATTAATTTTTTCTGCGCGGTAAAATGGAAACGTAACCACGGCACCAAAACTCACGCTGAATCATGATGAACCGCACTTACGGCCCCTGCACGAAACCACGTAGGTGAGATAGGGGTATTAAACCTCCACTCTGTCATCTCATCATATTCATTCCATAAGTGTACTATACAACCCCAACAACTGACATGTTTCACATTGTTTCTGAAGCTGGTGAAGAATGTTATCAGCTGTTTGTCAATCAGCTATGATTGTAAACTCGGTTCGTTTCACCGCCACAGGTTACATGAAAATATTAGCGACAGTTTGGTGATTTAATTTATATATTTGTCTATTATGGCATGTTATTGATAAGTTAACCCATGTCAAATAATTTTAATATTAATAGTTTAAATGGTAATAGTAAACGCTATTAAAAGAATTTAGTGCCAAGTTTAATTTTGAACAGAAAGTGCCGTCTTTCTTAACACTGTCACGCAAAAGGAGTGAAAAATCGATTCCTGAGCAACCGATGTCCGCTAATTCAGGACCTTCACTGTAGACAGTGCCTTGTAACGTCGGATGTACTGTAAGAGGCAGCGACTTAAGAAGACTTTTTAGAGACAGTTCGAGAAATAAACTTAGAAAAGTTATCTATTAACGTAAGATATATGTTAAGAGTCTTCTTAGCGCGCGAATAGTGTGCGTTATCGAGAAACCGGGCCCTGTTAATTTAGAAACTAATTTACAAAATATAACAAATTTTAAACTTAAGTTAGAAAATACAACCAGTTAGCTAATTTATGAAGCTAATTCACAAAATGGGACTAGCTAACAAATTTAAGAAGCTACTTTACAAAATATAACTAGCTACCTAATTTAGCGCCTACCTTACAAAACATACTGTATTTAGAAAGCTAATGTAACAAGCTAATTTAAAAGCTTTAACTATCTAACTAATTTTCCAAACTATTTTACACATGTAGCTAGCTAGCTAATATAAGAGGCTAATTTATAAATCAGTTTAAATTAATTTCAAACATTTCAGAATAGGTACCAAGCTTGTTAATTTAAGAAGTGAAGCTATAAAAATGTATCTAGATAAACAATATAAAAAGTTTTTACAAATTACAAAAATCTTTAATTAGCTAACTAATTTAACAAGCTAATATCCAAAATGTAACTAGCAAACTAATTTTACAAGCTAGGAAATGTAACCAGTTATTTAATTTAATAAGCTAATTCAAAATCAAATTCAAATTCAAATTTATTAGTCACATACACAATCATACACAGTATAATATGCAGTGAAATGCTTTTATACGACCGCCAGTGACCTTAAAAAAAAAAAAAGAGAAAATAAGAAGAAGGATAATATTGGTAGCTAACTGTATTAACTAAATAGCTAATTTCTAGATAGCTAATATAACAAGCCAATTGACAACTTAAACTAGGTAGCAAACAAAACAAGCTAATATAAAAGTTTAACTAGCTGGCTAATTTTACAAGCTTTAAATTACAAAATGTACCTACAAAAGGTATCTAATATGAGTGGCTAATTTATAAATCTGTTTAGATGATGATGATGATGATGATGATGATCAAAACTAGTCTGTTCACTTAATTTAATTAATAAAATCCAAGGAGATAGCTGATATAACAAGCTAATTTACAAAACTACAACTAAATAGCTATTTTAACAAGCTAAGTTACAAAATAAAATCAAGCATGTTGGCAAATTGCTGTGTGGGATAAGCAATAAAACATATTGCTTTTTAAATATTTTTCTATGATAACACTACATGAAGTGTATTGTTCCTCTCAAACCACAGCTATGTGTCTAAATATATATCAGTGTAGACTTTACTGAGGCAAATAAACACTGATACTGGAGACTCCTTCCATAAAACTTTACCATATACAGAATTTAAAAAATAATAATAATTGTGAGTGTTACAAAAGTTTTTTCTGTTTTGTTAAATTGTTTTGTTGTGTTGTCAGAATTCATTCAGGTGAATGTGAGTGTTTTCAAAATAAACACAGCGGGAAAAGGGTATAATTACAGGTCTGACCTGCAGGTATAAAACTATTACATTGGCTCCACAAGCCTGCATTCTCCCATTATATGAAAAGTATATGTACAAAAAAACGCCAGAGGCTATTTAGTCTACCTACAGTTCTGTCAGTTCTGTTTAGAATTACTTTCTTTCTCTTAGTTTTGTGGCCAGTTCTATTTTCCTATATAGTTCATAATACAACAAATAGCTTTAATTACAACAGAGGCGTTAAAATCAAAACAAAACTTCAGAATTCAGATCTTCAGAAACAGAATCAGGATTAACTAGAATAACAGAACACAGTTCTGCCTTTATTTCCCTCTATAATCCCCAGCTACACTACTGAACTTATCCCGGTGTTTCATTCGTGCTTGGACATCATCAAGGTAGAAAGTTTACTCAGTACGCTGGAGCCATGATTAGACTGATTGCACTTGTGAATGATTACACTTTTGAAATGCTGGCTCCCAGGAACTCCTTTAATGCCCAGATGTGTTGCTTCCACAAGTTCGCTGAATGCTTACAAATACAGTGGGCTCCACTCAGGATCGTCACTTACGGTCGTAGGACCTTTTTTAAAACATTTGCACCATTCAATGTTTTCCTGTGGCTGAGTGTCTCATCACCATACTGTGCTTGAAATCTTCTGCAAATGTCGATTACTATTACATTGAAAAAAAAAAATATATATATATATATATATATATATATATATATATATATATATATTAACTGACTTGAGTTGTGATGTTCTGTTATATAATGCAAGGTGTGTTTATATACAGTATGAGTATATACGTGTGTGTGTGTGTGTGTGTGTGTGTGTGTGTGTGTGTGTGTGTGTGTGAATAAAAATCAGTTTTTATTTGTCATCTTAACAGCGGCACCTTTAGATTTTGGTCTTTATTTTTTTCATTGTTTCTTTCTTTTTTTTTATGCATCAGTGCATCTTTTATATTTTGAGATCATGAAGATATTTTTCCGTTCCATATTTAATTTATTACTTTATAATTTCCTTTCATTTCATTTTTGTCCTCACTTGCTATTTATACCTACACCTTACTTTCCATTCATCTTTTTTTCTTCCTTTGTTTCTTCCATCTCTACATCTTCTGTAATGCTTTTTTTTGTATTTACTTCTTAATTTTTTGTACATTTTTATTTGACTTCCTTTTCATTTCTTTTTCTTTACTTTCCTTCCCTTTCTGCTTTCACCTGCATCTTACTTTTCAATTAACTATTTTCTTTCTTTCTTATACTTTATGCTGATTGTCATGTAAGATGATATGATTACTAACACATTATTACAAATGTTTTTAGTAATTAGAAACAGATTATGTCATCAGACATGGACGATCCTAAGTGCACACAGGTCCACGTGCGTGCACACACATACACACACACACATAGACATTGATTCAACTGTTTGCTTAACTTTGTTTGTCCAATTGGCTTTATCAATTTTCTCCAGTTCTCTCTTTCCTCCTGTCCCACACACACACACACACTCACATACACAGCAATTCTTGATCACAGCAGACAAGCTTAACCACGGTTTACCCCAATCAGAGGTTCAGTGTCATGCAGCAGAATCAGTGCTAACCCTCCATGACCAATGTTTTGGGTGAAACACTGGAGTAAAAGATGCCAAAATGAGCTCATCATCACTGTGTCAGAGATACACACTCCATTATAAAAGGCTTGACACTCTTTGCGAGCAGACAGACAAGTTGGCCTGGCTTAGAGCGTCTAGACTACTGAATTACCCTGAGTGGGATTACCTTTGTGAAGCTTTGTGTACACTATCCCCAATTATGTGCTTCATCACACTGCTATAGATAGCTGTGTCTATGTGACGGTGTGCTGTGGGTTTGTGGGCTTGCCTGCACTTTGGTGCTTGCAGTTTGAATCATACAGAGTGAAATGAACAAGAAGCATGAGAAATATAAAAGTTAGAATTTTGTTTTACATTTCCATGAAACCGGATTCAAAAACATATTGCTCCTTTTCAGTACTAGTGTGTAACCTCTGTACATTTACTGATCCTGTAATATTTATGCAAAATTTTTTTGGAAACATCAGATTTCACACTCGAATCAACTTTTAGTTGTCACCATCTTTCAACCTGCTCTCCTGTGTGAACATTTCTTTTTCTTTGTTACTCTTTACATGTGTCTCTTAGTTTAGTCTACACTGTAAAAAATCTTATGTGCTATCTACTTAAAAAAATATGGAAACAAAATTGCACGTAATATTTTTAAGCAGTTTTTAAGGCTTGATTTTTTTTTTGTGGAATTTACTTGAATAAATCATGTAAAAAATCCTAAATTATTTTTTTATATTATTTTTAAGTATTTACTGCTTGATTTTATCCCCTAGCAGAATCTACTTAAATAAATCATGTAAAACATCCTAAATTATTTAGCCAGATACATGATGATTTTAACATTATTAGTGGAATAATCTTTTTTAGTTTAAGCAGATAACAAAAGGTACTCATATGTATTAAGGAAAATTACTTAATAATATAAAAAACATTTTATAATGAAATGAATACATAATGCATTTTGGTGTTAAACATGCTTTTATTTCATGTTTCACTGGTATTAAAATATTAAACACTGTGTAAAATAGTGTATATAACATTTATAGCAGATTTAAGATCTGTAAAACAATTTGTAAAATTTGTAAAACTGACAATTTCTATTGAAATCAACTGTTTAGCATTATATGCTAGCATCTTTTCTTGTGGGTATAGTCACATTCTGTACTAAAACCTGAGAGAACTTGTACAGTAAACCATTTCTAGGTTCATATCTTTGTAACATTACCCTATTTACATGTACATTTAGGCATTTGGCAGATGCTCTTATCCAGAGCGACTTAATAAAACCCTATTTCCCCTATGCGGTTTGACTGCCGACGTTCCGCTGGAGCTCCACGAAGTTCTGTAAGGTCCGGAAGCTTTCGCGAAGACCGGCGCGGAAAGATGGAAACGTACTCACAGCACCAAAAACTCGCAGTGAATCATAATGAACCATACTTACGGCCACCGCGAGAAACCGCATACTGTAGGTGCACTCCCCAAAACCTGTTCCAGTGAACTGTGGAGACACAACAACAAACTCAAGTCTGCTACTGGCGGACAGGATGCTTCCAGAAATGTTCACAATGTTTAATTTATTTCATTTATATTGCTGACACTAGTACAACAAAGGAGCTTATTTAAGAAATCAAAATAAAGTATAAAAATTAGTAAGGGGCTTAACTTACTTCTTAACATTTTACACTGTTCGCCTGCTCCTTCAAAATGGCGTCTGATCACTGCTGCTGTTGTTGAGATTCAAATGAAGGTGACTTAATAAAACCCGGATAATTGAGCCAATTCTCTTAAAATAAATATGAAGCCTTTTTTCCTCAAATTGTTTGACTAAATGGTTCCTCAAATTAAGCCTAAAAATTGCACTCATTTCCTTTAAAAAATAGGTAAAATTTATTTCTTAATTTTATTAGTGAAATGTTCTCAATATATTATAAAAAACACAGAAAACCATTTTTTAAATGAAATATGCACATTATTTTTAATTATTACATCAATTTTTTTAATGAAAATTACAAGCCTCATGATTCATTTTTTACAGTGTATAAGCCACAATTCTGGTACCTTTTGTTAACCACTGTAGCCAAGACTCACATGCTGTCATACAAAGTGGCCATTTTACTGGGAGAACACATGACCAATGATGGAATTTTTCCAATAGGCTCTCCAATTTGACTACTTGGTTTCAGTTACCACTGACTTATGGGAAATTATGTTGCTGAGGACCCTTGCAAACAGACACACTTGCACTCTATATTCAATTTGGAAACACCAGTCTACCACTCATGTCTTTGGACTTTATGAGGAAACTGGAGTCCCCAGAGGAAACCCACCAAGCACAAGTAGAACTAGGTCAGATTTGAACCCCCAGCCAGGAGGTGTCTAGACTAGATAATGCTAGACTAAGCTAACCAGTGAAAGGCACCGTATTGCCAGTTTTACATTAGGAGACACTTAAAATTTACTGTACATAGCTTAAAGGTTTACCTCAATGGAAATTGTCCAGGACAGATTTTTTTTAAAAGGCTTGTGAATGAGCAGCATTCGTACCTAAAATTGGAAAACATTCATACCTAACAATGGGGAAAAAGTATGATCTGTTTCCATATAGTTTCTCATATCCAATTTCCACCCTTTATAAAAGCAACCCGCCATCAAGGCGACAGGTGGCTGGTTGACAAAGACTGTCACATCTGAGATGTGACTCCAGCCAACTGCACCTTTTCAAACTGCTGCTATAGCACCTTTAGCGCTGTTCACCTACTTATGCTTACATTTAGCCATTTGGCAGACGCCCCTATCCAATCTGCCATTGCTGTGATATAAGAGAATTACAAGACTTTGAGTTGTGATGTATTTGGGGTTTTGAAAATAATGAGTTTTCTATTTCCTACAACAGCACACACATCCTGAAGGGTTTCATTCCTCATCACATTTCTAAGCATTAGCTGAATGAGGCCATTATTCACCAGAGCATGGCACACTTCCTGTCCACTTTTCACCTGTTAACGGAACTGTACTGACATGTATACTTGCCACTAGAATATGATCCCTAACAAAATTAATTGCTTCCATTTAAGCACCACGCAGCCCTTGTTACATCACAAAACCTCACCTTACACCCATGCACACACCTGATGACATCATCGTCCATGCCGAGAGCTGAACCGAACACCTGGTGCACCTCTGTTTAAAATACATAATTGAATATATGAACAATATGAAGGTAAGGAAACCCCTAATTATTTCATCCTGCCACAAATCTCTGAGCACAACCTAACCTCACCACTTCCTGCTCAAGTTCAACCCAGTTTGTTGTAAGTCAGACTTCCCTCAGGGCCTAAACCTGTGTGGTAGACCTGTTAGCACTCTCTCTCTCTCACTCTCTCTCTCTCTCTAATACCGTTATAGGCTGTGTTAACATTAGGAGCTTTTAATTACTCCTTCACTGAATGTATGTACTGTACTATGTATAAGATGACCCTAAAAAAAACATTCTGAAACGGATTGCGTGATAATATTGTTCTTCATTGTAAACGTAAATGTATGTGATCTGGAAAAAATTCTTCAACACAACTTTAAGGTATTGAGGATGTTTAGAATTAATTGTATCTCATGTACATGAATGAATCAAAATGTGGAAAGAAATTGTATCTCCTGTACACAACCAAAAAAAGAGTGAATCATATCTTATGTGCACAAATTAAAGAAAACATGAGAAGGAAATGTATCTCATATATGATAATTAACCAGAAATGTGGAAATAAATTGTGTCTCCTGTGCACAAATCAACCAGGACGTGAGAATAAATTACATCTCTGTGCACAAATGAACGAGGGTACCCTTTAGTAAAATGAGCAAACAAATGACTGAAATGAGCAAATAAACTGCTTGAAAAAAAGACAAAGCCTTCAGAAGCACTGCAGCTGGTTTTACAGGATGTTTAGCAGATCTACGCAGTTGCTTTTCTTATAAAACTACATCAATTATACCGGAGTCTATATTTGTGTATGTTATAGTTAAATAATAACATATTACTTTTTCACTGTGCCATTATTTAACAAAAATGACCCCAACAAAGGGGTCTGGGTAATATTCTTTACCCCCTTTACTGCCTCCACAAGATTTAAGAGATTAAGTTGCAGAACGGTGCTGTTAATTATCAACCTTTGATTAATTGATCAGCAGCAGGTGTGCAGACTTCTATAAAAGCAGAAGTTTTGGCAGTTTGCTGGTCTGGAACATTCAGGCACGGCGGTGGAGGGGTCATGATTTGGGCCTGTTTTTGCCGCAGGATCTGGGCACCATGAGTCGACCATGAACTCCTCTGTATACCAGAGTACTCTAAAGGCAAAAAAAAATATGAGAGTCTAATAAAGTCATAAAGGAATGATTATAATGGTTTAGACAGAAAAACATAGAAATAATAAAGGAAAACTTTAACACTTGACTGTATAGTGTATAGTGAAAAGTTACGTTCCTTAAAATAAAATCTTTAAAAACTTTTTTGTTTAACTTTTATGATTACAGCACATGAAAATTAAAAATGTAAAAATATTAGAATATTTTCTAAGATGCTCTCACGACTTCAGCATGAATTACTGTGTCAGATTGGCATGGCATAGAGGCCTGTGGCAACAGGTGTTACTGAAGACCAGGTTCCTTGCATTATTTAAATGTCATTTATTTAATAAAAATTTAGCTTTAAGAGTATATGAAAGAGTATAGATGAAACTTTTACTCGCTTTACTTTTAACTATTTTGTATGTATCACCGCTCAGCACATCAACAGCCAGCCAGAAATGATAAGCTCGCTGCTGAACTTCTGGTACTTCTGGTCTCTCTGGTCATACATTCAATCTTCAGAACACAGAACTTTCGACAACATTCTCTGAATGCACAGATTGATCTATTTTTTCTCCCCCCGCTGTTAAACATGAGCTCAGTGAAGTTTGAGGATTTGGTCAATGAGGTCATCACCTACAGGAGCTTTTTGCTGCATGCAGTGAAATGAACACTCAGATCTGATTACAGTATATGAAGTGTAATGAGTAATGAGAAAATATGTCAAGTGTTCTCGTATTATAAAAAAATAGAGGTTAAATTATCATAAGCGTGAATACTATTTAGATCCACAGGAAGCTTCCTAAAAACAGCCGGAAGTTGCATTTGTGATGTGATGTGATGTTGAATAACACCTGAGTAAAGTGACAGACATTTCTTGTTGTGTTATGACGAGGCTGATTAATGCCATGTTGGAACACCATGACAGCTCATTCACATGTGTGTTTTTCTGTGTGTTTCTGGTAAATCAGATTCATATAAACAAACTTGAAAAGAGAAAAGTCAGTCAATGTCTGTCATGAAAAGTTTGTCATGGTGCAAGAATACTGTAAGTAAGAAACTGACAAAGTCTTGTATTTAAAAAAAAAACTCTTATAGAGGCAAGATTATGAAACTCACCCATTTCCATATACATGGGGTCATAAATAATGGAACAAATGGCTTACAAGCTGTTGCATGGCCAGTTGTGACCTGTTCCCTTGTTACTCCATGGCTAATCAAGCAGATCAAATGCCTGGTATTGGTTCTGAGTGTTACAGTACATTGTAAATTACAGTAAATTCATAGCTGTTCACTAAGACTCTTAAATTAAGGTCCAAGGGCTGTCTGTGCAAGTGAGTATGGCCATCATAAGGAGGAAACAACAAAATAAACAGATCTGAGAGATACCAAAAATATTAGGATTGGATTCTTAGACCATGCTTGACAAGTACAACAGATGACCTCAAAATTCCATCCAAGGTGAAGAAGAATCCTTTCACAACATCTATCCAATTTAGGAAGACTCAAGTCAAGAGACGGCTTTATGAAATAAATACAGACGCTTCACAACAAGGCGCACTGGTAACACTCAAGAACAGAAAGGTCAGATTTGACTTTGCCAGAAAACTATGCCAGATTCTTTGGACTGATGAAATCAAAACTAACTTGTACCAGAATGATGAGAAGAGCAAAGTATGGAAATAACAAGGAAAAGCACATGACCCAAAGTATACTGCATCATCTGTCGAACAGAGTGCTGGCAGTGTTATGGTGTGAATGTATTTGGCTACCAATGAAACCAGGTCTCTGGTGTTTATTGATGATCTGACCGCTGATAAAAGTAGCAGGATGAATTCTGAAATGGATAGAGATTCAGCCAAATGCTGCAAACCTGATAGGATTGAGCTTGATTTCGCAGATGGATAATGACCCAAAACATCCAGCAAAACATACCCAAGGCAGAAAAATGAGATATTGTTCACTGTCAAAGTCAGTCACACATGATCACAACCCAGTAGATCATGCTTTTCATGTATTGAAGAAAAGATTAAGGACATAAGACCTACAAGCAAGCAGCTGATGATGATAACTGGCCTACAGTAGTAAAACATTGCAAGCATTTTGTCATGTCCATGGGTTCCAGACTTCAAGCAGTCATTGATTGCAAAGGATTTTCAATTCAATTCAATTCAATTCAGTTTTATTTGTATAGCGCTTTTAACAATTGACATTGTCTCAAAACAGCTTATTTTCATTAAAGTATTAAAGACAATTGTTTTTTATTACTATTAATATTATTATGTTCATTTGCTGCCTTATTTGTGAACCCCCATAATCGGTTATGTGTGCACGTGTATGAAAATAAAAATTTCTGAAAGGTTAATGTCTAACCCCAAAGTTCTTCGCTCACTTCTTGACATCAGTATCATGGTGTATGGAGGCCAAATGCCAAAAAAACTTATTTTTCTTCTAAAATTTTAGGACCTGACTGTAGGAACTGCTGACATGTGTATGATGTGTATGAAATATGTAGGAAGTGTGTATAAAATTTGTTTAATATACATTCACTTGCCACATCAATAGGTACACCTTGCTGGAACTGGGTTGGACTCTTTTGGCCTTCAGAACTGCCTTTATTATGTATGGCTTAGATAGATAAGGTACTGGAAACATTCTTTCTTTAGAGATTTTGGTTCATATTGACATTATCACATCACGCAGTTGATGATGCAAATCTCCCCTTCCACCTCATCCCGAAGACGCTCTGTTGGATTGGGATCTGGAGACTGTTTGAATGCAGTGACATCATTGTTATGTTCAAGAAACCAGTTTGATATGACCTTAGCTTTGCAACATAACACATTATCTTGTGGGTCAGCAACCATCGTTAAGCATTTTCAATTGGTTCTAAAGGACCCAAAGTGTGCGCCAAGAAAAGGACCACTCACTTACAGTACAACATATTGTCTGAAGTGGGACCTTCTGCCTGAGGAAACTGAGAAGGGCCAACCTTTCACAGCAGCTTTTGGTGAACTTTTACCATTGTGCTATAGTGTGCTGATATATAGACGTTTGGTGTGGTTTTCCAGCTGCACTAAGGTGGTACAGCAGGTGGTGAAAGCAGCGGGGAAAATCACCGGGACTAGTCTCCCGGAGGTTAGGGCCATTTACACCACACGCTGTCTTCAAAGAGTGCATAGCAACCTGCATGATCATCATCGACGTGCACATCCCCCTCAGGCAGAAGGAACAGATCCATACGCGCCAGAACCACCAGACTGTTCCACAGGCTTTTTCCAATGGCTTTGAGGCCGTTGAACATGCAGTTCCCTGTGCCCCCACTTACTCTTACATATTGTACATCACTATTACAATAACTGTAAAGTGGAATTTGCATTCCTGCAGCACACATAATAGACACACTTTTTTGGTTAGTGCCCCCCACCCACTCCCTTTATATGTCTTTTTTTTTTCTACGTAGCCATTATGGTTACTGCACTGCTGCACTATGGTCGCACTCTATTACAGTAGATGCTGGGAAAGATGATGCTCCAATGATATTTCATTGTTATTTTTTTTTTATTAATTGAATAAAGTTGAATTGAAAATCTCCCCACACCATTACACTACTACCATTTTTAATGTCAAATTCTGACCCTACGATCCAAATGTCTCAGCAGAAATTGAGACTGATCAGACCGGTGAACATTTTTCAAATCTTCTATTGTCCAATTTTGGTATGGCCATGTGAAACATAGCTTCAATTTCCTGTTCTTAGCTGACAGACCTTTTACTTCAAAGTTTGATGTATTGTTTGTTCAGAGATGCTCTTCGGCATACACTGGCTGTAATGAGATGTTATTTGAGTAACTTTTGTCTCATACAGTACTTGTCTAGTAATTCTCCTCTGACCTCTGACCTCAACAAGGCATTTTCACCCAGATAGCTGCCCTCACTCACTTATTCAGATTGGTCTTTATAAAGAGGGATGGTCGTGCATGAAAATCCCAATAGATCAGCAGTTGCAGACATACTCATACCAGCCTGTCTGGCATCAACAATCATTCAAATTCAAGCAGATCATCCTGGCCATGTTCACATGCCTAAATGCATTGAGTTGCTGCCATGTCACTGACTGATTAGATTTCCCTAATGAAATATCTGCTGAGTCTATGTATGAAGTGTGCATGAAGTAAGTATGAGATGTGTATGAAGTGTGTATGAATGAATGTGTTCATCAGGGGAACAAATGCTTGTTGTAGAAGACAGCACAGGAGATTGGGGTTAGCTCCATGAGAGTGTGTGTGTGATAGCGAAAGACAAAGCAGGGCAGGATGCGCATGTATATACTGTATATGTGTGTGTCTATGTGTCTGTGTGTCTGTGTGTATATACATGTAAAACCAGGTGTGTTAAGCTTCCGCTGTTGCACTCCTGTTATTTAACATCTTGGCGTGTGATCTGGATTGAGATAAGACTGCAGCGCTTAGTAACAGACGCTTGGTCACTCGCTCGCACTCTTACCGAGAGAGATAGGTGCTCAGCGACCACAGCCCCCGGACACAGGCCCCGCCCCCCCTGACCACAGGAAGTGTGGGGACTGATAAACAGGCGGAACTTCCTCTTTCTGCCTGCTTCAACTAGCAAACCAGCAGCTTCCTCACGGAACGCAATTACATAACCCTCACCTCAACTCTCTCTCTCTCACACACACACACACACACACACACGAAAAAACACACACACATATGTGACAAGTATAAACATACAATCACATTTGTACGAGATCTATGTGCCTACACCGTAACCTTACACCAGTTATCATTTCGGGCGAGAGTTTTCGGCAAACTGATCTTGTGCAAACACTTTGACACTAACACTACAACACGACCTTTAAGTGTACTTGATATACATGTGTCATTTATCATCATCTTTAACCTCACACCACTGTGTTTCTTTCCCAGGGTCAACTCTCACAACATTATACTAAACCACAAACATGGTGGACATCCTCATCTGGTATGAGTTTGCTCATTTTTATCCGAGTTGTTGACTCACTGAATTAACCGTTCATACAAAATCGATCTTACTAATTACATTAAATCTGTGTTTGCTGTGCATCAATGCATGCACGCAAACACGAATGCATGATGCATATGAAGGAGACATACTGTGTCAGTCACCACATAAAGTACAAATACACACTCATCATGAAGTAACAGCAGTTTTGTTCCACAAGCCATTCATACTGTATATTTCGTTATTAACCAAACATTATGTACTGTCCTATACAACATTATCAAACAAAAAGTTATAAAGTAAATGTCTGAGGTACAGTAAATGTACGTTCAACTCAAACCTGGAGTTTTCTGGTGAATGATGGCATTCAATAGATTGACCTTTACAGAAGATCATAAGCAAAGCCTGGTGATGAGACTCGTTGGCGCAGCAAAATATTTGAATGGTGTAAAAGAACACCATCCTTAATGACGATCCTGGCCAAGCACACTGCACTGGTTTCTGTGAGCATCCGGCAAGTGGAACATCTGATCCATGAAAAACAATGGATAAGTGAAGACTGTACAGTCCTGACCTCACGCCAAGCCATTTCCACATGTTTGAGCCTGGAAGGCCGGAGTTTTCATATGTAAAGCAAGCAGTCCAATAATGGCACAAGATTCAGCCACAATTATATAGTTCTCTATCCACTGTCGCCCCAGATTCTTGTTCTTGGCTAACAGGAGTACAACTCAAAGGTGGGGAAACCCACCCACCTTAAGGTTCTACTTGTTTTGAGGCGCTTTTCTTTTCACCAGGGCTGTTGAAAGTAATTTGAGCCACTACAGCCTTTAAGTCAGTTTGACCAGTCAAACCAGTCTCCTCAAACTCCCAAAACACACAAACACACACGCACACAAACACAAACAATACACACTGATATTTGACGTAAGAAAAAATTGAAAGCTTCTGACCTGGATGTACAACATTATTGGCTGGTTAGGTAACCAAATACTATACATTATAAATATTCTATTCCTTTATTCACATTTCTGATGATGTAAACTGCTTTCCTTCAATGGTAATGTCTGGAGCCAAGGCTGTGCTTACCTTTTGTGTGTGCTGATCGACTTGTACAACAAGTTAAACAATAACTGATTACACTTGGCCTGAGCACAGAGTTGCGTTTTGACCAACTCTGATACATAAAATCAATACACTCTCGAACATGCTGTGTCTACATAGAGACTGGTGACAAGATCAAACATTCAGTGAGCTATCATAAATTGTGGAAAGGGGCGGAGTCATCCTGAAAACAACTTTGACCAAGAAGAGATTTATATTTTATAGCACAACACACCCACACATGTTTACATTTAATCATTCAGCAGGCGCTGTTATCCAGCACACCCATCCAGCTATGTTTATTTATGCCAAAGGCCGTGTATAGGTCATATTTGCATTTCAGGGCTTAACTTTGTTCAAATGGCTTTACATAAAATTATCATTACTGTATGTGGTGTGTTTGTGTGAGAGAATATCAGAGCGAGAGAATAACAGTAGTAGTAGAACAATTTTGACTTAGGATTTTTGGATGGTCCCCATTTTTAAAAAAAAATTATAAATAAATAGATAGATTTTTTATTTAATAGATAAATAAAAAGCCTGCAAGAATGCTTAAATGTTTTCTTTTGGCTAACTGAGATGAATTTCGATGCCAGTACAGGATAGAGTAGCATTACACAGCATAACCAGTGTTAATAGTGATGTCAGTGGAAGCAAGGATAATAAGAAAAAAAAAATTTTCTGTCTAAGGCCTTCATGTTTGTCAGGCAAAGATCTAGCATGCATTTGGAAAACTCTCACAATCTCTATGTGTGAACTAAAATGTGAACTGATTAGTGTAGGTTTAGCACTTTGATCCTCACACTCTATGCTTCTTACTCATTCCATCTCTTGTCTTTCACACTTGCTCTTATCAAATGCAAGCCTTCTTGCGTATTACGTACAATGTAAGTGTTATTAATAGAGATCAAATGATTTGTCTACAGAGTTGTAATATGCAGTATAGACTTTATTTTAAGAAAAAAATTATACTTCTACATATTAATATCATTGTGCTCTTGGCCAGTCAAAACCCTTTTATGCACTGTAGATGAATAAGGAATAGATGTACAAACACTTATAATATATAGCAGTATACTGTATTATAGTTGTGGCGGTGCGGTACTGCGGTGCAACCTTCTCTACTGTATATTGGGAAACGATTCCCCTTAACCAACATTAACTACTAAGTTACCGATTACGCCACCCAGGATTGGTTACCCGGGAAAAATGTAGGACACAGGTTCGAATCTCTCATTAAAAACACAGGGACATGGATGCAAAAATAAATACACATCTTTATTCATACAGGAACTTTCCAGATCAATAAATATCAATATGACTGTTAAAAATACATTAAAACATCCCAGACAAAGAGAAACTAACCAAAAATTGGAGCTGGGAACTTAACTGTAGAGGGGCAGGCTAGGGATGGGGCTACACTCCTGCCCGGTAATAAATGATCACACGTGCACCAAACCACTCACACTAGTGAAAATGTAATACCACTCCATACTGTATAAACTTGAGCACACCACTCTAAGCAGCTAGCCTGCCTTCTCTCTATTCCCAGCTCCTATAAAGAGAAGCAAACAAATAAACAATTATTAATTACAAAGATTGTAATTTAAAAAAAAAGAAAAAAAGAAATGTAGCTGCAAGCACCCTCCAAACTTGGAGGACAAAAATTAAATCCACCAGCAAGAGTTTGTTTTAGAGCACTGGCCGACACCAAGCGAAGCAGCACAGACAAAACAAAAAAAACAAAAAAACTATAATCTGGAGCCAACAGAAAACTGAAGCAAGACAATTCGCCGAAGCAAAAAGCACACTGGAGCAAAATCAGTGGAGCAAAAACAGCAGTGCTGAAGCTGCAAGCCAAGCAGTGAGCAACGCAAAGGACAGGTGAGAAAAGCCCCCTCGCCAGCCGATCAATTTACCACGCAATGCAGAGCACATCTATCTGGCAGCCAATCCAACTAGGCGGTAGCATTCGTCTCTCGTGATACACGAGCACGAAGCGCGCAGCTCTTTAGAAAGGGTAAATACATACGGATGCCAATGAGCTGCTCATCCGTTCCCTCGGATCCCATGACGATCCTAAAACTTGCCGGCTCTCGCACACGGCAACAAACGTCTGGAAGCGCAACCTGGGGGTGAATTAGCGCCACCCCTGGCTGTTCTCACAGCGCCCTTTTATACTCTCCTAAATTACAACCAACGATTAATCTCAGGTGCAAAACTGGAACTCTAAAGGGAAGTGCAAAACTCCCTCTCACCACAATCTACCCCCCCCTTTTTCATCATCGACCCGATGATGAACTCCACTTGGGAAGCAACTGAACAAACAGTCCCTGGACATGGCCTGACCTCCGAAATGTCTAGAGGCAAACCAACCATGTGCACACTTAATGTGCCCATCACGCGCCGGGGAAAGTGGAGAGCCTCAGTAGTCCCTACATTGATAATTGGTATGTAAATAGTTCCACTAATCACTATAACCAGAGCTGGAAAATCAACAGCCCCACACCACGGGCGCCAAAAATGCAACCCCCATAGCAAAGGAGTCAAAACAAGTGGCCGCTACAAATTTCATCACGCCCATAAACGTCCTGTAAAGACGCAATAACTTTAACCGGATCCTCACATTCCTCTCTCGACCGGGATTTAATCTCTTCTTGTGCTTCACCCTCTAAATGATTAAACACAAAGAGGGATTGGTCTACTACTGACAGATGACAGGCCTGCATACACGCCTGTACTTCAGCCCACTCATTAATCCCTATCCCTGATCGAACATTAAATTTTGGTCACTGCCTATCCCTCTGTATAAAACCAAATTGCTCAGTTAAAACAGGGCCAGCACCAACAGGTAGAGCTACAGCTGGAGCTATGGATGGACCAGGTAAAGCAGACTCATCAGTGGGACTGGATAAACCAACCTTTTCCCTCTCCTGTCTCAATTTTAAATTACCGGCTCTTAACTGATCTACCAGCTCCCTCAATTCCTGCAGCTCCTCCATAATAAAAGAACAGAGAAGAATCCCCAAGATATCTTACCACTATTCAGGAAAAGGTCACTCGTCAGGGAACCTAAAAAAATAATTCTCAACCCACTAACCAGCACCACTGTTTTTGCTCCAGCCAATCCAGAAAGAGAGAGGAAAAAAAAAAAAAATCTATAAATTAAAAACATCCACGTCCCTAGTTATAGGTTGAGAGATCCTGCCGACTACGCCAGAATGTGGCGGTGCGGTACTGCGGTGCAACCTTCTCTACTGTATATTGGGAAACGATTCCCCTTAACCAACATTAACTACTAAGTTACCGATTACGCCACCCAGGATTGGTTACCCGGGAAAAATGTAGGACACAGGTTCGAATCTCTCATTAAAAACACAGGGACATGGATGCAAAAATAAATACACATCTTTATTCATACAGGAACTTTCCAGATCAATAAATATCAATATGACTGTTAAAAATACATTAAAACATCCCAGACAAAGAGAAACTAACCAAAAATTGGAGCTGGGAACTTAACTGTAGAGGGGCAGGCTAGGGATGGGGCTACACTCCTGCCCGGTAATAAATGATCACACATGCACCAAACCACTCACACTAGTGAAAATGTAATACCACTCCATACTGTATAAACTTGAGCACACCACTCTAAGCAGCTAGCCTGCCTTCTCTCTATTCCCAGCTCCTATAAAGAGAAGCAAACAAATAAACAATTATTAATTACAAAGATTGTAATTTAAAAAAAAAGAAAAAAAGAAATGTAGCTGCAAGCACCCTCCAAACTTGGAGGACAAAAATTAAATCCACCAGCAAGAGTTTGTTTTAGAGCACTGGCCGACACCAAGCGAAGCAGCACAGACAAAACAAAAAAAACAAAAAAACTATAATCTGGAGCCAACAGAAAACTGAAGCAAGACAATTCGCCGAAGCAAAAAGCACACTGGAGCAAAATCAGTGGAGCAAAAACAGCAGTGCTGAAGCTGCAAGCCAAGCAGTGAGCAACGCAAAGGACAGGTGAGAAAAGCCCCCTCGCCAGCCGATCAATTTACCACGCAATGCAGAGCACATCTATCTGGCAGCCAATCCAACTAGGCGGTAGCATTCGTCTCTCGTGATACACGAGCACGAAGCGCGCAGCTCTTTAGAAAGGGTAAATACATACGGATGCCAATGAGCTGCTCATCCGTTCCCTCGGATCCCATGACGATCCTAAAACTTGCCGGCTCTCGCACACGGCAACAAACGTCTGGAAGCGCAACCTGGGGGTGAATTAGCGCCACCCCTGGCTGTTCTCACAGCGCCCTTTTATACTCTCCTAAATTACAACCAACGATTAATCTCAGGTGCAAAACTGGAACTCTAAAGGGAAGTGCAAAACTCCCTCTCACCACAATCTACCCCCCCCTTTTTCATCATCGACCCGATGATGAACTCCACTTGGGAAGCAACTGAACAAACAGTCCCTGGACATGGCCTGACCTCCGAAATGTCTAGAGGCAAACCAACCATGTGCACACTTAATGTGCCCATCACGCGCCGGGGAAAGTGGAGAGCCTCAGTAGTCCCTACATTGATAATTGGTATGTAAATAGTTCCACTAATCACTATAACCAGAGCTGGAAAATCAACAGCCCCACACCACGGGCGCCAAAAATGCAACCCCCATAGCAAAGGAGTCAAAACAAGTGGCCGCTACAAATTTCATCACGCCCATAAACGTCCTGTAAAGACGCAATAACTTTAACCGGATCCTCACATTCCTCTCTCGACCGGGATTTAATCTCTTCTTGTGCTTCACCCTCTAAATGATTAAACACAAAGAGGGATTGGTCTACTACTGACAGATGACAGGCCTGCATACACGCCTGTACTTCAGCCCACTCATTAATCCCTATCCCTGATCGAACATTAAATTTTGGTCACTGCCTATCCCTCTGTATAAAACCAAATTGCTCAGTTAAAACAGGGCCAGCACCAACAGGTAGAGCTACAGCTGGAGCTATGGATGGACCAGGTAAAGCAGACTCATCAGTGGGACTGGATAAACCAACCTTTTCCCTCTCCTGTCTCAATTTTAAATTACCGGCTCTTAACTGATCTACCAGCTCCCTCAATTCCTGCAGCTCCTCCATAATAAAAGAACAGAGAAGAATCCCCAAGATATCTTACCACTATTCAGGAAAAGGTCACTCGTCAGGGAACCTAAAAAAATAATTCTCAACCCACTAACCAGCACCACTGTTTTTGCTCCAGCCAATCCAGAAAGAGAGAGGAAAAAAAAAAAAAATCTATAAATTAAAAACATCCACGTCCCTAGTTATAGGTTGAGAGATCCTGCCGACTACGCCAGAATGTGGCGGTGCGGTACTGCGGTGCAACCTTCTCTACTGTATATTGGGAAACGATTCCCCTTAACCAACATTAACTACTAAGTTACCGATTACGCCACCCAGGATTGGTTACCCGGGAAAAATGTAGGACACAGGTTCGAATCTCTCATTAAAAACACAGGGACATGGATGCAAAAATAAATACACATCTTTATTCATACAGGAACTTTCCAGATCAATAAATATCAATATGACTGTTAAAAATACATTAAAACATCCCAGACAAAGAGAAACTAACCAAAAATTGGAGCTGGGAACTTAACTGTAGAGGGGCAGGCTAGGGATGGGGCTACACTCCTGCCCGGTAATAAATGATCACACATGCACCAAACCACTCACACTAGTGAAAATGTAATACCACTCCATACTGTATAAACTTGAGCACACCACTCTAAGCAGCTAGCCTGCCTTCTCTCTATTCCCAGCTCCTATAAAGAGAAGCAAACAAATAAACAATTATTAATTACAAAGATTGTAATTTTAAAAAAAAAGAAAAAAAGAAATGTAGCTGCAAGCACCCTCCAAACTTGGAGGACAAAAATTAAATCCACCAGCAAGAGTTTGTTTTAGAGCACTGGCCGACACCAAGCGAAGCAGCACAGACAAAACAAAAAAAACAAAAACTATAATCTGGAGCCAACAGAAAACTGAAGCAAGACAATTCGCCGAAGCAAAAAGCACACTGGAGCAAAATCAGTGGAGCAAAAACAGCAGTGCTGAAGCTGCAAGCCAAGCAGTGAGCAACGCAAAGGACAGGTGAGAAAAGCCCCCTCGCCAGCCGATCAATTTACCACGCAATGCAGAGCACATCTATCTGGCAGCCAATCCAACTAGGCGGTAGCATTCGTCTCTCGTGATACACGAGCACGAAGCGCGCAGCTCTTTAGAAAGGGTAAATACATACGGATGCCAATGAGCTGCTCATCCGTTCCCTCGGATCCCATGACGATCCTAAAACTTGCCGGCTCTCGCACACGGCAACAAACGTCTGGAAGCGCAACCTGGGGGTGAATTAGCGCCACCCCTGGCTGTTCTCACAGCGCCCTTTTATACTCTCCTAAATTACAACCAACGATTAATCTCAGGTGCAAAACTGGAACTCTAAAGGGAAGTGCAAAACTCCCTCTCACCACATAGTGTTATAGAAAAGGGTAAAATTGATGTCCTGAAATGTTTTTTATTTGTTGTTCTTGTTTTTTGCAAGCTCTTGATAAGCATTCATTCATTCATTTTCTATACCACTTTATCCTGTATTTAGGGTCGCGGGGACCTGGAGCCTATCCCAGGAGACTCTGGGCACGAGGCAGGGTACACCCTGGACAGCGTGCCAATCCATCGCAGGGCACACACACTGGTCAATTTGGGAACACCAATTAGCCTAATCTGCATGTCTTTGGACTGTGGGAGGAAACCGGAGTACCCGGAGGAAACCCACCAAGCACAGGGGGAACATGCAAACTCCATGCACACAGAGACGGGAATCGAGCCTGGCCGGGGAATCGAACCCGGACCCTGGAGGTGCAAGGCGACAGTGGTAACCACTACACCACCGCGCCGCACTTGATAAGCAGTTATTTTTTATTAATTAAATAATGACCCATTTCACTTTTAAGTCATTTAATGTTGAGGAAAGGGGAACATCCTCAAGACAAATTACTTGCATGTAACATGTTATGATTTACATTACGCTGGACAAAGAAAAGAAAAAAATCTGTCATAAAAAAATTTCTGTTGCAAAGAACCCACACTGGAGACTTAGATTATGTACCAATTCTACCACAATTGGTGGTCCTGGTCCTTGGAAACAATGCACACGTGTTAGAATGAGCATTTTAATCTAAAACTGCGATTTTAATTACAGAAGCCAGAATGTCTGTTACAGCAGCTCCTTCTGACCACTACATCTTATGACTTGAAATGTATATAACAGTTCGTATTTTGCAATATATCTTCAACTTCTACAAAATCTCATTCTCCGCATCCCACACATTGCTCAATTGGCATCATAATACTTTTCAGTAAAGGAAGCTAAAAGCAGCCAAAGAAGAACATGTTCAAATAAAAAGAGTACATTTAGTCCTTTTAGGTAAAAATTGCGCAACATGACATATGATCATTTAGGAATTTACGCACATAGGTCAGGATGTATTGCTTAGTGCGAGAACCCATAATTGTTCTGTTGGAGAGCTTGCATATTGCTTCATCTCTGAGTTGCACGAGCGACTTTCTCATCAAAACAGAGCTAAAAATTGATGTCAGGGTGGAAATGCAGCCCCGACATGGGTGTAGTTTTTGATTGGTGTGAATCAGAACTGGAAATTGATGTTGCGATGCAGTGCCGTTGCTCAATTACAGTAATTTTACTATTCAGGAAGAGAAAAGGGAAGCTGACCTGATGGTACATAGACACGGTAGAGTCTTAACAAACTGTTCCTTTAATACTTCTCTGGGAAGTTCCCCCTCAACAGACACGACATGATTTCAGTTTCCTAAAGTACACCATGTGTTTATGCTTTTAAAGATAATAACACATACAAAGTATAATTTATCATAGAAAACAGGAGTTGTTCAATCAGGACTGCTTTATCTGTAAGTAATAATAATAATAATAATAATAATAATAATAATAATAATAAATATTATATATATAATTTTTTATTTTCCCCCAGGACAGAGCTAACTTATTAGCAAACTATTTAAACGACCACACTTTGTGTTTTTTTTTTTTACTTTTCAACCACTTATCCTTAATTGTTTAATAAAATGTTATACATTTAAGTCAAAATTTTATAATGATCTTTTGTAATGTCCACAAATGTAATAAAAACATTATAATATTAAACGGCGGCGCAGTGGTATAGTGGTTAGCACTGTCGCCTTGCACCTCCAGGGTCTGGGTTCGATTCCCCGGCCAGGCTCGATTCCCGTCTCTGTTTGCATGTTCTCCCTGTGCTTGGTGTGTTTCCTCCGGGTACTCCGGTTTCCTCCCACAGTCCAAAGATATGCAGCTTAGGCTAATTGGCGTTCCTAAATTGCCCGTAGTGTGTGAGTGAGTGTGTGTATGTGTGTGTGCCCTGCGATGGATTGGCACCCTGTCCAGGTTGTACCCCGCCTAGTGCCCGAAGTCTCCTGGGATAGGCTCCAGGTCCCCCGCGACCCTGAACACAGGATTAAGCGGTATAGAGAATGAATGAATGAATGAATAATATTAAACTTTAATATTTTAATTAATTCATTATTTAATAAAAGACCATGCAGCTATTCTTCATGGATTTTACTTTAAAAACATTTAATTTAAAATATTGCATCTCCCTCGTAAGCACAGTGTAATACAAACCTCAACCTGCCACCTGCTTGTTCCCTGCTTCTCGACCACATATTGTTTTTTGTTTCCACTATAATTTTCCATGCCCTAGCTGGTTACAACAGTTATCACCAACATCACACCACATGGCAGCTGAACATTAACTACTGTCCGGACCATCAAAGAGTAATGTGGAACTGTTTATTAGATTCAAATTTGAATCTAGTCTCAATCTGAAGCACACATTTTTTAATAACTAGGAATTTCTCTACTGTCTATGACAAATCAACATTTAACATTACATTTTCAAGACTGCAACTTCACAGTAAAAATCTTTCAGACAGCCAGACACAAGACAGCCAATCGCTAGGAGTGTTGCAAATAAATCAGATCTTCCATAAAGTGCAATGGTTCTGATTTTTATCGTAAAATCTCCTTAGCAAAACTTCTCCTCTTTATTGGGCACTTGAGTTGATGTAATTGGAAAGTCAAATTAAAAAAATTTCACTGATTTGCAAAAGAAAAAAATAACAATAAAACATAAAAGAAAACACATAAATAAATTTTTTAAAAAGCTAATAAATCTTGGGGGGAAAGCGTTGAAATTTCGAACGTCCAAGTACAGTATTTCAGTGATTGCCCTATAAAGGATATGATTCCTCACCCATCTAGTAATAGTTTTTCTTTATATATGTGTGTGTACAGCTCTGGAATAAAATGGGTCCACTGCAAATTAATCAGTTTCTTCTTCTTTTTTTTTTTCATACGGTTGCATGTATTGGTGAGATGAGCAGATTTGTGTAATTTTTTGTGAATTACTGACAATATTTCTCCAAATTCAAAACATCACAAAACATCAAAATAAGCAGGATCATGCAGTATTTGCAGAGGTTTAATAACTAAAAAAAATGCACATAATCTGTAGAAAAATTGTGTTAATGTGTTAATTAAGAAATTGCAATTATACCTGTAGCTTTCAGTTGTTTTGGCATTCTCTTCACCAGTTTTTCCACATTGCTGTTGGATAACTTTATAACTTTTTTGAAAAAAAAAGCATGCAGCTCAGCTTTGCTTGATGGTTTGTGACCATCCATCTTCCTCTTAATGACATTTCTGATGTTTCTGGAGTAAACTCCAGTGCTCTCTTTATTTTCTTCTAGACATGTATATACAGTATGTGTAGATAAAGTATATACTCTTTTATTTAAACATACAAATGTGCAAAAATACAAATATGCAAAAAAACATACCAATACACACAAATCTCATGAAAGTTGCCAAAAGTGTGTCTTCTGTCAATTAAGGTTTAACACTTTCCCCACAAAAACAGAACCTTTTTTTCTATTCGCGATTGCTTTTGTTTTACTCCATTTTGAATGGATTTGGATCATTATTATTTTGGTGAAATTGTGTAACAAATGTACAACACACACTAATAGCAATCTATAAAATACAAAAGTTATGCAGTTATTCAGTATTTTGCAATGTATTCTACAATTGCACAATAATGCCCGGTGGTGAACACAACATCAGTATAAAGGGGAAGTGAAATTTAAATTAATTCATCTGTTTGTTTCTTTTTTTTTTCCTTTTGCATTTTTTTTTATCAGATCTTGAAATTAGCAGTGATCAGCATTTCTTATGTAGCCTCATCTGCAGTTTGATATTAGATCAAAATAATTTTTTTAATCTTGTGAAATTTTAATTTCCTTATTTATATTTTTAGGGCTTTTTTTTTTCAAACAGAACTGCAAAAGTTGTTAATGTACAATTCATTAAATTCTGTTAAATTGAATAAATCAATTGCAAAGTACATGCATCTTATATTTTTGGATGATTTAATTAGATTTCTATGTATTTCTCAGGCTCTAAAATGGATCTTGATAAATTTTTTTCTTGAGATTCTGAGAGAGAGAAAGAGAGAGACAAAGAGGAAGACACAGACAGTCTGAATGTGTTTTTTCCGTTTTTACTTGACTGTGTTTTAAACAACGTGGCAATGTGATAAACAGATCGAGCTTCTGATGTGATGGGACTGGAAGAGCTGGACTGTGTCCATTCTGTCTACTATTTTCCTTCTCCTCTTTCTCATAGTCTTTGTGTGTATGTGGCTTCAGTTGTATAATGCTTTATTGGCTTGACTGTTGCAAATCCCATCGTTCCCAAAGCCCAAAACAAAAGAAGGAAATTATAAAGGCCATAAGGAAAGAAAAAGCTTCTTTTGCCATTATTACTACATGTTACACTTCAAGGTCTGTGTACAGTTTTTTTTTATAAAGTAGAAAGAGTCACACGATATTTCTTATAGGCTGATATGAAAAAGTTTTTTGTATGCTTGTTTTTTTGTTACTGCATGTAAAAACTTGTTATTTTTAGCAAGGAAAATTACATTTCAGATTCAAGTTATAAAACTTGAAAGGTTCGAGTGAGTAAATACTTATGCAAGTCACTGTATATATTGGAGCATATATTTTCTAATCTTTTTCTTTCAGTGATTGTTTAAAAAAGAAAGAACGAAAGAAAGAAAGGAAGAAAGAAAGAAGGAAAGGAAGAAAGGAAGAAAGAAAGAAGGAAAGAAAGAAAGAAAGAAAGAAAGAAAGAAAGAAAGAAAGAAAGAAAGAAAGAAAGAAAGAAAAAGGGAAGAAAGAAAGAATTCTAAGATCTGTGAGCCATTTCTTTTTATATAAACACGTCTCCTTTTACTGGAAGAATCTTATCAATAAACAAGTATGAGGAAAAAGTGTATAAAGCAGTATCATATCAGATTGTCATGGATGTGGATTTGGCAAGTCTGTACTGATTTTTTTTTGTTGTTGTTCCTGGATTTACAAAAAAAAGCATAAACATAGTGATTAGTGAGCAAGTCAGAGATGCTATCATAGGACTTTTTGAGGAATGGGTTGAAAAAGTAGGCGATATGCAGAACGCAAAAAGAACACACACAAGCACATAGACACATCGGGAAATTATTTATGATTGTTATACGAGGGCGGGTCAGTGGTTGTTCAGAACTGTGCACAATTAACAAAAGCTGGTAGCAATTGCAGTACTTGAAAAGCAGGTAAAATTGTTAAAAATGATACCTAAAGCACATTTGTGAATTTCTTTTTTTTTTTTTTTATTCCAGGCTTTTCAGTTCTCACAGTCTGTGTACATACCTCCACACGTTTCATCAGATTTAACACTACCATGTCAAAGGCAAGCATTTACAGCAGGAAATGATGAAAGAAAAAGAGTACATTTAGTTCTTTTTTTTTTTTTTTTTGCAAAAATCTTATGCAATCACAATTACATGTGAATTCCCATAGGGATGATGCATTACTTATTTTGAGACCCGAGTTTCATTCTGTTGGAGAACCGAGCTAGTCTCTGATATGCTCATGGTGTGCTTTCTTTCATCAAAGGGGCGGCAAAATGCCTGTAGAGCTTGTAGACATTGAAGTGGGCCAACAAGTAATCTTGTCAGCCTCGGAAAGCTTTTTGGCCTCAGGTTGGCAGGAATAGGGCATACTGTAGCTATTGCCCCAGTACTGATAAACAAAAAGCTAATTCTTCTCTGGATGGCAGGAGTAAGGTTTGTTGGCAATGGAGTGGCAAAGATAGGGCATGATTGGATTGCAGAATTGCAGATGAAATGGTGTAGGATGAAACAACACAACAGGGATCTCCTCAGCCTTAGGATGTTAGAACTAGAAGCTTGTTGGCCTCAGGTTTTCAAATGAAGAAGAAGATTGTTGACCTTATGATATCAGATGTAGGTGCTTGATCTCTGAGTGGTAGAACAAGAAGTCCGTCTGCCCCAAGTAAGAGTTTTGCAGTGAAAGATTTTGTCGGCCTCACAGTGGCAGAGCTTTATGCATTCTGGCCTGGTCTTAAGATGAAGAACAAAGAGATGGTTAACTCCATGTTTGCAAAACAAGGACATTGTTGGCCTCAGGGTGGAAGAACTCTGAGCTTGTTGGGCTTAGGGTTGCAACACATGGAATTTCCTGGCCTCAGGATGGTAAAGGAAGGAATGTGTTCACCTTAGGATGTACAGTAGGAAGTAAATGCCTATGGCCTACTGAATGACCGAACTAGGCTCTGGTTGGAAGCCGCTCTATACAGTAGTTTCTGCAATGAAGAGGCCTCAAGACTAACATTTGGGTAGGAGAAAGATGAGTTATTAATCTTTCAGGCTTCAGGTTGGCAAAAGCAAGGCCTTATAATACCTTAACTTACACTACAGCATTTTGAACATACCCTTATCCAGAGTGACTCACATTTCTATTTCACTATACAGTACATCTGTGCAAGTGAGAGTTAAGTCCCATGTTCAAGGTCCCTACAGCAACTCAGTGATGGCTGGGTTTGAACCTGGAGCCTTTTGATCAGTAACCCAATGCCTTAACCACTGGACTACTATTGGGCTTTTGGTCCTCAGGATGGCAGAGCAGGTACAGTTTGGTAGCACAAAGAATTTGTTGGTCTCAGGGTTGCAAAAGGAGGACTTTATGAGTCTGTGGATGGCACGAATAAAATGTTCTACATTTATATTCATGAGCATGTTGATCTCTGCATATCAGGAGCAGGACTTGTGGCCTATGGCTTTACTCATTCAGGCTTAGGCTAAACTGGGTCTTGGCTCCAGTTACTACGATTCATGTTTTGTGTAGTTTGAGTCAGAGACATTTAGCAGCCATTAATTGTTTATAATGCCTTTTTAAAACATTTATGTAGCAATTGTATATATACAGCAGTACGTACAGCAATAAAACACAGAGAGCCAAAGATAGGACTTCATATTACTGTGTAATGTAATATGTTTTAAATCCTGAGAACAGGTACTGTACAGTACACGTGTTTGTATACTATCAAGCTCACTTCACTGTCTTACCACAAAGCCTTCTCGGTGTAAAAGAAAAGTGTTTTGTGTGTGTGTGTGTGTGTGTGTGTGTGCGTGTGTGTGTGTGTGTTTAATTGAGGTAATCTGACTGTCCCAGATGCCATCCGCAACCATGGACCTGCGGTCAGCATAGCTTCTCACTGTTATGCTCTATTACACACACAGACACACACACACACACACACACACACACACACATACACACACATATACACTCACACATTCACACGCAACCCCACACACTATTTCCCGACAACTTACCCTCCTCTTCCTTTCTTCTGGTAAATTTCCCCTTTTCACAGCCCTGTCCGTCAATTCTGACAGAGCTCTTGATCAGGACAGCGGAAGGACGACACGTTTCTGAAACTGCTTATCAGTTTCACACACACACACACACACACACACACACACACACACACACACACACACACACACACACCCTGACATCACCACACAAGAGAAGAGCCATTAGTACTTTGTGTCCTGAGGGAAACTGATTTCACCCTGCTTTTCGAAAAACTTGTTTTGGTGTGTGAAAAGAGGAAGATGATCCCCCAGAGAGTTGCAGCCATAATCCAAGACAACTATTTGTATAATTTACAATATAGCTTTATATTATCTGAAATATCTCCATCAGATATAACATTAGACCGATTGATTATTCTTGCATTTTGCACCATTTTGGCTTTGAATGAGTATTAACCTTAGCGTTTTTGGTGAATTGCACTGGACATTTACAGAATATGAGAAACGGATAAATTTGGACTGAGATAAAGATATTTACTGAACATTAACCAAAAATGCAGTTGCTAAATCTACAGTATGGTTGCACATTTTGTGATTTTTGTTAACCTTCTTGATCATGTGTACCAAAGAAACCAGAAATAGTGCAGATTATATTAAAATCTCTTAACAACATCTGTGGCAGCTGGATAGCAGAGCACATCAGTCCTAAATACTGCTAAAGAGACTAAGGCTAGGTTTTTTGGTCAGATCAGATTTGCATGTTATGATGGTTCACATTCATAAATTTAAGTGACTTTTATAATGTGGACGTGTCTGTCCTCTGAAATGTCATGCATGTGCACATCTATAGGTATGTCTCTGCTCGCATCATCTGAGTTAAAACGCATTTAAAATAACGAGTGAGACTTTAGCAAAAAATAAGGTTTCGGAATTTGCTCTGGAGGATATCAAGTGAGTTAGTCAGCTGTATTTTTGGAGGTTCTGAAGAAGGAAGAAAGCCAGACGCCGCACTTTAGCTGTTTTAGCAGCTGTTTAAATCCTCACAATGCCAGTGCTGACTGACGACATTAGCAAGCATCCTACACATGTGCAGAGGCAAAAGTCACATGAATTCCGATTTGACCGTTCTGTGACCATGTATTGGATATGAATTCGATCTAAGACCACAATAATTCAATAATACCTTAGTACACTTCTGTTCTCACACCTCAAGATAAGTTCCAAGTGCAGTATCATATTACCAATACATTTGTGCAATATTTCTTTTAATTTGCACTACATTTCAAGTGCAATATGTAACTTACTGTGTGCCATATTTAATTATATTTTTTATTCTATTTATTGTTATTTTTCTTTACATTTTTAATGTACATTTTCTTTTTCCTGTCTAATCTAATGTTTTTCTTTCTTCCCGGTAAATTAATCAAAGCAACTGTATAACCAAGACAAAGCAATTTCCCTCTGGGATTAATAAAGTTCTTTGAATCTTTGAATCTTGAATATGGAAGTTACTCAGATGCAATCTGAAAAACATTATTTTTTTTCCGTTCAGACCACCATTAAAAAATAATCCGATCTTTGTCATGTTAGGGTAAAAAAAATCAGATTTCAGTCTCTTCAGGCTGGTAATGTGAACGTAGTAGGATTCTCGTTAAATGTTATGATTAATCTTTGACGATGGCATCATTAGTGATAGTTTCTTTTCAGTTCTTTTCAGTTTCAGTCTTTACAGTTTAGATTCAAGATTCAAGCTTCAAAGAACTTTATTAATCCCAGAGGGAAATTGCTCGATAGACATACAGAATGGTGCAGAAAGCAAAAAACATCCAGTGAATGGTAACAATGTTTTCAAAGTTTTTAAAATGCGGGATGTCCAAGCAGAAAGGCCAAAATGATTTGAGCTGAAATTAAGGCTGAAGAATCCATATAACCAGTCTTTCGAAGCATGATGAGCAGAAAAGCATCTTAAAATATTTAGGACCTTGTGGTGAATGGGTTACAACAGCCCAATGACTCTGGGATAGAGTTGGCACAGAATCACTAAATAATTTTTCCTGAAAATTCAAACCAGTTAATGTTAGCCACAACACCGTCCAACGGCTAAAGTTTATGAGATCATACTTTTACTTATTCTAATTTTATTGATGATAAACATTTTGCTTTGACCCCAGTTGCATTCACCGATTTAAAGACAAGCCCAGACATCAATCAATCAATCAATCAATCAATCAATCAATCAGTCAATCAAATATATTTATTAAGCACATTTAAAACAACTTCCATTGACCAAAGTGCTGTAGAAGTATAAAATGTTTATATAGTTTTTTAAAATAATAAATACACATTAATAAGTCAGCAAATACTATACAGCGTATCTACTTAATATACATCGCTCACTATTACAATAAACCACAAGACAGAAATCCATAGGCGAAAAATAAAATAATAATAATAATAATAATAATAATAATAATAATAATAATAATAATAATATTAAATAAGATAAAACCAGCTTAATAAATCAAGAGGAATAAAATGCGACATGTGTCAATGGAATGAGGAAAAAAACAAGGAGAGGAAGAGAAGCGAAGAAGAGGTCACTTGTCCATCCTGTGTGACTCAGAGCAGATGCTGGGGCCGTGCCTGTGGTATGGAGGCCACTGCTGCCTCTCCCAGCTTTAAAAAAGGGAAGCGAAAAGGGCTGACGGCTACAGCCTTCCTGTTGGGTTTAAATTAAGGCACGAAAAAGAGAGAACTCCTCCTCTCCCACCCTACCATCCCATCCATCCATACTTATCACGCGGACCCGACATCGTCTAACCACCATCAGCAACTTCTGTTTTTTGGGGGTTTTTTTTGTCTACTTGTAGATTGTCTTGTTTTGCTCCTCACGCTAATGTCAGCATGTTTTGGTAGATTGCTAGAAAGCAAGAAAGTACATCAACTTATTTCTAATTTGAATCTTATTTGAAAGTTTATATGGAGGTTTTTTTTTATATATTGTGGCGTGGGCGGGGCGGCGGCTGACGACCGTCATGCCTTGCGGGGGTTTTCTATGTGTCCACCATGAGAGACAATGGTGTTTGGGTTAGTGGCTTCGGCTAAGTTGGGTGCGTGTATGTGTGTGTGCTTGACCTGTGTATGTGTGCTTGTGCTGATTTAATAAACTACTCCCCAGCCATTTGCATTGGGGAGCAAGTAAGCTCACTCGTCCTCCAAGATCCCTGCTAGCGTCGAAAAACGCTACATTGGTGTCAGAAGTGGGATGGAGAGTTTTGAGTTGGAGCGAACGGCGGAGGACCTGCGAAAGATTCAGGAGGGCCGCCGAGTTGCAGCACAACTCCGGAAGAAGAAGTATCTCCCGGACGGAACCAGTGTCAGCAAAGCGGCACAACTAAAGCGGAGCGGCGAGATGAGGATCCCGGCACTGGATCTCGGAGCGGAGCCCAACGTTGACGCTGCGCAAGTGCCGGAGCAAGCTACAGCTCCGTGCTTGCGATGTGTGCCGCAGCTGCGCCTTCCCTCCTACAATGGCGCTGTCGAGCCCTACGCGTTCTTCGCCCAAGTGGAGCTAGCCGCCGACTTCGCAGGCTGGTCTTCGGCGGAAACGGCCGTAAGGGTTGCTCTCTCGCTGAAGGGCGACGCGCTCCGGGCGCTGGAAGACCTCCGGGCCGATGAGCGGAAGGACTGGGCAAAGCTTCGCAAGTCGCTTCACCTCCGGTTCGGCGCCGGTGACCGTCAAGAAGCAGCGTGCGAGGAGCTGGCGGTCCACGAGCGGCGCGCGTCTGAGCCACTGGGCGCGTTCGCCATGGACTTAAGAGGCCTGGCGCGCCAGGGCTATCCAGAATGTGAGCCCAATAAGCAGGAAGAGCTAGCGTGTCACGCTTTTCTTCAAGGACTCCGACCGCCGCGGCTCCGTGAGCACATCAGGTTAGCAGCACCAACTTCCCTTATCGAGGCGCTACGCACAGCACAGCGCGCGGAACCCATAACTGCGGTGCATCACGGCGAAAGAGCCGAGCGACCGCCTGCAGCTCGGGGGCACTCGGTAGGTGAATCTAGCCGGGGACAGGGCTACCCGTCATGGCTAGACAACGAAAAAGTCTCTGGGGTTTCGCGGCGATGCCGAGGCAACGTTCCTAGGCCTGAGGGACAGCGTACCCCAGCAGCCGTCGAACGAGCGCCGGTGGTCGTGCCAGGTGAACATCCAGGCAGCAAAGTGCGTCGTCGGTACTGCGAGCGAGGTGAAGAGCGTGTGTGCCGAGTTACTCCCTCGCCAAGACCATCGCCCGCAGTCATTTCACCTGCACCGCCGCTGGTCAGTGAACGCTTTGTCCACTACACGGCAAAGAAGGGCCCCACCCAGCGCTCGCGGGCACTGCTGCAGGACTTTCGGGTGGGGGCACCTGTGGAGCGTGTGGGCGTGGCTTTGCTGCTGGTGAGGGTGTAGGTGTGTTCCTCCGGAAGGAAGAGAGGGCTTTCACCCAAGTTCATGTCTCGCTGGGTGGGCCCCTGTACAGTACTTGCCCAGCTCTCCGATGTCATCTACCGGGTGCGGTTGGCGGGGTGGGCGCGAGTGTTGCTCCACTGAGACCATCTTGCGCCTTACCAGCTGCACGCTGGCGAGACATCGAACTCTGCGGAGGCCGGACCGCCTCCGGGACAATGTGCTTCTCCACAAAAGGACCCCGGCATTCACAGCGCCAGCGCCGACCGCCTTCACGCCTCCAAGACTGAGAGTCATGGTGACCGGGGACGGTCACAGCTCGGGTGGGGGCAGTGTGGCATGGGCGGGGCGGCGGCTGACGACCGTCATGCCTTGCGGGGGTTTTCTATGTGTCCACCATGAGAGAGAAGGGTGTTTGGGTTAGTGGCTTCGGCTAAGTTGGGTGCGTGTATGTGTGTGTGCTTGACCTGTGTATGTGTGCTTGTGCTGAGTTAATAAACTACTCCCCAGCCATTTGCATTGGGGAGCAAGTAAGCTCACTCGTCCTCCAAGATCCCTGCTAGCGTCGAAAAACGCTACAATATATAATAAATACACATTAATACACGTTGTGGCAGTTATAGTGTATAGGGAGTGTATGAGAGATTGGACTTTTGATTGTGCAGAATAACATACAGTAAAAACTCTCTTTATTTGTCCATATGATCTCCTGCTAAACTAATGTACTCATCCCAGTGTTTCATTAGTGCTTGGACACCATCAAAGTACAATAGAAAGTATTATCAGTCGTCCGAAGTCATGATCGGCTTCATGTCCGAAATGCTGCCCTCCCAGGAACTCTTTCCATTTACGTTGAGATCAGTTCAGTGTTTATTCGTCACATACACACACACAATGAAATCCTTTATTCTTTGCATATCCCAGTTTCTTGTTAGTAAGCTGTGGTCAGAACGCAGGGTCAGCCATTATACGGTAGACAGGGTTAAGGTCCTTGCTCAAGGATAAAGAATTTGACTGTATACAGTATGTATTTTCAATGTACTGTATATGTGAAAGATTTTAATTCAAGTCCCAGTGTGACTTGAATGCCTTTTGTTTATACTACATCTCATCAGAATGGTACTGATTAACTTTCTTTAACAGCAGTTGTGACAGTAGGGCCGCTTGAAGTGTAAATCTGTAAGTCATGACATAACATAAGTGTGACATAAACCATGACATAAATGTACCTAAAGCAGGCGGCACAGTAGCATAGTGACTAGTACCTCTAGGCATGAGGGTTTGATTCCTGTCTCGGGTCTGTGAGCGTAGAATTTGCATGTTCTCTTTATGTTTTCTCCTGCAGTTCAAAGACATGCAGGTCAGGCTAATTAAAATTTCAGTTGGCCCCCCTTTTCAGGGTGTACCCCACCTTGTGCTCAAAGTCTCCTGGGACAGGCTCCAGGCCTCTGTGATCCTGTATACGGGATAAGCAATAAAGAAGATAAATGACAAATGAATCGCCTAAAACATGTTATTTCTTGTAATGCCCACAAGGTTGCATGAACTTCCAAAGCATCTGAACACAGGCAATTATTTATTCATTATTACAGCTTCCATTGTGTCTAAATACTTTACATCACTGTTTATCAGATACATATTTAGAAAAAAAAATGTATATGTAGAGAACTTTACCGCAATTATTAATTACATATATACTTGAGTAAAAGACTTCCACTTGTGGTTCAGTACATTTTTACACAAATACTTGTACTTGTGCTTGAGTATTGAGGTTGTGTACGCCTGCCATCTCTGAACATTGATGACCAATTATATACCAGTAAACTGAGGACAGGACCATGTGCCCTCAAGGCTCACCTATGCCTGCACACCTGAGCTGATTCCACAATAAAGTCAATGCTGGCAATGAACGAAAGGCACCACAAAGAAACAAGTGCACCACAGCCTCCCACACAGGGCTGAGCAGGCAAAGAGCCCAAGGCTGCTGACCACAAACTAATCAGATCCCAATCTAATCAAAGACCTGTGGGATGCGCCAAGGAAACGAGTCCAATCTGTGAAGTCCCAACCCCACAACCCACAGCCCCAAAGGTTTCCGCTGCTAACGTCCACATATCAGATGCCACAGCACACCCCCGGAGGCCTAACAGCATGCCGAGAGGGGCACTATGGGAAACCAAAACATAGTTGGGAATAATGTTAATGGATGATATGTTTGATCGGTGCAAATCTTTAACTTTACATTTTCAGACACTGGAAAGTCTTGAGGAGAGAAGAGTTTGTGCCTTCTGCTTTTATGATTTCTGAACAAGTTTCATTTTTTGTCATTAATTTCACAAGAGAGAAAAAATATGAGACTGGTAAGAAAATGACCGTTTATAATCGTTATAATGGATGTGATAAGAGGAACTTGTTTCTTTGTTTGTTTTTATTCAGCAACGTAAAATTTCACTACAGGTAAATAAAAAGTAAGGTCTATAGATTATGTGTAAAAATTAACATTGCTACTTGTAATGTTGCTGCAGTATAGAGAAGATAAAATACTTCTAGATGTGCTGATACAGTACGGTAAATGAAATTATAATAATTGCATCGATTTTGTGACTTTAACTGTAACTTTGTTTAACAGTTTGTCACACTGTGGAATCACTGATTAGTTTCCTGTAAGAGAACATTCCCAGATGTTTGATCTTTGACACATAACAAAATTCTATAAAACTTGACGTTGTAGTTTTTCGACTCTTGAAACCCTGAAGTTTGAGCTTTCATAAATCCTAATTCGTTATTAAATATGTTGATAAAACAATACACTGTATACAGTGTGTGTGTGTGTGTGTGTGTGTGTGTGTGTGTGTGTGTGTGTGTGTGTGTGTGTGTGTGTGTGTGTGTGGATTGAGAGGTTGCTATCCAATCTGCACACTGGATTAGGATTTAGCTGGGATTCAAATGCAGGTGAGAAGCCTACTGTACCAATGATCCACCAAGTCCCATTAAATAGAAATGTAAGAAAATGCAAAACAAATGTGAACAATCCTCCACCAGCAAAGCCTGAAATTTTTAATGTTTAGATTATAAGTGCATGTGCTTGGATAAGGGCGCAAGGACTAAGTGGTTAGCACTGTCGCCTGGCATCTCCAAAGTCTGGGTTCGATTTCCACCTCAGGTTTGTGTGCGTGGAGTCTGCATGTTCTCCCTTTGCTTGGTGGGTGCTCTCTGGGTTCTTCTGGTTATCTCCCACAGTCCAATTATATTAGGCTAATTGCCGTTCCCTTGGGCGTGTTGTAAAATGGGAATAAATACAATGGGAATCAATGGTACATAAATATACAGTATATATGGATTCTTGTCAGAGCAGAGCCCCCATCAACCAATATTCTAACAAATCTTACTAATTAAATGTTTAGCTTTAGATGTTTTTTTAATTTCATTTAAGGATTGTTATTTTATTAAATTTATTCATACGACATTAAACAGTTACAGTATTATCCCACATGTATGAGATTTATTTTTGCATTCTTGTTCACTAGAGCAATACTAAAAGTGAAGGAAAAACTTTATTTCAATTTACAGCACAATTCATTAATCTTCTACATTCTGTGTGTCTGACATACTCATACATGGGGTAAAGAAAAAACTTTAGAAAACAGTTAAAAGAGTTCCCTTTTAATTCCTGGTGGATTTGTAATGGATTGTAGTGATTAGTAATGGTACTTAATTTATTTTTTAATTAAACAGTCCAAGTGGTTGACCACATTAAAAAAGTCTAATATTGGACTTGTGGTAATAGAATGGGGCTCATCGCTGATTCAGGCCATTTAATGGTCTTCCGTGATTTTTGCATCTGCAATATTTTTTGGATTGTGGTCTGCAGGGACAAAATAACACTAATATACTGAGCTTATGAACTTATGAGAAGTCTCACTTATTCGTCTAATAGATAAAATAAGGAATGTATTTGTTTGAATCTTGCAAACTAATAACCAAACATATTCTGTAACACTTTCCAAAAATGTCACATGGATGTCATACAGTATGTCATTATGTGATTATGTCTTCTATAAATACACTCATAACATGGAATGATATATTAAAAAATTCAGGCTCAAATTAAGTTTTGAGGATTTGAGATATTGGATTTGGATCCCATCTTATTTTTGTTGTTGTTCTGCCACTGAAAAGCACTTTGTTACATTGTTTAGGTAGTTAGTTTTAACTGTTACAAATCAGCAACGCCTGCCTTGAGAGGGTTAGACACATAAAAGTCATAACAGGTTTAGGGTTAGGGTTAGGGTTACGGTTAGTGATTATAAAGTGTGATTATGAACGTTTGCATGTATAAAATGTATATTTTAACATTTTGATTGTATAACTTTTTTTGTAATATATACATTTATGTTTAATTTTTATATATACAGTATATATATTAATATTATATATATATATATATATATATATATATATATATATATATATATATATATATATATATAATAACTGTATGTAACATAATAATTGCATGTACAGTAATATGTATACATACCATTTTATATATATATGTTTCTGTGTGTGTGTGTGTGTGTGTGATGGTACTGTGAAGTGTGTAATAACTGTAATAACCACTGCATCTGAATGATTTATAAACACAAAAACAACCTGGAATGTCTTATAACCACTCACACTGATGTGTGTAATGCCTATATGACATGTTTTGAATTTAATCATAATTTATTATTCATATGGGCCTCAGAGAAAGCGATACATTTGCTATAGAATTTGTTATTTTTTATATTATTTGCAAAATGCTATACAGTATATCCAATATACCCAGTGATAGATAGATAGATAGATAGATAGATAGATAGATAGATAGATAGATAGATAGATAGATAGCAATGTGCAAGATTAAGCAAAGTGGAATTTGTGATATAATTCATCATTAACACTGATTATACCACTAACATGACATAATGCATCATCAAGATAACTTTAATGTGTAATGCATTTTCACCAACAATTATAACAATGTGTTTATAACAATATAATGATACAAAGTATCAATGTGCTTAATGCCTTATGAATGCATTATAGCGTGATAAATGTTTTCATAGCGCCTTGTTAAGATTCTTTTCTTAGAAAGTGTGACCATACATGATAATAGAAACTTACAGAAATTCTCATTAGGAACTGAAACCTAACCTAAAACATGTTTTTTTTTTTCCTGTAGGTTTACATCTTTGACCTAGATTCTGTTTGTGTTGCACATACAGTAGGTGTGTGTGTTTTTAGACTTGTGATTGTTATGTAAGAGACATCAGACATATCAGATACGGTTTTAAGTTTATGTCTGCTCTGGAATTGTTTGATGTTATTCTTGCGAAGTCGAAAGTTATGTCTTTCGTAAGAAGCCTGATCATAGAGTGAAAGTGTATGTGTGTACAGTATTTTTTTTTTTTTTGTGCATGCATGTGTATGTGTTTCCTTCTGATTTCACTTTTGCTTTCTGTTGTTATATTAATAATTATAAAGCACATTCGTGCTGTTGGCACACAGGGAAAATCCCAAGTGAAAGTAATATTGAGTAAAGCCTAAGGGTAGTTCTGGACGAGAGCATAACTTTGGGGTCACCATTGGGGGTTTCAGATCTCCTCCCATGTAGGAAGTGTCTCCCCCTCTCCTCGGCAAGAACTTTTTTTTTTTTCATTTTTCTTTTTTGCAAATAGGCTGTTTCACATTAATTTTAAGAGGAAGCAACATACCACAACAACATGCTCTACATATCTAGTTCATTGAATAGCATATTTTTTCTCTTAGGTTAAGATTGTTGGTTGCTTTTACTCTTCCTCTGTTCTTTGTGTACTGTATGTGCTTGCTGTTGTTTGCACCTGCAGTTACTGGTACAGTACATGTGGAGGATGAGTTGAAAAAGTCTCACATAAGGGTGGTGTGGGGGTTGTTGTACTTAGTTTGCCAATTACATTGAAGCAAGTCGACCACATTATAGAGTTTTATACCAGGAATTTCAATTTATCATTTTGACGATATATTTGTATAGATACAGTAATTGGGAACGAATCCTGATGATCCCCTGATAAGCCCTTCTGCCTTCATCCCATCACAATATATGTGTTATATATTTTTCCACACTTCATCAGCAAGAATTTCAGAGTTTATAAATACTGTATGAGTGCAACAACTTTATGTACCCCTGTTGTGTTTAATAACAGGAGGTTAAACTTCACAGGTCCTTCTGTCCTTTATTTTCTTCAGCAGGTCAACAGATTCTAACAGTGCAATGGTTAATGGTTTACCGCATTTTGGCAGAGGGGCAGGGGTAGCTCAGTGGTTATGGTGTTGGACTACTGGTTGAAGGGTCCCAGGTTCAAGGCCCAACATCACCATGTTGTGAATGTTGTGGCCTCGAGTAAGTCCCTCAACTGCACAGATGTATGAGATGTAGTTTGCTCCGGATAAGGGCATAAAATGTTAAAAATGGTTAACGTTTGGCAAAGAAACACTCCATCCAACTAGGGACCATGGTGACAATTGTATATATTCCCAAGCCCAAGGTCCCCGTCCATGCACACATACCCTGAGGTGGGAATCGAACCCGGAGGTGCATAGACACGGTGCTAACCATTAAGCCACCCTATAGTCTAAAGATATGCATACTGTAGATAGATAGGCTAGATCCATAGTGTATGATTGGGGGTATATGAGTGTGTGTGTGTGTTTATGCTTTAACCATTCAGAGTGTACCCTGTCTTGTGACCCGAGTTCTCAGTGATTGGCTCCATGCCTCCTGTGACCCTACACAGGATATGAAAAAAAAAATAGTTGATTCATAAAAATGAAAAAAATTAAGATTTGCCAATTAAAATATTTACAGTCAATAAGCTATTCCTTCTTTTGTTTGTCCAGCTAGGGTTTTCCCCAAACCACAAGGCACCGTAATGAATTATCACAAACTTCCTGAAGATTTTTACAAACGTCTTTAACAGGAACAAGACAAACCAGACTCGAGTTTCTCCCCTTGCTGTTTGCATACTGCCAGAGTGAACAGTGATGTGTGAGAGTCTGCATTCCTTTAAGCCTCTCTGCCAATTATTTACTCACAACCACTGTTTTGCTGAAAAAATGGGGGGGAAAGGCCCTTTAACCTTTGATCAGGGTCTTTGCTCCTGTGCAGGGGCCAAATATCAGCTTTAAACAGGGCAAACGAGGCACAGGGTTTCTACTGAAGAGTGACTCAGACATACTCATTAAGAGACAGGACAGGCTAGAGAAAAACGTACAAAGAGATAGACAGAGAGATACAAAAAGAAATGACAGAAATATGTGGGTGTCTTGTTACTCAGAGCTGCTCGTCATGGTTATGTGAGAAGCTGGTATTCTGTAGGTGACAGTGCAGAAACACGCACTGGGCTTGGTTTTGTGAGTTCTCTTGAAACAACTGTGATGTTTCTGGCGCTGTGCCAAATGCCGCAAATTAGCATTGCATAAATAAAAGTTGTTTCTGTTATCAATTGAGCGCTGAAACTTGATATTCTCCCACTGACAGCTGTTGGATACGTGTCTGAGTTTTCTTTGTAGTTTTGCCATGTAGTGTGAACATTACCATGCTAATTACAGTATGTCCATATACTGTATGTGTTATCTTTATTATTCTCTCTCTCTCTCTCACACACACACACACACACACACACACACACACACACACACACACTGTAACTGATTTCCTGATTGCTGTCAGTGTACCAACATGGAAAAAGTTGTCAGGACAGAAGGAGAAAGTTTGCTATACTTTAAAGAGTCTGTTTTTCAGTATCATCCAGTTAACATAGCTGAGGTCAGACAATGATGTTGGACAAGAAGACCTAGCCCGCAGTCGCTGCAGTAATTCATCCCAAAGGTGTTGAGGTCAGGACTCCACTCAAGTTCTTCCACACCAAACTCACTCATCCATGTCTTTATCGACCTTTGCTTTGTGCACTGGGGTTGGAACTGGTGTGGGGTTGATTTTCAGGAGTTTGGCTACTTCCAGTGAAATGCTTCCAAGACATTTTAGACAATTTCATGCTTCCACCTTTGTGGGAACAGTTTGGGGACAGCTGCTTCCAGTTCTAACATTACTCGGCTCCAGTGCACAAAGCAGAAGAACTTGACTTGAACTTGTGGAAGGTAATATATACTGTAAAAAATCTTATGTGCTATCTACTTAAAAAAAATATGGTAACAAAATTGCACGTAATATTTTTAAGCAGTTTTTAAGGCTTGATTTTTTTTGTGGAATTTACTTGAATAAATCATGTAAAAAATCCTAAATTATTTAGCCAGACGCATATTATTTTTAAGTATTTACTGCTTGATTTTATCCCCTAGCAGAATCTACTTAAATAAATCATGTAAAATATCCTAAATTATTTAGCCAGATTCATGATGATTTTAACATTATTAGTGGAATAATCTTTTTTAGTTTAAGCAGATAACAAAAGGTACTCATATGTATTAAGGAAAATTACTTAATAATATAAAAAAACATTTTATAATGAAATGAATACATAATGCATTTTGGTGTTAAACATGCTTTTATTTCATGTTTCACTGGTATTAAAATATTAAACACTGTGTAAAATAGTGTATATAACATTTACAGCAGATTTAAGATCTGTAAAACAATTTGTAAAACAGTTTGTAACTGACAATTTCTATTGTTACTGTTTAGCATTGTATGCTAGCATCTTTTCTTGTGGGTATAGTCACATTCTGTACTAAAACCTGAGAAAACTTGTACAGTAAACCATTTCTAGGTTCATATCTTTGTAACATTACCCTATTTACATGTACATTTAGGCATTTGGCAGACGGTCTTATCCAGAGCGACTTAATAAAACCCTATTTCCCCTATGCGGTTTGACTCAGATGCGGTGTCAGGCACCGTGAGTCAGCGCGATTGCCCGCCGACGTTCCGCTGGAGCTCCACGAAGTTCTGTAAGGTCCGGAAGCTTTCGCAAGGACCAGCGCGGAAAGATGGAAACGTAGTCACAGCGGCAAAAACTCGCAGTGAATCATAATGAACCGTACTTACGGCCACCACGAGAAACCGCATACTGTAGGTGCACTCCCCAAAACCTGTACCAGTGAACTGTGGAGACACAACAACAAACTCAAGTCTGCTACTGGCGGACAGGATGCTTCCAGAAATTTTCACAATGTTTAATTTATTTCATTTATATTGCTGACACTAGTACAACAAAGGAACTTATTTAAGAAATCAAAATAAAGTATAAAAATTAGTAAGGGGCTTAACTTACTTCTTAACATTTTACACTGTTCGCCTGCTCCTTCAAAATGGCGTCTTATCTCTGCTGCTGCTGTTGTTGAGATTCTAATGAAGGCGACTTAATAAAACCCGGATAATTGAGCCAATTCTCTTAAAATAAATATGAAGCCTTTTTCCTCAAATTTTTTGACTAAATGGTTCCTCAAAAAATTGCACTCATTTCCTTAAAAAAATAGGTAAAATTTATTGCTTAATTTTATTAGTGAAATGTTCTCAATATATTATAAAAAACACAGAAAACCATTTTTTTAAATGAAATGTGCACATTATTTTTAATTATTACATCAATTTTTTTTTTAATGAAAATTACAAACCTCATGATTCATTTTTTACAGTGTATGCATTTGTACATTTGATTAGCTGAGATTTAAATTTGGAGCTCTGAAATCTTACTCAGAGCAAAATTCAAAACAAAGAAAACTAATATAGATAAAGATGTACTTTTATTTAATTATAACTCAAATATATGAAATTCTTCTACTGGTTTTTGCTTCTAAGTGAGAGATACAGTATATACTGTATGTTATCAAGATTTTTTCACATTTTGAAGATGCAAGACTAGTTTGTGGAACATTATAATAAAATATGGATGTGTAATAATTATGTAATATATGTTGTTCAAAAAGAAATTAATATAGTAGAGAAGGAAAAAGTGAGAGAGAGAGAGAGAGAGAGAGAGAGAGAGAGAGAGAGAGAGAGATGTGATTGGCTCGTTCATGCTGTGTCATGCCATGGTTTATACTTTAAAATAGTAAAAATGTAACTATTTATTGCCTAAAGGACTCCCACCCACATGCGCGAACACACACACACACACACACACACACACACACAGTGCTTCAGGGTTCAGGCTTTTCTGGAAAAACATCAGCTGTCATTTTCAGTGATGGATTTGTCCTCAGTGTATGCTATTTAAATTGAGTTTATTTATAGTAGATAGTTCAAAAGTGATCACTTTTTCTGGATATACTGTACAGTGGCTTGAAAAAGTATTCGGCCCCCTTGAACTTTCCACATTTTGTCACATTACAGCCACAAACATGAATCAGTTTTATTGGAATTCCATGTGAAAGACCAATACAAAGTGGTGTACACGTGAGAAGTGGAACGAAAATCATACATGATTCCAAACATTTATTACAAATAAATAACTGCAAAGTGGGATGTGCGTAATTATTCAGCCCCCTTTGGTCTGAGTGCAGTCAGTTGCCCATAGACATTGCCTGATGAGTGCTAATGACTAAATAGAGTGCACCTGTGTGTAATCTAATGTCAGTACAAATGCAGCTGCTCTGTGACGGCCTCAGAGGTTGTCTAAGAGAATATTGGGAGCAACAACACCATGAAGTACAAAGAACACACCAGACATGTCAGGGATAAAGTTACTGAGAAATTTAAAGCAGGCTTAGGCTACAAAAAGATTTCCAAAGCCTTGAACATCCCACGGAGCACTGTTCAAGCGATCATTCAGAAATGGAAGGAGTATGGCACAACTGTAAACCTACCAAGACAAGTCCGTCCACCTAAACTCACAAGCCGAACAAGGAGAGCGCTGATCAGAAATTCAGCCAAGAGGCCCATGGTGACTCTGGACGAGCTGCAGAGATCTACAGCTCAGGTGGGGGAATCTGTCCATAGGACAACTATTAGTCATGCACTGCACAAAGTTGTCCTTTATAAAAGAGTGGCAAGAAGAAAGCCATTGTTAACAGAAAACCATAAGAAGTCCCGTTTGCAGTTTGCCACAAGCCATGTGGGGGGGACAGCAAACATGTGGAAGAAGGTGCTCTGGTCAGATGAGACCAAAATGGAACTTTTTGGCCAAAACGCAAAACGCTATGTGTGGCGGAAAACTAACACTGCACATCACTCTGAACACACCATCCCCACTGTCAAATATGGTGGTGGCAGCATCATGCTCTGGGGTGCTTCTCTTCAGCAGGGACAGGGAAGCTGGTCAGAGTTGATGGGAAGATGGATGGAGCCAAAAACAGGGCAATCTTGGAAGAGAACCTCTTGGAGTCTGCAAAAGACTTGAGACTGGGGCGGAGGTTCACCTTCCAGCAGGACAACGACCCTAAACATAAAACCAGGGCAACAATGGAATGGATTAAAACAAAATATATCCATGTGTTAGAATGGCCCAGTCAAAGTCCAGATCTAAATCCAATCGAGAATCTGTAGCAAGATCTGAAAACTGCTGTCCATCTAATCTGACTGAGCTGGAGCTGTTTTGCAAAGAAGAATGGGCAAGGATTTCAGTTTCTAGATGTGCAAAGCTGGTAGAGACATACCCTAAAAGACTGGCAGCTGTAATTGCAGCAAAAGGTGGTTCTACAAAGTATTGACTCAGGGGGCTGAATAATTACGCACACCCCACTTTGCAGTTATTTATTTGTAAAAAATGTTTGGAATCATGTATGATTTTCGTTCCACTTCTCACGTGTACACCACTTTGTATTGGTCTTTCACGTGGAATTCCAATAAAATTGATTCATGTTTGTGGCTGTAATGTGACAAAATGTGGAAAAGTTCAAGGGGGCCGAATACTTTTACAAGCCACTGTAGTCTGTGTGTGTGTGTGTGTGTGTGTGTGTATGTGTGTGTGTGTATTTGTTTTCTGTTTGCACAGTGACCTAGGAATTACTATTAATTATGCATTAAAAAAATTAACTAACTTAAAGCCTGAACCAGTGAGAAACAGGGTCAGATGATGACAGATGATCAGGTCGATGATTAGTATACTGGTGTATATAACTAGTATACAACCAATTTTTTATTGTACCTTTAGGCACTTTGCAACCTGTTGCAATTAAACAAAATGTGTGTCTCTAAGGTACAATCAGTCCTTTTCTGTTGGTCATTCAGTTGTGTCCAGTTTTGTTTTTTGTTTTTTGGTAAGACAAATGTGGAAACTACTCTGACACTAACAAGCCATACTGGGGGAAAAAATGAGGGAAAGAAGAAAAAGAAGATGCAATTTATTTCTTATGGGAAATTTTTAAGTGCTCAAGCATTCTGAAATTGTCACGATGAAGTCTAGCTGATGTTTACTACGTCATATTTCTGACGTGGTAAATCAAATGATTTGTCAGGGCGTGCTTTTATTTTACAAACTTAGTGTAGACCCATTCACCTAGTTGCACACTACGGACAATTTGGAAACACTATTCAGTCTCCTGTGCATATAATTGAAATGTGAATGGTAACTGGAGTCCACCATGGGGAAAACACACAAACCTTAGCAGGTGAGATTCGTTGAGTCTATCCACCAGCCCCTGGAGGTGTGAGGTGGCAGCGCTAATCACTAAGCCAAAATGCTGAGCTTTAAGTTATTTAGTTAATTAATGTTTTTTCCAGTGTAAATTTAATTTAGTTGTAAATTTTATTTTCATCATATTTTAAATTAAAATTTCTAATGTAATACATTTTTTTCTGTATATTTGTATTTTTATAAAATTTTTATTAATAAGTTTCTATTTTCAGGTCACAGATAGTTGTAATAAGCATTTTAATGGACATCATACTGTATACTGTTGTGTACCTAACAAACCAAATTTTTTTAAATTTATTTGCGATTGTACCTGATACTTAGTTAATATTTGCTGCATAGCCACATTTTCTCTCTCTCTCGCTCTCTTTTTTAATCTTGATCTCCACCATCAAACACTGAAAAAATACCCCGCACGCAAAGTGGCGTAGTAGTTAGCACTTTCTTTTCGCACCTCCAGGGTCCGGGTTCGATTCCCACCTTTGAGTTTGTGTGCATGTTTGCATGTTCTCCCTGTGCCTGGTGGGTTTCCTATCAGTACTCTGGTTTCCTCCCACAGTCCAAAGTCATGCTGATTGGCGTTCCCAAATTGCCGGTAATATGTGAATGTTCCACTGTCATAAAAATGGGAATAAACACAATGGTCATTATTGGCCTAGTTGGACTACAGAGGTTTTTAAATGGACGAATAATATACCAAATATACTATAATATAATGTTTCAAGCAAGTTTTTTTTTTACCGTTTAGATCGTTGTATTTGCTTTTTCTGTCATTCAATATTCCTCTCACAACTTAACCATTGTTTTGTCATGGATCTGATTTAGGCTCTGTTGTTTTCTCAGGATGATACACCATTTACAAGTGACGCTTTCATTTTAATAGGGTTTCCCCTTTTAAAGATTAGCTTGGACTTACATAAAGTTTTTTTCATTCTGCATTTTTCACTAGACATACTGTAGTTAAAAGTTGAATTTAATTCTTTAACTTTATGGGTAAGTGATTGAGCATATCAATAAGAGTCTGTCTTTAAAGTTAGTTAACACTTATCATACAGACATTACCTTTGGACTCCTCTCTCTCTCTCTCTCTCTCTCTCTCCTTCTGTTACTATCTCTAGCAGTAAAAACCGCTATGGTAATGACTGGTCTGCTTATCACAATAGACAGGTAATCTTTATGTTCAGAGAGACAGAAAGAGAGAGAGAGAGAGAGAGAGAGAGAGAGAGAGAGAGAGAGAGAAATAAAAGACAACTTTTTCATAGTTACTCATAAACTACAACTGTAGTGCTTTTTTATGTGTCAGTAAATACAAGGTGTTTTTTGCTATTGTAAATTCTGCTAAATAAATAGATTTTTTAAATAAAATGTCATCTTTTATAAAGTGTAATACTTCACTAAAGCTATAACGAATAGATTTAATTATTTACCTTAAATAATAGTTACATTATCACACCATAACAGCATTCTCTGAATCAAGTGAAGTGAGATTCATGTTTATGATTTCATGGTTGTTTATGAATGCTTATTGCTATTTCTTTGAGAACCAAATTTTAGTTTGATTTCGAACTTCACAGTAACAGCATCAGACCTTATATTACTTAGACAGTGACCATCATTGTGGTTTCTCACGTGACTCTGATTATACTGTATCACTTGTATTGGTCAAGTGTCTAACCTGAGTCAATCTGGAAAATGTTAAAACAAAAATGATAACCGCAGTCTTTCTGATAGATAATGGCTGTTTAAGCTATTGTTGGTTATGTTGGTTTATTTATGTCCTGGAAGTTTAACATGGCTCTTGCCGTAAGTAAAGTGTTATAGAATAATGTACAGTACAGTGTGAAAATTTGTAGTCGCCTATGTATTGCAACTTATCTCTAAAAATATGCCATTATACTGAGATGTCAAAAATGAAATGTGGGTGTTTCTTTGCAACACCAGGAAAAGACAACAGAAGGTTTGTGTTCATGACCCTTTTTATCTCGAGATCTGATTTAAAACATAACCTAGGACAAAGCGTTCCAAAGTATATTTATGGATTTAAAAAGAAAAAACATTTTATTCTCCTGGACAGTGCTGAACACTGGACCTTTAAGAGAACAAGAGTGTTAGAGAAGTCGAAATTTATGGAAGTCTTCCACGGAAAAAGCTTAAAAGTGCTGAAACATTAACACGAGGACGATTCTGGCGAACTAAGCAGATCTGCTCAGCGATACACTGAGTGACTGTGAAGGTATTTTTAACTCAATGATAATCTTTGTATCATATTTAAACTTGGTTCTGCGAAGAGAGACTGAAAACATTAGAAATGAGAAGTAAAAGTGATTTGGTCCCAAAATTTAACATAGATATGCATACTGTACATGCTGAATCTGTGAAATTTCCCATGATACAGTAGTAACAATTGGTGATCTGGGGCTGTTTTTTATATGTTGTGGATTTTGCTTGTGTATTTATGTGTATGTATTTTACATTTCCAAAATGGTCTACTGTGAAAGTTTCTGGTATTTTCTCATGTATCCAATATCACCTGATGATTATTTTCTTTTTTAGATTTAAACATGCGAAGTTAACACACACACACACACACACACACACACACACATAAATATCTTAAACTTCAAACATATTTCATACAATAAACTTATACAATAATAAACAACTTTATGCTACTGTAGAAACAAGCGAAGAATAAATACAATTGAAATCAAACAACGTAAAATAATTTACAAAATTTTTATGAAAATAATCACAAATTCTGTGTGGTCAATCAACACAACAAAAAAAACAGTTAAGTTTCAATAATTAGCATTAATGTATCAGTAAAGTATTTTAATATTAGTCGATTATAGTGTATATTGAAGAACTGCAATAATGCTTGATTACTTGGTCACAGGTATAAGTGGTGTTCAAGTCAAACCGAGACTTCTGATTGCACCAAATAACAGAACACAGTGATGAGAGGAAAATCTCCTTTTGTTTCTTTATGCAACCCCCTGTTACACTAACGCACTTATCCCGTGTATTGATCCTATCAAGATAGAAAGTTTTGTGAGTACGCCGAGTACTGCCTGTTATGCATCTGAAACGCTGGCCTCCCAGGAATTCCTTTAATGGCCCAAACATTTGAAAATGACTTCGAGTGCCTTCAAAAGAACTGAAAGCAGCTATTGTTTGTTGCCATTGAACAGAAATCCAGAAACCACATCATCTGCAGCCAAAACACACTAATGGTACGAGTATCAATTCAAGTTATGTCTGTAAATGTCAATTGGTTTTAATATAAAAGTGAGTAAAAAAAGTAAATTTAGTAATTTAGTTTAATCTAATTAGGGTGTAAAAACTATTGAAATCTTGATAAACTGTAGTTGCAGTACATGACCAACATAGAGAGTTAGGTACAGTAGGATGCGAATCAAAGTTATTGTTTCATGCTCAAAGTTTTATTAATGTAGATTTAATGAAGCAAGTGCTGAAAGTTATCATGACAAATCAGGATCCCAAGAGATGTGCAAGGTAATAAACACGCCACGAATATTAAATAGATTTTAATTACCCCTTCTGTATAGAGGTATTTTTTTTATATAATAGATTGAAGAATAATGACAGACAGAGAAAGAAAAGGAGAAGATAGAAGATGCCGAGGGCACATTTCATCCCTCCTGTGATGGGACTAACAAGGCCAACACTAATATTTTATTTGCAGTTTCAATCTCCGTGCCTGCCAGTGCACATCTTGGTTTTAAAACACACACACACACACACACACATACACACACATACACACACACACACACACACACACACACACACACATTAGTACTAGGAACATTCTTTCTCCTGCTAAAAAAAAACACGTCCATATCCAAACACATGATACACAAACTTACACACCTTTCACCTGAAAATGATTTATAGAACAGACTTCAGATCGAGCCAAAAACCAGGATTTATTTCGCTGGCCTTGTGAAGACGTGCAACAGGTTCAGGAACAGATAACCTTATTATCCCCAATTGTGGCACAGAAAAATTGCCATTAGGGTGATGTTGTGTGTGTTTTGGCTGCAGTTGTGGAGGTTTGTGGATTTCTGTTCAATGCAGCAACAGCTGCTTTCGTGGGTCTTAACCAGCATGAACATGAGCCGTGATTCCAGACCTCGTCTGATTTGTTTCTTGTGTGAGAAGCATTTAGACTGCTAGAGAGTGCTTGAGTCAGCAAGTGCATACGTGTGTGTGTGTGTGTGTGTGTGTGTGTGTGTGTGTGTGTGTGTGTGTGTGTGTGTGTGTGTGTGTGTGTGTGAACAAGAATAGCAAAGTTTGAGTTTTTTGAGGTTGTCCTCTCAAAGAAAACTGCATGTTTTTTACAGGGATAGCAAGACAAATTTATTTGTGTGTGTGTGTGTGTGTGTGTGTGTGTGTGTGTGTGTGTGTGTGTGTGTGTGTGTGTGTGTGTGTGTGTGTTTTGAACATGTTTTTTATATCTTAGTCCCCACAAAAACAGAAGTATCTCATGCTTGTCTTCGTGGGGACATTAGTCCAGCCCACTTTTTAACAAAATAAAACAATAGAACATATTTCCTTTATTTTACTGAGGTGAAGTTTAAAGTTAGGTTTAGGTACATCATAACATATTAGTGTCGGTAAAACCTTTAAAAAGGACATACTGTACACATTCATCCTTTCTCTTTAATTCTCTTAGTAAAAATAAACTTACGATCAGTTCTAGGTCTGTCGCATTAACACATTTACTTAATATTACGTCAATTTGTAAACCATCATGTTTGTCATCTTATAAATAGCCAACTCCTCAAACTCAAACTATAAGGAAAGTTTAGCACACCTGTTGTATTGTTCAGCTGAACCGCATTCTGGAACTTCGAGTTCAACAAGTCTACCAACGTCTTCACTACGTCTCTGCTGGATTTCTTGCTAATATGACGTTGAGTGTCATTGGAAAATGCTGAGTGATAAAAGAAGCACTTTTTTTTTTTTTAACTAACACCGAAACCTGATCATTATCCCTTATGTTTAAGATTGTTTAAATTTTTCTACCATTTAAACTCTATTGTCACCGCACTAGCAGAGCTAGAGTCTCAGAGAAAGAACAAAAAGCCACACCAACCAAAATCACTAAACATCACAAATTATTTATGTTTAACATATTTATGGGTGGACTTTTCCTTTAAAGTTACCGCCTTAGCAACAAGAAAAGTAAAAAAAAAAAATGTTACTAATTTGGTATTTCTGAATGTTACTCCATCTGTCTTTTCTTATGCCTTTTGATTCGTTTGAGGTCCAACAATTAGTGCAAATCTTACGGAAAGAGATTTTTATAAAGACCAGAAAAGGATAGATTAAGTGTACGCGATGGTGTTGTCTCAGTGCTCATGTACTGTACTGTACCAGGCGTAAAGCAGTGAGTGTTTGTCGATGTGTGTGGGTGGAACGTTGATGTGAGTAATGCTCTGATGGTTTTGGCGCAGTGGACAGATACCGAACCCCCCGCTGTGAGTTCCCACTCCCACCGCTTTTGGACAGGGCTGCTGCTAGGAAAACAAGATCTGCTGTTTGCAAATGCTTTGTCTTTAGAAAGTATGTCTTTTTTTTCCCCCAAAACCAGAACATATTGATGCAAAGTGGTAGCACTGGAGGGAAGGATGAGTCACTTGAAGCATGTGAAGCAAATACAGATCTGATTAGAAAATAAATTCTGTCAGTTTTGGTTCAGCTCTACACCAGATCTCAGTCACGAGAGGGGAGCACGGGATTGTTAGCAATTGTTATATTTTGCACTCATGCTGCAGGAACTATGACGTGACGTTCTTTTAGATGTTGTCATTTATAAACAATATACAAGAATCCTTTTAAGAATGATTCTACTTTTTCCAATTTTTTTTGTGTTTGTGTGACAGTGAGCACTTCATGTCCAAATTTATCAAAAAAGAAGGCTTTCTTTTGGTTTGTTTGTTCGTTTGTTTTTTTGTTCCATACATGCTTCAAAATTTTTCAAAAAAATGATGTCATGCAGGCAGCACGGTGGCTCTGTGGTCAGCACTGTTGCTTTGTTCCTCCAGTATTCAATTCCCGGTCAGGTTTGATTCCCACCTCTGTGTGAGTGGAGTTTGCATGTTCTCCCATTGCCTCCGGGTACTCCGGTTTCATCCCACTGTCCAAACACATGCAGCAGTATGTGTGTGCCCTGTGATGGATTTGCACCCTGTCCAGGGTTTGCCTCGCCTTATGACGTGAGTTTCCTGGGATAGGCTCCATGACCCCGCGACCATATATACAGAATTATGCGGTACAGACGAGAGAGTGAGGACAGACACAGCTCACCCAGGCCGCCAGGAGGAACCATGATTTTTTTTTAAAGGGAAATGCAAAAAAAAAGTAACTTGTTTCAATAATGTATGTATCAGGGCACCCTTGTGGTATGAAAAATGATAAAAACACACGTTCATAGAAATAAATTAATTACCTGATGTAACTGAGGACCAAAGATGCAGTCAATCAAAAATCTTTGTAACGTATCTCAGGTTGAAAAATTCAAAAGGTTACAATCAGTACAGCAAAAATTTTAGCCTAAACACTTGTAAGAAATGAATGTTAATTTGTAAGATTTAATCAGCTTTAGTCCACCATATTGATTCTACTTACCAGTGTGTTTGAAATTTAAAAAATTAGCTAATTGATAACTTGTAGTAAGAACTGTTAGACTAAACAGGTTAAGTTTCTAAATTCATACTAATAGCTCCGTCCTGCATTTTCATAAGTTCACACTTTCCTTTATGTTAAGTATCCTAGTGGAGCAGAGGTAATTTTATTAGTTGCTAAAATGAAAATTTTGGATCCCTGAGTCAGTCGTTGTTTTTGATTATGTTTTAATCTTAAGGTCACAGCTTTGGTGGCAAAAGAGACCACACAGAATGGAGGATAAAAGTGGCGTTGAAAAATTGTCTTATGTTACTAAGTTAATAAAAATTTACCCGCAATTAGAAATATCTGTAAATATAAGCAAACATGTTCAAGTCAGAGCGGGACTTTTGATTGCCCAGAGATTAAAAATTCTCTTTATTTCTCTATATAATTCCCTGATACACTAATGCACTTATCCCAGTGTTTCACTAGTGCTTGGATACCATCAAGATAGAAAGTATTTTCAGAACACCAGTTAAATGTTCCATTAACTCAGGAAAGACTGCAGTGGGCTCTGAACCACCCTGGTCAGAATCATATTTCACAAACATAAGATCTTTTTTTATATGCCAGTTAGACTTGAAAGCCCCTCTTACGTTCAGTGTTGCATAGTAACGTGAGACAACGATTGTTAATTTTTTCATCAATCACTACAATATCTAATCTCTGTATCACTATATCAACTAGACCTTCCACCTGTCTACACATGTCTGTGTTGGTGTCCTCTGCGTTCTCCAGTTTCCTCCCACATTCGAAAATTTTAACGGAATGTGGATTGGTACTGACAAGTCCATCTTAGTGAGTGTACATGAGGCCAACAGTGGGCTGGTATCCAGTTAATGCCGTATTCCTGACTTCTGTCTAGTATTCCTAAGTGACAAATCTCATGAGCAACATTTTCTTCTACACGGAAAGTAAAAAGCTGAGTTTAGATTAGAGCAATTATGAATTCTTTACATACAGTATGCAAGAGACACATCTCAACATAAACTGTTGAGTCTCCTGGGATAGGCTCCATGATACCCATGACCCTGTCCGAGATTAGCAGTGTAGAAGATGAATCAATCAATCAATCAATCAATCAATTAATTAATTAATTAATGCTTTCAGCATTGTTTGACAATGTAGAAATAAATAAAAATCAGAAAGGCCCATAAAATGAGATGTTCTGTCCAAACTTGTAGTGTAGATCAAAATTTTTATGTAAAAACTTCCTGACACCTTAGGACTGACACTAATTGATATTAAGTACAGTAAACTTGATAATCTAAACCTGCCACCCCTGTGGCTGTGAAGTGAAGTTTTGAAGATCTTGAAGTGAAGTTCAATGTAGTGAATGTAATTATACTGTAGTTCCACTTGCTGTCAAAATGATCCCTACCATATCAAGTCTGACTGGTTGTATAACTTTAAATGCATATTGAGGCACATACAGTACATATACATGTGCAGGAAGGCTATTCCAAAGAAGACTTATAAACGTCAATGTTTTTCTTAAAATGTATCATAGGACATGACATCCAGTCTGACCCTCAGAAAAGCCAATGTACAAACCGCCACTGACCCGACCTCCAAATTGCCCAGATCCATGTCTGATTGAGCATCCATGGGATACGCTTGTCAAACAAGCCTGATCCACGAAGGCCCAACCCCGAAATCCACAGCACCCAAAGGAACAATAGTGACCCTCCTGGTGCCAGTCTGTAGACCCAGAGCCACCCGGTGGCACAAGGGGAACCCAAAAACTCCCTGTCATGCCGTAATTAAAAAGTGATGTGGTAATGAATGATATCATGCAGTTAAGTTTAATGTTATGGAACATCCACAAATCCCTGTTGAGCTCTTAAAGTTAATAAGGTAAAAACAAAAAAATGATGTTATTGTGAAACAAGAAGCAAGAAGTGTGAACTCTTCTGACCTTGTACACTGTAACAAATTGCTGTTTTTTTTACAGCAAAATTATACAGAAACTTACCGTTTTGCCATTTTACAATTTATTGCTGTAATTTGCAATGCATTATGGGTTATACAGGGTTTTACAAGTGTTAACTGTATATTTCACTGTTAGCTGTAATTAATTTACAGGTAGGACGTGCTTTCACTGTATCTTAAATATTTTTACAAGAATTTCCTGTGCTGTTGCATTATGGTATTGCGCCGGCTGATATGGTTTGAAATCTGGTGGACTGAAGCACAGCGACAACAGCTGAAGAAGTTTTCCATACTGTAAGTATTAATTATTTCTTTTAATGTAAAGTAATTCATATATATGGGGAATATCCTGATAAAACGTATATAACGTTATATAAGTTTTATCAGGATATTCCCTCTAAACGTTATATTTAGCTACTTTGTAATGGGATGTTAAGTTAACTTTATTTATCTGTTGCTTCAGGCGAGGAGGAGAAATATGATGCGCATCATTTCAGAATGAAGCCTAAACTAAAAGGTAAATTGTTATTGTCATGTTAATGTTGATATATGCTGCAGTTTGTTAGCTTTATTTGCCTTTAATTTCTAGAGAGTATTTGTAGTTTGGCAGGAACAGCATTGCTATGGAAGTGTGTGTGAGACAAAATTAACGTTACATGAAGTGCTCCGTTGTCTTTGCTGTTGAAAAATGTAAATATTAACATCATTGGATGAGTTTCTCTGAAACCTGGAGTATATTTTGTAAAGGAATATGTCGTTAATTTCTTTTTTTTCATTAATTGTTTTGTCAGGCAAGCTGAAACATAACGGAGCTAAAAGGTAAAAACGTAATGTCATGCCGATGAATGCTGCTTTTTCTTACCGATTTATGCAAACAGTCCCTTTAACTTTTATTTAACTATTGCTTTATGCTTTAATCTTGAGTTGTTTGTAGTTGTTTTGTAACAGCTGATTTTTTATAAGTTTTTCTGTAGTTGATAAAGTTAAATGATGTTACCAGTAACGGTGCTGAAGTGTTGTCAGGTGTCAGCGTTAATAAACAGTTTACTTACAACAGCTTTGAATTTGAGTGATTATTTTTCAAAATCTTTGTTTTAATGCATTTACATCAGTATAATAGTAAAGTATAGTTACAGTTCACAGCACAGTACAGTTCACAGTTAAAATAGTTATTTACAGGAATTTCATAGTACAAATGTTACAGCTACATCTTGGCTTTTGTTGAATTCACAGGATTTTATTGGCAACTTTTGTTGCCAGGTAAGTACTGTAATTTAGCGTAATTACAAAAAAAACCTGTAATGCCTTTTTACAAGTTTAATTTTATAATCCTGTAAAAAAAATTTATAAAATACTGTATTCTGCAAACATCAATTTATTGTAAATTGCTAAGCAGTATTATACTGTAATCCATTTTACAGCAATTAACGGCTATTTTACAGGATTTTATTGGCAACTTTTTTGCCAGTAAATTATTGTAAATTCTACAGTATGTTCTTTACAGTGTACCTTTATTGACAATTCATGAAATAAATAACAGCTATAATACTATGATGCCACAGGTGTGTTTAATCTATTTGCATTGAATCATACACCACTGGCAGGATATATTTCCTAAACTATAACATTTATTCAGTGTGCACACATGTCCTCAGATGTTTGTAATTATTCATATTATTATGAATAATTCATGGCAATAGATTTGTTATTTTATTCAGGAATTTTTACATAAGTTTAATTAACTTGTTTCCTGTCACAAAGAAGGTATTATCCACATCAGAGTAGTTCTGGCTTAAAAGCCGATTGACCACAAAACATGTGCATAGTGTTTTTCATAAAAGAAAATAATTCCATAAAATACAAATATATAAATAACATTGTAATTAGATAATGTAATTTTGTCATAATGTTATGTCAATAATAATAATAATAATAATAATAATAATGCTTTTTATATGATTTAATGATAAGTAACCTTATTTGCATGAAAACATATTCATATTCATATATATATTTACGTACAGTACTGTGCAACGTTTTGACCCCCAAACCTAGTAAAGTGCCTAAAGATACAGATAAAGAATTTGGTTATTTATGTTACAAGCTCAGCAGGTAGTTTCCACCTTTGTCTTACCTAAAAAAATTAACATAACTGACTGACCTATGGAAAATGACTGACCGTCCCATAGAGAGACTAATTTTGTTTTATTGCAACAGGCTGCAAAGTGCCTATAGGTGCAATAAAAAAATTGTTTCACTATAAAAAAAAAAATTCGTAATTCTAACAGTAAAATACCGTATAAATGCTATACAGAATAAAACCGTATTTCACAAAACTTGGGATAACCGTAGAATTTACAGTGAAAAACTGTACAGTAATTAGTTTTACAGAGTAAGACCTTAAATTTAACAGTTTTTACATTTAAATTTAAATTTAAAAACATGTGAAAATATGAATATATGCATATTTATTGCAGTAAAATTTATGATATACTGTATTTATAAAAAGGAAACCCTCAGAGAAGGTATTTCTTACTAATATCATGAAGCATCAGTTCATATTTTACTAAACCTTTGTTGATAGAGTTTAAAAATCAGAAAAATATCTGCTCTGTAAAAAATAAACTTTAAAATTTTATGGTAAAAAACTGGCAGCTGTGGTTACCAGAATTCTACCGTAAAAAATACGGTAGCAATGTTTTTGGTTGTACGGGATTGCACTCATTATATTTTACGGATATTAATAGTTTTTTCTATGGTTTATAGCCGTCTAATTTACATTAACCAATGACTTCAAATTTGTGAATGGTATTCCACCCTTTGATGTCTGTGGCAAGGACAGCCGCTAGCACGCGCCACTTTGCCCGCCGCCACCGCCATACTTAGATTGTCTGCCCAAAAAAATGTCCATCCTGACATTTGTATATTTGATTTTGAGAATTTAAATATTGTTTTGCTGTCTTTATTAAAAAATACATGGGGCCATGCTGATGTCTGAGTCTTGAATAACTTTTGATGGGTTTTGATGATTTGATTTAGGTTTGTATTCATCAATTAGTATAAAAGTACTCTTAATGTTTCTTAACAGTAAAATCCGAATGCTTAGCAATGTAACTTCTATCACTTTTAGCTCCCAGCTAGTGTGATAAAATGATGCTTTCACAGAATTGCTGAATGAATTCATTGTGGTTATTCATAATAAAACAAATAGTCCAACAACGACAGCAATTGTGTAGCAAGCATGGTAGTGTAGTGGTTAGCACTGTCGCCTTCCACCTCCAGGGTATGGGTTCGATTCCCAGCCAGGCTCGATTCCCGTCTCTGTGTGCATGGACGAGTTTGTATGTTCTCCCCGTGCTTGGTGGGTTTCCTCCAGGTACTAGTCACCCCCCCCCCCCCCCAATATATAGGATAAAGTTGTATAGTCGATGAGTGAGAGTGTGTGAGTACTGAGCTGTAAGAAATATGGAAATAAACCATTATTATTACAACATAAATATTTAAATTAGACAGTTCTGAGCTGTAAAAATCATGGTTATCATCCGTATTTATTACAATGTAAACCCTGGAATTTGGCGGGAATAAACTGTTTTTATAACAACATAAACATGTTAATTAGACAGTTATAAACAGTTATAAAAAAACAATTAAAATCTGTAAAAAAAAATTACGGTAATCTTCTGACAACCACAGCTGCCATTTTTTACCGTAAAATTTACATTTTTTTTTTTTTCACAGTGCAATAACGGTGCTACCGTATTTTTCACGGTAGAATTCTGGCAACCACAGCTGCCGTTTTTTTACCGTAAAATGTACTATTTCTTTTTTACAGTGTTGTTTATGTAACAACCTCAGCAGCGACCTCATTTATCCTCTCGTCTGTTCCAACCACTGATCATCTACAGTACACCGGTTTTTCAGTGGCCAGTGTCTTAGGTTAGGTCACTCATAGGTCACTGTGTGGCTTAACAAACAACAAAAAAAAAAACATTTTATCTGCAACTGCTCAGGTACAGGGATAAGACTGAAAATGAAAGACAAAACCTGACGAACTACTCGCCAAGCCTACGTTAAAATAAAACAAGAAAGTCTCACTCTTTGGGATAAAAAAATAAGGAAATGAGGGTGTCAAGATTTTTGCACCCCAGTACTGTTATATATATTTTGCAGGTTAAATTTAATTTAATTATCAATCATGAAGAAATAAACCTATCAGAGTGTGGTGCTTCATACTGCTTAATATAAAATTAAAAGAAATATTTAAAAAATACACACGCTATTCATGTTTTTTTATTAATGCAAAGCCACAAAATATTATGCTCTGATGATGAGATACCAAATTCAAAGCTACAAGCTGTAGCTCAGTAAGTAACATGTTACAGGAACGCCTAAATTGGTGTATGTCTTCCCGGCAATTATTTAGAAGAAAATCTGTTTATACTTTGGTAGTTTTTTTGGGGGGGGGGGTTGTTTTTTTGTCAATTCACTTAACATGACGCAGGCTGCTGCTTTGTTGCAGTGCCAAGTGACATCGCCCCCTTTATGCATCATTCCAAGACTGATGTACAGAGTACATCAAGTTTCTCACTCTTTTCTATGGTTACTTTCCATTGATGTCAACTGATTTCAATGTTAATTTTCTTTGCTGATTAATAAGGTGAGGCATGGTGATTTCGTTAGTACTGAGGCCTCACACCTCCAGGGTCAAGGGTTCAATCCCATCCTCAGGTATGTTTGTGTGATTATGAACAAGTAGTTCATGTTTGCTGTGTAGCTGCACTTGCCATCTCTCTCTCTCTCTCTCTCTCTCTCTTTAATGGCTTAGCACTGTCGCCTTGCACAGGGTCCCACTGTTCAATTCCCACTTTGGTGTTGGTGTGCATGGAGTCTGCATATTCTCCCCGTGCTTGGTGGGTTTCCTCCAGATACTCTGATTCCCTCCCACAATGTTAGTGTGTGTGTGTGCTTGTGTTCCCTTCAATGGATTGGCACTCCATCCACGGTGTACCCCGCCTCATGCCCGAAATCCCCTGTGATAGACTCAATGCCTCATGCAACCTGAACATGATAAACGGTATAAAGAATGAGAGAGAGTTACAGAAAGTTCACTAAACAAGTTCGTCCCTGTTAGTCACATATTCTATAAACCATCATTATATCTAATTATCTGAAGATTATTAGACAAACACAATTAAGAGAAATCACAAGGTTTAATGTTCTGACACTGGAGACTCCTTCCATAAATGTTACATAAATATCTCTTCACTAAAACATTCACAGAAATTTCTGTTTATTCTTTTTTTTTTTTTTCCAAACAAAATGCATTTTCAGGTGTGTCTAGTGCGTGTATGCGTTCGGGTTTTCAGTCTGTTTTCAAGTGAATCTTGATAACAACATGCTTATTACACTAAGTCCTTATCTCTGCATATCGAACGATCAGTATTAAAGTCTATGTGTCTAAAGTGTCGTTACCATGGAAACAAGAACATACAGTACACGTACAGATGCCAGCATATCACAGTATAATACTGTGTATAATTACAGCTGTAGATTGTTAATCAAAATCTTTTTGATCTGACAAATCAACAGCGCTGCGATATAAATCAACAAATTTATGTCAGGCTACATCTTTCAAAAAATGAAATAAATAAAACATTCAAAATCGCCTGTATGTCTGTGTGACGCAGGGAGTAGTTCAAAATGTGCATAATCAAAAAAAAAGCAGTGTGACTTTTTCACCTTGTGGTCTCTCTCTCATACACACACACACACACACACACACACACATACTGAATGTCAGCAGATGTGTGATGGAGTCTATGATCAAAATTTCCAACAGTGAATCACAGTATAAACACAAGAATAGACAAGAAAACAAGACTAACTCTAAACTGACACACTAAACTAAATGTTTTTTATTTTATATATTGTGTGTGCGTGTGTGTGTGTGTGTGTGTGTGTGTGTGTGTGTGTGTGTGTGTGTGTGTGTGTGTGTGTGTGTGTGTGTGTGTGTGTGTACTGTAGATTCAGCTTGATAAGAATGTGCTTATTACACTACCTGTCTTATCTCAGTGTATCTGGTGATTCCTATCTTATTCTCTCTCTCACATACACACACATGCATTTTCTTCTACTTTACTTCCCCTTCATAGAAAGAGAAACCACTTTAATCACTCAGTCAGTATAAATTCCTAATGGTATGTTAAGTAGATCTTTTCTGAAAACTTGAGCATCTCTGCATAGCGAATCACATTTTTTTCTTCATATAGAGCGAAATGTAAATAAAGTTAAAGCTACAAATATCTCGCAGTTCTGTCTTATGACTTCATATTCTATATAAATATTTTTTTTTCAGGAGAAGTGAAAGCGAGCTTTCAGAATTAAAAAAGTGAAAGTGTTTAAGTTTGGAAACTGTCTGGAATTTTTTGAATAATTCTAATAATGGAAAGTAGAAGTGGATGAATATTTCCCTGAGTTTGATTCATGTACATAAGGAGGTTGCCATTGGTATCGTAGCAGCACCTCCTCCTCGTCAGACATTTGAATTCCACTGTTAGATTTTTTTTTTGTTGTTAAGAAAACGCAAAAGCAACAAAAGTGTTTCCTCATTTAAACAGGGAACAGGTTCACCACCAGCAAACTTCCCGTCTCGTCTCTCCTCTTCTCTTTTCCATTTCTTCTCTCTTTGATTCATCTTCCTCTTGTCTTCTCTTCGTGCCTTTTAGTGTGTGTATGTTTTTTCAGTTATTTATGCTCGTCTCAGCTATTCTTCTCTAGTTTTCTCTCTTGTTTTCGCTTCATATTGTTTCTCCAATCCTCTCCCTTTATTTCTCCGCTAATCTTCACTTTTTTTAGTTTCTTCTCTCTTTGTGTTGTATTCTTCCCTATCCTCTTATCTCAGCTCCTTCTCTGTAGTTCTCTCTCGGTTCGTGATGTAGGCTAAAAGGGTGATGATGCTACATAGAAAAACAGAGTGCAAACTGGCAATTCTTTTTCTTTTCTTTCTTTTTGAACTGCCAGTTTGCACTCTGTTTTTTTTGTTTGTTTTTTTACAATATGTAGCATCATCTGCAATATTGTATTAATGTATAAGTTACAGTTACTTAATTTCATTCTGCTTCTCCTTTTTTCACACAGGTTTGTGTAACCTGCTGCTGCTGTGATGCAATAATTTCCTCAAGGGATCAATAAAATCTATCTATCAATCCATCATTTCTTCTCTACTCTTCTTATTTTCTTTTCCTGTCTGCTTTTCTTCTTTCTTTCTTTCTTCTTCATCTTTTCTCCTCTACACTCCTCTCTCCTCTCCTCTCCTCAGGTTATTACAGTCTTTGTCTTTTCATTTTCCTGTTTGTTTTCTCCTGTCTTCTCATTTTATCCCTTCTCTCTTTTTTCAGTCCTGGTTCCTCATCTTGTCTCAACTTTTCCATGTCTTCTGTGTTTTGTTTTCCCATTCTCTCTCGTTCCACACACCCTTATTTTCTTTCCTTTCCCCTTCTCATGCCTCTCTGCATCACATAGCGACTCTTCCCTCGTCTCTTTCATCTTCTCATCTTCTCCTCCCTTCTTTTCTGCCTTTTTTTAACTTCTTGTCTTCCTCTTTTTCATTATTTTATTCTGTTACTTGTGTTTGTGTCCTTGTCTCCTGTCATGAACTCCTTCTCGAACCCCTTAAAACTCAACGCATTTTAGCTATTATTTGTTTTGCTGTTTTTTTTATATAAACATATACTGTGTAGGGCTCAGGATTGTGCAGTACAGAGTGACGTCCTATTTTTCAGCAAAAAAAAAGGCAATATGATGAACTGATTTTTATTGCATTTAACCAGCTATACAAACATGACTGAGCAAAAAATAAAAAAATGTATCACATATGCAAAGAATTTGCACAGATACACATGATCACATGTTTTTATTGATGTATTTGGCTGTTTCTCTGACCCCCAAAAATAATAATGATAATAAACTCATTTTGAGAGTTCTACATTTTTATGAAATCATTCTTGTAGTGGTAAAGGTTCTCCTTTATAAAAAAAATAACAAAACTTTTGTTTGACCTGACATATCTGCAAACCCAAATATACGTTTGATGTCAGAAGCCACCCCATTAACACACCAGCAAGGCTTCCTTAAGCACTTATATATTTCCAGATTGATTCCAGAGTGATGGGCGTGTCAGGGTAAGTGTTGTCTTCTCTTTCTATGAAATGTCCAAGATGGTGGATTAAATGCTTGTAGGAACACCACTGCTAGAGTTGGGCTTAATGCCAATAAACACAAAGCAGCTTCTCAGGAATAATGTGTCATAAACAGTGAGCAGATTTACCAGCAGCCTGCTTGACACGAGACATTTTTCCTTTTCATGAGCTCTCTACTTTCGGGAACTTCAGTAGCACCTGAGCGTGGGCAGGGTAACTAAAAACATGAAAACGGGACAGGTGTGATTTCCAGAGAGTTTGTAATTCCTGTTTTTGGATGTCATCCATGTAGCATTCTCTGTCATATTTATGACTTGTTATCCCATAACAACACTTCTTGAGGATTTACAACAATTTCCTCAAAATACTATCATTTTAATTCTGATGAGTAAGCTGTGAATGGAAATGAAAGAAGAAGCACCTATGTTTAGTTATAAAATGCAGTACTAAAAAATTATAAAAATCACAGTAGAAAAGATCTACCTATCTATCTGTTTATCTAATATGACGGAATGGCAGGTGGCCATTCAAAACTTTTGCATACTTTACATCGATAGATCAAAATGTGTCACAATTGTCAAAAAGTATTAATGTTTAATTATGCATTATCAGCTAATCCTTTGTACAAATTTTGCTGCATACTTTCGTCATTAAATTACGGAGGCGTGATTGCGTTCTGTGTGCCTGTGTATTTTGGTGGGAAAGTGTCGGAGTATAGTGTGTTAGATTTTGACTAATGGCTATGGAGAAAATGTTCAATCAATCAAGAAATCAAGAAAAACTGGAATGTCATTTATGTGTCACTTCAAGTGAATTCTATTTCTCGTCAGCAGGATTCAGTTGCCAGGTACAGAACATGCATCACATGATAACGGTGTGATGCATGTTCTGCATTTGAAATCGCTCTGGGGTGCGTTTCCCGTACAACTATATAGTTCTTTGCTTAACCACCATAGTACGATGCAACGTTGAACAAAATAACTAACTAGTCACAAGTGTTTCCCAAAACCATAGTACCTGCGTCGCACTTTCATGGTTAGAACTACGTTGGTTTGAACCGTAGTTCTTCTTCTTCTTCGATACAATGGCGGAGTAGTGCAATAGGCACATATCGCCCCCTACTGTATAGTGTGTTTATTTTCTCTCTCTCTCTCTCTCTTCGGCTCGCATTCAATGCGCTTTCGCAGTGACGTAACGTAGACGTGGTGTAATAATGTCACAAACGCAACATTTTTCATTTTTCAATATTTCATTTGAACTCATTTTTTATTTGGTATTGATACATCAGTACAATTAAAATAAAAAGAAATGATGGGTTTTGAAAACGCTGGGATTGTGTTGTGAACACCTGTTACCCATTTTGCTCAATATTATTTCCTATATAAGTCCCTTTACATACAGCCATGGTTTAATGAGAGTTGACGTGAAAAAAATTACACGAAAACCACAATTTACTAAAAAAAAAGAGCTTGCAGTTACAAATTCGGACAAAAAATTGGAATGAAATCGCACAAAAAATGTATGCTTCTGGGAATGGGTATGAGAGAAGCCCAGAGGAAGTCAGAAACAAGTGGAGGGACTTTGCAGGTGTGACCAACTTGTGGCTCAGCGGTAGCTGTTCTGCTTACCGTGTGGACGGCCCGGGTTCGATTCCCAACCAGTGCCCAAACCCCAGTTTGTTGATTTATTTGGGTACATTCATTGAATATATATTGAGTAATATTTTAAATAGGCTTACATATATTGAGTAATATTTTAAATAGGCTTACAATATGGTAGTGCATACATTTTACAATTTCTTAGTGCTTAACACTTTGTGCACTGTATAACATTCAGATAACATTCATTATAAGTGAAAACCTCTAACATAATACTACAAATATTGTTATGAGACATTTCTCTTTGGGTATGTTTAAAGATACTCAGTTAAAAACTCACCTTTTCTTCGCACAAACGAAACCAAGGCTGTGTTCCAACCGGCATAAATAATGCTTCTGTAGGGCACTTCGAAGGGAGAATAATTGCGATGGTACCACTGTTATATCGTTTAAAGTGAATTTGTAATAAAAAATAACCGAAAAATTAATAACCTAATATCTGAGCACCAAAACATTAAGTTTTCCAAATCGCTCAAAGTGGTTGGGAATTTTTTTAGAAACTAATAGGGCGTAGGGTCGTTAACTGTGAATAGAACACACCCAGCCGCGGCAAGGAACTATGCTTCTAACCACAGGTCGAAGGCTGTAGTTCCAACCACGTAAGTTTGCGACGCTGTTTGCGAATGTTCGTTTGAACTATGGTTTCGGGAAACACCTAGTTGTTGAACTATGTTGGTAACGACGGAACTTGCGACCATAGTTGGCTAACGATGCTTTTGGGAAACGCACCCCTGGATAAGAGCGTCTGCCAAATGCCTAAATGTAAATGTAAATCCATTTGAAAATACATTTTCTACTTTGTGGGACAATAGTGAAGACATCAAATTAGCCACTGTTTACTTTGATGAGCACTTTGATTGCACACTATTGACAGCGCTTAAGGTACTGTACAGTATATGGTACGTCCTTCAAGACTGTTGAAGGATCATTCCAGTATATGAGAACCTCATGAAGCTGATTGAGACAATGCCAGAAGCCTGCAAAGCTGTCCTTAAAGCAAAATGTGGTGACTTTAAATACTCTAATACACTTAAAAAAAATGTCTGTAATTTCAACAGTAAAGTACCGTATAAATGCAACTGAATAAAACCGTATTTCACAAAACTTGGGATAACTATAGAATTTACAGTTTTACAAAGTAAGGCTTTAAATTTTACAGTTAAAAACATATGAAAATATGGTTTATTGCAGTAAAATTTAAAAAAGTTATGGATGTAACATATAAACTCTCAAAGAAGGTATTTGTTCCTGTACTAATGTACTGAAGCATCAGTTTATATTTTACTAAACCTTTGTAAATAGAGTTTAAAAATCAGAAAAATAAGTGCCCTGTAAAAAATAAACCATAAATTTTACAGTATGAAAAACGTAATTTTGCCAGAAAATTAACATAAAAAATACGGTAGCAACGTTATTGGTTGTACATGATTGCACTCATTATACTGCATATTTTACAGATTTTAATATTTTTTTCTACGGTTTATAGCCATCTAATTTACATGTTTATGTTATATTAAAACAGTTTACGGTAAAAAACTGGCAGCTGTGGTTACCAGAAATTTACCATAAAAAATACGGTAACAGCATTATTGGTTGTATTGCACTCATTATGCTGTATATGTTAAGAATTTTTATATTTTTTCTACGATTTATAGCCGTGTAATTAACCAAGGACTTTAAAGTTGTCAATGGTATTCGGCCCTTTGATCACTGTGGCAAGGACAGCCACTAGCACGCGCCACTTTGCCCGCCGACACCACTCACCAGCCTGTGCCCGCATGCCAGCAGGGCACTGCCCACCAGATCTGCACGTGCACACCTTTCCTGCACTTTTTTCCTTCCTCCCTCCTTTAACCCTTTCCTTCCCTAATTAAAATTACCCCTTTTCTGTAAGACCTCGCCACATGTCCGGGTTTGCTGTTGCCCCCCTTGTGCCAAACCCATTACAAAATACATTGTGCAGTGTGCACTTAAAAACCACAATGCAGGACAGAGGACATAAACAATTTTAACATGTGTGTGATAAAATATTTTTTTTGTGTAAAGTTGTAATAAAAGCCCAAAATTATATGCTTAGATTGTCTGCCCAAGACGCTTAAAAATTGTTTTGCTTTCTTTATTAAAAAAATATATGGGGCCATGCTGATGTCCAAATCTTGAATAAATTTTGATGGGATTTGATAATTTAATTTAGATTTGTATTAATCAATTAGTATAAAAGTACTATAGTACTTTAATATATACTATAAATAGTTTCTTAACAATAAAATCCGAATCTCTTTTAGCTCCCAGCTAGTGTGATAAAATGATGCTTTCACAGAATTGCTGAATGAATTCATTGTGGTTATTCATAATAAAAATAAAAAAGGTCCAACAACGACAGCAATTGTGTAGCCAGCATGGTAGTGTAGTGGTTAGCACTGTCGCCTTCCACCTCCAGGGTATGGGTTCGATTCCTGGCCAGGCTCAATTCCCATCTCTGTGTGCATGGAGTTTGTATGTTCTCCCCGTGCTTAGTGGGTTTCCTCCAGGTACAGCCCCCCCCCCCCCCATACATACAGGATAAAGCTGTATAGACGATGAGTGAGTTCTGAGCTGTAAAAAAAGATGGAAATAAACCATTATTATTACAACATAAATCTTTACCTTAGACAGTTCTGAGCTGTAAAAAAAACATGGTTATGATCCGTATTTGTTACAATGTAAACCCTGGAATAAACTGTTTTTATAACAACATAAACATGTTAATTAGACAGTTATAAACCATAAAATAACCAATTAAAATCTGTAAAATATACAGTATAATGAGTGCAATCCCGTACAACCAAAAACATTGCTACCGTATTTTTTACCTTCTGGCATCCACAGCTGCCGTTTTTTTACCATAAAATTTACAATTTATTTTTTACAGTGTAGATAAAATTATTTGCTTTGTTAAATGCATTTTACTTACTTTATAATTCCATGTGTTCCTTCATATTCGTGACGCCTTATTATATCAAATAAAGAACAGTCCTTGAATTAGGAGATGTGTTACAATTTTTTGCTTGGTACTGTATGTAATAAATGACATATAACACCCTCCAGGTTGTGCTTTTGTGTGAAAAGATTTTAATATTTATCATTTATGTTTAGGGCGATTTCATATCAAGGTCAACCTTGCCTTTAGAGGGAGTAAGCATAATTCTTAGGGTTCTTACCAAATCAAGATACACTCGCTTATATTGACAAAATGTTTATTTGGAAGTTAAATCAGTAATAATCCAAGGCTGAGCATCAAAACCACAAAGTTCACAAAAATTCAGAAAAAAAGAGAAGAATAAGAGAGGATCTTCGAAGTTCGTTTCTTCGTAATGACTATTTTAAATAGTTCATATTAAAATTAACTTTTTCAAGTGTGCTCTTTGTATACAAGGGGTCAAAGAAGTCAAACTTGGACTTTTTATCATATTTCTCTATATAATTCCCTGCTACACTAATGCACTTATCCCAGTGTTTCACTAGTGCTTAGATACCATCAGGGTAGAAAGTTTTCTCAGTATACCGGAGCCAAAAGTAGACAGAAATTTAATTTCTGAAACACTGGCCTCTCAGGAACTCCTTTAATATCACAAACATGTGGAAATGGCTTGGACCGAGATCAGTAATGTACAGGGGATGTTAATATAACTCCCAGCCGATTTCCAGTAATGACTCCAGGGAATGATTGTGTGTACAGTTCCCACAGTGAGATGCATCTCTTCCAAAAGATGTACAGCCTTCTTTAACCATTTGCACTGCGGCTAAAAGTCTCATCACTGTAACGTGCTTGAAGTCTTCTGTAAATGTCAATCCCTTTCACGCCTCTGTTCATTAGAAATGTCATCTCTTCTCCTGGTTCGACTTGAGCAACTGCGTAGTTTGTAGAGGGCTGATTCAGAGATGTCATATCCATCATGTGAAAATGTCATATCCGTATCGCCAGGTGTTCCAAAAAGGACGAACATTTTCAAATCTGCACGTTTTTGTGTTACATGGTACAAGCGTAACATTTCTTTAAAATTCACAAAGTTCGTAGAAAAGCTATACACTTAACAATTTGTGCATTTAATGTCACATTCATAACGCTGATAAAATGCTAGATATTTTCGGGAGGTATGATTGTGTGAATTTCGGGGTGAATTTTTTATATTTGTTAATAAACAACACAGCACATTTTAACGGTTAAAATGCAGATATACAGTAAGGGGCTAGAATGTCAGTTAGACAAGTTAGTTCATGTTGTCACTTAGGTAATAGGATTAGTCATTCCCTCATATACATCTCCATATCTTTTTCTATCTACTGTATCTCTCTATTTTTTAAAAAATGCATTTTTTTGGATTCCCAAGAAAAGGACTACATGATGACTATCAAAAATTGCTAATGATCAAATAAAAAATAAAAAGAATCTCAAAATAAATGCACATTTAACCACAACAATAATTATATTATATTATATTATATTATATTATATTATATTACAGTGGTGTGAAAAACTATTTGCCCCCTTCCTGATTTCTTATTCTTTTGCATGTTTGTCACACTTAAATGTTTCTGCTCATCAAAAACCGTTAACTATTAGTCAAAGATAACATAATTGAACACAAAATGGAGTTTTTAAACGAAGGTTTATGTTATTAAGGGAGAAAAAAAACTCCAAATCTACATGGCCCTGTGTGAAAAAGTGATTGCCCCCCTTGTTAAAAAAATAACTTAACTGTGGTTTATCACACCTGAGTTCAATTTCTGTAGTCACCCCCAGGCCTGATTACTGCCACACCTGTTTCAATCAAGAAATCACTTAAATAGGAGCGACCTGACACAGAGAAGTAGACCAAAAGCACCTCAAAAGCTAGACATCATGCCAAGATCCAAAGAAATTCAGGAACAAATGAAAACAAAAGTAATTGAGATCTATCAGTCTGGTAAAGGTTATAAAGCCATTTCTAAAGCTTTGGGACTCCAGCGAACCACAGTGAGAGCCATTATCCACAAATGGCAAAAACATGGAACAGTGGTGAACCTTCCCAGGAGTGGCCGGCCGACCAAAATTACCCCAAGAGCGCAGAGACAACTCATCTGAGAGGCCACAAAAGACTCCAGGACAACATCTAAAGAACTGCAGGCCTCACTTGCCTCAATTAAGGTCAGTGTTCACGACTCCACCATAAGAAAGAGACTGGGCAAAAGTGTCGCAAACCACTTTTAAGCAAAAAGAACATTAAGGCTCGTCTCAATTTTGCTAAAAAAACATCTCAATGATTGCCAAGACTTTTGGGAAAATACCTTGTGGACCGACGAGACAAAAGTTGAACTTTTTGGAAGGTGCGTGTCCCGTTACATCTGGCGTAAAAGTAACACAGTATTTCAGAAAAAGAACATCATACCAACAGTAAAATATGGTGGTGGTAGTGTGATGGTCTGGGGTTGTTTTGCTGCTTCAGGACCTGGAAGGCTTGCTGTGATAGATGGAACCATGAATTCTACTGTCTACCAAAAAATCCTGAAGGAGAATGTCCGGCCATCTGTTCGTCAACTCAAGCTGAAGCGATCTTGGGTGCTGCAGCAGGACAATGACCCAAAACACACCAGCAAATCCACCTCTGAATGGCTGAAGAAAAACAAAATGAAGACTTTGGAGTGGCCTAGTCAAAGTCCTGACCTGAATCCTATTGAGATGTTGTGGCATGACCTTAAAAAGGCGGTTCATGCTAGAAAACCCTCAAATAAAGCTGAATTACAACAATTCTGCAAAGATGAGTGGGCCAAAATTCCTCCAGAGCGCTGTAAAAGACTTGTTGCAAGTTATCGCAAACGCTTGATTGCAGTTATTGCTGCTAAGGGTGGCCCAACCAGTTATTAGGTTCAGGGGGCAATTACTTTTTCACACAGGGCCATGTAGGTTTGGATTTTTTTTCTCCCTAAATAATAAAACCCCTCATTTAAAAACTGCATTTTGTGATTACTTGTGTTATCTTTGACTAATAGTTAAATGTGTTTGATGATCAGAAACATTTTGTGTGACAAACATGCAAAAGAATAAGAAATCAGGAGGGGGGCAAATAGTTTTTCACACCACTGTATATTATATTATATTATATTATATTATATTATAGCATCTGCTGTACATGTCCATGTATTAGAATGACGCCATTAATATAAACTTCTTGGTTATTGTACAGTTGTTGCTGTTATATAAGAACAGTACACACTTTCTGACCAATCGAGTTAAAGAATTCCGTAACGCTGTTTTTTAAATCAATTAAACACTTTTTATGTTTGTTTTTTTATATAAAGACTGAAAGACAATACAGTAGGGCAGTGATTTGCTCAATTTGTAAAAAGAAAAATAAACTTAAAGAAAAATATAAGCATGTCATTTTTATTCTCAACAGCCTGATGGTCGGACTTTGTGTTACACACACAGCCCACAACAGTCATTCTTATGTGTATAAACGTTTGATGGATTACCTTTGAGAGATATTATTAGCAGATATTTGGAAATATGAGACAATTCCTGAACCGACGAAATGCTGTGTCAGGACAAGACATGCGCTTTCGGCATCTCCATTCGCACGAGAAGACTTGCTGACAGAATTATTGCTTTAATCACCAAACCTCAAGTTGAGTTGTAATGAGGAGTTGTGCCCCACTGCCAGCTGGAGGTTTTCCATTTGGGAGCGCAGATTTTGATAGAATTGTTGTACATTTTCAGGTTTGTTTTAGATTGAATCAGGGGGGGTGTCAGGGTTTTATAGCTCATTGGGTTTAATTTAAACAGTTCAGTGAACTACAGTGGTGTGAAACACTATTTGCCCCCTTCCTGATTTCTTATTCTTTTGCATGTTTGTCACACTTAAATGTTTCTGCTCATCAAAAACCGTTACCTATTAGTCAAAGATAACATAATTGAACACAAAATGCAGTTTTTAAATGAAGGTTTACGTTATTAAAGGAGAAAAAAAACTCCAAATCTACATGGCCCTGTGTGAAAAAGTGATTGCACCCCTTGTTAAAAAATAACTTAACTGTGGTTTATCACACCTGAGTTCAATTTCTGTAGTCACCCCCAGGCCTGATTACTGCCACACCTGTTTCAATCAAGAAATCACTTAAATAGGCGCTACCTGACACAGAGAAGTAGACCAAAAGCACCTCAAAAGCTAGACATCATGCCAAGTTCAGGAACAAATGAGAACAAAAGTAATTGAGATCTATCAGTCTGGTAAAGGTTATAAAGCCATTTCTAAAGCTTTGGGACTCCAGCGAACCACAGTGAGAGCCATTATCCACAAATGGCAAAAACATGGAACAGTGGTGAACCTTCCCAGGAGTGGCCGGCCGACCAAAATTACCCCAAGAGTCCAGAGACAACTCATCCGAGAGGCCACAAAAGACCCCAGGACAACATCTAAAGAACTGCAGGCCTCACTTGCCTCAATTAAGGTCAGCGTTCACAACTCCACCATAAGAAAGAGACTGGGCAAAAACGGCCTGCATGGCAGATTTCCAAGGCGCAAACCACTTTTAAGCAAAAAGAATATTAAGGCTCGTCTCAATTTTGCTAAAAAACATCTCAATGATTGCCAAGACTTTTGGGAAAATACCTTGTGGACCGACGAGACAAAAGTTGAACTTTTTGGAAGGTGCGTGTCCGATTACATCTGGAGTAAAAGTAACACAGCATTTCAGAAAAAGAACATCATACCAACAGTAAAATATGGTGGTGGTAGTGTGATGGTCTGGGGTTGTTTTGCTGCTTCAGGGCCTGGAAGGCTTGCTGTGATAGATGGAACCATGAATTCTACTGTCTACCAAAAAATCCTGAAGGAGAATGTCCGGCCATCTATTCGTCAACTCAAGATGAAGCGATCTTGGGTGCTGCAGCAGGACAATGACCCAAAACACACCAGCAAATCCACCTCTGAATGGCTGAAGAAAAACAAAATGAAGACTTTGGAGTGGCCTAGTCAAAGTCCTGACCTGAATCCTATTGAAATGTTGTGGCATGACCTTAAAAAGGCGGTTCATGCTAGAAAACCCTCAAATAAAGCTGAATTACAACAATTCTGCAAAGATGAGTGGGCCAAAATTCCTCCAGAGCGCTGTAAAAGACTCGTTGCAAGTTATCGCAAACGCTTGATTGCAGTTATTGCTGCTAAGGGTGGCCCAACCAGTTATTAGGTTCAGGGGGCAATTACTTTTTCACACAGGGCCATGTAGGTTTGGATTTTTTCCTCCCTAAATAATAAAACCCCTCATTTATAAACTGCATTTTGTGTTTACTTGTGTTATCTTTGACTAATAGTTAAATGTGTTTGATGATCAGAAACATTTTGTGGGACAAACATGCAAAAGAATAAGAAATCAGGAGGGGGGCAAATAGTTTTTCACACCACTGTATATGAACATGACTCACATTATGTGTTTATTTGATAAGGGTTACATCACTTTGTTTAACCAAAATTATCAATTATTATTAGCAAGTCATTATTACTGTCAAGATGGACTAACCTGAGGTGACCAGAAGACGTAGCTTTAGCGGTTAGCCCAATGTAGCGTGGAGGATAAACCCAAACGCGGAAAGAAGCGAGCAGGCAGGATAACCACGCGATTTAGTTTAAGGACTCTCACAAAAACGGAGCAAGGGAAAAACACAAATTTAACCCGCGTCCTAGAAATACACACACAATAGCAAAAGACAACGGAACCAACATGTGAGTACTCACGGTTTGCTGAAACGACAACTGGCTCCTGACGGTCCTGGGGCGGAGGATACCCTGTGACGGTAGTCCCGAATTAGTTCCGGGTCGAGAATGAACCGGGCCGGGATCCAAGATCGCTCCTCGGGGCCATAGCCCTCCCAGTCAACCAGGTATTGCGTACCTTTGCCCCGAGGGCGCGAGTCGAGGATTCGGCGCACGGTGTAGGCGGGACCGCCGTCGATGATCCGGGAAGGAGGAGCTGGGGGGGGGGGGGAATCATTGGCGAGGTGATGAAGGGCTTGAACTGGGACAGGTGGAAGACTGGATGGATCCGGAGCGCCGCAGGCAGCTGGAGACGGTAGGTGACAGGGTTAATCCTGTGGGTGATGCGGTATGGTCCGATAAATCTGGGCAAGAGTTTTTTTGATTCGGTGTGAAGGTGGAGGTTCTTTGTAGAAAGCCATACCTTGTCACCTACATGGTACAATCGTCCCGGAGGATGTCGACGGCGGTGTTGGTGGGTGTAGCAAGCGTTGGCGCGTTGGATGGCCCGGTTGGTTGTAATCCATAGCCGCCGACATCTGCGGACCAACTGTTGGGCGGACGGTACATCAACCTCCGGTTCTGGGTGGTTGAACATCGAAGGTTGGAAACCGTAACATACCTCAAATGGGCTTAGGTTGGTGGCAGAGGAGGTGTGGAGGTTGTGTGACAGTTCAGCCCAGATGAGATAGTGCGCCCAGGAGCGCTGTCGATCAGCTATGAAACATCTCAGATAGCGCTCCAGCTGTTGGTTGGTCCGCTCCGTCTGACCGTTAGTCTGTGGGTGATATTCAGATGAGAGACTGCAAGTGGAGTCGATCAGACGGCAGAAGGCTTTCCAGAACCGGGCTGTGAACTGGGGCCCTCTGTCCGAGACGATGTCCTTGGGGAACCCATGCAGACGGACTACGTGCTCTAAAATCAGCTCTGCTGTTTCTTTGGCTGACGGGAGTCCGGCGAGAGCCACCAGGTGCACGGCTTTAGAGAACCGGTCGACGATGGTGAGAATGGTATCCTTTCCTTCGGAGGCCGGCAGGCCCGTGATGAAGTCGACGGCAATGTGCGTCCAGGGCCGTCGAGGAACTGGGAGTGGCTGCAGCTCACCGGGGGTTGGTTGATTGGTGGTTTTGGCCCTGGCGCACACTGGGCATGCCTGAACGAACTCTTGGACGTCTTTCGTGAGGGATGGCCACCAGAACTCTCGTTGGAGGAATTGGAGAGTCCGTCGTGTGCCCGGGTGTCCTGAGATGGGAGAGGAATGACCCCACTGGAGGACTTCCGATCGCATCCTCTCGGGCACAAAGAGTCGTCCAGGTGGCACACCTGCCGGTTCGGTCTCGGTAGCCTGCGCCTGGCGAACTCTCGTTTCCAGGTCTAGTTGGAGTGGGGCAATGATCCTGGACGAGGGAAGGACAGGCGCGGGGTCCGCCCGGGGAATGTCCACCTCCAGCTGTCGGGAGAGAGCGTCCGCTTTTGTGTTCTTGGAGCCCGGGCGGTACAAGAGGTGGAAATCGTAATTTTCAAAAAATAAGGCCCACCGCGCCTGTCGTGGGTTTAACTGTTTCAAATTTTTGATGGTTATGAGGTTTTGGTGGTCCGTCCAGACTATGAATGGCTCACTGGCGCCCTGGAGCCAGTGACGCCACTCCTCCAGAGCCCACTTTATGGCCAGCAGCTCGTGGTCCCCTACCCCGTATCGCTGCTGAGTGGAGTCAAATTTTCTGGAGAAGAAACTACATGGGTGTAGTTTCTGATCTGGACCCCGTTGTGAGAGGATAGCTCCAGCGCCCACATCTGAAGCATCCACCTCCACAACGAATGATTTCCTGACATCTGGGTGGAGGAGAATCGGTGCTGTGGTGAAGCGGTGACAAAGTGACTTAAAAGCGGAGACAGCTGCAGGGTTGAGGTGAAAAGGGAGAGGTGAGGGACGGGTCAGAGCGGTTAGGGGGGCGGCAACTGTACTGTAGTCCCGGATAAAGCGACGATAGAAATTCGCAAACCCGAGAAACCGTTGAAGTTGCTTGAGGGTCTTGGGTAGGGGCCAATGACGCACAACCTCTAGCTACTGCGGGTCCATGGCCACACCCTGGGGCGAGATGACAAAACCCAGGAACGTGGTGGAGCGCTCGTGAAAAGCGCACTTTTCCAACTTACAGTACAGTTGATGGGCGAGTAATCTCTTTGGAACAGCCCTGACGTGCTGGGTATGTTCTTCCATGGTGCGTGAGTAGATGAGGATGTCGTCCAGGTAGGCGAACGCCCACCGCCCGAGCATGTCGCGAAGGATGTCATTAATGAGGTGTTGGAAGGCGGCGGGGGCATTGCACAGTCCAAAGGGGATGACGAGATTCTCATAGTGCCCAGTAGGGGTGATGAAGGCCGTCTTCCACTCATCGCCCTCTCTGATGCGCACCAAGTTGTAGGCGCTCCGGAGGTCCAACTTAGTGAAGATGGTGGCGCCAGAGAGGGCGTCCAGGGCTGAGTTGGTAAAAGGCAATGGGTGTCGGTTTTTGATAGTTGTATTGTTTAGCCCCCGATAGTCGACACATGGACGAAGTTCACCGCCCCGCTTCTTCACGAAGATGAACCCGCGGCGGCAGGTGAGGAGGAGGGCCTGATGGTGCCTTGGCGAAGGGCGTTGGTCACATACTCCTCCATGACCTGCGTCTCTGTAGGTGTGAGTGAGTAGAGGTGGCCGCGGGGTGGGACTGTACCGGGTTGGAGGTCAATAGTGAGGTCGTAGGGCCGATGCGGAGGAAGATGAGTAGCTCGTCGCTTGCAGAAGACCTCCGCCAGGTCCCGATACGGCTCTGGGATGGCGTTGGTGTCGACGTCGGGGGCCTCGGACTCCCTAGAGCACGTCCCAGCCGTTGCCCGTAGGCACAGTTCGGTGCAGGTCGCGCCCCATTGGAGGATCCGGTTCTGGGTTGATGGAGACGGTGATGGGTTCGGTTCGGGTGTTGATTGGGCTGGTGGAGAGGGGGCGACTGTCGACAGAGGTGATGTGAACGGGCTGGGATAACGCCTCGAGTTTAACCCCCAGGGTTTTGGCATATGCGGAGTCAATGAAGTTACCTGCTGCCCCGGAGTCGATTAATGCAGCACTTCGGACTCGTTTGTGGCCAACCTGGAGGTGTACCTGAACCGTGAGACGGGAGGAGTTGGTGGTGATGGCGGAGAGACGAAGGTGACCCGGCGAGTATCTCTCTCCTCTCACCGGGCCTGGGCGTTTCCCGGTCTGAAAGGACAGGTTGCCCTGTGATGTGCGGCTGACCCGCAATAGGCGCAGAGCCCTTCACGGAAGCGTCTCTCCCGTTCTGCAGCGGTCAAGGAGGCGCGTCCTAGTTGCATGGGTTCCCCGGCTCCGGTGTCAACCACGGCAGGAGGTGGAGAACCGACATGTCCTGGGGTGGCGTAGGTGGCAGAGTCTGCGGGACGTGGAGTGGTGACGGTGAAGGCGGGTGCGGGTCGTGAAGTGGTGACGGCGAAGTGGGGTGCAGGTGGCAGGGTGCGAGGGGCTGGCCTCGGGCGAGAGAGGAGGCGCTGGTCGATCCGGAGAGCGAGCTGGATCAGACCCTCCAGGGTCACAGGAAGCTCTCGCCCGGTTAGTTCATCCTTGATTCGAGAAGCCAGTCCCTCGTAGTAGGATGTCCGGAGCGCTGCATCGCCCCACGTTATTTGAACGGCAAGGGTGCGAAACTCGGCCGTATAGCGGCTCACGGACAGTCCTCCCTGCCTCAGATGGTAAAGTCTGGTGTCGGTCTCCACCTCGCCCGCTGGATGTTCAAAGGTTAGTTTGAGTTGGTGGGTGAACTCATTGTATGAGTGGGCGGTGTCTGTGTCTGCCTGTAGAACTGCCGTGGCCCACTCTGCTGCCTGCCCTTTTAGCAACGAGACGAGAAGAGCAATGCGAAGGCGATCGGTGGAGTACTTGATGGCATTAAACTCAAACACCAGATCGAGAGCTGTCAGAAATACGCTGCACTTCCCGTCCGTGCCGTTCCACTTCTCTGGTAGAGAAAGAAAAACATCAGAAGGAGGGGGGGGGGGGATGCGGCGCCGCGGCGTGCAATCGAGCAGTGACGTCATCAACAGCCGCGCGGAGATCCGTATTCTCCCGCCGGAGCTCAGCGACCTCGCGGCGGAGGCAAGCGAGATCCCCGGTTAGCTGATTGATTAACGCCGTATGCTGATCTACAACGTCGCAGAGACTCGCATAATCCGCTGGGTTTACCGCGGAAGGCTCAGTCATTCTGTCAAGATGGACTAACCTGAGGTGACCAGAAGACGTAGCTTTAGCGGTTAGCCCAATGTAGCGTGGAGGATAAACCCAAACGCGGAAAGAAGCGAGCAGGCAGGATAACCACGGGATTTAGTTTAAGGACTCTCACAAAAACGGAGCAAGGGAAAAACACAAATTTAACCCGCGTCCTAGAAATACACACACAATAGCAAAAGACAACGGAACCAACATGTGAGTACTCACGATTTGCTGAAACGACAACTGGAGCTGACATGGGCCGAACTCAATGACTGAGCGGTAAGCCATCGTTTGTTTACCTCTTTTATACTTCCTGGTTTTGCGCCCGTCTTACTTCCGGGTCCTAGTGCCGGGCGCAGATTGCGTGTGCATGACAATTACAGTGCTTAACACATTTGGTGGTAATTAACTAAACTTCATCATTTATACTGCATCAGTAATTAGCGGTCTGACTTCAAACTCATGTTTGAGTTTGTCCTGTCAAGGCTGTTATGGCTAGTGTGTCACTGTGTACACACTGAAACAGTTTTATACAATATCTTCAATTAATTCATTAAATGCATAATGAACAAAAAGAATAAATAATTCACTTCACTGTATTGAATAGTGGTTTCAAACCGCTACTAGCAATGCAACTTGGTTTGTTTGTTACATTGAGACACAGTGTGAGGCTAACAATGCTAACAATAGCTTGTATTGCTTGATAAGCATGATGAAGCATCAAGGTAGTATTTTTTTAGTAATAGTGTAAAACTATTAAAGACAATTTCATGGTCTTTTAGTAGCAGCAGATCCACTGGGTATGGATATCCATTGGGTATGTTATGTTGCAATGATGTCCTCAGTTTTAAACTGTTTAGTTATAAAAGTTTTCAAACAGCATTGATATAAAGCTTTGGTCCGCTATTCTAACCGCTATCCTAAGTAATGTTAATTAAGAGAAACCTAATGGAAAGCAATACAAAATTTTGGGTTTTAATTGTTTTCATCGGTTTAGTGCAGTAGGAATAATTTGCTAAACTTAACACATATAAAAAATATATATATTAATACAAGAAAATTGTATTCCTTTATTTTTTATTCTGGTAAAAAATTTCATGGTGAATCTGGAGCTTTTCCCAGGAACACTGATCATAAGGGGGGAACACATCCTGAGTAGGACACGAGTTGTTTGCAGGATACATTTCACTGCGTGTTGTACTTGTATAACTATGCATGTGACAAATAAAGAATCTTGAATCTTGAATCTTGAATCTTGAATCTATACACACAAACATGCATTCATGTTTAATTAAGCATGACCAGTCCACCTACTAGCATGTTTTTGTAAGGACAGTTCAAACCAGAGATAATCCTCGCAGATCTGGCGAGAGCATTTGAAACTCAATGAATTATTTCTTCTCTCACGCATCTTTATTCTCATTTTTTCACATCTTGAATTTGACTAAAGCATTTACAGAACAGAAATCACTTTTGCACCCCCAGATGATTCAAAAACAACCATGAGAAATATGAAAATCATTTTCAGATGTTATACAAACAAGATGGTCACATTAATCATTTTCATACACTTGGCTCATCTCTTCTTTGCCATTCGTACAGTCTGAATCATAACAGAGACATGCAGCTTATCAAAGATCTTAATGTAACTTTATGTACTGCTTAAAATAATTAAGGGAACCCTTAGTCCCAGTTTTGTACAGTCGGTTTGAGAACCGCTCTTATTTTTGTACCTTAAAAAACGTAGGAATTATAAACCAACTAAAATAAATTACAAATGTTTGTAAAGGAAATCACTTAGCTAAATGTTTATGGGGAAAAGAACAGATACTTTTTTTTATTTAAAAAATAAATAAGTAAATTATTTCCACATTACCCATCAGCCCCAGTAAGTCTCTGATCACTGATCAATTTGACCTGCGTATTTTTATATCTTGCTAAACCACTGTTTAAGTTCTGTTTATGTCTTTGTCTAATCTCTGACCTCATGCACACCATGTGTTATACAGTATGTTACACTGGGGGACTTCAGAGTACAGAGGAAAACTTTTTAAATTATTATTCATAATATTGTTGACATTAATTCCTGTACTTACATCATGGCAGTGCTGGACTACAGCACCCATCAGCCCGTATGAATCACATGGCGGTAATCATGTGCGAATGTTTTGAGTTTGTTCCTGATCGCACAGCACTGGAGCCTTGTTTCTGTCTTGTTTCGCACACTATTTAAGTTCCCATTTTCTCTTTGTGTTTGTCATTCTTTAGGTGTTTAACTGTTGTCTAGTGAGAATTCATGTTTGGAACAGATCCCTTTTTTAGTTTGATTAAAATTTACATTTATATATGTCTTAATACCTTTTTTTCACATATCTGTATTGCCTATTGTTTTAGTACAACACTGCGGCAGCAGTGGATGAGATGCTGAACTCAATAATACTATATCACTCTTAAAATAAGCTTAAAACACTCCATTATGTATATATACTGTACATGCATAATGGAGTTAGTGTGATGCCAATATTTCTGAATTTATTGGGGTGCAAATAATTTTGGAGTTCTTAAATGGTGACAATAGTTTGGGAGTAAGTGGAGCCAATAATTCTGGAGTAAATTGGGGTTCCACAATTCCAGAGTTCTTAAACTGTGTCAGTATTTCTTGAATTTTTTTGGTGTGTCAATACTTTTGGAGTTAGTGGAATTACAAATATTGTATTTTTATTCTGGAGTTTCAAAGAATTTTTAAAGAAGTTCTTAAATGGTGCCAATAATTCTGGAGTTTATAGAGATGCCAAAAGTTCCTAAACAGTGTCAAGAAGGTCAAGAAGGCGCCAATAATTCCGAAGTTCTTAAATGGTGTCAGTATTTGGTAAAGTCAATGGGATACAAATAATTCTGTAGTTCTTAAATGGTTAAAGTACTGTATGTACTGAGTTAGTGGGTTGCCAATAATTCTGAGGTTAATGGGGTGATAATAATAATAATAATAATAATATTAAGATTAATAAGGGTGGTGATAATTATGAACTTTATTAAAAGGTGCCAATATTTATAAAGTAGAAGTTAATCAGGGAAGCATTTGAATGTTATATTTTTACACTCTGCTGGTGTGTGTGTGTGTGTGTGTGTGTGTGTCACAGGGAGAGGTTCACCCAAGCAGAGAATGACTGGATGATGTCAGCAGGGTATGATCATGTCATGAGTCTATCATCAACAGCACTGCATGGTGTGTGTGTGTGTGTGTGTGTGTGTGGTGCCTGTGCGCGCTTGTGTGTGTGCGTGTGTGTTTCACATTTATTATTTTCCCCAGCCCTCCATATTCCTTCCACAGTTTATCCACCCTCTCTATCTCCCGCGGTGCGAATCAATCACTGCCGTAAATCTTTTTTTTTTTTCCCTCTTTCTCTATCGTGGAAGTTTTGGAATCTTCTCCTAGATAAGCTCATACTCGGCGATCTCTCGACTAATATTAATGCAAAATTCCGCTTTCTCTCAAGCGCTTTATTGTTGTCATTATTATTTCTTGATTGTTTGGTTTCCAATTGATGTTTACGACTTGGAAGTTTGGAAACATGAATCCCAGCTGGCTTCCCAGAAATAGAGTAATTCAGACGTAGTTTTAGCTTGAACGCAACACAATTGGACGATGTCATCCTTGTACCCACCCTGAAATATGCGAACGCGCGCATACACGCAATACACGCTCGTGCGTTGCGCGGATTTATTTCCTGACGCACTTCATTTGTGACTAAAAGGCACCGTCATCAGTCATTATCACTCTCTTAAATGTAATAAGGCTCAATTTGTCTGAGAGAAAAGGAAAAATCAGAGTAAGAAAGAAAGAGAGAAAAATGGGGTCACGGTAGGTCGTGTGTGTGTTTAGCGAGTAAGGACTCTTGGCGGAAATGACTTATTGAGCTCTCTGTGGTGTATCGGAGTTAGCCAGAACTCCTAAACTACTCACGCTGAATTAAAAACACATGCAAGAATGGCTGGCTAGTGGCCACTTGTACAAACACACGCACACATGCAGGAGGGAAAGAGAAAGAGAGAGTTAGCGCAGATGACCAGAGGGGGTTATAACTAACACTCCCAAAAGAGATAATCTAATAAAGTGTGTGTGTGTGTGTGTGTGAGAGAGAGAGAGAGAGACCGAGACATTCTTCATGCATTAAAAGGATATTGTACTTGTCCTGTCTCTATGGACTGAGATAACCTGATTTACTCAAATCCTTCACAAGCCATCAAATACACACTCAACACAGTGACCAGCATTGGGATGAGTGCAGGTTCCTCACGCCAGAAGATGCTTACAATACACCTGACTGCAATAAATACTTCAACTTCTAGTACACTTTTGCCAAGGAATATGTAACACACACACACACACACGCATATACATATTCTCAAGCACTCGCTCAAACACACCACCTGGATCTGGATCATCTTGACGTCCTCAAGTGCCAAGCTGTCAGAACACACTTACGGATTAATCTTAAAAAAAAAAAAAAAAAAAAGAAATCTTAAGGGCCTTTTATTCCTCATCACCTCCGTGACAAATCTGCACCCGTTACGGAATGTGGTTCTTCAGGATCGAGCGGGATTTATTCGGTGGAGTTCATGCCAGGGTCGAGCCGTGCCTTTACCTGCTCATTTTAGCTGTCTGTTACCTCTCGCCTGGCACCAGGGTCTTCCTAGCATTCCCACCTTGCATATGGTGCAACATGGAATTCGCCCAGAAAAAACGTTAAGAGCATTAACAGTTTGTTGCTAGCTTTCTGAGAAGGATTTATCAGGCAGTCCAGTTTGGTGATGTAACCAAGCTACAGTATGGGAAAATGTTTTGTTTGCTGGAAGCTCTCTCGCTTTTCATTCATGCAGAATGATTTACACGCAGAGAGTGCTTAAAACCGTACTACTGCTTGTGGTAGCTTTCAAACCTACACCTAGGATGTTTTTTAAAGCGGGTGTATACTATGATTAGAAAGTCATGAACTGATTCCGTACAATACATGAAGGTGAGTCAAAAATGATCCGTACTCCTGTTGGCTGTACTGCTTTCTGTTCAAGCTTACTGTCTCCCCAGTCAAAGTGTGAATATGTTCCATCCATTCAACTGCAGTTTAAGCAAAAATGGATGCCCCACTTGTGATTTGCACAAAAAAACAGGGTGCAGTGATTAGTTGTTGTTGTTTTGGTCCGAGGGTGTTCCTGGTGATGAACAACTCACAGAAGAACATAAACAGAAGTGTTTCGATATCGGCAAACATAAGTTGGAGCGATACTATAAGGAAGGTGAAAGTTTCTTAAAGAGAATCATTACTGAGAATAATTACTCAGTATTGCTCATTATTAATCATTACTGAGCCAGAGAATAAACAGCAGAATATGAAACTGAAACATCCTCAATCGCCAACTGAGAAAAAGTTCAAAAGTCAACCATCTACTGGAAAATTCATCAATGCTTACAGTTTTCTGGGATTCTGAAGGGCTAGTATTGTAACATTATCAGGAAAAAGGTTCAACAATTAACAGTGCTCGTTACAATGAGACACTTGACGAGCTGAAGCCTAAAGTTAAGATAAAAAGCAGAGGACTGATATCCAAGGGCGTTATGATCTTGGTAACATGCACATCCGCACACTTCTACCCATACTGTCGACACTCTCAACTACTTTTTGAGGTGTTAAATTGTCCTCCCTATAGTCCTGATCTCACTCCATCTGACTTTAACCTGTTTGGTCCCCAGAAAGCAGCCCTACAAGGACGAAGATCCACTTCTGATTCGTGGCTCAGGACTCAGTCTAAAACATTTCTTAATGAGGGAATATGAAAGCTTGTAGACAGATGGTCAAAGTGTAGTGAAGGGCAAGGAGTTTATGTTGAAATATTATGTACCTGTCTTTTCTAAAATTTTATTAAAATAAATTATACTGCCAGAATGCAGCTTATTTTTACCAATGTTCCATATAATGTAGCCAGGTATTCTGAATGCAACAGTTGTGCGCATGTATACCACGTGTATCTGATGTCCCTTATATGCAAAGCACCTGTGTTCCCTGAATGGTACAGCACATATATAATGTATTGTGCATGTGTATAATAAATGTGTATGTTACTGGCATTTTTACAACTGTAATATACTTCCTATCATTGTTTTTATGACACATGACCTCATTGACCTGCATAAACACCAAGTCTTTACTGGCACCTAAAATCACCCATATCACCATCTGAGTCCTGGAATATACCCTGTGCCATCAGGGAAGAAAAACTAAATAGATGTGATAACCTGGTCATTCAGTACACGCAGTTCGTCAGCTGACTTCATTTTATTGCCGACTAACGTTGCTGAGTCTAGACCTGAGCAACTGATCAACTCCAGATCATAACACTGTCTCCAGAGGCTTGTACAGTGGACACTACAGTATGCATAATGGGTGTGTGTGTGTGTGTGTGTGTGTCTGTGTGTGTGTGTGTGTGTGTGTGTGTGTGTGTATGGAAATGCTCTTACTTTCACTATTAACCATATCTCTATTTTTACTGTCTATTCTTTTATGGTGCAACTCTACCAAGCATTTACATGATCGACATTCATTTTTTTTTTTTAACCACATTTCTTCCTTGAAGTTGACAGTTCATCACTATCCTTCCAGGTGTTAATAATGTGTTGGATTGTTCTTTTTTGGTTCCTTAATTGTTTTCTTAGCTTGATGCATGACAATAGTTTGACCATTCTGAAACCTTTCTTTTTTTGGCCAGGCAGTATACATACTGCATACACAGCTTTAAAAAACCCAAAACAGTCCAGTGTAGAGGTCAGGAAAGCGTTTACAAATTTCTCTGTCATTATGTGCAGTGTCATCACAAGTGATACAGTTACAAGGGTCATCGGGCAACGCCAAGGTCTTTACTGGTAGTTTGATTTTCTAAAGAAAGCTCTAAGTGGATTTAAGTTTATAGTGAGCATGCTGAGTAGTCATGCACTTCTGTTTTTATGAAGGAAGTTTCTAATCATTTGTACAATCTTCCATCTTGTGTATCCTTTGCTGTTGAATCTGGCCAATCTCATACAGTATAATAAATGTACAATTAAGAATAATACGTAGCTGTCCCGAATCAGCATTCGCCAGTTCTTAACACTATCTAAGTTATATGCATGCTTTTTGTGATTTTTGCTTTAGTCCGTTCTAATTATTTGTCTAGTTATTGGTTTACCTAATGCAAAATCTATGCATTGTATGATGTATTGTATAACTGGCTGTTTCTTTATCTCCTTGTTAAGTTTGTTAGTTTGCATTTTTCCACCTTGTTGTCTTGAGTTTATCCTGCTTTTCATCCTAGACAATGTTTTCTTGTTTTTATTTTATTCCTTGTTGAAAGATGCAGTGCGCACCTACTGTACACTTGTGCAATTTCTCATTTAACTGCGTGTGACACCCTGCTGATACACCCTAATGTGTGTGTGTGCATGAACATCTCTCTGGATTTATGATTCAGTCTAATCCAGCCCTTAAATAGAGCAACAACCATGAACTTAACACTACTGAACTGAAATATATATATATATATATATATATATATATATATATATATATATATATATATATATATATATACTGTATATGTCCATTAAAATATGCACATGAAAGAAATAATAACATCTTTATGGACGCAAACAACATTTTACCTTCACAGACATATATACTGCGCTTATCAGTACAAGTTTTTGGCTTGTGTTGTTAGAAGGCAGGATTTCTCATATTCACTTCACCAATCTGCCCTAACTTGTCTAATCTGTCCTTACCCCTGTGTACAAACTGGAAATAAACCCAAACCTTTGCAGTGTATTGTACTGTAAATGGGTCCATGGAATCAGAGTGTGTGGCAACAAATGCCTCCAACTGTCAAGGTTACTAGCGATTGCCGGAAAACATCTTTTTATGAGAGTTCTATGGAAAAGCATTCTTGAAAATTCCTGACCTACAAGAACAGCGTTAAATATGCAAGCACACCCATGATCGTTACACCCAGTCTGGTTTACTTGAATTTATTCATTTTAATCGATTCTGAATTAGATTTTTTTGTCCTTTTGTTTCGGTTGTGCTGTTCAGGCTGACACTTAGTTCATTACCTTCTGTTGTCCTGTAAACTTCACCCTGATTTTGCAGAACTTTAAACCACAAACATCAATAAGTAAGTGGCCGTTTACAGCCCAACACGTTTCAAAATCACCTAACGCCGTGAGAGGCAACAGGCCACAATTTCAAAACATGAAGAGGCAGTTGTAATTGCCGGTGTTGCAAAAAAAAAAAAAAAAAAAAGAAAATCAGTTACTCGCTCTTCAAGTCAATGTTTATGTGATGAACGAAAAATCATCCAATTTCTCATTCAGCGCCTTTAGAATGAATTGTAAATAACAGCATGCATTTCATTACAAAACATGAAACATGATTGGATGACTTCATTTCATCTCAGATTTCAGTCCATTATAGTAACTCTGCAGAAATGCAATCATTAACACTGATGTTACAATTCCTATGCATTCTACATGTTATGTGCATAAATATTTTTATATTTGCATTTTAGAAGTAGTAAAATCTATGAGTGTATGACTTCATATGCTCTCTGCTTCATGTCTTGTAACATTTAGAATACATCTAAAATGATAACAAATCTATAAAAAAAAAAAAATTTGCTTGATAGTGAAAAAAGAATTTATAATAAAGGGAAAAACAATAAATATTACATTTGGGCTTGCTTCATTAAATCTCTTGTATAATCATAACAGATGACTCATTGCTAATAACCAATTTGAACATTTTAGCCTGAGGAAACTTTCCAAAACTTTCCACGAACTCTACAGCATTAAAGGTTACTGGCAACCAAGACCAACAAAACCAGGCAATCTTGTTAAAAATGAATATTTATATGATGTATTATAATGTATACTATACTGTACATAAAACCTTATAATTAGATGTTATAAGTGCATGCATACCAACTTCATAATTTCAGGTTATGTTTTTTCATTGAAAAAAAAGTATCTGTTCATAAAAATACAGCAGTCACTAATGTTAAAAAATATATTATAATACACAATAGATGCATTTGTAATGTAATATGCTCTTAATAGATACTTTATAATGCCTGGCATCATATCCTCTATAACAGCATGCATTTCATTACAAAACATGATTGTATGACTTAATTTCATCTCAGATTTCAGTCCATTATAATAACTCTGCAGAAATGCAATCAGTAACACTGATGTTGCAATTCTTATGCATTCTACATGCACTTATGTTATGTGCATAAATATTTTTATATGTGCATTTTAGAAGTAGTAAAATCTATGAGTGTATGACTTCATATGTTCTGGTTATGTAGTTCATAATTATAAAGTATCCATAATGCATTATACAATAATCTATAGGATAAGTCATAACAGTATTTAAGAATAATGCATACACTGAGCCTTTATACAGTAGATGCTAATAAATTAAGGTAACATGCAAAATGGGGGGGAAAACAATCATTATGACTTTATAACTTGTAAGATTACCATATTATCTCAGTTAAAAAGAATATTATTAGTCAATAATGGTTAATGTTGAATTGTTATAGCATTTTAGCATTATATCATAATATTTAAATACAAACCGGATTCCAAAAAAGTTGGGACACTAAACAAATTGTGAATAAAAACTGAATGCAATGATGTGGAGATGGAAAATGTCAATATTTTATTCAGAATAGAACATAGATGACAGATCAAAAGTTTAATCCGAGAAAATGTATCATTTTAAAGGAAAAATATGTTGATTCCAAATTTCACGGTGTCAACAAATCCCAAAAAAGTTGGGACAAGTAGCAATAAGAGGCTGGAAAAAGTAAATTTGAGCATAACGAAGAGCTGGAAGACCAATTAACAGTAATTAGGTTAATTGGCAACATGATTGGGTATAAAAAGAGCTTCTCAGAGTGGCAGTGTCTCTCAGAAGCCAAGATGGGTAGAGGATCACCAATTCCCACAATGTTGCGCAGAAAGATAGTGGAGCAATATCGGAAAGGTGTTACCCAGTGAAAAATTGCAAAGACTTTGCAGTTATCATCATCAACTGTGCATAATTTCCATCTTCGAAATATTGTTAAACTTAGGAACATCTTATCCGTATCTGATGCAGAAAAACTAGTTCATGCATTCATGACCTCCAGACTGGACTATTGTAATGCATTACTAGGTGGTTGTCCTGCATCCTCAATAAACAAGCTTCAGTTAATCCAAAATGCAGCTGCCAGGGTTCTCACTAGATCCAGAAAATATGATCATATAACCCCAATATTATCATCCCTGCACTGGCTACCTGTTCAGTTTAGAATAAATTACAAAATAGTATTACTTACATACAAGGCCTTAAATGGTTTAGCTCCCACATACCTAGCCAGTCTTCTGATGCGCTACAATCCACCACGCGCCTTAAGATCACAAAGCTCCGGACTTCTGGTAGTTCCCAGAATTTCAAAATCTACAAAAGGGGGTAGGGCTTTTTCATATTTAGCTCCAAAGCTTTGGAATAGCCTTCCAGACAGTGTTCGGGGAGCAGACACGGTTTCTCAGTTCAAAAGTAGACTCAAGACACATCTTTTTAATCTGGCATACACATAACTCATCCCAGTACTCATACTCCAGTACACCTATACCGAATGGCAACTACGCTAATTCTCCCCATCTGTTCTGTATTTCTCTACCCATCCCGAGGCATCGGGAGATTTTGCCAGCTTTAGTAGACAAAGGCCGACCCTGCGAGATTCAGCTTTATGATGGTTGGAGCTACACATGCTGCTCCTGTGCTTCCAGTGATCCAGACCTCATCTGCCCTCTGCACCTACTGACTCGTCCCTATGCTGAACTGGTCTTCATGTCAATTTAAATAATTTCTGTCATATTGAATTTTCACCTGCACAACACACAAGATGTTATATCATTTCTATCTGTTATCGCCCAAATGAGGATGGGTTCCCTGTTGAGTCTGGTTCCTCTCAAGGTTTCTTCCTAATGCCATCTCAGGGAGTTTTTCCTTGCCACCGTCGCCGTCACCCTTGGCTTGCTCATCAGAGAAATTTCATTCATTCGTCTCATTATTATCTGCACATTTTTCTCACACATCCACACTTCCAATTATTTTCTTTTCTATAATTATTACTATTTGTTTTTATTTATTTATTTTCTATTATTATTATTATTTTATTTATTTATTATTATTATTATGATTTGTTAAATTTCTTTAATTTTTGTGAAGCTGCTTTGAGACAATGACCATTGTTAAAAGCGCTATATAAATAAAATTGAATTGAATTGAATTGAATAATATCATCCGAAGATTCAAAGAATCTGGAACAATCTCTATGCGTAAGGGTCAAGGGCGTAAAACCATACTGGATGCCCGTGATCTCCGGGCCCTTAAACGACACTGCACCACAAACAGGAATGCTACTGTAAAGGAAATCACAGAATGGGCTCAGGAATACTTCCAGAAACCATTGTCAGTGAACACAATCCACCGTGCCATCCGCCGTTGCCAGCTGAAACTCTACAGTGCAAAGAAGAAGCCATTTCTAAGCAAGATCCACAAGTACAGGCGTTTTCATTGGGCCAGGGATCATTTAAAATGGAGTGTGGCAAAATGGAAGACTGTTCTGTGGTCAGACGAGTCACGATTCGAAGTTCTTGTTGGAAATGTGGGACGCCATGTCATCCGGACCAAAGAGGACAAGGACAACCCAAGTTGTTATCAACGCTCAGTTCAGAAGCCTGCATCTCTGATGGTATGGGGTTGCATGAGTGCGTGTGGCATGGGCAGCTTGCATGTCTGGAAAGGCACCATCAATGCAGAAAAATATATTCAGGTTCTAGAACAACATATGCTCCCATCCAGACGTCATCTCTTTCAGGGAAGACCCTGCATTTTTCAACAAGATAATGCCAGACCACATTCTGCATCAATCACAACATCATGGCTGCGTAGGAGAAGGATCCGGGTACTGAAATGGCCAGTCTGCAGTCCAGATCTTTCCCCTATAGAGAACATTTGGCGCATCATAAAGAGGAAGGTGCGACAAAGAAGGCCCAAGACGATTGAACAGTTAGAGGCCTGTATTAGACAAGAATGGGAGAGCATTCCTATTTCTAAACTTGAGAAACTGGTCTCCTCGGTCCCCAGACGTCTGTTGAGTGTTGTAAGAAGAAGGGGAGATGCCACACAGTGGTGAAAATGGCCTTGTCCCAACTTTTTTGGGATTTGTTGACACCATGACATTTTGATTCACCATATTTTTCCCTTAAAATTATACATTTTCTCAGTTTAAACATTTGTTCCATGATTTATGTTCTATTCTGAATAAAATATTGACATTTGCCATCTCCACATCATTGCATTCAGTTTTTAGTCACAATTTGTTTAGTGTCCCAACTTTTTTGGAATCCGGTTTGTAGTTATAGTAATATACATAACTTTAATGAGCCATATATATGGCTCATTAGGGTTATGTATATATAACAGAACCTGTTAAATTGTATGTTTATGAGGACATGTCAGTCATTTATTTAAATATTGTAAATACACACATTGGCCGCTTCATTAGGTACATTTTGCTAGTACTGGGTTGGACCAGCTTTTTCCATCAGAACTGCTTTAAGATTTTATCACATGTTGACATGATAGCATCAAGTTGCTGTACATCCAAGAACTTTTTTTTAGCTTTGTGACATGTGTGTTATCATGTTGTCATAAAGGAATGGACATGGTCACCAAAAATACCCATGTACTAAGGGGCACAATGTGTTTCGATAAAGCTACATTATTATACCACCACCAACAGCCTGAACCATTGATACAAGGCTGGATGGATCCATGCTTTTATATTATTACTGCCAAATTCTGACCAGACCATCCAAACTTCTCGGGACGCGTCAGATCAGGCAACGTTTTTTTTCCAATCTTCTATTGTCCAATTTTGGTGAGCACAAGTGTGATCTTTTGCTGTTATCCATCTGCTTCAAGGTCCGATGTGTTGTGTGTTCAGAGATCTCTCCGGCATACCTAAGTTACTGTTGCTTTACCATCATCTTGAACAAGTCCGGCTATTCCCCTCTGCCCTCTGGCATCAACAAGGTATTTTCATCCAGAGACCTGCTGCAGAAAATCCCAGTAGATCAATAGTTTCGGAAATACTCAGATCAGCCCGTCTGGAAGAAACAATTATGACAAAGTCGCTTAAATCACCTTTCTGATGTTTGACTTGAACTTCAGCAGATTGTCTTTACCATGTTTACATTCGTAAAAGCATTAAGTTGCTGACATGTGACTGACTGATTATATATTTGCATTAAAGCGTGGTTAAATAGGTGTACCTAATTAAGTGTCCACTGAGTATACAGTGCAATCTAGCTGAATGTGCAGCTTTATAAACATTCGTAACAATAGAAATCTGCATAAAAGTTAAAGCTGTATTATGACATGTATTATAGGTTTTAAAGATCCTACCAAGCATTTTTAGTCATATGCATAACACTAAGAAAGCACAACTTCATTATGTTAAGGTACATAACCTGTTATTAAATCTCATCATTTTGGTTATCAAGAACATTTCACTTAAATGGGCCAGGGGTAGCTCAGTGGTTAAGGCATTGGACTACGGTTCGGAAGATCCCAGGTTCAAACCCCACAACCACCAAGTTGCCACTGTTGGGCCCTTGAGCAAGGCCCTTAACCCTCAACTGCTCAGATGTGTAATGAGATAAAAATTTAATCTCTGGATAAGAGCATCTGCCAAATGCCTAAATGTAAATAATCTTAAATGTAACTATCATGTGGGTGTACTAAAGAAGCATTTATAGAATAGTATATATATATATATATATATATATATATAAAATTCTAATGCATGTGATACAGTAAGCATTTACTGATTCTCGTAAGTGCTTTTAGTAACATGCATAGCACTAATAAAGCATAGCATTATGCCTTTATAATGTTACAAAACCTACTGTATATTATCATAGGAATACTGCAGCCACTGCAGAGTTTTTATACAGTCAGGCATTAAATGATGGACAACATACTTTATACCATAGATTATTTACATATACTATTTATACCATTATATTTGTACAATAATTTATAGGACATGATGTATATTTATAGATGCTAATAAGCTAACTTAACACGCATGACGCATGGATAGTAAGGCATGATTTAATATTCAAGACGTTAAGACATTATTATATTATATAACACCATGTTATAATGTCTTAACATACACAACTGAGTTTGCACAAAAATATGAAAGCACATTGCACATCACTTGCAATGTATATCAATACATTATATCTTATACAAAGCTTTATGGATGCTCTACTGTATATTGGTTAAAGTCGAGACTGTGTGTACAGTGATGTGAAAAACTATTTGCCCCCTTCCTGATTTCTTATTCTTTTGCATGTTTGTCACACTTAAATGTTTCTGCTCATCAAAAACCGTTAACTATTAGTCAAAGATAACATAATTGAACAGAAAATGCAGTTTTTAAATGAAGGTTTACGTTATTAAGGGAGAAAAAAAACTCCAAATCTACATGGCCCTGTGTGAAAAAGTGATTGCCCCCCTTGTTAAAAAATAACTTAACTGTACTTTATCACACCTGAGTTCAATTTCTGTAGTCACCCCCAGGCCTGATTACTGCCACACCTGTTTCAATCAAGAAATCACTTAAATAGGAGCTACCTGACAGAGAGAAGTAGACCAAAAGCACCTCAAAAGCTAGACATCATGCCAAGATCCAAAGAAATTCAGGAACAAATGAGAACAAAAGTAATTGAGATCTATCAGTCTGGTGAAGGTTATAAAGCCATTTCTAAAGCTTTGGGACTCCAGCGAACCACAGTGAGAGCCATTATCCACAAATGGCAAAAACATGGAACAGTGGTGAACCTTCCCAGGAGTGGGCGGCCGACCAAAATTACCCCAAGATAGCAGAGACAACTCATCCGAGAGGCCACAAAAGACCCCAGGACAACATCTAAAGAACTGCAGGCCTCACTTGCCTCAATTAAGGTCAGTGATCACGACTCCACGATAAGAAAGAGACTGGGCAGAAACGGCCTGCAGGGCAGGTTTCCAAGGCGCAAACCACTTTTAAGCAAAAAGAACATTAAGGCTCATCTCAATTTTGTTAAAATACATCTCAATGATTGCCAAGACTTTTGGGAAAATACCTTGTGGACCGACGAGACAAAAGTTGAACTTTTTGGAAGGTGCGTGTCCCGTTACATCTGGCGTAAAAGTAACACAGCATTTCAGAAAAAGAACATCATACCAACAGTAAAATATGGTGGTGGTAATGTGATGGTCTGGGGTTGTTTTGCTGCTTCAGGACCTGGAAGGCTTGCTGTGATCGATGGAACCATGAATTCTACTGTCTACCAAAAAATCCTGAAGGAGAATGTCCGGCCATCTGTTCGTCAACTCAAGCTGAAGCGATCTTGGGTGCTGCAGCAGGACAATGACCCAAAACACACCAGCAAATCCACCTCTGAATGGCTGAAGAAAAACAAAATGAAGACTTTGGAGTGGCCTAGTCAAAGTCCTGACCTGAATCCTATTGAGATGTTGTGGCATGACCTTAAAAAGGCGGTTCATGCTAGAAAACCCTCAAATAAAGCTGAATTACAACAATTCTGCAAAGATGAGTGGGCCAAAATTCCTCCAGAGCGCTGTAAAAGACTCGTTGCAAGTTATCACAAACGCTTGATTGCAGTTATTGCTGCTAAGGGTGGCCCAACCAGTTATTAGGTTCAGGGGGCAATTACTTTTTCACACAGGGCCATGTAGGTTTGGAGTTTTTTTTTCTCCCTAAATAATAAAACCCCTCATTTAAAAACTGCATTTTGTGTTTACTTGTGTTATCTTTGACTAATAGTTAAATGTGTTTGATGATCAGAAACATTTTGTGTGATAAACATGCAAAAGAATAAGAAATCAGGAGGGGGGCAAATAGTTTTTCACACCACTGTATTTATTTGTACTTGCAAATATTGAATGTAAAAATTGAGAACATTAATCTGGTTATGATTAAAATAAATCATAGAGCGGCAGCAGTGGCGCATTAATCTTCTGAGCTTAAACATACATACTGTAGAACTCTTTCTGTCCTCTTGAATAGAAGAGAAGTTTTAGGGCAATTATGATATTACTTGCGGTTAAAATGTTGGTTTCTTTTCGCCTCGACTCCGTTGTGACTAATCTCAGATCTCTCTGCTGAGTCGCTCTCTCCCATCTTCTAATTAAAACGCAGATCTTTTCCCATGAATATGATCTTTATCTTGCATGTTTTGACAGTTTAAAGAGAAGATGCCGCATCTTAGGGCTGACATCAGTGTGTTGCTGGTTGTTGTATAACTGCAGAGTAAAAAATCTTTGGGGAAATTTTAGGAGCTTTGACGTGAGATTCTCTAACGGGGTATTTGTTTTAAACCTTCATGACATTAACATTAATACACTGAAAAATGTCATTCGTGTATTAACATATTTAAAAGGAAGTTAGTTAAGTCTTTATTTGTCACATACTGTATACATTAATGCACAGTGAAATTCTTTCACCGCATATCCCAGCATAACTGGAGTCATAGCACAGGGTCAGCCATGATACAGCACCCCTGGAGCAGACAGGGTTAAGGACCTTGCTCAAGGGTCCAACAGTGGCAACCTGGTCGACCTGGGGCTCGAACCACCGACCTTCCGATCAGTAACTCAGTGCCTTAGCCCTCTGAGTCACCACTGCCCATTTCCATTCAAGTAAAATATTAGTAAAATAAGTATATTATGCTCATTAAATAAGATTATGTACATTTGACGTTCAAGCCAAAACAGGACTTTTGAGACCAGGTGCTATTACAAGTGATGGGGCAATAAAAGAAAAAACTTAATACAGTCTATTCTCTTTTTGGGAAAAAAAAATTATTGATGATCATACAAACTGAGAGTTAGAAAGGAAAAATCACACTTGTGCTGACATCCATCCATCCATCAAGTCCAACAAGGGACCGTGGAGGCCAATGGTGACCATCGTATTTATTCCCATTTTGTACGACTGTGGTATTACCTTCAGTCAACATTCACGATCGCACAGTACGTGCGATTTAAGAACACCAATTAGCCTGATCTGCATGTCTTTGGACTGTGGGAGGAAACCTAAACACCAAACTAAATACTGGAAGAACATGCAAACTCCATGAACACAGACCTGATGCGGGAATTGAACCCAGGACCTGCAGGTGCAAATGCTAACCACTAAGCCACCAAGCCATATTGCATTAACATGCAACATGATAAATGACTAAATTTAAATAAATTTACAGCGCTAGTAAAGCTATTGAAGCTAGTTAAGTTAGTTATGAAGTTAGCTTTTCAGGAAAGTATTGGAAGATAGATTGCATTTCACATGTTTATATATGTTCATGTTTATTCACATGTTTATGTATGGGGCAGATTCTATGTTTTTCTAAATACTCCTTTCTCTCTCCCTCTTTCTTTCTGTGTGTGTGTGTGCGTGTGTGTGTGTGTGTGTGTGTGTGTGTGTGCTATTTGCAACTTCCTCATTACTAATCGTGTAAAAAAATCTGCATTAGAGAGCACTGAATTATGTTGAACAAGATTTATCACCCGTGTCTCATGTATGTGTGTATGTATGTTACTGCAGTGTTACATGTGCACAAATCTAATGTCTTTCTGTGGTTAAGAGTTTCATTACCATACTGTGTTTGAAGTCTTCTGTAAATGTAACTGTGTAACTGTAAATGTAATGCCTTCATTCTAAAGAAATTTTCAAAAAGTCCCAGTTTCCACAAATACATTCATGTTTATTTCTATTTTTTGTTATCCATTTTTTTAAATAAAAAAACTATTAAGTATAAAATAAATAAATAAATCTTTGATAAGTAATGCAGTCATCTGGAAGATCTTGAATTCTTAATTGTGATTGGTCAGAAGGTAATTGATTAATATTCTATAATGGCACTTCATTCAAATAAACAGTTGAAATGGCAACTTTTGTTATTGTTGTTGTTGATGATATTTAGCATTTTTTGTCTTTAATGTTGCATGTTCAACCCCATCCTTGGTGGGTTTCCTCCGGGTGTTCTGGTTTCCTGTCCTGGTTTGGCACCCTGTCCAGGGTTTACCCCAACTCGGACCTCTCCTGGGATAAGCTCCAGGCCCCCCGTGACCTTGAATACAGAAGAAAGCATTATAGACGGTGAGTGAGTGAGTGAGTGAGTGAGTGAGTGAGAGTCTCTAATGTGGGTGCTACTGTTGTGAAGTTTATGGTTTTGTGCCGTCTTGATAACATGACAAGCGATTTTTTTTTCTTTTTAACTTCAAGAGAAAAAAGAAGTAAGGCTGGTGAGGTTGGTGAGGGAATTACCTTTATAGCTGCTACTGTATAATGTAAATGAGAACAGGAACAAGTTTGACTCATGAAAATTCCACTGAATTGTAAAAATAGAATTTCTTGTTTCTTAATATATTAAATTATGTAATTATTTGTACAAAATAATTTTTGTTTTGGACAAATCTAAACTTAAGATAGTTTGAAGGCGTTAGTATGAGGGCCATCAATTAACATTTCAGTGTTTCACACGAGAAGCAGGCAGTCATGACTTGTTACCATGACTGATCATGACTTCGTTGTACCGAGAAATAAAACTTTATATCTTTATAACTAGTGAAACACTGGGATAAGTGCACTAGTGTAGCCCGGGATTATATAGAGAAATAACTGTTTTCTGCTATTCTGCACAATAAAAAAAAGTCCTGGTTTCACTTGAATGCACATTGCACATCATAAATAGATATTACTGCTTATAGTGCCATAAAGCCTGGCTGTATTTAAACAATAGGTCACAGGTATTATTTGTTAAGCATTTCTCAGGCAAGTTTGCAAACCTTCTTAGCGCTGCAGTAAAAATAACACACACATGTATACATACATTCATACATGCAAACATACGTATGATCCACGATACAAGCAATCTGAAAGTGAACCTTATTCAACATAATAATGAGGAAGTTGCAAATAGCATGCAAACACACACACATACACACAGAAACAGTGAGAGAGAGAGAGAGAGAGAGAGAGAGAGATGGAGAGGTACATTTTTAAAAGTAGCATATCTACAGATCTGCACAATACATGAGCATGCAAACTAAAATGTGCTCTACAGTATGTTTCTAGTTTGTCCTGATCGTAAATCTAGTTTACTAACACTTTAATTCTTTAATTTATTCATTTATAATGTTACAGTAAATGTCAACACAAGCAGGATTTTCCTTTCCAGCTCTTGATTTGCATCATCGATTTCTCAATCATTTATTTCTAACAGAATGGACCATAACAAGCCACAGGACTCACGCCTGGTACAATAGCTACAGTGTAGCTATTAGCATGAAAGATTACTGAGTGTGCTGAAAAAAAGATTTTGGTCTTGTGTATCTTTTATTCTTGATATTAGTTTCACTCATTGTGCTTACAGTAATTCTAATGAATTCTACTGAGTTAAACTTGAACATATACATTTTTCATCACTATTTATAATTATTATTATTTTTTATTACATATTATTCTTAAGTGACAATTATGTTTGTTTTGTTCAGTGTAACAATGTCATCAACGCTCTTTGATCTTTCAATCTCATACATACAGTAACTACTTTCCTAAAAATCAGTCTTGCACCGAGGTACCAGTTGAACCTGTTGGCAGATTGTAGTACAAAAAGTCCAGAAGATGCAGAGATAGGAAAATAATCAACCTCTTGGTGGGAACTCTGCTTTGGGTTGGGCCAATTACACAATCCTGCTTACCCACAAGCACTTTATTGCTTAAGTACAGTAAGTCTGTACTTTTAATACCACAACTACTCTACCTTTGAAATATCTTGCTCGTATTCATGAGTATATACATGTATTATAAAGCGCTTCTTTTGCAGTGTAGCTGAAGTTTGACCTAAGTAACCTTGCTATTTTTTGTCATTTGATGTGTACATGTTTTTTATATATATATATATATATATATATATATATATTTTTTTTTTTTTTTTTTTTTTTTTTTTTTTGCCTTAACGAAGTCACGCAGAGTTCGTGGGTGGAAGAGTTAGTTAGCCGAATACATGTGAATCAGCACAACATGGCCTGTCACACTGGGAAGTGGTCAAGAGTTCCTCTTTCATGACTACTGAAAAGAGAGAGAAAAAGAGAGAGAGAAGAAATAAGAGAAAAAAGCAGCAGTAGGTCTTATGATCAGCGCCACGCATGTAGGCGAGAGTGTACTCCCTTTTCGTCTCTGTTGTCTGCTATCTATAGAAATATACAGTCTAAACTAATGACAACATAATGCACCATCATGCTGTTATACATGTGTGTGTGTGTGTGTGTGCGTGTGCGTGTGTGTGTGTGTGTGTGTGTGCGTGTGCGTGTGTGTGTGCGTGTGTGTGTGTGTGTGTGTGTGTTAGCTTTGCTGTATCCTCTTACAGCCCATGTGCTTTTGCAGCAGCCTGCGTTGTTCATTACAATCAGTGTTACATAAAAGGACTAGCAATAATCACTCAGTCTGAAACTCTGAGTCTTTTTAGAAATGCTGGATTTGCAGAGCTCAGCTCTTGAGCCTTGGCATGACCAAATGTTTGTGGGGTAGAGGGCAACGTTAAGAGGGATGCGAAACAACGCACAAAGATCACTTCAACCCTGATTATAATGCTCAAATCTGATTGGTCAGGATGTGCGCATGATTTATGTACAAAAGCACAGACAGTAACTTGGAAAGTAGTTCTGCCTGTAATGTGGAGGTCGGTGGTTTACTGTACTGTACTGTATGTTACCAGTTTGTTTTAAATCATGATCGTTTCTATAGGAACAGCTTATAGGCAGGTACTTGATGCTCTGCTTAAACTGTTTATGATCCACAGTACAACAGAGTTGAGAGCAACAGTCTGCCAAAACCCACAGTCAAATCCAGTCACAGAAGCACTTTGAGCAAGAAAACACATCTGATTATGTCATCCTAAACAACACTTTAACTCTTTAATGACTGCTTCAAAGTCATTCTGAATCGCCTCTAACCCATCAGTGTTCTTGTATTTTCGGCTACAAAGCTAACTAGTGCCTAACACAAGGCTGAAATACAAATCCCGCTGTAGCCCCAGATCATGCGCACTACTTGGTGTGTGGAACAAGGGATTGTTCACCCTACATAGTACACTGGCTTTCCATGTAAAGCTATTTGGGATTCAACCCTGGAAACTTAGAAGATTTACAGGATATTCCACCATCTTCTGTCAATTATTAATTGTCTATCCCAACTACGCCAGTCACAGTCATGAAAGGATATGTCTTGGTGGAGCAAAATAATTGGTTGAATAAACTATGACGGCACCCCAGTCGTGCTAATCTCCAGTAGCACAACACTCCTTCTTGTGTGATATTGCTTAAATAAATGATGTAGATTAAAATGCAAGCAAATGTTTATCACTTTGTCAGTCTGCCAAGCACCTAAAGAAAGTATCTAAAAATTGCTTGTATATGTACAGTAACAAGCTCAACAACAACCTCATTTCCCTTTTCGTCTGTTCCAACCTCGCAGCATCACCAGTATAATCACCAACCTGATCATCTGCACCTGTTTCTCACTGGTTCATGCCTTAAGTTAGATGACTTTTATGCTTGAATGATTAATAGCTTAAGGTTAAGCTATTAACTGCTCAGGTACAGGGACTGGACTGAAAATAAAAGATAAAAAGTTGCCAAAAATGAGAGGCAGAAAGTCCTTCAGGAAACCTGGAGAGCTATTCCTTAAGACTACATTAAAAATACAAGACAGTCTGGCTCTTTGGAAGCAAATAATGAAGAAATGGAGGGGACATGACTTTTGCACACTACTGCATGTACTGTACATTGAAATGCTCATGGTGAGGCTCAGGTAATATTTTCTCTTATGATACAAGAATAATTGAATTTAAGAAATAATCTAATCTATAAAATTGAATCATGTGAGCAGTGCGAGCAAAGAGCATTACACTAAACATTCACTGGTTTCTATTTGAGTTTATTTTCTCGTGATAAACTCGAGCCTGGATCAGCATCCTGCACGGTTCATTTTGAAGCTGATGTTTTGCCAGACTGATTTTTGTCACCTTTTTATCCCTTTGTGAGACTTTTAATACTAGGCACGGTTGCTGAGTATGCTGATCAAAGCCCAGGTCCATGACAGAGTGTTCACACTACACAAACACTGTATACTCCTCTTTGGGGTCCAAGTGTATTCAGAGACGTGCCCAAGTCCCTAGTGTGAAAGCACTGTCAGAAATACTATGCAGCTCAATTATTCACCAGTTTCTTTGTTAATAGGAAGGTATCAACATTTGGAAAGGAAAAGTTTTTTTTTGAAAGGCTGACCATAGCTCATGAGGCTGTGTGTACTGACACACCAATACAGCGCCAAAGTTTTCCAACTTAAAAATGAACCAGTAGGTCTTTGGGGAAATATCTGCGATATGAATTGGTGTTTAGGGTAAAAGAGTATTTTCCTTTATTATTGTGTGGGTGTGGTCTGAAAAAGAGAACAGCTCCATAGCTGATTTTTTAACAGATCTAGTGTGTCGTTATTGTTTTATTCCTGCTACACAGGATAACAGTTTTTGGATTTTGATACATTTGTTTTGGCACCAACGAGTGCCGTTGTGTGTCCGTACCCCGTTCCGGCCTCTCTCATACACACACACCACACACACATACAGAAACATGCACACAGCCAGCTGCAACTCTGTTAGTATGACAGAGGGAGGATGGAGCATATGTGATAAAGTCCTTAAGGGAGTGATGGGGAGGTTTCCTACAATGAGGCCCTCTATGGGACTGAACGCTGGGACAGGCTTATGATCCGCACCATGTGACCAGAGAAAAGGAGAGGTGGCGAGGTGAAGAGGCAAGCGCTAGAACTTCAATATGATTTTAAGAACCGGACCTGTTGTTAAGGTTATAAAAAAAGACCGCAACCCAAAGAAAACAACTAAAACACTTTTTATGAAGGGGAGACGACAAGTTCATAGAGACATTGTACATTATTTCTGAACAGCCATTAGAGTTTGTAGCTTTCAATTCATCAATCACAAGAATAAAACATTGTACATAGTGGTTATAATGCATTATAAGACTATTGAATCCCATCATAATGCACAATGCAATGTCCGGTACAGTTATATGCCATCACAAAAAGATTCAAAAATCATGCATGCTAGCTTGTTATAAAGATTGCACAATGTGGATGATGGTCTATGTATAGATTATAACATGTTATGAACATAAATAAAAAGAACCAAAATAACCGCAAAAATAGATCACAAGCAAAATGATATACAGTATCGCCATGTGACATTAAATTCTCACAGAACTTCAGTGCTGTGAAAAAGTATTTGCCCCTTCCTGATTTTTTTTTCTGTATATTTGTCACATTGAATGCTTGAGATCATCAAACAGTTTTTAATATTACACAAAGATAACCTGAGTATATACAACATTTAGTTTTTAATTCATTTTTTAATTATTAATTCATTAATTAAGGGGAAAAAGCTGTCCAAAATCACTTGGCCCTAAATGAAAAAGTAATCACCTCTCTTGCTAAATCATGAATGTATTGTTTTGGAAAGCTGACGTAAATCCCACTTGCCACACCCATGACTGAGTACTGATGGACCTGTTTAATCAACAAATCAGTTCAAGTGAAGCATGTTTAAAGATCTAAAAAAAAATAAAAATAAAAAACAGGACAGGAAACAAGGTAATTGACAGACAGGAAACAAGGTAATTGACATGTATCAGTCTGGGACTTTGGGACTCCAGGTACATTTATAAACTTACTGTAAAACATTTATAAAGGTTATTTTTGTGATATTGTGATCTACATACATTTTTTGTGATCTACATGAATCTGCTGTATAATTTTCCTTTTTTTTAGCTTGATCCTGATTGGTCAGAAGGAAAACATCAACACTGATGGTATGAAAATCCACATAATTTAAGTGTAAAAATGTAAGATTTAGTGACATAATCAACAGATTTGTCAGAAAAAAAACATATAATTGGTGTATACAGTATGTGTGCAAGGAAGGAGTCTCCAGTTTCAACAATTGTAACTCGCAGACGTAAAGCAGCAATTTGTGCTGCAAATGTTTAAAATATAGGAAAGCCCTCAGAACCTCAGCACTCTGGAAACATGAACCTTTAAGAGAAAGAAAGAAATCAAAGCCTGATGGGAGAATGGATGTTTGTAGCTGCTATAATGTAAGTTACTACAATAACTAACTTTTACCATGGATGTGCATAACCTTAAAGTATTAAAAATGGAAAAAACATATGACTTATAAAAGTTTGTGCTGTGATATAAAAGAAAATAAACGGTTTGAGTTGAGCTGTATCTGCAAAATAACTAACATTTGGTTTGGCAACAATAAAAAGCCATTTTCCTACATTCCTGAATTCAATTACAAACCACAATGATTTCAAGGTCATAGGAAGTCTTAAGAAGATTGTCAGGAAGTTTGAGTTCGGTTCAGCTCATCCATTTTTAGCTGTCAAAACTATTTTTCATCATTCTTGAACATTTTAAATGTAGTCAATGACTCAAAGGTGAATAGTAGCGATTTGTAACGGATTCCCTTCATAGGTTTTTCATAGACTTTGTACTGTAGGTGGTTTGTGGATCTTGAGAATGGATCATAGCAACTGGAGTACAAAACATACAGGAAAGTGGAACAAATCCAGTAAAATGGCTAAATCCTGACCCTACGCACTAAACTACTAAATAATACATTTTAATAGATACTAAATCCACGGCTAAATCCAACCCCGCCATCATGAAGTGTGTAACGTAGCTCTATGAAGGCTCTTCTTATGTAATGAGTTGCTGAATTGTTTACAGCTAAACATGAATCAAATATAAATCTACTATTATTATGCAAAAATACAAAAACACTATGTCGCAATGCTGAAAGTGAATAAAAACAGTGTCATTTAACCTGACTTATTAGACTTGATTTAAAAAAAGAAATAGTGGTGCATGTTGATATTATTATTTTGCCATTCATGTCTTGCTTCATGGCTTTTAACGATGTAATTGTAAAGCGAAATATTTTTTGGATTGAAAAGGAAAAATGACTTCATGTAAATTTACGGATTGCCACGCTGTTTTATCTCCTGGCCATGCAGCCAGAATAGTCAAGAGGGGCGGCCCGGATCATCTGGTTCTGTTTGCTTCACATTTTTCGCGCACAGCTTTTTGGGTTTCATTGGGGCTCAGTGTGGAGAACAAATGCGAATTACAGCCTTGCATTCACCATGTCCAGATTGTGAGCTTTAAAGTCCCATTAGTCTCCTGCTTTGTGTTGACAGATGGAAGAAATCACGTTTTTGACATACAGAATCAAAAAATCTACAAATGCAAACCTCCGCAAGCATAACTGCTTGAGGATTCCTGATGAAACTCGACACATGCGGTGGTTTCTGCGCATGCCGTTTCCAGAACTTAATTAAAAATTGCATCATGCTAGCGTTAATGGTCACGGGATTTTGCATTGCCGTAGAGACTCTTCATAAGTAAAAGTTAGCGAACTCGCAGTGTTTGTGTATGCAAATGAAGGAAGTAAACCGCCCTGATCCGTTCTGTACAGAAGGTGATGAAATATTCCTCTTAATAACAGCACAAACCTCGGTCTCAAAACAAAAACATGACTTAAAAAAAATAATAAGAATCATAGTAGGGTGGAACTTGGTGTTTGGACGACATGCTGTAGGCACATCGGGAATTTATTTAGAAGCCACAGAAACCATCATGCTGATGCATTAATGTGTTCATGAGAGATACTGTCGTATTTGGCTTTTTGTGGTTAATTCTCAGAACATTTTTGTCACTTTTGTTGATTGACAGACAATGTGATTGGGGAATCGCAAATGCTTGGATCATGGAAAGTTATCACTTATACTAATAATACTAATAATGAACAATTTTGATTATGGTTCAGATTAGGGGTACAGTTTGCGGTCAGGGCTTTTCTTAGAAATATATCCATGTGAAATCCAACAAAATCAGTCTCGCTGGTAAGAATTTAGTGTAAAAAGTGCTGAGATCGGGTTGCTCTGAAATCTCCGCCAAATATTTGTCTCGGAAACGGCATTGATCCAGGATCAGCTTCATTCTGTTCCTTAGAGTTTAGTTCGATTTAAAGGAAATCTGCTTAAATCCAGACCGTGTAATCGTTCATCAGCTTCTCTTTGGGGAAACCATTAAAGCGTCAGCGAAAAAAACCTACAACAGAATGAAAATACTGTACACTGCACACACACACACACACACACACACACACACACACACACACACACACAGGCCCTGATGTGTCTAAGGACACATGTAAAGGAAAAAAGCTTGCTAATTTACTAACAAGATCTGCAGAGGATTGTGTTTTCATATTAAGCAGAATGCTTGCATGCAAATATCCTAAATAAACTACATTTTATACTAATATATTTTGCACCTACGATGTGATTTAGGTCGGCGTGGGAACAAAGATTGCACATGCAATCAAATACAATCTAAGGGCAAGTTTTAGATTTTTAAAAGACTGTTTTTATCATTTTATAAGCAAATTTATAGGATGTAAGATGTTTAGATGTAAGAGGGCTGATATGGAAAACACAAAAACCTTTATGCAATTTAGCTCGACAGCAAAATAGCTGCAGTATTTTTTATATAAAAAAAAAAGACAGATGAGCCAATTAACATTTGCACAGCCTTGATGACTCAAATGACCCTTTCTGGAAGTTCCTTCTACCATCCATTTCACCCTAAACAATAAGACAGAATAAATAAGACTGAATAATAATAACATTTCCTAATACTAAAGGTTTTTGTTCATCATAAAACAATTGGAACATTTCAGAAAATTATGTTTAAAATATTTACACACATCTTGTTTTTTCAACATGAAATTAACTCACATTCAAGTTTACACTATCCAGACCTGAGAGATAAGCCGGGGGAGGGGCTCTTCTTATATGAGGTCATATTAGTAGAGAGATCTTGCTAATATGACTTGTTAATGCAGTTAATAATTTTTTTTAAGTTGATATAAATTTTACTCATATATGAATCTCATTGATATGAAATTCATGGAGCTACTGAGATTGTTTATGTTTGATGTCAGACACCAGAATTTCATATATTTATTCATCTTCAGTGAGATTTTAACCCTGGTCAGGGTCACATGGTTTTTCCCAGGTTGTGGAAAGGGATCTGTTGTTATTGGAATCACAGCCATGTTAGTTGTTTATATACACACATATTGTTTACATTTTCTTTTTAAAGAAAAACATTTGCCTTTGCTATATGTAAGACGGCATGAACGCTGATAATCGATCGAGCTGGTAGCATAAATATCCCATTTTGAGTTACATACTTGTTCCTGTAATACGAATAAATATAGTGCATCACTTTTACAGGACTTTTTTATTGTCCGTATTAATTAGATAATCTTCTAAATGCATTAATCGTCATTATTAGCCATAACTGACTCATTTGTTCTTAGTTATTGTGGATACAAGTTTCGCTAACATGCGGTAAACTGACGTAAACAGAACAAGTCTATAAAACCATTTTGTAAGAACTGGCCTAATGATTTCGTTTGGAGTCGGGAAACAATAATTATTTGGCCTTGTGTGTTTTGTAACTAAAGTGGGTTTGACAGTTCCACAGTGCTGACAGATTTGAAATCTCACACCCCCACTGAGATTGCAGTGTTTTACCCACATCAGTCAGAGCACAAACAGGAACAGGAAAAAAAATGGCTCATGCCTAACCAAATTAGTAATACCCTGTTATTGTAGCTCTATGCCATGCTTTTATTTATACGTAAATGGCGGCTTAAAAATACCTCCTCCTCCAGAGTCAAGTGATCTTTCAGGATAGAAGAGGGAATTTAATCACCCACAGCCGTCTCTGTCACTCGGTCATCCCTAAATTTGATCAATCATGATGATAGAAAAGGCTAGCTGTGCCATGTGGTTATCATAACCCCTTGTTTAAGGGCAAAGAAATAATATTTTATATTACTGTATGTGTTGTCTAGTTTTTATCATTTTTATGCTTTTATACTTCTCAAACTTATACAGTACATTGATTTTATACGTTAAGTTTCTAATAAAATTTTATTTTGTAAACTTAACCTCCGGTTTAAATAAAATTTTATTGGTCATTTAATTCTATTTTCTTCTAATGTTTCACTAGTGCTAGTGCTCGTTTAAGGTAGAAAGTTTTCTCAGTATGCTGGAGTCATACTGACTGCTCCTCTTTTAAAATGCTGGCCTCCCAGGAACACCTTTTATGGCATAAACAAGTGCAAATAGCTTGGACCGCGGTCATGACTATACGAGGCATGTGGCAATCTTCTTCTTCTTTGTCTTTCGGCTGTTCCCTTTCAGGGGTCGCCACAGCGAATCATCTGCCTCCATCTAACCCTATCCTCTGCATCCTCTTCTCTCACTCCAACTAACTTCATGTCCTCTCTCACTGCATCCATAAATCTCCTCTTTGGTCTTCCTCTAGACCTCCTGCCTGGCAGTTCCAACCTCAGCATCCTTCTACCGATATATGTGGCATGTGGCAAAAACTCCTGTAATGTGTAGAATACGTGGTGTTGGTTATTGTATGAACAGTTCCTTCAGATAGATATGTCTTTTTCCTCAAGTTGGTAATAAATAATTTGTTGTTTTTTTCAAGCATCAGGCATTCCTGAATGTTCACAGGAACGACTGCAGAGGTCTCCAAGCCACCTCGGCCTGGATCGTCATTCATGGATGTACAGCCTTCTTTAAAAATGTTTGTACAGTTCAGATGTTTTACTGTGGCTCAAAGTCTCATTGCCGTACTGTGCTTGAAGTCTTCTGTACTACATGATGCACATTACACATTACATATAACGCACATTTGCATATTCTGCACACCATGGAACTTTGTACTTTATCCTGCACATTCTGCACATTGCACATGGTCTCGCTAATGACTGGACATTGTTTCTATATTCCGTCTCTTCTTTCTGAGAAGACTGAGGAAGGCCCAGCTTCCACCAATGATCCTGACCACCTTCTATAGAGGAACTATCGAGATCATCCCGAGCGGCTGCATCACTGTCTGGTTTGGGAATTGTGCTATATCGGACCGCAAGACCCTATAGCGGATAGTGAGAACAGCACCCTCCCCTCTCTTGAGGACATCTACACCACACGCTGCATCCGCAAAGCCACCAGCATTGTGGCCGATCGGACACACCCTCTCACACACACTTCACACTCCTGCCATCTGGAAAAAGGTACCGAAGCATTCGGGCACACACATCCAGACTGTGCAACAGCTTTTTTCCACAAGCGATCCGTCTTCTCAACAAAAAGGGACTGGACTGATAAACACACACACACACACACACACACACGCACACATGCACACACACACACACACACACACACATACACACACACAAACATTATCACTCAGCTTAACTCAACTACCTCAAAACATTGAGACTGGACTGACTAATCAACACAAGCGCAAACACACTGACCTACACTACCAAACTATCGTACACACCAACCTGTAAATGCTCTTTTGCACAATATTCATTACTGGACTACGCTTTGCACTAACTTCTTAATTCTTGCTGCTACGTTAAATTAAGGAATGTTTACTGTTTCTCCACTGTTTGCACATTTGCATGTGCACTTTATGTTGTCTGTAAAAACCCTGTAGCTAGTCTTCCTTAGCTAGTTAGTTTTGTTAATTTATGTTGTAATTTATGTTAGGTCTATCTGTCTTGTCTCTGCTAGCCAGCTAACTAGGCCTCTTAGTTAGCTACTTTAGTTTCTTAAGTTAATTTATGTTGTAAATGTATGTTGCATGTACAGTAGCACCTTGGTCCTGGAGGAACGTTGTTTCGTTTCACTGTGTACTAACTGTATATGGTTGAAGTGACAATAAAGCCTTCTTGAACTTGAACTTATTTTAATTTGTAGGTCATCAGTGGTTATGTAAGCATTTCACTTCATATCCTATTGTGTGACAAATAAAATTTTAATTTGAATAAATGTTGATCATTTGTTTTCCCCCAGAAGATTCATCACAGATTCCGGCTTCACTTACCTCATATGTATACCTAAAAAATATCACTTAAAGATTTAACTTGAAAAACAATCATCGATCTATTGTTTTTGTCCCTTTTCTGTAAACAATACTGTTTTTTACTGTATAGTTAAAGTTACCGATGCTGTTGACTAAGGACATGACATTGCATTTTCACATACTTGTGAACATCTCTGGTCTACACAACATGTAGTGTTATTCTACAGCCCTTCTACATGCTCCGAGTGAGACATACAGTATAAACAAATCCCTTCCTTTTCATGGCATGACATTTCTTATGCAAGTCTTTAGCAAGAAGTTCATTATTTCAGATTTGTTTTCTTGAAAGCCTGTGTTATCAATCATCTGAACTAGATTTTTCCTAAATCACCACCCCAACCTCCACAGTTCCTAGTTCTAGCTGTTAACTTCAATTAAGATGTGCAGGAACTATTCTGATCTCAGATCAGATTTTTAAAAAGTGTTTTGTGCAGCAGCTGGTCTCCAGCTAGAGGAATAACCGATTATCAGAGACATCTCTAGAGGCCAACACTGGATATCTGCCCAGAGTGCTCACACGATAGGCGAGCCGAGTTCAACCCCTCAACCAATGAGCAAACACATGGGGCTGACACCCCACCCTACCTTGACCTCCCACCTTATATGGCTAGGAGGCGTGGCTAGATTAGCCATTTGGTCTTATTTGACCCCTCAGTTTGGCATTCAGATACAACAGATATAAAGGTCAGGCCATGTCCAGCCTCCTAAAGAGGAAGGACAGGAATAGCTGACTTTTTTTTCCAATTTGTTTTGGGTTCTGTCTCTCTTTGTCACTTTAGCCAGAGCGAGAGCTTATTGATTAATATCCCGATGAAAGAGTTCAGCAGATCATGTACACATGTTCTTGCCATGAGAACAGAGGAAGGACACAACTGTCGAAGAATATTCATTGAAACTCAAAAGTCAACAGAGGCCCTGAAGATCTCATGTTATATAAGAATAGGATAAATGAAATGACCTCATGTTTCCTTTTTGTGTCTACGTAAATGGTTCATGGCCTGCATTTGGGGTCCAAGCACCAAAGATGAAAGATTTCACATTTTCATGTCATACTCTAAAGAAACTAATGACTGCATTTTTTTCAATTTGGCAAAATGGTTAAGATTCAGTTATCTGTTAGCACGGCAACCTGGTGGCGTAGTAGTTAGCACTGTCGCCTTGCATCTCCAGGTCCTGGGTTCAATTCCTATGTTTTGCATGTCTGTGTGCGTGGAGTTTGCATGTTCTGCCTGTGCTTGATGGGTTTTCTCCAGGTATTCTAATTCACAGTATAAAGACATGAAGATAAGGCTAATTGGCGTTCCCAAGTTGCCCATATTGTGTGAATGTTGACTGGAGGTCCTACCATGGTTGTACAAAATGGGAAGTTCCTATTGGGACTACTGAGGTTCCTAGATGGATGAAACTTACAGCCCAGTAAGATTATTTTTTTCACATTCCAATTAGAAAGCTGAGGTCAGCTCTCAGGGTCAGCCAGAATACAAAACCCCCTGGTGCAAATAGAGTTAAGAGCCTGGCTCAAGGGCTCAATAGTTGCTGGAAACATGGTAGTGCTAGGGTTTGAACCCCCAACTTTCTGATGAGTAACATAGAACCTCAAACATTTGAGCCACCACTGCTCAGTTAAGCTTTAGTCTAGAAGTCTTCACAACACAGTCTATAGCGCTTGAACTTCTCAGTTCAAAACTATGGCAATGGCCACCACTTGTAATTTGTTCCAATCAATTTTCCAGTTAATGAATACGGTAGATCGGAAGTCTATCCTGGGAGCACTTGGTATGAAACAGGGACACACCTTGTATGGGAAACCAACCCTTCAAAGGGACACCTAGGGGCAATTTACAAGACTCAATTGACCTAGGTATGTTTAGGGAAGGTGGTAGGAAACTGAGAAAAACCGGACGCAGACATGAGGAGAACATGTGACATTCTGTATGGACAGTAACCCGAGTTCATGATTGAAATGAGGACCATGGAGATGTGGGTTGGCAGTGCTACCTGCTCTGCCACCTGCTGTCTATGTGGGAAACATTAATAAGACTAGGTACTTTTACTCGAGTATTACATCAGTGCCAATTACATCTCCATGCACACAAAACAGTGCAATGCCACTGCCAGCTATATACAGGCGACATCGGGCGTTCGATCGATCACTGTTTGCTTCCTGCGTGCCTGGTCAAGGCCCCAACAGTTCACTGAGCTCTATTTGTTTTAGCTTTTGCTGAGTAAGCAAAACTAATTAGATCCAGACAGAATTTATATAACACTTACTAAATGTTTTAAAATTAAACACCTTTTCCATTCATGTTTCTGGTTAACGTTGTGTCACACACTTGCTAATTGTACAGAAAGTTACAGAAGTTAAAGTTAGAAGAAGTTTCCATAAATTTTTTCTTTTAACCTCGTTATCAAAAAGTTGGACGAGATGAGATCCAACCATTGGTTACTCGTTCACATTTCCATGAATTTGCCATGATATCAGGTTGGCTCAGATAGGACAGAAGCCAAAAGCCCAAATATTTGCTTTTATAGTGTCACGTGTTATATGTTCTGAACATCGCAACTGATACAGAGAGAGCGAGAGAGAAAGAGAGAGAGAGAGAGAGAGAGATTAATCTGATGCTCACTTTTTATTTATATTGAACTTTATATTGGGAGCAAATTTTCTATATTTCAGATTTCTTGTTCTGATTTGTTTCTTGTTCTTTCTATGAACATTGAAATTATTCAATATATTTCATTTTCGGGTAATTTTGATTAATATTGGTAACCACCTAAACTCACAGCTTTGAGTTATCTCCAAACATATTTGGTAACTTCTATGTCTTAATCAGTAATTAGAGTGAAACCTTTGTGAAAGGTGTGTGTGTTTATGAGGGTGAGGACACACCTACTGCAAAAAATTTTCACCTTTTCTTATTAACCCTAGCACCCAGGTATCCGTCTTTACATTTTTTTGTGATATAATGTGATGTGTTTAATATAATCTTTTATTATTTATCTTTTAATCTTTTATGTATGTCATGATGCCGAGTTTTATTCGGAATTATAAAAATATCCATGCATGAGACATCATAAGCTCCTCATGAGAACTGATATAAATTCATATAACCTTTAATCATTTCTTTTTTTCTTCTTCTTTTTTTTGCACAATTATGACATAAAATCTGATTTGAAACTAACTTAGCTTGTAGTATTTCTGGTACATTTTTGTATGTTTATACCTACAGTATAAGATTTTTTGGCTTGTCAATAAAACTTTAATTTTACCTTGTTGTTATATAACATTGTATTTGATGTCATTTTCCTATTTTTTTAATCTTCATTATAACATATCACATTGTCTTTTACATAAAGTTTTTGGGGGGTTTTGCCTCTAATATAGAGAGAGATCTTTTCCTCACTCTGCCTGACTCAGGATGCCATTTATACTTGTGACATCACTAAAGACCGCCTCCATGTTTCTCTGACATCACTGTCATTTTGTGCCTCTGAGGAAATCACTCCATTTTGCTCTGCGCTGCTTCTGATATTGTTCAGCTGAGAACATCTCCCTGTTCAGCTGGAGACATCGCTCCACCGGGGAGAAATTTGCACACTTGATGGCTTTGCAGTGACCAGCATGACATTCATTGCCAGTCTCATGGCCTTGTTTTACATGTTCAAGTCCCAAGCTAATGATTCTGATGCTACACAAGATAATGTCTATATATGTTTATATATCACTGAATTAAAGAGATCTGCAATTGACTCCTTGACAGCATTTCTTATTGTTGATTATAACATTTTATAATACAGTATATTGTAAATGTTAATTCCGTAATGATGTCTCCCATTTTTGTTTTAGTATAATATAAATATAAATAATATAATTTGAATATGATAGGTTGCACAGTGGCATAGTGGTTAGCACTGTGGCCTCACACCCAGGGGTGAGGGTTCGATTCCCGCCTCAGGTCGATGTTCTCTCCATGCTTGGTGGGTTTCCTCCGCGTTCTCCAATTTCCTCTCACAGTCCAAAGACTTAGAAAAGCAGATTAGTTTAATTAGTTTAATGTTTCTAAATTCCCCATAGTGTGTGTGCATGCTCTGTGATGTATTGACACCATGTTCCTGTAAAACTCGCCCACCTCATGTTTTAAGTCTCCTGGGATAGGCTCCAGACCATCGCAACCATGTACAGGAAAAGTGATATAAATAATGAATTAATAAATATAAATGGCGGCACGGTGGTGTAGTGGTTATCACTGTCGCCTTGCACCTCCAGGGTCTGGGTTCGATTCCCCGGCCAGGCTCGATTCCCTTCTCTGTGTGCATGGAGTTTGCATGTTCTCCCCGTGCTTGCTGGGTTTCCTCCGGGTACTCCGGTTTCCTCCCACAGTCCAAAGATATGCAGGTTAGGCTAATTGGTGTTCCTAAATTGACCGTAGTGTGTGATTGGGTGTGTGTGTGTGTGAGTGTGTGTGTGTGTGCCCTGCGATGGATTGGCACCCTGTCCAGGGTGTACCCCGCCTAGTGCCCGAAGTCTCCTGGGATAGGCTCCAGGTCCCCCGCGACCCTGAACACAGGATTAAGCGGTATAGAGAATGAATGAACGAATGAATAAATATAAATAATAATTTTTAAAAATGTTTCACAAATGCATATAGGTGGTTAAAATGATGATGTATTGTGTATTCTTTCATTAATGTATTCTTAAGTTAATAACATTTTCAAATTGCTTTGTTGTAACTGGTATGAAAGGAATAAAAGCATTTATTGTTAGGACATACTGTTATGAAGAATAATTAGCTTCCTGATGGTAGCCATAACTCTGAACAGAGTGTGCTGTTGATTATTTTCCTACGACAGCAAGACACTCAGTGTTTTGTTCCCTGCTTAATGAGACCTTACGTCATTTATGCAACGCCAGCATTGTGTATACAGTACTATCTGATTCCAAATCGCAGCTCAGTTTTGATTTTTAACATCGGCATCATTATGTGGTTCAGAAATTCCAGAAGTGCACTGAGCTGCAAAGTCGGTTGTCACAAGTATCAAACACAAATTAGGCATACCACCAGGGTGTCATAACACAACATTGTTTTTCACTCGACTTGCGGTTAACGCTTAAGGTGCTGTTATGTCAACATCCAAACTGAGGAAACACTACAGTTGTCTTTCGATAGAAGAAGTCTCTTTAAATAGATATGTGGCTTCATTTGTCAGGAGTTTTTATATTCGAATTTGACATGGCAGTGTTTTTGGTTGCATGATGCAAGCTGGTTATTATTGCGATGTTTATCACTGTTTCATATTTTATGCTTGATGACACGGAAATGGAGTATCACTGAAAGCCGACTTCTTTCATGATGGTGATGGAGAAGATGATGTTGTGTCTCAGGACACCAAAATAATATTTGTTTAATGTTTAAGTTAAAGAATGCACACACACACACACACACACACATACACAAGCACACATACATACATACAGAACATGTACTTATGTCCTCTTACGACCCTAAGAAATACAACACCACACGCCCCACACCTCCTTGATTACCGACTCATTCAAATGTGTAGGTTTATTGTCGGGTTAAGTATCCTTCAGCGCTTTCATGTGTGACCGGTGTGAAAGCGCTTACATTAAGCTGCTTCCTAATGCAGAACTCAAGACAGTATACGGTATTGTAGCACGCCTTATTTTCTCAGTCCCACATCAATAATACTAATCTGGTCATCACTGTGACTATCATGTGGTTCGGGGTAAAAATCTGAATCATGCATGTGAGGGGGAAGGAATGTTCAACGTGTGGGGGTAAATGCAGGCTATATGGAGAGAAAGAGGTGTTAAAGGGGAACTCTGTCTTCACTCTTTGCTGAAATAAATCAGCCTGTATGTACGATGCGGAATTTGTTACTTCTGGTTTGATTTGAACCATGCATGCACATAGACAAGGTGTTCAAGTCAAAGCTGGACTTAAGTGTTACTTACATTTTTGAGCGGCATTCATATATGATACCTTTTATTAGTAACTGTCATTAGGATTTATGCAATGATAACAGTGACTGGGTGAATGAGTGAATTATTACAGTGAATGAGCTGTTTGTAGTCATAAAACAGAAGGCACAACAGCAGACAATGGAAGTTCTTAAAAAAATTTAAAGAAGACATCTTCATAAATTTCCTATTTTACCCCACCACTCTTTATTACCCAACACCAAGCCAGTCAGTCACGTTGCTCTATGATGTTTACACTGACCACACACACACACGCACACACACACCCACTACTGCTCACACTTTCGACTATCAGAGCAACTAATACAGTACATACAGGTGACCTACAGTACTGTGCCGAGTCTTGAGCACCTAATCGCCCATTTTTTTATTTTTTGCTTTGGGTTTTTTGTTTGTTTAATTGTTTTTTTTTTTTGGTAATTTTAAGGAATAGGTCTACAGGCTTTCTGAAGGATTTTTTTTGTCTTTCATTTTAATTTCAAATTCAAATCAAATGAAAATTTTATTTGTCACATACACAGTAATACACAGTAATACACAGTATGATATGCAGTGAAATGCTTATACGACCGCCTGTGACCTTAAACATTTTTTAAAACAATTAACAAGAAATAAGCCCTGCGATGGATTGGCACCCTGTCCAGGGTGTACCCCGCCTAGTGCCCGAAGTCTCCTGGGATAGGCTCCAGGTCCCCCGCGACCCTGAACACAGGATTAAGCGGTATAGAAAATGAATGAATGAATGAATGAACAAGAAATAAGAAAGAGAAATAGAAAAGAAGCAAGAAATAAATAGCTTAACTATAAGAAAGCAGAACAAAATATAAACATTTTCAAAAATATAGAAGAACTATATGAAATATATATTTTATAGTCCATAATATATTTTAGGTCCTGTCCCTGTATCTGAGCAGTTTCAGAGGAGGTTTTTTTTTGGTTTGTTAAGCCACGCAGTGACCTATGAATCATTCAAGCAATTTAAAACTATTTAAAACTGATATAAAATTTATTTTAAAATGCTTTTTATTAGAAAATCACAACTCAGTTTAACCTTAAGCAATAGTCAGGGTTCCGTACAAGAGCATATACAAGCACACAAGTTCATACAAGTGCAATATAGACAACGTTTATGAACAACTGTATGAATATTTACTGCCAACTGAATTTAGTATTTACAGTAAAGTACTGGAATTATGTAAAATCAGTTCTTTTAGTATTTACAAGGCCAAAGCTGACAGTGTTAGATTTCCCATTATGCCTTATATATCCCAATATGGCCTTATTGTTTACAGGACAATCTTCTAAAATTATTGTAAAAAAAAATTCATTTGCAATTTAAAAAATATACAATCTGAGTGAATCGTGAAAGAGGAAAATAATCCAAAGCAGAAATCTCATTTTGCCTGATTTAAAAAAGGCAGATTTTGAACTGATTACAAATAAAAGACATATGTCATTTCCACAAGCATTCAAACCCATCACTTAGCTCTTGCTTAAAGCACCTTGGCAGCAAAGTGAGCCTCAGGTTTTCTTGGGAATGATCCTATACACTTGGCACACATTTCTTTTGGAAGGTTCTCCTATTCTTCTTGGCAGGATCATTCAAGCTCAACCAGGTTGGATGCAGAGCTTCGTTGCACGGCCATTTTCAAGTCTCTCCAGACACGCTCTATTGAGGTTTACGTTCGGACTCCAGAACATTTACAGAGTTTTCCCAAAGTGAATCATTGGCTTTGGTGTTTTCTTGGAAGGATTCTTCAGGTCATTGTTTTGTTGTAATCTAAACCTTCACCTCAGCCCAAGATCCTGAGCTCTGTGGAAGAAGGTTTTCACTCAGGACTGTTCAATCTATATATATTTTTGCATCCATCTTTCCTTCAATAGCGATGTTGCCACCACTGGGTTTGATTGTAGAGGTGGTATTTATGAGGTGATGCTCAGTGCTGGGTTTCCTCCACACATGAATTGTGGTGCAATCTTTAATCTTTGTTTCATCATACCAGAGGATTTAGATGCTCATGGTCTGAGATTTGTACAGGTGCTTTGAGAAATTCAGTTTGGCACAGATGGAGTTCAGTAAAGTTGTAGAAGCATCACAAGGACCACTGATACGAGTAGGATAGCAATGCTGGAGCTCAAGTGCAAGCATCATAACATATACTAAGTTGCATTTTTTTTTCTGTACATGTTTTTACTTTTTCACTTTGGATGATAGTGTGTAGATTGGTTTAAAAAAATAATCAATTACAAGATTCTTAACCATAAACTGCAGAAAGATTAAAAGGGTCTGAAATCATTCAGTATGCAATAAATGTGAAAGGATGTCAAATTAGAAGTCCCACTTTGACTTGAACACCCCTTGTACAATTTACAGTCATTTGCATTCTCTTTAAAACATTCAGTGAACCCTCATGCACTGAGGAAGTGGATGGGGTTATCCAGGGAAACACCATACACATCAGAATAGAAATGTTTCGTCATAGGATAACAGTGAAACAAATAAACTCCCACACAACATAACAGGGGCAGTTAATTTGTCACACTTCCATAAAACTAATATGACTGACATGATTTCCTGATTTTTATAGCCAGTTTGCACGGCAAAACAGCACTCTGCCAATTAATCACTAAAAGGAAAGGATTACATAACATGGTAGACTGAAGACATGAAATCAATCTCAAAGTGACAGATAATTAAAACAGACACAAACACATTTGTGCTGCTGTTGTCTTTTTATTGAACAAAAGAAATGACTCTGGTGTTCAACATACACTTACTTATTAAACATATTGAACAATATCTGCTGGGTATCTGAAACAAACCATCCACATGGAGGGTGTCATTAACAGATGACATTTTAAGCTCAGAAGATCAAAGGCCAAAGTTTTTTTTGAAGTGTTATTAGGACTAAAACTGTTCTGAGACACACTGCTTTAACCCATGATACACATACACACAGCATAAGGAGTTCTGACATACTGTACTGTATACACTGCTTGGCCTAAAAAACAACACTACAGAAGGGTCAAATTATTGGCTTTCATCATGTACCAGAAACAATTAAAGAGATCTGACACATTATTAAAACCTGTAAGAACATTGCTGAACCCTCAAATTCATGAAAGAAATGTGGTAAAAAAAACAAAATCATGAATGGAGATCAATCAAATGTGTCGTAAAGTTGCCTGGTAAAAATGTCCAGTAGTAGTCAGGGCTAAGTTTAATAGTGAAAGTAAGACCATTTCCACAAACACACACACACACACACCATGTGATGAGAACTCACAAGATTGGGACTCAACAGTTGTGTGTCTATAAGAAAACCACTTGTTAGTCAGGATCATCTGAAAAAAAGTCTCCAGTTTGCTAGGGAGGATAAAGATTGGACGTTAGAGCAACGGGGAAAGGTTATGTGACCTGATAAGTCCAGACTGAGCCTATCTCAGAGTGATGGGAGTGTCAGGGTAAGAAGGGAAGAGCATGAAGCGATGCACCCATCATGCATAGTGTCCACTGTACAAGCCTCTGGAGACAGTGTTATGATCTGGGGTTGCCTCAGTTGCTCAGGTCGAGACTCAACAACGTTATGGGGCAATAAAATGAGATTTTCTTGAATGTAAAATAAAATAAAATATTTGACATATTTCAAGAAATATTTTATTTTATACATTATGAGACTGTTTAAGCCCCAAAAAAGTGAATAACTGACGTTCATTTGGTATCTGAAAGTATCACTATGAATAAAATGTTAACTAGGACTTAGTTAATTGTTTACATATTTATTTCTCTGCATGTAACGTATGTGAGGGTGTCACATGGTGTTTTAGTGCACAATTGTGTTATTTCTGATTTATATACAGTGGCTTGCAAAAGTATTCGGCCCCCTTGAACTTTTCCACATTTTGTCACATTACAGCCACAAACATGAATCAATTTTATTGGAATTTCACGTGAAAGACCAATACAAAGTGGTGTACACGTGAGAAGTGGAACGAAAATCATACATGATTCCAAACATTTATTACAAATAAATATGTAACTGAAAAGTGGGGTGTGCGTAATTATTCAGCCCCCTGAGTCAATACTTTGTAGAACCACCTTTTGCTGCAATTCCAGCTGCCAGTCTTTTAGGGTATGTCTCTACCAGCTTTGCACATCTAGAGACTGAAATCCTCGCCCATCCTTCTTTGCAAAACAGCTCCAGCTCAGTCAGATTAGATGGACAGTGTTTGTGAACAGCAGTTTTCAGATCTTGCCACAGATTCTCGATTGGATTTAGATCTGGACTTTGACTGGGCCATTCTAACACATGGATATGTTTTGTTTTAAACCATTCCATTGTTGCCCTGGCTTTATGTTTAGGGTCGTTGTCTTGCTGGAAGGTGAACCTCCGCCCCAGTCTGAAGTCAAGAGGTTTTCTTCCAAGATTGCCCTGTATTTGGCTCCATCCATCTTCCCATCAACTCTGACCAGCTTCCCTGTCCCTGCTGAAGAGAAGCACCCCCAGAGCATGATGCTGCCACCACCATATTTGACAGTGGGGATGGTGTGTTCAGAGTGATGTGCAGTGTTAGTTTTCCGCCACACATAGCGTTTTGCATTTTGGCCAAAAAGTTCCATTTTGGTCTCATCTGACCAGAGCACCTTCTTCCACATGTTTGCTGTGCAAACGGGACTTCTTATGGAGACATTAGGTTTCATTCATATAACAAAAAGGACCCACTTTCAAAAGCAGTTTCAAGGGGAACACTGGACGTAAGATCTGGAATACCATCTAGCTGACATGTCAATCCATGGCACACATCCATCATGTGTATCTTAGCCAGTCTATAATGTTTTTGATAAGTAGGAGATGCTGGAGCTCTGTCACCTCCAAAATACTTTCAGTTATTACTAACTTGGTTAAATTCAAAATCTTAGTTCACTAATTAACAGATGAAATACTCAGTTTAATTTGATCAGTGCTTCAATAATGGGTGGTTTTATAAAAATGATTATACATTTTTCCGCCGTTGTTGTGCATCAGACTTGAATCATTTGTGGGTTTTTGTTTTGTTTTCCTGTTTTTTCATTTATTTATTTTTTTGAAAATCTGTCATTTCACAGCATACAGTACATCTGTTCTGAATAACAGCAGAACTGATTCACTTTACACACCAAGCAGGGCTGTTTTATTGACTCAGTCCATACAGTATTCCAGTAATTCCTCAGATTATAAAGGATGCATACTGTATGGTTTAGCTCCCCCTGCCCTCCCACAAAATAAAGGCCTTTTTGTTAGGTTTTGTTGGAAGCAGAGTTATATATTTAGTATTCAGTAATAAAAAAAAAAGGAGAAGGAGGAATCATTAGTTGCAAATAGCACGCAACAGTTCTGAAAAAGAAATCTGTCTTGTTGTTGTTGTTGTTGTTGTTGTTGTTGTTGTTGTTTTTTCTTTAATGTTAGAATCTCAGAGAAATGGAAAATGCACTTATCGGACACACCCGATTTTGGAAAGGCGGAAAAATGTAGGCTGAATTCCATCATCTGATTCAAGAGCTTAAACCTTTGTGAGAAGTCAACGCAAGACATGTGGACTAGCCCTGGCCGAATGTTAAATTGTGATCAGGAAAAAACAATCAATCAATCAATATAACAAACATGGACAGTAAAGGAAAAACAAAAAACAATCAGTGGAGCATGATGGGTATTCTGTACCTCGTTAGGGTGAATGATTTGTGCATTAATGTGTTGTGGTGGATTATGGGACATCATGAGATCTCTGGAGTGCATTGAGTAACATCAAGGCGGTTTATTTGTTGTGCATATTATTTACGCACCCATGTGTCACAGCAATGTTTTTATTATTATTATTATTATTATTATTATTATTATTATTATTATTATTATTATTATTATTAAGTCCATATTTCCATGCATCACTTGAAATGCAACAGTTTTTTTCCTGAACACCATCATGGCATGTTGATAATATCTAGGGGGGAAAAAGCATACAATAAAATGCACTGTGCAAAGGCAGATACACCCTGGGTGCTTGCATTTGTCTACAAAAGCCGTTATTACATAAATGAGAAGTTCCCTACCTCTAACATGCCCCCCCCCACCCCCACCCCCTCGAGCTTCCCGAAAAGGGTCATGTCCCTTTTCATTAAGTGTCATTTTGTAGTTTCCATGACACTAGGGACAAATATTAGCTGTTTATTCTGTCCTGCAGCGTGCTTTCTTGCTGTTACATAACAACAGTGTGCATTATCAGTGACAGGCGCCTATTAGCTGAGTCAGCAATCTTTGAGCTTGCCTTGCCTCGCTCGCCCCCTCAATCGTTTCTATCCCTCCCTCAGTCTTGGATCAGGGCCTTGCTATTGCTGTGAAGCCACAGGAGGCTCCGAAAGTGTGTCTTTGGAGCCGCTTCGCTAGAATGCTAGAATTAGTGAGGACATTATCATCATCTCAGGACGGACGATAAAGCGCAGCATAGGCCCGCTGTTGGGAGAAGACCAGCAGATTTTTTTTTTTTCTTAAACCATGAGGCCAAAACCCCAAGGAAAACTCCTACTGAGTTCTGGAGCCCGGCCCTGCCCTCCTCGCTCTCTCTCTCTCTCTCTTTCTTTTTCCCTCTCAGTGTGTTTGTGTGTGAGTGAAATGAAATGCCCTTCAGCACAGGAGAGATAGCATCGGAACGGCCGTTAATCACATAAGCCTCAAAAGCAAATAAAATCAAATAGTGAATAAATAAAAAACGAGCCATCAGGTGGGGAAAAAAATCACATCAAGTCCCACAGGTACCTCGGTCTGCCAAAAACTGCAAGTTCCAAGGGAACGAGATCTGAAGGGGCGTACGCTCTTGGAGTGAGTTTTAGCACTTCTCGTTGAGTGGAAACGCTCTCCGAGCTTGGCAAAAACGAGGTCAGATTGGGAAACAGGGATTCGGATGATGGAGGGGAGTTTAGGGGGAGATGGATACAGACCCACATGGCCTGAGCACATGAGTGCAAGCAGAACCCCCAGAACTCGATCGTAACCATGTGGCACTAGTGTTGATATTTCGTTTAAATGGCTCCTGACTCAAGTTGGCTTCACACACAGAGATAATGAGAAACGAGTGCAAGAAGAAGAGGAAAAGGTAGAACTAAACCTGATGGGTGGGATAAGAGCTTTTTAGAAATGTTACTGAGATTAATCACGGCCATTGATCACGAGCGAAAGGTTTGATCTGAAAGTCAGAGGAGACCAGAACTGAAGGAGGAATTAGAGAAAATTGCTTTGAGTAGGTTTTCTGCATTTAGTCATAACGATTAAGAATGAATAGGAGATTACTGCATAAGCTCACAATTCTAACATCTCGATTTTGTGTTTTTGACATGAGGAAAGCGAACACGTGAATTAATCGCTCACTGATTGCATTATTACAGGATGAATCATCAAAGAAGCAGAAAACAGAAATCCTGAATTCTTTAACTTGCATATTTGTGTCTTCAACACCAAAAACAACCATGTTTAATTTCATTGGCACCGAAATAAGACATAAAACCCTTTGAGGCATGCAGTTATCGGAATATGATGCAACACAGGCTTATTGTTTTGCTTTGAGGTTGATTATTTCTCAGTAACACTGCACCCTGAAATGTTTTTTCGGCTGTATACTATGCCAGTTTTTCTAATTGCATATCTTTTCTCATTATATTAATAAGCAACGCTGGGCTTTTTATTCATTTATGGTTACGTTTAATGGCGTGTAACGTCTAAGACGTTTTCATCAGATCACTTTTGTTATAGCAGCTATAAACGCTGTTCTTCACGTTCATCCCTTTAGTTCACTCTAGAAGTTGAAGCTTGTCGTGTAACTCTTGCAAAATGCAAACTCCTATTGAACGCTGCACAGTCCTGACACTGCAGACCCCTTCCATGAACGGAATGTAAAGAGATTGAACAGGAAATATCACCATGTCGACTTTTATGCATTTTCTTTTGTTAAATAGAAGCGTGATAGTTATCAGTGTTAGATTATGTTTAAGCTGTTGCCATGGAAACAAATAATATTAAAAAAGCAGATAGTTAACTGAGCGGCGCGGTGTCCCACCTCCAGGGTCCAGATTTAATTCTTGCCTCGAGGTCTGTTTGCATGTTCTCCCTGTGCTTGGAGGGTTTCCTCCGGGTTCTCCGGTTTCCTCCCACGGTTTCCCACAACAAACATGCAGACTAGGCAAATTGGCGTTCCGTAATGGCCTTCTAGTTTGTAAATGAGTGTGTGAGTGTGAGATATAGACGGTATAGACGAGTGACTGGGTGAGATAGTTAACGAATGCTAACCATTTTAGACTTAAACAGCAGTTTGCTCGAAACACTTCTAAATATTTAAAGGTCTAAATATAATAAATCCTTTTAATCTAAAATAAAAAAATTTTGCAACAGCTAAAACCGTGCACAAACTGGTGTCTTTTCTTCTGCATGACATAAGACTTGAAACAACAGTGAAGACAGCAGGAATGTGTTCTCTCGCCCTTTGCACTCTGTTCTGCAGCAAAGTCCTGTGGTTGAGATCCTCAAGAATGTGCAGGCCTCCTGCCAAACAATACAACAAGCGTGTCTCCTTCAATTCACTTCACTGCAAAAACGGCATGTAGAGCAGGTCAGCTGGGGGCACACGGCACAGCACCGGCTCACGTTTGTGCTTCACATGGTAATCGCTCGCAGTCGCAGGAACTGAGTGACGCTGCAGAATCTGCAGGGATTTACACGTGATATAGGACGGTGTAGTTCAAGAACAGCAGGCGGTTCAGGTGCATCTGAGGAGTTGATGGGATTGGACTGAAGTCTGTGCATCGGCATGTGGGGTTCGTTGCTCTGAAAGACTATGGATTATCGTAGAATTTCCAGCAGGGTTGTAAAGACTCAGATGCCTCTAGCGTGGGTCGATGCTCCCATCTAGTGGGCTGTGATCATGTGATCACCACTGAAATGCTACAGAGAAGAGAAATCATATGATTCAGTTCCTAAAAATGTATTACGTCTAAATTTAACCATTTAACCTTTGTGTGAGATTCATATGATTATGAATCAACACTGGGTGATGTAAAGAAACATATTAAAAGCTTTAATCATTGTGTTGTCACCACTTTAAAAGCACAATAACAAGGAGTCAAAGGGTCGAAGCTTTTCAGGGTTTCACATGTTATCATATCACAATTTACCAAATCATGTTGTATAACACAATATCATAGTTTATCATGTTGTACCATGTGATATCTTTTATATTATATTATATTATATTATATTATATTATATTATATTATATTATATTATATTATATCACATTTTAAGGTGTCATATTGTATCATTTGGTATCATATCACATTGTAACAGATGTATGTCCAGTACGATGTATCATATTGTATCATAGTTTTATCATTTTACTGTACATTTTATTATATAATATATTATCTAATTATCTCATCATATATTTCATTATGTATCATTTTAGATTGTACAGTATTATATCGTAAGATGTATTATCTTATTATACAATGTCACATACCGTATTAATTCATCTCGTATTATATCCTATCACATCCTATCACCATGTATTGTACAGTATCTCATTGTATCATATATAATGTATTGCCTGGGATTACATTATGACATATTGCATTGTATCACACCGTATGGTATCGTGTCACACATTATTAGATTGTACCATGCCAAATCAAATGAAATCCTTTAATTAAAATGTTTAACTGTAACAACATTAACTATTTTTGAAAGCTTTTTGGAAATACATATACAGGAATCCAGGAGTCTCTCCCAGTGAACTTCGGTCACAAGATAACTAATCACTAATCACTATCATAAATACATCTCCTGAGATTGTTATGTATTAATATATTATAGATTATGATTTAACCTACAAAAAATTTAGTTAAAAAAAGACCATACACAAATTCGAAATGTGCAAAATTGTAGAGAAGATTAAATGATCTTATAATAATGTCTAAATAGGTAATATTAGATCAAATATTTAATATATTTAAGAAATATTAAATCTATCATTTATTATACAATTGTAGCATTTGTAAATAAATTAGTATAATTTGATCTTCAGTACTACAAAAAAAAAGTTTCTCGACAGATAATTTGATTCAATTCAAATAAATTTTATTTGCATAGCGCTTTTAACAATTGAGATTGTCACAAAGCAGCTTTACACAATCAAGATAATTATTCAAGTTTGTAAGAGATGTGAACGTGTATGAATCAAAATTATACGGTTGTCCCTGATGAACAGTGGCAAGGAAAAACTCCCTGACATGGTTAGAGGAAGAAACTCTGGGGGGAACCGGACTCAACAGGGAACCCATCCTCATCTGGGTGAAAACGGATAGCAGGAAATGATCTGCAGTCCTCAGAGAACATCTGTCTGCATCAGCCGAGGACAGGACCGGACCGTCTTCATGGAAAATTGGAACCGTCCCCAGTCACCACACGCATCCCAGACAGACCACACGGGGGTCCATGTGACCAGATCTCCAACCAGAAGCAGGACACCAGGACGAGTCAGACAGCTCCAGGGGGCAGAGGGGGGCTGGATCACTGGCAGTATCGCTAGACAATGATAAATAATAATAAGCAGAAGAAATAATTGTTTTTCTAGGATTTATTTATGCCTCTTTAGGGGCTTTGTAGTGTTGATGGCCAAATTGTAAGATGTTTTTTTTCCTTAAGGGAACAAACAAACATATAGTACCGACCACGATTACAGACAACAAAAAACCCTTTAGATTCAAGTGTGTTGTTTAGACATTTCATACAATAATTCACAGAATTTTTTTTCTTTTCAGTTTGTAATAACAGTTAAAGGTGGCACGGTGGCGTTGTGGTTAGCACTGTGGCCTCGGTCGGAGTTTGCATTGTTCTCCCCAGGCTTGTTGGGTTTCCTCCAGGTTCTCTGGTTTCCTCCCACAGTCCAAAGACTACATTAGACTTATTGTCATGTGTGGTTGGAGATGTCATAGTGTGTGTGTGTGTGTGTGTGTGTGTGTGTGTGTGTGTGTGTGTGTGTGTGTGTGTGTGTGTGTGATCCTGGGATCAGCTCCTGGCCTCCTGTGACCGGGATAAGTGGTATAGAAGATTAATTAATTCATTAATTAATTATAGCTGTAATTATAGACGATTAACAGCAGCAACTTGAAATATAGACAAATGAGAATATTAAGGTTCATTTCTTTGACTTTCGTCCTTCAAGCTGACGTGAGCTGCACAAGTTTGTATTAAACCTGAAGCTTGAGCAAATCCATTAAAGGGTCAGTTCATTGATGGAGGTTATAAAACTTGGGGGGAGAAAAATCTCCTTTATGTCCAAAAGAGTTAACATTAGACTCAGTCAGAGACCTAGACATTGTTCATATTTCATAGAACTATTATAATTATTTTTATTAATTTGAGCTATGAAATTGAAGTTCATAGAATTTTTTTTTATTGTGTGTGTGTGTGTGTGTGTGTGTGTGTGTGTGTGTGTGTGTGTGTGTGTGTGTGTGTGTGTGTGTGCTTTCAGACATTTCTACCTCAAAATGCAATAATGTGTAGTAGTCCAGTGTAAAGGGTTCAACAAGCTCAGTTTAGTTGGATCAGTCTGGATGTGTGTGTATCATCATCATTATTATTATTATTATTATTATTAATATTATTATTATTATTATTAATATTATTATTATTATCTTTGCCTTTTTAATGTGTCTCACGTTTTCTTTATCAAAGAAACATCGGATGTGATGTCAACTTCTGTACACACACACACACACACACACACACACACACACACACACACACACACACACAGATCCTTGTGCATGTGTTACAGATTGACCCTGCTTCTTTAACGCGCCCCACTAAAGCACTTGGTGTCATTTAGTCGCGTGTCATGTTGAAATCCAGCCTGATTTCATCTGCAGTCTCCAGCTTGGCCTCACACTCGTTTCAGCCTCCCTGCGCGTCCTTGCCGCTGTGTGTGGTGTGCAGCTGATTTTGAAACGCATTTTTGTGGTGAAGTTTGTGGCTCTCAGTTTCCCTCCCGGGACGGTTGCAGAGGTCCGGCACGCGCTGGAGCCGAGAAAAAAAACGAAAGATCTCTGCACTCCACGAAGGAGGGGTGAAATGGGTCAGGGGTCAGATGGTCCAGTTACAGCGAGCACTCTGTATGATGTTCTGGTTTCTTTAATCGTTTAAAATGCTTAATTCAATTCGATTCAAACGAGTTTCAGATATTTATATTGTGCATTAAGCAGTGGACATTGTCACAGACCAGCTCTATGGGGAAAAGATTCTTGTAACATATTGAAAAATGTAAGAAATGTAAAGTTTGTAAATGTATAGTTGTCAATCAATTTGAATGACAAGACACATACATCACTCCTGGAGTTGACAGGGTTAAGGGCCTTGTTCAAGGGTCCAACAACTTGAACCTCTGACCGTCTGATCATAAGAGGAAGAAGAATTTTTTTTCATATTTACTTTACAGAACTGTGAATTCTTTTCCTCATATATCCCAGTTTAGGGTCAGAACACAGGAGCAATGATTAAGGGCCTTCTTCAGGGGCCCAACAGTAACAGCTTGGTGGAATTTCACTAGACTTGTGTCATCATGTGAACCGCATGTGATCACATGCCAAATTAACACAGTAAAGTACTGTTTAATAAGACATTCACCATATGAATAATATATAAATATATAAATATATAAATATATAAATAATATAAATAATATTATTAGTTTATTAATGGATTTAGGTGGTACGCTGGCTTAGTGGTAAGCATTGTGGACTCACACCTCCAGGGTCAAGTGTTTGATTTTTGCCTCAGTGTGAAGTTTGCATCTTCTCATTTGCATAAATGAAGTTTACATAAATTACGAAAGAAGATAAGGAGGAAAGTACTTAAGAAAAAAGAGGATTTAAACTGAAAGGACGATAAGGAGGATCAAGACCACAAGTTGGTGCTAATGCAACATAAGTGGAAACAAGTCATATGAGAAATTAGGTAGAAATTTTACAAGAATTATATGTTAATAGATATTTATTTACTGTTATAAATAGTAACTATTTTAATACCTCAGAAAGCTTATAATACTTTTAGAAGCAATTCTACAATCTAGCCAGGAGATGGCGCCAAATATGCGTGTTACAAGGAATTCTAAAATCTAGCTAGCAGATGGCGCCAAAGATGTGTGTTACAAGTAATTCTACAATCTAGCCAGCAGATGACGCCAAAGATACGTGGCACAAGCAATTCCACAATCTAGCCAGGAGATGGCGCCGAAGGAAATGTGACACAAACTTTGCGACATCAGGCGTGCACGACACTTTGTTTCGCTTTCCGGCCGATTTGCGGTAGCGGCGAACAGCTTCCACATGGCAGTGTGTGTTCATTTGCTTTAGGAACTGTGTGTTCAGTTGTGTGTATTTTTTTTTTAAGTAGCGCGATGGGAAAGTCAAAGAACGCACGGTTCAGACGCGCGCCGGTTCCTTCGGATGGACCCCCGGTAAAAGCTGTGAAACGACCCGCTGAAGATGATAATGAAGATGAAGTCGAGTCTCCGCATGCAGAGTTACTGGAAAAGGTATATTTTTTTTTCTACCCGCATCAGATTCCTCCATTCTGAGTGGCTATAAGGAGCTCGTGTCTGCTCAGTGACTGGTCGGTGTAGATGTTTCCAAGCGTTCTGTCAATCAAGCTGCTGTGTTCGCCAATCGTAGCACAGGAGGGCGGGACGTGTCGGAAAGTGGGTGGGAAGATGGCGTAGGTTTGTTAAATTTTTCAAAAATGGTGTTAAATCTTAGTTAATGTAGGGATTAAAATGAAATAAAGGTTAATTTATATAAGTTGTAATGAATGGGTTAGTTTGGATTAGGTGTCATATCAAAGCTAGCTGGTTAACAGGTAGAACTAAGGCGACGTTTCTGTCTCTTTAATTAAAAGGAAAAAATGCAACAAAAAAAGTAATAATTTTTTATATTGTAATGATATTTAACAATTTGTTTTTACTTTTATACTTTTATGTTTATACTTTTAAGACTTTATAATAATAATTAAATTTTAATGATGATAACCTTATATAATAAAATTTTAATCAAGTTGAATGACATCTATAATAATAATAATAATAATAATAATGGTAATAATTGAAAAGGAAAAAAAATAGGGGGAAAAATCTATGGCAATTTAAAATGAAATAAATGATGGTCAGGCAGCATGGTGGTTTAGTGGTATGTGTATCTCAGTTGCAGAGTCCGAATGCAGACGTACGCGAGTATGCTTGTGCGAGTATTTCGCGAGTGGTTCAGCAGACTCAGACGATCCCGAGTTTCCAGCAGAGAGACGCAGTAAGAAGGTTAGGACAACTTCTTCTGGACAGCAGCCTGGCGGTCAGAGAGGCGGCAACCGGAGCCCTCAGGTACGCCAAAACTTTTACACAATTTACACAAAAGCAAAACTCATGTAAATTTAAATGCTCTCAGCAGCAGGGTTACTCGGACTTAAAAACCTTTGTGCATTTGGTGTTGGAGCTGCAGAACATCAGAGTCCCCCCCCCCCCCCCCCCCCCACACACACAAACACACACACACTTAGTATCAAACGGAGTAACCCTGGGAACAGGGTGTGTGTTTTTTTTTTGGCCTCTCTAATATTAACCTGTTTTCCCTTCATCTCACGTTACTGATCTTTCGTCTTGTCCTGATGTGGCGTCTCTTATTGTGTTTAGGGCTGCAACAACGAATCGATTAAATCGATAAAAATCGATTACTAAAAGGCTTGGCAAAGAATTTCATAATTTGTTGTGTCGCACGAGGCAGAGATATACGATTATTAAAAAAGAAAACTTTAATTGAGCACAGAGCGGAGTGAACACACTCTGTCTCGCGCAATGATGCTAGCAGGGTTCGGTGCCTCATAGGCAGGGCAGAGCGGGAAAAAAAAAAACAAGTGGAGGTAGAGAAATCTGTAATCGTCCCCCCTGCTGGGTCTTAGTGCTCGTCTCTTACTGGTATAATCAACATCCGTGCGTGCACGCGTGTACTGTTTACTATAACACTGTGACCACATGTGTGTGTGTGTGAGAAACATATTTATTGTGTGTGTTTGTTTTTAATTCGATTCATCGATTAATCTGAAAAAGCTAATCGACAGATTAATCAATTATTAAAATAACCTTTAGTTGCAGCCCTAATTGTGTTGTTTCGTTAATGTGAATTAAATTCTTTCTGAAACTCTGTTTCGACAGGAATAGGTCTACATAATGCCGTGTTTAACTCATGAACTCGTGATTTTATTTCCATCTCGTCGGGTCACAATGACCAGAGTTATGTTTGCAGTATGTTCACACACATTTTGGCTGGTGTTCCTGACTTCAGGAATGTTGGTGTGTTACAGGAACCTGAGTGCGTGCGGAGGAGCCGAGGTGTGTGAGGACATGGTGAGACAGGACGTCTTGACTCCTCTCACCACTTTGCTCAATGAGGTGAGAGAGAGAGCTTCTAGTGTGTGTGTGTAAAGGGAAATGAACATGAATCGTGTTCAAGAAATCATAGAAAGAGAAAAAAGTACAGAGATAGAAATAATCCTTCTTTGGATCAAGCTTTGTGGAATTAAATCTTCGTCATGTGCACTGTTTTGGTTTAGAGAGTTTTAAAGCAAGAGATTGTAAAAATCTGTGAAAGGGCAACATACACAACTTCTCCTTCTGTCTAAAAGCTTTCGTATTTGCTCATTAAATTTTTTTTATGCTGAGCCGTAAGGCACGAATGCACCGCTGTCTTCATTCCTTCATCATAAGTGAATCTTTGTCCTCATAGGGCTGCTTTCAGGAGAACAAACAGGTGAAAGTCTGATGGAACGAGTTCAGTACTATAGTTAGGAGGCTTTAACACCTCAAAACAAAGTCAAGTGTCAACAGTGTGCGGACATGTGCGAATGTACTTCGTCACGCAAGATCACGGCGCCCTTGGATAGCGGTCCTCTGCGTTTAACATGAGGTTTAGTCTTCACCTCTTCAATAAGTGTCTCACTGTAAAAAGCACTGTTGATTGTTCAATCTTTTTACTGAGTGTTCCAATACTTCTGGCCCTTGAGAATCCCAGAAAAACTGTAAGCGTTGATGAATATTCCAGCTGATGGTCGACTTTTTCTCGTTCTGCGATTGAGGATGTTTCCGTTCCACACTCTCAGGCTCGTAGTGATGAATCTGTGTCTTGTCACCAGTAATGATGCTCTATAAGAAACATTCACCTTCCTTAGAGCATCACAGATAAATTATTTTCAACTCTTGCTCTTTGGTCTGGTACACTTAGATTTCGGCATTTGGCAGACGCTCTTACCTCTGATGTTTTTAGGGTTTTTATTATTATTTTTTTTTTTCTTATCTTGCATTTGTCTACCCGTGTGTGTTTGTGTGTGTGTGTGTGTATAGTGCTGTGTGGGGATGCAGGCGAGCTCCAGCCCTGTGAAGACGGAGCAGAAACCCACAGTTGAGGACGTAGCCAATGAAGCTGTGAACTTGCTCTGGAATCTCTGGTACACACTCGAACCTGCGTCTTTATCTGATTATTATATTATTATAAGTAATTAATTATTCTAAAGCTTAAAGGAGAAAAATCGAAGGCTGGGTCAATTTGTTATATTAATTAGCTAATTCTCTCTGTCTTTATGTATGTATGTATGTATGTATGTGTGTGTGTGTCTGTGTGTGTGTTTGTTTGTGCACGGATGTAGTGAGAGCAGCAGTACAGCAGTGTCTGTATTTAATAGAGCGAGACTTCTGGATGTTTTGTTGCCGTGCATCATGAAACATCCACATAACGTCCAGCTCGCTTTATCAGCAGGTAACATATACATACACACACTTATACCTGATTTAAGATGTAAGTAAAAAAAAAAAAGTGTCCAATGTCAGTTGTTAAAACCTATTTAACAGATGTTATGTGAATGTTCTGGTCCAGTGGATCAAAAAAACTCATGGGTGGTTTTCAGATCAGGAAAAAAAGGGAGGCTGATCGAATTTTTTTTCCCGTTTATTTGCTAATAAAACTTAGAGAGAGTTTAGTGCAAGGAATTTTAAATAGAAACATTGTTTCGGATGTCCAGTGTTGAAAATGAAAATAATGAATGAAATTCTTTAAAAAAATAAAATAAAAATATGGAAAATTAGGGCCAAAACTGTCTTTATGTTTTGCTGTATGAGGTTTTGTGAGGTTTGTGATTGATTAGCACTTTAGCATGTGTGTACGAACTGCAGGGATTAAAGTTCTCCGTCGTTACGACGGATTTCCGTCAATCACACTGTTCCGCCTGTCCTTAATGTTTAAAATTCACTTTTCATAATGTTAATGCTGTGTATATATAGGCTTACATGGGTGTTAAATTAAGGAAAGACAGTGTATTCAGCCTGCTGAGGAGGATGTGATCAAAGCCTGGAGTGGAGCGACTGCACGTTCCTCTCTCCACTCTAAGCGTTTTGTTATCACTCCGGTATGGATCCACTCCGGGTTTTGGTTTAGTTTTGAAGAACTACGTGTCAGACTGAGGTATAACTATATTTAAGATAGCATGGACACACTTAATGCAGGAAGGCTCCGATGTTTCGGAGATTGATAAAAGTGTAAATAAATAAATGGAGATGGGCTTGGCTTAGCGAGATTGGGGAGAATGGCAAGCCTTTTAGTTCGTGGACTAAAAAAATCAAACATCCAGGTAGGTGTCTCTGCACAGTATGCCACAGGAAACTTCAATATGGCAATAATGACAAAAACAAAGTGCGAGTTCGCCATCAGTCAGCAGCTCGTCACAATGCTGCGGTTCGTGCTCTAACAGTACACATGCTCCCTGTCTGCTGCGACAAGAACCACAACGGAGATTCACACATCTGTGGCCGACCGTGTGCGCGATGTAAAAGTGCGCCTATGTTCTTTCATAGCGGAGCATGACCTGTCGCTCACAGTCAGTGGCGGTTTTAGGGTAGGGTGAAGTGGGCAGCCGCCCAGGGCGGCATTTATTTTATGTCACGTGGGGGGCGGCACACAAACCTGGAGTAAAAATAATAATCTGTGCCGCTAAGCGGTTTTCTATTATCTGTGATACCTGCGCTCGCGCCGCCCCTGAATGAGCCGCACAGAAGCTGAGAAGCGGAGGGGGGGGGGTGTTTGAGCATAGAGGAGAGCGGATGACGGGGGGGGGGGGGGTGATGTCTACCTGACTTTCTTACAAATAACGCACATTTCATTCAAAATATTATAAACACACACCAGTAATTTGCCCTTTTTTCATGTATTTAATTGTGTGAAATGGCAAATAACAATAGATAATCAAAGCGATTATGATGTGGAGGTGAACTGGTTTAGTCTTGACTTCTGGTCGTGAGTGACAGCGTTGGGGGAAATCTGCTGATTGTCGAATCGTCAATTATAAAGTAAACACAGCGATGGAGAGAAAAAGGCCAAAGCTGTCAGGGGCCCAATTTAGAAACAAAAGAAAAGAAGATGAGGAGAAACGTATAAAAGATAAAGGTATATAACAATGTTCTCTCTGTATGATTAAGTTATTCATGTCATGATGTTAATTAGTGGTATAACATTAACTCTTAGGTTTGTTAGACTTCTTGCTTATGATGCTTGCTATGCTTACCTTGTTAAAAAAAACACACACACACACACACACACACACACAATAAAAGCCTAATTTACAAACCATCACAGAAATTCTAATGGTTTCTATTAAATACCACAAAATGTAACCACAAAATGATGCTTTGCAGCAAGACTGCAGCAAGTACAGTTATTTATTTCCATTGTTTATTATGTTAATGTTGGCTATAGCCAATATATTTACAATATATTTACAGTATACTGTAAATAGCCAGTTTATTTTACATATGTGTAGATAGTTTAACTCTGTTACGTGACAAAGCATATAATTTGAGGCAGTAAATTAACCAAAGAGCTAATTGTTCCTCCCTTAGATTAGATTATATTAGATTAATAAAGTGTCTAATGACTGCCATCAAAAACCATGAGCTTCTTTGAGCTTCTCACTTTTCTGCACGATAAGGATCTATCTGAGATCTACCCCAACTTTTGGACTGCTCTCAGGATTGCACTTACATTGCCAGTGACTGTAGCTCAAGCAGAGAGGAGCTTTTCCAAACTCAGGTTAATCAAGACATACCTGAGGTCAACCATGTCTCAGGAACGGCTCACTGGTCTTGCTGTCATAAGCAGAAATCATGCAATAGGGGAGCAGATCTCATATGATGTCATTTAGGGCTGCACGATATATCGAAAAAATATCGTTATCGCGATAATGGCATGCGCGATAACCATATCGCAAGGAGTTGCGATAAATACTTTATTTGCCAAGCATTTGTGTGTCCAAATTTGACCAATCAGATGGGCCCTTACTATGTTTATACCCGCTTATATCTTGGCCTGTATAGCTTGGCCTGAAAAAAGTTCAATCAGAAGATTTTTTTTCACTTTAATCCCTGGAACTGTGGTGAGCGATCTGTACACATCACCACCAGCAACCGGAAACAGATTAAAAAATACGATTTTTTTTGTTTTGTTTTTGTTATTTAAGAAAAAAAAACTACATAATCATAAGCTTTATTGCTGTTGCTTAGAAATAAAATGCTGCCAGACATTAATCAGTGTTGCCATGGTAACAGTAACTTCACTTCATTACTGCAGCCTATTGTTGATTTTTCTCCAATGATTTGTGCTGATTTGTTGGTTTTGTAGTAATTATTGCTCTGTTGATGGTGTGTGTGTGTGTGTGTGTGTGTGTGTGTGTGTGTGTGTGTGTGTGTGTGTTCACAGCAAATTGCTTGCACACAGTGACCGAGGATAACTCCGACCTGGCAGGAAGTGTGAACAGCGCTGTTTTGGCCGCGTTAGAGAGCGTGTTGATCTCCACACACTCCAGTATGGAACACGTTCTCTTACGCACTCTGGCTGCAGGTATACACACACGCGCGCACACACTCTCTCTCTCTCTCTCTCACTCTCACACACACACACATACACACACACTCTCTCTCTCTCACACTCTCTCACTCTCTCTCTCTCACTCACACACACACACACACACTCTCTCTCTCTCACACTCTCTCACTCTCTCTCTCTCTCACACTCACACTCTCTCACTCTCTCTCTCACTCTCTCTCACTCTCTCTCTCTCTCTCACTCACACACACACACACACACTCTCTCTCTCTCACACTCTCTCACTCTCTCACTCTCTCTCTCTCTCTCTCTCTCTCTCACTCTCTCTCTCTCTCTCTCTCTCTCTCTCTCTCTCACACACACTCACTCTCTCACACACAAACACACATTGAAGAATGTTTTAGTTCCTATTTAATTTGCATTGAGGTTTGGATTATTATAAATTATATTTTATTTGTTTTGTAGTTTTTTTCTGCATTTTGTTTTAATCTTGGAAAATGCAGCAGCTTTGAACTAAACATTTTAAGTAATTAGAAAAAAGCTTTAATTTGCATTCCTTTTTAGAATAATGTAGGAAAAAAGCAGGAAAAATTTAGGTGGGATTTGTAACTATTTTAATCATCTCTTTAAAAAAATTAAGCCATTTAATTATTTTAGGTAAAATCTATTTTTTAAATATGTTTACACGGTTTGCATTTAAGGAGGTAAAATATTGCAGTTCCTCTATAATCCACAATTTTTAAACCTATCAAAATCAGCCTTGTTTTCATTGAGGATGTTTTCGTTCCATACAATTGTTGCACCATGTATTTTGATCTTTTAAGTTGTGTATTAAGCTTGATAGACTTCTCCTCCTTTCTCCCAGGAACCATGTGGAACCTGAAGAACTGTCTCTCCGCCACCCGTCAGGCGGAGGCGCTCTCTACCGTGGTGAAGACCCTGGCACACTGTCTCAGTCTGGATGCTGGATCGCTGATCCCAGACCTGTGGCACAGAGAGTCGAGTCGCACCAGCACTGGTATGACTGATCTGGAGTCAGCCAGAATGGAGGAGCAGCAGCAGGGTGGGGCCAGTGTGGAGGAAGAAGAGGGGATGGATGAGGGAGAGATGAAGATGAACCGAGGAAAGAGGAACGGGAAAAAGATGGAAAAAGATTACTCTGCCTTTTTGCCTGTGAGGAAATAATTTTTTTTACTTAATTACAGAAAATTAAAGACCCCAGAGAATTAAAATGTGTGTGTGTGTGTGTGTGTGTGTGTGTGTGTGTGTGTGTGTGAATTCAGAGAGACAAACCAGAGCTAAGAGAAGCGGTAGCACTACTGACAGCACAGCAAACATCACTGGAGATCATTGTCAACATGTGTTGCTCAGATGGTAAGTGTGTGTGTGTGTGTGTGTGTGTGTGTGTGTGTGTGTGTGTGTGTGTGTGTGTGTGTGTCTGTCAGAGAGAGAGAGAGAGAGAGTGAGAAAAGGGATAATGTGCGGATGAGGATGGCACATGTATGCATGAGCTAATGGCTGATAAGTGATGGTGTCTGTGTGAGACAAGCTGCGAATTATATGAAGTGACTGAAGTCAAACTGTGTGTGTGTGTGTGTAGAACCCTCCGATGACGAGTGGGAGGAGATGTCGAGCAGTGACGAGAGTGAGATGTGCGCGGACGGTGTGGCAGACGGAAACTCCAGTCTCTTCTCTCCTCTCTGCCTTTCTGCAGAGTTACACACAACACTACTGAACTACAGCATACCACAGCAGGTCTCTCTCTCACTCACGCACACACCCACACACACACGGTCGACTATAAAAGACTTCTTTTAAGTTCTGTCATGTCAATAATTAAAAATCAATCACGTTTCTTAAACAAGCCAGCCTTACGCAATAACTTTGTTTGAACAAGACAACTTGATAGTCACGTCAGAACTGTACAGGGGATGTGGCAGTAACTCCCAGCCATGTGGCGTTGGTGAATAAGTGTGTGTACAGTTCACACAGACTGATGCGTCTCTTTTTCATCACAAGTTGGTGACAAGTTATCTGTCAATTTTCAAGGATCAGGCGTTCCACTCTTTGAACGTTCACATGAACAACTGCAGTGGGCTCCGAGCCATCTCGACCCGGGATCGTCATTCATGCACGCACGTGGCACTTTAAAGCGTTCTAATGTTTTACTGCGGCTAAGGGTCTCATCACTGTACCGTTCGTGAAGTCTTCTGTAAATGTAAAAGTCAACGGCATGGTATCACGCCTTCATTCAGGAGAAATATCATCACAAGTCCCGGTTTGACCTGAACACCCCTCGTATATTGATTTATTAAAGCAATAGAAAGGAGGCTGGTTATCTATCAAGCCAATCTACTTGCATAGCTTTATGCTGAAATGATGGAGCTCTCCGGATCGAAGTTAAAGGTGTCCAGTTAGTAAAAATCAATTGATCCAGCTGACCATGTACTTGTGTCAGTATGACGTGAACTTGAAGATGACGTCAACTTCTTGGTGCCTCTTTACCACAGTGCTGAGTTTTCCGGTAATGCAGCTCAGCTACCACAGACACACACGAACACAACCTCGGGTTATAGCGTGCCACTATTTCTGTACCAACTGAACAGCTTCTCTTTTTATTTACATAATATATTACAAATATACCATAATATACAAATTTCTTCAGAGTTTGTATTTTTTTTTCCCAAAGGTTTTTTTAAATTATTATTGCCTGTGTGTGGGGGGTTTTTTTGTTTGGTTTTTTTTTTCCCCTTCATAATGCCTTTAAAGATTTTTAAGCTGTCACTCTAAGTGCATGTGACAAAATGTTTTTTAAAATCCCAATGAAGAACCATAAAGGTTATTGTTTAGTGAATTTAATTATCTTTCAGACTGTGTTATGTTTCGTCTCACACACCTCCTTCAGGTCCTGAAGAAGGCAGAGTTTCCCAGCCACGCTGCTCTGGATATTTGCTGCAGGGATCCGGCATGGAAATGCCTTGTTAAGAAGTGAATCTTTTAAATTAATTGTTCATTAAAGCATTTCTGATTCAATTAGTTATTTAAATAGACTTTGTGTTTTTGTAGCTTTATGAGTCTGTAAGTTGAGCTTCAGTTCATTCAGTTTTTGAAGAAATTGAGTTTAATAAAAGGTTTTCATTCCCAGAATGCAGCGGGTGCAGTGTCGGGCTCTGACCTGTCTCCATAACATGCTGGCTGTGATGGATGTGGAGTGTTTGGGTGGAGCTGCAGGACTGCAGGCTGTCGCTCAGCACCTCTCGTCTTTGATCTTTAGCTCAGCAGGTGAAAGAGAGACAATGTTATTGTTTGAGATATCACATATTGCTGTTTATAGCTGCTGTAACATAAGCAATAACACTAATGTTATGAAATGGGGATGAAACAAGTTTAAGTGTAGCTACAATTAAATGGAAATACATTGTTTTAATAATTTTTATGATATAAATTATTCATAAATCTCCATATGAGAGAAATTAAACAGACATTGCTTTTATAGGACCTTTTCTGTGATAAGAGTAATGTCGCGTCATTATGTGACATTACTCTTATGAGGAAACTTCTAATTCCTCAGTTTTGCATTGCTGTTGTTTGTTACTGCAGAAGTTTTGAAGGATGAGGAGTTCCTGGAGGCCGTAACCAGCGCCATGCGTTCACTACTCCAAATAATGGCCTCCAAAAATCTCCCTCAGGTCAGAACACATTGCCTTTTTATTTTTTTTTTACTTTTTTTGACTTTTTTTTTAACAATGTAACTTCAATGACAAAAAAAATCCCATATAGTGTATATAAATAAACATAGTATAATTCTAAATTAAAATAAAACTTGTAGATTGCAGTCCTGAAAGTTCTATACAAATAAAATAAAAATAAAAAAGTGTGAGTGGAGGACATCAGTCTTGAGACATGTTGCACTTCATTGTTTAGTTGGTTTAAGTTTGGAGCTCTGTGATTGCCAAGGAAACTGTCAGCAACATCTTTGAAGGCATTCCAAGCAATCTGTTCTGACCCAACCACCAGATCTTTGAACTGATTGTCACTCATAATATGTTTGATCTGAGGACCAACAAATAAATGCCTATTCTCTCTTTAAATAATGAAACCTGCACCTTCCTTGTTCATTGCTTTCACAATTCTTCATAAGCGGCAGTTTGACGTGAAGAGGAGGCAAAAATATATTTTCAGGGTCTTCAAGTGGTTCATGCACCATGGAACTAACTTCTTGCGGAGTGGCCAGAACTTTCTAGAATAATGTAACTCATTGGTAATCTTTCCAGTAATAAAGCAACAAATTTCCACTGATATTCCACTTGTAATTGCTATCCTTGATGTGCTTCAGCAGCATCTCCATGTTCTCATACAGTAGGTTCCTTTCGTGTGCAGCCAACAGGTATTGAAGAGTGAACATTGCAATTGTGTAGTAAAACATCTTTGGGGCTTAAAACTGATGAATCAGTCAAGAGAAATCACTCTTCAGGGTCATGGTCACTACCTTGGATATCAACACAAACAATGAGGCAGAGTCTACCTGTGCAAAGAAGTTGGTTGCATCAAAAGATGTTGTATCAGAAACCTAGTGCATACCTGGAAACTGGAAATACAATCTTAAACCCAGCAATTCAGCTTTTGCTTTTGAAAGTACTTGATGTTGATGTGCTTTCCTTATAAGAGCAGTCCTAGAGCCTCTGTAAGGCGTAAGTGTATACTCTTTTAAGCAAATGTAGCAGAATGTATCGTGCCTGTTGCAACCACAATGAAACATACTTGCTGCATAACTACTGAAACAGTGCTATATTTTGAAACAATATGTGCACACTATAAGTCTTCATTATCACAATAAGTAGCATACATGTACGCAAGGCCAGACATGACCCGAGTGCAAGCTACCAATGACCGGCAAGCCAACCTGGTCATTCTGTACCTGGGCACGCCCGGGGTGCAAAAAATATTGTGTATAGCGTTATCCCAGAAACTAAATGAATTAATGTAAATAGAAGGAAAAATAAAACATTTCTAAAAATAGGAAACGTAACATGATAGGAGAATTTGGGTGTTATTTTCATAATCAGCAGCCAAAATTCTACAGGGGTGATAGCGTTCCGGCACCACGCCGGCTTTCCGGCGTACTTGGGGGGAATCTGGTTCGCGGATATCGATCTGTCATTTCTCTAGATCTGAGAAGCGCAGGTGATAGAGAAGGAACAGCCAATCGGCAGTAGTGTGTGGATGTCCGTGATTGGCTGGTTTTGTGGCTGTTTTTTTAAACACTGGACAAAGTTGAGCGAGCGCACACAGAAAATAAATGTTGCACGCGCATGCAGGCAGAGGCAATCCATGGCAGGGGGGAATTTTAGCATTTATTTCCAGTGATTGCACTAAGATGGGCTAATAATGTCAATCTAGGCACTGAACATGTTGTAAATGCGGTATTTTTCTTGAATAATACTGGGGGCATAATGCAAATGTGAAAATATCTAAAAAGAGCCACTTGACAGTAATGATGATCGGGTTTATACATAGGCTGTTTATATATTTGGGTCCAGGGGCCAACAAGTTATCTGTTAAAAGTGCGTCGCATACGTAGTACCCCCACCCCTACTCACCTCGGGGGCAATGTAAAAAAAAAAAGAATTTTTTCCACTATCAGCCCTGGAGTTATGGGGCATAATAGTTACTGCATTCTCCAAGCAACAAGAGCACGAAAATAACAGATCTTCTCAAAAAAAAATTATTGTGTTTTCAAAATGGTAGAATGGGGGGAAGAAAAAATAAATAAATAAAAATGTGTGTGTATATATATATATATATATATATATATATATATATATATGTATATATATATATATATATATATATATATATATATATATATATATATATATATATATATATATATATATATATATAAAATTCTTATGCTCAAATGTAATAAAGATTAAAAACAAGAAATAGCCTAGAGAGCTACAGAAGTTTGCATTAAGTTACAAAAATGTGATTTGGAGATATTTTACATTTAATATCTTAAAATAAACAAAGAATTTTGCTGTGGAAACCTGACGGATGGAGGTGTTTGTGCTCCGAGGTGCCAGCTGGTGACTCTGACTTAAAATCTTCTAGACATACGTAAGGTTGTACTCGTGCGAGAATGTGAACAATTCACATTCGCACGTCAAGTCTAAAAAATGCTCCAGGGTATACTAAAGGCTCAAGTCCCAGCCCTGGAATGGCAGCTCACGTGTAACGACTAATCACTGTTTATATTTCATTTCACATCTCCACAGAGCTCGGTGCACGGATAGTATTTGCGTTCTCACAAGTTGCCTTGTAATTTCTGTTAACTAAATACTGCAAAACTTTTTATTTTAATTCATGAAAAACTAGGTAAAATATAATATTTACCTGAGTTGTACTGATATTTATCCAGTAAATATCAGTATTTACTGGAGGGGAAGTGAGGGGAAATACAAATGTGAAGAAGTGTGTGTCACCATTTACTGAGGAAATAAAGAGACATGAGTTTAAAAAAATAATAATAATAATGTAATTATCTGGTGTATACCAGAAACTTTCTCATGCTCATCAGATAATAATTTTTTTTTTCTTACACACATAATTCTTTCATTTTTTCCTCTTTTCTTTTCTTTACTCTAATCCCAAATGCACACCTTTTTGTGACTGTACATCATTGTGACCAGTCTTTGAGAGAGGAACGTACCTGAACTTTAAGAGTCCCATATTCCACATTTCTTTACAAAGTTAACACAAGTCTCAGATTCATCCAAAGTGTGTGTGTTAATGCTTTAGCTGAAATATTCCTTAGATAATGCATTTTGTTTATACCTAATAATGTCTCGGTTTCACTCCTCTTCTAAGCATCCCATTTCAGTGTCTATGTAAATGAGCTACTGTTGAGCCACACCCCTCCAGACATCAGCAGAGCTAAGCACCAAGTCGGTGGAGGGGATCTTTTTATATGAGGTCACATTAGGGGGACAACCTAGTTCAGATTGTTTTTTTGTTTTTTGTTTTTTTTACATGTACACTGGAGGTCTACAAAAGATTTGTGTCCGTGTGTGATCTTTCCGTACAGTGTATGAGCCCTCAGCAGTTAATGAGCATGTGCGAAGCAGCAATGCAGTGTGACGTGGTGAGTGTGAGGGTGAACGCTCTGGCTATTCTGGGCATCACAGGAAGCACACTAGCTAAAGACAAAGGATCTGCTGAGACCCTCCAGGTAAACATCTCTGCTTATTGTCTGTGACTTTAATCTCTACCATCAGTAATAAAGCTTCAGGATGAGGTTTCTGGTTATCTCATCTTGTCTGTGTAGCTGATAGGAAACGCGCTGCTGACCGTAGCGACCAAAGACGTGAACCTGGTGGCGTGCGGAGAGGCGCTAGACGCTCTGTTTGACGTTTTTGCAGACGGCGAAGAGGCGGAGCTCGCCGCGCAAAACATCAACCTGCTCGCCGCTCTGAGATCCCTGCAGCCTGTGTTTACTGCCAAGGTATACAGACACGCGCGCACACACACACACACTTGCAAGTGTGTTTGACCTGTGATTGGAATAAACGTAGAATAATTTTAACTGCTGAATGCTTAAACAGTGATTAAAATATTTGTTTTTGTTAAAACCAATTTGTAGAATGGCAAAAAAAAAAACATAAATAAATAAATAAATACGTATAAAAAGCTGATTATTTTTTTTTTGTCTTTGGAAAAATTGTTCATGGATGTTTCCAAAAGAAAATTAGTAAATCACATGACCGAGCTCATTGTAATATTTGAGTTGACACAGGAAGAGATTCTGCAAACAGAGGAGAGTTCACATAAGATCATCAGTTTACATATTTTTACATATTTTGCATTAATTTGCAAATAATATTTTTCAGCAGTGCTTTCAGTTTCTTGCAACGCTTCAAGCACTTTTCAAAACCAGAATTTCACTTTTGTATCGCCGCGTCATATTTATTTCATACCTTACGTAGAATGCGTTTTCTGCCTGGGTTTAGACTGTAGGACTTTTTTCAAAACGATATCAATTTTTACAAGGGTTTCCAGAATAAGGAATTTGCGGAGCACCTTTGCCCTGACATGATTAAATAGAGCAGGGGATCTCAAACTTAATATTCAAATGTCTGATTTTTATTTAAGGTTAAATGTTTAGAATGATTGGTGATAAGCAAGTTCAGTTCAATTAAGTTTTTTTTCATATAGCACTTTAACAGTGGTCGTTGTCGCAAAGCAGCTTCATAGAATTTTTTTAAAATTATGAAAATGAGTTTGAAAAGTGTGGGAAGTATGTATAAATTACAATTATTAGTTTCGTCCCAGATGAGCAAGTTGACGGCGACGATGGCAAGGAAAAGCTCTATGAGATGGTGATAGGAAGAACCGCGGATGCGGACTTAACGCAGAACTCATCCTCATTTGAGTGATATTAGATCAAATTACTTTTATTAAAATAGCTTATAACTTAAAAGAAACATACATTCATGTTTAAGGCGGTCTGAGACAAAATACATTCATGCTTGTGAACCTAAACATCTCCAACTTTGAACATTACAAAGTTTGTAGGTGTTTCAGAAGAAATGTCAACAAGTGAAAAATCTTTATTGAATGATTGTCCTGTCTAAACAAACTAAATGAGCAAATTGAAAAAAAAATCTAAACAAACTGACCGCAAAGTACAACACAAGAAGACAAAATGCCAAAATGATTTTTGTTATGTCATGTCCTAATGGCCCGTCCTCATGTCACGTCTAAGAAAGTGTATAAAATGCCAGCTGCATCACTTTCTTCTTCTCTCCAGAGCATTCGCAAGCTTGCGCTCCCATGGTGTCTGCTGTTGCTAAGTAACCCTGAGCGCACGACCTGCAGTGCACTTGCGGCGTACTGAAAAGTTGGTATTCTTTTATCTCGCTGCGGCATGGACGGACAGGGAAAACACGTGAGCGCCGAGATGACATGGACGTCTACATTTAAGACCCAATTGAGCACACAACGGCCCCAGAGACGGTCAAAACACACAGCAGCCTAGTACAGTCTGACTTCAGTCAGCTGGCAAAAAAGGTGTGGTCGCTAGACGGAGACACTGACCATCTCTTTGCATATTTGAATCGTGACATCTTGACACACATGGGCCGTAAAGTACGCTAGCAGAAGATGCTGAAATAATGAGCGAAAATAAAATCTCTGCAAAATAAAAAGAGGACAAATGATTTATTTATTTATTTTTTTTTTTATTATTTTATACATCTTTTAAATGTAAGGTGATCAGTACATTTACTTTAATTCTTTCCTTTTTAATTTTACGTGTAAATTTAATGAAGATTGAGAACAAGAACTAATCCAGAGAGATGCACAAGTTTTAGATAAGTTGCAGAAAAGTGATTTGGAGATATTTTTTAATCTAATATTTTCCAAAAATATACCAAACAGCCAGAGATTGAGCATCCCTTCGTCTTTGCATTATGCATGAAAGGGTTAGGATGGCTGGAAATAAAGAGAAACAAAAAAATTACATTGTGCCATCGAAATCTGACAGACGGAAGTGTTTGTGCTCTGAGGTGCCGGCTAGCAACTGTCACTTTAAATCTTCTAGGCGTATGTTAGATTGTAGCTAAAAACTCAAATATTTGAATCATTTGTATAAGCATTATTCTTAAAAATAAAAAAATCAGTAGTCTTGTAGTGTAGCGTTACCGCAGATGTTTTATCGTCAATGTAACCAAAGATGGCTGACACTGAAGTCCCTGTCATGTGAGAGATGAGATAAGATGGCACGGACCTTAACAGATTAACTCCAGATAAAGTTATTTGTTATGATGATCTAAAAGAACCAAAATATACTAATGTAAGAAAACATTTAATTACAATTTCCTGGAACTTACTGATTAGCTGTAATATACACTACTTCTTTTCTTTAATTTCATCATAAGAAAATCTTTATCATTTAATCAGATTGTTTCGGCTTATCTTTGTTACAGATTCCATCAGGATCTTGTTCACGCATAATCTAAAATACAGCTGAAAGTGCACAAGCGCCCAAACACACACACGCACACTAATTTGTTGTGATTTTTGTGCGACAGATGCGGAAAGAAGGCAGAGGAAAGTTCAGCTCGGATCAGCTCTGCGTCCTGGACAACGTCAAGGTCAACCTGCGCAGATTCATTGGCTACCTGGAGTCTCTGCGGAAGAAATAGGACTTTCAGATCAAAATGGATAGACTTGACTGAAATTGAATGTGAGGTTTTGAAGTTTAAAACTCCAGTCAGGAATCTGTGGAACTGGCAGGCCAGTTTTTATTTTTATGAATGATTGTGGTACAGAGAACAGCAACACGTGTGCTCTAGATTTGAGATTTGAGAATTTGGTGTATTAATTAATACTCTAGTCCAAGAGATAAAATACTGCTCAGGGTGATCTGTAGTGGGATCAGTATAATTTCACATTTAATTTAGACATATAAAGTTTTTCATATTATATTCCTTACATTTCACTGGTCACTTGGTTAGATTAATTATGATTAAAGAATTGATAGGAATTTGGACAAGGAAACAAAATTCAATACAAACTCATTTCTCTTTTAAAAAAGTTTTAAAATGACGCTCTATCATTTGTTTTATTACTATATAATTATACAACTGAACTTTCTTGCTTAGTTTTTTGTATCATGTCTCTGGCTTAATAGACCTGATCATTTGTTGCTGTTAAATTTTACACCTGAATAGTGTGTATAACCAGAAGGGAAAAAATATAGTTACATAAGCCAAATAAATTTATACACACTTCGGGAAAAGAAAAATAGTGTTATGTACATTATATTAATATTATCATATTAGTATAATAATATTATATCATGTATATCAATGTATTATATATTGCAATACATTTTAGATTAAAATAGTTATACAAGTTTTGCTCTTTTCCTGAAGTGTGTATACATTATTTATGTTATATATTTTATTTCTGGATAAAAAATATATAAATAAAGCGCAAATGTGTACTGACGTTCTGGTGCTGGTTTATGGATACTCCTGATTGGGACTTGAAGGACAAATCCTGATATTCATCTAAAATAGTAGCCCTAAATATGGTGACATGACGAGGCATTGATTTTTGTCTTGGATAAAGACCTTGATCAAGTCACAAGATATCTGAGGATAATATGTAAGAAACTGTGGTATAGAATATTTTTTGTTCACTCTATTATGTAGAGTATGAAGAGTGGATTATGAGTGGTTATGTTTAATGTTATAGAAGCATTTACGTTGATTTGGTGTATGATATTTATATACCATTAGCAGCACGCATTTGAAAGTCATTGTTATTATAGACTTTATTTGTTCCAAAACATATTAAATGTCATCATTGCCTAACCTTCCTGTTGCGCAACATGCTTGGTATTCCGTGTTGCATCTTTACTTTTGGAAGAACACAAACTTGTGTGTATGAGCCGCTGGAGATCTGGAAATCTGTCTCCCTCAAAATCCTTTCCATAAATTTACAGCCACATCTTTGTTTACTTGCTTCACACATCACTTATCGTATTTAAAAAATTCTCAGGTGTTGATTTAATTTTCTAAATACACATATTACTGTTTCTTTAACACCTCATTCACAACAACTAATAATAAACAATTTTATTTAAAAAGATATTTTTGATCTGGTAACGTTTTCTGTAAGGAATCGTTTATTTGAAGGAAGGAGTCTCCAGTATCGGGGCTTTGTAACAGTCCTGTAAAGCTTTAGGTTTTACTCCACAAACTTTCAAGTCTTCAGGATGGAGGAAGTTGTGTAATAAGCTACTTTTGTTAAAAAAAAGCAAATGAACTTTTTATCAGCTGTACTGTAAGGGACTTGTTTCTTGGATGATCCCTAGCGTTCAACATACCCATTAATGGATCAAATGGATGACCTGTTATTCAATAAATTAAATATTCAATGTAGTTGTTGCCAAATTGCTGCAGTAACCAAATGGACACGCTACGGATGGATTTAATTTCCCATTACAAATATGGAGGGTTTTATTTTTAATTCATATCCTATAGGAATTATAGTTCACAGATTGAGATATAATTTCACTTTCAACATCTACCCTAAAACAAGATGACATCTAGTCCAATTTATTATAAGAAAATGCTAAACCAAATGTAAGTTATTTCTTAATTTCTGACAATGGAACGAGAAAAGTTGAGAAATAAGTTTAATAATAATATATTTGGTTTATTATAATCTTAAATTAGGAATTGTAGATACATTTAATTAGATTATTTTATTTTTTATTTTTTTTTTGCAGTTATAGGCAGGACGTTCTGGTCAAACCGGGACTTTTGATTGTACAGAGTTATGAGAGGAAGAACTTCCATTATTTCTCTAAATAATCACCTGCTCTACACTATAGCACTTATCCCAACGTTTCACTACTGCTTGGATACCATCATGGTAGAAAGATTACTCAGGATGCCGGAGCCATGATCTGTCTGCCTGCTTCACTCCTGAAATGCCGGCCTTCCAGGAACCCCTTTAATTGCCCATTCATGAAGTATTGGCTCAGAGCGAGGTCAGGACTGTACAGGAATGTGGCTATAACTTCAAGCCCAGTTCAAGTGCTGCGGTGAGCAGTATGAGGTTGTGAATTATCCTGCAAAAACAATGTGATCATTCTGTTAAAGGAAAGGGCCAGTAAAGGAATTCTTGGGAGGCCAGCGTTTCAGCAATGATCATGGCTCTGGTATACTGAGAACTTTATACCGTGATGGTATTCAATCACTAGTCAAACACTGGGATAAGCGAATTAGTGAAGCAGGGGATTATATAGAGAAATAAAGCGAGTTTTTACTCTCATAACTGCATTCTGTTATTCTGCACAATCAAAAGTCCCAGGTTGACTTGAACACCCATCGTATTAAGGCAATCTATATTCCCACAATGTTGTGTGATGATTATATTCATTCAAATATTATAGAAATACCTTTTTTGTTTAGGCTGTTGTGCAGAATTGGTTACACAGATGTTTTTGCTAATAATGTTTTTTAAGTGTTAAATTTAATCTTCCAAGCTTGTTCATTTTATTTCATTTTATCGTTGTTTTTTGTCTACGAAGGGATGATGTAATACTGTTGGGAGCTCTGACTTAAAAGGTTTGGTGTGAAGTTTTGTTTTCCTCCTTTTCATAATTAAAGCAAAATTTACTACAAAAATTTTGAGTCTGAATCATTTTATATATTACTGTGTGACTGAAAAAAAAATTCTTTAGAAAATCTCTGAAAATGCCACATATCTGAAGCATGCTGCAAATTGGCATAAAGAAGTTTTTTCATATTTCCATTTTTATTAATGGAATAGACAAATTACTTCATGTAGCATTATGCATAAACACGGAGCTACACAAATTACAGACTTTCTTAAAACTAGCAACATGACGTGCAGCAGTTTGGACTGAGCTGCATGTTTTTTTCTTGTCTGTTTTGTTTTTTAAGTAAAAATGCTTTATGTTTATCAGGTGTGGCTTTGCAAATTCCCTGAATGACCCAGGCCTACATCTAGACAGACCTGAAGGTTTACATTGTGTACTTGACTTAAGCCATGCAAATTTGCGTCTGTGACATTATTACACAATAAAAACCATAGCAAAATTTTGCTATGGTTTAGAAACTTCAGTATTATTGGGCAACAAAAAACCTGACTCGACATAAAGACATGAGGTCTTCAATAATGAAATTCATTCATGTTCTATACCGCTTATTCTGTACAGGTTTGCAGGGAACCTGGTGGCTATTACAGGAGACTTTGAGCACAAGGTGGGGTACATCTTAAACAAAGTGACATTCCATCGCAGGGCACATACACTACGGGCAATTTCAGAACATCAATTAGACTAATCTGTATGACTTTGGACTGTGCGAGGAAACCTACCAATCACGGGAAAACATGTACCCTCCAGGCACACAGACCCAAGGTGGGAAACGAACCCTCATTCCTAAAGGTGCAAGCCCGCAGTGCTAACCATTATACCACCGTGTCACCTAATGAAAAAACATTCATTTGAAATTCTCTCACTATGATTACTGAACAATTGTTTAAATTAGTATTATAAAATTCAATGCATTCAGTTCATGAACAAAATTTTAAATGTATTTATAGAACTTATTTAACCCCAGTTCGCCTTCATAGAATATTTCCCAATTGTTCTCAGCTATGCTTTAAATGTAACATGGAGATTGGCACAGTGATGCATGTGTTTTGGGATTGTGACAAAATAAAAATGTACTTCAAAGAGATTCACAAAATTGTTCAAAAAATAATCGGAAAGACATTTGCTTTGTCCCCAAAAGTATATCTCTTGAACTGTACAGTGGAACTGTGTCTTGACCATGATAGAGAATGTGTACTGAATTTCTGTATATATTTGGCCAAAAAATGTATATTATTACTCTGGTCAACTGCTCAGATACTAAGATGCGCAAGGCACGGTGGTGTAGTGGTTAGCACTGTTGCCTTGCACCTCCAGGGTCCGGGTTCGATTCCCGGCCAGGCTCGATTCCCGTCTCTGTGTGCATGGAGTTTGCATGTTCTCCCCGTGCTTGGTGGGTTTCCTCCGGGTACTCCGGTTTCCTCCCACAGTCCAAAGACATGCAGATTAGACTAATTGGCATTCCCAAAATTGACCATTGTGTGTGAATGAGTGTGTGTGTGTGTGTGTGTGTGTGTGCTCTGCGATGGATTGGCACACTGTCCAGGGTGTACCCTGCCTCGTGCCCTGAGTCTCCTGGGATAGGCTTCAGGTCCCTGCGACCCTAAATACAGGATAAAGCGGTATAGAAAATGAATGAATGAATGAAAGAACATGCAGCACTATATCTGGCATAAAAAGGACATTGCATATCATCATGAAATCATCATCCCAATCATCAAGTATGGTGGAGGAAACATAAATTTGGCCTGCTTTGCTGCATCAGGGCCTAGCCAGCCTGCAGTCATAGAGGGGATTTCCCTCTATCAAAAAAAGTGTATCAAAAACTTCTCAACCCGTTATTAATTCCAAGGGTTTACTTACTTTTTCCGCTACCATATTGAATGTTGAATGAGCATGCTCAATAAAGACCTGAAAGACCTGAATTTTTTGTTATTATTATTTTAAGCACTTAATATTTGTCAATAATCTTGACCTGTAGATGAAGATCAGATCACATTTTATGACAAATAAATGCAGAAAACCAAGAAATTCCAAAAGGTTCATCTACACCAATCAGCCATAACATTATCTTAACCATCATTAACCTTTTCCTCAATTTGATCTACAGTAGCTCTTCTATTGCATTGAAATTCCCTGGTCAGCCTTCGTTCCCTATGTGCATCAGTGACCCCTGTGCGCCCATGACCCTGTCGCCAGTTAACTGGTTTTCCTTCCTTGGGTTACTTTTGGTAGGTCCTGACCACTGCAGCCTAAGAACATTCATCAAGAGCTGCATTTTTGGAGATGATCCTGTCCTTTAGCCATCACAATCTGGCCCTTGTCAAAGTCATTCAAATCCTTATGCTTGCCCATTTTTCTGCTTCCAACACATCAGCTTTTGTAAAAAAAAAAGTTCACTTGCTCAAATTGAGGAAAAGGTTGATGCTGGTGGTGGCACGGTGGTGTAGTGGTTAGCACTGTAACCTTGCACCTCCAGGATCCGAGTTTGATTGCCAAGCTTGATTTCCCGTCTCTGTGTTCATGGAGTTTGTATGTTCTCCCTGTGCTTGGTGGGTTTCCTACGGGTACTCCGGTTTCCTCCCACAGTCCAAAGACCTGCAGATTAGGCTAATTGGCGTTCCCAAATTGCCAATAGTGAGAGTATGGATGTGTGTCCTGCAATGCATTGGCTCTCTGAATACAGGATAAAGTGGTATAGACCATGAGTGAGTTAATGCTGGTTGTGACAGAAAGGTGTCAGAGCAGTGACATCACTGCTTCCAACACATCAAAGTGCAACAATGTTATGGTGGCAAAAGGGGAACCTATTCTGTATTAGGCAGGTCTTTGCAATGTTATTGCTGATTGGACTATAAGCAAACTATGTTGTATGTAAATAAAAAAAAATTAAGTACATACTGTACATTTTTACAAAAATAATTTTTGACTTCTGGCTTTTCAGACACCCTGTAGTTATATTTAATGTTGTGGAAAATCCAAGAGACAAATTAGTTCCTGTTATAACTTGTTATTGCTCTCTCTCTCTCTCTATCTATCTCTTGCTCTCTCTCTCAAACATACATACAGATACTGTACATACACACATACTGTACTTTCTCTCTCTCTCTCTCACACACACACACTCTCTCTAAATGTATTTTTTTAAATAAAGCTTTTATGCAATCACCATATTTTTCAAAACAATAAAAGTTCTCAAGACTCCCATAAATGCTAAATAAATGTATTTTATAATTTATTAGGTAACAACATTTAATTGTTATATTAGTAAGTAAGCTGATATTATATAAACTAAAGCATATTATATAACAAAAACATATTAATTAATATTTTATATATATAATTAATTAATTCCGGAATATATTATTATACAATTATTGTACAAATCCAAAAGTCTTGCGCTTGCGCTTTTTAGCACGCGTGCACGCGCTGTGGAGTCTGCGCAGTAGTGCATTCGAAGGGCCGCGAGCGAGCGTTCGAGGAGCGGAGGGGAGGAGGAGGTGTGGGGGGGAACAGGGTCAGATTGACTTCGACATATAGCAGCCGAGCCGCTCCGTTTCTGCTCCGCTCTGACTCTCGCTTTCGTTTCAAACGACTTTTCCACTCGTGGACGCTGAACAAATTGATCAGCACTTACTCCACATTAATGGAATCTAGCAACGACACAGGGATATTTGTTTAGCGATTTAAAAAAAAAAAAAACGGCTGCTGGGCAAAGTTACCTAGCTAGCTAGCAAAGCTAGGTTAGCTAGCTGGCTAGCTCTCTCTCTCTCTCTCTCTCTCTCTCTCGGTGTTCTAGAAGCTCGTGCGCGTGCGTTAGGTTTAGCGATAACGTTAAGGTCGGTACGCGAACCCGCCTTGGCGTATTATCAGTATTTCTTTTAATTCTGGGGCCGTTTGATGGATCCTAGAATCGCCTGGTTTCAGCCAGAACAGCGTGGACCCGCTAACAGCCTGTGGATGCAGATTTGGGAGACGACGCAGGGCCTCGGGAATTTGTACTTTTACGGGAACGGTAACGGAGGCGGCAGCAGCAGCGGAGGAGCAGGAGGTGGTGGTGGTGGAGGAAGAGGCGGCGGCGGCGGAGGACACAGCTCGAGCCCGAAGAAGAGCGGAGACGGTGCGGTAGCGGCGGACAGCAGCGCGGCTCCCGACTGCGGCGAGCCCAAACACCGCGGGATGTCCGGGGAGATCGCCGAGCAGCGGGACTTCATACCGCTGGAGAGCAATAATATCATTATCAATAATAACAACCACCAGAACCAGCGGATTGCTGCGGCGGTGGGCAGGGGCGGCGGCGGGGCCGGGGGAGCGTGGAGTGGGGCGCAGGACACTGCCGCTGTCGCCGCGGCTCAGCGCAACAAGCGAAAGCGGGAGAACAAGGCGAGCACGTTCGACTTCAACCGCAGCCTGTTACTCAGCAACGGCGCCCCTGGGCCGGACACCGAGCTGTACACCGGCACGCCGTGGAAACGGAGAAATTACTCCGGGGGAATAGTTGGGTGAGTAGCATAGCTTAACTAGCCTAGTTACTCCCTCTCTCTGTGTCTGTCTCCCTCGCTCTCTTTCTGTGTCACTCTGTCCCCTGAACCATGTGCTTTATCGGTGAGCACATGGACAGATCCAACCTGCAACCTGTCTGAACGTTCATGTTTCGCGCGAGAGACAGAGGGCAGAAAAGCACAGGGTTCCAGCTGATCCACAAGTAACCAGAAAGAGAGACCGTCAACTCACCACAGTATAGACAGACAACTAAACATCAGAGAAAGAGAGACGGAGCATATGACAGTAGAGAGAGGTAGAGAGCTAAACTCAATAGAGAGAAACTCAGTCGAGAGAAAGGGACACCGACAGCTAAACAATGTAGAGAGAGACAGGCAGCTAAACACTCAGAGAGAGACAGGCAGCTAAACACTCAGAGAGAGACAGACAGCTAAACACACAGAGAGACAGACAGCTAAACACACAGAGAGACAGACAGCTAAACACTCAGAGAGAGACAGACAGCTAAACACACAGAGAGACAGACAGACAACCAAACACCATAGAGAGAGAGGCAGAATTGTCATTGCAAATGTTTGGTACATGGCACGGAAGGACAGACAGCTGAACAAGTTTGGGAGAGAGAGACAGCTAAACTAAAACTAAGTAGAAAGAGAGCGAGAGCTGAACTTGTGCAAGAGAGAGAGAATGTTCATGTTTCAGCCATATTCGGTTTGCTTACAGGTTAAGGTCAAGGATTTCCTTTTAAATGCCGTGTGTGTGCGCATTAGTGAACCCAGATGACATTTTCTTAGTTGACTGCTACACCCATAGACAGACTCTCACACACACACACACACACACACACACACACCAAAGTTCAACAAGAACACTCCTGAATACTCTTGAGGGATTTTAAAGAGTATTCAGCTAATAATCTCAGGTTTTGGCAGCCCTCTCCCATCACTGCATAGTCGCTTGGATTATTTTAACTTAATTTTTTTAAATTATGACATAAAGTAAACAAGATTGCTGAATAATGCAAAAGTCACCACCTTACCCATTTTAGGCAAAAAAGACTGTTTTGACCTGTTACACAGAAAATTGATAGTATTTTATAATTAGTTGGTCAAAAGCATGTTTGTTTTAAACAGAAAGCTAGATGTTTTTAGCCAGTCATAAACCTAGTAGTTCTTTATTAGAAGAACTTATTAGTAGATTTATTGGAGATTATGAATGTTTCCTTTTTAAACTAGTTTGTCAGTAACATGTCAGGAATGGCAATGCCTGATCCTCGGTTTGTTTTTCTGAGTTCAGAACTTAACCACCCTAACCATGGAAATTCAGGAAGGTTCATTTGGTTCACATGGCAGCAAAACACTTTTAATGACTTGCCCTGTTCACGTGTTAAGTAACACATGTCTCTGAGGTATTTTATTCCAACCTCCGGTCTTTTCATTAGAAGGCGGGTGATCAATACGTTTTGTATTTTATGGCTTCGATGATATTTCTGACCTACACAAAGCAGTGTTGCAGCATTCAGCTCTGCGCAGGGGGGAGGGGGGTGCCTGTCTCGCTGAACAATATATAGTGTTAAGATGTCTAACCTGTACATTAGTGTGTTTATTACGTGGGCGAAGCATTAGGTGTGAACTTATTTGCACACTCCTCCATCCCAACACTGGAATGTGTAGAGGCTTGCAAAGCCTCGAGCTCAGAAAGGGCCGCTTGGTCGTTCCAATAATATTCTCCAGTGTTTGTTTGTGTTAGAGCATTCCTCAGTGCTTAGTCAGACGCCTTTAACCCATACTGTACAAGGCTGTTTATCTTTTTCTCTACTACTTTCTTTTGTCCTTCGGTGTATTATGTCATTCCGTCTTTTAATAGACATTTCAGGAAAGATTTTAATATAGCTGTAAAGACAATCAAGACAGTTTTTCATCTCGGACGTTGTTGATTATTGTTCATCTAAGCCTGTTCTTTATTCATTAACCCCAAATTCTAGTTGTCAGTATGCAAGAAACTAGAAAAGGAGGCATTTTGTGTGTGCATGTGTGTACACTGTGTGGGCAGGCAAGTGTGGAATCCGGCGTTGTTTATATTCACAGCACGGTGAGTGAGTCCCATCTGTCCAAAACAATCTCCGCCCCCTCGTGCACCCAGACACCCGATCCCTTCCACAGTGATGTCACTTAGGCAACCACGAATCAGATGGCACGGAACGAGGGAGTTCCTGATATGACGTTTGGGATTGTGGCGAGAGAGAAAAAATTCAACTAGAGGGAAAGCCTTGAGAGCAGGCATGCAAAGATTCCTGTTTGGTTAAGGAGAGTAAGAGAGAGAGAGGAAGACCATGGTAGAAAGAGAGACAGCAGAAGAAAGAAAAAAAAGAGAGAGCGGTAGGTAGGTGAGCGCAGTAAAGAAAGCGAGACAGAAACTGAACATATTGAAAAGAGCGAAATCGCTAAACGGGCAGGGGTTGTGGGGTGGGCGGGGTGTCGAGCGCCAGGTTTAACCAGGTGCTTCCCTTTTAGTCTGTTTCTCTGGTCAGGATAAGTATATTTGCCCAAAAAAATTCTGTGACCAGTTAACTAGTAGAAAATCGTTTGTACACCAAAAGGTATTTATTTAGGTCTTCATTTTTATTTTTTATTTTTTTGTCTTCAACCTGCTCTTGGCATATCGATGTAGGGGAGGATTATTAGATTGAATTTCTGAAAATGTGAAATTAATAGAAATATTAAATATAAGTATTGTGTTAAAGGTTGTATGTGTTTGTTGTATGTAGTAGACCACTTTTGTGCTGGCGGTTCCCCTGGCTACCCTCACAACCACAATTCTATTTAGAGTAGAGAGAGAGAGACAGGTGAGCGGAGTAGAGAGAGAGAGAGACAGGTGAGCGGAGTAGAGAGAGACAGGTGAGCGGAGTAGAGAGAGAGAGAGACAGGTGAGCGGAGTAGAGAGAGAGAGACAGGTGAGCGGAGTAGAGAGAGAGAGACAGGTGAGCGGAGTAGAGAGAGAGAGAGACAGGTGAGCGGAGTAGAGAGAGAGAGAGAGACAGGTGAGCGGAGTAGAGAGAGACAGGTGAGCGGAGTAGAGAGAGAGACAGGTGAGCGGAGTAGAGAGAGAGACAGGTGAGCGGAGTAGAGAGAGAGACAGGTGAGCGGAGTAGAGAGAGAGACAGGTGAGCGGAGTAGAGAGAGAGAGAGACAGGTGAGCGGAGTAGAGAGAGAGAGAGACAGGTGAGCGGAGTAGAGAGAGAGAGAGACAGGTGAGCGGAGTAGAGAGAGAGAGAGACAGGTGAGCGGAGTAGAGAGAGAGAGAGAGACAGGTGAGCGGAGCAGAGAGAGAGAGAGAGAGAGAGGTGAGCGGAGTAGAGAGAGAGAGAGAGACAGGTGAGCGGAGTAGAGAGGGATGGATCCCCACTTATCTGTGTGCTGAAGGAAGGGATCGTGTTCTGTTTCGGCCCTTTAGACCAGTATGTTTTTTTTTTTTTTTTTTTTTTTTTTTTTATTGTTTTACATCCTGGCTGATATCTGTTTCTAGCTATTGAAAAGTAACAAAAAAATTTCAGTTTACCATCAGCAGGTTGAGGTTATATCTATCTTTATAATAAACAGCCTAAATACATCAGGGGTCAAAAGTATTTAGACAATGTTTTCATAAGATACACAAATTTTTTAAGTAATGATAATCAAGGTAAGAATTTATGCAGTGAAATGTTTCATATCATGGTCATGCCAATGAAACCTATTTTAACTGAACTGAGGGAGCGACAGAACCCTAACCCGACTAGCCAGTAGAAATGTATGTTTGCATTAGGAGTTGCGGTGGTGTAGTGGTTAAGACTCGCACCCCCAGGGTCCGGGATCGATTCCCTCCTCGGGTCTTTGTGCGTGGAGTTTGCGTGTTCTCCCCGTGCTTGGTGGGTTTCCTCCCATAACCCAAAAACACGCAGGTTAGATTAATTGTCATTCCGAAATTACCTTGTGTGTGTGTGTTCATGCAATGTTGGGGCATAAGGGGAGGCACACCCTGGACAGGTTGCCAATCCACAAGTCTCCTGGTATAGGCTCCTGGCCCCCATGACCAGTACATGACACGTACAGGATTAGCGGAATAAAAAATGAATGAGTGAATGTTTGCATGTGAGGTGGTAAAATGTTGCTGTTAGTCTGTAATTCTGCACGTGGTGAGCTCTAAACTAGAATCTTTTTGTAAGAAAATCTAAATCTTCAGTACAAACCTAGGTGTCGTAATATCGGATTGGATCCATACTGGCCGCTCAGTTTCTCTTGATTTTTCTTTTGAAATAATCCATGAGGATAAATTTGGTTTTATAACAGCTTTTCTTGAGGTCTTCCAACGTTTTCATGGGACACTTAATCTTTCCCTCCTCCCTTCCCTCAGACAGAGTGTAAGTAAAATTCCACCCTGTAACTCTAAATCAGTCCGATGCAGGCTAAATCCCTGAATGATCGCACCTGATGACCCCACTGTTCCAGAGTGTAGATGTGAACTCATACTGCTGTTGGAAGAGTGTGATTGTACGAATAGTCCGGGTATTCACCGCACCCGTTAGAGATCTCTGAGCTGTAAGCACTTGTATCTTATCTCCTAGAGGAGGAGGAGGCTTTAAAGTAGAGTAATAAAACGAGAAGCTTGTGTTAAATGGTGTAATGGCAGCATTTGGAAAATGGAGGGCTTGTAAGCCTTAAACTGAACATTTCTTGTCACAAAAAATAATTATTTCCTGTCTTCCAGAAAGTAGACCATGGTGTTTAGCATGAAGGTGCATACGAGTCATGATAACTGGGCTAGATTTGGGATTATTGTTTTCAGTTGTTTCTCCTTTGTGTTTTGTGGCTTTGTTTTGATGCATGATGACGTTAGGTCAGACACCCTTCTCTCTACATTAGTATACATGATGTTTCTGTAGATGTATGAAGTCATTCTGCAGCTACATAATCACAAACAATTGGCAGAGTTAGTGTCATAGCTGGGACTCTGCAATGTGTGAACCCTAAGCTTGTGTATTGTAGATCAATCTTTTTTTCCTCCACATTTTTCTTTGGTTCTTAATGTTCACAACTCTTCGAGGGTTTGTCATCAACTGCTGTTATTTTCCTTGGCTTTCTGTCAGGATCTTAGTACACCAGTGGTTTCTTTATTTTAAGGACCTTCTGTTGTGTGGTGTTTTGGCCATACCTTGTTTGTGCAACAGCTCTGACCGGTCTTCCCTCTTTTCTCAGCTTAAGGATTATAAAATCCTTTTCTCTTCTAGACATCTCTCTGTTCTTAATATTGGTTTATTCTTTTGTTTATTTATTTTTAGCAGGAAATGCAGTCTTTACAGGTGAAACCCAGGCTTCAAGCACCTGTCAGTTATGTGCTAAAGTGGTTGTGATTATTGGACAAATGGATGAGTTCAAACAAAAGGTTTCATGCTCAAAGTTGTTCACATAAAGATGCAAATATCAGGACATCTGTGTTTCCCTACCTGTGATGGTGGTCGTGAGGTTCATTTGCAATAAAGTTTTTAATATAAATTTTGGTAATTAGATTTGAAAATACTATTAAATACTTCTTGTTATGAAAAGTTTTAAACCAGAGCTTATTATGTGTCGTCATTATCCACGGGGGGTGGGGGGGGGGGTGGTGTTTTCCCTTTTCAGCTTGTTCAGCTTGATTATCCACAAAGTAGGAGGACACCTGAGGTTACTGATGTTACTTTTTAATATTGGATGAGAAGCTTTATGTTCGGTGAAAGGAGTGCGTTTGTGCATGTGTGTCTTGTGTATGGTAAACAGCTTGTCACCTCGAGTAAAAGTGCGTGTCTGTGCATGTGCTGTTTTTTTTTTTTTTTTTTTTTTTTTTTTTTTATAAACCTGTGTATCTGTTTTTCTTCTTGTATTTGTGTGTATGTTTGAGTGCTCAGAGAGACAAAGATGTCTCAGGCTTTTTCCAGGTTGCATAAATTGTGTTAAGTACAAAACAGCAGATTACCAAGAGCGAAGGTGTGTGTGTGTGTGTGATGGAGCCTGCTTACTGATTGGCTACAGAAGAGCAAACTAAATCCCAGTGTGCTTGTGTGATCCAAGAGGCAGTTCTGAGGAAACGAAAGTCACACAGGAGAGTGTTGTATTAAACTGAAACTGATGGTCTCAAGTATGCACAAGTGACCATGTACATGGTAAGATGGAGCCGGCTCACTGATTGTCGACGGAAGAGCAAACTAAATCCCTGTGTGTCTTGTGTATGGTAAACATCTTGTCACCTCGAGTAAAGTGTGTCTCTGTGCATGTGTTTTTTTTTTTTTTTTTTCCTTCTTTTTTTTTTTTAAACCTGTGTATCTGTTTCTCTTCTCGTATGTGTGTGTATGTTTGAGTGCTCAAAGAGAAAGAGAGAGACAAACACGTCTCAGGCTTTTTCCAGGTTGTATAAATGGTGTTAATTACAAAACAGCAGATTACCAAGAGCGAAGGTGTGTGTGAGTTACGTGGTTATGTAATTTATGAGATGGAGCCAGCTCTCTGATTGGCTACAGAAGAGCAAACTAAATCCCTGTGTACTTGTGTAGTCCAAGAGGCAGTTCTGAGGAAATGAAAGTCACAGTGTTGTATTAAACTGAAACTGATGGCCTCGAGTATGCGCAAGTCCATTTGACAATCCACTGATTTTACACACGGCACAGATGGCGCTCTTCGAAGATCTGGCATGTGTGTTCAGTCACCTCAAGGCTTCTTAGTTAGAACAGTGTAAAAAAAAGAAATTAGCACTTGTAGTCTGTAGTATTTGGACCTACAACTGTACATGACTTTTCATCACTTTGAAAGGTTTATATTCTGGCAACCGAGTTTGCTTTCCAAACACGCTACCCTGCAGATGTTTCTTGTCCTTTAAGACATCTGGGAAAGCTCTTTCCTCCAGTAAGATCTCCAAAATGGATCATTAGGAATTCACTTCCTTCCTTCCCTTGTATCAGCTGGGAACGTGCAGAAGAACCATGCAGCCTTTACTCACGCACTCACTCAGTTCAAATACAGACTGTAGATGGTTTAGGGTGATGGTTCAAGTAGGTCACTGGTGCACAACAACTTCCTGCTCCAGTGCCGGCGTTTTTTTTTTTTTGTTTGTTTTTTTTGTGACACTTACCCGAGTCTGTGCTTTGCATAGATCCGTACCTGTGTGTATAAATATGTTGTCAGATTTGAATGTTGACCAGAATCTCAGATTGCTCACGCAATTTTCATTTGTTTTCTATCACAAATCCGACTCATCTCTGACCCCCCCCCCCCCTCCTCTCTCTAGGCTCCATGAGGAGATCAAAGACTTCTACGAGTACATGTCTCCTCGGCCTGAGGAGGAGAGTATGAGGCTGGAGGTCGTCGACAGGATCCAGAGGGTCATCAAGGATTTGTGGCCCAGTGCAGACGTACGTCTGGATGTCTCTCTCTCTGTCTGTCTCTTACATGTGCATATACAAACACATTTCACAGGGTGATTTGACACATTTAGTAATATTATTGGATCACTGTGTGTGTCTGCGACTGTGTGTGGGAGGTGTGGATGTGTGTAGGTGAAGGAGGGTAATGTGACTGACTGTGTAATTGATTGACTGTGTCTGGCTGTGTGTGTGTCTGTGATTGTGACGTGTGTGTGTGTGAGAAAAAGAGAAACAAAGAGAGTCATGACTGTCATTGTGTGACTGTGTTTCTGTTTGTCTGTGACTGTGACAGTGTGTGACTGTGTGTCCGTGATGCTGTGTGTGTGTTTCCGCATTTCTTCGCTAGTTTTTAATTTTTTAATTTTTGTTTTTTATAAACCTGCACAGTAGCTCTTATTGACTTCTCTCCCACACGAAATCTGTTTTAAGGCTGAGAGTTTGTTAAACGGAAAGCGTCTGCCCCTTTTGTCCGACTGCACTTCTGTCTTTCTGTTTGACAGTCGGATGATTTCACACATCGCTCGAGGTCAGAAACTCGCAGCGTCTGAGGGTTTCACTAGACTGAAGCAGTAGAGAAATGATCAGTCGAGGGTTTCTGAGGGTCGTCTCTCTCTCGTAGCTAGGCATTTTACGCTTTCTGTGTTTTTTTTTCTTTTTTTTTCTGTTAGAATTTATACACGAAACATGGCTGTTTTGATCTCGATACTAAGACTCGCATGAACTAAGAAAATATTTTTTCTGTAAACTTAGACAATTGAGGTTTTGGGAAATTGTTCTCTGTTGTTTTACAAAAACTATTGTGTGGTCAGAGGTGTGTTTATGGAATACAAACAGAACTGTGTTTCTCAGATCAGAGAGAGCGAGAGATTCCTAAAATGATTCATTATTATTATAATTTTTTTATGAGACATGAAAGAGGCATATAATGACTTTCTATCAAGGTAAACTTTGACATGAGCCTCCTTGTTGTAAGTGCTTATATTAAGAAGAAATGGGCGGGGCTTTGCTGTTTATCTATATAAATATATTATTTATCTATAAATAATTTAGCGTTGTGTACAGGGATACACACTCAGGTTTTTGTTTTCGAATCATTGTTCTCGTTTACAGCGTTGTCACTAGTGCTACATGCAGAAATGCATCGAGTGAATTAAGAAGTGTAGGTTAATAGTTTGTGAAGGTGGAATTGAGTTAAAGTATGTTTGTGCGTGTATGAGAGAGAGATTTTTATGCATTTTGCCTTATGTTGTTGACAGGTCCAAGTGTTCGGCAGTTTCAGCACTGGCCTGTATTTGCCTACGAGGTAAGCTACACCACTCTGTATTTTTAGATATAAATACATAATGTTTTTTTTATCTATACTTATACAAATACTGAAACTTATCTGGAAATAAAGAAAAAGGAAATTTGCTATATATAGATAAAGACTAGGCCAAAGTGTATTTGTAATTTTAATTATTTTACTGTCTTTGTGAACTTGATGGGATTATACTAAATTTAACTGTCCCGAGAAAGATCTCATGTCACGCTCAAAACTACAGTGATGTGTCACTCGGATAACTAAATCTGGATTAGTGGAATAAATCAGACCCTTGTGTGTGTGACTGTGTGAGGAATGAGACAAGCAGTTATGAATAGAATTAAAGGTGCCGTATTACACGCCCTTTTAACAAGTTCTAAGTCATAGACATCTCCAGAATGTGTCTGTTAATCTTTTGGTTAAAATGCCTCTCAGGGTGCGCATTCTGGCCCTGCTGAAATTCACTACTGTTTTAAAAGCTCACTTTCTCTGTAACTTTAATTGCAAGTGAGATAGACACACCCCTTTGTGGAAATAAATTTTCATAGACCATCAGAGCAAAGACAACAAGACATTCAGAGCATGTTCAAGCACATGTGGCGTGTTCAAGCACAAAAATCAAAAAGGAAAAAGAAACAAAGAAAGCACCGAATGATACACACCCACACAAGATAATATGAATTGTGCATAATAAGTGCCCTTTAAAGTGTTACTTGAGATCATGCTCTATATGTTAGCTGCTAGGATAAGCTGCTAATGACGGTAGTTTATATAAGATCTGTGTAGTCGTTGGATTATAGTCACATTGCCTTTCTGCTGTTTTGCTACTTAAGACTGATTTCTGAAGCATTTCTTCGACTCCCACATTGCAATCCATTGACTTTTCGTATAGAGCAAGATTTAATGATCATACGAGGGTGAGGCCAAAAATTTTAAAGTTAAAAGAAATTCTACAACCAGAGTGCGGATAATTTTTGGCTCGTCCTTGTAAATATTACAAATAATATGAAATTTATTACGATTCCAAACTTCATGCTGCCTCCCAATGTGTAAATAATTTTACTGTTTACAATGCATATATAATAATTTAAGTAATTAAAAGTAATTATATTACAAGTGCTGTTAGATGGCCCTCTGAGTGGGTTAAATAGAACAGGAGATTATCGGTTCCCGATGCTGATTTGTTTTAGGACTAAAACTGATATTCTGAAGTGTTTCATTAATTTTATTGTGAATGTTAAATTATGCAGTCTCTCATCACTGAATATTAATTCTACCTTGAGTCAAAAAACGAATAGCAATAAATGAAGGCTCATAGAGACTGCTATAAACGTTTGAGCATAATTGTAAGGTGTGTGCGTGTGTGTGTCAGTGATATAGACCTGGTAGTGTTTGGAAACTGGGAGACGCTTCCTCTGTGGACACTGGAGGAGGCGCTGCGCAAGAGGAACGTCGCAGACGAGAATTCGGTCAAAGTGCTGGATAAAGCGACGGTAATTTGTGGGATCGGGTGTGATCACAATCATGTCTGGATTCGAAATGAATTAAAATTTATATTCCGTGTATTTGTGTTTCACCGCAGGTTCCGATTATCAAGCTGACAGATGCTCACACTGAGGTCAAAGTGGACATTAGTTTTAATGTGCACAGTGGCGTGAAGGCTGCCAATCTCATCAAAGACTTTAAAAAGGTGTGTGTGGTGTGTGAGTGAGTGCTGTCAGGACACAGTAATGTAGACTGTGCTGTGAATTTGGCAGACACCTTAACGTCTTATCGTTCATTGTGTGTGTGTGTGTGTGTGTGTGTGTGTGTTTTAGAAATTCCCTGTGCTGCCGTATCTGGTGCTGGTGCTAAAACAGTTCCTGCTGCAGAGGGAGCTGAACGAGGTTTTTACTGGAGGCATCGGATCCTACAGTCTGTTTCTCATGGCTGTCAGCTTCCTACAGGTACACACACACGACTTTCATACCAGTCCTGGTTAACCTTCGTCAGAGAACTAGCCTTGCTTTTGAGATCTAGATTAGATTTATGATCAGGAATCTGGATTAAAGATGAGACTTTAATAGTTATTGGGATAGTTATTTTGTTTTTGTAGAAACCGGTGTCTGAGATTTTAAATTCCTAAAAAAATAAAATTTTGTTACATTTCACAGTTTAAATATTTGCAATAAATCTTTTTCAATTATCTTTTTGTATTTGCTTGTTGTTTCACTTTTCCCTTATCTTAATTATAAATTATTTATTATTTATATATAAAACATGAAAAGTGTACCTTTTGGTTCATCGTGCTCTTTGATTTATGGGTTGTGAAATCTGAGAAGTCATCAGTGTCCTTGTATGTGGTGTGTTTTTTTGTAGCTACACTACAGAGAGGATGTGTGCAGTCCTAACTCCAACATGGGCGTCCTGCTGATCGAGTTCTTCGAACTGTACGGCCGCCATTTTAACTACCTGAAGACGGGCATCAGGATCAAAGATGGCGGCTCGTACGTGGCCAAAGACGAGGTGCTGAAAGGCATGCTGGATGGATACAGGCCGTCCATGCTGTACATCGAGGATCCACTGCAGCCGGGTATACAACCACTCTTTAACGTGACCAAGTGCAGCCATTCTTAAGATTTATGTGCATCACCCTGACTCGTTTGTTGCGTCTTTATGATTTAGGCAACGATGTTGGAAGGAGCTCGTACGGGGCCATGCAGGTGAAGCAAGCGTTCGATTACGCCTATGTGGTTCTCAGTCACGCCGTCTCTCCCATCGCCAAGCACTATCCCAACAACAAATCTGAAAGGTCTACACACCAACGCACACCTATACAGCTTTCATACACACTTCTGTACAGTAATTCAAGCCCACACCTGGGACCTTTTGAAACACGATATGAATTATTTGTTAAAGCTAAACCCAATTTTTCATTCTGTCCCTCAGTATTCTGGGTCGAATAATCCGCGTCACACGGGAGGTAGCCGAGTACCGCGATTGGATCAGCGAGCAATGGGGCGTAAAGGCACAAAGCGACCCTGCCCTCAACTGCAACGGTACACTCTGACAAACGCACACAGCCAGAGAAAAGTTATCACTAAAGTCAGAGCTGACTTTAAATTTTGGAATTTAATCTTTTATGTTTTTTAATTGATTAATTTTGTTCATCAGTTTTTCGATTAGGATAGATTTCAAATTATTTAGTTAAACTTTTTCAAAAATTATTGTGAAAATCCACAGCAGCATTTGCAGAAAAGGCAAACTGCTTACATCTTCCACAGAGTACTTCAAGAATATTCTCTCTTTTTCTTTTTTTTTTATACATTTTTTTTTTTTACTTTATGTGCAGTTAATGCAATACCGCTACCTACTGGAGTGGAGAGTGGAAGGAACAAGACTGACAGGGGCGGGGGAAAGGTTATGGTTTTAGATAGATACACATCTGTATCAATGTATCTGAATAATTCATAAGAATTCATACCGAGTGAACAAGCAAGCCTTTTTGCTCTCGCTTAGCGATGTTCTGTCCCTGTGGTTTAAGATTTTTTTTCTCTGTAAGCATTGTATAAGATTATTTATTTTGGCCTTTGTGTAATGGGTTGAAAGTTTATTTTTACGTATTACCATAAACCATGTAAAGCACTGCATAAACAACACTATAGAATTCTGTATTGTTTATTTATCGGTTTAGCACACTGTAACTGTCTTGTGTGAAACGGTCCTCCTCTGTTTGTGTACAGGTAACGATGTCACTCTACTGGTTGAGCCTCAGGAGCTCGACGAGTGTAACAACAACTTACCTGAAGAGCCTCCACCAGCGCCACGGAGTAAAGCGTCCTCCAGCTCATCCTCCCCAACGCCTTCCACACCTTCATCGCATTCATCCTCATCGTCCTCACCTTCCTCCACATCAAGCGACGCAGTGAGTACTTACCATATGTTTAAAAAAGCATAATATTCTTTTACATTATCCTAAAAGTTGCTCATGAGGTAATTTTATTCAGGATTCAGACGGAACGCCGTGCAAAACGGTTAAACAGCTAACCAGCCGGGGCTCCGGTGCTCACCGAGATAACAGCGAGAGGAATCTGGCCAATCACAGAACTCAGAGTCATCCCACGACCACACCCACCACAGGGCACAAAGGCAGCAAGGTAAGAAGTGATAATGTGCTGTTCTTCAGTGTTAATAGGTATATAGGTAGTGTATAAGCACTTGATCGAGGTAGGAAGGAAAGACCTCTGGGTCTTCAGTACAAAGGGACAGGAAGAGGTTTTTAAAAAGAAAAAAACAATTTAAGCTTGGATTTAAAATAATTGTGCGCCTATAAAGGAAGGAAATAAATCTAATAAACTGTTCATATTTATGCAACACCTTAACCTTTGATCTGTTTTTTTTTTTTTTTTTTTTTTTTTAATAAAAGAAGGATTATTAAACATTATTTTTTCCCACACCTTCCTATCAGCCCACACCTTAAAAACACACACATACTCCACCCATGGATAATATCAAGTAATCTTAGCTGGTGTATTATTTTCAAATGAGAGTTAATAAGCATGTCAGTATCATCAAGGAGTGGCCGCCATCATCAACATCTTTTATAGCGACTCGTCTTTGTCTTGTCGCATTAAATTAGCTAAAATGTTTATCAAAACAAACGTCCTGGCATTTACTACGTGCAGATTTACTTCTCAGGATCAGGTGGAAAACCTGTGTGTTATCCTGAGGATCATTTTTCTGTTCATGTTGTGACATGTGTGCAAGGTTTCTACAGCCATGATGTTATTCGAGGTAACCTGTAGTGTTCGCCTCCTCTCCAGGAAATGTTTTTAAAGAATAACCCAAAGGAAAGTTTTAGTTTTTTTTATCTTGTCAATGTGTTTTTTTTTTGTTTTTGTTTTTTTCAGAAAAAATGCTTTCATTAATGAAATTTAATTTGAAGAAACTTTTACAGCAAGTTTAAAGTGAAATTTACATTTATGTAATTTAAGTAACCTGTTTACATTTAAGGCATACACATTTATCTAATTTTTACATCTGAGCAGTTGAGGGTTAAGGGCCTTGCTCAGGGGCCAAACAATGGCAGCTTTTCAGTAGCCCAACAGCTTAACCACTGAGATACTACTTCCTGTTTTCAGGTTATATATTCTGTAAGGTGTCCCGAACATCTTTGTAGATAAGGGAAATGAATACTCACTTTTTAGCGAAAGGTTTTACAATTTTTTTTTAATCTTGAAGGCTACATTAAAGTATTTAAATAATTTATAATCTACAGTAAGTCAGCCATTTCCAAAAGTAACAAGTCTGTGGACCAGTTTAAACTGTGAAAACTGTCTGCAACCCAGAACTCTCAACACACAAGATGAAGATAAATGAAAACTTTTTTTTTTCTTGTAACTTTTTAAATGTTTTTAAATATATAAAATAATTTGTGGAGATTTTTAACTTGATTACAAAATGTGAAATGAAAAATCTTTTTATTAATTTGTCATAAATGACCTCTGCAGTACCTTTACGCCTGCCCACACTTTGGGAAAATGCAGTACTGTGCAAAAGGCACATGCAAAAAAAACCTGCTGTAGAGTAAGGATGTCTTAAAAAATAAATAAATAAATAAATAAAAAAAAGACATTTGTAAATTTTAAAAGATACTATAAAAAGCAGTAATTAATGAAGCAAAGTCAACAATTGATGTTATTACCCTTTGCTTAAAATGTAGTTAAAAAAAAAATTGTGCAGTTTTAACCTATAAATATAAGCTGCTTAATTTTAAAGAACCATTCCTTCTGAGGACATTCATTGTTTTATGCAGCAAAAGTCAGAAGGTTTCTTTTATTTTTATTTATTTATTTTTGTTTATAAAGTTGTCTTTTACCTAATATACTTTTTTTCCCCTGGCTCACAGATTATTACTTGTAAGCAAAATTCTTGCTGGAATATTAATGCTTTGATGTCAGATTTTTTTATTATTATTTTTATTTATTTTTTTACATTTATGTACTGACTTAATAATAAGCCAATAAAATTATCATGTATAACATTGTTTGTACCCCCCAAAAACATGGTGCCTAAGACATTTGCACAATACTGCAGTATTCCATCCTTCATTTCCAGTATACCAAGTTCAGTTCACGTTCAAAGGCTTCGTCATTTCAACCATATACAGTTAGTACACAGTGAAACGAAACAACGTTCCTCCAGGACCAAGGTGCTACATGCAACATAAATTTACAACATAACAGAAACACTAAGCTAGCTTACTAAAGAGGCCTAGTTAGCTGGCTAGCAGAGACAAGACAGATAGACTAACCTAAATTATAACATACATTTACAAAACCTAACTAGCTAAGTAAGACTACAGGTTTTACAGACAACATAAAGTGCACGTGCAAATGTGCAAACGAGCAACAACAAAGTGACAGTGCAACGAACACGACATAACATAATACTATGGTGTTGAGGTAGTGAGAAACTGTAAACATCAGCAGCAAGAATTGTGGAATTAGTGCAAAAAGTAGACCAGTAATGATTATTGTGCAAAAGAGATAAACAGTGAAGCATTTACAGATTGGTGTGTATGATAGTTTGGTAGTGTAGGTCAGTGTGCCTGCGCTTGTGTTGATGTACCAATCTTTGTTTAAAAACAAATTTGATTTATTATATATCTGGAAGGGCATGAGTTTGAATCCCAGCCATGCCAAGGCCTTTCAATTGGCTGTGGTGTCTGAGTGGGAGGGGCGCTGTCTCGTTTTTTTGTTATCCATTTGTCCAACGTTAGTGCTTATGTTGCATTAGAGCCAGTTCATGATGGTGGTGTCAAATTTTAATAATCTTTATTGGTTCTCTTTTCTTGGCAGAGCCGACAGTTTCGGCCGAGCAAAAGCTCCCCAGCTCAACAGAGCGTCTCGAACAGCAAGAGCCACCAAAGCAGCAAGGCACATCATCACGCCATGGGCAAGAGACGGAAAAACCAGCGGGAGGCTGCGCACGAGGACCTGTGCAGATAGGAGGCGCTCTTTTTCTTCCTGGACACTCGCCTACTTTTACTTCCCTGGCCACGAGGAGGCGCTGCCAGTGTTATTGGGCCCTCTTTACCCAAATTTGGGATTTTTAAAGGAGTTAAAAGAGAATTCTCAGAAAAAAGAAGAAACACATCTGGTGTAGAGAGCCGAGGACAAATCAATAAGGAGTGTGTTTTTTTTTTTTTTTTTTTTTTTTTCCTTCTTCCCCCCCCCTCTCCTTCTACCTTTTGATTTCAATCTTCCTATTTTCCTTTCTTTCATCCCCACTGGCTTCTTTACTGCTTGTACTCGGTGTAGTGGAGCTTTTAGGCCTCCTGTCCACCTCTCCACCACAGAGACCCTCCTCTTATTGATGTGGAGGACCAAAGGGAAAAACAAACAAACAGAGGGACAGAGACTCAAAGGAGCAATATCTTAAAGCCCTGGACTTTAGTGGCAAAATAAAAATGTTAAAAAGACTGAAACTTGAAAACAAACAAAAAATATACAATAATAACATAAGCGCCGATTTTTAAAAATTAAGAAAAAAAATACAATCATTGATATTCAGGAAAGGAATTATGCATGAAGGTTTTTTTTTTTTTTTTTCTTTTTTTTTTTCTTTAAAGAGTGAAATTCTTTGTCATGTGCTAATTAGATGGATTTGTACAAAACAAAAAAAAAAAGAAAAAATTATAAAAATGCCTCTAAGTCCTAAGGAAAATTTCATAAACTTTTTACAGGAGCATAACTTTTTTTTTTGTTTTTTTTGGAAAGACCTGTACACATGACTTCATAGAGCCAAACTGGGATTTAATTTCATTTAATCATCAGCATCTGAAGCGTGTGTGTGTGTATGTGTGTGTGTTTGCATGTGTCTGAATACGATGTCTGATTTATGTTTGAGTGTTTGTTATTGGAGGTTCATGAGGTGAGTATGTGAGATGTGGGAAACAGATTGGGGGTGTGTGTCTGTTGCATGATGACACACTCACACTCATTCATAGGTAATTGACCTGTCGGTGTCCAGAATCGATTGTCTCTCAGCTGTGTTAAATGAATATATTTTCCAAATCACTACCCGGTTATTTTTTTTTTCTTTAAGATATCAAACCCCAGATTATTTGACTTGTATGGATATTTATTTTTCTTGAAAGACTTGAAGTATAGAAATATTATAGTTAGGTGATATCTGTATGGGCAGATGAGGATGATCTGATTGTCGCTTGTATGATATTGTGGCTAAGTCACTGTTCAGTTTATTTTCCTTTCAAAGAATTGGACGCTTCAGTGACCAATTTGTTGTCTAATCCCTGAGAGACCATTTTAAACAAATGTTTTAACCTGTGGCTGGTCTACTTCCCTTTTTTTTCCTTTCTTTTTTCTTTCAGATTTTATTTTATTTTTATTTTTGTTGTGTTCCCCTAAATGTCATGTCACTGCAGTAATACAACAGGTGACCACTAGATGGTGGTGGGACCCAATTTCTTTCTCTCTCTCTCTCTCTCTCTCTCTCTCTCTCTCGCACACTGCAAAGTTTTCAAATGACCTGTTGTCAGATTTGACCATTAATATCTGTTTTTAAGTCTGAGGGTAGGTCAGTGGGATCACCTGTATGAAAATTGATGAGGGGGGAAATTAAATTGATGAGGGGAAATGAGAAAGATTGCTTGAAAGGTCTTTAGTGCCATTAAGAATATCCGGTGGTTTCAGACAAACTGTATTCATGATAACTCATGCAATAAACCACAGCACAATTAAACAAACAAACAAAGAAAAACAAACAAAGGTGCCATTTTTACTTTGTCATGTTTCTAATTTTGTGTGTGTGTGACTGATGAAGCATAACACATTGCTCTCTATGTAGTGCCAAGCTTTTATATGGTGTCTGTGACATGTTAATTAAAAAGAAACTAATTTAAGTCAAAGACTCGTTAACACTAAAGCATCTGTCACCAGGAGTCCATGAGCATAAAGTTGCCTATGATTTCTCAGATAGATAGATAGATAATACAAGTCAATTGTTTTGATACAAGTTTGGATTTATTATCTACATTTTAGAACATTTTACATTTTTTTTTTTCAAAACTATGAAATAACACACATGAAATAAAGTAAGAACAGTCAGTTGTTATTTTAAGACACAAAGGTCAGCCCTTCTGGAGCAGTTCTTGCAAGAATAGGATTGTCAAATGCATTTGTGAAACACATGAAGCACCATGAGAAAGCTGACTTTCATGAAGATCTTCACAGGAAAGCAAGACCAAAGCCAGTTCAGAAATCCCCAATTAACAGCGCCTCAGATCAGCTGTGCTATGAAGGCTTTACATAGCATATGTAGCAGACACATCTAAACATCAACTGTTTAAAGGAGATTCTTGTGTGTTTTGGTTTATATTGCATATATTGTTTAACAGTGTAGAAATAAATATCAGATAAGACATTGGAATTAGAAGGTCTTTCCAAACTGTTTGTGGGTGTGTGTGTGTGTGTGTTTATCTATCTATATATCTAAAAAATGTAAATGTGGGGGGGAAAAAATCAGAAATTAATTTAGAGTGAAATGCTCATATACTCTAGATTCATTATATGTTTAAAAAAAAACATAATAATCCAGTATCCTCTCAATATTAAAATATTTTATATCAAGTTTAAATAAATTACTATTCACTGTCTACTGTATCTCCCAATCTAGTTAAGTAGTTCAGTACATGCATGGGGAAGACTGCTGACTTGACAGTTTTAAAGGACATAATTTACACCCTTGAATAAGTGTAAGCCACAAAAGGTCATCACTGAAATATGTTTATTTTAGAGTCAGGTTATGATTTATTATTATTATTATTATTTGGTTTCAACTAAAAATACTTCCAGCTGAAAATGTTGTGCGTACTAAGAACATTTGTTCATTGACCAGATGTAGTTGATTAAAATTCACTTTTATTTAGATTATATAGGAATTTAGTTTGATTATTTTGGTGTAATGCTTACTTGGGGAAACCTTAAAGTACTATGGACTATCTGTGTGGTCATGATAGAACAAGTTATGAAGTTAAAATGCATGAATATACTTTGATCACTAATGTGAATAATTTAAACTGTTTTCTTTGATTTAAATGAAGCATGGTTTTTAAAGATTTTGTTTTATAATGAAATATTGGATTACAGCCTAACATATGTTTATAAAAAAAAAAAAACAAGGGTTTTATAGAGAGATTGTATTTGACTTATATTAGAGACACATCCTTCAGTAGCAATGAAATATTTCACAAAATATTTATTAAGTCTAATTGTTTTCAATAGCAAAGAAACCTCCACATGACCTTAAGGTGATCTTTTAATAAACATGGCAACAACATGTTCTTGCTCTGGCTCCAGCTAACACAGAGGTTATTGTAAAAGCTATTTGTCAGTGAAATATTAACAAATGTATGCAAATACGAGTGACGTTCAGATCAAAGCAGGAATAAGAGAACAGTTCTGGGTGTAAAAACTCCCTTCATCTCTCCACTTTATATAATCCGCTCCTGCACTGATGCACTTCTCCCAGCGCCTCACCAGGGCTCGGAAAACATTAAGGAGAAAGTTTTCTCAGTAAGCCGGAGACATGTCCGGACTGCTTGCTTATTGTTTGAAATGCTGGCCTCCCAGGACCTCCGTTAATGGTCTAAACATGGGGAAATGGCTGGGAGCGAGGTCAGGACTGGGGATGGAGCAAGGACTCCCAGCCGAGTTTCTGCAAGGTGCAAGTGGTGCGGGTGAACGATTATGTGTACAGTTCACAAAGACAGATGAGTCTCTTGTGCAAGTTGGTGACACGTTATACATCGATTTTCAAGGATTAGACGTTCCACTTGCTGAATGTTCACAGGAATGACTGGAATTAGTTTACTGCGGTTAAGAGTCTCATCAGTGTACTGTGTTTAAAGTCTTCTGTAAATTACAATCGCTTTTTAGCTTTCATTCTCCAAAAATGTAATCAAAAGTCTTGGTTTGAATTGGACATCCCTTGTATCTTCAATCAACTGTAGTACATAGTAAGGTAAAATGTAATGTTACATTCCGCTACGAATTGCAAAAAATTTGGCATCTTCTTCATCTCACTGGTAAGTACCTTATTTGGCAAATCGTTTTTGTGGTAAATTTAGCTAATTTGCTAACATTAACTATATTTAACTAACTTTGTCTATTTGTTTGGTAATAAATGGCTGATGGCGGCGCGGTGGTGTAGTGGTTAGCACTGTCACCTTGCACCTCCAGGGTCCGGGTTCGATTTCCCGGCCAGGCTCGATTCCCGTCTCTGTGTGCATGGAGTTTGTATGTTCTCCCCGTGCTTGGTGGGTTTCCTCCGGGTACTCCGGTTTCCTCCCACAGTCCCAAGATATGCAGGCTAGGATAATTGGCGTTCCTAAATTGCCCGTAGTGTGTGAGTATGTGTGTGTGCCCTGCGATGGATTGGCACCCTGTCCAGGGTGTACCCCACCTAGTGCCCGAAGTCTCCTGGGATAGGCTCCAGGTCCCCCGCGACCCTGAACACAGGATTAAGCGGTATAGAAAATGAATGAATGAATGAATGAATGAAAAGGTTCTCTAAACGAGCTATTAACCTAATCATCTGAATCAACTAATTAACTCTAAACACCTGCAAAATATTCCTGAGGCTTTTAAAAACTCCCAGCCTTGTTCATTACTCAAAACCGCAATCATGGGTAAGACTGCCGACCTGACTGCTGTCCAGAAGGCCATCATTGACACCCTCAAGCAAGAGGGTAAGACACAGAAAGACATTTCTGAACGAATAGGTTGTTCCCAGAGTGCTGTATCAAGGCACCTCAGTGGGAAGTCTGTGGGAAGGAAAAAGTGTGGCAGAAAACGCTGCACAACGAGAAGAGGTGACCGGGCCCTGAGGAAGATTGTGGAGAAGGACCGATTCCAGACCTTGGGGGACCTGCGGAAGCAGTGGACTGAGTCTGGAGTAGAAACATCCAGAGCCACCGTGTACAGGCGTGTGCAGGAAATGGGCTACAGGTTGCAAATTTTGCACGTCATTCGGAAATCAAGGTGCCAGAGTCTGGAGGAAGACTGGGGAGAGGGAAATGCCAAAATGCCTGAAGTCCAGTGTCAAGTACCCACAGTCAGTGATGGTCTGGGGTGCCATGTCAGCTGCTGGTGTTGGTCCACTGTGTTTTATCAAGGGCAGGGTCAATGCAGCTAGCTATCAGGAGATTTTGGAGCACTTCATGCTTCCATCTGCTGAAAAGCTTTATGGAGATGAAGATTTCATTTTTCAGCACGACCTGGCACCTGCTCACAGTGCCAAAACCACTGGTAAATGGTTTACTGACCATGGTATTACTGTGCTCAATTGGCCTGCCAACTCTCCTGACCTGAACCCCATAGAGAATCTGTGGGATATTGTGAAGAGAAAGTTAAGAGACACAAGAATCTGCAAAAGGATTCCCGACCAAGTATTGAGTGCATAACTGAACATAATTATTTGAAGGTTGACTTTTTTTTGTATTTTAAACAATTTTCTTTTATTGGTCGGATGAAATATGCTAATTTTTTGAGATAGGGATTTTGGGTTTTCATGAGCTGTATGCCACAACCATCAATATTAAAACAATAAAAGGCTTGAACTACTTCAGTTGTGTGTAATGAATCTAAAATATATGAAAGTCTAATGTTTATCAGTACATTACAGAAAATAAGGAACTTTATCACAATATGCTAATTCTTTGAGAAGGACCTGTATATCATATTATAAAAAAATATTTTTTTTACTTAAATGTAATATGTCAGTATTTTCTTCACATTTGAAAGGTACAACACTGACACTGATCATGTCTGGTTATTACCATTATGACACTTTATGACTTACTAAATGTGTGAAGAATTTGAAATTCAGTCACAAGAATTTGTTAAAACAAGTATTTGTTGCTGCTAATAGCTGGTACAAATGCCAGTGCTGTTTCCTGGTTATTCTAGCTTCAGTGTTTTGCATAAATTACGTAAATTGTTTTTCATTCATTTCATAATGTAAATATTCCGTCCTGGGATGGAGTGATGTGGTCCTCGCACACCATCTTCTGGGAACCTGAACCATCCCATTTTGTACGCTTGTACCTGTAAATGTAAATGAAATCTACCTTAAACACTTAAACATAATAAAGAATGTATGATGCACAATACATATTGAGTATACCCCAGCAGTGACTAGGTACAATATGATTTCCCCTTCATAGTGTAGGGTGTAAAGTAGGTTACATGATTTTTTTTTATTTAAGATCCTGTCTTTGGTTTGTAGAGATGGATGTCAGGCAAAAACCTGTATTATAGAATACTATTGTGCTTACTATTTTATAGTATGCATTAAAAAATTATTATCATTCTCTATAGCGCTTAGTATATAGAGACTGTAGTATAGGTTATCCCAAAGAACAAGGCAGGAGCAGAAGACTCCCTGCATTAGGTGCAAACCCATCACAAGGAGTCAAAGCCTCAATCCTGAAGGTTATAAGGAATTAGAAAAGGTTTTGTTTTTCATTAATGCTTTTGAATGCTTATGTTTTTAGGACCATATAAGACATAAATCACATCTAAATTAATTTAAAAATAATTGTGACTTGTTGCTTATTGTCCTAGGTATGGACCTGTCTACATATACAGTATTTTATGCATAAAGGACAGCAAAGTAAAATCAATATAATGGATGTGTCAGATAAACTATATTCAGTGGCTTAGACCTTTTAAACCATTCTTTGTCCTTTTAATACATACCATAAAGTTATTAACACAGTATTGTGTAGGTTCCCCTTTGTGACACCAGGATGGTTCTGCAGTTGCTTTAGTGGTGTGCTGTGGTATGTGGTACCAGGACATTGGCAGCAGATTATTTGGGTGCTGTGGGGTGGGGCCTCTGTGTATTGGACTTGTTTGTGTGAAGTGTCCCATGGGGTGCAATTGGATTGGGATTTGGGGAGTTTGGAACCATGGTGGCCAGCCTTGGGGTTTTTGACTCCTGGGCCCTGTGTCCAGTGGCCTGTGGTGCACTGGGTGTTCTGGTGCCTTTCTATCATGGCCAGTATTTACTTTTTTCAGTGAGTGATCTTGTCACCAGTGTACGTACTGGTATACAAAGCAATATACAATGTTTGTGTACATACAGTACAGTAGAAATGGTATATTTTACACCATTTCCTCAGTAATGCAACTTGTTTGTTGCTTATTTGTTGTATAATCTGTGAATTGGCTGCTGTAATGATACAATTGTACAATTGGTATGAATAAAGTACCCTATCTATCTATCTATCTATCTATCTATCTATCTATCTATCTATCTATCTATCTATCTATCTATCTATCTACTGTATCTATCTATCTATCTATCTATCTACTGTATCTATCTATCTACTGTATCATCTATATATCATCTTAATGTAATGGCTGATTGGTGTATATCACACATAATTTCTTAAATTTCCCCAGAAGCCAAGCTGTACCTTTGTTTATCATCTTACTTAACATCAAATATCAAGAGGATGGATTTTTTTTACTCTGTCTAGTAAATTTTGTCAGTATTTCTTTTTCACGCCACATTAGAGATATCTATGTAACTTCTGGAATGGTCTGTATTAATACAAAGTTCCTAAACAGTACATAATCAAATTATTTTATTTTTATAAGCTATTTATTTATTTATTTACTCATTCATTTATTATTGTAGGAAAAAATTATATAAAACATTTACACAACTGGGTGGTCTATTTACTAATTTAAAAATAGGCATTTAGACAAATAACTATGATAAAGTGATATAATAACGAGAATTGTAATGATACATAATGATGTGTAAATAAAGATACCTAATCATGCACGAAAGGACTAATATATGTTTAAAACCATAATGCACACTGTGTGTCTGTGTGTCGTGTTATTTATTCATTGGGGGGAAAAAACCCGCTTCGTTCTATATTTTCGACACGGACTGCGCGTGGGAGCGCGCGTGAGGATACGGCTCTTGACTGCGTGTACGCGCGTCGGCGTGTGCGTGCATGCGCGCGCCCGTGTGTTTCCGCGCGCGCTGAAACCACAACGCGTTCGCTCTCTTTTCTCAGCTCGCGATCCGCTCGCGCTCGGACGGTCTAAACTGAGTCTTCGGGTGAGTGAGTGAGTGAGTGAGTGAGAGAGAGAGAAGGAGAAGACAAACAAGCAAACAAACAAACAAACAAGCCGGAGTGTTTTAATTTGCAAGGTGACAAATAACTGGAGGAGATTTAGGAGCAAGAAGAAGAAGAAAGAGAAGAAGGACAGAGAGAAGGAGACGGTTTGTTGTTTGTCCGTTAACACGGGTCAGGTGAGTGCACTAATTTATGCGTTTAAACCGCTTTAAAGTTTAGACAGAAAAGACAGGCCAGATGTGTTCACCTGTAAGAGCAAAGTGAGTCAAACTGGATGAAATAAGACATTTATTTGATTATTTAGAACATGAGAACTTCCTTAGAAAACATCAAAGTGTCAAAAGATCAAAGTGTGCGACGTCTTTTCTGTAAATCATCACCATATAAACCTAATGATCATAAGTATAGTAATAATAAAATGACAATAACAATGGGAGATTAAAAATGAGTTCTTAATAGGCTACATCATTCATATTTATTAAATAATTCCTCATATGATCAGTATAGCAAACAATAAAAACACATCACTAATTATTGACATCTGTGCATTTGTCTGAGTAGCAGGGTTCAGTCTGTGACTTTGTAAGCTGTGTCTAATTCCATCACATTGGCCTTCATTTATAATCTCAGTTGTTTGTTGGTGGAAAAATGAATAAGGATTCGCCAGTAACATTTTGTCTGCCCTGTTGAATTCCTGCCCCGACCCTGACCCCGATCCTCTGCATGCTCCTGTTGCTTGTGTGAAGCATCAGCGCCAGTATGGCGGTGGTGTCTGTTAAGAGACGGCTTGTGTTAACTTGTCACATGCCAGATTTACAAGAGGCTTCATCACAGGTGTATTGGTCAGATTTATGGCAGCTTCTTGGTCGTGTCTACACCTAAATGTACCGTGTAATTGTGTTAAGCCGCAGTGCCGCGTTGGGTTTGTCGATGATGTGTATAGGTAATATAATAATAACAAACAAAGCACATCGTGTCTGTGGAGATGAAGTATCCATCATATAAAAACAGTAATCAGTTGAAGCAGTCCAATAACATTGCGAAAGTCCAACAACATTTGAGCACCTAGCAGGAGTTACAATTTGTGCAAGGTGTGATGGACACTGAGGTTGTTCCTTGGGATATCTTGGAACTGTTTTTTCTGTCTCAGGGCCTCAAAAAAATGGTTTGAAATTGGGAATCGCCTCCAAACTTGGAACCACCTTGGTGAAAAAGGGGTAACCGGGTCTGATTAAGCTCTATAGCAGAAAAAGAGCTCTAAAGTTGGCTAAACTGACTGTTTTCCACTGTCTCGTTCTTAGGCACTATTGATTTAAGAAGATTTATCATTTGAAAGCTAGATTTTTTTTTTTAAACATAGATGTTTAACCTTATAATATATAGCACATGTTGGTTGTTGCAATCCCGTGCTACTGGTTGCTTCTCAAGTCCAGATGATTCACGTTTTTCCATGAAAAATATGTGGAATTGATCAGCATCCAGTCTGTTTATCTTGAACCAGTTTAATATTGGGAATTCTGCATTATCTTGAAAAGACTGCTGTATTACATGCATAATGTATAAAAAAGCTACTATTCGATGTTACCTCATTGCACATCACATTTTTTTTTTTTTGCATTGTATCATGAAGCATCATTACATCGCAAACAATACATTATTCAGATTGAACCAATAATACATCCTAAACCAATTCAAACAGAGATCTGAATGTTTTGTCCATTAACATAATCAGATTCTTTGAAACCCCAGCTACAGATGTGCAAATCGCCTGTTCAAATGCTCGCCTTGGCGAATAGCACAAGGCCATTTATTTTCTCACAAGCACGTCGGCTGGGAAATGAGTGGATCGTGTGTTAAGGGATGCTGCAGAGATGACCAGCTGAATTTGCTTTTGTAATAAGAGGTTTTGAAACACTTCTAGTAGCACTTCTGCATATGTAAACATGGAAGTGTGGAAAAACCTCAGTTGTTTTGTAATGCTTAAATTTGACAGCATTCTGAACACTGTCCTTGTGCACATAAATGAATATCATGAAACTTGATAACAAGCCGGTGTCTGAGGACAGGTCTGCTACGATACCAATACTCGGATTAGATCAGTGCTTCTTTGAAAGAGGGAGAGTTCATAAAGGTTGTTACAGAGAATTAGTCCCTGTGAGCACAGTCTGAAAGGAGCATCTTTTTTTATGAAATCCAGCCTCCTCTTGATGGAGGATAAATCAGAGATTTTTGTGTTTCTGTGTGAATAAGCAAAAAAGTAGATTTTAAAAATGGCTCAAATCTTAATTGTCATGTGTTTACTACAATTCCAGAATGGCAGTGTAACCTGCATTTACAGTAGGGATGGGAATCACCGGTCACCACTGGATACATTATCATCACGAGACCCTGGTGTCATTTGAATTATTATTGCGAGTTTGTAAGTATGTATTTTAAACCTTTTTTTAAAAAAAAGATGTCATAACTTGAATGTTTTATACCTCAGTTTTAAACAATACAAAATGACTTGGCAAATAATTTATTTCTGCCACATGGGATGCCAATGTGGCAACAGTTTACAGGGTACCACCTGTAAGATTATAAAGGAACTGTAATGTTTTACCTCCTCAAATGCCAGCGAAGTCTGGATCGCGTTTAAGCGTGTGTAATGAGTGGGTTTGAGACTAATTCGCTCGCAGAGTTTGAAGAAAAAGCAGATCAGAGGATTTTTAACGCGTACGACTTTTGATTGTGTAACGCCATCAAATGTGTTTCTGTTCAACCATTGGAGGACTCAGCACAGAATCCAAAAGACTGATGTCAAAAACTGAAAAATGGCCATTTCTGGTCACTGGTTGATCAACCGTGGCATCTCTATTATAAATTACAAATCAAGGAAGTGTCTCGATACGTGAACATTCATCTTTATGATTGACAGTATATAACATTCCTGTTAATTAAATGGAAGTTCAGTGTTTTGTTACCTGCTAACTACATCACATATTTCACAAAATTATACATCACCCTCACATGCGACAACATTCAAAAGGTGAGTTGATGTAGAAAAGAAAAAAAGCACTTAAATAAAATCCTTTCGCAATAATGATCCAATAATGACATAAATTTTAATTTAAAAAATCATTACACTTGCATTGCACATATAATGAAGTGTAAAGTATAATACTTATGCTCTTAATAAAAATACAGTCATGTCTGTGTTTAAATAAATTTGTTGGCAAAACAAACCCAGAAGAAAACCAGTTCAGATCTTTTCCATGTTCTTTTTTTATTTTTTATTTTATTCTTTTATTTATTTATTTATTTATTTATTTTTGCTCATTTCGATCCAGTACCAATACTGTATCAGATTTAGGGCTGTATGGGTGTATACTGTATATGTGATCTCTGTAAATGTGAAACCTCCTATCCCACACAAGAACCAGGCTTCATTCTGATAAACAAAATCCACTAGAATGTCTGACTGCAGCCAATACACCACATCTAAACAGCTTTGAGTCGTGTGTGTAGTAGCCAAGCAGTGATGAAGCGTTTGCCAATAACTGCTCTGCCTTCTGTCTAAACTAGCATTTCCCTTTTAGCCACCATACAGGAAGTGGGTATTTTGGAGAGAATGAGGCTTGGGCAGCGATTCTCCATCCAGTCCTTGGGGATCATCAGCCACTTCACATCTGTATTTATCTCCTTCCAGCTCCGAGCACAACACTAGCACAATGCTAGCACAACGCTAGCAAGGCCATTTACACCCTGCAGCTAGTCATTACCTATTTCAGGACTGGAATAAAAATTAAAGCCTAGTCTGGATTTAACATATTGAATCTTGGGGAATCTGAGAGCAGTGCAGTCTAATCTTCTAAACAAGCAGAGACTCAGAGATTTGTCTTCAAGGGGACAGGATGGAACTATAAATGACCCTCAAGTGCCTTCTGGAAAATTCTTTTTTACCTCAGAAGTTCCTCGGGGAACTAAGAGAATATTAAGATATATTAATATTGTGCATTACTATATAGCTCCCTATTTCATCTGCTGGAGAAGCAGAAGTTTTCTGTGAAGAAATCAGAAGATTTTTTTTGTCATTGTACCCACAATCTCTCTAAATGCATTAATTAATCAATTAATTGCTTAATTAATTAATGAATGTATTTATTCATCAGTATACGGTACTGAAATCCTCATCACTTGTATATAGGGCACTATGCAATATAGCAAAGTGCATTTTGGGTGTTTTGCATAGGATAACAGCAATTTTAGTTGCACGCTACTCAGAAAAACCAGGTGGTGCAGGGTGAAGTTGCTCGCAAGCTTATTTATTTTGGTCTGGAGCCCAAAGCGAAACAGAAAATTTGTTAGATTTTTAGCTGGTTATGCATTTACACTTCTTTTTTGACTCAGGGGTACACATACCTTCAACTTACTGGAAAGGGTGAGAGCGAAGGAGAGAGGGAGAGAAAGAGAGCGAAGGAGAGAAAGAGAGCGAAGGAGAGAAAGAGAGCGAAGGAGAGAGAGAGAGCGAAGGAGAGAGAGAGAGAGATACAGAATGGTATAGAACCGGGATGTTAACAACTTCTGGGGTGGTTCTGTTTTAGGGTCTCGCTGAAACCCTCCTCCACCTGCTGCGTATACATCATGTAAGGATTAGCTATGCAGGTTTAATTTTGCAAAGGAAACCTTTGCAAGTATGATGTTAATGAAGAGTAATTAACACACCTGTCATGTGATCAAGCAGTCAAGTTATTTTCCATTTACAGCAAACACTTAAGTGTTTTATTCCTCTTACACTGCAGCAGTAGAAGATGTGAGTTTAGCAATGAATAACACCTCATAGCTTTCTGCTGGCTAGGAGGCTACGAATTTCCAAGGACAGCACTGAAATTAGTTTTTCTAATAGGAAAGATTCTTTTGAATGACTCTGTAACTGGTAATTCCTACATTGAGTTATGCTTCTGTGATGATGATGTGTGGTTGGTTCAACATGCCAGAATTCATAGTGTAAAAGATTAACAATATACTGATGACTCACGATAAAGATGATGAGTCATTTATTAATGAATGACGCATCCTACTCTTCTGCTGATTAAGTCTGAATAAAGAAACTGAAATACAGCATCGGGGCAGTGACAGTATCTCAGCCCTTGGCTAAATAACCGTTTCAACATTTATTCAGAGTTTATCAAGGTCAAGCATCACATTTTGCATTTAGTTCTTGTTCTGCATTACAGTTCAGAACCGTTGCATACAGCAGATCTTTCATTCCCATATGATGTAGAGTAGTTTTGACTTTTTGTTTAGAGTGGAGAGCCGTCATGGCTGAAGGAAGAATGTAGTAAAGAGAAATTTATGCATGCATTAACAAAAATGAAAATAAATTGGATCGAATCGAGTTGGTCTTTCCAGATCTGCTTTACAAAGCGGATAGAGGGGGGGGGAAACTTTAAAGACCTTTTAAAGTGTCATGACAAATAGTGAAATATTTTTGTATTGAAGGAATTGAATATGAAGGTATTTTATGTATTAAAATTTTATGTAAAGTATACTTTTTCATAAGTAGTAGCTGCTCTCTTTTTCTGACTAGAGGATCAAAGCAAAAACAGTTACAACTTCCTGTCTCCGCTGGCAAGTACTCTAGTCCATTTTGTTACAAGTTTGTGTCCCTTAAATAAGATTATACCAGGAAACTGGTGACACGATCACGGGAACCCAAGGCTCACCCATGCCCATGGGAACCAAAGGCCAGCTCATCTTACAGAAAAGCCAGTGCAGCACAACTTGCCAAAAAACTCAATACTAGCCATGAAAGAAAGGCACCAGAAAGCCCAGTTCAGCATAACTGTATGGGGCTTTGCAGTCAAACGGCCCGAGAGTGCTGACACGGCTTCCAAATTCCCCACATCCTAATCCGATCAAGTGCCAATGGGATGCGGACGACAAACAAGTTTGATCCACGGACGCGCCACCCCAAAATCCACAGCACCCACTGCCATTGTCCAGGTGCCGGTCAACACTGCACACCACCAGAGGCCATGTGGAGCCATGCCCCGAGAGACCAAAGCTAGTACTGGGCATAATGATTTGCATTGTAATATTATAGTTGATGGGTGTATACAGTATACTTCAAAATGCTATTGCCAAATCTAGCCCACTGTTTGCAATCATATTTCCACAGAAATCCTACAAAATATCCACCTGTTTCACGCTAACCAGAATACACACAGAACCCAAAAACACAACACCCTCCCCAGAGGGAAAACACATATTAACCAATATGTGTACTGTTGTGTGGAACTGTTATGATTACAATTTGTGCAATAGTTTCCTTCTTTTTGCCAATACATGTTTGCACCAAGATTCAAGTCCTATTGTAAATAAAACTCGTATTATATGGGGTAATATTTATATTTTAGTGCAGTTATCTTTTATTCTATTGTTTAGAATAAAGTCTTAACTTTATGCTCCCTAGCAAACTGACGTCTATTTTTGACGTCCCAAACTAGTGGACAACACACAGCTGTTTAATCTCAATCCTGTAAGTTCTGATCTCACTGTATGTGTAGAAATGCTTATAGGTGCTCCTAAAAAGTTGCTCTTAGAATTATGACATTTTCTTAGAATTTTTCCTTAAATTTAGGACAAAATCTCAGTAAAGATGAAAATGATTCACAAAACATCTTGGACCTAAAAACAGCTCCTAAGGTAAAAGTTGTTAAGAGTAGAGAGGAGGACTTTTAAAAGGCTTAAGAGTTTCTGTATATATAAATATTCTCCAAACACTAAACAAAAGTAAACACTGCTCTTCTGTCCAATTTGGGTTTCTTGTTCTTTTACTCCCTTCCATCTCTCTTGGATTGTTGACTACATACCATCCAAAACTGCAACTTAAATAAACTGACCTGTAATCATGTAAATTGGTAAAAAGTGAGCCATTTTGCTTCCATCAATCTGAAATTGATTACAAATAAAATCAGTTTGGTAAATAAATGTAAGAACTTTAATATAGTTACTACTGTGTGGAAATTGGTTGCTTCAAAAGTAGACATATTTTTAACATTTGGCTGTTTTAATTAACTTTAAGATATTTAGCCTATAACAGAAACTTTGCATAAAGTAGCCTTATCATTATACAAATTCTTTATATACAAACATTATGATTTTACTGACTATTCTATTATCATATATTCAATTTTCATGTAGTCCATTTTACGACCTTTACAGATTATTATTATTATTATTATTTTTTATCAACCAATCACAGTCCTTGAATTTCTGCGTCATCCCTAGCAACAGGGTCAACCACACCCCATCACTCACTAAGGGAGAGTTTTTTGCACCAGTTGCTAAAAGAAGTTATCAGAGTTGCTCTGAGAAGTTTCCTATATCACTTTTAGTCTAGGACTCCCTGCTAGGACTTTTTAAGCGAAGATAGGAGCTCTCTGAGAGAATTCTAAGATGCTTTGTGAATACGGGCCCTGATTTTTACTGTTTATTTTTTACCATGCAACTTCACCAAGTGTTTAAGTGACCTCTTATTTAGGTCACTTATCACCTTTTATTTCTGTCCACACTTTTCTGTAAAGGTCACAGCATTATTCTTCCAGGTTTTAATATATGACATGCATAATAATGCATTGGACAGTACTTAACCTCATTCCCTGTCATTTTCTTTGCTTGATGTAGACCAATCATACTGTATGACCCTTGTGAAACAGTAGTGTATTTTACTGTAGTAGTGTAGTAGTTTACTACATTTACACGTGAATGCATGATTACATCATAGTGACCTTTGTTTCTCATTCACTTTCTGTAAAAAACCTTTACAAAGTTTAATCATGTGTGCTTTTTGTCATAGTAAAGTGTTGGGATTGCATTGTGTCTGGTTTGAGTTGCTTAGAATGCAACTGTCTATGAAATGACTCCTGGTGAGACATGAACAGGTGAGAAACGGGAATATTTAACAAGGGTTTGTCAGGTATTGAAGATGAAAACCAAATCGCTTGAATGGGGCGTAATTTGAACAAAACTTGTAGCAGCAATTCGACTTTCGGGAGCAACATCTGTTTCTTTTCAGATGCTCTGTTTTATTGCAGTTCAACACTAAAGTGTGTGATTGGGATTATGTCCAAACTGCATCCTGTTTTGTTTGTTTGTTTGTTTATTTTACTTCATTTCAGAGGGAAGAACTGCACTATAATCACTTTGGAACAGTGAAGGGATTCCCAAGCAATCGTGTGTGTATGTACGTGTGTGTATGTGAGAATTTGGGGTAGTGAAAGTAATCCAGCACAGCTTTATTGTGTCTGGTGTGATTGATCTCACACTATTATGGGTCTAAACAGAGAGCCCTCTGTTTATGGAGAATTGCACTGATCCATGATGAGCCATGCTCTTTCACTTAATGGGAAATAAATTAGACGCATGTAGAAGAGCCTTCTCCTAAATCAGCACCATCTGTTAGACAAATTAAAGTTTTCTTCTTTAAAGTCCCCCCCCCCCCCCCATTTTTTCATCTTGCGCGACTTTTCATACACATCCATGAGTTCACACGGTGTGTGAGTTCAGTGAGGTTTATTATAAACACGGTGCCAGGAAGTTCGCCGGTAGGTGAGGCAGGTGTGAAAACAGCTGACTGTCATGAGGTTGTCGTTCAGCGCCTGTCTTTGTGTGTATGCTGTTTGCTGAGGGCTTTGAAGAAAGAGTCATTATCCAGCAGATTTACTGAGGCAAAAATACACACACACACACACACACACACACACACACACACACACACACACACACACACACACACACACATAAAGCAAGTCTCTTACTATCCTTGGGAAGACCTTCCAATGGTATAATTATTAATGCAGCTAATTAACGTTTAGTACCAAAAATTAAACTTGTTGCCTTTTTTTTTTCTTTTTTCATCCTTTCATTCATTTATAAAATGTAATCTGCGTTTACTTTGGTTTTTATTTACTATATACACAGATATAAACAGGTAGCCCATGAAGGGAATCCTTGGCTGGGTTTCACGTTGATCAGCCTCGTTTATAACTGATCCTGCGCCGATCTCTCACACAATGAAAACTCTTTAAAAAAAAAAAAAACAGTGTGCACTCGGCCAGAACCCGAGCTTACACTGTGCAGTCTTGTGATGGTGTAGATAAGATATCACCATCTCTGAATTTATTTATTTTTCCTTTTGGAATTGTGGTTAATTCCCATATAAACAGTGAAAAAAATTATTTCTGCTCAACGTATCATTTTTGTTTAATGAACATGTATTTTTAATTAAAAACAATTATTAATGACAGTATTAAACAGTTTTTTTTTTTTTATAACAAATCAGTTTATTTAGAAACATAAAATATAATATTAACATTATTTTTATTTATTTGTTTAGAAACACTGCTGAATTGATGGCAGTTTTTAAGCGATGTCATGATGCATATCCTGTATCGTAGAAATCTTTTTGTAAACCGTGATACGATATCGTTTTGTCACATTGCCCACTCCTGCTCCAGGCGATACTGGAAAGGGCAAAATCCTTAGTCAGGCACTTTGCCAGAGTGGCAATTCCACTGTCTTCACTTCCTCTGAAGTTTGATTGGACTAATAATAATAGTAAAAAAAAAAAAAAGCAGGAAGCGACATCACATTGTTTATGGTTTTATTCAAGTCAAAATATAGTAGCACTTGTTCATGCATATTATTAGGAAAACAAACTAATCAACTATGGACATAACATCTGTTTTGCTGTCTGAACAGCAGTTCAGAGCCTCAACCACTGGAACCATCTAGTCCCATTTAAACTCATGATATGTACAGTAGTAACAGTACTAACAGTACTCACCTTGAATCTGCTTCAAGTATTTTCTCTGCTACTGCATGTTATTAGAAGTAAATACTAGCTCCTTTCATGGACTTACTGTTAACCTGAAAAAATATCATGTCTTTTGTTTTTGTTCACATTTCTGGTGCTCTGATGTAACGCTTACTTTGAAAGCCGCATCCTCTTGACTGAGAGCAATAATGTACCATACATGCCAAAGGGCAGTTTCACAAGTTTTTGTGATTCCTAGTTATTGGATATCGGTTTATTGTCCCTCTTATACCTCCTCCTGTCCCTCCCCGGTGATTCCACCCCTGTATGCTGGTCAAATCCTCTCCATTAAGCATGATTGGCTGCTTTGTGACTTTGCAGAAGATGATCACGTTTCTTAGAGGAAGCACGCATCATGCACGTTTTAACCTCTTGAGACCTGAATGTCCTCCTATGAGGACGTGACATTTGCTCCCAAAGACATATATCCTCATTTGATCCTCATGTGAAGGACATTGTGGGTTATGCTTTGGCCAAACGTCTGTCTTTTTGAATGAATGATTAATGACGTAATGAACAGAGCAGTCAGGAGAAATGAAATACAGTTTACACACAAGGAGAGTCCGGAGGTCAGGAGGTTAAACGGCACCCTGATGTCGATTCTGTAGAGCTGCTTTGTGACAGTGACCATTGTTATAAAATTTAAGTGCTATACAAATTAAAATGGAATTGAATCGAATCGTCCCTCGGTTTGGAGGTGTTCTATTGACACGGCGGATTAATCGCCCGTCTGTAATTAATGCAAATGGGGGAAAAATAATTACAGTGGTAAACTTTTGGAAGGAAGTTTTAAAAGCGCTCTCTCGCTCTCTGAACCACTCTGGTGCTGAGAATACTGTGTGTAGGAAAAGGTTGAGGATGTAGTTCAGGATTCAGCACATGCGTGGGTGTAGGCTTATGCTCAATAACAGATTTGACTCTTCATGTGTGTGGATGTTTTTTTTCCCCCCTCCCTCCCTCCCTCCCTCTCTCTCTCTCTCTCTCTCTCTCTCTTTCTATCTCACACACAGATAAGTATTGCGTGCCAGTACTGTTTTTAACACATCCATCATTATTCACTTCTGCTCGCTGTCTTTTGCATGACGTATTCGATACACGCTCCGTTGTTGTGACAGACGAGTCGACAAGGACGTGCTGAAAACAGGACGGGAATTCTGGGAGTGAACTGTACCTCAGAGGAATAACTTCCTGATCGCACACACTTGTTGCAGTTTTTGCGTTGAGTTGCTGCTTTTTGGTCCTGTTGTCCATCACACACACATACGTAACGGGTAGTGATAACTCTGACACGTGATACGTTTATTATAATCCAGTTGTATATACTGTACCTTCCTATTCTAGATGACTGAGAGATTGCATCGTGGGGTGTGTACACTTTGTGTGCGCGTGTGTGCGCGTCTGTGTGCGTGTGCATGCATGACAATATGCATGTTGAACTGATTTATAGTTAGATTTAATTTTGTGGAACACCCAAATGACAAGTTAATTTCCAGTCTCATTTGCGTTATAGATGCGATAATACAGTCACTCCTTCATGGCTCTCTCTCTCTGTCTCGCTCCCCCTTTATCTCTCATTTCATTTTCTGTAATATTCTATCTTTACATGTCTCTCATTTTCTCTTCCTTCTCTTTCTCTTGACAGTCCTCTGTTTTTCTTTCTCTTTCATATTGTATGTTTCTATCTATCTTGTTGTCTCTCTCATACTCACTCCCCTGAGATGGTGTGTATATATTATATAATAAAAATCATTCTTTCTCTCTCTCCCGGTCCATTTCTTTCTCTCATTTTTCCTTAAACAGCATGCTTTAAAAAAAAAATCCTTTTATCATTAGTTGTAGATTGCTATGTTACCATGGAAATGTTAATGTATTAAAGCGAGCATGTTGGCGCACAACTGAATCAATTCATTTATTCATTCATTCCTTTTACTGGCAGCTTAGTGGTGTATTGCCCTCGCACCTCCAGGGTCTAGAGTTCGATTCCCTCCTCGGGTCTGTGTTTGGAGTTTGCCTGTTCTCCCTGTGCTTAGTGGGTTTCCTTCAGGTTTTCTCCTACAGTCCCAAGATTAGGTTCATTGCCATTAATTGGCATGTAGTGAGTGTGTCAGGGTGTTTGCACCTGGGGATGGATTGGCACCCTGTCCAGGGTGTACCCTTCCTCATGCCTAAGTCTCCTGGTATAGATTCCAGCAGCAACCTCCATCCCCCCACTACCCCCCCCCAACCCAATCCGCGAACCTGTATACAGGAAAAGCTATATAGATATTGAGTTGATGAACAAATTACTCTACGTTCTCCTAATATTTACCACTTACTTTTACAAAAATATCTCTGACATAAGTGAACAAATGTTAACGAGAGCAGATGTCCTCCTGTCCGTTCTGAAGGTTGGGGTCAGTGCTGCTATCTACACCTCTGACTTTAGTTCCTTTAGTATCTCTGCACTCTGCACCCTGTTGTCAGACCTACTGATTTATTTTAGACATGTGGCTCACCGTGCCCTGTCATTATATTTTAAGCCGAGCTATTATCCTGCTGATAACCCCCTTTTTTCCAATGACACAAGCTTGGAACCAGATCCATCCAGTGTTTCCGCCAGGGCGAGAGCCAAACATTAAAGCGGAGCGTGAATATAAAAAAATTATAAAATGTTTACCTGTAAATGAGTACTTCATGGCTTTACATAAAACCTTTAAAAAGCATAAAAAACTGCTACATGTTGGAGAAGCAACTTTTCATTATTATAATTTTTTGTATATCTTTTTATTTGCAGCATTTTAATTTGCTAATACTCTTAACTAGGCTTAAAGGAGGAATAAGCGATTCTAATCCAATACAGTGTTTGTCTCTCATCTATGTGGGCTAATGATAATCCAGTGTTCATACACAGGCCTGGGTCTGTACTGTAAATGAGTACAGACTCAGTACAACAACATAATATTCTGTTAAAGTAATAGATGCCGAGCAGTACCACACGTGTTGTACTGAATAACGGCCTGGTTAGGTGTTAAGTTTAAAAATATATTAAAGGAAGAATTATTGCTTGACGTGTCGGCTGCGCCTTGATACTCCTAGCTCTTAAAAATGCTCATTAGCGCTTATGGTCAGTCGCTCTGTGCCACACACGTCCTGTAGATCAAAAGAACAGAAGTCGTAAAGTCATATGGAGACCTGGAGACAGACAGTAGGAAGCATATTAGCACGTTCCTGTTAGACAAAAGGGTTTCAGCGAAACATAGAAAGTACTTGTTATATAAGGAATGAGGAAGTGCAGTGAGGGGGTTGCTTTATGGCAGTGGTTCTCAAAATTTTTCTGTCATTCCCCACTTAAGGCGTGAGCGAATTTTCAAGCCCCACTTGTCAACAAAATAATAACGAAATCGGCCAAGTTTACTATTTATTGAAATATCAATTTCTAAACCAATAAGATCAAACACCACCAAGTTCAAAACAGATAAAATACACGTGCAATTGTTATAAAATGCTTACGTTGGCACTTACTGTATCTTTGCATAATTGACCCCATGTTTATTAGCTGCTCAGCAATCGTTTGTAGTTTTTTTGCTCTGGCATGAAGCCATTTGTGCTTTGCTGTCCACTGATTCAGATGTTACCATGCGATTCTCCTGCTGTCTGTATTCTGCCAGCTTTCTTTGAAAGAAGTCGAGTGGCTTATTAACGTGACTGGAGGTTGTTGTCTTTAAGTGTCTTCCTAATTTGTTGGGTCTCATGCGGTCTGCTGCCAACGGTATAAGACACAAAACACACACGTGCTTCTCTTCTGCCCCCACCATCACCACCATGAATCCAAGCTCAAGATAGACTTCATTAGGGGTGGGCGATATAACCAAAATCTTCTATCACGGTAGAAGCAATTTTCTAACTTAATAACGATATATATCACAATATAGCAATTTGTATCTGAAAATGCATAAATAAAAATTCAAACACAAAGAAACTGTTTTACATAATGTAATTTTATTTAAACTGTGAATTGCTGAGGTTTGCCGCATTTTTTTACTTTGGCTATATTCGTTTGGATGCTTGGATTTCAGATGATAGAAGAGGTTTGACGTGTTTCCACCACTTGTTAAAACAGTGCACTTGTGTACCTTCCAAATCACGTTCATCGCATTCGTATCACTTTTCTTATACCCAAACCAATTCCACAACACAGACGAGGCAGCTTTTTTCTTTACAATCTCCTCATTCTTGGTTTTGTCACATGTAAGGAAACTCACTGCTGCTGCAGCGTCTTCTTCCATTGTCGAAGTGTATGTGAAGCCAAACACATCAAAAGTGGGACGAAACCGCGGCACCCGATTGAACCAAATATCTGCGCAAATACAGCGCAGCGCGACTATCTGGATAGCGCAGTCATGATCTGGTTTATTTGCGCAGCCCGGTGGATCGCGCAGCGCCGCTCGAATCACAAACCTGCGCGACTCACTGTGTTTTATTTAAAAACAATTTAAAATGTCAGGACTGTTTAATATTGTTTCCGCCTTGCCATGCCTGGATTGTACGTGCGCATCGCAGCGGGGGAAAATGTATTTTGATGGTCGGCGTGGTTTATTTCTGTCAGAGTCGCGCAGCGCTGCCCAGTGGGTCGCGCAGGTTTGTGATTTGAGCAGCGCAGCTCAAGTTGGCCCGAAGTTAAACCATTATTGTTCCACTATGGTTCCACTTTTTCTCCCGGCCCACAACTGATGTTATTTTAAATTTACTTGTATTAATGATCCATTTATTTGCGTGTGATTGTTTAGTTTTTTCCTATTATTTTCCACTAATTTCAAATGTTCTGTCGAGCTTTGATCCAACAATGAAAATATATTTTGATTAAGCCACACTCACTGAAAGCCCTTTAGCTATAGCAGTAAAGCTACTGTACATCATGTTAAATTGTGCATTCCTGCTAAAGGTTCATCTGGTGAAATTGGTGTTTCTTCTTTCCTTCCATCTTCATCTGATCAGGTTTCATATTGTGTGGCAGAAGTTACGTTAATGAAATGTACATCGATCGACAGTAATATTAACACTGATTATCAATTATTTACCAGTAAACCAGCAGGATTGTAGGCACCCAAGATTTATTTATGTGCATGCAGAGCAAAGGCCAGATGCTCTAATGATAGAAAGGTATCCGAACACTCTGTGCATCACAGCCTGCTGTTTATGGAGATTCAAGTAGGTCAAGGTTGTTGATCCCCCAGATCTTAATCCCATCAAGTGTCTATGGAATGCACTGGACAAACAAGTCTGATGATGGAGACAGCACCTTGCAACTTGCAGCACATAATCTGCTAGTAATGTTCTGTGAGATGCCGGATACCACAGCACACCTTCAGAGGTCTTGTGCAGTGATGCCTCCAGAGGCCAGAGCTGTTTTGGTGGAACCTACAGTACACAATACTGGGCTAAATGTGTTATGTTTTTTAATGTTATGGCTGATCGGTGTATATTAATTTCTATGTCCGCTGATGATGTCAATTAGCTCCACTTTAGTCACTGTTTTAAATAGCAAGTGGAATTTTAGGCAAGTTTCTCCTGGTGACCACATTAATGATTCCAACTAGAGATATTATTCACACAAATTGAGTCATAAGACCAATGCAGACTAAGGTAAAGGGTTTTCATACTTTTTACTGTGTTGTCAGTTGTAACATGCGTTTTAAGTCAAAAGAAGTGATGAGGTGTTTCAAAGCATGCTCCACAACAAAGTACAGCAGCCTTTTTGTTGCTAGCGATTATTATTATTATTATTATTATTATTATTATTATTATTGCAGCTCAGTTGGCAACTTTCAAGTAGTGCCATATATATATATGTATATATAACACTGCATATCAACAAAATATAATTTTTATGCACAAATCATTCATGTGCACAAATATTTTATATAAATAAAGCATATAATATATATAAATTATTGACACACATTATTTCCACATATTTATAATTTACATACACAGCGTTATGGTTTGTATGTGATATATATATATATACAGTGGTGTGAAAAACTATTTGCCCCCTTCCTGATTTCTTATTCTCTTGCATGTTTGTCACACTTAAATGTTTCTGCTCATCAAAAACCGTTAACTATTAGTCAAAGATAACATAATTGAACACAAAATGCAGTTTTTAAATGAAGGTTTACGTTATTAAGGGAGAAAAAAAACTCAAATCTACATGGCCCTGTGTGAAAAAGTGATTGCCCCCCTTGTTAAAAAAATAACTTAATCACACCTGAGTTCAATTTCTGTAGTCACCCCCAGGCCTGATTACTGCCACACCTGTTTCAATCAAGAAATCACTTAAATAGGAGCTACCTGACACAGGGAAGTAGACCAAAAGCACCTCAAAAGCTAGACATCATGCCAAGATCCAAAGAAATTCAGAAACAAATGAGAACAAAAGTAATTGAGATCTATCAGTCTGGTAAAGGTTATAAAGCCATTTCTAAAGCTTTGGGACTCCAGCGAACCACAGTGAGAGCCATTATCCACAAATGGCAAAAACATGGAACAGTGGTGAACCTTCCCAGGAATGGCCGGCCGACCAAAATTACCCCAAGAGCGCAGAGACAACTCATCCGAGAGGCCACAAAAGACCCCAGGACAACATATAAAGAACTGCAGGCCTCACTTGCCTCAATTAAGGTCAGTGTTCACGACTCCACCATAAGAAAGAGACTGGGCAAAAATGACCTGCATGGCAGATTTCCAAGGTGCAAACCACTTTTAAGCAAAAAGAACATTAAGGCTCGTCTCAATTTTGTTAAAAAACATCTCAATGATTGCCAAGACTTTTGGGAAAATACCTTGTGGACCGACGAGACAAAAGTTGAACATTTTGGAAGGTGCGTGTCCCGTTACATCTGGCGTAAAAGTAACAGAGCATTTCAGAAAAAGAACATCATACCAACAGTAAAATATGGTGGTGGTAGTGTGATGGTCTGGGGTTGTTTTGCTGCTTCAGGACCTGGAAGGCTTGCTGTGATAGATGGAACCATGAATTCTACTGTCTACCAAAAAATCCTGAAGGAGAATGTCCGGCCATCTGTTCGCCAACTCAAGCTGAAGCGATCTTGGGTGCTGCAGCAGGACAATGACCCAAAACACACCAGCAAATCCACCTCTGAATGGCTGAAGAACAACAAAATGAAGACTTTGGAGTGGCCTAGTCAAAGTCCTGACCTGAATCCTATTGAGATGTTGTGGCATGACCTTAAAAAGGCGGTTCATGCTAGAAAACGTTCAAATAAAGCTGAATTACAACAATTCTGAAAAGATGAGTGGGCCAAAATTCCTCCAGAGCGCTGTAAAAGACTCGTTGCAAGTTATCGCAAACACTTGATTGCAGCTATTGCTGCTAAGGGTGGCCCAACCAGTTATTAGGTTCAGGGGGCAATTACTTTTTCACACAGGGCCATGTAGGTTTGGATTTTTTTTCTCCCTAAATAATAAAACCCCTCATTTAAAAACTGCATTTTGTGTTTACTTGTGTTATCTTTGACTAATAGTTAAATGTGTTTGATGATCAGAAACATTTTGTGTGACAAACATGCAAAAGAATAAGAAATCAGGAGGGGGGCAAATAGTTTTTCACACCACTGTATATATATATACTGTGCATGTATGCATGCATGCATGCATCCCTACCTTTCCTTGAAAATCTTTGTGTATTGTTGACACTGAAGACAGGAAATTACCCTCCATAAAAGCACACACACTCGTAAGGACAGAGAAGGAGCAGGATTACCTTTGACATGAGTTTTCCACATATGATTCATAAACTCATAAAAGAAAAAACTGTCATATTTAAATTTATTAGAATTCATTATTGTATTTAGGGCTTTAGAAAAATTCAACTTTGGTCCAAGTTTTATCACTTGGGTTAAATTATTATATTCAAGCCCTACTGCCTCAGTTCTGACAAATGCTCAACAGTCTCAACCATTCAGTCTTCAGCGGGGAATTCGTCAGGGGTGTCCCCTTAGCCCACTGCTCTTTAACCTTGCCATTGAGCCACTAGCAATTGCATTCCGTAGTTGTAGAAATATATCCGGGATTTGGTGGCAGGGAGAAGAACATAAAGTTTCCCTTTATGCAGATGATCTACTTTTTTTTTTCCATCTAATCCAGTCTCCTCTCTGCCACCTGTGCTGTCATTGCTCAGGGAATTTAGCTACTTTTCAGGATATAAATTAAATTTGCACAAAAGTGAACTTTTTCTGCTAGATAATACAGCAGTAACAACTGGTATGCACAATTTTCCATTCAACATAGTGAAAAATCAGTTTACCTATCTTGGTATTACAATTACAAGGAAACATAAACACCTTTTTAAAGAAAATTTTATGTTGTTGAACCAAACAAGAAAGGACTTGGGACGATGGTCACCACTGTCCATGTCCCTGGTGGGCCGCATTAATGCCATTTAAAATGAGTATTCTCCCTAAATGTTTATATCTTTTGCAGTCTGTACCTGTTTTTATTCCCAAATCTTTCTTTGGTGCTTTAGACTCAATTATATCTTCTTACCTTTGGAAAGGTAAACATCCACGATTGAATAAGTCCCTACTTCAAAGATCTAAAAGAGACGGTGGCATGGCTCTACCTAATTTTCGTTTCTACTACTGGGCAGCAAACATTCGTTCTGTCATTTTTTGGTCATATTTTCATAACCAACCTAATCGGTCTGCCTGGGTGGAAATGGAGATAAAGTCTGTCAAAAACCTCTCTGCCTCTGCACTCCTTGGATCTGCTCTCCCCGTCCCCTCAATTAAATTAATCAATAACTCAGTAGTGGTGCATACCTTAAGAGTATGGGCTCAGTTCAGAAAGCACAGCGGTCTTCTGGGCTTTTCTCTGTCCAGTCCTATCGTCTCTAACCATCTCTTCCAACCTTCTTTACATGATTCAGTGTTTCAGGAATGGTACGATAAGGGTATCAAGCTTTGCAAAGACCTGTTCGTTGACCATAAGTTTGCATCGTTTGAACAGCTTTCCGAAAGGTTTAACCTACCCAACTCTCATTTTTTCAGATATCTGCAAGTAAGACACTTCATTCGCTCTTTAATACCAAATTTCCCTGAGGCTCCTGCTGCAAACATTCTAGATAATCTCCTCTGTTTGTCTCCGCTGCGTAAAGGCCTAATATCCACTATTTATGGTGGATTGATGGCTTTGAGTCACACCCCTTTGTGTAAAATTAAAACTGCTTGGGAGAAAGATTTAAATTTGTCACTATCAGATGATACTTGGAATTCAATTCTTAAACTTATCAACTCTACCTCCTTATGTGGCCGCCACTCTTTATTACAGTTTAAGGTTGTACATAGGGCTCATTTTTCCAAACTTAAACTTTTCCGTTTCTATCCAGACATTGATCCTTGCTGTGATAAATGTAAAAGCGGAGAGGCGACTCTTATTCACATGTACTGGACATGCCCGAATTTGGAGAAATTCTGGAGGGATGTTTTTAAGACCTTGTCGTACATATTGAATTGCAATCTTGAACCAGACCCTCTGATTGCTCTTTTTGGTGTCACTGGAGAGCAAGATAAGCGTTTAACTCCAGCTAAAAAGCGATTGTTATTTTTTGCGACACTCCTGGCCAGGCGTTCTCTTTTATTCAAGTGGAAGGATGCCACGTCACCTACTCACGCCCAGTGGCTCAGAGATGTCATGTCCTGTTTGTCCCTGGAGAAGATTCACTACACAATTCGTTATTCAGACTTGAAATTTCAACAGGTGTGGGGGCCCTTCCTTCACTTTTTTCATATACTTGTACATTTATAGTTTGATTCCTTTGTTATTTAATTACTTGTTTGTTTGTTTTCTTTCCCCTTTTTATTCCTTTATATTTTTTGCACGTAGAACCAAAAAACTTCCAGCTCCAGTCTTTTTTCTTTTTTGTTCTCTCTCAATGCCTGGCGTCTAGCCTTTCTTATGCATGTAAAACTGGCTTGGAGTCAGGGAGGGACGGGGTGGATGTTATAGGGTTTATAAGGGGGTTATAAAACCTGTATTAAAACATTGCATGTTTACCCTGTTATATCCCTGTTAAAAAATCAATAAAAATATTGCTGAAATAAAAAAGAATTCATTATTGAGCGGTCTGGTGTAAAGCTCATCCGTGTCGTGTGTCATCGGGTAATTACGGCGTCTGCATTGTTTGTCGTGCAAAAAGCTGCATTATTGATCCTGTGCTGAAAATGGTTTCCCAGAGCGCTCATTAGATTATATTCCATTAAGGGCGATGTCACTTTTCATCATCTGTTTGATCAGGAAGCTGTTGTCAAACAGAAAATGTGTTGTGTTGACATGGCTATGTGTTGGTTGATGATGTCACTATAAAGCTGGGTTATGCAGACACATACATGTGCTCACACATGTACATTACGTATTACACACACACACAGTAAAATTATTAATATGATCTGTAATGTGGTCCCAGTATGACTTCCTCTGGCCTGTCTGCATATCTGGGAATTATGAACACAGGCTTCTAGTTACAAATTAAATTTCCCTGTAATGATCGTTGCTAAAGCTTTCAGCACTGTTTACAATTTCCCAGGATCATGTTAAACACACAGTGACACAGTGTTGACTATACAATAGTTCTCTAGCCACTATATTTTACTTTGTGTTCAAAACTAGATTGGTGAAATGAGTTATGGAATTGGATTTTCTTAGAAGTATGTATTCTCTGCTGACGTCATTGTTGATGTTTCCGGTTGTGGAGCACAAACAGTTCTGATTATATTTTGGCAAAATATAATTATATGGTGGTGTGGTGGCATATATGTAGTGCTGCCGTCTCCAAGTCTGTCAAACAAAGGTCCTTGGGTCCATCCTGACCTCTGGCTGCTGTCACTGAGTTCCAAATGTTGTTGTTGTGTAGCTACCTGTCCAATCCATTCAGAGTCACCATCCAATCATACATCCAGCCGCCCAACCACATACCCTCCCACTCATCTATCGACCAAACCATCCACTCATCCATTTAAAAAGCTAACCAACCAACTAACCAAGCTAGTTGGGTTGCCCAATCAAGTGGGTTTGTCTTCACAATTTTTCTCAGTGAATGCTATGTATAATAAAAACAATAATAATCAATCCATCACAATATTTTTTTCATTTAGTGTGTGCTTGTGCCCAAAAGGTTTTTGCAGAATCATCAGATTTCACTAATTAAATTTAAAACAAAATTGTCTGCATTAGTGTGAATTTCGTCACTCGTCATCTGCATCAGTATGAATCATCACCTTCAGCTCCTGCTAACCCAACCGGCCGCTAGCTGTCTTCTGCAATACTGTTATTGTACATAGTATGTGTTTTGAAAATACAAAGCAGTGACGTCAATTACCACGGAGTACGTGAGGTGCGTGAGTGTGCGAGAGAGAGAGAGATAGTATCTTAGATAATGTTTATAAGTTCCTTGTCTTCAAGCAAGTCGTAGCCAGCAGAATAAAAGTCTTTAAGGTTCTTTATTACCTACACTATAAAGTCCAGATTTGATAAATTTCTCATTTCACCATGTTTTTTTGGTTGTATTATCTTCTGACTTAAAAAAAATGTGATTTTGAGTTTTTCACTGGCTGACTGGTCTGAGGGATTTGGTTGCTTATCAGCAGATTATCAAAGATGCACATTTTACTTTGATTTGCTGCATCTGTCTTTTGGGATTTGTCATCTGTCTCTGACCCCTTTTAGACCTGATATCCAAAGCACATCTTAAGTGATAAACTTACAGTACAAGTGTCCTCAGTACATGGTCACTAGAGTAAAATGTGTGTACGGTAGACAATATCTAAAAAAAAATACACTGTTGATTAAAAACTATCAAGTAAATGTGGTGAGCCAAGTAGTGGCAATTAAAAAAAAATGAATGAGTTTATTAATTATAATGCGGTGGACTATAAAGTCTGCCATGTTGGATGGCTCTAGAGAGCACGAAAATTATTGGTAGCACTAGGAAAAAAGCCATGTATACATCCATCCATCCACTCATTTATCTCGATACCCTTCAATTTGCTTTCTTTTCTTGCATACCCAATGAACTTGCATACAGTATCTCTGTCTATCTATCCATCAATCCATCCAACCAACATGTCTGTTTATCCCCCATCCTTACATAAATATTTTCACCCAGTCAACCTACCTGTCTATCTATGCTTCCACCCATCCATCATCCCAACCAACTAAGCTACATGTCCACCCAATCAACCAGCCAACAAACCGCTCACCCACACAAAATCACCCAACTAAATGCTTATCCACAAAGTGTTTCCCAACCCTGGTCCTGGAGGACCCCCATCCGGCACATTTTACCCAACCAAGTACCCAACTTCCCCCCCCCCAACCAATCGCCCAAACCACCAGCCAGCCAACTGCCCATCAAATAATTGGCTGATCCTACAGTATCTTCCCAACCAGCCCACAAAAAAAATCTGCTAATTAACCACCCATCCACCCAATGAGCCCAAACACAACCAACTGCCCATCCACCCTACAGTTGGCTGGTCAACTAACTGTCCATTCCCTAAACCAACAGCTCATCCAGGACAACAAAGGCCCAACTTACTGTATCATCTCTCTCTCTCTCTCTCTCTCTCTCTCTCTCTCTCTCTCTCTCTCTATATATATATATATATATATATATATATATATATATATATATATATATATATAATATAAATATAAAATTTTATTATTTTTTATCCAACCACCCACCCACCATCACTTGTGGGTGAGAGTTCTCTCCTTTAACGAGGCTCTTCACTGCACATTTGTATAATTTCCTCTCTGTCCCTCTGCTTCCACTGTCGCTGCGAAAAAAGCTCTCATTTGAATACAGGTTCACAAGCCAACATATTCTGTGCACAGCTGATTTACACATGCTTGGAGAGTATTATTCATTCATATATGTACAAGCTTACATACCATGCACCATGATGTCACAATGCATTGAGATCATTTATCTGTCCCTCCTCTTAAATCAGACTCTGGACATCTGTTTTATAAATTATGTTGCTTAACGTTCTTTTGTTCATTCAGTGTGTGTAAATACTGCAGTATCTGTATAAGCTTTTAGGTGTTAGTTGTGTTCTTGAATTTTATGCCATTGAATGCATCACAGGGATCCTGTAAAGCAGAAAGTGTTCATGTGTAATGGCTGCACATATGGAGAAGAGACCGAATGTGCAGGAGGGAGGAAGAGAAAGGTAGAGCTCAAGAGACGGGTAAAGCAGTAGTGCCTGACTATATCTAAAAAGTTACACGTCGCATAGTTTCCATTCTGTCTTGCGTTTCAGAGAGGTGAAGTAATGGGTAACGGTTCAGATACAGGAAAGATTGAAGGAATTGCACAGACAGACACTGTGTTGGACATGTCCCATATGCTGGTGTGTGGGGAAAAAACCCCCACTCTTAGTAGAAATAGTCATCCAGGATACTCTGCATTTAATTACATAAGCCTGTGTATCAAATGGAAAGTAGTGGAGAATGCACTAATCCTCGCTCAGGCATCTTATTCATTTGACGTTTGGCTGCTGTAGCTAGTAAGAGAAGCAGCGTGACATAAAACCGTGATGCTTAACACTGCACTCACTGCAAGGTCAGAGTGAACGCTTTTGTGTGTGCAGACGTTCTGAAAAGGAATCCGTCCGGACCTTTGCATCTCTTTAATGCTAATTTGTCAGCTGGATCCCTGCAACCCGGAGAAAGATGTTAATTCGGTTATCTTCCATCAAATTGGTTTCTCATTCTGTCTGGTTCTCTTTATATGTGGTTCTGTTTCGCTGTGTTGTTAGGGAAATGAGTCACGGTTGCTAAGGAAATGATAAAAAGAGAAAAAGTGTGTGTCTGTGTGTGGTTAGGTTATAAAGAAGACATCTCTGATTGGCCTTGCAATGCTCATAGAAAATGGCAAGTTTCATCTTCTGCTTTTGTGCTGCTGCTTTTAGTACTGAAACCTGCATGCAAAGAAAAAAGAAAAGAAAAAAAAAACTCAGATGGGCGTAATGCATGCAGGCTGAAAGCAAGCAACCAGAAGAAAATTACCAAAGCAGACTTCATTAGAAATAGCAGCTTGGGAATTTCTTTTTTTTTTGTCTATTTTGTACATTCTGAATAAAAATCCAGATCAAGTTTAACCACAAGATTGCATCATATACTGTGTGTGTGTGTGTGTGTGTGTGTGTGTGTGTGTGTGTATAATATTATTAGTTCTCATCCACCACACAGCTCTTGTCTATCAAGAGTAACGCCTGACACTTGCTTCCTCCGAGGCAGGTGAAGCCAGCTTGAGGGAAACACATTTCTATAAACACGAGTTCATCCATTAGCATCGCTAACTAAGCCTGTCTCTCCCAACCAGGCAGGACGTCTCATTTTGCTTGTCGTGATTAGAATTTTCTGATTTCTTCATGGAGCAGCTTCATGGCCAAGAAAATTTTCAAATAATCATCCGGACAAATCAGGTGGTTGAACCATTACTGAAAAGAGACTTTAAGACCTGTTGCATTGTTGTTTATTTAATTATTATAGTAACTCATTACTATAATTGTTGAATTCTCAAGTTAAAACGATAACGTTAGCAGTAAGTGAATGCTAACTAGCTAGAAACCAAGGTAGATTTGTTGCTTGCTATGTTGCCTCCAATGTACAGTAAATGGGATATTAAATAATAAAAACTAACAGGAACGATAGCTGTTTACAGATAATCACAGCTTTGTCGTCTTTATTGGAAATGCCTTCTCGTTTCTGGATTTAATTCATATGAACCATCAATGAAAGCAGAACAAGTTATATTTCCGTTGATTTACTGGTGGGTTCAGTGCTTAATTTTTAAGTAGCGAGAAAAAAATTAGCAATTTGTATTCAGGAAAAAAGTCCAAAAAGGGACTCTGTCACTAGCAAGATCATGAGCAACAATCAACCCCTGGTGCTCAATGCCTGCCAAAATCACTCATTCTCATTCCCAGCACTAAACCCCATTTGGCCAGAGACAAAGACAAGTGAAAACACATTTAAGACAGGAGTATTATTTGGCGTCTATTTCAAAGCTGCTCACACATACTGTAGGGTGAGAAGGAAATTACATACCAATAACTCACCTACAGAGTCCTGTCTGTACATGTCGGCCCATAGCCGGCTTTGTCTCTCCGTGTCACACACACACACACGCACACGCACGCACGCTCACATACTAACAATCCTTTTTCAGCACTCTGCCATAACACACCCATATAATCACCGCCTTTATGAAGGTGTCAGTACTTAGGAATTATCTGTCAATTACTACTTGGAAGCACATAATGGTGGTAAAAGTAAAAAAACAATTGTTTACTCAAAAGTGCCGTTGAGCTTGTTTATAACAGATACTCAGCTGCATATTCTTTTGAGTTTTGTCGCGAGTTACGTTCTGCGTTTAGTTCCAGTAAAAATCAGGCAGTACTCGCTGGGTGTTTCATATTGCAGTGTGTCTGTGTCCTCACCCAGCCACTCACAAACATCATCAGTTACTACATTTTTTTATGAGTATAATTCTGATTACTGATTAATCATGAAGATTCCTAATTGTAAGAGGTGATTGATGGGTAGGTGACTGTGGTTAGTGAATTTTCTCCTAGTGGTATTGGTTGAGAGCGGTGCATGAAATGATAGTGAAATGGAATTGGGCAGTGGTTGCTCTAAAGGCTTGGGGTTACTGATCATAAGGTCGTGGGTTCAAGCCCCAGCACCGCTAAGTTGCCATTGTTGAGCCTTTGAGGACGGCCCTTAACCCTATCTGCTCCAGCTTACCTAACTGTGCAGTGAGATACATGTGACAAATAATTAAATCTTAATCTTCCTGCAACCCACCAAAATATATGCAACAATAACAAAAGTGTGTCCGTGTGTGTGTGTCCGTGTGTGTGTGTCCGTGTGTGTGTGTCCGTGTCCGTGTGTCCGTCCGTGTGTCCGTGTGTGTGTCCGTCCGTGTGTGTGTGTGTGTGTCCGTGTGTGTGTGTGTGTGTGTGTGTGTCCGTGTGTGTGTGTGTGTGTCCGTGTGTGTCCGTGTGTGTGTGTCCGTGTGTGTCCGTGTGTGTCCGTGTGTGTCCGTGTGTCCGTGTGTCCGTGTGTCCGTGTGTGTCCGTGTGTGTGTCCGTGTGTGTGTCCGTGTGTGTGTCCGTGTGTGTGTGTCCGTGTGTGTGTGTGTGTGTCCGTGAGAGAGAGTATAGGCCTCGTAAGTCTCTGGTCCAGCACAAGGAGAAAGGCTTTAAAAGAGGATGAGTAATGACCTGTGACGACACTGTCATTACGCCTAAGCTAATAATCAACCAACAATCCTCTCTCTCTCTCTCTCTCTCTCTCTCTCTCTCTCACACACACACACACGCATGGACACACATACACACACACACACACACACACTCACACACACACACACACGCATGGACACACACACACACACACACACACACACACACACACACACACACACGGACACTGTCCCCCTCCACATACCTGTACATGCTCGTATACACACTCACAATGTTGCATAGCTGAGCTCAAGAGCAGCTGAGTGTGAAAGAGACATGAGTATTTTAGACCCACAGCTTTGCTTCCGTTCTCTCACCCGTGTGTGTGTGTGTCTCTGTGTCGATGTCTGTCTGTGTGTGTGTCTGTGTGTCTGTGCACATTTATTTTGAGGATACAGACTTTTGTCTGGTGTGTGGTTTGGTGAGACACAGCTTTTTACCTTTCACTTTGTCATGAATTAGAGGAAGGTTCAATTAATCGACTCACTAACCCTGTCTGTTGGTCTGTCTCTTTCTTCCATCTTTTCTTCTTTTCTTTCTCTTTATCATATCAGACAGTCTTTTTTTTTTTTTTTTGCAGTTTGGAGGTTGGGTTATTCCTTCTCCGAAATTAAAGAGTCGCGTCTAAATGCAAAAATAAGAGCCAAAAGATTTTCTTCCCCAAACTTCCCTGACACTACCCTTTCGTGCTGTACACTACCGTGACATTACTCTTTCCCTTTCGGTACACCAACCTAGCCATATCCTCAAATAGCATTTTGCAAACCTTCCCCACCATATCCTACCCTAGACTACACAAACAACCCTAATCCTACCCTAACCGTAACCTTCACTAAATTAACAACCCTAACCATACCCTCTACTACCCCTACCCTACCCTACCCTACCCTAACCATACCCTCTACTACCCCTACCCTAACTAAACCCCCTACAACCCTTACCCTACTCTAACAACACTTATCCTACCCTAACCATACCCTACTCTACTCTAAAGCCGAGCGTTACACACTTACAACCGCAATTATACCCTCTACTACCCTACTCTACACTAACAATCCTAATCATTGCCTCTACTACCGTACTTTACTCTACCCTAACCATTTCCTCCATTACATTACCCCACACTACCCTAACCATACTCTCCAATACTCCTATTCTACTGTACCCTAGTTATAACCTCCAGTACCCTGCCCTACTCTAACCTAACCATACACTCCATTACCCTACACAAACCTACTCTACCCTAACCATACCCTCCACTACCCTACCCTACTTTACCCTAACCATACCCTCCACTACCCTACCCTACTCTACCCTAACCATACCCTCCACTACCCTACCCTACTCTACCCTAACCATACCATCCACTACCCTACTCTACTCTACCCTAACCATACCATCCACTACCCTACTCTACCCTAACCATACCCTCCACTACCCTAACCATACCATCCACTACCCTACCCTACTCTACCCTAACCATACTCTCCACTACCCTACACAAACCTACTCTACCTTAACCATACCCTCCACTACCCTAACCATACCATCCACTACCCTACACTACTCTACCCTAACCATACCATCCACTACCCTACACTACTCTACCCTAACCATACCCTCCACTACCCTAACCATACCCTCCACTACTCTACAGTACCTTAACCATACCCTCCACTACCCTACTCTACCCTAACTATACCCTCTGCTAGCCTACCTGTCCTTTCCCTATCTTACACTCACTCCCCTAAGCTAACCCTTTACTTAACTCTACCCTGCCCTTCCTGACCAACTTTATTCTTACTCTACCTTAACTCTACCCTTTATCACTCCAACTTATCCTAACCCTTCTGTCCACTACCTTTTCCCTAACCTTCTCTTCCACTGTACTCAGACTGTACGATACCAGTTCTTACTCCACATTACTCTAACTCTGCCCTTTCTTAGACCACACAACTCTAACCCAACCCTACACTGTACTTGCTTTTCCTCCCTTTCCCTACCCTACACTCCTCTAACATCTACCCCTTCATATGTACACTATATTTTCCCACTCTGTACCTACCTTTAGCTATACTACTCTACCCTGCACCTACTTTTCCCCTTCTACCCTAGCTGAGCGTTATCATCGCTTTATTTAGCTACAGTAGGATGTGTATGGCTTTTCACATCAACATATTGACCAAAACAATATATGATTAGATTGGATGTCACTTATGGTTATGTATCTTACAGCACATTGAAATGGTGTTTTCGCATATCCCTGCTATGAAACTGTGGTCAGAGTGCAGGGTTACGGCCTCAAAACTGGCAACTTGGTCGTGCTGGGGTTCGAACCTCTGCCCTTCCGCTCAGTAACCCAGAGCGTTAACCATTTACCCCACTGCTTTTATAGAAATTCATGTTTTCATTTATGGAAGATAGAAATGTAACAGTGTGATTGAGGCAGTGATGATCTTTTTTTGTGGTGAAAATCGTATCAAGACATCACTGCGTCATTTTCATATCGAACTGAAATTGTCAGTATTTGTACACCTCGAATATCGTTAAAATTAGGACAGAGTCCTCATTTCTGTTGCTAGTGAGGCAGAAACCAGAGAATAAAACATAAAATATGTTTTTTCTCTGGTTTCTGCCTCACTAGCAACGGAAATACATGGTTTTTTAAAAATATGTATATAGAAATAAATATTAAATAAAATACTATATTACAGTACTTGTTTATTTCTAAAGTGTTGGATTGTTTTGGGAGTTTTTGTATCCACTTTCTCATAAAAACCAGAAGGAAATTATTTCACATCTATTAAGGAGAAATCGTGAAAAAAAAATAATGGTATACCATTAAGAGCATAGCGGTAAACACCAACAAACATCAGTTCAACTTAGAGAGAGACACACACACACACACACACACACACACACACACACACACACACACACACACACACACACACACAAATAAGGAAAGTTGTTCGCCTTTGTTTCTGGCTTTTGCCCTTTAAAATTGAGAGCACTTCTGATGATGGTGTGTGTGTGTGTGTGTGTGGGTGAGTGAGTGTGTGGGTGTCCAAACAGGCTAGCATGTTTTTACTTGCGTAACGCTTTAAACCAAAGCTTTTGTAGCACATTCCACTGCTCATAGCCACGGCGATAGATAGAAACAGAACTAGGGCTCATACTGTTGCCCGGTGTCCACACACACACACACACACACACACACACACACACACACACACACACACACATACGAGTGCACACAGAGCTGAAACAGCGTAATTGAACACTGAGGCGCCCAGCTACTCACACAACGAGTGCTTTGAGATCAGATCGACAGGGGAGAGGAGTGAGGAGAGAAGAGAGCCGACAGATGAGATGGCGAGAGAGAGAGAGAGAGGGGAGGATTTCAGTTCTCCGCACACAGATTAAACTTGGTTTAAGTGGAGTCCTGACTTATTAGTTCATTTCATTTGTCTGGAATATTTTTTTTCACTATTTTCTTATATTTGTCTTCAAACCGAACGGCTCAGAAAAAAAAACAGGAAAATTTTACTTTTATTCTTGTTTTGGATGAAAAGATGAAGAGCTTTTTTGTGACACGTAGACAGTCACAGATTTCAGAGTTTCACAAACTGCTGCTGTTTCCTTTTTTCATGGCACAGAATTTACACACGATACTGATAAACGAAACCTTCATTCCTGTGCCGTATCACCCTGCAAACCTTCATCGGATTAGAAGCTAAAGCCAGTATTCGGCCCGTCACTGCTGTCGCCTTTTATAAATAAAAAACTACACTTTTTGTTGTATGTAGGCAGCTCTGTAAATACGTACAAAGTTAGTGTGTTGTGACAGAGAGGTACAAAGTTACATAAGTTTGGGTTTAGCTGTAAAAACTTATGTAATGCTTCTGGTTGCAGTTCTTGGCCACAGATCTCCATCTCAGGATTCAGCGAGAGCCATTTTTAGATTCGTGATCTACGAAAATGAGCTGCATTCAAAAATCCTACGTTTTACTACTTCTTCAACAAGTTAACACTGGTCTTAGACCTCCCCCCAAAGTGTGTGTGTGTGTGTGTGTGTGTGTTAGTGCTCCAGCTGAAATACCCCTCAGGTAATGCATTTCTTTAATACCTCAACAGGCTATTCCACTCCAGATACAAAAACAGTAACATTGTTACTGTACATGCAGATCTGAACGCTCTTAAATCATATTTTCGTTGCAGATCACCAAAAATTCAAGAATGAACACACTTCATTTATTTGCGTTTATTTTTCTGAAGGTTTTTTTTTACACATAAATACTGAACAGACATGTTTAAGCTAGGATTGTTATTTATTTTTTTTACATCGTTAACACTGTTACGGTAAACACCGTAGAATAAATGAAGTCTTCCTCCCACCTTTTCCAGCATAGGCTTGTCAAACTTTTTGCACTCGTGATCACTTTGCAGAATGAAAGATTATAATGACAGGGCTGAATAATAATTTTTTTGAATAATGGACCTTAATTATGCTCATGTTCATTTGTTCATTGTTTTTTTTTAAAACCTTGCTTTGTTCTACCTTTCCAGATGGATTAACATAATACTTTCTGGTTTTATTAAAAATTAGTTAGAATGATGTGAACATTATTTATACAATCCTTTTGATTAACGACTATGATGACTGAATTAGGATCATACCAAAGTTAAGATTATTTGACTACTCATCCATCCATCCATCCATCCATACAGTGGTCCAGAAAGGTAAAGGATCACTCCTGTGAATGAGTATGCTTTTTCCAGAGTATGAGTATGCTATCTTCTGTGTACCTTGAGTACAGTATGTTTCAGATACTTTACCCTTCTGAAGCAAACTCGGATACCCCGGACAAATGCATACTAATATACAAGAAAACTCATACACAGGAATAGACGTACTTGTACACCAGTAAAAGCATACCCATGTACAGCGCGGGAAAAGCATACTCGTATACAGGAGAGATGCTTTGCTGCTCTGGAGCATACTCGGATACACAGGAGATAGCATTCTTGTACACAGGAGAGATGATTCGTTCTTCTGGGACACTGTAAAGGCATCCATCCATTTTCCTCCATATCCTTTGCCTATCAACCTTCTGTGCATGTCTTTGGACTGTAGGGGACACCCCGGGACACCCCGGGACACCCAGAGAGCATGCAGAAGACTGAAGACAAGTTCTTTACAGGGAGATTGAAATCTGTTCTTTGTTAAATTGATCGCTCATAAGACAAGCCCATTCTATGCGTTTCCAAATCCAGCACTTATTTAACTTGGTTGCCTTTCGGATGACACAAGAGGAACATCTTGCTATTTCACATATAACATGTCATCTTGTTGGCTATGCTTTGAAAAGTTAAACGTGAACAGGGTTAAATAGTTTGTTATAGAGGAAGAAGAGCTTCACCAGCACATATAATCATGTTAAGACTTAGTCCTGACTCGATCTCGGCTCGTTCTCGTCTTCGTATTAGACTTGATTGCGGGGGCTCCCTGGACTTTATATGAGAAAAAGGCTTATAGTTTAAAGAAGGTTTTTACAATTACAAAAGATTTATATATATATACATGAATGATGTGGACTAAAAAGCTTTATACACACACACACACACACACACACACACACTAATGCGGGTGAGTGGGCTAATTCTTGATGACAGACTGTAATGACAATGTGTCTATAGGGCCATTTTGTGTGTGTGTGTGTGTGTGTGTGTGTGTGTGTGTGTGCACGCACAGTAATTTGATCTGTATTTTAATGGGTTACATTAACAAAAAATTTTTGAATAGCTGATATTGTGTAGCTGACATAACTGTTTTCGTATGTACTATATGCATCTACATCTAAATGTTGTTTTATGTGTGTGTGTGTGTGTGTGTGTGTGTGTGTGTGTGTGTGTGTGTGTGTGTGTGTGAGAGAGAAATGCTAAAGAGAATATAAGGGAAAATCTACACAGTGACTAAAAATGAAACTGATCTGATCGATCCGCTCAGCATGTCTGTGTAAAACACTTTGAAACCCCAAAGCTGGAGTTACATTTCATGAGCGTTCTTTTCTTTTTCTCTTCATGTCGTGAGCTCACTGCTCAGTTCTGGGGAACCTGGAACTCTTAAAACAAACAAATAACAACAAAAAGAAAGACACACTCTAACCGCAGGGTGAGCACCTGATTTGTATGGTGAGTATTTCAATCTACACTGATGTGTTATCATCTCACTTCAGGACACGGACAACTTTAGTAAAAAGAAAATATAAATGTTTGTTCTTCCTTTCAAACAAGATGCTAATTATTTACTTAGGCTGCTTTCCAAAGACCTGATTTCACTTTTAAGCTTTTTGCTCTGAGTTTCAACATTGTGGCTTATTGTGGTAGATATTCAGGTATTTATCAATGGACTTTGTTGAAATTGAAGATTTGAAACTTTTCATGTACAGGAACACTTTAGACCAGGTGTGTCAGACTCATTTTCGGGTGAGGGCCGGATGAGAAGAAATGTGACCATGTGCGGGCCGAATTTAGAATGCGCATGCGTGTTAGAGGTTTCGGCAGAAGCGCAATAGAAGAGCAGTTAAATGATCAATGATAAATATAAAAAAATTAATAAAACCAAACACAATATTGCAGAGAATACCCGGACATTGACTTTATTTAATACTACTACTACTAATAATGATAATAAAAAAGATATTTAATATGATTGTTCAGATCATCCCGCCGTATGTTTGACCCTCCTGCTTTAGACCATACACAGATCAGCAGAGGTGGGTAGTAACGACTTCTATTTACTTAAAAAAAAAAGACTTCTATGAGTAGTTTTACTGTAGTTTACCATACTTTTAACTTTTACTTGTGTAGATTTACGAAGAAGAAATGCTACTCTTACTCCTCTACTGTACATTCGGCTACACTTTTGATACTTTTGTACCATTTATTAGACATTTTTGATGTTCCTCATTTTTGCCAGAGAATTGCAGCCGGTGTTTCACCAATCAGATGTAGCAACAATAATCACATGACTCCTTTTGACCAATCAGCCGCAAAAACAATAACCACATGTAGTCATGTAAAAAATAAATCTTCAGCCGTGGTAGACATAGAAGGAAACGTCATGGTTAGTTTAGGTGTTTTATTTAATGTTACAAAGTTAGCATGTATAATTAGCAAATAAGCTAGACGCGTAATTTCTTACATTTGTTTTGCTGGACACAGTTAATGTAAAGTGAGGCCTCTTGTACATGGTGTATGTTCTAACGTTATTTTCTGCTGAGTCATTTGGAGGGCAACTGAACATAGAGTATATCTTACACTGGAAATAGTTTACACTGTTCAAACATACATGTTTCATACAAGTGAGATTAGGAAATTTATGTTTCTTGTTCCTTAATTTGATATTGTGTAAAGATATTTAGTTTTATTCATTTATTTGATTATTCTGAAAAACTTTATTTTTTATCTTTTTTTTTTTATTTTTTTACCATTTTGCTTACATAATTTCTAAAAATAAATAAATTAATCGGACATCACGATGAAACAGTTACTCAGTACTGGAGTAGTCTTTTCCCCGAATACTTTTTTACGCTTACTTGAGTAATATTTTGGAGGACTTCTTTTTACTTCTACTTGAGTAATATTATATAAACAATGTTCCTCCAGGACCGAGGTCTACATACAACATAAATTAACAAAATGAACTAACTAACTAAGAAACCTAATTAGCTGACTAGCTGAGACAAGACAGATTATACAAGTCCTATACGAAAGAGACCACAGTGCACGTGCAAATGTGCAAACAAGAGACAAAGTGACAACGCGACCGCATGACACATTTCAATACATTATGGTAATGAGTTGAGTTAGTGGGAGGAGAAATGGTAAACATTGCTTGTAAGTAGCAACGAAGAAAACAATTTGACCTACACTAGCTCTTTTATTGGATTAGACAACATGGACCAGCCTTTACATCATACGCGCATCAACGTGCATTGGTCAATCATGACTCTGTCGCAGGTTCACAGGTTTTCCTTCCTTGGCGCATTTTTTCCCTAGGTCCTGTCCACTGCAGCCTAGGAACATCCCACAACACCTGATGGTTTAAAGTTGCTCTGAACCAGTTTCCTTGCAATCACAATTCAAACTTACTTAAACTCTTGCATTTGCTTCTAACACATCAACATCAGGGACAAAGGATCACTTGCTGCCCAATATATCCCATCAACTTCCAGTCTCCATTGTAACGAGGTATTGAAACCGTAGTTAAAGGTGAAAAGGGCCGATTTGTGATGGCTAAACGACTGAGTCAGAGCAACTCCAAAACTAATATGGGAATTTCCCAGTTCCCATGTTGTGTATATCTGGCCATCCCCATTTACACTACACTTAGAGCCGTGGCTCCTCCCACTCTGTGTGATGCGCAATCACTAATCACAATCAAGCGCTGGTTTATTGCAGACAATCACAGAGATCTTGCAGTTCTTCAGTACACGGTTACAGGTGAAGGAGTTCTCAATTTCGCAGAACAGAAACATAAGATTGTGCAAGCAGAATCAGTGAGGCTCGAGTTTAAACGTGTGAGATTTTTTTTTTTCACGGGGGTTGTGACTATAATACGGATATTTGAACGGAGACCTCATTTCCTGTCGTAAACATAAAAAATACTACATCATTTGGCAATAAAAGTTAGCACTGTCTCCTTGAATCTCCAGGTCCTGGGTTTGATGTCTACGCCAGGTCTGTGTGCCTGTAGTTTGCATGTTCCCTCTGTGCTTAGTGGGTTTCCTGCGAGTTTCTTTGGTTTCCTCCCACAGTCCAAAGACATGCAGATTAGGCTAATTGGCGGTCCAAATTGTCCATAGTGTACGAATGTGCATCTTGACTGGACATCCTACTACAGTACGGTTGTACAAAATGGGAATGAATATGATGGTCATCGTTGGCCTCCACAGTCCCTAGTTGGACAAAGATGGTTACTGCAGCAGGTGTTCCTGTCCTGCAGAAAATGGCCCTTCAAATTCTCACAATGTTTTCCTCAACATACTGTTGTGAATCTGCCGTTTCAACTATGAGCCTGGTGAAAAACACATATCGCAGCTCCATCACCAATGAACATTTACATCAGTGCCTCCACCTGGTCCTCACACCTTTTATGCCCAAGTTCAAACAACTGATGGCACAAAGATGATGTCACCTTTCACACTAAAAGGACTACCATGTCATATTTGGGTATTGTTAGAAAATTTTGGGTTTGACTTTTCTCTAATTCTCTAGTTGAAATTGGACTGTAATTTTTCCGGACCTCGGACTGAATAGAAATTTCTAATTTACATTTGAGTATCCCTGATATAGAGAAATAAAGGGAGTTTTTACTCTCAGAACGGTGTTTTGTTATTCTGCAAAATAAATCAGAAGTCTCAGTTTGAGTTGAACACTACTTGTAGATTGGATAATGATTGTAAGCTACAGTAGAACTTTTTGCGACACATAATGTACCAAAGACAGAAACATCAAGTCTGTCGTTTTCAGAGCTATAAATAGTAGAAAATGTCAAAATTGCACCATGTGTAGAGGTTTCCCAGGCCGGCACACACACATATATGGGAATACATATTGATGTTTATATACAGTAAGTCAGTCTTTCGGTCTCTCTCTTTCTGTGTCTTTCTCCTTTCACTTGTACGTACACACACACACACACACACACACACACACACACACACACACACACACACTGCTGGGAGTTCCCTCTAAATGACCCCGCTATGGTTAGTGACATTACTATTGTCTGTATTTCCTAAGGATATCACTGATGTCTTTTTATGAGGGTGGAAGAAATTTCCTGTTCAAAGTTTCTCTCTCTCTCTCTCTCTCTCTCTCTCTCTCTCTCAATTTCTGTCTGTCTGTCTGTTTAGGGAGCTGTAACAACATCCCCTTTTTCTGTTTCATTAAAGCCTAATAGGCCCTAAGGAGAAAAAGGAAATGGTGCTGAGTGCCTGCTAAAAACATCGTACCACAAATTTGGACATCTTTGGACTGTAAAGGTTTCAGGTTTGATTTTAAACAGTCTTATGATGTACAAAGTGTAAGTTTAGGTTTCCGGTTAACTGAGTGTACTCCGATCATGTCATTTAGTTTTTTCATATACAGTGGTGTGAAAAACTATTTGCCCCCCTCCTGATTTCTTATTCTTTTGCATGTTTGTCACACAAAATGTTTCTGATCATCAAACACATTTAACTATGAGTCAATGATAACACAAGTGAACACAAAATGCAGTTTTTAAATGAAGGGTTTTATTATTTAGGGAGAAAAAAAATCCAAACCTACATGGCCCTGTGTGAAAAAGTAATTGCCCCCTGAACCTAATAACTGGTTGGGCCACCCTTAGCAGCAATAAATGCAATCAAGCGTTTGCGATAACTTGCAACGAGTCTTTTACAGCAGTCTGGGGGAATTTTGGCCCACTCATCTTTGCAGAATTGTTGTAATTCAGCTTTATTTGAGGGTTTTCTAGCATGAACCGCCTTTTTAAGTTCATGCCACAACATCTCAATAGGATTCAGGTCAGGACTTTGACTAGGCCACTCCAAAGTCTTCATTTTGTTTTTCTTCAGCCATTCAGAGGTGGATTTGCTGGTGTGTTTTGGGTCATTGTCCTGCTGCAGCACCCAAGATCGCTTCAGCTTGAGTTGACGAACAGATGGCCGGAAATTCTCCTTCAGGATTTTTTGGTAGACAGTAGAATTCATGGTTCCATCTATCACAGCAAGCCTTCCAGGTCCTGAAGCAGCAAAACAACCCCAGACCATCACACTACCACCACCATATTTTACTGTTGGTATGATGTTCTTTTTCTGAAATGCTGTGTTACTTTTACGCCAGATGTAACGGGACACACACCTTCCAAAAAGTTCAACTTTTGTCTCATCGGACCACAAGGTATTTTCCCAAAAGTCTTGGCAATCATTGAGATGTTTTTTAGCAAAATTGAGACGAGCCTTAATGTTCTTTTTGCTTAAAAGTGGTTTGCGCCTTGGAAATCTGCCATGCAGGCCGTTTTTGCCCAGTCTCTTTCTTATGGTGGAGTCGTGAACACTGACCTTAATTGAGGCAAGTGAGGCCTGCAGTTCTTTAGATGTTGTCCTGGGGTCTTTTGTGGCCTCTCGGATGAGTTGTCTCTGCTATCTTGGGGTAATTTTGGTCGGCCGGCCACTCCTGGGACGGTTGACCACTGTTCCATGTTTTTGCCATTTGTGGATAATGGCTCTCACTGTGGTTCGCTGGAGTCCCAAAGCTTTAGAAATGGCTTTATAACCTTTACCAGACTGATAGATCTCAATTACTTTTGTTCTCATTTGTTCCTGAATTTCTTTGGATCTTGGCATGATGTCTAGCTTTTGAGGTGCTTTTGGTCTACTTCTCTGTGTCAGGTAGCTCCTATTTAAGTGATTTCTTGATTGAAACAGGTGTGGCAGTAATCAGGCCTGGGGGTGACTACAGAAATTGAACTCAGGTGTGATAAACCACAGTTAAGTTATTTTTTAACAAGGGGGGCGATCACTTTTTCACACAGGACAATGTAGATTTGGAGTTTTTTTCTCCCTTAATAACATAAACCTTAATTTAAAAACTGCATTTTGTGTTCAATTATGTTATCTTTGACTAATAGTTAACGGTTTTTGATCAGCAGAAACATTTAAGTGTGACAAACATGCAAAAGAATAAGAAATCAGGAAGGGGGCAAATAGTTTTTCACACCACTGTATTTAGTTGACTTTTGCGCGTGTTCAAACGATAATCTGATGTTTTATATAAAACTTTTTCTTTATCGCATTTTATCTCGAGTGTGTTGGTTGAGTGAAGATTTTGGATTTGAGACTTTATTTTCTCCACAGTAAAGATCTGTTAGAGAAGGGCTGAGCTCAGACTCCATAAGGAGAGAAACGTTGAGAGATGAAGAGAGACCGACTGCGAATGCAGGAGAGGTGAAGAGCGCGTGTCCAATCTGAAACACACCGAGCAGATGGCCGTGTGTGTCGATTATCAAACACTCCACTTTATTAGACTGCAGGCGCCGAGTGGACATCAGAGTCTGAATCAGAGTGTCTCCCCAACTCACACTCATCTCTAACTCTCTCTCACACACACACACACACACACACTTCTGTTGGTCAATCTGATGTTCATCACCAGCTTATTAACACATGTTTCTTTATTTATAGCTTCAACATTTCTTAAATTTCTTACATTTTCTTAAAGTTAACCAGCTCATGTTAAAATTCTTTCTTCCTTTCTTTTTCTTTCATCTTCTTTTTTCCCCTATGTATTGTCTGTTATCGTCATCTTTTCATTTAAAATTTAACTCTTTCTTTTCTTTTACTCTTACTTTTCTTATTTCTCCTCTGCTATTCCTACAGTATACATCTTTTTCTTTCCTTCTTTCTTTTCTTTAGAGGAAAGAACATAATTCTGTTCACTTCTTTTATTTCTGTCTGCCCATTTAACATCTTTCTTTCTTTTCTTTCTTTTATCTGTGTATATTCTGTTATTTGTTTTTCCTTTCTGTATTTACATACTGTATATTTATTTCAAATTTAAATCTTCATTTTCCTTTATTTTCCCATTGCAATTTGTACAGTACGTGCATCTTCCTTTCATTTTGTTTCTTTCTTTCCGTCTTTCTTTCTAACATGACAATATTTTCTTTACTTTCTTGTTTCCTCCTGCTATTTATACATGCATCTTACTTTCCTCTCTCTCTCTTTCTCTCTCTCTTTCTCCTCCCGCCCTTCTGTGCTACAGTTAATGTAGATAATTAAGTTTAAAGGACTGCTGTTGTAGTTTGTTATGCGATATGTTGCGTTACTTCCTGAAGTCGAACACACGTAAACAGTAATATTAAAAAGCTTTGCTTGGGCTGTTGATGTCGTAAATGGCTGAGGCGTGCGTGCATGTGTGTGTATGTGCGACTGCATGAGCGGTATCGGTGAGGGGCTTTTTAAATGCGTCTCACGTTCTCTGCGCTTAATTATTTTTCCAGCGTGCAGCTCGGTGGCCCTGTTGGCTCTGCGCTTGGCCTGCGCTTGGCCTGCGTGGTCACACGGCTTCGTTAACAGATGTGGCCCGTAGCCGCGGTGCAGTGATGGAGAGAGTGTGTGGGAGGGATGTGGTTTTGGCCTCGGTGCTGAGCTGAGCGTACTCCGCCGTTACACCCTCACTCCACTGCTATCCTTCCAGTTCTCTCCTTCTTACTATTTCATATCAGGCAGATGGTACGCAGACAGAGCCGGGTTTACACACGTGCAGGTGTGTGTGTGCAGGAAATCAAATTTATGTCTGTCTCTTTTTTTATATTTAATTAGAGATAATTTGAACATTTATGGACTTTTCAGGTTTGTGTGTGTTTTGGGCGGAGAACATGTCAGCCAAGTGACTTCCTTTTTTTCTTTTTTTTTTTTTTTTTTTTTCTTTCGATTTTCTCCCCTAATTTAGTCGTGCCCGATTCCTCCCAGTCACTGGAGGCTCCCACATTAAGCTTCTACCGCCAATCAGTCGGGAGGGCCGCAAACCGACCCGCGTGTTTCCTCCGATCCACGTGACGTCACCGACCATCTTTTCGAACTGCTTGCTCATGCACCGTTGGGGCGGCGTGACACACTTGGAGGGACAGCGCTATCCGCTCCTTCCACGTGCGTGAGCTCACAGACGCCCCTGACTGGCTTGTAGAGCCGTGATTAATGTGGGAGCACTGAGTACCCCTCATCCCTCCCCCCTGAGAGAGCTCGGCCAATCAGCTCTCTCTAGGCCTCCGGCTGTGAGGGGTAACAGCATCACCCGGGGTTCGAACCAGCGATCTCCGGATGATGGGGCGAGCGCTTTACCACTACGCCACTTGGAGGCCGTGACTTCCTTTTGTGTCTGATAAACATGATGTAATTCAACCACGACTTTTTTCCCCGCTTTCTCTCTTTCATTCTATCTGTTCTAACTGTATTTCTCCTCAGTCTCTGTCGTCTCTCTTTTCTAATCCATCTGTCCATCCATTTCCTTCCTTTGTCCCTTATTTCATTCATCTGCACTTTCTTACAGTTTTTTCTGTCCCTTTATCAATTGCTTTCTATCTTGTTTCTTTCTTTTTATTTGTCAATTTCCTTTTCTTTTATCTGTCCTTTAGGTCCCTTTCACTCCTTCCTTCCTTACTTCATCTTAATTTTATCTTTATACCTTCCTTCTTTCTTTTTGTTTCTGTGCATCTTTTTCTTTCTTTCTGTTTCTTTTTATTTGACGATTTCTTTCTCTTTTTCTTTCTTTGTTATTCATTTCCATTAGTTTCGTCCTGTATTCCATCCTTCCTTTCTTCTATCTTTCTCATCCCTCTCTTCGTTCCCCCCACCATTCCTTGCTTCTTTTTTTCTTTTCTTTTTACGTTGGTTGGTTTTTATTTTTTGTGTATGGAGCATATTGTTGTACATATTGCTTTCTGTGATCTTGGAGTCTCGAAATGTATGCAAAATATGTTCCTAAAAAAATGGAAAAACCCCTTGGGATGGAATTTGTGTGTGTTAGTAAATATCACAACACACACACACACACACACACACACACACACACACACACACACACACACACACACACACACACACACAGAGATCTTATATGAGGAAAACATCTTTCGGTGGTATTTTTGCGTCGTGATTGCGCATGGCTGTTTCCTTTGGCAGATTTCCATCACCACTTAATGCTCTGTTTTGATGAGGCTGTATAGTGTAACGTGTTGTCGGGGGCTTTTGTTTGTTTCAGAATTCACCAGAGGGCTTTGGCTCTTGCCTCTTTTTAAGCGTGAGTGACACGACCTAAGTTTGTTATTGTATCACTGACCCGCAGAATCGCCGCGTTCTCACGGGCTGTGATCCTGTTGTGTGTGTTCAGTCAGCATGAGCAACTTTACAAACAAATGACTTGACTGATGCAGTCCACTGCTAAAAGCTCCTATGATATCCGCATAAGGATCAGAACTGGACCATGAAACAATGGAAAAAGGTGATTTGGTCTGATGGACCACGTATTCTTTTACATCATTGGGACAGCCAGATTGCATGTGTGTGTCACTTACCTGGGGAAGACATGCATTATGGGAAGATGGCAAGCTGGCAGAGATGATGTGATGCTGATAGAAAAACCTTGAGACTTGGCATTCATGTCAGTGTTACCTGTGCATGGCGCGTACCACCTACCTAAAAACCTTTACAGACTGAGTTCATCCCCTTCATGGAAACGATATTCCCTAATGCAGTACGTACTGCAAACATTGTTCAGGAACGGTTTAAGGAACACGGCGAACGTGTTGACTTGGAGCATTCTTTGGGATGTTCTGATCCATGGAGGCCCCAAGTCACAACTTCCAGCACTTAAAAGATCTTTAGTCCTAGACAAAAAGTGCTTTTTGTTGGAGCTGTCAATATCTAAATATTTTCACAAGATAGTCATGCTGTAAATGGTTGGCAACAGTGCAGCTGTTCATGTTTCGGTGGTTCAGTCGAGGTAGTAAACCTGAGCCAGGATGATTTCTCTCCTTTTATCTGTTTCCCCTGATTGCTTGATTGCTTTCATTGAGATACGAAGGCCATTCATACAAGGCTGTGCATTTCTGCTCTTCAGCTTCACAGTTCTCTCTATCTCACTCTCTCTCTCTCTCTCTCTCACACACACACACACACACACACACACACACACACACACACACACACACACACACACACACACACACACACACTCCCCTTTCTCCCACATATTAGTTAAAACCTACAAGAACATCTCTTTATAAATTTTGCCCCCACCGGTCCTTTCATTCAAGTTCATTCAGCAAATTCTCTCTCTGTCTCTCTCACACACTCTGTCCTGCTTTCTCTCTCTGCTTTATAGATGTTCTTGCTGAGTTTAATGGACGTGTCTGTCTGGTTCTTTATGTTTAGCTCTTTGTCTCTCTCCATCCCTGCTTTTATTTTCTCAGCCTGCTGACGTCACAGCGCTACCTGTCTCTGTCGGTCTTTTAAGAGAAATGTAACACTCGGAGACGCCTTACACAACATGAAGACGCATGAAGCGTCAAAATCTGTACAGCAGTATATTTGAACATCAGAGCCGTCAGCTGTCCTGGTTTGGTCAGGACATTTTTTTTTTCAAACTTATCGCATTGGACATGAAATGCTTTATTTCATAACAATCACACAAGCTATTGTCTGTAGATCTGGTTGCCAATGAGTACAATGAATACTGCACTGGTCCACTACAGTGTTTTAGCAGGCTACTGGCTGTTACTCTTGATAAACCATGTACATTCGTAATCATTATTCTCATTTCGATGCTAGCTTAGCAACGTCTATGCAGCATAAGTGCCAAAAGTTTGCTTTTAGGCCTTCAGTATGAAGTAGTGTCTAGATACTAGGGCTGCAACTAACGATTATTTTGATAATCGATTAGTTGGCCGATTATTTTTTTCGATTAATCGGATGAAACTGAACGCTTTAATTGGATGTTTTGCTTAACTATATAAAACCATAAATCAGGGTTTTTAACAGAAATTGCAGACGGCAAGTTGACTATATATATATATATATATATATATATATATATATATATATATATATATATATATATATATATATATATATATATATAGTTAAAAAATACACTGACATATTCAGTTATTATGAATGACCTCAATTTTAAATTCTCCAATTAATTCAACTTAATAAGAAGAATAATAGACTTCGGTTTATACATTATTTCGATCCTCTCGTGTATTTTATCCTTTTTTTGTTGTCTCAATAAAAAAAAAAAAGTATATATATATATATATATATATATATATATATATATATATATATATATATATATATATATATATATATATATATATATATATATATATATATACACACTGTATATATAGACCATTTTGCTACACTAGACATTAATCTTATTGTTTTAAACATTCTCAGTAAAAACCCGGCTACTGGGTTCACTCTCTTTATTTTGCCTTTTTTCCGTATTTCCCTCTGTATAGCGAGTAGGATCATGTCACATATCCGGTCCTCCGAAGCATAAAATGAACGCGAAGAAAACAAACTAGAAGTGTTTTCCTTGTGTTCGTTGGGATTTGAACGCCAAGAAAAAGCTGCATGCAACGTTTTTTTTTCTTTTTACGCCGTATAACCGCGCAGCCGGACAAACGCACGTCACCAAAGCCCGTGTGAACTCTCACTGACTCTTTTTTTTTTTTTTTTTTTTTTTTTTTAGTCGTGGCCAATTCCTCCCCGTCGCTAGGGGCTCCCACATGTGTAGAAAACCCTCGGCACTTCATCCGCGCTCACCGGACACTACGAACAGCAGAAAACCGCTCGATTTTAACGCCCGATAAGAGGTGTTTAATGTAAATTGCTCCCATACCTTGGAGGACTTGGGGCGCGTGCTTTTTCCTGCAAACACTTCTGTAACCTCCATTGCGCGAGCGGCTGTGTGTATTTGTGCATCTTGTGGTTGCGCTCCTCAATAACGTGAGCAGCCCAACTAATCGATAACGGCATTCGTTGACAACGAATTTCATTATCGATAATTATCGATTTTATCGATTAGTTGTTGCAGCCCTATAGGATACTAACACAATTTGCTATACACAGTATATTACATTGCAGTGTTCTTTAGAATCTTGCAGATGGTTGAACGATTCATTAAAAAGAACAAAAGACATCTTTTCACCTCGCTTCATTCATCATCTTATTTATTTTCACTTTTGTCTCTATCGTCATTGTTCAGTGCTTCTTAGCTTCGTTGCGCTTTTATGTGTGCTTCTGGACATCCTGTGATGCACGTATCTTCGAATTTTGGAACCCGAACGTTCGTATGTAGGGGACGGACTGTATACTATAGCTTCTGTTGGAAATACAAACCGCTTGCATCTTTCAGAAAGCACTTACAGTACACACTCATTTTGTGAAATTATCGCTATATCGTCTTCTTACTGTGAGTTTGAGCGATTGATTAAATACTCCTACCTTATGGACTGGAGTGTGGAGCAGAAAATTGACGGGGGAAAAAGGATTATGTGTATAAGAAGACATTTAATCTAATTCAAAGCAGACAATAAACATTAGTGCTGTTAAAATCTCAATACCTTGAAATTGAATCAGACAGTTTAGCTATGATTCTCAGCTCTAATAAATATACTGAAGAAGCCTTCTTTTACATTAGCTATTTGGTTAGAACAAATTTGACAGCTAAAAAGGTGTAGCTCAGGGCTAAAAACCCATGGCACTGAGCAGTACACTGCATCTCACTGATACATTTATGATTTGTACACTCTTGTATGCTTTTGTTTCCAAACTTTTAAGGTCCCAGCAGTGACCCTGTGGTACACCTTTTAATTAAGAATCTTTTCTGAAAAGAAGAGGATGCATCAAAGCCGGGAAACCACAAAAGTGTGTAGGGCAGGGGGTCACCAAGGACCAGTGTTGGAAACCACTCTCTTAATTAATCAGCACACATCCTGAATGAAGCCTATACTCGTAGCCACAACATAACACGATTGTGATTCATATGACAATCCATGATCAAATTTGTAGACGATATTTTTAGAACCAATAACAATGTTTAGCTCGTGTTTGCTCTCTTCAATATGAGCTGCTGATTAAACGCTGCTGATAATAAGCATCTGCCTCTCAAACATTAATACCTAGCAATTCGAACAAGACCTTTGAACCTTTTCGTTGGTTTCCTCCTTCTCCCTCAGTCTCACATTTTTATCATGTTGACCCTGCTCATCCAGTCGTGAAAAAAATTGGCCTTGTGATGAACTTTATTGTGCAGTTGAAATGATGAACAGGTTTTGTTGTCTCTAAAGACAGAGGATGTGCTGCAGTGTGTTTTATCTGGACATGTCGCTTTCTGGTGTTAATGAGATTTTCATCTTCACAATCTAGAGAAGTATCTAAATCTCTGGAATATCTTAATATTTTTATTACATAAAGATCTTGTGTTGCTTTAAAGACTTTCCTGGAATATGCCCCGTGCCATTAGAGAAGAAAAACTCCATAGATGTGATTCAGTTCATTCAGGTCTCTTCAGCTGACTTCATTGTAACGTTCCACATAACGTTGCTGAGCCTAGACCTGAGCAACTGACGTAACCCCAGATCATAACACATAACATAAGGCTTGTACAGTGGACACTATGAATGATGGGTGCATCGCTTCATACGCTTCCCTTCTTACCCTGACAAGCCCATCACTCTGGAATAGGGTCAGTCTGGTCACATGACCTTTTTCCATCGCTCCAAAGTCCAATCTTTATGCTCCCCAGCAAATGTATCTGCTTTTTAAAAAAAAAATTAGTCTCACTTACAAGTGGTTTTCTTATGGACACACAGCTGTTTAGTCCCAATCCTTCACATTGTGTTTGTGTATGGAAATGCTCTTATATTTACTATTAAACATAGATCTGGTTTCTACTACACATGACCCCCAAACACACTACATTATGCATATAATCATAATAATAATAATAATAATGCTGCTGCATTGGACAGTTTTTAACCCAATTCCAGTAATTTCAGCAATCTCCTTAGTTGTTTTATTTGCTTGATGCAGGACAATAATTGAATTCCTAATGAAACACAGCAACCATGATCACGGGATACACCTTCTGACCTTCTGTGTAAGAGGTGAGAACCATCTCACTGTATCACTCACTCCCTGATCATCTATAATGCTTTATCCTGTATACAGGGTCGCAGGAGCCTGGGGCCTATTAGGGCACAGGGTGAGGTACACCCTGTATGGGGTGCCAATCCATCGCAGGGCACACATACCCATACAAACACACTCACACTCTTTCACACAATATGGGCAATTTGTGAATGCCAGCTAACCTAATTTGCATGTCTTTGGACTGTTGGAGGAAACCAGAGTACACAGAGGAAACCCACCAAGCATGAGATGACCCGACCGGTAATGAACCCGGACACTGGAGGTATAAGGCGACAGTGCTAACCACTATGCCACCGTGCTGCCCTTTACTGTACATTAATCACTGCAGTAATCAAGCAATCAATCAATCAAAGACAGAGCAGTGTTTCTTTGTAGAGCAGAGAGAGTGTGTGTCTGTGAAGGTGAAAGTAGGAGGGGTGTGTGTGTGTGTGTGTGCTGGGTTACGGTGTCCAATGACCCGCATGTCCACAGGCACAAAGAGCAGGCTGATCCAAAGAGAGAAAAAGGATCTTTAACCTCTCTAATGAGACTTGCACAGTTATACAGACACAAAATAAAATGTTTTACACACACACACACACACACACACACACACACACACACGTGGTCACAGTGTTTTAGTAAACAGTACACGCGTGCATGGATGTTGAGACGTGCACTAAGACCCAGCAGGGGAGACGATTACCCATAATTCCGCAGCGCAAGAGAGAGAAAAACTGTTGGCTCAGTTGTGATCACGTGACGCTCGGCGTCAAAACAAGAAGCGCATGCGTGATACATGATACTCGGTACACGTAAACCAAGACTTCAAGTCAAAATGTATAAAAAAAATTAGTTCATCTTGTGGAACACTCGCAATCTGAGGTTCCACTGTGTGTATATATATATATATATATATATATAAGTATGGGACAGCCATGGTTTGTTTATTCACCTGCGTGCACAGCGTCTCTTGGTGTTCATGCCGCTGTTATTTACGCGGTGTTGTGCACGTCCTCAGAAAATAGCATGACGTGTCAAAGCGGTGCTTTAAATGATTGCAGGACTCACGCCATTCATCGTGTGCACACCTTTTACTTAATTAAAGCAAATATAATCCAACCTTTAGACACCAATACAGTATAAAAGCTCTGTGATTTAGATGGGATGCCGTCCTGCTTTGTGAATAAAAGCGTTATTCTGACAATATTCTAGAAGATTCTCTGTGTTGGAGAGAAATAGCAGACATCTTTGTGTAGTTTGAAAAGACTTTTTTTTGTGTGTGTCCTTGTTTCTTTTCCCAGCAGGTGCAGCTTCCCTTTGCTGCGCCTCAATGAGGGTCTTTGTGTTTTTGTGACTATCTACACACACACACACACACTGGGAGAGAAAGAGAGAGCACGTATGCCATACTTTTCCCCCAACATTCGCCTTTGAATTATCTGTGATTTGACGTCTTTTCCTTTTTTTTTTTTAAATAATGAAAATGTAATAAGATATAATAACATTCTCTCTTTCTTTCCCTCCTTTTTCTCCAATTCACAGTTGAAATCTTTTTTTTCCTTTTTTGTGATTGTTGAATAAAATGGAAAATGTTACTTATAGTACAGATTCACGCAGCCATCTGTGTGTCGCAGTTTCTCCATTTGTTGTCTAATTGTGACTGTTGAAGTTAATGTGTGTGTGTGTATGCACAGTGTGTTTGTTGTGTCCTGAAATTAAATTAGATTTTAATAATTTGGTTATAAATTAGGGAGAAGAGGATATGGTCTAGAAATGTTGGAATAATGTTCTTGGAGACTAAGTGAGCTTAAAAAAGTTTGTGCTTATTTTAAATGAATTTCGCCGCACTGATTATATTTTTAAGAAATAATATTAAAAATGAAAGGAGATTTTCTTTTAATATAATAGGGCAGCTTGAGATGAATGAAAGACCGAGTGGAAAATTATAAATGATTACATATAATGTGCATTTTTTTTATTTTTTAATTTTTTTATACAAACTTTTTTCTTCTATTTATTTTTATTCTTAAGGATTTGAAATAAAATCTTTTGATCTTGGCTGTATAACTGCTAAGGTGCTATGTATATCATAAACATTGAAAACAACACCCGAGGGGCCTTACTGAAATACTTGTGGGGGAAGTTCAGTGTAAAGAATTTCCATTGAGTGTAATTGTTTTATGGTTTAAATACTTTTTTTAGTTATTTGAGGCTCTGTGAGCTTTTAACTTTTCCCTTTGTATTATGTGTGGTGTGTGTGTGTGTGTGTGTGTGTGTGGGTGGTGGTTCACGAGTCACAGATGGATTGGAAAGTTTTATGGCTTTCAGACAAAAGCGAGTGCTCGCAGAATAAGAAAAGAAGACCTTCTTGCTCGCTGTCAGTGCAATAATTCATTGTGCTTTTTGTTTTTTTTATCTTTCAGGATTTTCTTTTCTTTTCCTGAGTCCTGGAGGTATCCGTGACAACCGTCCCGACTTTCCTTGAACCTTTTACCGTTCTCACCTCGGACCCGCGTCGTCCAGATCTGTCCGTCGATGAGAAAGATGAGATCCGTCAGCTCGTGAAGAGGAATGAAGAACGTGTGGCGACGGACAGAATGCCTCGTGATGTGCAGCGGAACGTTCTAGACGTACATGCAGTCTCTATGGCCGTGTTTGCATAGCGAACCTCGTGTTGAACTGGGGCTAGGTGTTTGCTGCGCTGCGATTGGTCAGGATGCCAGCGAAAGGGAAGTACCTGCTGAATGAGCAGAAGCTGAAACAGGAAGCACTGTATAGGAAGTTCTCGTGCAATAGGCAGTATCGGCCTCTGGTTTTGCTGCTCGGTCTGAGCGTGGTGACATGTGCTGCGCTGCTGGTGCTGTTTTTCAGCCTGGGACTGGTGAGAAATGCACAAAACACAAACACGCACACATACCGAAACTGAAATGTTTGTCAAAGAGCATGGTGCAAAACCACAACATATAAAAATACATCAAGTGTGAATGTATGATAGTGTGAGACGAGGGCATGAGAATACATACACAGGCCCGAACAAATAGCAGACTAGCCTGATTGTACCCTAACAGTAAGTAGTAATTTAAAGATGAAGGATGTACTGTATATAATTTGAGTGTGTCAGTTCATTTCTAAAGAGTGGGGTGTGTCTGATGCATTTGGGTGGTGGTGGTGGGGGGGGGGGGGGGGGGTAATTCTTACAGTGATATGAGGATATAATGTTGATATTGTGTAAATTATCTCCGTAATTCCTTGTGTCTGTGTAAATCCTTGACTGTTCTTTTCACTAATGGCCTGTCTATTCAAGGAGAAGAATCTGTGTATGTAATTAAACTCCCTTTATTTCTCTATATAATCTCCTAATTATACACTAATGCACTCATCCCAGTGTTTCACTAGTGCTTGGATACCATCAAGGTATAAAGTTTCCTCAGTACGTCGGAGCCATGACCGGCCTTCCTTCACGTCTGAAACACCGGCCTCCCAGGAACTCCTTCAATGCTTCAAATATGTGGAAATGGCTTGGAGTGATGTCAGGACTGTGCGGGGGACGTGGCAGTAACCCCCAGCCGAGTCCCTGTAATGTGGAAGGGGTGTTTATGAATGATTGTATACAGTTCACACAGACAGATGCTTCTTTTACACAAGTTGGTGACGAGTGCGTGACGTTCCACTCACTGCATGTTCACAGGAACGCCTGCAGTGGGCTCTGAGCCAGGGTCGTCGTTCACAGTGTACGGTGTTTCCTGCGGATAAGAATCTCATCACCACGCTGTGGTTCAAGTCTTCTGTAAATGTCACTCACTGGTTTGACTTGAACACCCCTCGTATTTTTACTAGCATTAAACTAAGCATCGTTGCGCAGTTTTTGTCCGGTTGTTTGCAAACTGCCGTGTACAGTGATGTAGAGTGTGTCTCACTGTAATCCTGCTGAGAATCATCATATTTTCTCTAAGGATAAAGAAGAGAAAAATGAGCATAAGATCAGCATCTAAAAATATTTGCCTTGTGAACACAGTATGTGTTAAATCTGTATCAGTCAAAGAGCTGTCTCTGTTTCCTCCTTCTTTACCCTAACGAGCCTTACGATATTAATGTGAAAAATAATAATAAAATTTGAGTCTTCAAATGTTCTGAAAGTCATGTGAAGGATTATCAGATTTGAATAAGAAGTGTTGCGAATGTCCTAAAAGGAAGTGATAGTATCTTGTAACAGGAAGTGAACATTTCGAGACGTTATGATTGGCAGGTTTCATCGGCCTGCAGATTTACAAGAGAGAAAAATGTATGCAACACTTTTTCCTGCCATTGTATCCGAAATGTGCTCCCCCCCCCCCCCCCTCCCTCTTGTACACGAATCATTTTCGCCAAGGAAACGTCTCCTTCCCTGTTAGAATAATCACAAGAAATCTGAGTAAATGTTATTTCAGCTTGGGTCTGCCTTTGTGCATCAATCACATGCTGGTTAAGTGATATACTGTCTGCGTGAACTTTTGTAACCCCGCGTGTGTGTGTGTGTGTGTGTGTCAGGTTCTGTGAAAATCCTTGACTGTTCTTTTCACTAATGTTCTGTCTATTTCGAGGAGGAGAATGTGTATTTGTAATTAATCATATGTTAAAAAAAAGAAAAGAAATATAATAATATAATCCTGGTATTCAGTGTGTACAAGTGTGTCGAGAGTGCTTGAACTGATGATTAAAATTCATACTCTACTTTGGAAGACTTGTGATCAGATCCCATATAAAACAGTATTATAGATTTATATAAGCAGTTACTTTATGAACAATACAGGTTTTATTTCTTTATTTACTGTATTGCGGGGATTCAGTGGCCATTTTGGCAGCACTGTGGCGTAGCGGTTAGCGCTGTGACCTTACACTTCCAGGGTTGCGGTGGGTGTTTTGTTGGGTTTCCTCCCACAGTTCAAAGACGTGCAGATTAGACTAATTGGCATTTCCAAGTTGCCCGTAGTGTGAGTGTGTGTGGTTGTGTCTTGCTATGTTTTGTCCTCCCATACAGGATGTGTACCCCACCTAGTGCACCGAATCATCTGTAACAGAATAACCCATATACAGTGGCTTCTATACAGAAGAAACACAGATTCTCGATTGGATTTAGATCTGGACTTTGACTGGGTCATTCTAACACATGGATATGTTTTGTTTTAAACCATTCCATTGTTGCCCTGGCTTTATGTTTAGGGTCGTTGTCCTGCTGGAAGGTGAACCTCCGCCCCAGTCTCAAGTCTTTTGCAGACTCCAAGAGGTTTTCTTCCAAGATTGCCCTGTATTTGGCTCCATCCATCTTCCCATCAACTCTGACCAGCTTCCCTGTCCCTGCTGAAGAGAAGCACCCCCAGAGCATGATGCTGCCACCACCATATTTGACAGTGGGGATGGTGTGTTCAGAGTGATGTGCAGTGTTAGTTTTCCGCCACACATAGCGTTTTGCATTTTGGCCAAAAAGTTCCATTTTGTTCTCATCTGACCAGAGCACCTTCTTCCACATGTTTGCTGTGTCCCTCACATGGCTTGTGGCAAACTGCAAACGGGACTTCTTATGGTTTTCTGTTAACAATGGCTTTCTTCTTGCCACTCTTCCATAAAGGCCAACTTTGTGCAGTGCACGACTAATAGTTGTCCTATGGACAGATTCCCCCACCTGAGCTGTAGATCACTGCAGCTCGTCCAGAGTCACCATGGACCTCTTGGCTGCATTTCTGATCAGCGCTCTCCTTGTTCGGCCTGTGAGTTTAGGTGGACGGCCTTGTCTTGGTAGGTTTACAGTTGTGCCATACTCCTTCCATTTCTGAATGATCGCTTGAACAGTGGCTCCGTGGGATGTTCAAGGCTGCTTAAAATTTCTCAGTAACTTTATCCCTGACATGTCTGGTGTGTTCTTTGGACTTCATGGTGTTGTTGCTCCCAATATTCTCTTAGACAACCTCTGAAGCCGTCACAGAGCAGCTGTATTTTATACTGACATTAGATTACACACAGGTGCACTCTATTTAGTCATTAGCACTCATCAGGCAATGTCTATGGGCAACTGACTGCACTCAGACCAACGGGGGCTGAATAATTACGCACACCCCACTTTGCAGTTATTTAATTGTAAAAATGTTTGGAATCATGTATGATTTTCGTTCCACTTCTCACGTGTACACCACTTTGTATTGGTCTTTCACATGGAATTCCAATGAAATTGATTCATGTTTGTGGCTGTAATGTGACATAATATGGAAAAATTCAAGGGGGCTGTAGGGAATGAGGGAGTAATGTCCATTTTTATGTATTTGCATTGTTCACTTATGGATTTGAGTTAATTTGTGATCAGATGTAAAATATGAGTTTATCAATCTGATCAGCTTTTTATCTCTCAACCGTTCTGACACATTAAGGCTGTCCTCATGACAAGCTGTTTTTATATGTATTTTGCAAAAATGTGAATGTCAATTAATCGCGCTCTCTCTCTCTCTTTCTCTCTGTATTTTTTTTTGTGATTTAGTATGTAAACAGCCATGCAGCATTTTTGGGAGTGGTTATCGGTGCACTGCTTGTGTTCCTGGCTGCGTTTGCGTTCCTGGCTGTGTTTGTGTTGGTCTGTGCTGAGGCGCTCACTCAGAAATGGATCACGCTGTTGGGTTTGGTGTTGTGGGCGACATACCTCACCATGGGGTTCACCTTCGTTTACTCCACAAAGAAAATTCTTCCATGGGACCAGGTAATACACACACACATACTGTACACATACATACACACTCATACACGCACGTATGTACTGTACATTCCCGCATCGGGTTCTGCGTGCATTATGCGAGTTTGCGTATTGTCCCCGTGCTTGATAGGATTCTTCAGAGTACTGTGGATTCCACCCACAGTCAAAAGACATGCAGATTAGATTAACTGGCGTTCCCAAATTGCCCATAGCGTGCTAAACCTCTGTGTGAATGTTGACCAGAGGTCCCACCAAAGTTGTAAAATGGGAATTAATATAATGGTCACCACTGGCCTCCACGGTCCCTAGTTAGACTGCAGACGTTCCTGAATAGGTTGATGGATATACAGTATTTATTTTTATATATATATATATATATATATATATATATATATATATATATATATATATATATATATATATATATATATATAGTTATTTTTCTACATTTACAGTAATAATAAATCTTTAAAATGTTAATTGTAGTATCCAAAATACTAATATATATTTATAGATTTTGACAGATTTGAAACACAACTTAAACATAATAAGCTTATAAAGAAACCTTGACTCTAATGATGTACCAAAATAAACATTTCTTTTTTATGCTCACGTACAGAAATGCTGTAAAAAAGATCTGTAATCAAAATTTAACACAAGACCAGGACATTCCAAGTACACACCAAGTGCAACCACAAATTCTCCTCTGAATAGCTGAAAAGGTTAAGTTTTTTTAGAGCGGGCTTGTCTTTGTCCTGACTCGAACCCTGTTGAGATCCTCTGGGAGGCTTAGACTGGAGTTTCATGCTCAAAGTCCTCCCAATGTGACTGCAAAGAAGAGTGTGTAAGAATTCCTCCACAGCACCACAAAAGACTGATCTCCTGTTATCAGGAGCATTTGTTTGTACTTGTCCCTGATGAGAGTCGCACAGCCAGTTGTTACATACTGTACAGGGAAGATTTATTTTGTCAGACAAACGAACAAGCTGACACAGCAGCAAAACAAGCCCTTAAAGAAACAATTAGAGTATGTCAAATTCCACCCTCTGATCTCGAGCCATTTGATTAATCAGTATATATTAAATAAATGGCAAACAGAATGGGAACAATACCAAAACAACAAATTATGTGAAATAAACCTAGTGGTGGGGAAAAAGACGCTTTCACCCCTTTGAATCCAGACACGACCAAGTCGTACATACAAGGTGACGTATAGGCCATACAAATTTAACCCATTCATATTTATTGAAGGGTGAAGAAACTCCAAAATGTCAGCACTGTAGCACTACTCTAACCATAAAACATATACTTTTGACCTGCCCAAGTTTTAATACCATAAGAAAACAATTTCAACCGGAACAAACTTATTCTGCCAGACAAAACCAGAAAAACTTTTACAATTTTTTAGCAGAAGTGCACCTAAAAAAACCTCATGGAAAGTTTTTTTCCTCTGACCAAGGCCATGTTATAATGTGATATTTATTTTATTATTATTATTACTATTATTTATATTTTAATTTAACTTTATTCCACAACCCTTTAAATCCTTTACATTATAACATAATATTATACTGGTTATCTACCATGAAATAGCCTGAGAAGCTGATATGGCAGTAAATCTAATACAAGCCAACATTTTGTCAGACGGGTGAAATAACGTTTGTTGAACAGTCATTTAACATTTTGTTAGGTTTTACTAGTCTGTTATCATTACATAAAACCAGAAGGCGCCAATACTTGTTCACAGCACTGTTGGAAGAGCAGTACACAATGAATGTTGATTTAATTTTTTTGACCTGTGCTTCTGTCCTGTTTAGGTGCCCTTTTTCCTCTTCATCATCATCACGGTGTTCACATTATTCCCCTTCCAGATGTGGTGCGCTGTCGCCCTGAGCATCATCTCATCCCTCTCTCACATTATTGTGCTGTCCGTGCACTTGACCAAAGACAAGTCTGCCGTGGATCCAAACCTGGTCTATCAGGTAAGTGTGCATCGGACTCTCACCTGTTTGTTTTCCTGAAAGCAGCCCTACGAGGACAAAGATTAACTTCTACATTTGTGGCTTGTAGCACATCCTAAAACATCTTTAATAAGGGAAAACGATAGCTGGTTTGACAGATGGACAGTCTATTGAAAACCAAGGAGATTATGTTGAAAAATTATGTATTTGTCATCCAAAACACAGTACTGGTGCTGATTTTATTATTTCTTTATGTGATACATATAATATGTATTTGTGTGTGCCAAAGAGAAGCTACTTTGTGCTAAAGAAGTTTGTAACATGGAAGTGACCAAGCTTGCTTCCATAATAATTTCAAATAGCGGTTTTGGAGAGATGATCTTATATGTGCCAATAATCATTTAAGATTTTTATTATTTATATTTCTTTATGATTATTGATACTAAAATTGTTGTAAGCGTCTAGAAGCATATATATTAAAAGCAGACGTTTTTTGTTAAAAGCTTAAAAAGCAAAAAATCTGTAGTGTCCGTGACCATGACAAATTCACGTTGCAATATCTTAACAAGTTTGTGTTTTAGAATAACACACTTTCAGATTCATATGTTTTCATGTAAAATCTAAATTGGCCAAGTAAGATGATTGAAATTCAGACATGGAATTTTAAATTAAGAGCATTAAGTTGGATTTAGCAAATGTGATTCTTTTTATCTGATTCTTATATATATATATATGTGTGTATGAAAATTTACAAAAAAAGAAGCATGGATCGTGAGATAAGAAGCGTTAAGTACTATGAAAAAAGCTGTTGTACAATCATATCTAAAGATGCACTTTTTCACCTACATTTTTTTTTTAGCAACTATACCATGTTTTGGCCATGTCCTTTCTTAAAAGTTAACTAAACTAAAAGCTAACTAAAAGAAATTTTACAGCTGGAATGTTAATTTTTGACTCTCATTGGTCTTACGATCTCTTTTTGTCTCTCCCTCTCTCTCGTCAGCTCTTGTCGAATGCGGTTGTGTTTGTGTGTGGGGTTGCAGTGGGAGCGTTTCATAAGGTTCTAAAGGAGAAAGCTCTCAGGCAAACTTTCCAGGACACACTGCGCTGCCTCGGCATCCGCATGAAACTGGAGCTCGAGAAGAGGCAGCAGGTAACGTACGCACACTATACACGTGCACTTTTTCTGAGTAAATCAATACGCCGTCCACTAAGTGCTCCAAAAATCCAAACTCCTGCCAGGACCTCGACAAATCGCTGTTATCCATTGTCTTCACTGGATGAGAATCATGCTTCACTGGTTTGCACATGAGCCAAAGCTATAAAAAATCCATTTACAGGTTGTTATTAAACCATGTCTAATAAAATCCTTATTCATCCAGAATGAGGGTGTAAATATTTATTATCTAGCTGGAGGTCTTAGCTCTTAGTTTTGTGTAGGCGTGGGAATGTTGACCTTTTTATAACAAAGGCGAGTCAATCATCAGGCCAAAAATATAATTTTTACCCCCATCTTAAATTCAAGACGCATTTTGTCTGGATTTTGTTTGTCTTTTATGAATCTCCAGACAGAGTGTCTCAGGATCGAACCATTGTACTGCCCTTATAAAGCATCAAAGCTGGAAATGTCAGTTAGAGTGTCAGTTGAAAAAGAAGTGCTTTCACTATGGAAAAGTAGTTGAATTCTTATTAAGAAGAAATACTATAATTAAAATAAAGTTAATGTTCGTAGTCATGCATCCCCTGGTGTTTGATGGTCGAGGTATTAGATAGAGGATGATCGAGGTGAATGAACAAAATACTGTGTATATTCATTCATTCATTCATTCATTTTCTATACCGCTTAATCCTGTGTTCAGGGTCGCGGGGGACCTGGAGCCTATCCCAGGAGACTTCGGGCACTAGGCGGGGTACACCCTGGACAGGGTGCCAATCCACCGCAGGGCACACACACATACACACACACCCAATCACACACTACGGGCAATTTAGGAACGCCAATTAGCCTAACCTGCATATCTTTGGACTGTGGGAGGAAACCGGAGTACCCGGAGGAAACCCACCAAGCACGGGGAGAACATGCAAACTCCATGCACACAGAGACGGGAATCGAGCCTGGCCGTGGAATCGAACCCGGACCCTGGAGGTGCAAGGCGACAGTGCTAACCACTACACCACCGCGCCGCCTATACTGTGTATAGATACGTATGAAGTTAAAAAGCTTTAGAACTTTTGTATTTTTTTTCTTCTTTTTTTACTACTTTTAATGTAAAACTTGTTAAAAGCACCAGAAAGTTACCTGGAGTAAAATGACTGACAGGCAAATTTTACCCTCATTTCATATGCAAGTTTATTTTATTTCTTTCCCTGAGTTTCAAAGAAAACAGCATTATTTGTGTGTTGGACAAACTCGGCACAATGAATCTACTTGGCTGTGAAATAAATAAACGCTGAAGTCACGCCTAGCTTTATAACGGACTATCTCTCGTTTCAAATATTTGCTTGTGTTACAAGGAGCCAGATGGTAAAGATCTGGATTATATTTTGTTGGACAGACCTGCAACTTCGCTTGCGGTGAACTGAAAAGAAACAGTGACAGTTTGCTAGAGATAGAGGAAATACTCTGGGCTTTCCTCATCCATCTCATCTCATATTATCTGGGAAAAATGGTTGAATGTACCCGAGTACATGAACTTTAACTATATATACACTATATAAACACGCGCGTGTGTGTATGTGTGTATATATATATATATATATATATATATATGCGCTATGTATGTATGTGTGTGTGTGTGTGTGTGTGTGTGTGTATGTATGTGTGTATGTATGTGTGTACTGTATATATACACACAGTGGCAAGAAAAAGAAGTATGTGAAGCTTTTGGAATTTCATGTTTTTTTTGCATTAATTTGTCATAAATGTGGTCTGGTCTTCACCAAGTCAAGGGTATTGACAAATATAATGTTCCTAAAATAATAAGATGAAAAAGTTTACATTTTTCATGACTTTAGTATGAGTGACCACACACATTCAACATTCAAAATGGTGGAATTTTAGTCCATTCTTCCTGGCAGAACTGCTTTAGCTCTGTCATATTCTTTAGACGTCTCATGTATATGAAACTCTTCAAGTAATTCCATATCACCTCTATTGCGTTGATGTCTGGGCTCTGACTTGGCCAATCGAAAAAGTTAGGTTTTCTTTTTCTGAAGCCGTTCTGTTGTGGACTTGATCTGGGATTTTGCATTATCGTCCTGTTGCAACATACAACTTCTACAGAGTTTCAGCTGACGTACAGACATTCTCACGTTATCCTGAAGAATGTAGCCACGCCCAGATGCAGCAAAGCAGGTCTAAATCCCAATGTTTCCTCCATCATACTTTACAGTTGGGATGATGCTTTCATGATATGCAGTGCACGATTTTTGTCAGATGTATAGTAGTGCTGCATACTCTTTCCAAGTAGTTTAATCTTAGTTTCATCAGTGCACAAAACATTCTGCCAATACCGCTGTAGTGTCAATGTGTGCACTTTTGCAAACATCAGTCATGCAACAATGTTCCTTTTAGTAAGCAGCGGCTTCCTCCGTTGTGTCCTGCCGGCAATGTTTTTTTTTTCTACTGTAGACTCATGAACTCGGATGCTAGCCAGTTTGAATGATGCCTTCAGATCTTTGGCCGTCACTCGGGGTTGTTTCTTTACCGCATTGATGAGTCTTTTTGCCTGGACGCCCACTTCTTGGTAGAGTAGCCCAGTCCCAAAGTGTCTTTATTTGATTATTTGTAATTATTGTAGACTGGCTAAAATCTCTTTGTAACCCTTTCCAGCTTTATGTAAATCAACAAGTCTTGATCATAGATTCTCTGAAAACTCGAAGCATGACCCGCATAAGCAAATTCCTCCTGTGCAGAGCAAACTTCTAAATTTTAAAGTGGTTTTTAATCTTTTAGCTTTAGTAAATTTAGCTTTAGTCCACAACTCCAAACTAATTTTTAAAAAGACTCCATGTATGCTAACCACTGGATTTCTTGAGGTCATTAACTCATGGATTCATAGACCATTTCGACTAGCACTAAGGTTTCTCAATAAAGACATTAAAGATCAGAATTTCTTTTGTGTTGGACACCACCCGGATGAAGATCAGATCACATTCTGTGACAAATGAATGCGGAAAGCCATGAAATTCCAAAAGGTTCACGTACTTGTTCTTTTCACTGATGAATTTCAGACTCCTTTAGTCTCCTGTTCAATAAGATTCTTGTTGTATAGATCTGTTTAGTTTTAAACTGACATCCTCTCCTCCACCTACTCGTTTGTGTCTCCTGTGATACAATCTGTGAACTTCTAAAGGTTCATTTCAGTTTTTACCATTTTGTACGTCTGTGTACATTCTCCCCTTTCCAGCTTATAAAAACACAAGGTATACATTGTGTACGAAAAAAATGTGGAGGGGGAGAAGATAGGCTAACCTCTGTTCCCCTGAAGGATAAGATCTGTTGGCTTACGGTTACATTCAGAGCCGTAACCCCTACGAAGAAAGACCCAGAGAGAGAGAGAGAGAAATAGGGAAAGAATGCAAGATAGAGCGAAGAGTTTTAAAAGAGAGTTGGGGGGGGGGGGGGGTCATATCTTCTCTCTAGATAGGGTATGGATCGTGATTGCCTTCACATAAAGTGTATTGCAAACAACTACTGTTTACGCCATGTCCACTTTGTTAAATCTACCAGTTTCATATCCGTCACACCAGGAAAACTGCAGCCATGAGAGTAAAATTCCAGAAATGGGAATGTTAAAGAACCTTCCTACTGTTCTGCTGACATCACACCAGACAGAATGGAATCATGGTCTAAAGATAACCTCTCCACTCCAACATGAGATACTGTATGAGACATCACGTTTATCATGTCGTACATGTAACTAGGATGCAGATGTAGCAAAGGATTTATGAATAAAATTTTTATTTACAGAAAATTAGAAAAGCATTTTAATGTGTCAGTAAATAACATTAACATTTACAGAAGACTTCAAGCACAGTAGGGTGATGAGACTCTTAGCCGCAGTAAAACATTTAATGGTGCAGACATTTTAAAGAAGGCTGTATGTCTGTGAATGAGATGGCTCGGAGCCCACTGCAGTCGTTCTCGTGAACATTCAGCGAGTCTGTCTGTCTGTTCCTCACACCAAGCCAATTACATTAAAGTAGTTCCTGGGAGGCCAGAGTGTAAGATGTGAAGCAGGCAGAGTTCAATCCTGGCTCAGGCATACTGAGAAAAATGAAGAAAGAAAAAATAAAAGAATATAAGTAATTACTGTAAAAAAAAAAAATCAAAAGAGATACCTACTGTAGAGAGAGCTGATATAAAGTCTTACATATACCGTACTGTATTCGCATTTTACTGCAGTTGTAGTGATCTATAAAGAAGTTTGTGAACCTGTCATGTCCAACTCAAATGTCATGGTTTCATAAGAGCTTTAAAGTCACTTTTATATTTTGTTACCGAGGTGATGTGCAAATATTTTATTACAGATGGTCCAGATTAGGTGCAGCTGTGGCTCTCGAGAACTGGGTCGGATACCTTGATCTAGATCCTCATCACATCAGTCTATGATCACATACTGTAGTAGCCCATGAAAGATGAAAAGGTCTTGCTAGCTCTAGATCTAGATTAGATTAGCAGAAAGTGTTTGCTTGCATGATATGACATGTTTTCTTTTTCCTCCATTTGCCCGATTATCGAATCTATGGTCTAAATAACTTGACTGTTTAAGGACATTTTAAAGAATTTTTCTGAGAATAATGTGATTAGGTTGTGTAAGGAATTTAAGATGCTTACTTTTACACATGAGCATACTGTATTTGTGTGCTGCTGAAAACATGTAGTAATTTTTAAATATATATATTTTTTCTTTTGACTTTCATTTATCATCATTTGTACCGTGTTTGTGTGTGTTTAGGAGAACCTGTTACAGTCAGTATTGCCTGTGTATATTTCGATGGAGATGAAGCTGGCCATAATGGAGCGCTGTAAATGCAAAGATAAGGAGGCACAGCAGCGGCTGGTCAAAGACAATAACTTTCACAGTCTGTATGTCAAGAGGCATGAGAACGTCAGGTAAAAATTTACACACACACACACACACACACACACACACACACACACACACACACACACACACACCCTTTGGATCAGTAACTAAAAGAATCATTATCTTGATTAATGTATACACGTATCCTCATTGTGTGTTTGTAGCTCCAACCATCCAACTTGGAAAATGAACAAGTCTGAGAGGTTGTGTTTGTGTATGAAGGGGATGTGGGCGTTTTAAAGAAATGAAAGATATCGATCTTGCTTAAGTTTGAGCATGCTCACCGTGGAAGTGAAAGTTTGTAGTTTTACTTCCTGATTACTGCGCTGTCCTGTTTGGCTTAAGGTTGTTTTGAGTTTCAAAATTAATCTGAAATATAAGAAAAAGAAAATAAGGAAATTGCTGATTTTACCCTTTAATTTAAAAAAAAAAAAAAGAAATTAGCTTTTGTAATTTTTTATGGTTTCATCATGCGTGAGCCTACAAGTGGTATGGAGTAAACCTGAGATGGGGACAAATGAATGGAAAACCCAGTGTGAAGTTTTAAAAGCTGTTAGTAAGGTGTTCAAGTACGGCTACAGTATTAAAGTATTACAGTGGAACCTCGGATTACGAGTAACGTGGTTTGCGAGTGTTCCGCAAGACAAGCAAAGATTATTAATAAATTTTGACTTGGAAAATGAACAAGTCTTGGTTTACGAGTACCGAGTATCATGTATCATGCATGCGCTTTTTGTTTTGATGCCGAGCGTCACGTCATCACAACTCAGCCAATGATTTTTCTCTCTTGCGCTGCGGAATTGTGGGTAATAGTCTGCCCTGCGTCTCTTACTGGTATAATCAACATCCGTGCACGCGTGTACTGTTTACTATAACACTGTGACCACGTGTCTGTAAAACACATTTTATTTTCTGTTTGTTTGCGTGTGTGTACAGCGCGTGTAAAGCAAAAGAAAGTCTCATTAGAGAGGTTAAAGATCCATTTTCTCTCTCTGTATCAGCCTCCACTTTGTCATTGGACATCGTTCCCCTTCTCTCTCTCTCTCTCTCTCTCACACACACACACACACACACACACACACACACACACACACACACACACACACACACACACACACACACACACTCTCTCTCTTTCTCTCTCTCATGGAAACACTGCTCTGTTGCGATTCTTTTCATAGGTAAAGTGCAGGTTAATTTGTTTTATTTTTTATTTATATATTTTTTTATGTATTTATTTTTTGGGCAGTAGAACGATTCATTTGAATTTTCATTATTTCTTATGGGAAAATTCCCATTTTCCCACTCCCACTTGTAAACTTTGGTTTATGAGTGTTTTGAAATGCCCGCTTCTGGAACGAATTATGCTCGTAATCCAAGGTTCCACGGTACTTCTAGTTAGGAACCCAGTGAACCAGTGTACGGATATATTTAATAATGGAAACTTTTTAATCTCATCCATTACTGCGCTTAAATCATCAACTCCTTTAGTCCTATATTTTGCAAACCATGATACATGGACATGCATAGAGAAATAGTACTCACTATTTGCTGTCTCTCTGAAGCCCCCATGCTCATCCACATCTAATTACACAGCACATGGGCGTGTTCGACAACAATGCAGGATTTGTTTCATGGTTCGGTATTTTCATTTTATAATCACTGACCTATGAGGGGGATCTAATCAAGAGCTGTTCATTTATTAAGTGATGATGTACATTTCCTGTTTCATGTAGAAACTCTCAAATCCAAATCTTAACAAAGCGTATACTGTATGTACTTGCGGCTTAGTTAAAACAGTTAATATACAGTACTTTGTAGATTCCTGTGAATATAATCATGCTTTATTTTACCTCCATCATTAAATGTCTATATGCTTCCTCGAGGGAAAAAAAGTCAGTTTATAATTTTTTTATAGCAGTCCATGCAGTACATCAGCTGTTTGAATAAAACTTTTAAAACTAAGTTTTTGATTTTTACTTTTTTAAAATGGTAAATATTTGCTTCTTGTGCCCAGTGCGGCCAATTTTCACAAATAAATAAATAAATAAATAAATGAGCAAATTTAGATTTTAATCTATTGTCATAATTAATTACAGTTTGTTGCTCTGTAGAATTTAACCCAGGTTTATGTTCAAGAAAATCCGCAGCCATGTCAGACGGCTAAAATCTTCAGCGTTCCTTACTGATGGTCACAGACGTGTACACACCTCTATACACACTTTTCATGTTTGCGGTGCTGACCTTCAATATTAAAGTCGATTGCATAACCTTGCTCATTCATCCTGTCACCTCAAACAGCTTTTGAACCACATCATACAGGCTTGAATCATTTTATACAAGCGAAATTGCTTTGAATGGCCAAACACTGAATCATGCGTTTGAATTAGTCTCTGTATCCACTGACTCACAAGTAGTAGAAGGTCATGAGTGTTCGTCATCAAGGGCTAACATGAAAGCGAATTAGCAGACTGCGCTGAGATTACGGAGATGGGAAGTGTGAGGCAGAATTTTAAAGTTTTCCCAAGTCACAGGCTCCGAGCCAAACCCTGTGACTTGGCGCTGAGATCACAATGAGACACCACCACAAACTTCTGCTGTCACAGTGAAGGGTTACTCAAGGATCATATGAAAGGATTGTTGTTTTAACTGACTCCCGAGGCCAGTGAGAAGAGCTGTAGTCGGCTTAAGTTTGTTGCTGCTTTAATATGGGACCCTGTCAAAGATATTAGGTTTAAAAAAATAATGCTGTTATACTAACTCGAACCTTGGCGTTGTCTTTCAAACTGCACTAGATTTAGAAAACATTTAACTGAGAATAGTTGTAAACATGTGTTGCTGTTCATTCAATTCTATGATTGTCTGTCCTATGATGGCTGGACAAAATAATTAGCAGGATTTAGAACTGGGTTAGAGGAATGGCCACCTGTTGTTGGTTTATTTTCTGAACGATGATATTAAAATTTAAGCTGTCCATCATATTGTATTTACATTGCCTGAATACACCCCTCCCTTCAAAAAGGCTGAAAAATCTTAAACCCTGGCCTCCCAGGAATGTCTTTATGGCCCAAACATGTGTACTGTAAGTGGCTTGGAGCGAGGTCAGGATGGTACGGTGGATGCGACAAAAACTCCCGGTCGAGTTCCTGTTACGTGCAAGTTTTGCGGTAGGACGTATGAGGTTGTGCATTGTTCTGCAAAAACAGAACGCCTTAGATGATCAAACCAGGCTCTTTTTTCTTTCATTAAAGGGAAGGGTCATTAAAGGAGTTCCTGGCAGGCCCGGGGTTTCAGATGTAAAGCAAGCAGTCATACTGAGGAAACTTTCTACATTGATGGTATCCAAGCACTGGTGAAAAACTGGGATGACTGCGGAGATTATATGGAGAAATGATGGGAGTTTTTATTCTTATAACAGTGTTCTGTTATTTTGCACAATCAAAAGTCTCGAGTTGACTTGAACACATCTTATTCCGTATAAATAATGCTTAGCATATAAGGTGTCTCAAAATTCTGGCTCTATAAGCAAAAATGTATTTAAAAGTAGAAATTACAGCAACTGCTCAAAACACGGTTATTGTCAGATATTGTTTAATGGATCAGAACTGCTGCTGTTCCACGCAGAGACGATTTCCTCCTTTAGTGCATCAGTTGTTCTGAACTGATTCTGATAGTCTGCTGACTTCAGATAAGCCCATAGTGGTGTTACGGCTGGTTTTGTTCCAGCTTCTGTTGTTGGTTTCTTGAAATAAGAAAACAAAAACAAATCAAATGTCATGTAAGTATTTGTGTATAAAATTTGTATGGTATGATCAAGTCCATTTAGAATATATATTATATTTATATTATGTATAATGCAGGTGATTGTTCTGTGAAATCTAATGACCGATGCACAATGTTTCAGTACTGGAGGGGAAAAAATCATCTGTTTTCATGTTGTTAAATTATTATTTTTTAACTCATCGATATACTTAAGCCAAACGAGTCCTCTAAAATTCTTTCTAATTTTCCTTCTCCATTTCAGCATTCTTTACGCAGACATTGTCGGTTTCACTCGTTTAGCCAGCGACTGTTCTCCCAAAGAGTTGGTGATCATGCTGAATGAACTCTTTGGGAAATTTGACCAGATTGCCAAAGTGAGTGATTCATTTATCTAGAATAGTTGTATTTCCTTTCTAAATAATAATATTAATGCTTGAGCACTAATGTTCCCACCTTCCCTGTATGTTTTGTGAGGTGAATTGTATGGTTCAGTGGTGCTGATGTGATCATGATCTTTAGCAGAGCTGCACAATTGATCTGTTTATGTGTTTGTATGTGTGTGTGTGTGTGTGTGTGTGTGTAGGAGAATGAGTGTATGAGGATAAAGATCCTGGGCGATTGTTATTACTGTGTGTCCGGACTACCTGTCTCCCTACCGAGACATGCCAAGAACTGTGTCAAAATGGGTTTGGACATGTGTGAGGCTATTAAGTAAGTACACACACACACACACACTCATGTGCACACACAGATATTAAAACACACACTGAGCGAAATAAATTACTCATTACATTTTTCCATTATCGTGGCAGGCTGGTTCGGGAGGCAACAGGAGTGGATATTAACATGCGTGTGGGCGTGCACTCTGGGAACGTGCTCTGTGGGGTGATTGGTCTACGCAAATGGCAGTTTGATGTCTGGTCACATGATGTCACCTTGGCCAATCACATGGAGTCCGGAGGGTTGCCTGGGTACGCTGAGAAACATAGCTAAGGAGAATACTACACTTTAAATTAACTGTTTCAGATAAAGTCGATTGAGATGTTAAGTATTGCTTGTATAAAATAATTAAGATAAAAAAAGGATGTTGCTCTGATTATAATAATATAATAATGTGTTTTTAGTCGGGTGCACATCACTGAGGCCACTCTGAAGCATCTGAATAAAGCGTATGAGGTGGAGGAAGGAAACGGCCACCTTAGAGACGCTTACCTGAAAGAGCTCAACGTCAAGACTTACCTGGTTATAGACCCCCGGGTCAGTACTTGAGCATTTCAAATTAAATTCTGTTAAAAATGCATTGGTATATTTTACCATTACCAGAGCTAACTTCAATGCAGGCACTTTCTGTTCATCCACTGCCCAGCTCAAAAAAGTCACACATGTTTTGATTTTATACAAGTCAGGTGCGTTTCTTCATTCGTTCACTCTCTGAGTCCTGGAATGTACCCTGTTCCATCAGAACGGAAGAAAAACTGCCTAGATTGTGGAGTTCAGTAGTCATTCAGGTCGTCAGCTGACTTCATTTTATTGCCACATAACGTTGCTGAGTCTAGACCTGAGTGACTGAAGCAACCCCAGATCAGAACACTGTCTCTAGAGGCTCGTACAGTGGACACTATGCATGATGAGTACATCGCTTCATGCTCTTCCCTTCTTACCCTGACACGCCCATCACTCTGGAATAGGGTCAACCTGGACTCATCAGGTCACATGACATTTTTTCATCGCTCCAATCAAAGTCCAATCAAGTCCAATCAAAGTCCAATGCTCCCTAGCAAACTGATTTGAAACTTTTTTTTTATTGATGAATCTCAATTACAAGTGTTTGTTTTTATGGACATCTTCACCAAGAGTTCATCTCCAATCGTGCTCATTCAGACCACATTTCTCCCATGAAGTTAAAGGTTCAGCTGAATGCAGGCCAATAGTTTGACCCCATTTTTTTTGGCCAGGCAGTGTATCTATTGAAATACATGGAGAGCTCAAATTACTTTAAATAATGCCATGAGATAATGATCTGAGTTCATCAGAATGTTGTTTTATATTTATTTGCCTCATGTCATGTTTTCTTTATGCTGTTTCTATTCCTATTTTCCTGGGTGATCCAGGGTATTACTGTAACTTGTCGTTTTTGCTTCTTCTTTATGCAGGATCTTTTTATTTTTATTTTTTTTAATCCCATCAAAAATACCAACCTAACTGTCTTTCTGCTTCTTATATGTAGTATACAGCTAATAAACTGAGGCAAATCAAGCAGGATGCTTTTGTAGAACAAGTAGTGTAGTTTAGTATTGGTGTAGTTTTTTAATGGTGTTTACTAAAATACCTTTTGTGATTGAACCACAAAGCTCATCAATTAGCTGTTGGAAATAATAACATTTACAGTATTAACAGCAACCACTTCATCGTATGTTCTCAAGGGACAATACTATTGAAATGAGAATTGGATCTACTTTAGAGTCGTCATTGTGCAGCTTGTATAGCAGTACTTTATTGTCTAATACCTGGCAATGAAAATGAGTTCACCCTAAGTGAACATGTCAAAACTGTGTCCAAAGTGTGAATATTTTGTGTGAGCACCGTTGTTATCTAGCACGTCCTTAAGCCTTCTGGGCCTGGAATTCACCAAAGCTGCACATGCTGCTGTGCTCCTCTTCCATTCCTCCATGATGATATCACGGAGCTGCCAGATGTAAGACACACGGCGCTTCACCACCTTCCGCTTGAGGACGCCCACAGGTGCTCAATTAGGGTTCAGGTCTGGAGACATACTCGGACACTGACAAACACGTGAACATGATGAATAGGACATGTGACTTTTAATGGTTAAAGATGCACAGCTGTTATCACTTAGGGTGTACTTACTTTTGTAAGTACTGTTAGTTATTTTCAAAGGACATATTGTTATACAAGCTGAACACTGACTACTCTAAAATGTATCCAAGTTTCATTTCTATAGTATAGTTCCTTGAGATATACTCTGATATACTATACATGCTGATATACTAAAATGTTATCTGCTGTGAGTGGGTGTACTGTATATTATTCTAAACTGCATATGAGAAAACAAAGGCCAGTTCTCCTCAAGTCTTGAGCCACCCATCATTTTGTCAAAAATCAGCTGTTTATGTAACAACCCCAGCAGCAACCTCATTTCCCCTCTCATCTGTTCCAACCGCTCAGCATTCAGCATCATCAGTACACTAATCACCAGCCTGATCGTTTGTAATCATCGGCACTTGTTTCTCACTGGTCCATGCCTTAAGTTAGATGTTTTTGTATTGTATTTGTTTTTGTGATGTATGCTTGAATGATTCATAGGTCACTGAGTTGCTTAACAGCCAAAAACATTCCTCTAAAACTGCTCAGGTACTGGACTGAAAATGAGAGACAAAAACTTGCCCAACATAAGAGTCAAAAAAGTCCTTCAGGACGCCTGGAGATCTATTCCTCAAAAGTACATAAAAAAAAATAGATACAAGAATGTCTGGCTCTTTCGAAGCAAAATATGACAAAATGAGAGTTTGCTCAAGACATTTCTTGCCACAGCACTGTAAATTATGTCATTTAACAAGATGATTTGGGAGCGAATGATTAGGAACCAGGTTTCTCTAGATGCAGCCTAGATATGTGACGAACGTTGATCTGAAATGTTAAACCTTTTTTTATTTTTTTTTAATTTTTTTATTAAACATTTGGGTAGCTCAGTGATTAAGCCATTGGACTATGGTTTGTAAGGTCCCAGGTCCAAACCCCACAACCACCAAGTTGCCACTGTTTGGTCCCTTGCTCAAGGCCCTTAACCCTCAACTGCTCAGATGTATAATGAGATAAAAATGTAAGTTGCTTTGAATAAGGGCCTCTGCCGGATGCCATAAATATTAAAAACATATGTCTTTTGTGTGCTGACACAGTCTAAGGACCCGTCCCTGAGCAGCCGTAGTGTTCCTAAGCAGCGTGCGAGTGACGGTTTAAAGATGCGAGCTTCAGTGAGAATGACGCGCTACCTGGAATCATGGGGCGCCGTGAAACCCTTCTCCCATCTTCAGAGCAGAGAGGGCTTCATGACGGATGCTATGGTGAACTGCAAGAACCGTTTCAAGGTTCACAACACACACACAAACACGAATGCGCAATGAATCACTATTATGTAATTTTTTTCTCCCCTGATTTATTGTTAATGATCGTATTAATGAGACTTTGTTTCTCTCTCTCTTCAGGATATCCCCATGAGACCAGTACCCTTAAAAGTGACAGAAAGGTTAGTGATACCTGAGACTGTGGTGAGTGTGTGTATGCACGCAAATGTCTTTTCACACTAGTAAGTCTATGTAAGACAGTAGACCTGTAGTATAGCCAGTACACAATTTAAAGTGTATTTAAGTGTAGAATTTTCAGTGTAGTGTAACTATAGTTTAAATGATCGGGTTCAAAGCAAAATGAGACAAATTCAATTTAGATCTCTTTTTCAAATTAAGCAAGAAGTATTGCAAACTGATAAAGAATATTTTGTGAGATTTTCTTTGAGTTGCAAAGCTGAAATATCTACAGGGGTACTTGGGCATGCAAATTTAATCCGTTCTGGAGGCGAAAATTCGTATTGCAAAACACATTTTACTATTGTTTCATTTAAAAGCAATCAAAACATTTAGAAAAGACATGTAAATTAAGTAAAATATTAAATTAATAGTCATTAAAACTCACTTCATCTTTTTTTATGATTTCTCTCGGCACCGGCTGCTGTAAAAACCCAACTGAAAGCGGCTTTGTTTTCTTCTTGCTACAGCCCTTGATAACATTCTTGGGAACCATGATTTCACTAAATCTTGCACAAAATGCAAAAAAAAAAAAAAAAAAAAAACACAAAAAGATATATAAAAAAGAACTCGCTTTGCTTGGCTTTCCAAAAACTTAGCCGGCGTTCAGTTCGTCTCGGTCATTAGCTCGTATGCTAAAAATACTTTGTTCCCGAGGGAAATCTCCTGCAAATTACAATTCTTAAGGTGAAAGTTTGTGAAGTGGGGCATCCGTAGCCGAGATACCGCTGTACAGTTATCAGCGCTAGCTAAGTATCCGAGCTACAAGCATGCTGCATGTTCTGCAGTTCTCCATTTCCATGCATTTTCTTTTCACCCCACGTGTCTGTATAGTATATGTATAATTTTAGCTGGCTAGTTTTCATTAAGTATAGAAAATCTCATCTTGCATGTTCCTTGTTGGTGGTGTTGCTAAAACAAACTTGCGGCTTTGAAGATGATCGTCACTTGCGAGTGTGAATGCAGTGTAAGAGAGAGAGTTTTGATGGTTGGTTGAGTTTTTTTTTTTCTTCACCTTCACCCGTCATCCTGTGGATTTATGAAAAGTAGCCAAAGCAAACTCAAGTATGCAAGATGCATACTGTATTGATGCTAAAGCTTCATCAGCCAAGCTAGTAGGGAGACATTTCTTTCTTGATGCACAACAGTTTAATGTAAATTCTGTTGATATTTTATCTCCTAATAAACAGGTCTCTGGAAATCCCTGCTCTTTCTCCCCTTGTGTTAAAGTTGACTTTTATCCCCTTGTGCAGCTTTGATGAGTCACTTGAGGAGTCTTTGTCCTTTCCTGCCCCTCCCTTCAGCGTGAATAAGTGAGTGGATCCGTGTTGGCTCCGAAGACGTGTCCCCCCCCCCCCCACACCTCCCGGCCCAAAAATTCAACACTAACCCGCTCCTCGATCTCTCTCACTTCGCTTGTGTTACTGAGCCCACGGCAAGCATGAGCTATAACAACCACTCCTGTGCTGAAAAATGGACCTTTTTACTCCTCTGCAGGATTACTGCACTGGCACTGCGCTAGATACGATAGGAGAAAGTGTGTGTATGTGTGTTTTGTGTGCTTATGTGTGTGTACAGTACGTACGTGGGTGGGTGTGTGGGTGTGTAAGGAAATGGCTTCTCTTCTCTCCCTTTTCCTTCCTAATCTCTATAAGGGCTCCTTCAGGGATTTAAACTAACACAAGGCATCCTGCATGCCACACCTACACGTGTAAACCCTCACCATAGACACACATACATACACAAAAGCATACACACACATACACAGGACATGATGTTCTCTCTGTCATATTAAGCAGCTTGGCCTGAAGATTGTAACCAGCATGACAACGGCCGTGACCTCCACACTCCAAGCCCTGCTGTCTCCACATACCTTTCTTTTCCTTGTCCTGATTGTGTGTGTGTGTCTGTTTTTCATATTAAGTGTTTGATGTCTCCTTTTCCTGCAGGAATAAATCCCAGAAGACCAAGTTTGATGAGCAGCTACACAATGAGATGATCACCACCATCGATGAGCTGAGCTCTAGCAAGTGAGTCCTTTTAATAAATTAGCTTATTTCTCTATACATGTGCTCTTTATTATGTTTTATATGGATGTGATGAGATCAAAACTATGAAATCACATCCTACTAATCTGACAGATTTTGTCGTACACACAACCATACACAGTAGAACATCAAAGTGAAATGCTTTTCATGACTGTTTTGACTAATACTCAATAAATGAATGGATAAATAAATGAAATGAAAATTCATCTAGAACACAATGTACAAAAAAATTAAATAAGAATTTGCAAAGAAAAATATAAAAGCTAGAAATGTAATAAATGCTGCATTCAAGTCAAATCAGAACATGTGATGAGATTTCTTGGGAAGCATAAATCCAGGCACCCCATCTTCAGGTCTGTGTTCGTCATTCACCAATACAAGTTCAGACATTACAGGACCTAGGCTGGGAGTTATTGCCATGTCCCGCATACAGTCCTGACCTGATTCCAAGACATTTCCACATGTCTTGGGCCACTAAAGGAGTTCCTGGAAGGCCAGCGTTTCAGACTTGGGTGAAGCAGCCAGTCTGAGAAAGCTTTCTACCTTGATGGTAACCAAGCACAAGTGTAACACGGAGATAAGTGCATTAGTGTAGCAGGGGATTATATAGAGAAATACAGGGAGTAGTTTTTACTCTCAGAACTGTACAGTCAGAAGTCCCACTTTTTGAGTTTAAACAACAAATGTAGCCTAAATATACCATTTTTTTAAACCACGATTTCTCCGTTTTTTCTCCTGTACTGCCTGCTCGTGTAGTATGAGTGCCTCAAATGTCTTATACTGCTGCAGATTGTCCAATATTTTCAGTTTCTTGCTGATCTAGTATGAGCCTTTCTAACTCGAGTCAGAGGAACTGTTATGAATTCCTACCGCTTATGAACAGTAGGTTCCTGATTCTAGTCAGGAATCTAGTCAGATCTGTCCGTCTATGTGGGTGGGAGGATGAGGATAAAATGTCAGCACAATGATTATGCTTCTATGGGAAAATATTTGGTGGGGCCATAACCCAAAGTGTCCTTAGGATGAGCACAAATTAAAAAGCAAACAATCTTAATAGGATATTAAAACAGTTTCTTGGTGCTTTAGCTCCAGATTTTTGCAGAACAATCCGGAACATCCACTACCAGGTCACGAAGTCGCATAATGAATAGTTTTTGCATTAAAAAAGAAATAAAATTAAATATATATTTTCTTGTGAGGATTTGGGGATGATGTGCAGGAATCTCCAAATTAAAGACTTTATAGCGCAATGTCGGTTCCGTCACTGGTATTGTACTTAATCTACATACAGTACAGTATGGAGGAGATCGATAGGAATGCAGGACTTTTCCTCTAACATCATAATCAATATGAATTCAATAAGTTGTATCCCGAGATCGGGAACGTGTACGCAATCATGTGTGGAATGTAATCCAGACTTCTACATCCTTGTATAGAAAACATCACATTTGCTTTTTAGGAATATATAATTAAGGCATTCTGTTTTAGACTCGGTCGAATGAAGGAAAAACCGCACAAACACCCAAGAACAAAAACACTTCTGATGTATGTGCTTGTGTTTTTGTTTTTGTTTGTTGTGTGCAGGCAATGGGTGAAGTCAGAGGAGATCTCGGGCATCATGCTGTGGTTCACTAAACGTGGGCTGGAGAAAGAGGTAAGCATCTTAAACACAATAAACAGCCACCCAGTGTTTATTGGGCGTCACCGGGATCACAAAAGTGGCATATATCGGTGTACATGCACAGATTCCTGAGGTTTGCTAACAAGTTTAGAAAAACAGTCCCCTGGGGACTCAGTATTTCTGTGACAAGTGCGAAATTTTGCACCCCATTATATACTATTATAAAGCTAAACATGACCAGCCTTGCCCCTTATCAATGAACATACTGTGTAACGTGTTACTGTGATCTAATTTCTTTTCCTGATAATGCAGTAATGTAACGCATTACATTTTAAATGCATGCACTTTGATGTCCAATGTCAATAACATTACGTTACAAATGTGGTGTTTAAAAATGAATCAAAATGCATTTAAAAATCACATTTTGTGTGGCAGCATCAGTTAACGAGCATGCGCGTTAGTTTTTTACATTTCATGTTGTAACAGGTTTGCTTTTTTTGAATGGGCGTCACCACAGACATGAGGTGAGGTCTTACGGGAGAAGGGGTCATTTTATTTAGAAAAAACGGGGAAGGAGACGGTTAATGGAGGGAGAAAAGGGGGGGAAAAGGCAGAGGAAGGCCGAGATCCATTAACATTAATTATCGCCAGCTGGCCTGACCTGGCGGCTTCTCCCCTTTGTGCACCTGCAGAAGGCGATGCCTACGCAGGGAGCCTACGGAGTGAGCGAGGAGCAACAACAGGTTGAGGCGTATGCCCACCACAGGCGCACACTGTGACAGATGTTTTCAAAGTAACTTAAAAGTAACATGATTAGTAATCTGATTACTTTTTACATGCAATAATCAGTCATGTAATCAAATTATAATTTTAAAGTAATAATTAGTAATTTGTAGTAGATGACTTTTTTTGAGTAACTTACCCAACACTGCCAATGAATATGAAACTGACAAAGTAGATGTATGTTCTTTTTTTGTAACATAGCACCTTTAACATAAGCCTCCAAGATTAATATTCCAACTGTGAAATACCTTTAAGACCAAGAATGTTCAGAAAACTATTTGCAGTTCTCACCAGCATTTGAAAATCGCACTTGAAATTTAACAAGACAAACATTCCAACTTGAAATCATAGCTGTATCCGTTACGAAGCACCGACACTGGAGACTCCTTCCCTTAATGTTTAATAAACCTCTACTCACAGAAAACCTCCACACTTTATGTTCCTCCACTGAAGTCTCAGTAATTTATTTAGAATCAATACGACCTCATGTACAGTAAGATCTGTAACATCTAACTTTATCTAATTAATCCGGTTTGTTCTGTGTTTGTTTATATGTTTATATTTTTATTCCTCTTTCAGTACAGGATGATAGAAATGCCCATTTTTAAGTACTACATCATCTGTGCCACCTTCCTCTTCCTGTGTATCTTCATCATTCAGATGTTCGTCACCAAACCGTGAGTGATGTACAGTATATAAACACACACACACACACACACACACACACACACACACACACACACGCACACACTCACAGACACATGAGACATATTTAAATGATGCACTTTCATGAGCTGTTTCCTGTACTGCTGTAGGTCACGGTGTTTCCATTTTTGCTGTCTTTCAGACCTACGCAGCTGGCACTGATGTTTGCGTTGTTGGCGTGTGTGTTACTGCTGACCCTCGCCATCTGCTTCGCCGGTCACATTCAGGTTATTAACGGCTGGCACCTGCCGGTTTTAAACACAGTCAGGATGGATTGTCTGAGGATTTGTGTGTGTCTGTGTATTAGGGTGCCACCTTTAATTTATTCTTTTTATCAGGGTTAGTGACATTTCAGTGGGTTGGTGTCCTGTACAGATAAATGCCCAATCAATCCACTATTATTAACGAAGCACAAGCTTAATAGTATCTTGCTTTAGTGATTGTGTGTGTGTGTCTCTGTGTGTGTGTGTGTGTGTGTGTGTGTGTGTGTGTGTGTGTGTGTGTGTGTAAATTTGGAGGTTTCATTAATGCTAGCATATGTAGACTCCCTGTTATGTGTGTAATGTCATATGACACGTCATTCTTGCATTTGATTGGCTGGAGACAGTTTCTGAAACGACTGACCCCCAAAAACAGACTGACATTTGCCACCGTTTCTGTCAAACTTCCTCTGTCCAAATCACAAACACACCTTTGATTCCAGGAAATGTCTAGGTTTACGTTAGGCCACGGTCTGTCTGTCTGTCTGTCTGTCTAATTATGAGTCTATCTGTCTATGCATCTCTCTGTCCATCTGTTTCTGTCTTTTAATCTCTCTGTTTATTTATATGTCTCTATGTCTGTATCTGACTCTGTTTCTCTTCATCCATCTGTCTCAATGTCTTTCTTTACCCATCTGTTCATCTGTTGATCTATTGATCGATCTTGTGTCTGTCTTTATCTGTATATTAATCTCCATCAATCTATTTGTCTCTATCTACTGATCTACCTTATTATCGATTTGTTTGTCTGTGTGTCTTTTGTTCCTTCTACATATCCGTCTGTCATAATTATATATTCTGTCTACCTACTATCTATCTACTGAACTGTTGTCTCTCTCCATCTGCCTTTCTGGTTATCCATCTGTCTGTCTTTTTTAGTCTATATAAATAAAAAAAAGTTTTTTATGTTTAATTATCGTACAGTAGAACCTTGATTGTGGGTACCTTGGTCTGTGAGTGTTTTGCAAATTAAAAAAAAATTCATTTATATAAATAAAAAGATAAAAAGATTCCAGCAGAAAGCAGTGATTTTGTTTGTGTGTGTGTCTGAAAGTTGTCCTACACAGTAGCCCTCCTCTCGTCGCCCTCACACCAGCTAAAAAATTTTTTAAAGGTAAAGAGCAGGTTAATTTGTTTTATTTATTTATTTAACCCCCCCCCCCCCCCCCCCGATTTTCTCCCTAATTTAGTTGTGTCCAATTCCTCCCACATTAAGGCTACTGCTACCACTCAGTCGGGAGGGCCGAAGACTATCACGTGTTTCCTCTGAACCACGTGACGCCAGCCAACCGCATCTTCTCGAACTGCGCGATTGGCTGTAGAGCCTCTGAGAGAGCTCGGCCAATCAGCTCTCTCTAGACCTCCCGCTGAGAGGGGTTGATAGGGCGAGCACTTTTACCACTGCGCCACTCGGTGGCCTTAATTTGTTTTATTTTTTATTTGTTTTATTATAAAACATTTTTATATGAATATTTTTGGGATGTGGAATGAATCATAAGAGTTTCCATTATTTCATATGGAGAAATCTGTTTGATATACGAGTGGTTTGGATTAAGGTTTGAATTATGCTCGCAATCCAAGGTGTTGCTGTATATTTATTTGTACTTTTCCACACATATCTCACTCTCAGTGTGTACGTAATCTTGCACATTATCTTGCCAATAACTGGACTCGGTTCTACACTGCACTACATCGCATTCCATTCACATTTTTTTTTATATTTATATTATTTAACTTCTTTGTATCTTTCTTATTCCACTATTTAATTTTGATTTGTATTATTCCTATTGCTGTGTGTGTGTGTGTGTATATATATATATATATATATATATATATATATATATATATATATATATATATATATATACACACATTATAGTATATTATAGCATATATTATGCTTTATTAAATTATTTTTTTTTGTAATATTGAGGTCAACAAAAGTCGTATAAGCATTTCACGTCATAGCATACTGTGTATTACAGTGCATGTGTCGAATAACATTTGAATTAATGTATTTACAGATTTTATTGCTTTTTTTAGAAACTGTTTCCTGAGAACTTAGACTCCTGCCAGTGGTTACCGGCCGTGTCCAAGGCCGTGGTCAAGAAGCCTTTGGTGCGTCTACTGCTAGCAACTGTCGCTACCACGGTCATCGTTATCATTGCCCTGTTTGACCTGGTAAGTAAGAGTTTTACAGCGTGGAGGTGAATATGCAGCGGCTTCACAGAGCGTTACTTCATTCATCACACAAATATTTTCTAATTTTTCAGGGTTTACCCAGCAACGATCTGCACTGTGGTGTTTACTCTGTTTCGGGCAATAAAAGCAGCATAAATGAACCTCCCTTCTGCTTGCCTGTAAGTAGAACACACACACACATATATATACTGTATGCACACACACACACACACACACACACACACACACACACACACACACACACACACACACACACACACACACACACACCACACACAAACAAGCATTTATTACCTGTTAAATATTGTATAGTGTTTAATTAGCTGTACTAATTAAAAAAAGTTTTAGACTTATAGAAAAGTTCTCATTAGACTTTATCACCTGTAATGTATTTCGGACCCAATTTTACAGAGATTTCTTCTCCCCCTCTCAGTACTCGGTATATAGATGTATCCTGACATTTCTGGTGTGCGGAGTGTTTTTGAGAGTGAGCTTCGAGCTGAAGATGGTCTTTCTTTTCATCGCTTCAATCATTTATTACACCATCATAGGCTGGACCCAGCACGATCTGTTCAACAAGTACAGCTGCTTGCTTTATGGAAATTCCAGCAGGTGCACACACACGCGCACAGACATGCAGTCACTGCTCTAAGTATGCATTAGCAGTTGCAACTTGTGATGTGTGTAATTACAGATGTGTGTGTGTGTGTGTGTGTGTGTGTGTGTGTTTGGGTGCGTGTGTTTGGGTGTGTGCCAGTTGCAGTACAGAGGAACTCACACATGCGCTGATGAGCACGGGTCTGATGAAACATCCGCAGATCATGAGCTGCATCTACATCACACTCTTCCTGCTTACAATGCTGCTTATATCACATCAGGTATACACACACACTGTCACACACACGTTAAGCATGATACTTTTTTCCATTTCATGTTACATCACTTTGTAAAATCGCTGCAATTTTTGAAAACCAAAGCTCTGTGTTATTGTTAATGTGTGTGTGTGATTCATTAAGAAGATTTTATTCTTATTTACAAGAATAACACAGCCCTGGATACACGACCACTAATCTGCTGAAGCGCTGATTGTAAAAGACGCAGTGTATGCAGGGATGTGTTATTCTTAAAAAAAAAAATTAAAAAAAAAAGTTTCTGGCCAGGGGTAGCTCAGTGGTTAAGGCATTGGACTACGGTTCGGAAGATCCCAGGTTCAAACCCCACAACCACCAAGTTGCCACTGTTGGGCCCTTGAGCAAGGCCCTTGACCCTCAACTGCTCAGATGTATAATGAGATAAAAATGTAAGTCGCTCTGGATAAGAGCGTCTGCCAAATGCCTAAATGTAAATGTAATTAGCGAGCATTAGCAAAATTTAATCAGTTAGCTAGATTAGATATAAGGGCACTGGTGGCTCAGTGGTAGGTGTTTCGCCTGCCATGCGGAAGACCCGGGTTCGATTCCCAGCCAGTGCCCACTGGACACAGTGCCGGTCTCTAGCCCGGATAAAATGGGAGGGTTGCGTCAGGAAGGGCATCCGGCGTAAAACCTGTGCCAAGTTGTTGTGCGGACTGGATATTCCGCTGTGGCGACCCCTTTCCGGGAGCAGCTGAAAGACCAACAACAACAGCTAGATATTACAGATATGACTTGTACAAAAGTCTTGAACCAACCCTAATTTCCTTGTAGTAACTGAAATAAATTGGAATAAATGTTTTACTGTGAGAGGGCTTTGGTTGTTTGTGACTAGGCAGCTCAGCAGCAACCTCAAATTTTTTAAGTGAAATTTCGTATTGCGAAACTTATTTTTCCATAGGAAGTAATGTAAATGCAGATAATCTGTTCCAGCCATTCAAAAGTATTACCAATATTACCAATTTCCAACACTATAATCATATTTTTGCATATTTAAAACAATGAAAACATTTAGAAAAGTAATTAAATAGACATAAGTAGACATTAAACCTCACTTTACCTTAATTAATGATTCCTTTTGGCACCGGCTGCTTTAAAAATCAAACTGAATGTGGCTGCATTTTCTTTTTGCCACCGTCCTTAATAACATTCTTGGGACGCATGGTGCTATGTCTTCACTAAAGACCCCTTTTGCTTGGCTTTCCACTAACGCAAACAAGTTTTGATCGACTGCGCAACTTCGGTTCTGTTCAGTCACACGTCTGCTGAAAATGCTTTGTATGGCCAATTTCAGTTCCTAAGATGAAAATTCTTTCTTTCCACTGTAAAACCTGTGTGTGGATCAGATGTTCCTCTATGTCGACCCCTTGATGGGAGAAGCTGAAAGACTAACAACAGGATTGCATTATAATGCAAAGATCCCTGGTTGATGGCTTTAAAAGGCATTTGTATTTTCTTTTAAATAAAAATCTAATAGTCACAAGAAAAAAGGAGGGGAAATTAGTTTTTTTTTTTTTTTTAACAGTTAAAGCAGAATCAGCTGTTCAGAGAATTTTTTTTATTAAAGTTTATACTCTTTAGAAGAAACTGAGGCACTAGGATATTTGGTTATATAATATAATATAATATAATATAATATAATATAATATAATATAATATAATGTACAATATGACCTTAAAAATCCACAAATTGGTTTGATTAGTTAAATTTGTGTTAATATTTTGTAAATTGTATTTTACTGGTCCATGACTGAACCTTATGTCTTCAGGTTTTACGGCGTTCTTCCAGGTAAAATCTTTCTAACGATCCATTTGGATGAAACCCTCCCTCTTCCTTCCAGGACGAGTTCTGCTGCCGTCAGGAATTCCTGCTGAAGAACAAGAACCGAACGGACAAGGACGAGATCGAGCTGTGTGAGAACTTGACACGGCTGCTGCTGGAGAACGTTCTCCCGGCTCACGTGGCCGCACTGTTCGTGGGCGAGAACAAAAAGAACGAGGTGGGACTGCTGTCCACTAACACTTTACTAAACCAGAAGTACAAGGTAGGGATCAGTGCGAGTGTTTAAGACATCCAGCCAACCATTCGTAGCATGCTGTTCCGAGTCATTCCACACCATGGCATGCTGTAATGCTCCACACGCTGGAGAACATAGAGCATGTAGAAGCTTTAGAGCATGATAAATGTAAAACCAAATGTAATCCATGACTCACTTTTAATTAAAATGAAATGATTGTTTGGATGCATCATTTAAAAAAAAAATGCTAAGATCCTATTCATACAAATTTACAACAAAGTTTTCCTTGGGCACATAGAAGGAAATATTGTCTTGAATTATTTGCAGAAGCTACAAGTATAATCAAAGAGCACAAAGGATACAAGAGAGGTGACTCAGTTCCAAGAATAAACTGATGAAGCCACAACAGATATGTTCTCTTGATTGTTAGATTTTATTAGAGTTAGCCTTAAAGCAAGGTTAAACTAGCTCCTTTTGTAAGGACCCTTAAATTCCACGAATAATGCGAAGAACATCCAAAGCAGAATATAAAAGGTCATCATGTAACCACTTCAATTGGAACAGGCCTGACTGGGTACATTTTCAATCAGAAGGAGAGCAGTGATGTAAACCTTTTGATAATTTGGTCAAAAGGAAAAATATTAGCTATGTAAACACTCGGTCCATAAATATATTCTTTCTGCATGCTTGCCCCATATGTGGGTAATATAAGATTGCTTTCCCGGAGAGAAGGTTAGCGTTCTTCATAAGCCATAAAGGTCCACTTGCACTCTCGTCCTGTTTAAGAATTGCAGGAGCATAATTTGAAAGAACAGCAGAGAAACAAATCTTCTTCCCATAAGAGAATGTGGGTCCTTCCTGGTGTCGTCATCTATGGAATGAACTGAATGAATGAATGAATGAACTCAATTTGAGTTGCCAGATAACACTGACAAAATCATGATTAGGCAGTGCTGAAAACTGGCCAACTCCTATAAAAAAAATAAAAGAAAGAAAAAGCATCCAAATAATAATCATTGTAACTTAGTTATGTATTTGCATACTTTATTATTTTTGTAGTCAAAGTGGTTGGAAAGTCTCACAATCTGGCAACACTTCTCATTTTTATGTTCGAATTTTTAATCAGAATGATTTCTATAAAATTCAAGATTTCTTGTCGATGGAGCTGCAGCTTCATGTCGCTTAGTAAATCTTTCTAATGGACAGAGCTTGTGAGTAAAATTACCTCACTGAGTGTTAGGAACGTAACTCGATATTGTGCGGTACATTAAAGTGCAAAGCCCTTTTTAGACTGATCTCTGTGTCGTGTTAATTTGTGCAATTCCACGGTATTAATAGCTTTGTGTTCTTAACACAGTGATGTTTAGATAATCCCAGTTAATTCCTTTAAGCCCGTACCGCTACTTCCATTACTGAGGTGAATGTACTGTAGATAATCCAGATGGATGTGGAGGTGGAGGTCTTAATGCTGGTCAGTGAGTTTACATGGACGGTGCAGGATAAAGTAAATCCTACCCTATATCCTCCCATATTCCCCTTCAGAAGCTGATGATCCGCCCGATGAGGTGTATTAGAGAGTTAAAGCTGTGCAGATTAGATTTTGCTCAGACGTTCGATCCGCATTTATGAAAAGTCAGTTTACAGGAACATCACGCAGCAGGACACGACTGAGTAACATTTCAACATCATGAACAATGTACACAGGTTCTGCCGTTCTAAACACCAAGCACATTCCTGTCCGATATTTTCTTTCCAATTCTTCCTTTTATCTTTTTTCATTCCTTTTTTCTTCCTTTCCGATATTTACTCCTTTTCTTTCCATTTTGTTTTTCATTTTTCCTTCCATTTTCACTACTTATCTTTCCCTTTATAAGTCTTGCTTTACATTATTTGTGTCTTCTTTCTGTTTTCTTCCTTTCTATCAATTTTCACTAATTTTCTTCCCTTCTATCCTCCTTTCTTTCCTTTTTCACTCATTTTTCTTATTTCTTGACTTTTTACTTCTTTCATTTTCACGACTTTCTTTTCATTTTCTTTTCTTTTTCCTTTAGTCTCTCTTCTTACTCCTTTCTTTTTCTTTACTTATTTTATTTATTTATTTAGTACCTCCATTTCTTCATGCGTCTGCTGCACCACTGTCTCTCTGTGAAAACCCCCCCCCCCCCCCCCCCCCCCCCCAGTCTCTGTGCTGGTTGTTGTACTGTGTTTGTACTTAATTGGTTAATTGTGTTCTGGTTTTATTTACAGCTGGGAAATATGACAATGTATTATCAATATTTTTGTTAAATCATAAAAATTGTCATGCTACACTGCTCTGAAAGTTAATTCTTTTTTAAATTTTTTTAAAAAGAATGTTTAAAATGGTGTGTAAGTTTGTAATTTGAAATGAAAATGTTGTACCTCAATATGTTCTTTATTCTGTAGAAATGGGGTGCGTCTGTGATTGTATACATAGTGATGTGATGGTTTTCATTTCCCACGCCTGATATTATCAAGTCATGTTTTTATGTTTGTTTTCTCCAGGATCTGTACTACAAGTCGTACGATTGCGTGTGTGTGATGTTTGCTTCGGTCCCTGACTTTAAGGAGTTCTACACCGAGTGTGACATTAACAAAGAGGGACTGGAGTGTCTGCGTCTGCTTAATGAGATCATCGCTGACTTCGATGAGGTGAACCATCAGCGCTCATGAGATCTGACTGAATGTCGTGAAGCTCTGAAACAACGCTCAAAACCTTTCTCTCATTTCTGCCCCTGCAGTTGCTGTCTAAGCCCAAGTTCAGCGGTGTAGAGAAGATTAAGACTATCGGCAGCACGTACATGGCTGCTGCAGGTCTCAGCGGGACGCCAGGACAGGAGATGAACCAGGTATCACACTGCAACATGAGCAGCAAACCTGCACTACAAGAATGTAGTGGCATTATGTTTGAATTTAATAGTTAGAAATGTACAAACTGGCATAATATGAAAAACTGTACAGTAAACATTAGAGATGGCACAGTGCCACTTTTTTCTTCTCCAATATCCATTTTGAGAATAACTTTGAGTATCAGCTGATTTAGATACCCATCACACATTATCTCAGTTTTTAAGAAGTCCTCAACTTATTTATTTAAACAAAAATTACTTCAATATATATTTTTTAAATTATACATGTTTCAAAAAAAAAGAGAGAAATATTCACAATAAAAAAATTTATCTACTTTACTTGTTTTTCTTATTCTCCTTATTATTGGTAGTTTATTATTATTATTATTATTAGAGATGGCATTGGAATGTTCCTATTCAAAATCCATATTTTTTTGGCATCAGTGCCATGTCTAATATTGATTAATATAATAATTCATAATAGTACTAATAAAATGTTGTGGACATTAAATTCTTTTTTTTTTTTTTTTTATTACCCTTCATATTGTAATTAGCACTGTCGCCTAGTACCTCCAGGGTCGAGGGTTCGATTCCCAACCCAGATCAGGTTTAGTATACATTTTAATCGTGCATGTTCTCCCTGTGCTTTATGGGTTTCCTCAGGTTTCCTCCCACAGTCCAAAGACACAGAGATTAGACTAACTGGTCTTTCTAAAGTCCCTTTAGTGTGTGTGTGTGTGTGTTCTGTACAGAATTGGCACTGTAGAAGATGAATGAATAAATTAATATTGTATGTACAGTGGAACGTTGAAAAGAATTGCGACAGAGTAGTGTTTCTGTGTAGAGGAGAGCAAGAGAGTGTGTGTGTCTGTGAAGGCAAAAGTAGGAGGTGTGTGTGTGTGTGTGTGGCACGATGTCCAAAGACGCATGCTTACAAACACAAAATGAAATATGTTTCAAACACGTGGTCACAGTGTTATAGTAAACAGTACACACGTGCACTAGTGATGCGCGGGTCGGGTATTTTTCCAACCCGCGGTTCTCGCTTTTATGAAATTATTTGGCCAGCCCCGCACCACTGTATCTATTTTTACAACCCGCCCCGCACCCGCGACCATTAAACAGACATACTTAATGATGTCAATTCCCGACCTCAATTTCTCCCGCACCTCGTCTTCCATCTTCATTTGTCACGTGACGTAACCTTATCAAAGAACTTAATAAAATATGGAAAATAGCTATTCCCAAATATTTAATATAGGCTATAGGGAATTGCACGCAACATACATGCATTTTTTTTATTTAATTTTGTTTATAATGACCCGCCCTAACCCGCTCCTCAAATAAAAACCGTTGGTTCAGTTGTGATCACGTGATGCTTGACGTCAAATCAATCGTGATATATGATACTCGGTACTCGTAAACGAAGACTAGTTTGTTTTGTTTTTTTCTCAACAATATTTTTATTGATTTTAAACAGGGATATAACAGGGTAAACATGTAATGATTCAATACAGCTTTTATAACCCCCTTATAAACCCTACAACATCCACCCCGTCCCTCCCTGAGTCCAAGCCAGTTTTACATACATAAGAAAGGCTAAATGCCAGGCATTGAGAGAACAAAAAGAAAAAAAAAAGGATATGGAGTTTGAAGTTTTTTGGTTTTGCGTGCAAAAATAAAAAGGAATAAAAAGGGGAAAGAAAACAAACCAACAAATAATTAAATAAGAAAGGAATCAAACTAAAAATGTATATGAAAAAAGTGAAGGAAGGGCCCCCACACCTGTTGAAATTTCAAGTCTGAATAACGAATTGTGTAGTGAATCTTCTCCAGGGACAAACAGGACATGATATCCCTGAGCCACTGGGCGTGGGTAGGTGACGTGGCATCCTTCCACTTGAATAAAAGAGAACGCCTGGCCAGGAGTGTCGCAAAAGATAATCGCTTTTTAGCTGGAGTTAGACTCTTATCTTCCTCTCCAGTGACACCAAAAAGAGCAATCAGAGGGTCTGGTTCAAGATTGCAATTCAATATGTAGGACAAGGTCTTAAAAACATCCCTCCAGAATTTTTCCAAATTCGGGCATGTCCAGTACATATGAATAAGAGACGCCTCTCCGCTTTTACATTTATTGCAGCAAGGACAGAGGAGATTATCTAGAATGTTTGCAGCAGGAGCCTCAGCGAAATTTGGTATTAAAGAGCGAATGAAGTGTCTTACTTGCAGATATCTGTAGGTTAAACTTTTCAGAAAGCTGTTCAACAATGCAAACTTATGGTCAACAAACAAATCTTTGCAAAGCTTGATGCCCTTATTGCACCATTCCTGAAACACTGAATCATGTAAAGAAGGTTGGAAGATATAAACATTTAGGAAGAATACTCATTTTAATGGCATTAATGCTCGTCTTACGGAACACTCGCAAACCGCGTTACTCGTAATCTGAGGTTTCACTATAATTATATTTACACAATATTTATACTATTAACATTTTGCTATAATGTAATTATAATTTAGAAATTTGCTATAGTTATTTTTCTGAATGTTTACTTTTTTTGCCATTTTTGTACATTAAGTAAATTGAAGTTTGTGATTTTTTTTTTATTATTTTACTATCAAACCTAAATATTCCTGTATAATGTAAATATCTCCCCATATTTTCATAATGATATTTCATATCATAAAACTCTGCAGTTTCATCCACCTCTAGTAGGTTTTTTCTACTTTTCTATCCCTAACCCTGTTAGCAGCTTTTTTGCTACCAAGCGATTAAACAGTGGTTTAATATTTTAGTCAGTTATTGTAAAGGGACCATTTAATATCAACATGTTCATGCTGTCAAAAACAGTTTTCTGTTTCATGTTGTAAACGTGAGCGTCTGTGTTGGCAGGACCGCGAGCGACAGCCGGCACAGATCGGCATCATGGTGGAGTTCGCCATCGCTCTGGTGGGAAAGCTGGACGGCATCAACCGGCATTCGTTTAACAATTTTAGACTGCGTGTGGGTGAGTGGAGCACGCACGCACACACACACACACACAGATTCCTATTGACCGACCTGTCTGGTCTGTCCTGTATCCTACTGTGTCAGCTGATTAGCTCGTCAGGGTAAAGTTTAGGACATTCTGTTCTCTGCTCTGAAGATTTGAAATTACCCCAACCTGAATTAAATGCATTATATTCACCTGCACCAGGACTTCGGCTCAGTGCGAGGAAACCGGAGGAATTTCACACAGACTGTTTTCTTTCATTCATTTATTCTATCCATCCATCCACCCGTCTGACCATTGTTCATTCATCCATTCGAGTATCTTTCAATCTTTCCATTCATCCATCAGTTCACCCATTCAATCACCCAGTTGTCTTCTTCCATCCATCCATTTATTTGTTCATCTGTTTACATTATCGATCTTTCATTCATTAATTCACTCATTGATTTGGTCATCCATTCACACATTTATTCATTCATCTGTATTCTGTCTATCAATCTATCATTCAGCTATCCATCCATCTTTTCATGCATCCGTTTTTCTTTCCACATATCACCCCCTACAGTATGTTTACTAAATCATTTATCCATTTACTCATCTCTATTTACAGAACCTGGAGAACATTATCTGTTCATCCATTTATTCGTCTAATAATCTGTCCATCAATCTAAAATGTATTGACCTTTTTATTTATCTATCCAATAAATTATCAATTAATTTATCCATCTATAAATCTGTCTCTTTCCCGTCCTAAAGTCTTTCCCATCATCTATTTATTCATTCACCAGTTAATCTTTTCAGTCATCTATCTTTCATTGGATCCATTAATCTGTTCATTCATCCCTGAACGTATCTTTTTTTTTTTTTTTATTATTTATATTCTACTTGGTTTTATTTCAATAATATTTCTCCCAATCCGACTCATTTGGCTGCTGATGTTTTGGCGAGGTTTCTCTGCTCTAGCAGCACATAGCTGTGGTTTGGTCTTGTGCTTTCCCAAAAAACACTATGAACTTGATTCTGTTGAAGCCTGAAAATAAACTTTACGCATGAAACACTGAATGGAAAACTTAAAGAAGGCTTTTGTCTTACAGCTTGCACGGATAGAAAGGTTAATAGTGGAGGAATGTCAGAGCTCATCTGCTGTGTCTGAGACAGTGATCACGGAGGAGCTTATGGAAAAAGTCTGCTCTCAATCGCTCGTTTTTTTCAATGACAATTTTTATACATGTAAAGAAAAGCATTATTTCATCCATGTGAAATAAGAACCAGACCTAATTTTGATCACGCAACTTATTACGTCTCAAGCATATTTGTATAAAGTGACGTCATTTTCACTCACGGTCATAAATGGGACTTGACATTTGACTGGAATTTGTGTGGTCAGTGACATCACTGGCTTTTTCTTTTTTTTATATACAGCGGTTAAAAACTTTTAACTGTTTACTCCCACGGCACGTAAAACGCACGTTGGCGTAAGAATTGCATCCTGCTGAAGTAAATATTTTGTCCCAGTGTTTTCAAAGCTTGTTGACTGTGTGTGTGTGTGTGCAGGAATAAACCACGGGCCGGTGATAGCGGGGGTGATCGGAGCACGCAAGCCGCAGTACGACATCTGGGGAAACGCTGTGAACGTAGCCAGCCGAATGGAGAGCACCGGGGAACTGGGCAGGATCCAGGTACTCACAGCGTGCATGTCCCAAGAGCCAGTTACTATTCAGTGATGCTTAGTCTTAATAAAAGTCTTTGAGTCATACATACATGCCTTGTATCCAGCATAAGGAGCTGTTACTCACATATAACCGCAACATAATTTATTCTCTTAAACTAACTCTCTCTAATATGTACTTACTGTGTCCACTCCAGACTGCGACGCTGCAGCACCTTTGCTTTCCTATCTTTACCAAGCTCTTAACATATTAGCAGCTTAATATTTCTGCACCAAAATATTTACATCTTTGTTTAATAACGTCCATCTCTTTGCTTCTGTTGTAAACGAGCTGTATTTAAATTCGCTTTACAGTCGCTGTGATTTAAAGCTGTTGAAACGAAACATAGGAGTATCATGAGTCCTGTTAACGCCATCCGAGTGGAAACGCTCAGTAATGTAACGTGCGTTGTGTTGTAGGTGACGGAAGAGACGTCGGACGTGCTGCAGATGCTGGGTTACTCGTGCGAGTGCCGAGGTCTGATCAACGTGAAGGGCAAAGGGGAACTCAAGACGTTTTTTGTATGTACAGATTCTAACAAGCAGCAAGGAATGGGGCTCAGCTGAAAGTACTGCTGATACACACACACACACACACACAGAGAAGGCTGGATGGGAAGGGTTTCCTTTTTTTTTTATAGTATTTCTTGGAATGTGAAAAAAAAATTCTATGCTGTTATACAAGTCTGAGAGAACTTCCAAATGCTAGACTGGGACAGGAGCCTAAAACAAACCCCTGCAAAAAAAGAAATTTTGAACAAATATACCTTTTACAGACTGGACGAGACCAAGCGTTCCCACCTCATGCTGGAGAGCGTGTTTGGGATTTTGTTTTCCGCCGACCTTAAACTTTGTATTGCATGTTCCTATCCTTAAAACCTGTAAAGGCACCAGACCGAGCTCACAGGAGAGTAACTTGTGAATTGAATTCTGCTGATCGTCACCGTATGTCTTCGCCTTACACCTAACATCTCTAACAAACGAAGGGACCTGCACAGTTAACCATGAAGAGGATGTGATATTATTATTATTGTATTATTATTTTTTATTTACTAGGATATGATGTGAAGCTTTTGGAAGAACAGTAATTTTTTTTTCTAAAGCTGTTGATAGACTTGCTGCTTAATGACTCAAAACTGTTTTAAAAAACAAAAACAATTCAGTTTCCGTCTGTCATTTTATGTTGGTCCAATCTTAATAGGCATCAATGTTGAATAATTTATGATTAAGCAAAAAAAAAAAAAAAAAAAAGTCAAGAAAGTCTGTAAGGGAAGTATTTCTGAAACTTTTCTCTAACGCACATTGCCTGCCATTATGACTCCATGTTCTTGTTGCACTTATTCCTGTTAGCCCTGAGCTGCACCTGCTTCTCTCTCTCTCTCTCAATGCAACGATGTGAAAATCAGCAAGAGGAAGAAAAGAAAAGATGAGATCGGTATAGGTAAAAAAAGTTAATCCGGGTGTACTGTAACATTGAACTGAACTGAATCTAACATCTTTTGCCGTGTTAAATTTCAGTATAAAATGTCTGAATTAAACTTGCTGTACAGAATCAGTATAGAATTAAAAAATTTGTACACATTTAAAGCATAAGACCTGTGATGTCTCCTGTCGTGGTACATCTCACCTTCCTTTAGGGAATTAAAAAAAAAAAAAAAGATGACAAAAACACTAAATTCCAGCACTGGACCTGCCCAGGTATATATATATATAGTATATGTTTTTTGTTTGTTTGTTAAAAACACATTTATTAAGCAAACTGTATATAAACATCAGACAAAATGAGCATCCGGGAGTGACCAATAGAGTTAGACTGTGATGGCAGAGACATTGTCAGACCTTGTACACACTCCGTCCAGCTGCTCTGCTCCCACTGTAAAATCATAAAACATATATTCTTAGACACATGATGATTACGAATATCCTTTAGATTTTTAACAAGAGGTGATTTGTTCAGAAAAAAAAATTAATAATAAACTCCCAGTGCAGTTTAAAGGACTCTGGAAGTCCAGCGTAGAACGCGGAAGCATTTATATTTAAACTAATGAATTGGACTTTTAAATGTAAATAGCAAACAATACATTTCCAAGTGTGAAACATTCAGTCAGTGTGTTTTTTTTTTTTTTATTTTTTTTTTACCTGTGGTCAGGTGTGTAAATGTCCCCTCTGCAGGATCACTAGGCAGTGCCACGCCCATAGCTTTCCTAATGCCGTACAAACTGCTTACGTCTCCGGGAGTCACCTGACTGGTCAGCTGAGCCAAGTTTTCCGTCACCTTCTCCGCTACACACACACAAACAGGTACACATCAGAAACCGTAAGCTGTGCCTGTATAATCGTAGTTTCTGAGCGTTAAGTTGTGATCTGTGTGTGTGTGTACCTAGCTGTAACTCCTTCGCAGTGGGAGCGAGCAGGCAGATTATATTAGGAGGCTGTTTGGCACTGAGTCTTTCTCGCTGAGCTTCATGCAGATCCCTCAGCAAAAGCGTCGTCTCGTCGAGCTTCTTCTGGAACTGTTCAGCTTCTAAATGTGGACGAAAAGCAGAAGTGCGTCAGACGACGATACTCCTGCTTTCACTTACGAAAGTGCGTGAGGTGCGGCCTGAATGAAAATTGCGTTCTGCACGTGATTATGTGAGGGCTTTAGGAATTTTAAATCTGGGCTAAAAGGATGTTCTGAGGTAGTAGACTTATAAAGGAAATTTGTGTGGTGTGTGCGCGCTCACCTTGCGAGTCAAAGCTGTCTGGTATGAGGTCGAGACCCATACCCAAACTGATGACTGAAGTCAGAACGTTGCTGTTTCCCTTTTTGAACTCCGACCTGACCACCTAAAGAGGGCGAGCAAGAAAAAAAAACAAAAAACAATTAGGCATTTGGGGGGGGGGGAGAAACAAAGCTTTCACACTAGACACAGCTGTTTTATTTTATTGTGTCGTCACAGGTAGTTAATTACACACAAGATGTTAAACTTGTGCAACTCGACCTGCGTGATAAATTCAAGAAACGCAACATGCTGGTTAGATTTCCCTGACATTTGGATACACCAGAAATTCCTTTTGTTCCTACCCACATACGCACTTTCGGCATAACGGGTGACTCGTGTGGGAGAAGGAAATGACTATAGTTTGCGTTTACTAATTATTTTAAACACTTGATGTACAGTCTTGAAAGACAGTCATTTAGTCCTTGCTTACTCAATTCATTTACACCAGCAGGGAAACTTTGAGACTCATGCTGGCTTTAAAGAAACCACATTCCTTAAAAAATATATTCGTACAATCTTGAAATGAGAGAATTTAACTTGATTTAGGAGTGCATGACATTTTTTGCCCACATTATTTTTTTTTTGGAGTAGAAGTGAGACTGTATGGTACATGCTGTTTAAGAGTTATGTGTGGGAGGGTCGACCAGCTTTATTGACACAGCTGCATTACAGTAGAGGGAGAGCAAAATAGCATGAATACTGTGGTCCTCTCTGATTTAGCAGCCAGAATTTAAATGAAAATGTCAGAACAGTAGAACAGAACAATTATCTGTAATGACTATAAAATAAAAGCACTGGTTCATCAGTCTTACTGTTTGTATTTGGCTTAGTTAATATATGTAAAATATACATCTCTACTCTTACAAGTCAGGTTACAACTTTTACTTTCCTGACATTTGAGGTGCTAGGGGGGAACTCCCTCAGAGGGGGAAAAAACTGCTTCTAGAAACATCCAAAGGCTTTAGACGTCTGCAACAAACACGCTCTACATCTGGACACGCGTTAGCGGTCGCCGTGCCTCATCTTTTCTTCTCAGAACTTTAACAGCATCAAGTGGCAATCAATGATTGGATGTATTTGCCTTTAGACATTACTTTGCTGCACGAAGTGCTTTGTTCAACTGCTTTAAGGCTGCTTTATACTTTTGGCAGTGGTGGGCGGCATGTGATTTGAAACCAATTACAAAAATTTTCATGCGCGCAAAACATTAACTGACAGTCGCACAATACCGAAGCGTCTCGCCGACAATGACCACACACCCCCACTCTCACCAGGATGGATCTGTCACATGAGAAATTATTTGTCACGTTCAGCTACCACGCACCTTTTGATTGTTTTTTTTTTTTGGGGGGGGGGGGGGGGGGGGGGTACATTTGAGTTTGTTCTCTGACTTGTTTCACTCTTTGAGTTATAATACAAATAATCTTAATGTGCAGTTCCTTTCATTTGTAAAAGACTTAACTAACTTGGTCGATTTAAGACCTTTTAAGTCTTTGTGGAAATGCGATTTAAAAATAATGGTATTAAGGTGTACACTTAACACCCATCATATAACATTTTGCCCGTATCAGTTACATCGGTTCACACTTTCATGTGACCCTGCTGTGTGATCAACACCACTTGAGGGATTATGGAATGTGCTGAACTGCATGTAGCAGCAACAACAGCCTAGAAAAGAAATCATACACTGGCCCTGACGATTTGAGGCATGGTCTGCGCCAGACCCTTTGAGGTGTGCTGTGGTATCTGGCACCGAGCCGCCAGGAGCGGATCCTGCAAGTTGTGAGGTGGGGCCTGTTTATTGTACTTGTTTTTCTAGCACATCACACAGAGTTGGACTGAGATCTGGAGGCCAAATCAACACCACAATCTCGCTTTTGTTGTTCCTCAAACCATTCCTGAAACACTTTTTTGCAGTGTGTCAGGGTGCATTATCCCGCTGAAAGAGGCCAACACGATCAAGGAACACCTTGTTCATGAAGGGGTGCATCACACTGCCTCCACCTGCTTGACTTCTTCCCATAGTGCATCCTTGTGCCATTTCTTCCCCAGGTAAGCAACAGACACACACCTGGCCATCCACATGATGTAAAAGAGAATGCAATTCATTAGACTAGACCATGGTCCAGTCCTGATGCTCACCTGCCCACTCTAGGGTGCCTCAGTGATCCTTGGCCCATTAATGTCCCTGTTGCTCGTTCAAAGTTTTCCATTCAAATAGTGACTGTATGATCTGCAATTCGAACTGATCGCCCCTGGTCCAAACTCCTAGAATGTTCGCGGTAACGCAAGATCTTACCTCACTTGATGTCATAACATGACTTTCTTCAATACTATGTTCGTCTGCTGACATTGTTAAATAGTGATGTAAATCATTAATCTTTAAATGTTTCATTGCTGATAAGAATTTAACGGATAAAAAATTTATTAACCAACAGGGATTGCTTTGCATAATATTTTTCTGTAGCTCACGTTACTTGCTGTGAAGGTGGTGCACAACATTGGACACTTTTAGTTGCCTCGTTTTTTAAATAAAGACAGCGAAAACAATAATAATTATTATAATAGTTTCATTATTTTGGTGGGATAATTTGCAGTTTATGTTAAATTAAATTTTCTGCCTTCGCTTTCCTGAGTATGGTCATCATTAATTATAGTCAGAACCATAGTAGCTATGATCAAAGATCACATGACTGAAAAAGGTCGAGAGGTGTGACTCAGATTTTAAGACCCTGGGAATTTCCCATCACTCAGATGACTAATGATAAAAACCAGCTATAAAAACTGTGGTTCTAAAAATAGTCAGTTTCCCCCCTTTATATAGTTTTACCTCAACATCATCTGCAGCATCTGCCTTCTCTGCTGGCTTTTCCTCTTCTTGCATGCTCTAAAAAAGACACAACAGATTTCCCCCCCCCCTTTTTAATCATTTGACTTTTGTGATCAATTACATGCAGAGTAAATAACAGCACAGGATCTAGGATTGATTGTCTTTCACATGATTGCAAATATTCACACTGAACTTGCATCAAAAACAAGAAGAATCTAGCCCTGCCTCAAAGCTTACCATCTGAACCACATTTATTAGTTAATACAAGATCTGTTGATTCTCACACACTCACCCGCATATGAAAGATTAAAGCTAGCACACTGGATGATTGTGCAGGTTTTTAGATGTTACTCAATTTGCTTTTGAAATGGAGAACTTAGGGGTGGGCGATATAACCAAAATCTTCCTTGGCCATATTCGTTTGGATGCTTGGATTTTGATGGTTGGCGCGGTCTATTTCTATCAGTGTCGCACAGGTTTGTGATTCGAGCAGCGCTGCTCAAGTTGGTCCGCGCTGCGCGATCCACCGGGTCTGCCCACGCCGGCTCAATCGGGTGCCACGGTTTCATCCCACTTTAGATGTGTTTGGCTTCCCATTGAAGTGAATGTTTTTTGCATGGTTACGTAACGTGCAAATTGTGAAGTGAATCCCGGACGCAATGTATTGAACTGTAAACTCCGAAATTGGACTATGGATATACCGAAATTAGGATTATTGACCATCAGGACAGCTTTACAGGACAGACATTTTCTATCATCATGCTCCTGGACTGATTCATTGAAACGTGATAAATATTTGTAAATATTGATATCTGGTGCAATGCAGTGTCAATTGTTTTGTACAATACATGTGAGCTACGTCGGTAATTTGTTTGCTTATTCGAATGTTTGTAGAACTGTTCATGTCTGCGAAAGTTCATAACTCGAATGTTCGTAAGTTGGGGACTGCCTGTACTATCGATGGGCAACTGAAGTTCATAAATTTTTTTTATTTAACAAATATGAGCTAGCTAATTAGCAGGCAGCTAGGTATGGTAGGGTGACATGGATAATTATATCTTCTAAACTTAATTCTAATCTTTAACATGTCAACGGATAATTTAAACGAAACACTGGCACAGTTCCACTGTGTTCTGATTTAAATCCCCAGTCTGATCTTGGCAGGAAGAAACTGTTCTCATATGACACTTTATTAAAAATGTTCATCCTTACAGCTTCGGTCTCTTTCAGACGTCTGGAGTGCTCTCCGTTGGTCAGGGAGTCCAAAATATTATCTGCCAGTCTGCTCATATGCTCTTCTGACTTGGCCAGGAAATCTGCAGCACTAGTGTACCATGCGCACACACACACACACGACATATGTACAAGTGTTAAATAACATTCCTAAGTGAGTGTGATGTGGTGATTGTATGAATGGTGGCATTGATTGCGCCGTGGGGGCTGGACGAGCAGCCTCACTCACTCATACACACGGCAGAAGGCTGTAGGTGAAATTTCAAGCATTTCCTATTACTTATCCTTCATTACACAATAAGCTCAGCTGAAAACAGGCCTATATTAGATATTTCTAGTTAACACAATACAGATTAGATTTTATGATCTTTATTTTAAACCATGTTTTTTTTCCTGCATTCGAATATGCACACATGATCCAAAACAATGCGCACAAACACAAACAAATGCGTGCGCACACGCACCTCTCAGAACCCTGTAGGCTGGACTCATCTCCATAGCAGGAGTAGATAAGGTCCGAGTCCTCTTTACTGATGTTAGCGAAACTGGAATCGTACGTTGGAGCATAGGAGCTGAACGGTCCATAATTCATATACATCACTGAAATAGAAGAAAACGCATTCAGACGGACAACTTGCACAAGATAACAAAAAATCTTGTGCAAATAATATTTAAAATATATTTTAAAATATCCAGTATTTAAAACTGACCATAATTTGCTGTAGATAGTGCTTTTAATATTCTTAAACAACTTAACTCCTAGATAGACTTTTTTTTTTTAATTAATGAGTTATGTGCATATGTGTACATTCTTTTTGCGTTCAGAAAATTATTACTTATGTTTAGTTTATATGTTAATGAAATGTATACATCACATTCTTTTTTTTTTTTTTTTTACAACTTTACTCAACCGAAAACATACTCCGAAACTGTTCATAGTTCAGCATCATACCACCTTAGTGTGGATCATTTCTGTATTAGGTTCGAATAATTTCAGAGTCTTGTATACCTTTGCCATTAATATACAATGTAAAGCATACCAGTCCACTTGAGTGGTGTATCTGTCCCCTTCCCCCATCATCATGTGGCCAAAAACCATAACTACATGTAAGCCTTTTTAAACATGCCGCACACATGTGAAATGTAAGTGTTGTCCTGTGGTTCCGCATTATAAGAGACGGCGCTGTTAAATCACGAGGGGAATCCAAGCCATTTTGTCTGAGCTGTTTTCCACTGTATTGGACTGTGAACTCCGTTTTGTTGAGGATTTTCCGAAATTATGATTATTGACCTTTAGGACAGCTTTACAGGACAGACATTTTCTATCATCGTGCTCCTGGAGTGGTTCATTGAAACCGGTGAGGCCAACTCATTTCTCCCGCCCACACACACACACACACACACACACACACACACACACACACACACACAATTTTGGACATTTATACATTCACTTACACACTGAAAATATGGTATAGAATTGGTATCTGGTGCACCGCAGTGTATTTTTATGTACAGTATAATAATATTATGCAACAACTTTAGTTTAATACATTTTTAATCTAATAAATTCTTAACGGCAAGTAGTTGATTAAAGGTTTGCCCATTCCATATGCGCCTACATATAAATATGGCTAACAATTACAGTAATATTGCATTAATTATTTATTTATAATTTCACTACTCCTATTTAAAACAAAACAAAATAACTTAGACTCAAAACTATGGAAAAAATTGTGAAAATTTACAGGAAGGCCTTTAAACTCTACATTATACAGCTGTGTAAAGTCAGTGTCTACATAAATACACATCACCATGGTGATGCTTTCATCATTTCAGCTGTTTAGGAAAATTAATGGGGAAAAAGAAAGAGGTGTGGCACAGGGCGAGGAGAAAAACGATCTTACGGAAAACTAGTTGGGTTACATCAGGAATGCATTTCTTTATCCACTGATTTGACAGTTTGGCAGATTCAACACTTTTTACCGCGGTTTGCTGATGTCATGTCTTATTATTTCAGCAGTGTTTATTCGGCCAAAGAAAGCTACTTGAATGAGTCAATGCCTGGCTATTGTATATTAATCGCAAGTCTAAGAAAAGACAAACACTCTGCTTACCTGTAATAAGACATTTATCAAAATACTAAAACTTATAGCCTTGAGCACAGGGTAAGTATGGAATGATTGATAATGTGAGCTTATTCATGTGTTTTATTTTATCATGCCAAGTCTTATTTTTATTACTGCTTATTTTAAACACTGCTGGGTTGAGAACGGTCTTTTACACAATTAACAGTCCAGCTGAGAGAAAGAAAGCTGTACTGTTTTTTTTTTTTTTTTTTAATCTGACGGCATCTGAACTTTTATATATGAATGAGCTCCCTGAAAAGCCACTCTGGCATTCTTATGCAATCGGACCTAGTAACATTTACGGACTACTGGAAACCCTGGTTGTGACCTTATCCCAGACATTATTCACAAGCCGCTGGTGTGACTGCAATGGAGAATTATTTTGTTGGGACTCTTGAACAAAAGCAAAGCCAAAAATGTTTGGCTTCAAACATTATATACTCATGGACAAAATAAACGTTCTAATATTTAAAAAAATAATAAATTTTTTATTAGAACATTTATTTTGTCCATGAGTATATAATGTTATTATAAATAAGTTATAAAAATTTTTTTCATACAAATTCGGAACCAGTTGCTGATTGTCTGGAGTGACAACGATAGGAAAAGAAAGACTTATTCGATGGCGTGGCTGGTATTCTATGGTTACACGTTACTTAGTCCTCAGAATATTTAATGACATTTGGCCGCAGCTGGACGTGCAAGAAGGCAGTGTTGTGGGCCAATGGTACTGTAACTCTATATCTTTGTCAATACCATCTTAATTGTACATTTCAGCTGCTGATAGACATTTTATAGATAGACTTTTGTTTTTTTAGAAAAGCAAACTTGGTTTTCAGAAATACATTTTGTAATATGTGTATTTGTGCGATGTTTGTTTTGAGTATGCATCACTACGTCCATGAGTATACATCACTGTATTATATGATGCACTGTAGATGATTATGGTGAATATCGAGGGAGTACCATGTGCTTTCTCTGTCACGGTCATGGGTGTGTGAAAGAAGCCGTAAGGACGGTTAATGTAAAAGTACTTATGTCTTAATGATGGAAAGCTTTAACATATTGATGAAGCTAACAATGTTACCTACTGCATATCTGAAATTTAGATGGATAGAGAGTCAGGCAGAAAAATTCATCAAGTAAAAGACACTGATGGACAGAAAGAGGCAGAGAAACAAAGCCAAAGGAAAAAACTTAGTAAGACAGTCAGAAAGATTGTGTGTGTTGTTGTCAGTTACCTGGAATGATTCTGTTTCTCTTATCCTCTTTAAAACCCTGCAATGTGTTTACTCCAGCCTGCAGCCGGCCTCCCATCATCCCCAGCTTCACTGGACAATACCCTGGATCTAGAAACACCACACACACAAAAAAAAACTATATAAGCAAATGACCCAGGACTCTCAATGCTTCATACTAGGGCTGCACGATATTAGGAAAATATGCGATATTGTTGTTGAATACTGCGATGACGATATTTCTTGCGATATAACATTTCCCTAGAGAAATGCATTTTTTATTATTATTATTGCCTATTTTTTTAAATTATTTATTTATTTATATGTAATGATCATACTAAAATAAACAGGTAATAGATATTCGTCTGATGTAATTAAATCTAATTCAGGCTAAAAAGAAACTATATGTCAAGGAAGTTGCAAATATTTAGACTTCAAAACACTATGAATGACTTAAACCCCTCAGCAGATATTCTGATTTCTGGTTTGCTGTTACTATAAACCTGCCAACACACTATGAATTACTTTCAAACATTACTTTTTATTTACATGTAACCATACACTCATCAATAGTGTCTTAAAACAAGAGCATCTTTTAAACAAAATATTCTCTTTGGCTTGCCTGTTTTTTTTTTTAAATAAAAATAAATATTATTAAACAAAAATTAAATAAAAAAAATACTATTTGTCACGCACACACACACACACACACACACATGCTCCGCGACCGGCACTAGGACCCAGAAGTAATGCGGGCGCAAACCCGGAAGTATAAGAGGAGTAAACAAACTAGTGCATACAGCTTAGTCACTGAGTTCACCATGTCAGTTCAGATTAGAGTGTGTGTTTATAGGATGCGGGTTAAATGTGTGTTTTTCCCTTGCTCCCCTTCTGTGAGAGTCCTTAAACTAATTCGCTTGTTTTTCCTGCCTACTCGCTTGCTTCCGCGTTTGGGTTTACCCTCTAAGGGCTAACGGCTAATCGCGGCTAACGGCTAATCGCGGCTAATCGCTAAATCTTCTGATCATCCGGGGTTAGTTCGCGACAGAATGAAGTATAAAGATATATATATATATATATATATATTATTTATAAGATATAAGCGGGTATAAACATAGTAAGGGCTCATCTGATTGGTCAAATTTGGACACACAAATGCTTGGCAAATGAAGTATTTATCGCAACTCCTTGCGATATGGTTATCGCGCATGCCATTATCGCGATAACGATATTTTTTCGATATATCGTGCAACCCTACTTCATACATTCCATTACAGCTGCACTCAAACCGGATGATTAACAATGTAACCACTCTGTGTTTTAATTTACTTAATTTAACTCAGTGATTGTGTTCATATTGCTGCTTGACTCTGTTACCTCCAGCACTCAGATCAGCAGGGTTCACGATGCCCAGAGTGGTCGTACCGTCAGACTTCCTCCGCCCAAAGTCCATCTGGGAGATGAAAAACAAGAGACGTGACCTGGCTGCTGAGAAGCAGACTCCGGTCCAGTCCGTCTCGGGTAACTGACTCACCTTGCACTGAAGGCTCCTGCTGGACAGTTTACCTCCAGACTCTTCTATCAACTTCTTAATCTCTTCTAGATCTTTCTCTGCCTGGTTTGCACTCCTCTGAGCTTCCTCTTTAGACTCTTTACTGGAAAACACGCACAGAAAAGGAACAATTCTTACAACGTTTAAAAAAATATATCAATTACATGCTTTGAATATCTTGTGTTATTGAAGGATGAACATTTCATGGAGTTGAAGGTGATCCAGTTTTAATTGGTATAATCAATGGCGGATTTATGGACGGAAAAAAAGTGAGACAGACCGACAAAGACGGACAGTAATAAGTTAACAGACAGAAAGGCACAAATAAACAAGTATAAACTGAGAGAAAGTGAGTGGGCGAGATGCAAACGGCTTAAAAAAAATAAAAATAAATAAATACAGAAACGCATAGAAAAAAATGACCAACAGGAAGTATACACACAAATAGGCAGACAAAAATTTGTGTTTTTTCAGGGGGCTGGGGGTATGGAGAGGAGAGAGACAGACACAAAGACAGACAGACTTGAAAGACTCAGAGACTAACAGACTTAAAACGTCAAGAGTGAGGAAAGGAGAGAGAAAGAGCGTTGTTTTTGTCCGTAAAAGGCAAACCGGACACTATTGCTCCACAGATGTGCTTTTGGATGTTCTTGTCATTCAGGGACGTTTTGCCATATGCACTCTTTCACATCATTCTTTCCATAAGCCAATATTTATTTTAACGCTGCTCTGGGACAAACAGACCCAGGCCATCAGTTGGTTATTTTTGTACTGAGGATCATGTGATTACAAACTGCTATTTTTTTATTGTTCTAATACTTTTTTAAGGCATGAAACAGTAACAAAATAAATGTGTAATTATAAAACGCAGTATTGAGGAACACGATCTGAGCATCTGAGTGAGCTGATTAGGGGTATGGGATATCTGGATGGTACCTGGGTGTGTCTCTGTGTGCCACTCTGGGGGACTGTGAGTTGTCACTGGTATCCATGGAAGACGACCTGTCTTTGGGGTCCATGGATGAGCCGTGTTCCTCTGGGTCCTCCGAACCCTTGCCAGGTTTTAGGTCTGCCATAAACTCAATGCTCTGCTTCAGGCTCTCAAGTCTTTCCTACACACACACACACACACATCGCTCATACACATGCTTGAAAGTGAGTTTTTCATCCGAACTCTTACTTGCTGTAAAATCCACTGCTCCAGTTTTATTCTAACTGTGTACACTGCTGTCCCCTAGTGTCTGCAGTGTGCAAGAATATGCAAGTCAACCCACATGGCTCAGGATCTTCATTCCAGAGTGCAGAAGCTTCTTCGCAGCCTTGTAGTAAATCGTATCTGGCTTGTTGTAAATCATGGCATTCTCACACATAATCTTGAAATCCATCTGTTTAAAAAAAAAAAAAAAAAAACACACAGCTTCAAGCATCAAACTATGACGAAATTGAAAAAAAGAGTGAGTGTAGACGCCATACCTTCAGTTCGTCTAGTGATTGGTAGCACTCTCTCTTCACTTTCTCCTTCATTGCGCTGAAATCCATCGGCCTCTTAATGATCAGAGAGTAGCCTGGTGCGATCAGATCTGTCACGGGGAACGAAAAGAACGCATTCGGGTCTTTTCTAAAAAAAAAAATAAAAAAAAAGTTCAAGCAAGAATAAATAAATAAGAGAAAGAGTAAGGGATATAACATTGTGTATGTTCATGTATTTAAACACGCAGTAAAGTGTCTATACCTCTGTAACTGCCTGATCAGCTGACTCAGTGCTTCCTGTAGTGGCGTCTGTTCTTTTTCTGTTCGGGAAAAAAAATTCCCCAATTATTAAAGATGCTGAACCTCCTATACAGACACACAATTTCACAGAGCAACACTTATGCCCTGTACACACTGAAACACACACTGAGTTTACTGTTCACAATAAAACAAGACTTGCCAAAACAACAAATACTGACCACGTATCCACTCTACACTATTTCTAAACATTTACGCAGAAACAAGGACAATAAAAAGAAAAACAAACATTTGGTATCCAAAGTATGACGTCTCATGACGTACACAGTTTAACAAATTTTGGTTTAATAATCATAAAAATCCAGGTGCTAATATTTCAGAGGGTGATTAAAAAAAAATGTTTCTCCAGATCCAAATGTGACCCTTTCAATGTGGACTCCAAGGTGAGTAAAAATATATTTGTTGTATACTCATGCTCATATTACCTTCAGGTTTAGCCAGCGACGGAGTGAGGGGTTTGTCCTGGGATACATCGGACCGGGCAGGAGTTCTGCTCTGCTCGTCCCAGTCTGCGTCACCCAAATCATGACCTTTCCTCTTCTTCGTCATCTAGAAGCACAAACATGATGCAAATGTAACTGCCTTTAAACCAGGTATGTAACATTGGCTCTCAATCACAACACCACTCAGGACAAATAACATCTTTTTAAACTCACAACATTGACTGGACAATCATGGTCACATTCATACACACTTGCACTAAATATTTATATATCTGGACCATTGCACATGACACTTTCATAAGCCACTTTTCATGCATATTTGCACAACCATTGACACTTTAAAAATTTTATATATACCTTTTTCCCTGTATTTCTATATTTTGTAATATTTTTATTATGTCCTTATTTGTACAATTTTTTTACTAGTTAAATTTATTTTCTTTAGTATTTCTTTTTATTAATATTTATTCCCTACGTATAAGCTTTTATTTTCTTTCTAAGGTCACTGGTGGTCGTATAAGCATTTCACTGTATATCGTACTGTGTACGAGACAAATAAAATTTTAATTTAACATCTGTCAACATTCACACAGTCTGACCGATCACCTTTCTTTTCTTGTCCTCATTGGGTGACCCTGGGGGAGTCTCCTTGTCCTTTTCTTCCTTCTTTTTCTTCTTCTTCTTTTTGTCCTTGTGCTTGTCAGAGTCTAACTGCTCGTCGTGAACTGGTTCGAGGCTGGCACTTCCAGTGGTGACCTCATTTCCTGCCACCTTCAGGACGAGCTTTAGCGGCCTGTCTGTGTATTCTGGTGCACGAATGGAAAAAAATAAATAAATAAAAAATAAAAACACTGTTATATCATGTACCCTGCATATATGAACAGCCACAGCATTAACACCACCATTAGGTGGACTGAATAACACTGATGATCTGTTATACACCAGTAAATATGTGACAGGATCATGGGCACACAAGGCTCACAGATACCCGTCTGGTTCAAACTCACAGGAAAGCCAATAGCACAAATTGTCAAAAAGTCAATGCTGGCAATGATAGTGAGGTTCCAGAACATCCAGAGCATCACAGCCCACTGCACACTAGGCCCTGCAGGCAAAGAGTCCAAAAGCTGATCGAGTACTAATTGGATGTACCAGACAAACAACTCCAATCCATGGAGGCCCCACCCAATAACCTACAGCACAGTATTAATAGTACAACCCCTGGCATAAATTATGGAATCACCAGTCTTGGAGGATGTTCATTCAGTTGTTTTATTTTTTAGACAAAAAGCAGATCACAGACAAGACACAAAACTAAGTTAAGCAACTTTCTAGCTTTACGAAACAGTAAAAGAAATCAAGAAAGAAACATATTTAGTCAGTAAGAGTTGCCTTTTTTAGACCAAGCAAAGGGAAAAAAATATGGAATCACCTAATTCCAAGGAAAAAATTATGGAATCATTGAAAATAAACAAACCAAAAAAGACCGCAACACACCCCTAGTACTTTGTTGCACCACCTCTGGCTTTTATAACGGCTCGCAGTCTCTGAGGCATGGACTTAATGAGTGACAAACAGTACTCATCATCAATCTGGCTCCAACTGTCTCTAACTGCAGTTGCCAGATCAGTTTTGCAGGTTGGAGCTTTGGCATGAACCATTTTCTTCAACTTCCACCACAGATTTTCAATTGGATTGAGATCCGGGCTATTTGCGGGCCATGACATTGACCTTATGTGTCTTTCTTCAAGGAATTTCTTTACAGTTTTTGCTCTATGACAAGATGCATTATCATCTTGAAAAATGATGTCATCATCCGCAAACATCCTTTCAATTGATGGAATAAGAAAAGTGTGCAAAATGTCAATAAAACTTGTGCATTTATTGAAGATGTAATGATTGCCATCTCCCCAATGCCTTTACCTGACATGCAGCCCCATATCATCAATGACTGAGGAAATTTGCATGTTTTCTTCAGGCAGTTATCTTCATAAATCTCATTGGAAAGGCACCAAATGAAAGTTCCAGCATCATCACCTTGCCCAATGCAGATACGCGATTCATCACTGAATGACTTTCATCCAGTCATCCACAGTCCAAGATTGCTTTTCCTTAGCCCACTGTAACCTTGTTCTTTTATGTTTAGGTGTTAATTGTGGTTTACGTTTAGCTTTTCTGTATGTAAATCCCATTTCCTTTAGGCGATTTCTCACAGTTCGGTCACAGACGTTCACTCCAGTTTCTTTCCATTTGTTCCCCATTTGTTTTGTTGTGCATTTTCTGTTGTCAAGACATATTGCCTTAAGTTTTGTGTCTTGACGCTTTGATGTCTTCCTTGGTCTACCAGTATGCTTGCCTTTAACAACCTTCCCATGCTGTTTGTACTTGGTCCAGATTTTAGACACCGCTGACTGGGAACAACCTACATCTTTTGCAACATCACGTGATGATTTGTCCTCTTTAAGGAGTTTGATTATCCTCTCCTTTGTTTCAATTGACATCTCTCGTGTTGGAGCCATGATACATGTCAGTCCACTTGGTGCAACAGCTCTCAAGGGGTGATCACTCCTTTTTAACTACAGATTAACAAGAAGATCTGGTTCAGGTGGGAAAGCAAATCTGGTGCAGGTGGGGAAGGAAATTGACAGGGTGATTCCATATTATTTTCCTTGGAATTGAATGATTCCATAATTATTTCCCTCTGCTTGGTCTAAAAAGGAGACGTTTACTGAATAACTAGTTGTTTTCTTGATTTCCTTTAATGTTTTCTAAAGCTAGAAAGTTGCCATTGTGTCTTGTCTGTGATCTGCTTTTTTTCTAGAAAATCAAACAACTGAATGAACATCCTCCAAGACTGGTGATTCCATAATTTATGCCAGTGGTTGTATTGTAATAGCTAACCCTTATTTACTAAAAAAAAAAAATACTTCCACGTCCATGTATGTTATAGCTACAATAAATAAAAATAAATAATCTTATAAAGGGTCAGTGATAGCTCAAATGGTTACGGTGCTGAGTTGCTGATCAGATGGTCATGGGTTCGAGCCACAGTACTGCCAAGCTGCCACTAGGTGCATTTACATGAACCTTAAAATAATAATGGTAGTAAAAGCCAGATCAGAATAAAAATGCATCATGTAAACACCTCGATCAGACTGGACTGATCCGGAATTGATTTTTCAATGGGAACGAGAGAGGTTATGTAAACCTTTGATAATCTTTTCAACAGGAAAGAATTATGTGTAAGCACATTCTTCTCAGAATAAATATATAGCACTGTTGCCTCAGACCATCAGGGTCAAGTGTTCAATTCCTGCCTCAGGGTCCGTGAGCGTGAAGTTTGCATGTTCCCTCCGCGCTTGGTGGGTTTCCTCTCACAGTCTAAAGACATGCCCACCAGTCATCTATTACTGTCCTCCATTACACATTGATGAGCTTAGGTTTCCCACACAGTCAATCGTCTAACCAATCCTGGATGAGACTGAATGCTTGTGACCAATCAAAATGCAGAAGGTGGGATGAATCAGATGAGCAGCCTACCATTAAACCTGAAAAAATAAATATACTACTACTTCTTGATATATTTCACATTTTATGCACATTGAAAAAGTTAAATTCTATATCCTATCAAACCAGCGTCCATGTTTAAAAGTTCAGTTGGAATCAACAATATAAGATTGAAGAAATATTTTTCATTTAAACAAGTATTTGGCCAGGTCCAAGACATCGTGGACAATGCTATGCTTCCAACTTTGTGGATGATTAGTCATGTTAAAGAGAAACCAGAAACAGTATAAACCCATGACAGTTTTACCTCAGACTGTTACAAACAATGACATTAGAGACTCCTTCATCAACACCAAATAAACATCTCCTTTACAGAAAACCAAACAAGCTCCAGCGAGTGAGCCGTTACTATAGCAACTATATAAAATGACCACATTAATATCATATATTTAAAGTTAAACTAAGAAGAGCTTATATAAAATTATCCGTCATCGTTTTAACCAGTCTGACTACTTTATATACTGAATGCGTTCATTCATTAGCAGCTAGTTGGAAATAAAAAGCCGGCTAGCTAACAAGCTAAAATGACTGAGAACTAGCTAGCCGAGTTAGCCGACCGTTAGAGCCGTTAATACAAGTATATTTAAATATATTTAAAATAACGTCCTACCGTCAAATGTGTGCTTCTCTGACTTGTGCTTTTTATGCTTTTTCCCCATAATTTATTATCGGAGCTAACTGTTCACGCAGCTCAGTGTGTGTGTGTAACCGGTCTGTTCTGTCTTTTGTGTTGTTTTCGTGTGAGTATATGTAAAGCGTGTTTTAGCGTGCTGCTCAGTTCGAACAGCTCCATCTTGTGGTCGGCGGTGAGAACTACAGTCAGACTAAATTAATAACGTATTCAGCTTGACTTTAAACTTTTTTGACCCTCTATTTTTATGCATGAAAATGAGATACATTAAATGTTTTTAATTACTGTAAAGGTACAAAATAAATTTGTCAGAAATAAAATTATATATGTTTTCAATGTGTGCATGACTCACAGTGGCATAGTGGTTAAGTTTAAGTTCAGTCTTTATTCGTCACATATACTGTACTACTGCACAGTGAAATTCTTTATTATTTGCATCTCCAAGCTTTTTGTTAGTATGCTGGGGTCAGAGTGCAGGGTCAGTCATGTTACTGCAAACTGGAGCAGACAGGGTTAAGGGACTTGCCCAAGGGCCCAACCTGGTGTAGCTGGGGTTCGAATCATCAAACTTCCGATCAGGAATTCAAAGCCTTTAACACACTGAGCCACTACCGCCCCCACTTTCACGGTGCACCTCTACTTGAAGTCTGTGTGCATGAAGTTTGCATGTTCTCCAATTTCCTCCCACAGCCCAAAGACAAGCAGGTTAGGCCAATTGCCATTTCTAAATTGCCTGTAGTTTGTGAATGAAAATTGTGCGTCGAGCTGCCAACTTGACCCTTTAAGTAAATGAGACCAGTGCCCCTAGTATTATTAAACATTAAAACATTTAGTTTTTAATGGAGTTATTTTGTTTGGGGGATTTCTCACACTCCCTCATTGTCTATACAGCTTTATCCTGTAGTTGGGAATCGAACCTGGACCCAGATGCAAAGTCTAAACACTAAACCATTAGGCATATGTGTATCAAAGTCTACACTATTAATGTTAAATATAAAAAAATTATTATTATTTTTAAGGCATCTATTCATATATGTATTTAATTTATTTACTTACTAGAGGGTACCCACGGCTCCACCTGACTGCAGATTCTGATGGCTGCGTGCTAACATTACCTGTGAATGGAGTGTGTGGTCAAATCTTTTCTCCTCCTCATGCTGCTTCAATGTTTTTGCAGATTTACTGTATTATTACCTCACAGTATGACATAAAAGGAAATGATGATGCTGTCTACTGTTTACATGCTGAAGGATGCCCACTACACCGGCACTTGTTTTTAGGGCCCAAGCGTGTGGATGTACACAGCTGTCATAAAATGTATCTTTACGTTATCTGACATGACTGTAAAGATAATTAAGTTTATGTCACATGATGACCTTTGAATTTTCCCCTTCGTAATTTAGTTGTAGTTGCAGACTCGCACCAGGAAAGATTTTTCTTATTATTTCTCTGAGAATTAATAAAGTGCATAAAATACAAGTTGTTTGGTGTGTCTTAAGGAAGAAATGCTTTTACAAACACCAGATAACTGTGCAGATTTTGCAGCCAGGAAATAATTAAGAGCAGTTTTTGATGCCTTATTTACTTTCATTTGTCAAGACTCACAACTTTGAGTGTCATTATTAGTTCACATTGCAGTTTACACAGTTTAAATCATGTGGATCTTTTATTGTTTTTTGTCAAATTTTTTCTTTTAGTAATCATGATATTTAAAAAAAAAAAGTTTTTCAATATCCTGAGTAAAGAGAAGAGATTTAGACGTTACAATCTTTAAATTCTTTAACTTTTCCTATCATATCTTGGGGTGAGGTACTGTAAGTACTGATGAGGTGCAGAAGTTATTAATTATGGTTAATAAAATCATTAACTTCATTTTCAATTTGTGTCTGTGAGCTGCTGTGAATTTACACACCATGGTAATTATAAACTTTATCTTAATTTATTTTAATAGTTACTTGAAGAAGAGCTTCTTTACTGGTGATTTAACACTGATCATCGTCAGATCCACAGTGACATCATAGGCATTTGTTTGGGACGTAGCCAAGTTACTGTTACAGTATGAAGAGTTTACAACTTGAGCCAATCCCACTCAGTGAAAGGTAAGATTGATATTACTCTGATACCAGCATAACACACACCATGAATGGTCAGCCATTATACAGAGCACCAGGAACAGACAGGGTTAAGGGCCAAACAGTGGCAACCTGGCGGAGCCGGAGCGCAAACCAGCAACCTTACGTTCAGTAACTTAACGCTTTAAGACACTGAGCCACCATAACTCCCTTTTTTGGTTTTGTTTAAACATACACAGTATAACAGTATAACACAAAACACTTTTAAAACTTTTGCGATCCTTACATTCATGCTTAAGTTATTTAATTTTTTTTTTTGTGAGAAATCTACATTGCTAGACTGTTATCTGAGGATTGATCTAGAGGGCAGTGTTGCCTTATTTTCTAGGTAATTTTACCATACTTAGACTTTATTCCTTTATTTTCTTCCAGTCTCTTTTGATTTGTTGTATTTTTATTATCAGTGTAATGTATTTTAATAGGTGTGAGCTTATTAGATTCTGTATAACATCCTAATGTTAGAACAATGTCATAAGACAGTATATTGTTAATACACTGTATTTATATTTAGGCATTTGGCAGACGCCCTCATCCAGAGCAACTTGCATTTTTATCTCATTACACATCTGAGCAGTTGAGGGTTAAGGGCCTTGCTCAAGGGCCCAGCTGTGGCAACTTGGTGGTCGCAGGGTTTGAACCTGGGACCTTCCAAACCATAGTCCAATGCCTTAACCACTGAGCTACCACTGACCCCTGAATATAGGAGAGGTGGAGATACTGTATGCACCAGAGAAAAGAGAAATGAAAGTCAGTGGAAGTAAGATGGAGTAGAGTTGGTGAAGTGCAAATACTTCAAGGTCAACTCTCTGAATTATGGAAAGTGTTATAGAGAAGAGAAGAGAAGAAGAGAGTGCAGGTAGGGTGGGAAGGGTGGAGGAGAGTAGCAGGAGTGATTAGGGATAGAAATTGTCTGAAAGATTGAAAGGTGAAGGTCAGGAGGTAGAGCTTGAAGTGGGAGAGTTAAAAATTATGCGTTTGTCGTTGGGAGAAGAAAATTGCAGTTAGGATGGTTTGGAAACAAAGTGAGAGAGGTGAGATTAAGATAGTTAGAAGGTCAGATGCATGGTATGTTGCAATGATCATGCTGAGGATGGAGCTATTTGGTGGAAAGAGAAGAGGAAGGCCAAGGATGTGGTTAGGGAAGACATGTGGGTGGTTGGTGTGAAAAAAGAAGAAGCAGCAGAGACGGATGATCCGCCGTGGAGGCTACTACCAAAAGAATAATAATAAGAAGAGGGAAAAAGTATTCCATCCATCCATACACTGCTTTTCCTAGGTACGGTTGCAAAGATTTGGACTCTACCTCAGGGAACACCCTAGATGAGGTGCCAACCCATCTCACACACTCAGTCATACAGCAGTCAGTTCAAACTGCATGTCTTTGGGCTGTGGGAGGAAACCAGGGTGCTGTGAGGAAACCCATCAGGGATGTGGAGAGGGTGCAAACTCGAAGGAGCTGAGATTTAAACCCCCAACACTGCAGGTGCGAGATGATCATGCCACTAGATGAAAAATCGCATTGCACGTAAAATGTGTTTTCTTTGTGAACAAGGCAAGACATAATAGAGATTGGATACATTATTTCCAGGTCAGGAAGACCAAAGTTCGAGGAATTTAGATGGCATAAATTTTAAGGATGTGATTTTTACTGGGGTGTTTTTCATTATAAATACTAATACTACAGTGGAACATACTGTAATTCCTGCTGTCTCTGGGATTTCATACATCACATGTCATTTTAACAAATACACAGGTCATAGTTTTGGCTCTGTGAGCCGTGATTCATTTCACACTCTCTCGTACATGTACTTGCTGAAAGCCTGTTACGCAAACACACTCCAGATGTGCCGTTTTATAACACATAATCAGGGATAATTACGCACAGATTCCGATTATTCCCCAAAAGATGTTTGATGCTGAGTGTCAATGATCATCTTTGGTCAACTTAAAAGAAAATGAGGGTTTTACATTTCTCTTCGATCACTGCTTATAAAATGGGTTCTGTATGGTCTACTGAAAACACTTTGTACAAAAAGTACAAAGGTTTAAGATAAACCCAAGCATACTGGTGTGTGTGTGCGCTTGACATTCAGCTATATTATGTTTAGATGTTTAGAAAGTGTCAGACGCTGTACAGACAGCTATAAGCAGCAGCTGTTTTATCCATGCAGGGCAGATAGTGTGCATTCTTTGAAGTGCATTCCTGCTTTTATGAACTGTCCGTTGAGGGATCCAACGCTCATATTTGGAATTTTTTGGAAGGAAAATAAACGCAGTCCATCCACCCACCATTCCACCCATTCCTCTGCCTGGTCTGGATAGAGAGATGCATCTCATTTGTTGAGGACTCTCTCATATGTCTGCCATTTTAATTTTTTTTTTCATCCACGCACAGATTCCCTCACGAGCACATTCTTGTGTGTTGATCGAGTCCTTATTGTCTGCAGAGGACAGCTTCTTGGATGGCTTTCTTTTTGGAGAATGTACAGACTTAAACCAAGGATTATTGGCACATCTGTCACAGTTGAATACGCATTTGCTATACGATGTGCTCTACTCTTGTGCGCTGACTTTAAATATTATATTTTTACTCCAACATTTGTGCACTTAGTCTAAACCTAGAACACTAATTATGTCTCTTGTACACTTACTCTTTCTCTAACAAGGCTACACTTATCCCAACCCTTGCACACTCCAACATTCATAAACTTACTACATCTATCCATCCATCCATCCATCTAGGTACTAGGAACCTCTGACCGTTGAGGCCAATGGTAGCCATTGTATGTATAAATATTTCAATAAATACATTATAGATGTATTAAATTTTTTTAATACATTTGTATAAATAAATTTAATTATGGTGTGATCTCCAGTCAACATTCGCACACTCATTCATACACTACGGACAATCTGGGAACACCAATTAGCCTTATCTGCAGGTTTTTGGACTGTGGTTGGAAACCCGAGTACCCAGAGGAAAAACACACCAAGCACAGGGAGAACATGCAAACTCCATGCATACAGACTTCTAAACGGGAATCATACCTCGACCCTGAAAGTGCAAGGTAACCGTTCTGCCAAACTTACTCTCACCCTCATAAAATCAATCCAACATAAGCATACCCCAACCCTTGTACTGCTCATTTACTGCAACCCTTGTACAATCATTCCAACAACCAAACACTTGCTTGAACCTTTGTACATTTATTCCAATATGTAAACACATACAGTACCTCAACCCTTCAGCATTCATACTGTACAGTTACTCCACCCTTTGTACACTCATTCCCACTACCATACTTTACTTGAACCCTCATACAATTGCTCCAACATTCACACACATACCCCCAACCCTTGTACATTTATTCATACGTTAACATTCATACATCTATTGTAATCCTCGTCCAATCGGTCCAGCATTTATACACTTACTCCATCCCTCATACACATCTTTCTACATTCATAATTCACTCCAACATTCCTAGATTACTCCAAATTTCATTCACTTAGTCTTTCTCTAACATTCCCAGTCCTTATAAATCCACTCCAATGTTCATATAAGTACCCCAACCTCTGTAGCCACACTTACTTCAGTATACTTAACAATTCCTGTACTCAAACCCTCATACTGTACAATTACTCCAACATTAAGACACTTACACTAACAATCATACACTCACTTCAAAGCTCAGTTCAGTTTCTATAACCCTCATACAATTACTCCAACCCTCATGCGGTATGCTTACTCCAACTCGTACATTTCCTCAAACACATGTAAGGTTTCAGAATAATCAAATCAATTTTCTTCTGTCAAAACTAAAACCATGAGAATATCCAGAAATGCGCACACAAAAACGCAGTCCACACATGAAAGCCGCATCCCCACTGGAATCATGGGAGACCGTTTTTCCCATGCTGTGGCCTGAGAGAAATCGGATTTTTCACATTCCAAAACCAGTACAAGAATCAGTCATCCTTTCCCACACTTTCCCTTCACTCCCATCATCACCATCACTGGTCTCTTTCCCGGAGGCTGCGATTACTGTTTTATCTGCGATGTAGATGTGTTTAAATAAACGGGTTCAGAAGGAGAATGACTAATGGGAACTTCTTGAAAGAATTATTAGTAAATGCATAATTACTTCCCTAAAACTGAAAAAAGACAATAAACATGCAAAAAAAAAACACTTTCTCTTATGGTGCTTCATTTTATCTTAGTAGACGGTTGTAGCATTCATTATAAAATACGGTTTATGATTATGTTTAGCAATTCCCGACAAGTCGTATGAAACTTGGCAGCGTCTCACGATGATGGATAATGTTTTTTTAGATTAGTTTTTTTCCTTTTGCTTGTTATAGTTATATTATATAAGAAATAAAACCCTTGTGCATGCTGTTATTAGAAAATACTCCACAACACAACTGGGATATGTTGCCACTCCAACATGTGTATTTTTTTTTTTATATCATCAATGGCAATTATACCCCCCCCCCTTCCAAAGTAACTTTAAATAAGGAGATCTCCTCCCACATCCTGTTGCATAGCTTTTCTGTTGTTCTGGAGGTGTGTGCCTCAGAAGTACACTACCGGTCAAGTTTGTACACACCTTCTACTTCCATGGTCGTTCCTGATTTTTATTTCTTGCTCCACTGTAAAACAATGCTGAAGGCGTTTATCCAAAATACACAATAAATCTCCTTTGAACAGTTGATATTGAGATGTTTCTGCTACTTATGCTCTGTAAATCCTTCATAACGGCTGTAATCTGAGGTGCTGTTTGTTAATTGGTGATTTCTGAGGCTGCTAACTCTAAATGAACTAAGAGGTAAGTTTTTCTAGGGTTTTGCTTTCCTGGGAAGATCTTCATGAGAGACAGTTTCATCATGGTGCTTGATGGGTTTCACAGATGCACTTGATGGTACTGTTCTTGCAAGAACTATTTCAGAACTGCTGACCTAATTTCATGGTTTTGAAATCGCCAGTACTGGCATAACTCATTTACCTAGACATGGAAAAAGTGCATTCTGAATTGAAGCGGAACAGGAAATTAAGGTAGGAAAAAATGCATTATATGGGTAGTATTTCAGCTGGAGCTTTAATACACACTTTGGGGCAAGCTCTGATACGTGTGTTAACTTATTAAAGGTCCCATATTTGACTATTTCTTTAACAGGTGTTTTATTCTAATTATACTGAAATTAGCTAATGATTATAACTTCTAATTTATCAACCAGTGATACATTGTGCTTTTTGCTCCCCATGATTTCCTTCTCCCTAATCTTAGACCCCTTCTAGCTATAGGGAGCTCTCCCATCAAGGCAATAACTACCAACCAGGGAGGGTGAAGACTGTGCCGTGCATCCTCTTTTTAAGAATGGCTGGTCAAGCAAAGTTAAGGATGTGTAACACACTCTGAGGATGTGTAACACACTCTCCGCCTTCTGTTTGGATGCGCTCAAGGACTCTATGATTGTCTACAGCTGTGGGCAAAAGCTTTGAGAATTTTCATAGTCTACTCTGGTATACTGAGGTATAATTTCAACAATTTCATGAGGGTCAAATAATTTTATTGACAATTACATGAAGTTTATGCAAAAAGTCAAAGCAGGGTTGACCCTTCTGACCCTGGCATGCTGTCACTCAACTTCTAGGCCACACCCTGACTGATGGCAGGCCATTCTTACATAATCAATGCTTGGAGTTTGTTAGAATTTGTGGGTTTTAGTTTGTTCATCCGTCTCTTAAGGGTTGACCACAAGTTCTCAATGGGATTAATGTCTGAGAAGTTTCCTGGCCATGAATCGAAAATTTCGATGTTTTGCTTCCTGAGACAGTTATTTATAACCATTGCCTTTTGGCAAAGAACTCCATCATCATAGAAATGACATTGTTTGTCACCAAACTGTTCTTGGACGGTTGGAAGAAGTTGGATTAAGAAGATGTATTTGTACCATCCTTTATTCATGGCTGCGTTCTAAGTCACAATTGTGAGTGGACCAACTCCCTTGGCTGAGAAGCGACTCCACACATGAATAGTCTCAGGATGTTATACTGTTGGCACAACACAGGACTGATGATGGCAATGGTATCGTTATGATTGATGTGAGAGTACAGGAATGCCATCTCTTTCCCCCAAGAGAGCCAATCCATTCTCTGGATTCCCAGCTACAGATGCCACATTGTGCTTTTTTAACATCCATCTGTCCGTCCGTCCGTCCGCTGCAGTGACCTATGATTTCAGACTAGTAGTCATTACTCTAAAGGGAAAATTATGTTCCTGAGAACCCAAACCTCTTGCAACCTTGGTGCCAGTGGCGGTTTTAGGGTAGGGTGAAGTGGGCAGCCCGCCCAGGGCGCCATTTTTTTATGTCACGTGGGGGGCGGCACACGAACCTGGAGTAAAAAATAATAATCTTTGCCGCTAAGCGGTTTTCTATTATCTGTGATACCTGCGCCCGCACCGCCCCTGAATGAGCCGCACAGAAGCTGAGGGAGACAAGCGGACAAGAAGGGGGCTAAATGATGTCTACCTGACTTTCTTACAAATAACGCACATTTCATTCAAAATATTATAAACACACACCAGTAATTTGCACTTTTTTCATTTATTTAATTGTGTGAAATGGCAAATAAAAATAGATAATAAAAACGATTATGCTGTGGAGGTGAATTGGTTTAGACTTCTGGTCGTGAGTGACAGCGTTGGGGGAAATCTGTTAATTGTCGAATCGTCGATAGTAACACAGCGATGGAGAGAAAAAGGCCAAAGCTGTCAGGTGCCCAATAAAAAAGAAAAGAAGATGAGGAGAAACGGGCAAAAGATAAAGGTATGCAACAATGTTCTCTCTGTATGATTAAGTTATTCATGTCATCATGTTAATTAGTGGTATAACGTTAACTCTTAGGTTTGTTAGCCTTCTTGCTTATGATGCTTGCTATGCTTACCTTGCTAAAAAAAAACATACATAATAAAAGCCTAATTTACAAACCATCACAGAAATTCTAATGGTTTCTATTAAATACCACAAAATGTAACCACAAAATTATGCTTTGCAGCAAGACTGTTGCAAGTACAGTTATTTATTTCCATTGTTTATTATGTTAATGTTGGCTATAGCCAATATATTTACAATATATTTACAGTATACTGTAAATAGCCAGTTTATTTTACATATGTGTAGATAGTTTAACTCTGTTACGTGACAAAGCATATAATTTGAGGCAGTAAATTAACCAAGGAGCTAATTGTTCCTCCCTTAGATTAGATTATATTAGATTAATAAAGTGTCTAATGACTGCCATCAAAAACCATGAGCCTCTTTGAGCTTATCACTTTTCTGCACGATAAGGATCTATCTGAGATCTACCCCAACTTTTGGACTGCTCTCAGGATTGCACTTACATTGCCAGTGACTGTAGCTCAAGCAGAGAGGAGCTTTTCCAAACTCAGGTTAATCAAGACATACCTGAGGTCAACCATGTCTCAGAAACGGCTCACTGGCCTTGCTGTCATAATCATAAATCATGCAATAGGGGAGCATATCTCATATGATGCCATTATTGATGACTTTGCATCTAGAAAGGCCAGAAAAGTCAGATTTTAGTTTCAGTTTGTGGTTTCTGTTCTGCAGTGAAGTAAATAAGTTATTTTTCTTTAGTGTGATTTGTTCTATATTAATTCTATATTTATATAATATTTGTTTGTACACGGTATATTTATTTAAGTTCAGTGTAGAACCGCCACTGCTTGGTGCACACACACTAGGACAGCCAGGCAATTTGGACACAACAATTACCCTTTAGACTGTGGAAGAATCAAGCAATGGGAGAACATGCCAACCTCATGCACACAGACCAGAGGCATGGTTTGAAACCCTGACCCTGAAGGTTCAGGGCAATAGTACCAACTGGTAAGCTTCACTTCAAGATGTTGCTGGGAAACTGAAAAAAAAAGGTAGTAGAAAGTTGAAAATTAAAATTAAAATTAAAATAAAACAGCATTCCCCCCTAGAAGCTACAAAGCAGTGACGGTGGCGACTCTGTCCAAACATTGCGAACGAACATCTCAATATAGATCACTTTTTATCAGACCTTTTTTTCATGGTTATTATTAGGTTATATAGATTGTGCACCATGAAAGTTCTTGTAAAATGAGGTTCTACTATAGAAATGATAGTCTTACAAAAAGTGCATAATTTACTATAAAATGTTAATATTAATTACAGTACATCAACAGATGAAATACTGGGTAAGTACAATACACATCACCTCTGAAGAAATTAATATATACAGAATCCCCAGCTCTGTGTGTGTGTGTGTGTGTGTGTGTGTGTGTGTGTCAAGGAAATAAAATAAGACAAAGAAAAGAACTAACTGAAGTGCCGCACAGATGATTCTGGCAAACTGTTGTTACCATCTGTATCCTCCAGCGTTGCCTCTCTTTTTTCCCCCCCTCCGCTCTCTGTACCAATTACTGTAATGTATTTTTCATCTGGCTGCTTATTGTTGAAGTCAAACGTCACCCTCAGTGCTTGATGCTTTACGCCGCTTTAATGTATTATTCTGTCTTTAAGAGCGCCATAACAATAGAAGTTGAGATCTTTGTATCATGTGAGGCTCTGAGGGGGGGTGGGGGTGGTGGGGGAGGTGGCATGCTTTTATATCTTGGTAGGGGCCAAATGTCTCCCACAAGGATGGGAATTTCTGACATTTTCTGGTTTAAAAAAATAGATACAAGCTACAAATTCCTTCCTTTTGTTTATTGAGGTTAAAGTTATCTCTACATCATGTTAATACAGTATATGAAGTAGTGATAATTTAGCGATGACATCTATGGACATTCAATGGACATTTGTATGTGTGTGTCATAAAGGAGGAGGTGGTCCACTCTGGTATCTATCACATAATGCCCGAAGGCAACAGCCTTGTTGAAAGAATGAGGCGGAGACATACAATACAGTACCTGTAGACTCCATACCACTGTACATGTCAAACTGCAGGTTTGAAGAGTTGCGATGCTGCACAGGGAGATCTACTGTACAAGATCTAATTAAATTATCTAAGTCATCTAATGTCTATTTTTGTTCTTTTCCCCCACTGAAATACAAGTGTAACTTGGTGGTATGATGTTGGCAAGAAGTTTAATTGACATGAGCATGGGCAAAGTTACAAGGGTGAGTCAAAAATGATCCGCACTCCTGTTATATTCAAATTTCTGTTGGTGAAGGTTTTTTTCGGGGGTGGGGGGGTTCCAGATTTTGAGTGCCGAAGACTATCACGTGTTTCCTCCGAACCACGTGATGCCAGCCGACCGCATCTTTTCAAACTGCTCACTCATGCACCATTGGGGGCAGCGTAACACACTCGGAGGACAGCGCTATCTGCTCCTTCTGCTTGCACAAGCTCACATGCGCCCCTGATTGGCTGTAGAGCCAATGGTTATTGTGGGAGCATGAAGTACCTCTTATTCCTCCCCTATCTAGAGCTATCTAGAGCTCCGGCTGTGAGAGGTTACAGCATCACCTGGGAATCGAACCGGATGATAGGGCGAGCACTTTACCACTGCGCCACTCAGAGGTGAAAGTTTCTTAAAGAGAAACATTACTGGTGTTGAGACATGGATTCATCACTACAAGCCTGAGAGTAAACAGCAGAGTATGGAAGTGGAAATGATCAAAAGTCAACCATCAGCTGGAAAATTCATTAATGCTTAAAGTTTTCTGGGATTCTCAAGGGCCAGTATTGAAACATTATCAGGAAAAACTGCTCAAAAATCAGCAGTGCTCGTTACAGCAGGATGTCTAGAACTCTAAGAGAAGTCTAAACTTCAGGTTTAATTGCAGTGGGACGCTATCCAAGGACCTCATGATCTTGCATGTTGATGCAAGTCCGCACACTTCTGCCCACATTGTCGACACTCTGCAAAACCTTTGTTTTGCGACGTTAAAGCATCCTTCCTACAGTCCTGATCTTGCACCATCAGATCTTACCTGTTTTGTTCCCTGAAGGACAAATATTCACTTCTGATGAATAGCAGGGACCCTTTTAACATATTTTAAAACAGTGACAAAATCATTGTGACTAAGCTATTGTGTAGCAGTGTTTGCTTGAATAAATGGATGGATGAACAGACTATATAAACGGATATGAGATGTGAATCTGTAATAAATAAAACTGTTAGCAAAAAGACTAGCTTAGGAGAAATTTACTTAAAACTTGAAAATGTCTCCACATGAAGCGAGACAATTTTAGACAGGAAATCTTGAATTAATCTAAAAATTAGGTTAGTCTAAAAATAAAACAAGAAACTAGTAAATAACTTTTAAAACAAGTAGGTAATCTCATATGTGTCCAAGTGTAATATTTTAAAGCTTGGCAAGCACAGACCAATTTGCACTGTAAAGGTATTAGTGACATAAAACACGTCAGAATGTGCAGTTTTTGTAAAATAATCAACTTTTGGGTGGTAAAAGTACCTCTTCAGATATGGATTCCTTTTTTCGAAATGTAACTTTTTGGCCAAAGACAAAGTTTGTCCACAGTTTTCTATGACCACAGTTTTATTGTAGAATTCCAGTGTCGTACTTCTAAATGACCAGAAGCTTTAATTTCTTTATCTCTGGAGTGATTTATCAGGGAAGCACCATGCTAAGACGGGTAAACTGCAGGGAACATTTGTAAGAATATATGTCTGATCATTTTCTAGATTATGATATACCCACAGGTAAGTGTAATTGTTGTACTGCTGATATTTTTACTTTGGCTCTCATTTCCATAAGATGCATCACCTATCTGTCTGATCTGATCTTCTTCTCTTTGGATCCTGCTGAGATGAGATTGCTTAGGTGGGATTTCTGATGCCTGCAGGAACGAGCGCGACACATGAAAGGCTACAAAAAGATGGCAGTTCATCGCAGGGCGTACGATTTGTTCGTCTTCTGTTTGGACCGGATTGGTCGTGCAGAAATGCGCTGGGCTGGAGGAGAAAGAGAGAGGGAAGGTATATATATAGAGAGAGATAGAGAGAGAGAGAGAGAAAGGACTGACGGCAGCAGCTTCAAAGCCACTCTGTAATCTGACTGAACTTCACAGGGCCGAGAAAGTGACTGTCTCCCCGCCAAGAGCAGCACAGACACGCTAATGAAAGAGATAAAGGGATCGCGAGCACAGCTAGAGCTGTTCGAAAGGAGAGAGAGAGAGAGAGATAGAAGGGGGGCAAAGAAGACCTGTGAGGTTTTTCCTTTTATTCTGTTATTATTTCATGTCTTGTCAAATGTTCTGTAGTTCCATTTTTCAGCTTTATACAGAATCAGTGCAGGACAATGTGAGGCACGGAATAATTCACTGCGGATTAGTCTCGTCATTAGTTATGAATGTCTGACAGGTGAAGGCAAAAGAAAAAGGAAAAAAGGATCTCTCATTATATCCACAAAGCATTTGCCTGCCAGCACACTACTGATGAGTCATTTAGTCTCCACTACAGACGGATATTTACAGCCAGCAGGTTCTTGATCTCCGAGCGTATTTATTTTGTGGTGAACTTTCAGTTTTAGGTTTCCTCACTGCATCATTCACCGTTTCCTTTAGTTCACTAAGTGGAAAGTGGAAAAATTTGCATATGTTTTAAATATATTTCTGATATTGCAGGATAAGACATGAGCACATATCGGACAGAACTATTTATTTTATTTTATTGTAATGGTGGAATTGTGCCATTGTAAGTAATGAGTAACATTAAACACAAATCACCGATTTAGAAATAGATTTCAAACAGAAATGAAGAAGAAAAGATGAAGAGAAAAAAAGGGAAGCAGAAGAAAAGAGCAGAAATGCAGTATTGCCTAACGAGTCCCCTTTTTGCCACAAATTCCATGTAGAATTCCTGGCCAACAAAATAAGTCACACACTCTACAGTAGGATTTCATTCAGTCACCTTTAAGTTTGATTACAGCAAACAGTTTGGTTGCCAGTTCATGTACTGTATGAGAGAGATTCCTCGTGCTCTAAGAACCACTCTTTCACAATCTGAGTCCTGGAATATGGCCGTGCCATCAGAGAAGCAAAACATCATAGATGTGATAACCTGGTCATTCAATACATTCAGGTCCTCAGCTGACTTCATTTTATTGCCACATAACGTTGCTGAGTCTGGACCAGAGCAAATCAACCCCAGATCATAACACTGTCTCCAGAGGCTTATACAGTGGACACTATGCATGATGGGAGCATCACTTCATGCTCTCCCCTTCTTACCCTGACACGTTCATCACTCTGGGATAGGATCAATCTGGATACATGACATTTTTCCATTACTCCAAAATCCAATCTCTATGCTCTCTAGCAAACTGAAGCCTTTATCTGATAAGTGGTTTTCTTATGGACCTACAGCTGTTTAGTCTCAATCCTGTGAGTTCTCCTCACACTGTGTACTGTATAGAAATGCTCTTACTTTCACTATACACACAGCTATGGTTTTTACTGTTGATTTATTTTCTGTTTAAGTGATCCTCCAGGTCTTGATAAGCACACTAGTGTTAAAGGGCTCTTAACCCAGTTCTAATAGTTTTAAGTCTCCATAGTTGTGTTCTTTGCCTGATGCAGCCTAATATTTTGACCCTTCTGAAATGGTGACTTTTTTTTCCAGTTAGGCTGTGTACTTATGTTTCGCTTTCTGTTTTGATCGTCATCATGATATTGGTTGGTTATCTAAATAGTCTTTACCCAGCACTGTGAAATCTTATCATGCTACCATTCTTTCCCCTCATTAACCCATTTTTTCTATTTTGTGTGTAGAGATTTTTCTTAAGTCCCCTTATTGTCGAGTTATCTGGGAATTTGCACATCTGCTTCTGCTTCAAACTCGAAAAAAAAAAAGTCATTAGCCAACTACATGGGACACAAGGATCAACTCTGGAATCACTTTTTAATTCTTGTGTCTGATAGCTGACAGCTACAATTTTTTTGTGAATACATGAAAACACTTAAACAACAAGCATAACATAAGTTACTCTTTCTCTATTGTATTCAACACAATATCAATTAAAGCAAATATGAAGTAACTCAGATTCAAGAGCGGTAAAGAGTGGTATTATCATACCATCATCATCCCTGAGATGACTAGCAACTGATGTACTGTACTTCCCTGTCTCACAATGTTGCTGACTGCAGTCTCTTGACTTACATGTACAGTAGAACCCTACCTGTTAAATGAAGGTTACGTCACATTAACTTTCACCACTGTTGAGTTTTAAATCTATCAAAACAATCTCAATGAAAGCAAGTCAACTGAAAGCTCAATGACCCTTTGAAAATATGTATTATTTTTCAGAAAACCCAATGGGTGTCCATATAAGGAATCGTATAATGATTGTGTTTTAACACTATAAATATTACTGTTGAGTATAATGAAAGTATCCCGCAAGGATACTATTAGGTTTTGAGGGAATGCATTTGGTCACAGCCAGTGTGCCTCCTGTCAAAATAAAGTGTTCCTTTCCTTGTAGATTCAAGACGCTGACCTCAGGGAATCATGGGGTTTTACGGATGGCTTCCCTCCTGTGCCAGTAACTTTACTTATTTTGAAAAGGATCATGGCGCTTGAAGTGTGGTCACCATCGATGCTAGCTGAAAAATTTCATGATAGATGGCTACAGACCTATATTCTGCAATTTATTGTTTGTAATTTGAATGTTATATACACTATATATATATATATATATATATATATATATATATATATATATATATATATATATATAATATATATATATATATATATATATACACGTGTGTGTGTGGAAATGTCAGGCTAGAAAATGTACGTTGTAGCTATGTTCTTTTTTTTCCATATTCTGTTGGCTGAATTTGAACAACACACTAATAAATGTAGAATTGTATTTGTAATTTACAGATGCTTATTCAGAATAATTACATACATACTGTAAGTAGGTCGTGCACCAAAATATAGAACCAGTTAAAATTTTGGATACGCCTTCTATTTTGATGGTTATTCCTGATTTCTATTTCTTACTATATTATAAACCAGTACTGAAAGCATCCAAAATATGCTATAATTTCCTTTGAACAGTTGATATTGAGATGTATCTGCTACTTATGTTCTGTAAATCCTTCATAATGGCTGTAATCTGAGGTGCTGTTTGTTAATTGGTGATTTCTGAGGTACAGTAACTGGTAACTCTAAATTAACTTCTCCTGTGTGGCAGAGGTAAGGCTTGGTCTTGCTTTCCTGGGAAGGTCTTCCTCAGAGCCAGGTTCATCATGGTGATTGAGGGGTTTTGCAAATGCATTTGATAATACTGTTCTTGCAAGAACAGCTCCAGAACAGCTGAACTTCATGTCTTAAAATAACAACTGGTATTGTTGTTGACTGTTGTTGTGGTTACATAATGAAATGTGTTATTTCATACTGTAGTCTTGAAATCTTATTCTAGAATGTAGAACAGGGGTACTCAAATATAAATTTGAAAGGTCCACTTACCAATTTTCTATTCAGTCCGAGGTCCGGAAAAATTTCAGTCCAATTTCAAATAGAGAACTACAAAAAAAGTCAAACCCAAAATTTTCGAACAATACCCAAAAATGTCATGGTAGTCCTTTTAGTGTTTAAAGGTGACATCTTCTTTGTGCCACCAGTTGTTTGAACTTGGGCATATAAGGTGTGAGGACCAGGTGGAGGCACTGATGTAAATGTTCATTGGTGATGGAGCTGCGATATGTGTTTTTCACCATGCTCATAGTTGAAACGGCAGATTCACAACAGTATGTTGAGGAAAACCTTTTGAGAATTTGAAGGGCCATTTTCTGCAGGACAGGAACACCTGCTGCAGTAACCATCTTTGTCCAGAAGGTGACCACTTTGATTGCTAGATTAATCACATTGGTTTTCTGCTTCCCACGGGGAGCATGAATGCATATTTTTCTGTCCACTCACTCTTAAATTCGCTGTTTTCAAAATCAACTTATATCAATGGCCAGCTTTGAGCACGACATTAGGATATTAAGGACATATTATAATAAACCGAATGAGCAGCTCACCTCTTATATCTTCCAGTCTGAGTCGTTCGTTCTTTTGAATCTACTGCACTGCACATAGCGTCTATGGGAGTCACATGACAAAGAACGAGCATATTATATATATTTTTTGACTATCTATTCATGCCATTGCCAAATAAAACAGTCACATATTTGTGTTAATACGTCTTTGAGTTAGTAAAATTTAGCATGATTCCTACTGAATACGGTAGGATTCAATAAATTTTTTTTCACATAATCTTAAAACTTGTAGCAGTAAGTTAGTTAGCTTGCTTTGTAACTTCTATTTGCTAAGTTTGATAATTGTATTAATAAAAGTCTAATAGTTGTGAATGATCTTGTTTCCATTGTTCATACTAATCAATATATTACAACATAATTAATAAAATCGAATTAGAAAAAACTGTTTAGTTAAATAATACAAAATATTTGTTCTCACTGGATTTATTTCCCATTTTGTTTACTGATTCATATAGCTCATTATGTTGTCACTTGTCACTTTCTTTTCAACTAAAATAAGCACACTTGCACTATTCCAATTGCACTGTACCGTTTCTCTCCATAACTGCCTTCTGTGTTGTTAACTGTCCCTTTTTGCAGGATAGTAACTAAATTACCTCACCTCTGTTGCCTTTCTAAGTTTGTGTTATTTAAGTTTTTTTTTTTTTTTTTTTTTTTTTTTTTTTTACCTCTTCAGTGTTATTTGTAAATAGGGCGAGAGTAACGTAATTTCGATTCTCTATATGTATGCACTGTACATGTAGCAGAATTGACAATAAAAGTTGACTTTGACTTTTGACTTTGATATTTAAATGATTTAATATTAAATTATATAAAAAATGCATAAAATAATTAAAATATTTACTTTATTTCATGAGTATATTTAAGCATTGACACTTGACATTGAAACCTTTGATAAAGATGATTTTTTGGAACATACTACTTTTAACTGAGTGATTTTGACAAATTTCCACTGTTTTTATTTATAATTGAGCTAAATTGAAAAGGTTCAAACAAACACCTCAATATCGGGGGAGAAAAAGAAAATCTTTTGATTTGAGGTAAAATATCTCAAATGAAAAGTTTTTGAGCCACAAAAAAAGTATAATTTTACACTTTTAAGTAATGAGGTTAACATTTAAATGTTTTAATAAATCTGCTCCAAGGGATACTCTACAATTTATAGTATAAAAAGGTTTTAGAAACGTTGAACTGTAGTTTAAAAAGAAAGCATTAAAGATAAAGGTAAAAAGAAAAATCAGCACTATTTTTAGCTTAAAAGCAAAAAGTAAATGTGATTTCATTTGATTAAGAACCATTGAAGTTTTGTATGAATAATTAATCAAGCCTAATCTACATATTTTGGAAATAAGTATTGGAAACCATGTTCGTTGTTGTTTTCTTGCAGGGACTTTGTTGAGGTTGGTGTACTTCAGCATTTAAGGACTCGAGGCGGATATTGTAAATGAAACGCATGAAGTTATTTTGTATTTATTTAGTCAACCCCTCAAAGAAGTGCTAAAGACCTAAAGTTGATCTGAGATAAAAGGCAGCCTACTTTGTCTCCTGGAATGAACACACACCACATTTTGCTAAATGTTCACCACATCAAGAAAGATTCAGCGTCAAACTGAGAAAATTTGCTAAATTCTTTTTTAATGCTGTATTGCATCAAGTTTAAACAAATGTAGTTTATCGGAGCTCTGGGCCGATGATATAAACATGATTAATGTTGATTGTCTCAGGGAAGGATGCTTTGAAACCTTTTGTTAAAGTCGCACATAAATCTTGATATTTGCAACAGATGTTTTTGGGGTTTGTCTTAATCATAATAGATGAAAATACAATGCTAATTGCGCTGGTGGGATTATATACTATAACTGTGTGTATAAGTTTATATAATGTTTATATTGATACATTTATACTGTCACTAAATTAAAGTGTATTTTACTTCCAGTAACAAGATATATTGTTGCATGAATTTGATATGTCATGTGCCTTTACAGTGGAGTAATTTTCCTGTACTTTGCAGTTTATTTAAACAGAATTTAACCCTCGGTTGTATGAGAGTTTGAGCTTTAAGCAAGAAGAGCAACTTTTGGTGAAACTGGCAAAAACTCAGAATGCACAGCCCTCATCTTCCCGGCTCTATGGTGCGAATTGTTCTTCATGATCTTGTTCTGGTAGGCAAGCTGTCCATCAATGGGAAGATGTCTGGGGTGAATTAGGACAATGTCAGTGACTAGCGATCCATAGATGCCTGGCTTAAGGGGTGAAATGTGAAATGAGTTTGTAAGGTGACTGTGACATGGCAGGTCAGTTATGTATATTAAGATAACACAAGATGAGAAAGGATAAGATATCATTAGTTAATCCTGAATGAAATTCTTGCACCATCAACATACATCATTAATTTGACATATGACTTTTTAGGAGCTGATGTACCCTGCACATTTTGAATATTGAAAACCATACACAATCATCAGTTTGATACTTAGGGGTCTCTTTTGAGGAGTAACCTGCAAACCACATATTGCTGTAGCCATCTGCACCAGCTGTTCTCTCCCATGCTTGCACACTCTGCCAAACCACCATGTGTGCACCCAGATGATCAGTGTTCTCCTCAGGTTGGGATGGATCAAGGTCTGGTTGGGCAGACAAGCAAAGGAATGGGGATGAGCGGTCTCCATTTCAAAGTCCCAGGTTATGGGTATCACAATGCACTAAGATGACAGAATGAGTTAAGGGTTTGGGTCTTTGGCAAGGTAAAGTTGACCAAGATAGTTGGCTTTAGTCTTCTTGGATCCAGATTGGTAGAAGATTGTTAGCTGAAAGTGGGGAAAAAATGTGGCCCCATGGTCTTGGCAAAAATCTAGATGCTTGGTGATTCTTCAGATTAGTAAATATTGTATAGGGGTGTTCTGCTTCATGCAGCTAGTGGTCCTCTCTCCTTTTTCAAGCTTAACTGCCAACATTTACTGATTACTCATGTCATATTTCTGTTCTTTGAATGATTCTGGATAAACCTTCAGTTTCTTATCAAACCTCTGACAGTACTGCTTCCAGATTTGTCCACCTCAACAGTCAACTGGTTGAACAGGTCGGAGTGCTTGAAAATAGGGGCAATTTTGAACACAGCTTTTAATTTCCTTTAATTTCAAGAAGGCTACATACAGTAATATGTGCTTGACATGACCCACATATGCCTCAAAGGAGGACAATAGATCAGTATATCATCAACTTATGCAATTATGAATTCCCCCAAAGTGTCCCTGAGGATGTTATTTATGAGATACTAGTAGACACAGTTCTCAAAGTGGCTGGAGGAGATGCTTATGGTGCATATGAGGTTGTAGGATGCTTCATTCCAGATATTTAAACTCAAATCAAAAGATTTTCTTTTTCTCCCCCGATATCGAGGTGTTTAATAGGCATACCTTTGTGGATACTTGGACTGGACAAAGTTGTTTCAGGTCTGAGAAAACCATTGAGAGAAAATGGTGGTACTATAAACTGATTTATCCCCCAATAGTCAGTACAAGGACAACATGCTCACCCTTTCTTTTCCACAAAGAATAACTGAGCTGATGCAGTGTAGCTGAAAATCCAGATGTAGCATTGCTGCAATGCTTCTTACACATACTGATTCATGGCTTGTTGTTCTACTAGGAAGAGTGGATTATATGTCATTGTGTGGTGGCAACATGCCAGATAGCAGCTCTATGCCACAATCATAGTCTTGATAAAGTGGTAGGCCACTAGCTTTGGCTTCGTTGAAGACCTCTTGGAACTCCTAGTACATTGAGGAAACAGTAGATTGGTTCCAGGAGCTCACAAGCATAGTTGAGGGGAAGAAAATGTGAGGGAGGAGGAGACATTGATGGATGAAGGAGACGGACCATTTCAGGATAGTTTTGCCACTCCAGAGTATTTGAGGATCATGGAGGAACATCCCAGGAAAACCTAGAATGATAGTGTGCTTGGTTGTAGCTGTGACCAGAAAGAGGATGGATTTCTGATACAGGGCAATAACCTGGAGGACAAGTGATTGGGGGCACCTTGTTACTGTCTAGGCTATTCTAGGTCCCCATAAATTGCATGGATTTTTAATGGATGCTTTTGTGCTGGTGTGAGTGTCTTGATATTGATTGTGCTCGAGAATCAAGCAGTGCTGCAAATGCAAAGATATAGTCTGTTTGTCTTATCTTATCATTCATGAACTACTGAAGGAAGGAGGGGTTGGTTGGAGTTTTCTCCTGGTTTTGAAAAGTGGATTATACCACAAAGTGCTTGGTTTGTTGGAGCAGTTGAAGCAGAGCCTCTTCTTTCACAGCTTCACTTACTAAACAGGAGTCAACCTGTCTTGGCCTAACTGCATGTGTTCAGGGTTGCCATTGTTGAGAAATAAGCTAACATTAACCACCTTGTGGAATTGGTATTTGCAAATGATGTGTTCAAGATGGCTGGCCAAGTTAATTAGGGAATCAAAGTTTACTCAGTCATTGTGGCATGCCAGCTCCATCAGCACTTCCAGATTCAGGCGCTGCTAAAAGTCTGCTTTATTCCATCCATGTCACTGTCAGAAGTTGCTCCCCAATTTCTTTGCTCTCTGGAGTATGATCACTCACTTGACAAATTCAACAAAGCAGTTATCGGAAGACAATGACTCACCACGCTGAGTCCAGATGGTGGTACAGGGCTAGTTTCTGTTACTCAGAGAGCCCGTTCTGGCTTGCAAAGTACAGGGAGCATTGCAGTAGGAAGCCCTTGCAGAGCGAGGTTATTCTGGCATTGTAGTTACATACTAGAAAAAGTGAGTCTTTTCTGCTTAACAATGCATACATAGAGAAAGTGTCAGGGAACAAGATATTTTGTCAAATAAACACAAAATCGTTTCTTTCCCTACAGCATGACATGGCAGGATTTGTAATGCCTTTGCAATGTTTCTCAAACTCAAAATGATTCCTGTTCTCTAACGTACTCGGGCCTGACCTTGTTTCCTCAGAGTGTAAACAAGCTGAAAGAAAAGTGAAGGAATAAGACAGAGAGCGAGAGAGAGAGAGAGAGAGAGAGAGAGAGAGAATTTGGGAAGGAGGTGGGTGTCGGAGTGGGGTAGTAAGATAACTTCAAAACCTCACATCAAAAAGAATAAATAATTGTTTCTGCTGCTCTTTTTTGTGATGGGGATTCATGGCAGCAGTCAGTAGCAGCAGACAGTAGAGTGGGGTGGAGAAGGCTTTGATTGCAGGCTGATCTCCTGGAGTGGGCTCCTTCTGTCTGCCTCCACATTGATGGTGAAGTACCCAGTGATTAAACGCTGCCTCATGGGACCCCCACTGAGAGGGAGCGAGAGAGCGAAAGAGAGAGAGAGAGAGAGAGCGAGAGAAGGAGACAAGAGTCAATGAGCCAAAGAAGTCTTAAACTTTTCCAGAATACACCTTAAAGAAAAAGTGATCATAAAAACTCTGTATCAATTAATAAATGTAATAGTTATGTTCAGATTCATTGAAGACGTTGCATCATAAATAATCATGTGTTTAGTAATGAGATACACTTCCTACCTTGAAGGGAATCATTTTCCAAGAACAGCAACTTGTTCTCATTTATGATAAGGCAGCTATAAACAGTTATTCGTCTTATAAAAGGTATTAAGACAAAAAATTAAGATCATCAAGGTACAGAGAAACCACAACATGTAACACTCTCTTTCATTAAGTATTTCTAAGCAAAGTAACTGCTTTACCACTGACTGTTAAAAACAATGCTCACACTGGAGACAGCTTCAGAAAAGTTTAATTAAGCACCTTCTCAAAGATAGCTTTGCACGCATTTTGTAAAAATGCGTTTATATGAAATACTGTATGCACTAGGGCTGCACGATATTAGGAAAATATGCGATATGTTGTTGAATATTGCGATGACGATATTTCTTGCAATATAATATTTCCCTAGAGAAATGCATTTTTTTATTATTATTATTGGCTATTTTTTAAAAATCATTTATATATGTAATGATCATACTAAAATAAACAGGTAATAGATATTCGTCTGATGTAATTAAATCTAATTCAGGCTAAAAAGAAACTATATGTCAAGGAAGTTGCAAATATTTAGACTTCAAAACATTATGAATGACTTAAAACCCTCAGCAGATATTCTGACTTCTGGTTTGCTGTTACTATAAACCTGCCAACACAATATGAATTACTTTCAAACATTACATTTTATTTACGTGTAACCATACACTCATCGATTTCATTTATCGCAATTCTTTGCGATATAGATATTGCGTATACCATTATTGCGATAACGATAATTTTTCGCTATATTGTGCAGCCCTAGTATGCACTATTCCCTGTACAAGCTATTACTATAGAAGCAATAATATATCAGAACATAACAATATGAACCTGCACTTCTGACCTGCTATTATAGTTATAGTTATCATCTAATCAATCAGATTAAACAATTCAGTACATTTTAAGATGCTCCACAAGAGCAAAGCTGACATAACTTGAAATGTAACAGACATGTATGTATATTTTTCAACATTTCATGCAAAAGTTCACATATGTACAGTGTTATAAACAGCTTGTTAACTAAATAGAAAATGATACAATTGTACATGAACATTTGACCATTCAAACTCAATTGTTCAGTTATATAATACAATTCAGATAAACATCAGATATCTATAAAAACAAAAAAACAACAACAGCATTTTTTAAAAAAATGAATAAATAAAAAAGCTTTTTTATACAGTGAACAGTTGTGCAGTTTATGTTGTTCCAAAGCTTCGCTTCGGTGTGAACAGAAGGTCAAAGGTAATAAAAAACTTTAATGTTTAGAAAAAGAAAAAAGCCCTGCTTCTTTCATGTGGTGAACTACTGCCTAATTTATGTGTTGTTATATGGTTCTGTCAACAGTGAGATCATGGACATGTGATTAAAATGTCCAATATATCAGTTATGCTCCTAAAAACAGAATTTATCTCATTACAGTTGGGTGGCCAGATCATAAATTTTTGAGCGCTTGTTTGGTGAAGCTGTTACTGGTAGAAAGTCAAAATATGGTGACTTGCTGGGAAGCTTAATGTTATGTTTTCATTTACTATTTGGACCTGGTGACTGTAATGACATAATTTTAATTAATAAAATATATTTTTGGTCTTTAAAGTGATGCCATTTCTTTAAGTCATTAGAGTCATTCATTGTGTTTTACAATGACAGATTTACGCCAGTGACATTAGCATTCCATTTATCACTTTATACTTATCTTTAGCTTGCAACAACACAATGTAAAAGGAATTTGAAAATGTCTGCCAAAGCATCTAAAGTGCTTCTTAGCAATTCAATGAAAATTCACAGAAATATACTAGATTAGAGTTAATACCTGTCCTTGATGGGGAAAAAAGTTTTTAAAAATAGTTGAATGGTTAAAGCTAAAAATAAGCTGATCAACTTTAATGGAATCAGTAATATTGTTATTATTACAGTTTGAAACCCATACAGTATACATGTCTGTCTGTCTGTCTAACTTATTAATTAAAAAACAAACGTTTTGTAAGGTTGAGTATCTGACACCTTGTTTGCGCTATGTTGTACTTCTTTAATCGTCAGCCAAATACACTCCCTGTTAAATCACAGATGAGAAATCAAAAAAGTAGATCAGATAAAGATGGAATTCTCTTAAAATGACTCCAGCACGTTATAATTCACTCATATCACATCAGTGCTGCTATTTCAACAATGAAAATATGAACTAATCCCAGTAAAACTATTCAGTTTAGCTTTTCTAATTAATGTCTATTGGTGCAGGTGTTTGTTTACATTCAACAAGTAGCGCATTAGTAGCTTATTTTAAAGTAGATTATTAAATCCAACACATGAATGTTCATAACTTTTTAGGTTTCTCTTATGGTACAGTTAAAACTTTAGACAGATATCTAAATATCTAAATACAGTAATCTAATTCTGTCAAGGCAGTTTTGCATGATGATGTGACAAAATCTGGCTGGACAGGTAGACATACAGACAGAAAATTTCTCTAAAGCCGGTTTCAGGTTTGAAACATAAAGCATTGAAAGAAGAAATTCTGACTAACGTTGTACTTTCAACTTTTAAATTTATACAATAATGTTGAATATCCTATTCTACGAATGACGAAAGCACTTCATTACCATGATCCAGATTAGCATTTGCCCGTCACATTTTTCACCAATTTCTAATGTAGAGTTTTAAAAAAATGCGTAAAAAACTTTTAAGTAGTAGTGTGTGTGGCATCCTAACTTTGTAAAATTGTCAGAAATGGTACAAGGTTTGCATAAAATTGCTTTGAAGATAATAACCCGGCATAAATATTGGGAATCTGAATTATTTATTTATAAGTGATGAAGCAGCTGTGTGTATATAGGGTTCAAACCCTACAGTAAATCTTACATTCATATAATGATATGACATTATATCACATGTAATTATCACAGAATTATATCATATGTTTAATAACCATGGTTGACAGGTTTTCAGTGCAGTATAATGGCAATTAGATGTTCCCGCGATGGATGGATCGTTTGCATGGAATTTATTTGCACGCTTATGAGCGCATTTTAACAATACTGTAAAATTTTGGAATTAACAAAAAATTTTATGTGTAGTGCGCAGAATGAAGGCGTGAGATCTTGTTTATTAAGTAGATTTCAACTGCATACTGTTGTTTTTGTTGGTCTTTCAGCTGCTCCCAGCCACAGCGGAGTATCCAGTCTGCACAACAACTTGGCACAGGTTTTATGCTGGATGCCCTTCCTAACGCAACCCTCCCATTTTATCCAGGCTTGGGACCGGCACTGCACCCAGTGGCTGGGGTTTGGGCGTTGGCTGGGTATCGAACCCGGGCCTTCGGCATGGCAGGCGAAACACCTACTGTACCACTGAGCCACAACTGCATACTAATAAGTTCATATAAAAAAATGTGCAGCGCCATCTGTTGAATTTTAAGATGAACTAATAATTTTTTTAATGTTGATTTTTTAATTTATTTATGAGATATTCTGTTTAGGCGGCATGATGGTGTAGTGGTTAGCACTGTTGCCTTGCACCTCCAGGGTCTGGGTTCGATTCCCGGCCAGGCTCGATTCCCGTCTCTGTGTGCATGGAGTTTGCATGTTCTCCCCGTGCTTGGTGGGTTTCCTCCGGGTTCTCCGGTTTCCTCCCACAGTCCAAAGACATGCAGATTACTCTAATTGCCGTTCCCAAATTGACCATAGTGTGTGAATGAGTGTGTGTGTGTGTGTGTGTGTGTGTGTGCACTCTGCGATGGATTGGCACACTGTCCAGGGTGTACCCTGCCTCGTGCCCTGAGTCTCCTGGGATAGGCTCCAGGTCCACGCGACCCTGATTCAGATTATCATATTCTATTACACCAAAAAGACATTTTCCTGAAGCACCCTGACCCACATTATGTTAGTCTGCTCGCCGGATTGTGCGGTGTCACGCTGGTCCTGTCGCATACCTCTCTTACACTGACCCATTTCACAGTCCACCACCCACGTTGTTCATTGTTAGTGGTGTGTATACGTGTGTTTGGACGAGATCTCCAGGACTTCCTGCTGCCAGGCTTAACGAAATATGATCATTTTTCAAGCTAACAGGGGTCAAAGGTCAGGAGTAGAACATGGCAGTGGGGAGCGTGTAGAATCTGTAGAGCTCAAGGGGAGACACGTGATAATCCTATCAACCAGACCAGACCAGTCTCTCTCTCTCTCTCTCTCTCTCTCTCTCTCTCTCTGTGTGTTTTTGATTTGATTTGATTTAGTCATTTGCGGTTTGTGTTATTGGCTCATAATTTCAGTTTAAACATTAATACAGTACATCACAAGCTATCAATGAGACAAATTTAATGCCATTATGCCATTTACCAGATAGTAAGTAGGCCAGATGTTGCTTTACTGAAGATGTTTACTGTATTATCTGTCTAATAGTAATATGAGATTATTTACTTTAACACATTCAGATGTTTGGAGGCGAAGCAATACAGTACATCAAAAATATGGTGTTGAACCTTCTGTATCATTGCCTTCTATGCATCACACTGGTGATTCATTTGAAAGGAAAATAAAGATCATAATATCTTTGTGTCTGTATTTCTTGTGCTATATATTACAAGATTATAGAAAAAAATGTCATAGCACAAATAAAATCTCTTTTCTCTGCTTAGCAATATCTTAACTTGACCTCAAAATAAAGGAAAGCAGTTTTAATAAAAGATGGTGCTTGTTAAAAGAGGCTTCATAAATGTTTATTAGTGTTTATGTAGCACTACATATAAATACAATGATTTACGTCAAATCGTTTTCCCTCGCATATGGAAAAGTATATGTGTGTTGTATGTGTGTGTGTGTATATGGTGGCCTTTCAACCTCAACCAGAGGACTCAACCACAGATTTTTGTACTTGCATCTGCTTTTACAGGGCACTTCCACAGACTTGTACCAGTGAGAACCTGAAGAAAGAGAAAGGAGGTGGAATGAGGGAGCTCAGAGAGAGAGAGAGAAACATCTGCTGCTCTCCTCCCTCCTGTTGGCTATGAGGTCTGGAGCTGGTCATGAAGGAATCCAGATGTGGACATGGTACAAACACCAGGTGATTAAAAACACATGTGGGTCTCGTTTCACTCCACCTTGCTCGGCCCGTTCCACTTTGACTTTTATGTTCATGGGTCAACGCAAAGATGTGACACTTGCATTCAAACGAACTCCTGTTGAGTATCAGAAAAAATGGCAAATAAAGTTTGAGAGCAGGCAGAGTTTCTAGACACCATCATTGTCATTGTGTCGCTTAATAATAGCATTTAAGATAGCACAGCTCTGTTATGAACTACAGAAATTTAAATGATAGTTTTATATTAATGTGCTTGCTTTCCATTGTTTCGTATCAGCTTATTCACAGTGTATTGTAAAACAGATTTTAAAAAGCATTTCATTCAACGCTTAACTATGAACATCATGTAGTTGTATATAATGTATAGTAAAGGTTTCTGTATGGAGATGCTTATTTATTGGGGTTAGCACCCCACCCAAGATCTTCTCAGCCTTGTACCACAAGTTCCCTGGAATAGGTTCCACGCCCCTTGTTACCCTGCACAGGATAAGCAGTATTCATGATGGATGAATGGAAGGACAGATGTTCATTTAACTTTAATGGAAGGAGTCCCCAGTGTCAGTGCTTTCTAACAGCAATTTACAGTAATTTCATACAACATAATGCAGATATACAGTGTATAAACGGACACGGTTCAAACAAATGAAGGCGCAGTTTCTGGTGCTTTCACACGGACTCACGCTTGTCCTGATTTGACTGGAGAAAAAGAATTTCACGTGCACCACCCAAGAGCAGCTGATTCTAACCCTCCACTCGGCCCTTGACAGATAAAACGAATTGCTTCCATGCAGTAAAACTCTGCTTTGCGCTCGCAGGGATTTGACTGCTGTACTGGAACGTTTGCCTGCTTTTAAATGTACATGCATGTTGGACAATTTTCCAAACTCTCATACAATCTTTCGTCATGAGGACCTTCAATTGATCTAAATCTAATCTTAACCGTAACATCATAACCAAGTGTCCTTATCAGCTTACTGTATATTTCATACTTTTAGTTCTGGACACAAAAAAGTGATCTGAAACTATTTATTTATATTGCCTTTGGAAATTATAACATCACAGCGATGCAGACTACTTGGAAATTATACCGCATTTACCAATAAACTTTTACTGCAGAAAAAAAGTAAAGCTTTATTAATATATTTTGATCTCAGTGCGGAATATCTGGCAACCTAATGACAGTGAAGAGTGGCCATGTACTGTAAGTAGTGCGACTGATGTCATCATCACAGGGTGCGAGGCTGGATGTTTTACCATCAGGTTGGTGGTTGTACATTTCAGTGGCACTGACATGAACTGCGAGCATTTTACTTATATCAGAATTCAGTGCGAGTTAAAGCCACAGACTGAAGATCCCCTATGAAGGGCTTACATTTTCTATAACGCTAACCCCGCTCAGGCCTTTGATCTGTTAATCCTGCGTTTATAACATTGCCAGATAAGTAGGCGTGACTAACAGGTCTTTCTCAGCTGATCTAATGGCAAAAGAGGGAACGGTACGTCTGTAATCAGCTTCACTTTCTTTGAAGACAAATTGGACTGAAATTCCACTTCTAATGGAGCTTGTACTTTCAAGCCTGATTCTCAGGAACAAAGCAAGAGAGGGGAGAGATAGATACATTGCGAAAGAAGGACCAAGATGAAAGCGGGAAGGGAAGAATAAGAGGTGAAGAAAAAGTGGAAGTTTTACATAAAAAAAAACAACAAAAAAAAACACCTAGGCCTAAGGACACTCGGGTTAAACACAGTCTTAGTCTAGTGTCCAGTTTCTGACCTGGAGAGTTTAAAGTTTTCCCGAAAACACAGCACACTTGATCCACCTCACGTAATCGTACTGATTTGATCTCTCTGCAATCATATAATTGAGCTCGCAACAACAGTCACGATGACAAGCTCATCAGGGTGTTTACAATCATGGTGCACAAAATACTTTTGTTAAATACTTTTGTTTTGGCCCTGATGAGCCATCTAATGGACATCAAGTACAGTATAATCCTCCAGATGTATAGGAACACGGGGTATAATGGATCCAAGAGCAGGAAGACCAACAGAGAAAAGGTGTTTCTGTAAGAAGGACCCCCTAGATCCGAGATGGGGTACCCTCGTAAATCACACAACAAAATGATGAAAGTGTTGTGGAAGGAGTTCTCACAGCACATACTGTATACATACTTTATTACATCATTGATACCATGCATGTTAGGCAGAAATGAAAGTGCATTGGGAGTCATGTGATTGTGATTGATCAACACTTGCTGTGCAGAGGTCTGTGGGGTAAAATGACCCAACTGCGATGAGGCAATCCCTTTATTACCCCATCTACATCTATTTCTCACTGTGGATAGTTGCAGAACATTTCAGTTTTAACCTTCCTAAATTGCAACAGAGCATTTTCCTTGCATAGTTCAAAAAAACGATTTTGTGTGGATTTTGTTTGTTGTTTTTATAGAGCTGCATTCTTAGAACATTTAGGAAGCGTGATTGTTGTTGAGTCACAGACATTTCAGAACCTTTGACCATTTTACCCTATGTTGCAGAGCAAAGAAAACCCCCCATGATGTAAAAAAAAATGTGAAACCACATTGGTGAATAAAGCCGTTTGTATGAAGTAAGTGTACTTTTTACTGTATATAGTCATATCCAATTGAAACATCATAATGTTTCACCACATTAACTAGAACTTTGCCTACTGAAAAAAGTCACACACTTCAAGATTTCATTGACTGCGTGTAGCTTTAATTACAGCACACAAGGTGGTGCCCAGTTCATGTGTGAAAATGATTCCTCATGCTCCCAGAACCACTCTTTCACAATCTGAGTCCTGGAATATGTCCGTGTCATCGGGAAAGAAAAACCCCATAGACATGATAACCTGGTCATTCAGTACATTCATGTCATCAGCTGACTTCATTTTATTGCCCCATAACGTTGCTGAGTCTCGACCCCAGATCTTAACACTGTCTCCAGAGGCTTGTACAGTGGACACTATGCATGATGCTCTGGAATAGAGTCAATCTGGATTCAGATAACTTTTTTTAAGTTCAAGTATTTTTTCTCACTATCAAGTGGTTTTCTGATGGACACACAGTTAGTTAAGTCCCAGTCCTGAGTTCTCATCACATTGTGCATGTGAAAAGCTCTTACTTTCACTATTAAAAATAGTTGTGATTTGTAATGTAAATTTTTTTTTACCATGTATGTTTAGTACTACGCATTCAAATGATTTTTAAAAACCAAATTCCTTATTGCTGCTTGATACAGGCCAGTACTTTGACCTTTCGAAGATGACGTGAAATGAAACGTATATTTTTTTCGCCAGGCAGCACATAAAGTGGGCTTTAAAGGTCTCATATTTTACCCTGACTTTAAAAAGTTAACACAGGTCTTGGAGCTACCTCCAGTGTGTGTGTGTGTGTGTGTGTGTGTGTGTGTGTGTGTGTGTGTGTGTGTTAATGCTCCAGGTGAAATATCCCTCAGCTACTGCATTTTGTCATACATTAAACTCTCTCTGTTTCACTCCTCCTCCAAATGCACCATTTTAGTGTCTATGTAAATGAGCTACTGCTGAGCCACGCCCCCAAGAGCACGGCGGGGCAGAGCAACAGGCCAAGGGAAGGGTCTCATATTGTGACACATGAGGTCATATTAGGGGGAAAAATCTTATTACCTTGGTTTCACAAAATGCAGGGATTATTTTGCACAAAATTCATTCTATGTTTTTTTTGTTTCTGTAAACACACTCACTCACACACACACACACACACACACACACACACACACACACACACACACACACACACACACACACACACACACACAACACACACACAATGGAATATTGAAAAATTAATAAGAAGTGAAATTTGTATCATTGGTCCCTTTGTAGTTAAAGCTTAAGGGGCTTCAAAAAGATTTGATGTAAAAGTTTTCAGTCTTGATCTTGACTTAGCCTTTCTTTCATCTGGACTTCATCTCGAATTGTTAGGACTTGGTCTTGAATCAATCTCAGCTAATCCTGGTCTTGGAATTGACATTGCTGGTGTTATACAAAAGCCCTATGGCCTAATGTGGAGCTCCTGGTGGCTGAGGCATACAGAAATGAGCTCTTTATGCTACCTTACACTTAATTGTTATATTTAAGATGGTTTTACATATACACCAAACAAGTTTAATAAATAACCAATTAAATAATTTTAACAGTGATATTCCAGTAAACTGGTAACATTATCATGAGCATCCAAGGCTTATCTATGGCCATGGGGACCAAAGCCCAGCTTGCCTGGTCCAATCCTACAAAAAAGCCAATGCAGCACAAATCACCTGGTTTGGTGTTTATAATTGCATTTTAATTTTGGTGGAGACATTGTTTTCGGATAGTCTATACATTCCTCCCTTTAAAATTCTCATTAATTACATCATTAAGAACAGTGGAACGGTGGTGTTCATAAAAATGCTCTTATGTCCAACTGAAAGGGAGAAACATTCATAACATTTATTAAGGCTTACAGCGGGAGTCTGTTTCCATCAATTCAATAATGGAAACTTCAAAGCACTTTTGTACGTCTCTCTGGATATTTTTTAAATATGTTGATCAAATCAATCAGTAAATAAATAAATCCATCCTTCTAGTAATCTCTGTAGTCCAACTGGGGATCATGAAGCCCAGTGGTGATTATCATTGCATTTATTCCCAATTTACGACCGTGGTAGGACCTCCGGTCAAGCACATTGACACACTACAGGCAATTTGGAAACGCCAATTAGCCTAATCTGCATGTCTTTGGGAGGAAACTGAGGTACCCGGAGGAAACGCACCAAGCACAGGGAGAATATGCAAACTCCATGCACACAGACCCGGGGCGGGAATCGAACCCGGCCCCTCGACGTTCAAGGCAAAAGCTCTAGCCATTGTGCCGCCTAAATAAATAAACAAATTCTATTAGCACAATAATAGTTATACTATGGAAGAGGATTAGGGCCACCAAAAATAATTCACAAAATTCTAATAAATTGCTCATGGTGGCTCATACTCCTCAGCTGGTGGTATGGGGAATGGTCAAGAATAAATTTGGGAGCATGATGAGCTGGAACTCGATCCAGAACACATTATTATATAGTAGTAATCCTCTTTTGTGTTATACTGCAATCCAAAAAAAAAAAAACTATATAATAATGTGTTCTGGATCAAATGCTATTTTATTAGCTGCCTAATAATTTAAAATTCTCTTTAGCTTGATATCTCAAGTGCAAGTGTATGGATGGTGGTATGATTTCTACAGAGTGATCAGTTATCAGAACATGTTTAATGTCACAGCAAGGTCAGTTGTTTAAAATATGTTTGGTCTTCAATTACTTCAACAGCTTTCAGTAGCAACAAGAAGGACTAGACTTGTGGGTGGCTTAAGGGGTCGCTCGTCCACAACTAGTAAACCTTTATCTTGCATGTTTTATTATGATTTATTATTTACAGTATATTTTTACTAATTGGTTATGGAACACTTTGAGCTCAAATGTGCTTTATAAATAAAGCGTACACTTATTAATTTATTCATTTTCTGTTGTGTTTATTCTGTATAAGTCTGCAGGGGACCTGGATCCTGTACACGTTGGCTGACTCCCAAGATGTTGTGCCACCCCATTGCAGGGCTCACACAAATATAGTGTATACACTCATCCAGTTCTACAATATGGGCAGTTTTTTTAACAATGCATGCCACTTGACTGTGACAGGAAACCAGAGTACCTAGAGGAAAAGCACGAAGCATGGGGAGAACATGTAGACTCCATACAGGCAGATCGGAAGTGAGATTCAAAGTCAAATTATGTCGGTTAATGCTGGAACTTTTATAATGTTTTGCCTCAGACCTCAAGTATAAAAGATTTCTTCTTGTCAGACAGCGTTTAGCTATAATTGAGCAACATACTCCTCCTGTTCCTGTCTATCTCTCTCTCTCCCTCTGTGCCAGATAAGCTATTTTCATCTGTAATGCTGTCATCTGGAATTCTCTTTGTGTTTTTGTCATACAAGATCAAGTCATTTGTAAAAGATTTTGCATTGCTTTACATTGACCTCTATTTCTGATTTGCTCCTGTAAAAAGCAGAGGTCGCATAACGAATAGGAAATATGTCTAAAATGACTGGCCGAAGGCGCTGGCCAGCACATGCAGATGTAACGGTAGTGTTTTACGCTTCATACTGCAGAAGATCCCGGGTGCGTCACACTTTCCCCCCCTGTCTTCTTTGATGTCACTTTAAGGAAAAGAACATCATTGTGCTCCAGGCGCCGCAGGCACGGCGAGCAGAGAGCGTCAGGCCGAAGAGGCCAGACTTCAGAGAGTCTGGGTAAATGTCATCCCTGCGCTGACGCACTCGTATACATATAATTCAGCGCTCAGTCATGCGGCTCTGGCGCAGTTGCGCGCTGACTCTGGCCTCAGAAGCAGTAGCCATCTCTCTCTCTGTCTGTTATTACTGTCACGCTTTTCATCTTTCTCTAGGTTTATTCTTTGTCTCTCTCGTCTTCCTGTCTCCTCTGCGTGCCGGCGTGTGCGGTGTCTGTGTGTTTATTTAGATTTGGATGTCCTGTGGGCAAGGCCTGAGACAGCGCTGCTCTGTCTGAGCGTTCAGGACACCTGATGTGACTTAGGCCTCAATTACAGCTGCGGAAAGAGACATGGACAAATAACAGGACAGGGGGAGAGGAGACAAAGACAATTAAAATATAAAGAGAAATCAGCTTTTGATCTTCGACCCTCATGGTACTGGAATATCGGTCTATTATAAAGATATTAATGGCTTGGCAGAAGCGTAACGGTGGTGTTCATAAGGCTCCATAAAAATGCTCTAATTTCCAACTGGAAGGGAGTGTAACATCGGAACCACCACGGCCTCAGGGAAGAAGATCCGGTTCTCCGGACTACTGAGCCGCCACTCTGTCTCCCCCTAGTGTGTCTGTCTGTATGTCAATCACAATTACCACCAAGTAGATTCACCTGTGTATTCCTAGTGTGTGTTCCTATATAAACCAGCCGACCCCGTAGCCACCTGTTCGTTCACCGTTATGCAAAATCTAACACGCCAACCTACTACGTGCTTGTGTGTTCATACGTCCCTTGTTTTCGTTCCTTGCTATCCAGGACTGAGCCGACTCCCAGCTCGAACACCGTGGGCAGTGGAGAGCTGACACGAGGATCCCTTTTATTTCTCTAGGTGTTCTGAGCTCCCGCTACTATTTTTGTTTTCACTGGGACTGTTGGTGTGTGGGAAAGTATCTAAATAAACCTTCGTTCGGGTGTAAGCCTGCGTCTGCGTCTCATTCCAAGAGCAATCATGACAGGGAGAAACATTATTAACATTTATTAAGGCTTGCAGGAATCCGTTTCCATCAATTCAATAATGGAAACTTCAAAGCACTTTTGTAAGTCTCTCTGGATATTGTTGGAATATGTTGATCAAATCAATCAATCAATCAATAAATAAATCCATCCATCTAGGAATTTCTGTAGTCCAACTAGGGATCATGAATCGCAGTGGTGCTTCATAATAATAATAATATTATTTTGCTCCTAAATTCATTCTTGACCATTCCCCACACCACCAGTGGAGGAGTGTGAGCTCACAGACACCCATAACTGGTTAGTCTCGCTTTGATTGACAGATTAGCTAAAGGATGCCCCTCCCACTCAGAGAGCACAGCTAATTTTTAATAAACGGAATCCGAACTTATGACAACCTTTGTTCTGCTGCATCGCTCAGGCCACGTATTAATGAGGTGCTTACTGTATAGGTACGACTACTTATTCAGCAATATGAACAGTCCAAAACATCTGATTAAGACAATTATGATGAAATTTTCAAGAAATTTTACAACTTCCCAGTCATAGTCTGTTGTGTGACAAACTTTAATGTTTTTCCCGCTCTAACATACACACACTTCAAAGAAGTGCCAGAGCTGGTAATCAGCTTTTATATGCAGAACAGGGGGTTCTCCAATGATGAGAATCTGTGTTAGGATTGTTTTACTTTAAAAAATTAATAAAAAATGATAATTAAAAAAAATTTATCAGGGCAAAAAAACAACAACAACATAAAAGTATACTAGGCAAATAAATCATGCATTTAAAATTTGGTTAGTCATTTCTTAAAGTGATCCCAGGGGTAAAGAGTTACATCCTTCTTACTAAAAATCTCTTCTTTTTCTTTTCATCCTTGTTTCTGCTTTAGGCTTTAAACAATGACATCAAGGGGGCAGAGCAGTGATTGTTTGTGCCTCTCGAGTTCTGGCAAAGCCGCTCCATCCAGATGGGCGCAATATGAGTGCAGCTGGGGTTGTCTCAAAGTGTGTGTGTGTGTGTGTGTGTATGTGTGTGTGTGTGTGTGTGTGTGTAAAATCACCCAGATGTGTGTATCGTAACTATGTGTGTATGAGTTGGTGACCATGCCAAGCATGAACAAAAGTGTGAACCCCTGCCAGTGCAGATGCTTAAACATCAAGGAAAGTACAGATTTAAAGGCAGATTCACACTGGGGTTTATTTTTCACACACTAAAAAAAACACACAGTAAGATTTTAAACTAAACACACACCCACACACAATTCTGTGAATTCTGCCTCGACAAGAGCAACACTGCTGTAGTTTAGGATTTTACGTATGTTTTTCTTTATCGAGTATTAACAAGCAAAACAGATAATTTTTATGATTTCTGTAAATTTGGGGAAACTTGCAAGTTAGGGTAAAGTTACAGCTTATGTTGCTTTGTAATTTTGGATTTAAAGAGAAACTAGAGGTAGCTTTAGTGTTTCTAAAACTAATATGAGCCAGATAATCATACAATCTGCAGTATATTACTGTATATTCGGAATAACGGCAGCAGGGGAAATTTTTTTTAAATGAAATTCAGACAATAGGATGCACATGTACACACAAACTGAAGTATTTTTATTTAAGAAAAACTAATGGTAAAAGTGTTAAAGACCATATATGGCTACTTGTGGAAATTTCTTTATCCAAATGAGTGTTTTTTTTATTTTATTTTAATAAATATCCTTTGTGTACTGAAGTACATACTATGCATGTTCTTATACACAACTTTAGAAATAGTTTTATAGATGCTTCAATAAATGACACTCACGGGCTGAAATTCAACTATTTAAACTCGATCATGGCGTCTGAGCGACATACAGTGCATCCGGAAAGTATTCAAAGCGTTTTTTCCCACATTTTGCTATTTTACAGCCTTATTTCAAAATGGATTTAATTCATTATTTTTCTGAAAATTCTACAATACTCAATAATGACACCGTGAAAGAATAAATTCAAAAAGACTAACTTGGCGAAAGTGAGCGATCAGGGGAGAAGGGCCTTAGTCAGGGAGGTGACCAAAAACCTGATGGTCACTCTGAAAGGGCTCCAGTGTTTCTCTATGGAGAGAGGATATCCTTCCAGAAGAACAACCATCTCTGCAGCACTCCACCAATCAGGCCTGCATGATAGTGTGGCCAGACGGGAGACACTCCTCAGTAAAAGGCACATGACAGCCGTCTGGAGTTTGCCAAAAGACACCTGAAGGACACTCAGACCATTACAACTTTTTTTATTTGTTGAAGCACCTTTGGCGCCAATTACAGCCTCAATTTTTTTTGAATGATGCTACAATATGGTTTTACTTCTGGAAGGTTCTCCTCTCTCCACAGAGGAACATTAGAGACCCTCCTCCTCGAGTCACTCACTTTGGTCAATGCTACAGGTTTTTTTTCTGTACTCTTGCCCAGATCTCTGCCTCGATACAACCCTGTCTAAGAGGTCTACAGACAATTTCCTGAGCTTCGTGGCTTGGTTTGAGCTCTGACATGCACTGTTACCTGTGGGACCTTATATAGACGGGTGTGTGTTTTTTTAAATAATGTCTAATCAACTGAATTTACCACAGGTGGACTCCAATCGAGTTGTAGAAACATCTCAAGGAGGATCAGTGTAAACAGTTTGCAACTGAGCTTAATTTTTAGTGCCATTGCAAAGGCTGTGAATACTTATGTACAGTACTTGTGATTTTTTTATTCATTATTTTTTTAAATACTTTTACAAAGGTTTCAAGAAACTTCAAAGAAATGTCTTTCACATTGTCATCAGGTATTGTTTGTAGAATTTTGAGGAAAATTATGAATTTAATCCATTTTAAAATAGGGCTGTAACATAAAATGTGGAAAAAGTGAAGTGCTGTGAATACTTTCTGGATGCTCTGTAAGATGTTATACAACAGTTAGTTCAGACTGATCTGATTGGATGAAAGGGATACCACAAGATGTTTAACTATATGTACAGAACATAGTGCAGGACTGTCCATGGTTTATCTCTTCAACTTTTGCCTACATAGTACAGGTAAAAATTAAAAGTACATGCATGCCTGTTAATTCACCAGCTCCGTTAGTTGGTTCTTCAAGTCACAGCAGTACATGTGTTGGCGGAGCAAAATAACTGGTTAAATAAACAAATATATAATAAAAGGTGGACATAATAAAAGGTGACTGTGTGTGTGTGTGTGTGTGTGTGTGTGTGTGTGTGTGTGTGTGTGTGTGTGTGTGTGTGTGTGTGTGAAGAAATATCACATTTGATGTCATGCAGCATGGCTTTTATTTTATTTTATTTTTTTTATTGATGAGGGCCCAGGGGTAGCTCAGTGGTTAAGGCATTGGACTACGGTTCGGAAGATCCCAGGTTCAAACCCCACAACCACCAAGTTACCACTGTTGGGCCCTTGAGCAAGGCCCTTAACCCTCAACTGCTCAGATGTACAGTATAATGAGATAAAAATGTAAGTTGCTCTGGATAAGAGCATCTGCCAAATGCCTAAATTTAAATATTCAACACAACAGCACTCCTTCTTGTGTGTTACTGTTTAAACCTCTTACATATTACTTAATAATTTAAGAACATTTTAGGGATAACTATTTCCATTAAATTGTTACAGAAATTCCATTGCATGTTTAGTCATAAGTTCCAGCGCGGCTTCTATGTCCAGTCGCATGCATTTCTAAAAGCGATTATTTATCTGACGATGGAAAGTTTTCCTACCTAAATGACATGGCCTTGAAAGTAAAGTGCATTTAATTCTTTAAGTTCATTATTCTTTAATTCATGTTCAAAACATCTGTATGTGGCGCTACATAGAAATGGCGATGTGAAGTGTGTGTGCATGTGTGTGTATGTGGGTGTGTATACGAGTACATGTGTGTGTCAGTGTCATAGGGAGCTCAAAGGCCACTGTACTGTAATCTATTTGGCTCCTGTGGGGCATCAAGCAGATCTGAGGGACCTGCTGCCTGATCATACGGCACCTTAGCACCTCTGATTCACACACACACACACACGCACACACACACACGCACACACACACACACACACACACACATATATCTTCTTACAGATATGTACACATATTCGATGAACCATTATTGTGTTTAAAAGTTTGTAGTTGAAAAGTTTGATTTGTTTAAAAAATTTAATAAAAAGAGTAAAAAATATATAATAATGAATATGAGGAATTTTTCTTTTTATAACTTCTCTTTCCAGAAATTGTGGTATTTCTTTTTCTTCAATAGATGCTGTTGTTTATAAATACAGAATTATGATTGTTTTTTACTTTTCATTTCTTTAATATTATTTAAATTTGGTGTTTGTTCTGCTCAACTATACTGTCTTTATATATTATTTCTTTAAATCTTATTACTCCTAAGATGTTCTTCGAATTACAGAAAGACTCTTTAAAATTAAATTGATCGTTGCTAATTATAATTAATGATCATGTAAAACTTGTACTATGTATGACTGGCAGATGGATTTCATAAAGCACTTGTATAAATCAAGTTCAAGTCTTATGAAGTCATTTTGGCTATTTTACAGATGCACATCTACATACAATTTATATATTTTATTGCTCATTACTTAAACATAGGATGTAACACTAGCGATTGTGGGGTGAAATAAAAGTCGAGGTTGGCGACAACTTGAAGCAGAAAGGCTTCGTTCTGGCTAATGAACCTAGCTGTCATTTACACAGCTGTGTCGTTTCAAGCAAATCAATATGGCCACAGCCTGGTAGGCCGTTCGCCACCTGCTAACACCTCCTGAGGTGCCTAGCTGCAGGATCTTTGGGTAAAGTAATGAGTGTGATTCTCGTTTTTCAGACACTCCTAAACATGTAGTTTTAAAGCCAGGCTGTGAGACTGCACATTTTTATGTTTTTTTTTCAAAATCCAGAGCATCCAGTACTGCTGAATATCATGCAAATATGAAGTACTTAGGAATGGTATTGCTTGGACAAATCCAAAAAAAAAACCCATTTATGTTCTGCTCAGCTTCTTAGAGCACTTTATATATAAATATATACAGGGTACCACAGAATAACAGGAATTTTTTAAATGCGTATTGGTATCCATTAGCAGGTGGTAGCACTGCGGGTTAGTGACCTTTAGCAAGTAAACAGTCCGCCATTTCAGTAATCATGGATCAGTGGAACGTAAATAAAATGTATTTCTTTTATCACTTCGAGTTTTATTGGATTGTAAAAAAAAGTTCCCGTTTTTTTGTCACCCCATATACACACACTCACCTAAAGGATTATTAGGAACACCATACTAATACGGTGTTTGACCCCCTTTCGCCTTCAGAACTGCCGTAATTCTACATGGCATGGATTCAACAAGGTGCTGAAAGCATTCTTTAGAAATGTTGGCCCATATTGATAGGAGAGCATCTTGCAGTTGATGGAGATTTGTGGGATGCACATCCAGGGCACGAAGCTCCCGTTCCACCACATCTCAAAGATGCTCTATTGGGTTAGGATCTGGTAACTGTGGGGGCCATTTTAGTACAGTGAACTCATTGTCATGTTCAAGAAACCAATTTGAAATGATTCGAGCTTTGTGACATGGTGCATTATCCTGCTGGAAGTAGCCATCAGAGGATAGGTACATGGTGGTCATAAAGGGATGGACATTGTCAGAAACAATGCTCAGGTAGCCCGTGGCATTTAAACGATATCCAATTGGCACTAAGGGGGCTAAAATGTGCCAAGAAACCCCCCCCCCACACACACACCATTACACTACCACCAGCCTGCACAGTGGTAACAAGGCATGATGGATCCATGTTCTCATTCTGTTTACACCAAATTCTGACTCTACACTGCAAAAATTGTTAGTCTAAAAATAAGAAACAATTACTACATTTGATAAAAAAATTACCTAAAACTAGTGAAATTATCTGTCCATGCAGCAAGTAAATTTTACTTGGTAAGAAATCTTGAAATAAGATTTTTAAATCAAGCAAACTGAGCAAACAAATCTTTGAGTTTGTCAAAGAATCTTAAAAGAAGTTTTATTTTGTGAGACGTCTGGTGAAATAATTTAGCTTATTTTAAGAGCTATTCTATCCAATTTAGGATTTCTGGACTAATAAAGACAAAATGATATACTCATGCTCAGTTTAAGATTATGATATAAAATCAAGTATTAAAAACAAGTAAGTAATTTTTAAAACAAGGCAAATTATCTATCATGTCTGAAAGTCAGATTTTAAATCATGGCAAGTGTCAGATAATTTGCAGTGTACCATTTGAGTGTCTCAACAGAAATCGAGACTCATCAGACCAGACAACATTTTTCCAGTCTTCAACTGTCCAATTTTGATGAGCTCATGCAAATTGTAGCCTCGTTTTTCTATTTGTAGTGGAGATGAGTGGTACCCGGTGGGGTCTTCTGCTGTTGTAGCCCATCAGCCTCAAGGTTGTGCGTGTTGTGGCTTCAGTCGGCCCATTCTCCTCTGACCTCTAGCATCAACAAGGCATTTTCGCCCACAGGACTGCCGCATACTGGATGTTTTTCCCTTTTCACATTATTCTTTGTAAACCCTAGAAGTGGTTGTGCGTGAAAATCCCAGTAACTGAGCAGATTGTGAAATACTCAGACCGGCCCGTCTGGCACCAACAACCATGCCACGCTCAACATTGCTTAAATCATCAAGGTGTTCCTATTAATCCTTTAGGTCAGTGTGTATATATATATATATATATATATATATATATATATATATATATATATATATATATATAGCGCTTTTAACAATGGTCATTGTCTCAAAGCAGCTTCACAAAAAATTAAAAAGATTTTGTTAGAAAAGAAAATATTTGGAAGTGTGTATGTGTGAGAAAAATGTGTTTAGGTAATAATGAGATGAATGAATGATGAATGAAATGTCTCTGATGAGAAAGCCAAGGGGGACGGCCACGGTGGCAAGGAAAAACTCCCTGAAATGGCATTAGGAAGAAACCTTGAGAGGAACCAGACTCAACAGGGAACCCATCCTCATTTGGGTGATAACAAATACTGTAGAAATGATAACATCATGTGTGTTGTGCAGGTGAAAATGCAATATGACAGAAAATCATTTAAATTAATATGAAGACCAATTCAGCATAGGGATGAGCCAGTGGACAGGTGCAGAGGGCAGATGAGGTCTGGATCACTGGAAGCACAGGAGCAGCATGTGTAGCTCGAAACTGTCGTGAAGCAGAATCCAACTGGAGCTGGTCCTTCTTTGGATGCCTCAGGAACCTCGCAGGGCTGGCCTTTGTCTACTGAAGCTGGCACAATCTCCTGATGCCTCGGCATGGGTAGAAGGATACAGAACAGATGGGCAGAATTAGCGTAGTTGCCATTCAGTATAGGTGTACTAGAGTATGAGGTTATGGGATGAGTATGCCAGATGAAAAAGATGCGTCTTGAGTCTACTTTTGAACTGGGAAACCGTGTCTGCTCCCCGAACACTGTCTGGAAGGCTATTCCAAAGCTTTGGAGCTGAATATGAAAATGTCCTACCCCCTTTTGTAGATTTTGAAATTCTGGGAACTACCAGAAGTCCGGAGTTTTGTGTGCGTGGTGGATTGTAGCGTATCAGAAGACTGGTTAGGTATGTGGGAGCTAAACCATTTAAGGCTTTGTATGTAACACTATTTTGTAATTTATTCTAGACTGAACAGGTAGCCAGTGCAGGGATGATAATATTGGGGTTATATGATCATATTTTCTGGATCTAGTGAGAACCCTGGCGGCTGCATTTTGGACAAACTGAAGCTTGTTTATTGAGGATGCAGGACAACCACCTAGTAATGCATTACAATAGTCCAGTCTGGAGGTCATGAATGCATGAACTAGCTTTTCTGCATCAAATACGGATAAGATGTTCCTCAGTTTTGCAATAATTCTAAGATGGAAAAAGGCTGTTTTTGTGATATTTGAAATGTGATTCTCAAAGGACAAATTACTGTCTAATATTACGTCCAGGTCTTTTACTGTCGAGCTGGTAGTAACAGTACATCCTTCTAAACGCAGCCTGAATTGTGAAAGCTGTTGTGTGCTGGTTTTTGGGCCAATAAGTAATATCTCCGTCTTATCTGAATTTAGTAAAAGAAAGTTATTGGTCATCCAATCTTTAATGTCCTGGACACACTCACTTAGTCCAGACAACTTAGATATTTCGTCTGGTTTGGTTGAGATATATAATTGGGTATCATCAGCATAACAATGGAAACTAATCCCATGATGTTACCCAAGGGAAATATGTATATTGAGAACAGCAGAGGTCCTAAAACTGACCCTTGTGGGACCCCATATTTCACTGGCATTACACCAGATGGTTCTCCATTCAGATCTACAAAATGGTATCGATCAGACAGGTACAGTATGATCTAAACCATTTTAATGCCTGTCCCTGAATACCTATGTGATTTTGTAAGCGATCTATGAGAATATTATGATCTACAGTGTCGAATTCAGCACTAAGATCGAGCAGGACTAGCAATGAGATGCAGCCTTGGTCTGAAGCTAAAAACAAGTCGTTTGCAATTTTAACTAGTGCAGTTTCTGTACTATGATGGGGCCTGAAACCTGACTGAAATTCTTCAAGGATGTTGTTTTCCTGCAAGAATGTGCATATTTGAGCTGATACTACTTTTTCTAATATTTTTTATATGAACGGAAGGTTTGAAATCGGTCTATAATTTGTTATTTCATTCGCGTCCAAATTAGATTTTTTAAGAAGCGGCTTAATAACTGCCAACTTGAAAGCTTTAGGGACGTGACCAAGATGTAATGAAGAATTAATAATGTTTAGAAGTGGCTCTCCAACCGTAACCATCACTTCCTTTAAGAATCTGGTTGGGATTGGGTCTAACTGGCACGTTGTTGATTTAGCCGAGGTGATAAGTTTATACAGCTCTTCCTGTCCTATCCCTGTAAAGCAGTGAAAATCTAAATGTGAAGCTATAGGCTGAACTGGATCGTGAGATACTATTAGAGGTTGAACCTCCGTTATTTTCTTCCTGATACTATTGATTTTTTTATTAAAGAAGTCCATAAAGTCTTCACTTCTAAACTGTGATGGGATACTCTCTGCGGGCATCTTAGGTTTTGTTAGGCGAGCCACTGTACTAAATAAGAACCTGGGATTGTTTTGGTTTCTTGGTATCAGTTGGCTAAGATGCTCGGTCCTAGCAGTTTTTAGAGCCTGTCTATAGCTGCACATACCGTCTTTATATGCAATTCGAAAAACTTCTAATTTAGTTTTCCTCCATTTTCGCTCAAGATATATATATACAGTACAGGTCCTTATTTATATACAGTTCATTATTTTCTGTAATGTACTGATAAACATTAGACTTTCATATATTTTAGATTCATTACACACAACTGAAGTAGTTCAAGCCTTTTATTGTTTTAATATTGATGATTGTGGCATACAGCTCATGAAAACCTAAAAAAATTAGCATATCATGAAACGGTTCTCTAAACGAGCTATTAACCTAATCATCTGAATCAACTAATTAACTCTAAACACCTGCAAAATATTCCTGAGGCTTTTAAAAACTCCCAGCCTTGTTCATTACTCAAAACCGCAATCATGGGTAAGACTGCCGACCTGACTGCTGTCCAGAAGCCCATCATTGACACCCTCAAGCAAGAGGGTAAGACACAGAAAGAAATTTCTGAACGAATAGGCTGTTCCCAGAGTGCTGTATCAAGGCACCTCAGTGGGAAGTCTGTGGGAAGGAAAAAGTGTGGCAGAAAACGCTGCACAACGAGAAGAGGTGACCGGGCCCTGAGGAAGATTGTGGAGAAGGACCGATTCCAGACCTTGGGGGACCTGCGGAAGCAGTGGACTGAGTCTGGAGTAGAAACATCCAGAGCCACCGTGTACAGGCGTGTGCAGGAAATGGCCTACAGAGAAGTAGCACTGGACTGTTGCTCAGTGGTCCAAAGTACTTTTTTCGGATGAAAGCAAATTTTGCATGTCATTCGGAAATCAAGGTGCCAGAGTCTGGAGGAAGACTGGGGAGAGGGAAATACCAAAATGCCTGAAGTCCAGTGTGAAGTACCCACAGTCAATGATGGTCTGGGGTGCCATGTCAGCTGCTGGTGTTGGTCCACTGTGTTTTATCAAGGGCAGGGTCAATGCAGCTAGCTATCAGGAGATATTGGAGCACTTCATGCTTCCATCTGCTGAAAAGCTTTATGGAGATGAAGATTTCATTTTTCTGCACGACCTGGCACCTGCTCACAGTGCCAAAACCACTGGTAAATGACCATGGTATTACTGTGCTCAATTGGCCTGCCAACTCTCCTGACCTGAACCCCATAGAGAATCTGTGAGATATTGTGAAGAGAAAGTTGAGAGACACAAGACACAAGAATCTGCAAAAGGATTCCCGACCAAGTATTGAGTGCATAACTGAACATAATTATTTGAAGGTTGACTTTTTTTGTATTAAAAACACTTTTCTTTTATTGGTCGGATGAAATATGCAAATTTTTTGAGATAGGGATTTTGGGTTTTCATGAGCTGTATTCCACAACCATCAATATTAAAACAATAAAAGGCTTGAACTACTTCAGTTGTGTGTAATGAATCTAAAATATATGAAAGTCTAATGTTTATCAGTACATTACAGAATATAATGAACTTTATCACAATATGATAATTTTTTGAGAAGGACCTGTGTGTGTGTATGTATGTATATATATATATATATATATATATATATATATATATATATATATATATATATATAGAGAGAGAGAGAGAGAGAGAGAGAGAGAGAGAAAAAATATGTTAATTGAGCCTGATTGATCTCTACCATTTAATTGATGTCTACTATGCTTTAAAAAATCTTAAACTGCTGTGTCTTTAGCATGTCATTAGCATGTCTACTACATATCAATTGAAATTTTATTTGACTTTTTGTTTTGGTATTTGTAAATGATAGATACTTTAACCATGAAGTGACATCTCAACTGTTTGGAAGAGTCCTACTGTATACTGGGTCTGTAAAAAATAAATATACTAGTAAATAATTAAAAAATAAAAAGCATTGATTGTTGATATGAATGCCCCATGAAGATAAAAAATGCAAACATTTCCCAATGCATCTTTCATAGTGAGAACGTTAGAGGGTTAAAGACAGTGAGATTGATAAGTTTGCGTTCAGTCTGCCTGGATTCCCACCATTTATTTTTGTAACATTGCTACTAAACCTTGCTCCCTGCTTGAGTCTAACTCTGGATCGGATTACATGGAATAAACTTATAAATTAAGATTGCCTACAAACTTAACAATGGAGTTTAGGTTAGCTATAAACAATTCAATTGGAACCTTTAATTGCAGCAAATTAATTCAAATTTGCAAAAAGGCCTGCATGTTAACATTGGCATTATGCAAGCTGTGCCCAGTGCAACTCTGATATTGCAACATTAGCATGAAGGGCTCTGGGAGCACATTTTGGCTTTCAGTGCAATCCCAGAGTAATTAACATTGCACAGTTTCCCCACAATGCAATGTTCAATTCCAAGGCCTGTTTCACAGAATAAAGTGAGGCCAAACCTTGCCCTATAGTAAACTTTGTGCTTTTCAGACTTGAGTGTGTCATGAAGCAAAGCAGTATCAAACTCACTTAAAAACCGCTACAACTCTTCCCCTTCATCTCCCAGAAGCTTGGAAGAAAGCATCTACGTCTTGCCACAGCCAAAGGAAAAAAAAAGCACGTGCATCCAGCTTATCAGCGTTGTGAGGGCCATGGTTTTTACATTCCACCAGTAGTCCTTTGAATGTGTTTTTTTCCCCTTCTTCATCTCTCCACTAACCTTTTGATCTAAATCTTCTTAACTTTAAATGAAGTTCTTCAGCGTCTTGAAGAGTCTACGCTTTTCACATCAGTGTTCTTCTGAAGAAACAAATCCTCTTCAGAGAGAGAGAAAGATAAAGAGAGAGAGGTTGATCTGGAAGTGAAGAGAGAGAACTTGAAGTCCCAGCAGGGAGGCGAAGTGTTCGGCAAATACAGCACGACCTCGAAGCAATGGAACAATGATACCGATTGTGACGTTTTGACACAGCTGTATAACCCTTTTATGATGATCATCTTCATTATCATTATCAAGCAGCTTTCAATGCTTTCCCAAATTTTAACCCTTTAAATGTTTTTGCTGAACTTTTTGGTAGGGCACATTTGGATTGATGTATCATGTTGAAAAATATGTTGGACGTACAGTAACTTGATTGATCCATCTTTACCACTTGGTTGTTGTTTTTTTTTTCATTGATCTGTAGTACACAATGAGAAATAAAGAAGCTCAAATGTACAAAAACATTTGTAATACTGCTCCACAAGTCAAAAATGAAGGCTTTTATTTGACCTTTTCGCTATGTAAATGCTTGTAAACGGTTCTTGAAATATTACTTTTGTATTCAGGGTAGACTTAATGAACAATGTTAATTTATGTGTTTAATGGGTATGTTTGTTTAAACTATATTAAAATATTGACATGAACTTGTATTTCATATTTGATTGTAGCATTTTATTTGTGGAATCTTAAAAAAATTGTCACCTAATTTCACAAAAAGGAGTGAAATTATATTTATAACGTAATTTGTGGTTAAGCAAATAATTATTAAGGATAATAATAATGTAAATTCAGAAGAACTCCCAGTGTGTGCATGTAAAATCTGGACACCAACAGCTGAACAATTTCTATGATGAATTTATTGTAATTATTGGAAATATGTTTTAAGTTGAATGACTGAATAAAAAAATATGTAAACTCACTTCGTAATGTGTGAATTATATTTCAGAAGCTCACTTTTAACACAAGAAAACAAGCAACATTCACGTGTAGGCTACTTTAAATAAATCATGTTTATCCACAGTGTAAAGAACATTTCAGACTTTTTGTTATTGAGGAGGATATTTTTGTACCAAAAGACACACAGGCATGCATTGTGAAGCTGAGTTTTATTTAGACACTTTTCAGAATGATTGTTTCACAACAACGTTCTATGCAAACTATTTTTAGCAAAAAGCAAAAATATACCCAGAACCCAGAACAATACGTCAGGGTAGTGTAAGTACAAAAGTAGTAAATACTATGTGCTAAAAAATATAAACTGTAACCTATCGAAAAACAAGGTTTGGAGGAAAGCGCAAACTTTGGAACAGGCAGTGTTATCATGTAGTATAGAGATTATTATAGTGGTATAACATTGTTTTATAAACATAAACATGATATGATACAATCATTTCAACTAAAGTGAAACGCATTTTCTCATAGAAAATAATGTAAATGCAGATAATCCGTTCCAGCCACGCAAAAGCATTTCTAACACAGTATTACCAATTTCCAACACTATAATCATATGTTTACATATAAAAACAATCAAAACATTTTGAAAAGACAATTATTGAAGTAAAATATGAACTAAATAGAAATTAAATCTCACTTAACCTCATTTTATGATTCCACTTGACTGAAAAACTGAAAGCGGCTCCCTTTTCTTCTTCCTACCGTCCTTGCTAACATTCTTGGGACACATGGTGCTATGTCCTCACGAAATCTTGTACAAAATGCAAAAAAACTCCACAAAAAATAATTCGCTTCGCCTGGCTTTCCGCTGACGTAAACAAGTTTTGAACATCTCCCGGACATACACACAACTTAGCCTTAAACTTAAACTTTTAAACAATTTACACCTTACAATTTGCCAAGAATCCCCCCTTTTCTCCCCGCTCTCTACTAGCATGAGTTTACTCCGAACTGTGAGCTCACACACCATTGGAACCTGGGGTTTGAATTTGTGATCTCTGGATGATAGGGTGAGCTTGTTACTGCTGCGCCACTCAGGGGCTCACTGCCGAGAATTCTTAAGACTTAAGAACTGCTACTAATTCTCTCAAACTCCCTACAATATGTCAAGACATTTGTTAAATGTGATTTTTCTCAGTTTATATAAAACCCATTTTCAGAGTATTTCCTATCAGTTCTCACAACTCACTTGTTACATCATCGTGGTTTCTTATTACTTCTTTTGAAGATTTTGTCTTAGCATCTTAGCTTAGCTAAAATTAAGCACTCATTGAACAGTTTAGGTCTTAAATTCGATTCATACCTATTTAAGCACTCTACACTGTTGGTGGAATTCTACATTCTCTCTCTCTCTCTCTCTCTCTCTCTCTCTCTCTCTCCCTTGAGCTCTTCCACATTCTTTATACACTTCCTATGCTTTGTCTCCGGACGGATATCTATACAACATCCTCTCTCTTTGTTCTCTCTGGGAACATGTTAATAACTTTTGTTCTTTGATCTAACAGATTTACATGACACAAGCTGTTTAGCTCAATACTTGATACACTTGAGTTTAGCTCAAATCTTGCTATTAATAAATGGAGAACATCAGACACCACCGCCGTGCATGATCACGAGTGTGTGTTTGCTGCTGTTTGCTGTGTTGCTGTAAGCTGACCAGTTACAGTAGCCTATCGTGGTGCGGCAGACAAATTTTCCTTCATTTTAAATTTAACAGCCAGCCTGCATAGTGCACTACGTTAATCAATCATTCTACGCCAATGTGTCTCTGCATGATCCTGAAGGTGCACATGATGTTCGTAGTAGGAACACAGTGGCTCATTGCAGAACTGTAGCAATTCATGACTATCATGGGTTCAAACTGTAGCAGTCGTGGGAGGGTTCTATGTCAAATAATAGACAATGGCAAACTGTATTTTGCATTTTTGGACTCTGTTAGAAAGATGAACGAAAATCACCTATGAAGTGCTGAAGAACTGCTATGATCCACCTCTATATGTTTATTTTATTTTATTTTATTGTAACTACATTTAAAATTTTCAAGCATGCTTGAAAAATTATTTTGATCTCTCTCAAATACCATATACCAGATACCATGTCCCTATGTTGCAAAGGACGCAATAGAATTTAATTGTTTTCAACAGATCTACCCTTGTTAAAGATATGTTTGTGGGGTAAATTAATAGGTCATCATTTTTAGTGATTTATTTTTGCCGCACAGATAATCACTGCCTTAAGGAAACAAGAAAGTAAGGAAGGTGTATGTACTGTATAGATACACATTTCTTTTGGTAAGTTATTCTTCTAATGAAGAAAAGGTAACTTTTACTCAATCAACAAACAATTCACTTTTTTCTTAGCTTAAAAGTAAGAGAGAATTGTAATTTTTTTCTTGTTTGTTTTTATTGATTGATTGATTGATTGATTTTGGTTTAACACTTTGACCCATTAATTATCTCATTAACACATTCTCTTTTGATTTGGGTTACAGCAGGAGATGTTCACCATCTCAGGAAGAAAAACACAATGAAATCCATTAAAAAGCCCACACATAATGACTGTAACACAAAAACACTGACTTTTGTGTGTATTTACATAGTTCCTACACGTGAAAGGCTAATAGCGTATACAGCACTAGTAATGCTGAAATCACTCCAGGAATGTTTTCTTGCTCTTTTCTGTCGTGTAATGACCCGACTGTTGTCATCCTGCGGAAATGAGCGTCTATGTGCGAGTGTGGCGAGTTAAGGCAAAGGAATGCAGGCGGATTTGAAATGAAATTAATACCTCTGAGAGTTAAGTGCTTGTCGAGGTCACATGACCTGGGTTCAGGCGTGATGTCATTTTTGAAGATTAGGTGTAGGTTTCTACAATGAGAACTTTCACACTGGTACGTTTTTATGTCTGATGGTGACGAATTGCAGCCACTCGGGCAGTAAAATCTCTCATTCTCTTATTTAGGTATACAATTGAGTACTGGATAAACTTCTTATTAATTAATTAATTGCATAATAATTGCATTTTTATACACCAAATTAGGAAAGGAGGAATGTACTATATATTATGGATGAATGGGAAAATTATCTTTAATACATATGAAGTAAAACTAAATAAGGAATGTTATTTTTATAAAAGAACCACTGTGCTGGAATTACACCGTAAATCTTTCCAGTAACTCTCTGTCCCGGCGTGTTTTATTCCTCTTATGCCACAGCAACATTCCATCATTTACAGCAATAACATGTACTTTTTAATGTTGAACTTCAAAGAAAGCATAAAGCATGATATTCCACTGCTATGATTTTCTCATGGCAGAAAGATTAACTCCTAACTTCTATCTATCTATCTATCTATCTATCTATCTATCTATCTATCTATCTATCTATCTATCTATCTATCTATCTATCTACTTGTGTTAAGACACAAGTACAATTTATAAAATGTATAATATTATATACATAATAATATAATACATATAATATAATAACATAAATTGAAAAAGTTGATTGATTGTGAAAGCCTTGAGCCATAATGAGCCAATAATTCAAAAGTGTCAAGGATTTGTGGGTTGGTGTTTGTGTGTGTGTGTGTGTGTGTGTGTGTGTGTGTGTGTGTGTGTGTGTGTGTGTGTGTGTGTGTGTGTGTGTGTGCGTGTGTGCGTGCGTGCGTGCGTGTGCAACTGCCCCCATGCTCTCCCGAGGTCATGGCCTGAAGTGCTAACTCACATTTGCACAGACAGCCTAAAAGAAATCTGTGTTTAAAGAGGGCAAAGAGCATTTCAGTTACGTGATCCCTGACACGTCTCTATATCACCGCTCCACCTTTGTCAGCTCTCCTTCTCTCAGTTTTCTTTATAAACTTCCTGCTGAGAAATCTGCTCCACAATAGTCTAAATCTACAAGCTTTAATGTAATCAGTGATAATATTATTACTGGCAAAGTTTCATTAAATTAAATTTGGACCCTAAAGGTGCAAACAAGCATCACCAAACAAGTGATTGCATGAATAAACCAATATATGAATGCATGAATAGACAGAATTTTATAATAGAAATATATATACAGATTCAGCCAAAAAATGTGTATACAAACTATGATGTATTATATATTAATATAATATTATTATCATAATCAGTGTTGGGGGACATTACTTTTTAAAGTAACTAATAACATTACAAAATTATTGTCTTTAAAAAGTAATCAGTTACATTACAGTGTTACTTTCTGATAAAAGTAACTAGTTAGAGTACTTTTCCATTGCAGAAATTGAAAACTCCTTTGTGATTCCTCATTTATGTTAGTCAAGACCTTTATAATTATTCTACCATCATCACTCAGCAAAGTTTGGCCCATAATCTGTTAACTACTAATACTATCTCACCTATGCGGTTTCGCTCTGTGACCGTAAGTACGGTTCATCATGATTCACTGCCAGTTTTGGCGATGTGATTAGGTTTCCATCTTTCCGCATGCCAGTCCTTGCGTAGTCAACCCGCATAGGTGAGATAAGGGTATAATAGCGGGGACGGGGAGAGGGTGCCTGGGGGTCTTTGGGCAGGTTATCGGGGCGGGGTTTGTAGGACGACTTTCACACACACACTCAGGGATGACTGCTGTCTGGCTCACGGATTACATAAATTGTCTAAATAACGGGATTACATTTTTGAAAAATAACTAAATAACTGAGTAATTAAACGATGAGCCTAACGCATTAGATTACTCGTTACATCATAAACGTGTTACACCCAACACTTATCATAATATTGTTATATACATATACATACAATGGCTTGCAAAAGTATTTGGCCCCCTTGAACTTTTCCACATTTTGTCACATTACAGCCACAAACATGAATCAATTTTATTGGAATTCCACGTGAAAGACCAATACAAAGTGGTGTACATTTGAGAAGTGGAACGAAAATCATACATGATTTCAAACATTTTTTTTTACAAATAAATAACTGCAAAGTGGGGTGTGCGTAATTATTTAGCCCCCTTTGGTCTGAGTGCAGTCAGTTGCCCATAGACATTGCCTGATGAGTGCTAATGACTAAATAGAGTGCACCTGTGTGTAATCTAATGTCAGTACAAATACAGCTGCTCTGTGACGGCCTCAGAGGTTGTCTAAGAGAATATTGGGAGCAACAAGACCATGAAGTCCAAAGAACACACCAGACAGGTCAGGGATAAAGTTATTGAGAAATTTAAGGCAGGCTTAGGCTACAAAAAGATTTCCAAAGCCTTGAACATCCCACGGAGCACTGTTCAAGCGATCATTCAGAAATGGAAGGAGTATGGCACAACTGTAAACCTACCAAGACAAGGCCGTCCACCTAAACTCACAGGCCGAACAAGGAGAGCGCTGATCAGAAATGCAGCCAAGAGGCCCATGGTGACTCTGGACGAGCTGCAGAGATCTACAGCTCAGGTGGGGGAATCTGTCCATAGGACAACTATTAGTCGTGCACTGCACAAAGTTGGCCTTTATGGAAGAGTGGCAAGAAGAAAGCCATTGTTAACAGAAAACCATAAGAAGTCCCGTTTGCAGTTTGCCACAAGCCATGTGGGGGACACAGCAAACATGTGGAAGAAGGTGCTCTGGTCAGATGAGACCAAAATGGAACTTTTTGGCCAAAATGCAAAATGCTATGTGTGGCAGAAAACTACCACTGCACATCACTCTGAACACACCATCCCCACTGTCAAATATGGTGGTGGCAGCATCATGCTCTGGGGGTGCTTCTCTTCAGCAGGGACAGGGAAGCTGGTCAGAGTTGATGGGAAGATGGATGGAGCCAAATACAGGGCAATCTTGGAAGAAAACCTCTTGGAGTCTGCAAAAGACTTGAGACTGGGGCGGAGGTTCACCTTCCAGCAGGACAACGACCCTAAACATAAAGCCAGGGCAACAATGGAATGGTTTAAAACAAAACATATCCATGTGTTAGAATGGCCCAGTCAAAGTCCAGATCTAAATCCAATAGAGAATCTGTGGCAAGATCTAAAAACTGCTGTTCACAAACGCCAAACGCTGTCCATCTAATCTGACTGAGCTGGAGCTGTTTTGCAAAGAAGAATGGGCAAGGATTTCAGTCTCTAGATGTGCAAAGCTGGTAGAGACATACCCTAAAAGACTGGCAGCTGGAATTGCAGCAAAAGGTGGTTCTACAAAGTATTGACTCAGGGGGCTGAATAATTACGCACATATAAGTGTATATAAGTTCTAGTCCATTTAACTCATAATATGCGCTACATCACTCTTGCAAATGCTGTGGAAAAAATGGCTTTCCACTATCCGCTGTATTGAGCTAAACAGCTTGTGTCACTCTTTCCTACTATCCACCAATTCTCAAAGCTATGGTATAGTGATTCATTGTACTGATTCATTCATCTGATTTATCGAACTGATTCATCAGGTTACATTTTTAATGCATAAAAACAGATGAAACCGGAAGTGCATACTGTAGATGTGTGGTTCAGGATAAGCAACATGGTTACCATTAAAGTGTGTGTGTGTGTGTGTGTGTGTGTGTGTGTGTGTGTGTGTGTGTGTGTGTGTGTGTGTGTTCTGACCCCTCACAGCTGGATCTGCTAAAAGGGTCGAGAATGGTGGGATCCCTCAGCTCTTTTCTCTAAGTGGTGTTAAATGGGCTTTTGTGTGTGTGTCAATGATAGCCTCAATGCCTGTGCTTGTGTTCTGTGTGTGTGTGTGTGAGACAGAGATACCCTTTACCATACCACCATACGTGCAACATTCAGCAGTGTGTGTGAGAGAGAGAGAAAGAGAGAGAGAGAGAGAGTGTGATACACCCCATTGCTGAGCTCTAGGCACAGATGGATCTGTTTCTATGGAAGCAGCTCATTGCTCTGAACCTTTTCATCTGCTAAGCCACTTGGCCCTGGGACGTACAGCATGAGAGTGAAAGAGAGAAGAAGAGAACGAGAGAGAAAGAGAGAAAATGCAATTGACAGAGACTAGAGCAAGTAGAGAATAGAGTGAGTACGAGTGTTGGTGGCTTCCAGGCGATGGCGGGATCGTTGCCCGTGCTCTTTCAGTGAACGACGGCGTCGCATTTGTCCTTCCACCCATGCCTTTTTTTTCTTCTTCTTTTTTTTTTCACTGGGAATCCACTGGAACGCTTCAGCGCTGGTTAATTTACATGTATGCCAACAGGCTTTTAATGTATTTAAATCTTGGAAGATGTTCAAAGGAAAAGCATAATTCCACTGAAATGGGCCTTTTGAAGGCTTTATCTCCGTCTTTCTCTCCCGGCTAATCTCGCAGCTCCTCAGCATGCCACAGCAATTTTTTTTTTCTAATGCCAATTAAGCCTGGCATTAGCATAAAAACAGGCTTTAAAGTTTCCAATCCTTTTTTTCCCCTCCTTGCAAAAATAAAGAATACTATTGAATGGACACTTCTTTTAAACCCTAAAACAAATGTCTTTGGAGTTTCCTCCACCAGTGGACCACTTGAGCGAAAGAAAGAAAATGAGAAAGAAAGAACGAAAGCGCTCTTTTTTGGAAAACTAAAAAAAAAACCAAAAAAATCCTCCTTTTTGCTTGTTTTTGTTGTCGTTCAAGCTTTCAAAAGTTAAAAAGGAAAGGGCGAATAAAGACGGAGGGGAGGGAAAAAAAGTGACATATTTCTTGCTAATGAGGAGAAGCCGACTTAAATTCTGCTCTTTGTTCAGATGAAGCTTGTGGCGATTAATGCGCTGCACGCTGACACGCCGTGTTCAGTTCTCCACAGAAATGGTGTAATTGCCAACACAGTCATGTTAGGACTCAATTAATTACCATTAAAGCTACGGAGCAAAGCACGGCAAAGCCAAATCATTACACACTAATGTGCAAATGTGACCCAAAGGAGGTCCAGAAATTCTTTGCAGAGTTCTTACATGTTTGCGAAGGAACTTGAAAGCCTGAACTTTTCTCACTCTGCTCCCCTTCCCACGAAAGGCAGGAACATTCTTTCTCTCTCTCGGCTGCTCTCTGGGAACTGGGATCCTTTTTTTTTCCTTTTCTTTTTTTCTTCGCTCTGTATCTCGCTCGAACAGCTGTTTTAGGAATTAATTAATGATGATAATGTTAATTCGGTGATGTGATAATCTGATTTATTAACAGTAAGTGGCGGCAGATGGTAATTAATTAAAGACAGATTACACTTTAACAGCGCTGTTGTCGTTTTTACTCTGATTGGTCAGAAGGTGTTGATGAATTTCGAAACAATGCACTCGTTCTGATAACTTTCATTGATTTTCATAGTAACAGTTACTTAACAAGGATTTTTACACCGGATGCACTACATATGTTAACAATATATAAAGAAATAAAGAAAAATATTATGTTATCGTCGCTATTGTTATATGGTCATTCAAAATTATGGTAGGAGTCTCCAGTGCTTTGTAAGGTCTTGGATGACTTTCCAGTTTCTAAGAAATTTGTGATTGTTCTTTTTTATCTTATTAACTGGAGAAGAGAAGAAAAAACAGATAGAGGTTAGAGTACAACTGTTTTTATAGCTGCTTTAACATCAGTGAAAATACAAGCTTGTTTTGTGGATATGATGGTGACAACATTAAGCGTAACTATAAATTTATACAACAGTGGAATGTGTCATTCAGGAATACAATTAAAAGTAATAAAACACTTCAGGACATACAATAGCAGGAAAAATACTTCAGGGTGATAATTCTAGCTACACAATGCAATAGGATGCATCACAACCTTATTGTTGATTATTTTCCTGTAAATTACATTAGGAATATAACTTAGCAGATCATACAGTATACTGCATGAGAGATTCAGGTTTTATTCCATTCACTTTATTCACATTGTGAAAAATTCTATACTTTCATTAGAAAAGTGAGCCACTTTTAGGTTCTGATTATTACTTTTATGTCCAGAATTACCTGGACCATCCACAGCCGTCTCAGAGCTAAGCTGCCAAACAGAGACGAGATTAGCACTCATCGTTGAGCTAAAGGCTCCACATCAAAGATGTTTTTGAGGTCTTTCTTCTTACCCCTTCATGTTCTTTTTGCCTGTATTCAGTGATTTTGCTTGCGTGCTTCAATTCATGTATCAGCTTTCAGTTTCTAACCCCAAACACTGAAAAAGCTCTCAGCGGTGATGATGTAGAGACTTCCACCATGTTCAACCTCAAAGCTGCTACACTGCCCGGCCCAAAAAAAGTTGCACATTCTAATATTCTTATGCAATATTCATAACTTTTATTCCTATCCAGAGTCACATTAATTTCTCTTCAAGATCTTGTATTGGTAATGGAAGAGTTGGACAGCTGTGTAAAGCCTTCCACAGCACATCCCAAAGTCTCTCAATGGGGTTAAGGTCTGGACTCTGTGGTGATCTATCCATGTCTGAAAATGTTAAATAAAAATAAATAAATAAATAAATAAAAATCCACTGATTGAAAAACCTGATAATTCAGTACATTCAGGTCATCAGTTTTGGGCACATAACGTTCCTTAATCCAGATCTAACCAACTGAAGATATTCCAGATCATAACACTGCCTCTACAGGCTTGTTCGTTAGGCACTAGGCATCACTTCAGCTGCTTCTTATTTTACCCTGATTCACCCATCACTCTTGACCAAGGTAAATCTGGACTCCTCCTACCACATGACCTTTTTGCAAATGCTCCACAATCCATTCTTTATGCGCCCAGGCAAACTGAAGCCTTTTTTCTGATTAGCCTCACTGATAAGTGGGTTTTCTTAAGGCAACGCAACTGTTTAGTCCCAATCCTTTTATATTATACAATATCCTGCATGATGCAGGACAATAATTCCATCCTTCTGAAGCAGAGTAACATGGATATGCTTGTTGATATGGTGGTTTAAGAAATGAGAAGCTACTCACTGCATCAGTTAGGGATAAATAACTTGTTGCCAGCCAAATCATATTAATCACTGCAGTAATTATACAATGGGAGATGCTTAACCATTCGCTTACTGTAGTTAATCCAGGTGGTGATTTTCTTTTATGTGCTGGCAGCACATGCTTCTATGACTTCTAACTTGTTAACTTGGTATAAAAAAGGGTCAAAAAGATTTTTCAATGTGGTTTCATTGACAACAACAAAAATCTGATAGTCAGCACACTTAGCACAGTATCGAGTGTGGTACCCAACCTTGAGTTCTGAGTTCCGTTGGCTCCAGGCCGCCACTGTCCCAACAGAGGATATGCAGTATATAGATAATGGGTGTATGGAAATCTGATAATTGACACCGGCTGTATGCTGTATGTGCAGGCCACACCCCAAATGCACCACATTAATGATCATTCAAATATAATTCATAACTTATATTCATATAAATAAAATTTAATAAGAAATTTTTTTTTTCTTACAGTCAAGTATATATTTTTTGCAATCTAGAAAATAAAAAAGTATGATTGATTTTTCTTTTCTTTTTTCTTTTTTTAAATTAAAAGGATAGAATGCTAATAGATGATCCCTAACTCTAAACTTCATAAATGTTCCTACAAATCATACAACTTAAATCAAAAGTTATGTTTGCTTACTAAAACAAAAACTTATGTGGAGTATTTGACTGCAAGCAGAAAATATTCCAAGCCACTTAAAAAAAAAAAGCCTTCATTGATCTATGACTAAGCAAACTGAATCATGCAAACTGGTACAGATTTGAATGGTTCAAAAATCATGGCACTTATTTAATTAAGAACTATTTTAAAGATGGCCTTTAGAAAATAACTGCCACAATTAAAACTAAATATTTTAAGCATGCACATTTAATTAACTAGTAACCTGGCTCCATCTTCTCCACGTTCAAGTGATTTTTGTTTTGTTTTGTTTTTGAAATTTATCACAGAATTTTCAGTCCATTATTCCTCTCAGCCATTTTTATAGTTTTTTTTTGTTTGTTTGTTGATTCATGTGCCTTGTGATCACAAGACAAACAGCAAACAAATAAAAAATACTGCACTGACTCTGATTCGGACCATACTAATGGAATAACTATACGTTCACAATAGCGAGCAACAACGCACCAGAGGTAGATATTAATTTTCTCTGTATATGGTCATGAGAAGGAGCTGTGATGTCAGTGACAATTCATGATTTTTCTTTTTGTTAGATTAGATTTAATTCTATGCAAATTAGATATGGTATGGTAATGCAAGAAACCCAAAGTACTCCTGTGGAGCATGTAACTTTTTAAAATGTCTGTAGAGATAAAACAAAGCAAAAATAAAGCTTTGATAATGTGATGATTGTACACCAATCAGTCATAACATTAACATCAAACCATAAAATTAACATTAAAACCACCCAGGTTTTGGGTTCCCCTTGTACCACCGGGGCAGTCCTAGACCTTTGGGTGTGAGCAGTGGTGTCTATCACCTGTACACTTGGAGTGGATCCTATGGGTGGTGTGAGTTGTGGGATGGGGCCTCTGTAATTGGACTTGTCTGTCCCATGAGTGCTTGATTGGATTGAGATTGAGGCCGGGTTGGCGTCCTTGGGCTCTTTCCCTGCTGGACCTTGTGTATAGATTGGGTGGATTGGGTGTTTTTGTGGCCCCGGGCCTTCCGCATGTCAGGCAAGAAACCTAATACTGAACCACTAATGCCCCAATAGCATGCTAGCATGAGACATCCAATTAAAAAAAAAAAAAAAAAAAGACGTATAAATCAAACTGTCATGGCGGCATGGTGGCTTAGTGGTAAGAACTGTACCCTAGCACATCCTGGTCCTAGGATCGATTCCCATGTTGGGTTTGTGTGCATGGAGTTTGCATGGTCTCCCCATGCTTGGTGGGTTTCCTCCAGGTTCTCTGGTTTCATCCCACAGTCCAAAGACATGCAGATTACACCAGGCTAATTGGTGTTTACAAATTGCCCCTAGTGTGTGAATGTGTGTTGCCCAGAGGTCCTACCCTGGTCATAAAAAATGGGCAAAATACAATGGTCACCATTGGCCTCCATAGTCTCTAGTTGGACCACAGAGGTTCCTAGATGGATATCAATTAGTGACCATAGGACATTGATTTTGGCTATAGTTTATCAGCAAACAGCATGGTGGAGAGGTGGTAAGCACTGTGGCCTCATACCTTCAGGGTCCAGGGTTTGATTCCCACCTCAGGTCTGTGTGTGGGTGGAGTTTGCAAGCTCTTCCCATGCTTGGTGTGTTTCATCCTGGTACTCCGGTTTTCTCTCACCGTCCAAAGACATGCAAATTAAGTTAATTGGTGTTTTCACAATTCCTTTTGTGTGTGTGTGTGTGTGTGTGTTGTCTGTGCGTGTGTGTGTGTGTGTGTGTGTGTGTGTGTGTGAGAGAGAGTGAGTGTGTGTGTGTGAGAGTGTGTGTGTGTGTGTTTGGGTGTGTGTGTGTGTGTGTGTGTGTGTGTGTGTGTGTGTGTGTGTGTGTGTGTGTGTGCTCTGCAATGGATTGGGACCCTGTCCAGGGTGTACCTCGCTTTGTGCCCTCTCCTGGGATCCTGAGATAGTAAAATGCTTGACATGCCATTCCCATTCGCTACATACCTAGCAGAGACAAAGTGACACATCCGTTAGTATATAAACATTAAGTAAGCATTTTCTTTCATTTTCTTTTCTTTTGAATTTAAAAATACAATTTTAAAAAGAAATGTTCATGCTTGCATGCGCTTCCAAAAGATTCATCATGTAGAACTTTGTACACAGAGAATGAGACAAAAGTTTGTTTAGAACGGATGGTGAGCTGGATGTTGCAGCAGTAACCACGCCCCAATTTCATCTCCTGATCACAGAAACAGGAGTTTCATAAACCAATTTTTCTCACTTTCTCACAGAGAAAAATTTACAATATACCGCAAGACAACACGAGTCTCATTCTGTGGTCGGCAGTTTTATGGAATATTCCAGCGGTGCTGCTGTGCTGTGCAGCTAGACTGGCCTATAAGCAGAACAGCCTGGCCTTTGCTCTGTGTGAAGCTCGGCTTTAAAGAGCCTCCTTTTTGAAGCTGACTGCGGCGCTGTTCAAAGCCGCAGCTGTTTTGGGTGCTGCATGACAGCTATAATTGATGTTTATTTTGGCACTGAGTTCCCACATCCTTTCATGCAAATGTCTCAAGCGCACTGAAATGGCTCAGGGCAGCACCATGAGGAGCTCATGTGTTTGTGTGTATGTGTGTGTGCGCATCGATTAATAGCCAAGAACAACAGAAATGGGCTAATAAGGAGCATTTACATCATAAGTAATGAGAGCAAACATAAGAAGAGACTCATAGAGAGAGATGGAGACTAATGTTGTGTGCGTTCTTATCATGCTACCGGGGGGTGGGGGGCGTTGTGTGCATTCTTATCATGCGACCGGGGGGGTTGCGCGTTCTGATCATAAAAATAGAGTAACGAGGCTATTTTTAAAATGTAAGGAGTAGAAAGTACAGATAATTGCTTAAAAATGTAAGGAGTAGAAGTAAAAAGTCGGCTGAAAAATAATTACTCCAGTAAAGTATAGATACCCAAAATTTCTACTTAAGTAAGGTAACGAAGTATTTGTACTTCGTTACTTGACACCTCTGCTGAATTCCTTAAGGAACTCGGGACAGTCTCTTCAAATCCAAGATCACCAAGGAACGATGAATCAATATGGCCGAATTGACAATAAGCAAAGTTGCACCTCATATAGTGCATACACAAGTGTTAGATCTATTAACATACATACGGTTTTGCTTGTTGAATCTGTAACACTATTCACAGTTAGCATATTGTTTTTAACATCCATCCATCCATCCATCTAGAAACCTCTGTAGTTCCACCAAGGACTGTGGAGGCCAATGGTGATCATATCATACCATCATATTATTTTATGACCAGTCAACATCATGTTATAAAGGGAAACATGATGACTTCCATCTTGGGAATAATGTACTGATGTTTGTAGAATACGTAAAAGGGGTGCATTTACAACACATACACACATTTCTAATGACATACAGTATGAGAGTTCACATAAAATTCTTGTCATATTTTGGAAGCTCGAAAAATGCTGCTGGATAAATTTTTCTAAATAAATCTGTAGGTAACTGGAATAATTTCCTGAATTCAAGCAGAGCGTGCAAAACGCGAAATCGCTTGTAAGACCAGATTAAGAGTCTTAAAGCTTGAGGCTATAATTGCTTGTACTTAAAACTTCCTAAAAGCCTCAATTGGTGTGATTCTTTTTTAACATGTGTTTGTGTGCGTGTGGCCAGGGAGGGGTGTTTTGAGACCTCCTGAGAGGTGTGTGGTTATGAGTTTTTTTTTTTCAATGCAACATCTGCACAGTGTGTGCGGTTTTCTGTTATTTCTCAGCATCTCTGAGATAAGTGTTTCCACCTTAACCCAGGGACCGAGGCGAGAGAGCGAAAGGGAAGTGGGGAAACAATTAGAGAGAACTTTAAAATTGAAGGAAAAAGGTCATGAATCAAACAGACACAGCGATAATCAAGAAAGCCAGGAGACAAAACTGACAGAGAGAATGTGAAAGAAAGTGGTAGAGAGAGTAATGCATAATGAAGGAGAGAGAGAGAGCGTGCTGTCTATCAGACATTCCCAGCCGCCACGCGTTTCCCCTTTAACCGCAGCCCACCAGAGCTGACATCACTGTGGAAACACGCAGAGGCCACGGGCCTCACCGCATCTGCTCCCATTTATGTTCACACATGCACATGCTCAGACTCACACACGCTACATCACATGCCTTTCTATACATGATGTTCATAGGACTTTATATGTTAGTTTCCAAAATTTCAATAGTCTGTAAATACATTTTCGTACCTTCTGATGATTTCCACTCGACTTAAAACTTGGCAACTTACGCTGCATTTATGTCGATTTGTAAGATTTTTAGTGACACAATTTCTCATCTTGATATGTTTAATTAAGGCGGCAAGGTGGCGTAATGTGGCAAGGTTAGCGCTGTCGCCTTGCACTTCCAGGGTCCGGGTTTGATTCCCGCCTCGGAGTCTGTGTGCATGGAGTTTGCATGTTCTCCCCATGCTTGGTGGGTTTCCTCCTGGAACTCTGGTTTCCTCCCACTGTCCAAAGACATGCAGATTAGGCTGACTAGAGTTCCCAAATTGCCCGTAGTGTCTGAATGCCCATGTGAGTGTTGTATGCGTGTGTACCTTGCAATGGACTGGTACCCTTTCCAGGTGTACCGTGCCTCATGCCCTAAATCTATTGGGATAGACCCCCCCCCCCGTACAGAGGATAAGGTGGTATAAATGATTAGTATGTTCAGATAAAAAAAACATGTATGCTGTCGCAAAAGCAGACTGGAGTGGCTATTGGTTATGTTGTACTTCAATAAGCTTAAAAGTGCAACATTTTACATCTATTGCTCATTGATGATTAGCTTCTTAAAACAGTGATTACCAGTGGTCAGCGTTACCAATTATTTAACTAGTTACGAATTAGTTATTTGTCTGTATGTGAACTAATCTAAAGCTAATACTATAAAATCATTTAATAGCAAAGGTTGACTTGGTGGTATCCTAATGTTCAGGCTGTGTGGGTTTGATGATATTCCATAAGCAGGAATGAAACGAAGACTGATCTCAGGTGACAAGGTGAAAGCTGGTGAAAGAATCCAAAGCTTCACTTTAGATAATTAGTATACACTACCTGTGTCAAAAATTTCAGAAACTTCAAACTATTGGCCTGCATCAAGCAAAGAAAGCAACTATGAAGATTTTGAAATGACTGGAATTGACTGGAAAAGTATTACACTTGGAAGGACAGTGCTGAACTGTCAACTTCGTGGAAGAAATGTGATTCATGATCGGAGTTCACTTAAGCGCTTGGTGAGATTTCATTGTGAGAAATCTACATTAGAAATCAGAACTATGTTTAATAGTGAAAGTAACAGCCTTTTCATACACACTAACAAAATGTCAAGAGAACTCACAGGGTTGGGACTGAACAAATGTGTGTCTGTAAGAAACCAGTAACTAGTAATTAGTTTGCTAGGGAGCATAAAGGTTGAACTTTAGAGCGATGGAAAAAGGCCATGTGACCTGATGAGTCCAGATTGAGCCTATTCCAGAGCGATGAGCGTGTCAGTATAAGAAGGGACACTGTACAAGCCTCTGGAGACAGTGTTATGATCTGGGGTTGCTTCAGTTGCTCAGGTCTAGACTCAGCGACGTTATGGGGCAATAAAATGAAGTCAGCTGACGACCTGAATGTACTGAATGACCAGGTTATCACATCTATGGAGTTTTTCTTTTTTTCTTAGAAAGTGTGTTTCTGGGAGCACGAGGATTGTGTAGTTATAAAGCATATAGTGATGTATATTGTATATTGACAATGCATTAGATGTCATTTTATTCTAATCTTGGTAAAATATTATGAATCCTACATGGCCTTGATGTTCTCCCTTCTGTCTTGCACTCTTGGAAATTTTACCCCACACAAAGATTCCTAAGTATGTTGTCCTTCACTTAATAGATTGTGTCACATCAGGGCAAAGCACAAAAAGCAAGAGTCTAAATCGAACAAATATTTTCCTTTCAATCTTCTGTTTATGTTTATCCTTGGAGTGCTAAGTATGCTTTACAACCCATAAGATTTTTTTTCCCCTTCCTTTTTTTTTTACTCGACTGCATGGCGTCCATTCTTCTTTTGGACGCAAGTGATGTTTGTAAAAGCATTCCACAGATTAAAGATAGGACCAAATTCTGAACAGAAAGCATATCAGATCGCCATGTGGAATTAAAGAGCTGTTAATGTGAAAGTTTGGTCGCATATGAGAGAAGGGATTGAAACCCGCTGATAAGGAGAGACAGAGGTGTTACGTAAAACTTCATAAAGGTCAACTTCAGTAGACATTACAGCTGTTGATTATTACAGTCAGTGCGAAGTTAAAGATGTAGAACGAGTGGTCAGTTTAATGTGAAAGATTTCAAGTTTGAAGGAATTGATGGCATGAGCAAGGAGGGCATTTGTGAGAACATTAAGATTAGAATTTATAGTAGCTAAACACGTTTTTCTTGGAATTTAATGGGATTAAAGAAAACTTATTACATTACAATTGAAACTGAAGAACTTTTCCCTCTGACACTGGAGTCTCCTTACCTAAATGCTACTTCACCATGTCAACAATTACACACATTTTTTAAATGCATTCACGTTAAGCTTCATGTACTGTATTGTGCAAGTTGTGACTGTTGAAACTAATAACTTAGTCTGTGCGCTCTTGTAGAAAATATAAAAAATATATACGATTCGGGCCAAAAGTCTCAAGAGGTAACTACTCATTACTGTTTCCTGTACATAACCCACTAAGGTTTTGCGATGCTTTACGCAAGCTCGCCCAATAGAAAATGAACAAATCACTCTCCGAGACTACTCGTTGTTCTGAGTTACAGTATATTAAAGACTCATTCAAAAAGAATGAATCGTTCATGAACGACCCATCACTAGTCTGTGCTCTAGCTAATCATAAGAAGAAACCTATGTACCTATTTCATCACTTATTGTATGCGAATACAGAAAGCCTGGGTTTGATTCCCACCCAATGACCAAACCCCAGCCACTGGGTGCAGTGTTGATCCCAAGCCTGGATAAAATGGCAGGGTTGCATCAGGAAGGGCATCCGGGATAAAACCTGTGCCAAGCCTGTGTGCGGACTGGATGGTCCACTGTGGCAACCCTTCATGAAGTACTGTGTTGTGCCGAAAGACTAACAACATAGTACTTCAAAGTATATATTTTTTGCATATCCCAGATTAATGGTGAGTTCTGGTTCAGAGCACAGGGTCAGCCCCTGGTGGAGAGATGGTCAAAGGCAGACGGTATGTTTAGATGACATTGTGTTAGTTTGATTAATTGTGTGAGTCTAACTAAAACCAAACTTTAATAATTGTAAATGTTAGTCTGACTAAAATCATACAAAAAGAATCTTCTTAAAGTCAGACTAGCACAACCAGTTAATGCGGTGTTAAATTGGGCAAGGAAAAAAACCTAGGCACTCATGTCTCAGGGTTTGACTTGGAAGTAGGGCTGCACAATATATCGAAAAAATATCGTTATCGTGATAATGACATGCGCGATAACCATATCGCAAAGAGTTGCGATAAATACTTTATTTGCCAAGCATTTGTGTGTCCAAATTTGACCAATCAGATGGGCCCTTACTATGTTTATACCCGCTTATATCTTTATATATATATATATATATATATATATATATATATATATATATCTTTATACTTCATTCTGTCGCGAACTAAGCCGTTAGCCTTTTGTAGCGTGGACGGTAAATCCAAACGCAGAAGCAAGCGAGTAGGCAGGATAACCACGCGAATTAGTTTAAGGACTCTCACAGAAGGGGAGCAAGGGAAAAACACACATTTAACCCGTGTCCTATAAACACACACTCGAATCAGAAAGTAAACAATCTGCACCGACATGCGTGAACACAGTGACTAAGCTCTATGCGATGGTTTGTTTACTCCTCTTATACTTCCGGGTTCGCGCCCGCATTACTTCCGGGTCCTAGTGCCGGTCGCGGAGCGAGTGTGTGTGTGCGTGCGTGTATGTGTGTGCGTGTGTGTGTGTGCGTGCGCGTGCGTGCGTGTGTGTGTGTGACAAATAGTTTTTTTATTTATTTAATTTTTGTTTAATAATATTTATTTTTATTAAAAAAAAAAAAAACAGGCAAGCCAAAGAGATTATTTTGTTTAAAAGATGCTCTTGTTTTAAGACACTATTGATGAGTGTATGGTTCCACGTAAATAAAAAGTAATGTTTTAAGTAATTCATATTGTGTTGGCAGGTTTATAGTAACAGCAAACCAGAAGTCAGAATATCTGCTGAGGGTTTTAAGTCATTCATAGTGTTTTGAAGTCTAAATATTTGCAACTTCCTTGACATATAGTTTCTTTTTAGCCTGAATTAGATTTAATTACATCAGACGAATATCGATTACCTGTTTATTTTAGTATGATCATTACATATAAATAAATAATAAAAAAATGCATTTCTCTAGGGAAATGTTATATCGCAAGAAATATCGTTATCGCAGTATTCAACAACAATATCGCATATTTTCCTAATATCGTGCAGCCCTACTTCGAAGTTTCCACTTCGAAGTAACCATTTAAGCCACTGCTTTGCATAAACCTTTAGCATTAGCTAATTTATGTTTGGTGTCTAGAATTTTTAGGTTATCAAGCAACGGTACTGTCATGACCTTTCTGGGTTTAAACTGCGAAAGCGTGTGTGCATTTGTTTTCCCGAGTCGCATGCTTGAATTCCTGCGTTTTATTTCAAACCAGGAAACGCAAACTGAATAAGAAGATTAGCAAGAGGGTACGACAATGGGTCATTGTTTTGTAGTAATTAATTCTGTGTGTTGGTTTGAGGGTTGATGAAACAGAATAAGGAAAAGGAAAAATCCATATACTGTAGATGGGAGAAAAAAGAAAAAAATATAAAAAAAAACATTTATAAAAGATAGCTGAGACAGACTAGAAGATGTGATTCTCTTTAAGCTGAGCCATACGTTTTCCAGATGTTCTAAACAAAGTTTTTTTTTAAAGGAGAAAGAAGTCTGTTAATCTGCTGCTCTCTTCGTGAAATTTCAGCTTTTTTCAGTAGAGTCAGACTGCACATTCTTCTGCTTTCAATATCTTTTATATGCTGTACTTTAACACATCATAGCCTAAATATATGGTACATAATGTGAAGTGGAAATTTTTCTTTAATGCATGATTCTAGTATCAGTGTAAGCATCTGGCTTTTATTATTATTATTATTATTATTATTATTATTATTATTATTAATAATAATAATAATAATAATAATAATAATAATAATATCTTTCATACATGATGTCAGTTTTTCCTCCCAGAGAACAAACATGATGCCACTGAAGTCGAACTATATAATGGAGTCTCTGTAATGTGTGCTAGAGGCAGTGGGATGATTTAATGAGTGCTCTTCTGTGTGCTCTTTCTTTAACAGACATTTTGAGAACTCATTGTGATGGGCTCAAGCCTAGAACATATCGAAGAGCGACCCTTTTGTGTCATGAACGCGCGGAGAAAATGAGAGCTCGATTGATCTCACGCACTCAAAAATCTCACGAGTAAGCAATAAAACACAATATACCTTTCGTAATCTTCTACTCGAGTCAAATTAGTCATTTATGTGTGTTTCTAATACAAATCATCCAGTTGTTCAGGAAATATAACAAAATGAATGTTATTTTTACATACAAAAATGTTTCTAAATGGTTGGAGCAGTATATTGTTAAGAGTTGGTTAGTACTGTAGGTTGGTTTGATTTGGTCTTATTCCAGAACCCTCTTACTATATTATACTTCTTACCAGGCTGTACACCAAATCAGCCATAAGATTATGTCCAACTGAACAATATTGATCACCTATTTTATACCAGTAAACCGGTGACAGGATCATAGGCACCCAAGGCTCACCCAAACCCATGGAGATCGAAGGCCAGCCAGTATACGTGTCTATGCATACATGTATACTGCTTTGTTTAAACATACTGTACAAAAGTTTTGTCTGTACATTGGTCAGAACTTGCTCTTTTAATTATATCTTTACATTGCATACATTGGAGGACCGGAAACCAGTCTCAGAAAATGTAAAAAGGTTTTGTCTGTGCATCTGTATATCTGTCTCTCTGTCTGTATGTCTGTATGTCTGTCCAGCCAGATTTTGTCACAGCATCATGCAAATTTGGCAGGACAACATGCAATGAATCTTTTTCAGTCCTTAGGTATTTTCCTGAAGTTAAACCTGCATTATAAAATTAAATTAAATCAAAATGTTTAGTAGAAGTGAAGTTATGAGGCGTTTTGCGCCAGATTATGAACTGGACATTCTGACATTGTACTGCACATGCGTCAAACTGTGGGCACGTCTTAAATCGACTGCTGAACAGAATTTAATGGAACGCTTGCAGTACTTAGATATCTGCGTGAAGTTTAACCTGCAGTTATGTGCCGGATATAATAATCTACTTTAAAATAAGCTACTAATGCACTACTTGTTGAATTTAAACAAACACCTGCACCAACAGATATTAATTATAAAAGCTAAACTGAATATATTTACTAGGATTAATTCTTTTTTTTTTTTTTTTTACTTTTGCTTAAATAAAAGTGCTGAATTTTAACACTCTGGAGTTGTTTTAAGACAAAAGTTAATCTTTATCAGATCTAATTTTTAGATTTCTTATCTGTGATTCACTCTCCAATTACCGAACAGGGAGTGTACGTGGCTGACAAAGAAAGACGTACAACTTAGCGTAAACAAATCGTAAGATACTCAACCTTACAAAATTTTATTTCTTTGTATTAATAAGTTAGACAGAGAGTTCTGCCGTACAGACAGACATGTACATGGACTTCAACCTGAAATAATAATATCACTGAATACTGATCAACTTGTTTTTTAGCTTTAACCTTTCAACTCTTTGTACAAACTCTGTCTCTTTGTCCAAAACAATGGGTACTTGCATCACTCTTGTATGGGTACTTGTGCCTCCAGTCTTTTTAGCCATTTCAGGTCTCAGTGCTATTCTTTTTCTTTTTGGTTTTCTCATTTTAAAACCTGCATTAAATCATCTTTACTAAATTTGTTAATCATGGTTAGGTGAAGACCTTAGAATGATTTCATTAATACCTTCACGTTTTTAATTAAGGGTGCCAATACTTCTGCAGCATATATAGTCCATATATAGGAGATGAATGTATTACTTTAGTTGTTAAGTGAGCTATACTCCACACCCTTAACATGAACCCAGTGTGCCTGGTTCGTGAGACACAGTCATGTGTTTATTTCCTGAAGGTCTTTGGAACACTGGAGAGACCCAGTACATGGCCCTGACACACACACACACACACACACACACACACACACACACACACACACACACAGGACTGTTTATATCCAGTGGGTAGGTGAGGCCGCACGCAAACTGAGGCTCACACACACATCTGCAGAAAGTGTCAGGGACACAGAGGGGATTGTGGATAGAGGTGGCAGATCCTGCCAAGCGTTTGATCTGTTCCTGAAGGAAACAGGAAACTTCCTCTGGCTGAGGTGGAGGACACACACACACACACACACACACGCACGCACGCACGCACACACACACCTGCTTCACTGAACCAAGGACATACATAAATTAGAGACTTAAATATCACCATAAGGTATTGCTTCATTGCCCGTGTACTGAATGTAAAAAACAGTGAGACGTTTATTTATTTAGTAAATAAATTCTGGTTAGTTAATTTAGTTTGTCGTCCATTTTAGATGCCCACAGATGTGCTAAACTTGGATTGATTTACAGTATTTCCAACTATTATTGAGTGCAAATTCACAGCTCGGCCAAAATAAGGTCACCACCTTCGCAAATAGGCAAGAGCCTTCCACTGTATACTGTAATTACTGCAGTGATTAATGCAATAAATGATGTAACCCTGACTGATGCAGAGAGTATTTCTGCATTTCTTAAACAACCATGTCAGGAGACATGGCAACGATGGTACTCTGTTTCAGAAAGGTCAAATTATAGAAAACAATGGAACTGGGACTACACATCGGATTGGGACTAAACAGCTGTGTATCCTTAAGAAACCTCTTATCAGTGAGACTAATTTGGAGGGGAAAAAAGGCTTCAGTTGGGAGCATAAATAATGGATTGTGAATCATTGGGAAAAAGTCATGAATCTGAAATGTCCAGATTCACCCTCCGTTCCAGAGTGATGGGTATGAAGAGAGGCAGATGAAGCGATGCATCCATCATGCATAGTGTCCACTGTACAAGCCTCTGGAGACAGTGCTATTATCTGGGGTTGATCAGTTGCTCAGATCTAGACTCAGCAACGTTATGTGGAAATAAAAAGTTTTAGTCAGCTAACGACCTGAATGTAGCGAATGACCAGGTTATCACATCTATGGACTTTTTCTTTCCTGATGGCATGCACATTTTCCAAGATCACAATGCCAGGATTTATTGGACTGGAATATGTCTGTAGCATCAGAAAAAAAAACTCCACAGATGGTGATTCAGTACATTCAGGCAAATTTGGGTGCTTTTTTTTCCAATGAGTCACACTTTTTGTTTTTTAATGGACTTATAGCTGTTTAATCCCAATCCTGTGAGTTCTCAACACACTGTGTGTTTATGGAAATGCTCTTACTTTCACTAATAAACATAGCTCTGTTTTTTACTACAGATTTTTTACCATGCAACTTCACCAAATTTTTTAAGTGTTCAAGTCATGATTTTTTTCAGATCGCATTTCTTCCACAAAGTTGACGGTTTAGCACTGTCCTTCCGGGTTTTGATAATGTGTTGAAGCGTTCTTCACCCAGTTCTAGTCATTTCAGATCTCCTTTGTTGTTGAAAGGGGTGAATACTTATGCACGGTTGGTGTTTATCTCCTCATATTGGCACAAAAGAAAAGACATTCAATTATCATGCATTTATTTATCTTATGTAGAGATAGTATATATATCTTTTCTTTTTTCTTTCTTTCTTTCTTTCTTTCTTTCTTTCTTTCTTTCTTTCTTTCTCAATGTTAAATTACTTTAAATGCTAAACTCTGCATTGCTGTGGTGTTGTATTAGTTAAGAAAAAACTCTCTTTTTTCTTAACTCTGTTGTGTAACCTGACCACACCTAGCATAAACATTCCTTATTTATATAACTACCGTGTCCTGTTCTGTCCATCTCATTTTTCGGGGCATTAAGGACATAGTGGCTTTGTTTTCACCGCAACGTGCAGAATATTTTTCATTCTTTTTCATTCTGCCAGTCCCATGCCGTTATTTCAGTGCTTTATGGTTTTAAAAAAGACTTTTAGTAGCTCAACTTGTATAACCTTTGCCAGTCTGTTCAGTGTGTGTAGTATGTGTGTGTGCGTGTTGTGTGTTGAGGAATGGACACACACCAGCAGGACAACAACCTTCATTGTTGGGATGAAACTCATTGTTAGTGTGTGTTTTACAGCTGAGCTGGAGGCAGACAGCCGTGTGCTCACACACCGCCATGTTTGTGCACAAGTCTCGATTAAAGGCACCAACACACGAAAGTGGCGCTGCCTTTCTCAAACTAAACACACCAACCTCGCCAGAATCTGGAGTTCTAATTATAAAACAATTACAATTATTAAAATCTTTCTTACTTTTCTTACTTTATAAAGATTTTGTTCTTTATACTCTCGTCTACCTTTCTTTCTTTCTTTCTTTCTTTCTTCTGCATATTTCTTTTTCTTCATTCATTCATTTCTTTATTTATTTATTCATTCATTAACAATGTTCTTTCTCTTTCCTTCTTTCTTTTTCTTTTTTTCCATATTTAATTAATTCATTCATTCATTTATTAATTAATTTTTTCTTTCTTGCTTGCTTTTTTCTTCCATAAAAATCTGTCATTATTAAAATCTTAATTTTTTTCCTTCTTCCTTTCTTTTTTCTATATTATTTATTTATTTATTTAATGTTTTCTTTCTTTCATTGAAGTTTTCATTCTTTCACTATGATTCTTTCATTCTTACCAATCTCTTTCTTTTTCTTTTGTATAATTCTAAATTTCTTTATTAATTTATTTATTTTTTCATTTATTTATTTAAAGTCTTTCTTTTTTTTATTTATTTCATTTTTCTTGTTTTTTTTTCTTCCTTAAATAAAATCTTTAATTCTTTCTTTTCTATATTAATTAATTTATTGACTGATTTAATTATTTATTTAATGTTTTTTCCCTTTCTATCCAATGACTAAAAGTTGACTGGAAACATTTGTGTGTGTGTGTGTGTGTGTGTGTGTGTGTGTGTGTGTGTGTGTGTGTGTGTGTGTGTGTGTGTGTGTGTGTGTGTGTGCGAGTGTGTGTGTGTGAGTGTGTGTGTGCGAGTGTGTGTGCGAGTGTGTGTGCATCACGTGTGTGTGTGCGAGTGTGTGTGCACGAGTGTGTGTGTATCACTTTCATGATGTCTTTGCATTCAGATAACTTTCTCTTTGACGTCAGCAGTGTTCTTTTTGTTGTTCTCTTTATTGACCTCATTACTGATCACACTTACACCCTGATGCGGGATGTGCAGCTGCTACTTAGATAACATCAAGTCATATGTGGTCTACATGCATTGGTGTGTGTGTGTGTGTGTGTGTGTGTGTGTGTGTGTGTGTGTAGCTAGGGTAAAGCCTTACAGTGTTGTCCCATAGGAGCCTCTCACTCACTTTGAAGCTTCAGCATCTTTTGGTGGCTCGTCTTATCTCTAAAGGAAAGATCTTCAGCTTAAATCTCTCTCTTTCACACACACACACACACACACACACACACACACACACACACACACACACACACACACACACATAAACACCCATAATTTTTCTCTCTCTGGCGCTTGTCTTTCTGCATCTCTTTTGGTTTTGTTCCTGTCTGTCTTCTCTCTTTTGCTTCACGTCCTCCTTCTCATCGCCCTGTTGGTTTCACCTCAGTGCTCTTGCCTTCTCCCTCTCTCTTTCCCTCTCTCTGTCCCTCTCCTTGACTCTCTCTCTCTCTGTACTTCTTCTGCATTGTCTACTTGTGGTCCTTTTCTGTTTGTTCCTCTCCTTATAGCACAATGTAAAGAGAAAAAACTTTATCTTGTATTTGGCAGAAAGTGTTATTTTCCAGCTGCTTCCAATTTTCCACTTACCTAAATTAAGTGGACAAGACCTATTACTTCTCTTTGTTTTTATGTTTTGGGTAACGAAAATGTCAAATATTAATTTTTTTTTTTTTTGAACAGTCCAGTCAGGTTGAGTAGCTGAGAAAAAAAATGCCGAGAATTTTCAAGTACCTATTAGAATTATGTAGAACTTTTCATAGTACTGTATATGCACACAAATCAGCCATAACATTTACACATTAATATCAATTATATACCAGTAAACTGATGACAGAATCATGGGCACCCAGTGCACCCCAGCCCACCACACAGAGCCCGATAGACAAAGAGCCAAAAGTCGATGACCCAGCCTCCCCAGATCTCAATCCCATCAAACACCCATGTGATGCACTGGACAAACAAGTCCGATCCATGGAGGCCACACCCGACCACCCACAGCACCCAAAGAAATCGCTGTCAGTGTCCTGGTACCAGGAGCCGCACTCCGAGGGGTGAGAGCTACCCTGGTGTCACTAGAGGAACCCAAAACCTTGGTGGTTTTATTGTTAATCATTACTACAATAAACCAAATATAAAATTATTACTCTCAATTTTAATCAAATTTTGATTTTGAAAGAAGCTAAGCTCTCTACCAATAGAAATTTTCGCTTACAATTTTTATAGTATTACAACATTCGACTAGAAATAAGCATAGCCCTTAAACTCAGAGTATTTTAACCATTATTTGTTTTGCTGTTTTTTTTTTAATAAACACCTCAGGATTGTGCAGTATGGAGAGTGACTTATCCCTTTTTTCCAACACAAAATAGGAAACATGATGAACAGAATTTTGGCTCATTTCAACCAACTACCCAAACACATAGGCAAAAATGTGCCAGTTGAGTTTTAAAGATTTTAACCAACTTATGTTCGGTTTCTTGTAAATGTACTTTAAGAAATTATACACAGGTTTGGCTGGATTCCAGAATGTGTCACTTGTTAAGATGTCGTTTTTTGCAATGTTTAGTGTATGACTAATCTGTGTTTACAAGGTCTCACCACTTCAGTTTAGTTCTAGCTGCCAAAGTGAACACAGCCCTATCTAAATTTATCAGAGATGGCATCAACAAGCTGCAAGCATTCTCCAAAAACATTCCGCTATTTATGTGGCCAATTTATCAAGACGAGAACAGAAACATATTTCTGTGACCATATCTGCTGAAATGTCTGAAGTCTACAAGGCATACTTCGGCATACTGAACTTGGAACGCCGCAACCAAGGAGTGTATCATGAAAACATGATGGGAGACTACAGTATATTTGGGGGCTGATAAGTGAAAGTAATTAACATTACAGTTGCAAATCTACCAAAAAATACTAACTTCTAAACATTTTTGTCTAATTTTAGTATAAATACATGTAAATCTTGATTCATATGTTGTTTTATTCAGATGTGTTATGTAAATAAAAGAATTTGGCAAATTTCCCAATTTTTACATAGAAAATGGGTTCATTTTTTATTTCACTTTCTACATTAAGAAAAAAAAGTTTGACAGGAAAAATGACTATTTTCTACATTTTGTTTTAATATAAACTACTAACACATACTATCCAGAAACAAGTTTTACATAGTGTAATGTTGTTTTTTTAGCAGATACAAAACACAAATTCCGTCACCAGCCTTTATTTCTTATAACATTATTGGGAAACTCCACTAAGTACTAAAACATCTTAAAAAACGCTAATGCTGGAGACTTTCCACATACATTACTACAACCCTGTGATTTATAAACTCATTCTTTCTATTATACAGCAGCTTCTCCATTAATGTTGCATCACTGAACCCGTCATTCATTTCCCTTGTCTCTCCTTTTGTCCTTGTCTTTCTTCTCACCCTGTTTGGCGGACTCCTTTTCAGAACTCATACACTACCCACCCTTCCTCTCTTTCTCCTTACACTGTCTTTACACAGCATCTTAATTTTTAAACCCCCCACAACCACCACTACCACTCCCGCTCCTCAAGCATGTTTAGAAATACAGTGAGTAATTAAAAAATATTATAAACAACGCTTTGCATTAGTTTTGCATTACTGAACCTGGCAACTCTGTCATTTTGGACAAAAACATGACGCTCCTCTCTTTCATTCTTTTTTTTTTGATCCTCACTTCAAAGGGGACTCCCTACTGTTTGTGCCTCACTGCACTAATTGTGTCCCCCTTTCTGGATGGGGTGCAAACCCCCAACCGCTTCAAAAAGCAGCCTATCGGGGACGGAGCTAACACGAAGCTAATGCTCAGCCCCCAAAATCAGCAGTGCTGCGAGACATCCTTCAACCCCTCTGTTTGCTTTTTAATAGCTACATTAAGGATTTGATTTTCATGCTATCAAAGCTTATTTGACTTTTAGTTGCAGAATGCACTACAATATGAACTGTTTGTTGAAACATACAAACAAGACTACTATTTTTGTTTTATATTTGATGTTGTTTTATAAAGATTTGTATAATTAATTATTATATTAATTATATTTATTAATTGGGATACTAAATAGTCCACTCTCATACTTAATAAATTCACAATTAAATCCCACCCTGTGCACTAAACTACTAAATAGTACGCTCTACTACATACTAAATCCAACCCTGTGCACTAAACTACTAAATAGTACGCTCTACTACATACTAAATCCAACCCTGTGCACTAAACTACTAAATAGTACGCTCTACTACATACTAAATCCGTGGCTAAATCCCACCCAGTGCAGTAAACTACTAAATAGTATGCTCTACTAAATACTAAATCCCACCCTGTGAACTACACTACTAAATAGTATGCTCTACTAGATATTAAATTCAACCCTGCACTAAACCACTAAATAGTACGCTTGAATACATACTAAATCCTAGCTTAATCTCACCCTGTGCACTAAACCATTAAATAGTACATTCTACTAGATACTAAATCTGTGGCTAAATCCATGTACTAAACTACTAAATAGTGTGCTCTACTACCGTACATATTAAATCCATGCCTAAATCCAACCTTGTGTACTTAATTACTAAATAGTGCCCTCTACTACTGTACATACTAAATCCATGACTCAATCTCACCCTGTGCACTACACTACTAAATAGTACTCCCTAAATCCAAACGCTAGTATCTAGTATGTTATACTAGATTCTAAAGCTACTGTAAATCCAACACTGCGTACTATACTACTAAATAATACACTCTAATAAACACCCTGCACACTAATTACTAAATAGTACGCTCTAATACTGTAGATATTAAATCCAACCCTGATATACACTGAGTATGGTGACGTTTAGTGTGTGGCAGATTCACAGATATCCTGGTCTCTGTTGACAGGTGAGAAATCACAGCAGTTCTTCACAAGTCTAGCTTGTCGTGAAAGCTTGTATACAGTTTTTGATGATTTTGCATGAACCTTGTATGGTTTGTAGTGGAGGCGATTACATACAATGCAAATACAGTGCCAGCTAAAGTTTTTCTTTATTTGAAATTTGGTCCAATGGGTGCATTCCGAGGAAAAGACTTATAGGACTGAATCTATCTTGCGTCTATAGCACTTGTCCCTTCCTCTAATGGAGATTTTATTCTGGCCTAATTTTGAAACTCTTCAAAAGAAAAAAAGAAAAAATTAAAGGGATTTGAAGCTGCCTTTTTTCTTCTTCACTGGACCTTTGAGCTTTGATAGCCTCGCAGCTTGTGTTTGTTCACTGAAATGACATTAGATGAATTCAAGTGGTTTAGACCTGATCAGATTTCATGTCTTAGACTTCAAAGAAAAGATCGGACACATCAAATACTGCATGTGCAAAATGAAACAAAGATCAGATTTGACTGAATGTGTGTGTGTGTGTGTGTGTGTGTGTGTGTGTGTGTGTGTGTATGAGAGAGAGCGAGATAGGGAGAGAGATTTATTCAACGAAGGCGTAAACATGTTTAACAGACTTGGGGTCTGGATGCTAGTAGCTGTGTGTGTCTGGCTTCTTAGAACATGAAACAGAATTCTTAAATAAAAATGTTCCTCTCATTTTACACTACAAGCCAATAAACACAAGCTAGGCTTCCAGCAAGGAAGCAAGGAGTCATCCGGAAAAAGGTTCTAATTCAGAAAGCGATTCATGACCCACATTCTGATTATTTCTTTTTTCTTTTGATAATTTATGAACTATATTTTGTTTTATAAACTATATGAGTGGAATGAAGAAAACATTTTTATATACTTCAGAATGGATTTTAATTAAACACCAATACCAAGTTTTATTTTTATGCGCTCATTGGCTTTTCTACAGTAATGACAAATTCACAGTGACTGATACTTGCAGTAGAGATGCATCTGTTTGTGGGAACTGTACACACATTCATACACCAACACCACTTGCATATTACAGGAACTCGGCTGGGAGTTATTGCCACATCCCCACTACAAGTCTGACCACACTGGACCATTAAAGGAGTTCCTGAGAGGCCAGCGTTTCAGATCTGAAGCAGGGCGTATGATCAGATCCTGCATACTGAGAAAACTTTTTACTTTGCTGGTATCCAAGCACTAGTGAAACACTGGGATACGTGCATTAGTGTAGCAGGAGATTATATAGAGAAATAAAGTTAGTTTTTACTCTCATAATTGTGAATCTTTAGGATAGACAAATTAGGATTTCTTGTAACATTTCTCGGACAAGGTTTTTTATGTATTTATTTATTTAACTTTGCATATTAACATCAAGAGATGAAAGAAAAGAGAAAAGAAGCTGGTAAGTAAGGCTCCGTCACATCTTCCAGACAATGATGAGTTTCCTGTTACTGTACACCCCCAAGTGTTCTATTCATTACTAAAATAAAGGAATGTCACCAGGGTATGTAGTAAGTTCACCTCCACTGAGAGGTTGTCCTTGTCCACTCTCACGCACACACACACACACACGCACACACACACACACACACACACACACACACACACAAACACGGCCAGCTTTTGTGCTGCAGGAACAGTCACATGTCCGACAAGCACTTCTGTAGCTGCTCTCTCTCTCTCTCTCTCTCTATCCCTTCCATTGTTCAGTAGTATTGAAAGTCATTTAGCATCTACTAAATCATGGGTATCTAATTAAAAAAAAGAAAAGAAAAAAAAATTCTAATTTTTTTTTTAAAAGGTCCCATTTAAGTTTAAGAACAGCTGTTAAGTTCTATCAGATGTGACGTTATTTGATTATATAGAATTGGGAGCACTCTAGTTTAACTGGTACCATTAAGACTCTTCCACTGGGACCACATTTCCTAATAATATTAATATTTTGGCATCATTGGACCAGCACAGTAATATCATAGTTATCACTGGGAAAGGGTGTTTAAACCATGGCTATCAACGAGCCATTTGGTACCATTTAACACAATAATATGATCAATTTACAATTTAAACATCATATTACAACGTTGGGGGCAAAATATTGATTCCATTAGGGCAGTATTTCAGAGCCACACTTTTTCCAGGATATGTGATATGATTTTACCACCCCTCAACCCACAGTGACCAAATGATCCACTGCCAGTGGCATAAAGGAAACCAAAAACCAAGGTGGTTTTAATGTTAATTGATTATGTTATGGCTTATATTTGTATTTATATTATATGTATACTTATTATGACCTCCAGAAATTGATATTGCTATGTTTGGGGCAGCATATTGGTGGGAGTGGAGCAGTATAGTGGTATGAATGCAATATATTAGCATCAATGGGGCAGTGCATTAGTGTGGGTGGGGCTGTAAAGTATATCGGTATGAGTTGGGCAATATATTGGTACAAGTGGAGCAGTATATTTTAGGCAACCTTGGCCTCCATGTTCCCTGGTTCCTAGATGGATGGGTGGGATAGTATATTGTTACAATTGGGGCAGTATGTTGGTACGATTGGGGCAGTATATACTGTAGGTACAGGTGGGGAAGTATGTTGGTATGATTGGGGCAGTATATTGTTACGATTTGGGAAGTATATTGTTACTATTGGGGCAGTATATAGGTACAAGTGGGGAAGTATGTTGGTATACTTTGGGCAGTATATTGGTACAACTGGGGCAGTATATAGGTATAAGTGGGGAAGAACGTTGGTACAATTGGGGCAGTATATTGTTACGATTGGGGCATATATTGATATAAGTGGGGCAGTATGTTGGTACAAGCAGGGCAGTATATTAATATTATTGGGGCAGTATATTGTTACAACTAGGGGATATACTGGTACGAGTGGGGCACTATGTTGGTACGAGTGGGGCAGTATATTGTTACGACTGGGGCATATACTGGTACGAGTGGAGCACTATGTTGGTACGAGTGGGGCAGTATATTGGTGTGACTATTGAGTGACTTTTGCAAAACTATACTGCATTGCAGAGATCTACATATGTTTGCTCATTGTTAATCCATAAAATTAAATTTGAGGTAATTCATGCCCTTTTCAGAGATCTCCTTCACTCCTAAACATGTGCACATTTCTCTCGCCTTGCCCTTATACAGGCATCAAAGGAGCTGATGGGAAAACCCATCTCTCTGCTGCTGGCATCAAAGCACAGGAAGTGTGTGTGAGAGTCAGGCCTGCTGTTCCCGGCCTCAGTGTGCATGTAGGGGTACAATAACAAATCTGTGTCAAAGCTGTGCAATGATGTGTTGACATATGAGCAAGAGGAGGCATAATAAAACACTCATCTATGTGTGTGTGTTTCTAAGGAGTTCAACGAGTGTGCTTGTTGTATGACTGAGAGGAGGTATAATCACATGCTCATCTTGATGCGTGTTGATGTGTACAGTATACTGCGTGGTGCATAGTCAAATCTCAGTTCTTCTCCTTAAACCTGGGTGAAAGAGACAGGATGTGAGAATTGGATATTTAAAGAGATAACTGTGTTGACATGATTGTGTTTTAAAAGGTGGAGAATGTTTGGGTTTATTCTTTAGAATTAACTATAATTAGAATTATAAATTCAATCTTGGAATAACTGTAATTTGTAAACTGTGAATGCCACGCCAGTCTCAGGCCTCAGGATAAACTATTTTCCTGGCCCAGAAATAAGCCACGTCTCCAGCCGAAGCAGAGCTGCTCAACTCTGAACGTTTTCTTAAAGGCCTGATTTATACCACTGCAGCTGCATGATGTATTTGCGAACACATCAGAAATCACATCATGGACTGATGGTGGCATGGGGCTCTGCATTTATACTTCACTATGTGAGCTAGCACTGAAGCAGTGCTTAAGAAAAGCTTCAGCATGATAAAACACAGAAGATTTTCAACGTTGCATTCGACTAAAACTTGTAACGCAGAATTTCCAACTAAAAGAAACAAACATGCTCCTTCAGATTTGAATTCTTACTCTGAAAGTCAAGAAGAATTCCTCAACCCTGAGTTTTACTTGATGTCAAGTCAATATGCCAGCTTGTATCGTCAACTGTACACAAATTCATATTTATTATCTTTAAATTAGTTCCTCTATACTGTATATGCTTATTCATATGTACTGTATGTACCTTAGATAAAGTAAATCCACATGTAGACGATATTCAATTATTCTCTTGTTTTGAATACAAAGGTTTTTTATAGCTTGAATACATGGAGGTAGAAAATAACCCAATTTGTATTCATGAGTCTCAATTTCCCACTTCCCTCTTATCCAAAAGTTTTGGGGACAAGTTTTCACACATTTTTATTAAGCACTAACAAGCAACACTGAAGCATTTCACTTGACGAGAGTTAAGTTTAAAATGCACAAAAGTTAATATTTTTCTTAGCTTCACCACCGTCCCTTGGAATATCCAGTAAAAAGGGGAAATTAAAGTACAATCCAATACACATGTAAAAGCGCTAAAAACAAAAACTGTGAGGGGTCAAACTGGGACTTGACTTAAATATGCAGAATAACTTTTTTCCAGTGTTTCACTAGTGCTTAGATGACATCAATGTAGAAAGTTATGTCAGTACGCTGGAGTCATGATCAGATTACCTGCATCATGTCTGAAACGCTGGCCTCCCAGGAACTCCTTTAATGTCCTAAACATGTTGAAATGGCTTGGAGTGAGGTCAGGACTGTACTGCTGATGTGGCAATAATACCCATAATGAGTTCCTGTAATGTGCAAGTGGTGCAGTGAGGAGAAAGAGGTCATGCAATGATGTTCCACTCACTGAATGTTCACAGAAACGACTGCAGTGGGCTCTGAGCCACCCTGGCTGGCATCGTTATTCACTGATGTACGGCTCTCTTTAAAACAGTTGCACCATTCAAATGTTTTACTGCGACTAAGAGTCTCATCATTGCACTGTGCTTGAAGTCTTTTTACCCTTTCATTCACTAGAAAAAGGACAAAACAAACAATTATAGATAATGATGTCAAAGTAGGCAGCACTTCAGCTTAGTGGTTAGCACTCGCACCTCCAGGGTTGGTGGGCTGGGATTTTGCAAGTCTGTGTGCATGTTGCTGAGTTTACATTGTTCTTGATGTGTTTGGTGGCTTTCCTCCAGGTATTCCAGTTTCCTCCCCAGTCCAAAGACATGTAGTGTAGACTGATTTGTGTTTTAAAATTGGGATAGCAGGATAAGCGCCGTAGAAAATGGATGGATGGACAGAATGCGAAAATAATATTAATAGAAAAGCAATATATATATATTTGGGTTGGTGAAGTATTTCCATACTTGTATTAATCAGATATAATGGATGGGTAAAAGGTGTCCTTGTGAGAAAAAAGGGTATTATAATTACAGATACACCATATGTCATAAAAGCATGATTGTAGCTTTCTGTAAATAATCTTATTAAAATCACATGACTGAAGAAAAAAAAATTACAGTATCAAGTAAAACACTGATTTGAGAGCAACCAGGTTAGGACATATGTTGTTGACTAAAGCTTGATTTACAATTATGTTTAACTAAGAAATTTGTAAAACCACACCCACAATAATGTTATGCCTTAACCGTTTTGAACCGTCCTAATGACGGCCCTTATTCCACTATTATAGGTATTATTTTAGTCAACAATCTTTTTTTATTTGTTCATATTTTTCAGTAATAGAAGACACATACTGTACATACACCACAGCTACAGTAGATAAAGATGTGGCTAAAAATGGATTAAGTATGACTTCAATACCAGTGCAGTGAATGGTGTCTCCTTGAAAATTGTAATTGGTGTCTCCTTAAAAAATGTTAATTGCTAGTCTTGCAATTGTCTATTTACAGTTGGACTGGAATTTTTAAAATATTATTTGTGACCTGCTCCCAGAGAGCAGATAAATCCTAGATAAATTCTTCCAGCCCACTTTTGGCCAAACTTTTCCATGTTCATCAGATCCCTTTAGCACATGGAACGATGGACCATGAGCAGTCCACATCTGAACAATTATTGCATATTTATGGAATTGTTGTGCAGACTGGATATTCCGCTGTGGTGACCCCTTGCCGGGAGCAGCCGAAAGACTGACAACAACAACAACAATTAAAAATAACACAACACACACATTTATTATATACATTATTACCTGGGCAACTAAACATGTGTGTGCAAAAAAGCAACTAAAAACAATTGAAAGCAAGCATGTCTAATAACTTGTGTTAAAATGATGATGATTATTATTGTTGTTGTTGTTGTTGTTATTATTATTATTATTATTATTATTATTATTATTATTATTGCTGCTGCTGCTGCAACAGCACCAACAGAGCCACATCTTTCCCAAAATTTGTTTTTCATTCGCATGCAACCTGGGTTGTTACCTTAGTTTAAAATACCAGTGCTAAAATATTATATAGTATGTACTATATAATGCTGCTAATACACACATCAAGCTATCTAAACTGAGACGCTGCTACACATCATATCAGAGAGACAGCTACGCTGTGTAATCTATGCTCACATGTCACCAGCCTCCTTTTTATCAAGTCAGGTCTTCTGTTTGGAGTGACAGGAGGTCTTAGGTCTGTTCAAGCATGACAGTATGAGGCACGCTTGGCTGACTCATATCTTTCTCTCAGTCTCTCGGGGTGTGTGCGTGTGTGTGTGCTGTATATCTGTGCTCTGTATACTTTTTGGCTGAATTTTTATTATTGTAAACAAAAAGCAAACATTATAAAAGAATTCTTTGATTTGATTTTTTTATGTGTTTTAAGTCCCACCATGACCACAATTTTCAAAACATTTAAAAAAAATAATAAAAGTCATCCTAGAGTGTAAAGACTGCTAATATGTGCATCTAACCCCATCAATAGAATGATTGCATAAGATGATGTGAAAGTTACAGGACTGCTTCAAATACGCTAGTGGTGTTGGAGTAACATGAACGCATGAGCGACCCACACTACTCACTCATCATTTATACCGCTTTATCATGTGTTCAGGCTTGCGGGGGCTTGGACCTATCCCAGGAGACTTAGGGTACGAAGCAGAGTACACCCTGGACGGGATGCCAATCCATCACAGGGCACACATACATACACACACATACATACTCGCCATGGGGAATTTGGGAACGCCAATTTGCCTAATCTGCATGTTTTTGAATGTCTATGGGAGGAAACCGGAGTAATCAGAGCACATGGAGAACATTAAAACTCGAGAACATTAGACCCGAGGTGGGAATCAAACCCAGACCCTAAACATGCAAAGCGACAGTGGTAACCATTAAGCCACCGTGACCCACACTAATGGATAGAAAAATATCCATATCATCCCAAGCACACTTTGTTTCTGTTTAGCCCTTGCTTCATATCTATGTAAAGAGAACGATACAGTGGGGCTTTAGTCTTTCCTTCTGTTCAGCTCGCTCACCTCCTTATCCGTACCCTCTGCTCACTGTCTGTCATTCTAACAACGCTATCATCGCTATGGCTGCATTGCATTCTGGGACTTTTAGTGCAATCTTTATTCCAACATTTCCACTAATGTGCACCTGTGCTAGGAATAAAACTAGCTTTTTATGATGTCAGAGTGCCAAACAACCACTAACTAACTCCTCACAAGCAGTGATGAAAACACAGCTACATGCTAACTAACCAGCACCAGAGTAACTAAACACATCCATCAAAACATGTACAGTATTTCAGGGCAGAGATTTCCTTTAATCATTTATTGTGTCTTGATAAATAAGTATAAATTGTATAATGTGTTTGATTATTTTTTTGTGTGTGTATTTATTTATTTAATTACTTATTTATTTTAATTTAACATCCACAGACTCCAAAAGACTCCCAGCTTGCTTTCATGCACCGCCTTGGTCCAATAAAACTCTCTGGGTAACCGCCTCCTCTGCACGCAGGACTGAAGCATGGATGTTGCCAGATTGATGCCAACCCCTGCTGTCTCTGTGTTTATCTATATAGTACAGTAGCGCTGTAATCGGACCTTAAAAGTTAGGCCCGACAGGGCCCGAGCCCGACAAGTACATTTTGATTGACAGCCTTTTAAAAGCCCGAACTTGTTTACGGCCATTATTCAAATGTGCGTAAGCACACATCTCTTTTGCCTTTGGTCAAGAATGAGTCATTTATACATGTTTTAACATAATTTATTTATGACTAACATATATGCTACAGGCAACTTGGAAGTTGGAACAAAAACTAAAATTTAAAAAAGCCCTCTGTAACATCTCAGCACTCTAAATAAGTCCAGGCATACACTTACTCTATAAATAGGCCAACAATAGTCCCATAAAAATAAGTATTTCTTTACAAATTATTCATTCATTCATCCTTCATTCATTTTCTGTACCGCTTTATCCTTATATACAGGGTCGCGGGGGCCTGGAGCCTATCCCAGGAAACTTAGGGCACTAGGCGGGGTACACCCTGGACAGGGTGCCAATCCATCGCAGGGCACACACACATACACACACTCACACACTCATTCACACACTACGGGCAATTTGGAATGTCAACTAACCTAACCTGCATGTCTTTGGATTGTGGGAGGAAACCGGAGCACCCGGAGGAAACCCACCAAGCACGGGGAGAACATGCAAACTCCATGCACACAGAGACGGGAATCGAGCCTGGCCGGGGAATCGAACCCGGACCCTGGCGATGCAAGGCGACAGTGCTAACCACTACACCGCCGCGCCGCCTCTTTACAAATTAAATTAAGATAAATTCAAATCTAAGATGTGTATTTGGCAATAACGAAATTAATAAAAGGCTCTGTGGGATTTGCTTCGTCACTTCCCTCCACAATCCTCTGTTTAACTCCTCCTCAGCATCCATTTTCGCATTTCTCTCGCGCTAATCAAAACGCATCACATGACCCGGTGTAAAGTTATATTAATTAAGCCCGATCCCAACCGAACCCGTCGGGTCCCGTCTGGTTTGGGGAAAAATCTTCAGCTCTATACAGTATAAATAAAATAAATTATTTTGCCTGTACGTTGATCAGAACTATGATGATATCTTTGCGTTTCATACACTGGAGGACCAGAAACCAGTCTCAGAAAAAGACTGTCTGACTGTATGTCTGTCATGCATCACGCAAAATTTTATTTAATGAAATTTGCCAGCCCTCAGGTATTTGCCTGAAGTTAAACCTGTGCCATGAATGAAATCAAAAGGTTCAGTAGAACTGAAGTTATGAGCAGTTATGTGTCAGATTATAAACCACAGCAAATCGCACGTGTCAAACTCTTAAATCGACCGCTGGACAGAATTTTATGAGACTTTTGCAGTCTTTAGATATCTGCCTGAAGTTTAACCTGCACTATAAGTGAAATTTAAATGCTATGTTATGAACAGTTACCTGTCAGATTTAATAATCTACTTTAAAATAAGATACTAATAAGATACTTGCTCAATGTAAACAAACACCTCCACCAAGATATTAATTAGAAAAGCTAAACTGAATAATTTTACAGGGATTCGTTCATAAATTCACATCTGAAATAAAAGCTCTGAAGTGTTGTTATAAGTGAATTTTAATGCACTGGAGTCATTTTAATACAAAACTTAATATTGATAAACTTTCTTTTACATTTCTCATCTGTGATTCACTCTCTGATTACTGAACAGTGAGTGTATTTGGCTGACAACAATTTAATTTCTTTGTATTAATAAGTTAGACAGAGAGTTCTGCAGTACAGAAAGACAGACAGATGTGTACATGGGCTTCAACTTGAAATAATAATAATATCACTGTTTACATTAAAGCTATGGCGGCACGGTGGTGTAGTGGTTAGCACTGTCGCCTTGCACCTCCAGGGTCTGGGTTCGATTCCCCGGCCAGGCTCGATTCCCGTCTCTGTGTGCATGGAGTTTGCATGTTCTCCCCGTGCTTGGTGGGTTTCCTCCGGGTACTCCGGTTTCCTCCCACAGTCCAAAGATATGCAGGTTAGGCTAATTGGCGTTCCTAAATTGCCCGTAGTGTGTGATTGGGTGTGTAAGTGTGTGTATGTGTGTGTGCCCTGCGATGGATTGGCACCCTGTCCAGGGTGTACCCCGCCTAGTGCCCGAAGTCTCCTGGGATAGGCTCCAGGTCCCCCGCGACCCTGAACACAGGATTAAGCGGTATAGAAGATGAATGAATGAATGAATACATTAAAGCTGATCAGTATATTTTTAGCTTTAACCTTGTAAGTCTTTTTACAAACTCTTTTCCTGTCAATGGCTAGTCATTTATCAGTGCCTCCAGTCTTGTTAGAAATTCCAATTCTCACTGCTGATTTTCTTTTTTCCTAATTTTAAAACCTGCATTAAATTGGCTTTACAAATCATTAGTTAATCATGGTTAGCTGGAGAGCTTTGAGTATTAATTACTGCACTTTTTAATAATATATTTTAACTGCCTTTACAGCCGCGGCGCGGTGGTGTAGTGGTTAGCACTGTCGCCTTGCACCTCCAGGGTCCGGGTTCGATTCCCCGGCCAGGCTCGATTCCCGTCTCTGTGTGCATGGAGTTTGCATGTTCTCCCTGTGCTTGGTGGGTTTCCTCCGGGTACTCCGGTTTCCTCCCACAGTCCAAAGATATGCAGGTTAGGCTAATTGGCATTCCTAAAATTGCCCGTAGTGTGTGATTGGGTGTGTGAGTGTGTGTATGTGTGTGTGCCCTGTGATGGATTGGCACCCTGTCCAGGGTGTACCCCGCCTAGTGCCCGAAGTCTCCTGGGATAGGCTCCAGGTCCCCCGTGACCCTGAACACAGGATTAAGCGGTATAGAAAATGAATGAATGAATGAATGCCTTTACAGCCCTGCAGTGCATTATATAGTGTTTTGGTCCGTTCTTGTACCATTCGGCACATTAGGTGATCTTGACCCCACCCTGAAGATTCTGTATATCCGTCGTTTCTGTGGCAGGGTCGGGTTGCCAGCTTGATGTCTGATTGTGAATCACACACTACTGACAATTTGGGAGCACCAATAAATTAAACCTGCATGTCTTTTGTCTGTAGGAGAAAACCAGTGTACCCGGAGAAAACCCACCAAGTATGGGGAGAACATGCAAACTCCATGCACACAGACCCCAAAGAGGGAATCAAACTTCAACCCTGGAGGTGCAAGGTGCCACCATGCCACCCTTTGTTCATACCATCTTATCTGTCACCACTACTTTACCCAGCCCACTGGACTAGTGTTCACCCTGGGACTAGTGCTGACCAGATGTTTATTCAGTGTTGGAGCATTCTCAGTAAGCTCTGATGTTAAGATACCATTATAGTGCATGTAGAACAGGTGTTATCATGGGTTGAGTTGTCATTGTCATTGTTTTAGTTTGTGCGCATCTCAGTAAGTATTACGTCACATTCGAGTTACTTGAAATGTGGGCATGTACAAATTTTACAGTAATTGTGTTATTTTCAACAATTTGATGTTGGAAGTGATAAAAAGAGTGTATCTTGGGGAAAAAATTGGACGTTAAGCCAGTAAAGCTCTTATAAAGCTCATATAAAGCTACTTGATGTTCTCATTTACAGTTCCAGACCTGATCAGGTTTGGTTCTGTTTACTATAGTGAATTTCAAAGATCACATGCAACACAGAACCAACATTAATGAACAATGGAAAAGAGCACTAGTAACAAGCTATATTCATGACTAGCTTTTCAAAACAGTGATTACTATGATTATTGTTATAGTTTGAACTGTGTACTCTGTATTGTAATACATTTAAAGCCAATACTACTGTACTATGTTGATTTGATTTCACTCCATAAACAGGGAAGAAACTGGCAGTTAAGAAGAGTCCCAAGATGGGAGGGTTCTTTTGGTTGTAGGCGAGAAATTACAAGTTCCAACATCACTTTGAACTTAGAGTCATTTCTAATATGCTCATATGCAATGTTAGTTCAACATGCTCTTAGGCTTTGTAGTATAGTGATTTGATTAAGAAAAGGATAAAAAGTATAGAAGAGGATGGAAAGTGTCAAAGTTTCCAATGTGTGGGAGGTTTGTCTTCTTTCTGTTGCCTCTGTCTTGCTCATTAAGGATCTAAATCTAAATCTGTATTTCTTTAAAGCTGCTTTGTGTTTGCTTTGCTGATGTAGTTGTTTTGCGCACCATGCTGAACCATATCCTGACCACCATAACCGGACAATTAAAAGAAATTATGAACATGTGGTTCTATTTAAAGGGAAAACTTGTGTGGTTAGAAGTAGATGTGTAGGACTCTTTAACTAATAGCTGACATTGTGGAAGTAGACAGTATTTAAGGCGTTGTGGACAGGAGTGGGCTGTCAGTGGTAAAAAGAGAGGTTACATGGTTGATAAACATGGAAAACTTAAAGGACAGGTGAACATGAAAGAATCATGATAAACACTATACATAGAACATCTTGAGCTGAGGATCTTACCAAAGACCCTGTAGCTGTAAGGCGCCAGCTCTCCATTAAAAGCATGATGGCGGCAAGGCACAAGGCGGGATACACCTTCGATGGGGTGCCAATCCATCTCAGTGTACACACATGCTCATTCACACACTGCGGGCAGTTTGGAAACACTAATTAGGTTACTCGACATGTCTTTGGACTGTGGGAGGAAACACAGCAAGCATGGCGAGAACTTGCAAGATCCATGCACACACGGACCACGAGGCGGGAATTGAAACCCGACCTGGGAGGTGAACGGCAATAATGCTAACCACTAAGCCACCGTGCCACCCCATTAAATACTGTATATGGACAAAAGTAATTGGCCAAACCTGCAATATCCAAATACATACACTTCAATATGGAGTCGGTCCCCCTTGTGCAGCTGTAACAGCTTCCGCTCTTCTTGGAAGGCTGACCACAAGATTTTGGAGTGTTTCTGTGGAAATTCATGCCCATTCATTTTGTAGAGCATTTATAAGGTCAGGCACGAGAAGGTCGAGAAGCCTGAGCGAGAAGGTCTGGCTCACTATCTCCGTTCCAGTTCATCCCAAAGGGTTGAGGTCAGGGCTCTGCGTTTGGGCCAGTCAAGTTCTCCCATGCAGAACTCATCAAACCATGTCTTTATAGTCCTTGCTTTGTGCACTGGGGCACAGTCATGTTGGAGTAGAAAAGGGCCTTCCCCAAAACTGTTGCCACAGAGTTGGAAGTGTAGGATTGTCCAAGATGTCTTGAGCTGCTGAAGCCTTAAGATTGTCCTTCAGTGGGGATAACGGCCTCACCTGAATTCAATAATTAACAAGTTTGGCTAAATACTTTTGTATATAAAGAAATTCATATCATCAACCAATGGTTTGGGTTGGGAAAGGGAACACAGGTGATGAAAATGTGATGGGCAGGTTTGGTCTTCAGGACAGGAATGTAGAAGGACAGATGGTGGTGGATTTTGCAAAGAGGATGGAAATGGCAGTAGTAAATACTTTCTTCCAGAAGAGGCAGGAACATAGGGTGACATATACTGTAAGAGTGGAGGCAGAAGCACTCAGGTAGACTACATCCTGTGTCGACATTGCAATCTGAAAGAGATTAGTGACTGCAAAGTGTTGGTAGGGGAGAGTGTAGCCAGACAACCCAGGATGGTGGTGTGTAAAATAACCCTGGTGGTGAGGAGGGTGAAGAAGACAAAAGCAGAGCAGAGGACAAAGTGGTGGAAGCCGAAAAAGGAAGAATGTTGTGTAGTCTTTAGGGAGGAGTTGAGACAGGCTATGGGTGGTCAGGAGGTGCTTTCAGTTGACTGGACAACTACAGCCAATGTGATCAGGGAGACAGGTCAGAGGGTACTTGGTGTATCATCAGGTAAGGCAAAAGTGGACAAGGAGACTTGGTGGTGGAACAAGGAAGTCCAGGAGTGTATACAGGGAAAGAGGCTAGCTAAGAAGAAGTGGGACTCTGAGAGGACTGAAGAGAGTAGACAGGTGTACAGGGAAATGCAGCGTAAGGTGAAGGTAGAGGTGGCAAAGGCCAAACAAAGAGCATATGAGGACTTGTATGCTAGGCTGGACAGTAAGGAGGGTGAGGTGGATCTGTACAGGTTGGCGAGGCAGAGAGATAGAGATGGGAAGGATGTGCAGCAGGTTAGAGTGATTAAAGATAGAGATGGAAATGTACTGACAGATGCCAGGAGGGTGATGGGAAGATGGAAGGTGTACTTTGAAGAGTTGATCAATGAGGAAAACGAAAGAGAACAAAGAGTAGAACAGGTGACTGTTGTGGAGCAGGAAGTAGCAAATATTAGTAAAAGTGAGGTGAGAAGGGCATTGAAGAGGATGAAGAGTGGAAAGGCTGTTGGTCCTGATGACATACCTGTGGAAGTATGAAAGTGCTTAGGAGAGGTGCCAGTAGAGTTTCTGACTAGTTTGTTTAACAAGATCTTGGAGAGTGAAAGGATTCCAGAAGAATGGTGGAGAAGTGTATTGGTGCCGACAGAGCTGTGGCAATTACAGAGGCATACTGTAAAGCTAATGAGGCATACAATAAAGCTATGGGAAAGAGTAGTGGAAGCTAGGTTAAGGGCAGAGGTGAGCATTTGTGAGCAGCAATATGGTTATATGCCTAGAAAGAGTACATCAGATGCAGTATTTGCTTTGAGGATGCTGGGGGAGAAGTACAGAGAAGGTAATAAAGAGTTGCATTGTGTCTTTATAGATTTAGAGAAGGCGTACGACAGGGTGCGGAGAGAGGAGCTGTGGTGTTGTATGAGGAAGTCTGGAGTGGCAGAGAAGTATGTTAGAGTGGTGCAGGACATGTATGAGAGTTGTAAGACAGTGGTGAGATGTGCTGTAGGTGTGAAGGAAGAGTTCAAGGTGGAGGTGGGTCTGCATCAAGGATCGGCTCTAAGCCCCTTTTTGTTTGCTCTCATGATGGACATGATGACAGAAGAAGTTAGACAGGAGTCTCCATGGACTATGATGTTTGCAGATGACATTGTGCTTTGTAGCGAGAGCAGGGAACAGGTGGAAGAAAATTTGGAGAGGTGGAGATATCTGGAAAGCAGAGGAATGAAGTTTAGCCGCAGCAAGATGGAATACATGTGTGTGAATGAGAGGAACCCAAGAAGAACGGTGAGGATACAGGGAGCAGAGGTAAAGAAGGTGCAGGACTTTAAGTACTTAGGGTCAACGGTCCAGAGCAACGGAGAGTGTGGAAAGGAGGTGAAGAGGTACAGGCAGATTGGAATGGATGGAGAAAAGTTTCAGATGTGTTGTGCGACAAAAGCGTATCAGCGAGAATGAAAGGAAAGGTGTACAGGACAGTGGTGAGACCAGCGATGCTCTACGGCTTAGAGACAGTGGCACTGAAGAAAAGACAGGAGCCAGAGTTGGTGGTACTGTAGCAGAGCTGAAGATGTTGAGGTTCTCCTTGGGAGTGTCAAGGCTGGATAGAATCAAGAATGAGTTCATCAGAGGGACAACCCATGTGAGATGTTTTGGAGATAAAGTCAGAGAGGCCAGACTGAGGTGGTTTGGACATGTTCAGAGGAGAGAGTGTGAATATATCGATAGAAGGATGCTGAGGTTGGAACTGCCAGGCAGGAGGTCTAGAGGAAGACCAAAGAGGAGATTTATGGATGCAGTGAGAGAGGACATGAAGTTAGTTGGTGTGAGAGAAGAGGATGCAGAGGATAGGGTTAGATGGAGGCAGATGATTCACTGTGGCGACCCCTGAAAGGGAACAGCCGAAAGACAAAGAAGAAGAATCAATAGTTTCACCTAAAACTCACTCAAAAATCACTGACTCATGGAAAAAACATGAGCGTTCTGGTGTCAGGGTGACACTGATCAGATCAGGAGGGTAAACAAAGTAGTGAATCTGGCAACCCTTGGGGGCAGTAGTCGGGGGTGGGGCTGGGAGGGAGACTACGCGCGTGAGGGGTGATCAAAGCTGCTCTAGCTCCGTGTCGCATGTGAGCGCGCGCGCGCATGTGTTTCGGTGTCCTCGCGGATCGCGTTGGTTTTTTTGTTGGATTAAAAGCCGATCTGATGGTTTATTCCTGCAGTCTGATGCGGAGAAATGGGTAAACTCCATTCCAAACATGGTAAGGGTTTGCTTCTTCTTCCCTTTCATGCTTTCTTATGTCTTTTTAGTAATGCATTATTTTTTTTTTATTTTAACATTTTGTTTCTCTGCTTTTTTCCCGTTAAAAGCTGCAATCTGTAAACCGAGGGAAAGCCCGGAAGGTGAGTTCAGTGAGGAGTTGAGAGATTGTCTTTTTTCGCTGTGAATGCGCTCAGATCCCCCGCGCGCTTCCTCACGGCGCACTAGTTTGAAGTTAGACTTCATCATTTGAGTTGTTAATGATCTTGTGTTAAACGGAGTTCTCCTGCTTGTCCGTGCTGCAGGTGATAGTTTTGTAGTGAACGCCTGCTTGGCGAGGAGAGGACTGGACGACTGGCTGGTGAAGCAGAAGTATTACTGCACGGGCGCGCGGCTGGAGCAGCAGGACTGCGCACAGAAAAGTACCTGCGGGACATCGGCGAGGGTAAGAACCCCGGCGTGTCCTGGCTCGTGTCCCCGTGCGTGCGGTGTATGTTAGTTATTTATTTATTTCATTGTACTCTAAGCTGTTTTTGTGCGTTTGCGTAGAACATCTCCTGTTACGCGCGCGCGAGTGGGCTTCATGACCCACATGGAACCCAGAGAGAGAACAGGACAAACTCCCAGAGCTTCAAGGAGATTCGAACCCATAAACCGTGGAGATGCGATGCGATAAGACTTCACAGCTCGTTTCCTGTCATTTCGGCTTCTTCTTCTCAATCAGTCACTAGTTCTACTATTCCAAGATTCTTATTTCAGTTTGATTTTGTTATTTTAACCGGATCACCAACAGTTTCAGGATATTTTTGTTGTCATCTACATTTTATCTAGCTATTTAGACTTGTACTTAACTATAATAACTTAAACTTAGGCTGCAGGGTGGCGTAGTGGTCAGCACGGACACCTCGCACCCCCAGGGTTGAGGGTTCGATTTTCCCCCTCGGGTCTGTGTGCATGGAGTTTGCATGTTCTCCCAGTGCTTGGTGGGTTTCCTCCCACAGTCCAAAGACATGCAGATTAGGCCAATTGGGGTTCCCGTACTCCAACTCGTGCCCTAAGCCTGAGTAAATTTCAGCTTAATCATCTCAACTTCATAATTAACACTCTAAACTCCATAAGCTATTTTCAAGATGTTTGTTTTGATGGAATTTGGTTAACACATAGCCTGTGCGTCAAATGATTGGTCATAAATAAAAGATTTTGGGATGAAATTGAATTGAACCCACGTCTGCCACACAGCAGCCACCAATGCACTTAATGGCAAAAAAAACAACAACAAGATATTAAGTTGAAATAATGACAATATTGATTTATTAAGTTGAAATATCGAGATTCTAAGTTAAAATTTAATTCAAAACTTGTTGTTTGTAGTTGAGGGTTTTGAAGGGGACACTGGTGGCTCAGGGGGTTGCGGTTCTGGATTTGTTCAACCAGAGGGTTAGGGGTTCGAGCCCTACATCCGCTGGTTCATCACTGTTTGGTCTTGGGGCAAGATTCTTAACCCTGCGCCTCATACAACCCAACTACTGCACGCAGTTCTGGTCCTGAGCCCGGTTAGGAAATAGCAGGGTTGCGACAGGAAAGTCATCCGGCGTAAATCCTGTGCCAGATCAGTTATACGGAAAGTTTTTAATGGCTTTTTAATTCTTTATTTTTTTTTTTACAATCTAGCAAGATTTCTTGATTTATGTTGTTTCATCGTTAACACTTTAAATTGGTCACAAGAACGCTAGGCAAGATTTTTTTAATGGATTAAATCTCTTCTTCAGATCTCTTATTTTGTTTAGCTGAACGTTTCCTGATTAAGAATTTCATTCTGTAAAATGTGAAGGACGCTTTTGCACCACAGACGTTTACATAATGCGAATTTGAGGAAAAGGTTCTAGAAAGGAAAGTGAAAATGGTTCCTGATGGAATCATTCAGAAAAATAATAATAATAAAAGAAATTGCTGCTGTTGTTTTAGACAGCATCAGCAATCTGGTGTAAATATTCCTCTTGTAATTCTTAATTGTTTCCCGGCTTTGGCATTTTCTTTGGCTTGAAGACCACCCCATTTTTTCCCCTTTTTTCCCTTCTTAATGGGTTCCTGCTCTTGGAGAACGATCTTGGCATTGTGCTCTTTCGATAATCAAGAACAATACTGAGTGTGTATTGCGTAGCAAGCTGGGAACACACAACACAGAGCGAGAGAGAGAGAGAAAAAAAAGACGCTTTGTTTTTGCGGCCCGAGCGTAACTACAAACGGCAGAACCGTTATGTTGAGCCGCGATGGGAGAAGTTTTTTTTTTTTTTTTGAATCCACACACCCGCTAATGAATGGCTTTTAAAATGCCTGCCAACGGGCTCTCTACAATTGCAAATGCTTCCTTTGAAGCTTGAGGTAGAGCCGGGAACTTTTTCTTTTTTTCTTAATGTTTATTCCTGTGAATGATGGGAGGGGGAAATGTCTGGTTAAGAGATCCTTTTTTTTTTTTTTTAACAAAATGTCCAGAGTTTGTTTGCACCTGCTTGCCTCCATGCTTTTTTAAAATTTATTATTATAATTTTTTTTGGCAAAAACGGAAGTGATAAGGGGTAAAATGATAGCACTCTGACACACTTCTTAAACAAACAAAAAAAAACCCTAGTTATATGACTCATATGACTGATATGAAACATCAAGTTTGGAATATTACAAAGGACCGGAATATTTGCACCTGACAGGAAATCATTTTTATGGGTCCAAGCATTGATGATGCTGGAACCCTGCTGGTTCTATTTATTTCTTTATTTATTTCTTTATTTTATATTTTCAACTGGAAGGACGACTAGAGATACATAAAAAAAGTTTTGTTTTTGAATGCAATGATGGTATTCATGAGTGATGATATGTGAGGCGTCTGTTTGAGTTTTACAAAAAGTCCAGAATCCACTCGCTCCTGACAGGCAATCGTATTTTGATGTAAAGTGGAGGGAAAGTGGGGGGGGGGGGGAATCATAACAGCAGTCAGATGTACCCAAAGTGTCCTCTGCTTGAGTAAAACGTCTCTGCGTTTAGACGAAAGACGAGGCGAAGTTGTCATGGAATTTGAGATTTTTTCCTTTTTTTTTCTAAGTGAGGGAGATGATGGGAAGGAAAAAGGTACTTCACACCAAACTTAGGGGTGTGCATTTCAAAAAAACACTGCTGCCATGAAAGTAGTCTGATGCATTTCTGAGAATGATGGGAAGCATCGAGTTTGGAGTTTTACAAAGGACCAAAGTCTATTTGCACCTGACAGGAAATCTTTATTTTTGGCTGAAAGGAAGAGTCTGGGAAAGGGGGGGCCGGGGGGGAGTGAGTGAGTGTGTGTGTGTGTGTGTGTTTGCATGCGTGTATGTGTGTGGGGGTGGATTTCACACCAACGTTTTTTTTTTATTGTTGTCATGAAAGTAGTCAACCATATTCATGAGAATGAGTGATGGGATGCGAGACATCTGTTTAAGAGGTTTACAAAGGTCCAGTCTGTTTACCTGACAGCCAGTCATTTTTGTGCTGAAAAAGAGAAAAAAATGCATGAAAAATAGTCGGACTCGACGCCTCTGTTTAGACGAAAAGGTGAAGTTTACTTCATTGTTGTCGTCGTCATCCCCCAACACCACAACCCCCCCCCCCCCCCCCCCCACCCCCCCCCCCCCCCCCCCCCCGCGTCAGATGCAGGAGGGTTTATCTAAGCGGAGGAACAGAGGAAAGAATGTGTCAAGGTTCAGAACAGACGCGCCGCTCTATGGAAAGGGATGGATCACGGTGGGCTTGAAAGGATGACGGGCTGGTGACAGGGTTGCATTGTGCAACCGAGTAAAGGAGGAGGGGAAGGGAAGGGAGGGTGCACGAGCCTGTCTGTGATTTGGCATCCTGGTAAACACACAAGAACGTCGCTGTTTGAGAAGCGCCGTAATGCTCTGGAAGCACTTCTGAGGGAAGCGTAAGCCTCTTTTTAGGTCGTGGGTCCGTCGTGTCTCAAAAGAGTTTTTGAGAAGGCGAAAAAGGGGGTGGCATGGGGATGTGGGTGGGGGTTGTAGTCAGTTGGTGGATGTGGGGTGAGATCCGTCAGACCGCTCTTAAAAAGTCTGCTTTAAAAAAAGCGGGGCCACTTTGCAGGATTTTTTTTTTTAAGATGCATGCAAATATTCCCTCACCTCTTTCCGCCGAACATTTATGGAAGAACTAAACACAAGACAAGACCTTAGTGCTGATAACGGACAGGATATTTATGTTATGGCACTCTAACATTGAGTTACTTTTCCATATGGCAATGCATTTTTTTTGGGAGCCGTTTTATTTAGAAAGCAGCGTTCCTATTATGCGGCTTAAAAAAAAATTTTTTTTTGGAGCAGATTTGAAGGCAGCTTCATGCTTGGCCAGGGCTATTGTGTAATTCTGTTTAAAAGACATGACAGACAGAAATGTTGCTCTGACTCTCTCTAAGGCTATGCTTTATTCCCGCTTGGATAGTAGGTGCACTCTTACAACCCTTAAACCGATCTTTGGTTTGGCTGTGTGAGGGAAAGCTTATAAAGTTCTATGCTGGGTGATATCAAGATACAACACTGGTGGATTGATGAAATATGTCGCAATGTAGTTTTTTGTATATCTGGATTACCAATTCCAGATTCTGAAAGCAGGTGATTTTAAGGTCAAATTAAAACGTCGAACTTTGATAGATATTGTGTATCATAGAAATAGAAATGTTCATAATAGTCTACTCCACTACACAGGACCCGTCAACTAAGCGGTTTCTTTTCCTTTTTAGCAAAAGGCACTGAATAGATTGAACTCATATCGAAAGCTCAAGTTGAGGAGCCGGATTGAGAAAATGGAATTCGGTGAAAAGCCAATGATGGATGGAAGATATTTTTGAAAATAAATGGTCCAACTGAAGGGATAAGTAAGATTTTAACATAGGAACCTTTAAAGAAAAGATTTTCTTATACCAATATGATAGAACATTTGTAGAAATTTTGAAGAACCCTCAAGAGAACCCATTTGTAAAACAGTGCCTTACATCCAATGCAAACCATATTCAATAAAAAATCCTGATTAATGTTCAGGGTAAGATTTGTCATGACTAGGGTTGGGTACCGAAAACCGGTGCCAATACGGCACCGGTACCTATAGAACCGGTATGTACCGGACCGAAACAGAATGCGAATTTCGGTGCCTCATTTCGGTGCCACTTAAATGCCTGAACTGTCAATTGAATGACGCAGTTGTAATAAGCATCAGATTCATCAACACACATGATCGCTAGTAAAATTTAAATACTGCATTCATGGGGTGTCAGAAATGATCTGTTTTCTTAATTAGAAAAATCTTGAGAACTTCGGAAAGCTTTGATAATGCAAATCCAAAACATGGTTGCAGTAATGTTACTGTCCATTTTATTATTGTAGATTAAAATTTTATTAGATTAGATAAAAAAATGAAAAGCACAAATCATCAGGAAATGAGAGACCATCCGAGATGTGCGTGAATGCAGCAACTAACGTTACACTCACTCTGATGTCAGCAGGTGGTTTACCGATAGCTTAGCTTAGCTAAATTAAACAACTTTCGTTAAAATGCCTAAAACTAAATGGTCGAAAGTGTGTCTATATTTCACAAGAAAGGATTCCGACACCGCGACGTGCAGCAAATGTTTCACAGCAGTTGCGTGTAAAGGCGGAAACACGTCAAATCTAATGAAACATTCGAGGGCAGACGGAATAAAGTTAAAAGCAGAGGGAGGCACCGTGTTTAACAGCTTGTGGACAACAGCTGGCGCTATCGGTGTGGACGACCCTCAGTCCCAGTCACACCAACTGTAGCAAAAAGGAGTCACTGATTATGATGACAACAGCAGCCTTTCCGCAGGTTAGTAGTAGGATAATGTAATGATAATAGCAAAATGCAAATCTTGCATTCATGCTAACAAATAGTCAAACGATTTGTAAAATACTAATGTAACATGGATTCTGTTTATAATTGTGGCTTTCCAGCTAGTACTAGTAGCACTACAACAGTGACCCCATTTACCATTGCAAAGAAAGGTAATTTGACTAAGGAGAATTTTTTTAAATTGTTTGTTCAATAAAAATGTATTCTTGAGTCATCCACCATTGAGTCATCCATTTGCAATTGCATTTGAATATTGTCCGCGATATCGTTCCATCCTGCTCAGATGTATAATGAGATAAAAATGTAAGTTGCTCTGGATAAGGGTGTATGCCAAAGCCTAAATGTAAAGTTGTAGAAATCTACAATGGAGCATCTTCTTTCAAAACAGATTCCAAAAAGATATGACTTTCCTAGAAATCCTAAACAATTACCCTTAAGAAGCCTTTTTCTATTCTTGGGCTCCTTCCAAAAGAAGTCAGATTGGTGTACTCATAAGAACCCTTAAGGAATCTTTTTTTTTTTCTTTCTCCACCAGTTAACTATTCCCAAAAGAACGCAGATTGATGGCCAAGAATAGAGATGGCCGTTGAAAGAGATTTGTCAAATGTGGATTTCTTATCCTGGGGAAAATATTAAAGGCTCCTCATAGAAAGCTAGAATGGAGAAATCTTTTTTTCATTCCATGTTTCAAATGGGAAAAATCCTTAGGAACCCATGAGGAAGCTTTTACAGTGGACTACCCCGAAGAGAACGCAGATTGATGACCATGGAGAAGAATATCCAATGAATGGGACCAGTCAAATCTGGATTTCTTAAACCGGGGAAACTATAAAAGATTCTTCATATAAACCTAGGTTAGAGACCTTCCTTTGACACCATGTTATGAAATCTCCAATCCTTAAAAGAACCCTTGAGCAAACTGTTTTTAAATATTGGTCTACTCTTAAGGGAACTAAGATTAAATACCATGTATCCAGTGAAAGAGATTTCTCAAATCTGAGCTTTGCTTGGGAAACTATTAAAGAGTCCTTCTAGAAAACTAGAATGGATACATCTTCCTATTAGACAATGATTCAAATGGATTAAACCATTTTGGAAGCCCCTTATAAGAACCCTTGAGATACCTTAAACAGTGGATTGCTCCGAAAAGCACCCAGATTGGATTGATGACCATGGAGATGAATATTCAGTGAAAGATATTTGTCAAATCTGTGTTTCTATATTAAAGGTTCTCAGGAGAAACCTAGAGTAGAGAGGTATTCCTTGCACACCATTATCCAAGTACATGGAGCCTTCTTAAAAAGCTTGAACCATTAACTGTTATAGAAAACATGAGGAACCTTTCTTATTAGTGGACTCTCAGGAGGCAGCTGGAGCGTCTAAGGTTCTGCCATTTTGCTATGGATTCTATTGTGATCTGTGGTGCAGATGATATCTTCACTGTCTGATTGGTGGTGTCAACAAGTACCAGTCAAAAATTTGGACACACCTTCTAATTGCATGGTATTTCCTGTTTTTTATCTCGTTCTGCACCGTAAAACAATGCTGAAGCCATCGGAAATGTGCAATAGTCTCCTTTGAACAGTTGATATTGAGATGTATCTGCTACTTTTTTTTTTGTTAATTTGTGATTTATGAGTCTGGTAACACTAAATGAGCTTCTCCTATGCAGCAGATGTGAGTTTTGGTCTTGCTTTTACTGGGAAGGTCTTCATGAGAGACAGTTTCATCATGGTGCTTGATGGGTTTTGCAAATACACTTGACGATACTGTTCTTGCAAGAACTATACCAGAACAGCTTTCCTTAGGGACACATGCATATGAAAAATAAATAAAACCAACGTTGATATGTTACTTCCTCCAAGAAAAAGTCATATGATAGTTGACTCTATTCACTTGAGGCTTTGCGACTGCCAGCATGGAAGGTCATTCGCTAGCCTTGAGTGGTATAGGGAGGAAATAAAACTAAACAGGTGAAAAGCGACCTGACTTCTTGGATATACAGGAAGAAAAGAAAACACATTGTAGAGAATGTTGACAAGATGGTACAGTCATATCTGAAGAACAGAGCGGAACTTGTCATTGTTGTCGCTTTTTAGAAGTCTGACGATGGAGTCCACTGTTATGAAGGCATCGGAAGCATTATAGTATGTTGAGTGATTAGATTAGTACTGAAGGCTGCTCGTTACGCAGAACTTTCCAGCAATACTTGGATGGAGGCTTTTTACTTTTTTTTTATTTTTATTACAGCTGGACTTGGGCATTGTAATAAAATAAAAAGACATAGAGAATCATTGCTGAGATATAGTTAAAGATTATTCCATGTTGTTTTTCATCTGCAGTTATTTACAGTGGTGTGCAAAAGTTTGCACACCCTTAGGACAAAATTCAAGTGGACGACGAGATCTTAATAGCAAAATGATACACACATCGTGAGATGTCCATGCAAATGAAGGAAAACACACAGAGGCATAGAGAGAGACACATGCAGGCATAGACACATAGAGAGAGAGAGACTAAATCGGATAGATACACAAATTAAAAGAAACATAGAGAGACACACATATGCAAGTAGAGACACAAAAAGAGACAGTGAGCGGGACATACATATGTCAAGAGACTCAACCAGAGAGAAACACAGAAATAAAGAGAGAGAGATAGATACATAGAGAAAGAGACTCATGGTTTGTATGCAGAGAGATGCGCTGATAGATATGCGAAAAAAGAGAGATGTATGGAGAGAACAAAAAGAGAGAAAGAGATGTCAAGAGAAACATATCGGGAGAGACACAGATGAAGAGGAGGATGCAAAGACATAGAGAGCCCAAAAGGAGACACATGAAAGGGAAACAAACAAAAAAGAGAGATAGACCGAGACAAAGACATCCATGGAGAGAGAGAGAGTGAGAGACATAAAGAAGAAAAGATCATATGTGTCTCCATATACACATGGAGAGACACACATGATCATCATATCATATCTGTAACCTGATAATCCAGGAGACAAGTCTCAGGTCATGTGGCACTCGGTTCTGTCCGGTTGGTTTAGCTGAAGCTCTGGACGTTGCAGGATGGACCCGTGCTGCATGGTTCATTTCTTGAACTCTTTTTTTTTTGGAGGATACATTTTCTACTAAGACGTTTTCACTTTTACCTGCAGCGCACAAACCGACACTTTTCGTCATCATTTGGCTCTCTTTAAGAGTCGGGTGTTCGATATCTGATGGTTCCTTTAGCCAACCAAAGTCTTACACACTGTATATACGGCCTTTCTTCCATGGCACACCGGAACAGGATGGTAATCCAAATCCTCTAGACAGATTTAAGCGATCTCATTCACTTCTAATGAGTAGCCTAGAAGAGATCTTTTTGGGAGAACTAGGCCTTGAGGAACACGTGCACATTTGCCAGATGGTTTGAAGTGATTTGGCAAAGCTGCGTGCAGATCCCTTCTGAAAGACTTGGACTGTTTGAACAATTTGGACTCAGCAGAGTTTTGAGAGGGTGTATGTGCGTGCATATGTGTGCGTGCATATGTGTGTGTGTGTGTGTGTTTGCGCGTGTGTGTGTGTGTTTTCACATAAATTATTAAGTCCTGTGAGCTTAATGGTTTTCACAGTGTTGAGGGAGAAAGAACAAAACGGAGCAAGACGTACGTCTGACCATAAATATTTATTTGGAAGCATTTGCTTTGTTTTGAGTTCAACAAAGCGTTTCTAAGATAGCTTAATATTTAATTGCGTGTTAAACTTGGAGGCAGCGTGTGCTGATGGCGTGCGTTTTTTCCGCCTCCCTCTTTTTCAAGCTGTCTGGTTTCTGGAGCCGCTTTGTTATCCAGCATCACGTTTTTTTTTTTTTCCAAACCAGCGCCAAACATATGCAAATGTGTGATTTTTTTATATTTTTTTTCACTGCAATTTTATCGCTTGAAGACGATTGCAGTAATTCTTAATTGTTAAATTTTTTTTTTGTTACGATGTTTGTTTTCATGGTTAATTTCGCTTATTTACACGTGTACCATCTTAAAAACAGTTGTTTGCCTGGACCGACTATACCATGTGTGTGTGTGGGTGGTAGTGGTGGGGGGTGTCTCTGAAAGGGAGGGGGTGTTGTAAAATGTAGACTATATGGAAAGGACAGTGGGGAGTCAGGGTCAGGAATCTGTTTGATGTTGAGACTGGATGCGGTTGAGTGCTGAAAGTGTCCTCTCATAGCCTGACACTTCTGACTCCATACTGCAGTGCTGTATATTTCTATATAACAAGGGCGTTCAAGTCAAACCGGGACCTATGATTGCACAGAATAACGGAACACAATTATAAGAGTAAAGCTTCCTTTACTTCTCTATATAATCCCCTGGTACACTAATGCACTCATCCCAGTGTTTCACTAATGCTTGGATACCATCAAGGTAGAAAGTTTTCTCAGTATGCCAAAGTCATGATCACTAACACTGGCCTCCCAGGAACTCCTTTAATAGTCAAAACATATAGAAATGGCTTGGAGTGAGGTCAGAACTGTATGGTGGTTGTGCCCAAAACTTTGAGCCGAGTTCCTGTAATGTGCAAGTGGTGATGGCGAATAATTGTGTGTACAATACCCACAGACGGATGCGGTTCTTCCGCAAGTTGACGACTTGTTGCAGTTTTCTGTCTATTTTTAAGGATCAGGTGTTCCACTCACTGAATGTTCGCACGAACGACTGCAGTGGGCTCCGAGCCACCTCAGCTGTAATCGTCATTCACTGATGTATAGCCTTCTTTAAAACTCGTTCACCGTTCAGTTATTTTACTGTTCAGTTTTACGCCTTCATTTGCTAGAAGTTTAATCACAAGTCACGGTTTGACTTGAACACACCTCATGTATATATAATAGACAAAGACAAAGGTGCCAAAACTTTATTCAAAGTGAATATAAAGTGAGGTTTGAATGATTACTTAAGTCGATCAAAGGTGGGAAAATGTAAAATGGTACAAAGTATGAGACCTTTTAAATTGTTACTGTTGGTAAATAAAAAAATATATATTCTTAGATTTCATTGCAATAGTGTGATTTTTGCTGCTAAATCTGTCAATTATTTATTTATTTATTTATTTTTGCCGGTTATACAGTATACCATGAAAAAGGACAAGATAATTCTGCCATGCATATGTGTTCCCTCACACATATGTTCCTGTGCAAAACTATTGACACCTAGGATGACTAGTCACAACATTCAGGAAGTCTAACTTTATCCAGGACATGTGCCTGCACTGCATCAGTATAAATCATCTCATCTAGGGAGTTTAGTTTATTATAAGTCGATAAAATCCAAGGCATTAAAATATTGTGCTTAATCTTTCCAGTCAGCCTGGCCAACTAGTCAGCGTGCAGTCGTCTACTCGTGGCACATCCGTGTGTGCGAGTGATTGATTAGTGTGCGCTTGGCAGGCAGGTGGAAGATCAGTATGTTTAGTGGGTGTTGGTGTGTGAGGTCTCCAGCTGCTCCCTCTGGTCTTCATGGCGTGTTTGCGTGATTGTGCTGGAGTGTGTGTGTGTATGTGAGAGAGAGAGAGAGACAGGACCCTGAGATAGTCCCTGAGGACACTTCCACTGCTGTCTTTTCTCTTTGAAATGACAACAAGCTCAGAGTTTTGGATATGCTGAAGATGTCTGTCATACAAATATAAAATAATAAAGAACGTACAGTATAAGCGTGAAGCTCAGTCTTTTGCAAAATCCCAGACGTGGGACATTTTTCAGGCTCATGTATGTCAAGCCAGGAGTTTGGAGTTATTACAGAATTTTGGAGAAAGTTTTGTCAAACTTAGATAGAGATTTTTTATATATATATATATATATATATAATATATATATATATATATATATATATATATATATATATACACACACTATATGTCACCGCTTAGTTTGATGCTTTAAGTCTACAATAATACTGGGGATTTCAAAACTATGAAATAACTAAGTGGTAATTATGTAACAACAACAGTCAGTTGTTATTTTAAGACACCGAGGTCAGCTATTCTGGAACAGTTCTTGCAAGAACACTATTGTCCAGTGCATTTGCAAAAGCCATCAGGCTCCATGATGAAACTGTCTCTCATGAAGACCACAACTTACCTCTGCTGCAGATGAGACGTTTATTTAGAGTCAGCAGCCTCAGAAATCACCAATAAACTAACAGCACCTAAGATTAGAGCCGTTATAAAGGATTTACAGATCATGGGTAGCAGATACATCTCAATATCAACTGTTTGAAGGAGATGATTGTATATTTTGAATAAACGCCTTCAGCAAATTCAGGAACAACCAAGGGGTAGGAAAGTGATCCCAAACGTTTGAGTAGTAGTGTATAGTATATAATTAATTAATTCATTTCTTTTCAAGTTGTCTTTCTCAGTTCCTGATCACTGTATCTCATTTTCAAATTTTTTAGATATTTTTTTTTTCTTTTACACTCCTCACTCTGGACTACTCACTAACTCACTTCTTGGTTTGGAGTGTGTTTGTGTATGTTTTGAGTGAGTGATTATTCCCCGTCGCTCCCCAGGGACATGACTGTTTTGTGTGTGTGTGAGAGAGAGAGAGAGGGACAGGGAAAGAGAAAGATGGAGAGAACACGGCTGTTGTTATCCTTTTGTGAAAGAAGAGAAAGAGAACGCCCCCAGGGAGGAAACCGCAGCACCCGGCTGGAGTTAGGGGCCTCCGAAAAATTTCTCATGAGAGGGCAGGAGAGGGGAGGAGAGGTGAGGGTTAGGAGGGTACGAGAGGGGAGGGAGCGGAGAGAGGGAAAGTGAATGAAAGACAAGAGAAAAGAAATGTGTAGTAGCGGTGTGTGTGTGTGAGAGACCATGTTTTTATATTTTGGCGGGGCCAAAAATGAAGCAATGAAGGTCCTGAGAAGGATGATTTGTGTGTGTGTGTGTTAGAGGGGCTATTTCCATACTCTCGCGCAAAGTAAGTCTCTTTAACCCAAACACCCACTCGATTTTTTCTTTTGTTTTACGCATGAAATATTTCAGAATAAAGTATGAAAACTAAATGTACCTGTTTAAAGTGTTTACTTGTGATAATGCTGTTGCTAGGCAACTGGGAATCACTCAAGCTAACAATCAAGCTTGCACTCAGCCATCACTTTTTATTTCAATTTTTTTTTTTTTTACAAACAATGTAAAACCAAATGTCCACTGAAACAAAACAAAACAGCAAAAAAATTATAAATTCTTTTAAAATACACCACAGCATGCACAGAAAATACAAAACTCCTGTGAAGTACCTGCAGTAAAACACAACATTAGCAAGGTTTTGCAAGATTAGCGCTTTCTCCTCTCATTCTTTTGAGTTGATGACCAGTTGGCTCATTACTGCCACCTGCTGGAATGGAGTGTGGCACAACAGATTTTTAGTAAAAAAAAAAAAAAAAAAGCTATAGCTTTGTTCAAGATGTGGCATTGAAACATACCCACAAGACAAGTTACATAGCGTTTCAGTGTTTATGAAATACCTTTAGTAGGTTTTACTATTTTAAAACCTGTAAGAAGTACTGTATAGATGCTTGAGACGAATCAGGAAAAAAACATTAGAGACATTGATTTGAATCGAACCAAATCAAATTGTTTCGAGTCTGCCTATGATTGACATCTCCACTTGAAATTAATCTCATGTGCAGAATCCTGTGCAGAATCCTTGCTAGTAAAAAACTAGCTGCTTTTTTCGGCGTTTTGTGTGAACTAGCATTAGCTTAGGTGTTTGTTTCTGTCCTGAGGTACATTGACCGCTGTTCAGTAAAACGACAAGTATATATATGTGTGTGTGTGTGTGTATATATAATTATGTATATATCTTATTTTCATTAGCTAGCTAGCATGGAAGCTACTCTAAGATTTTCTGACCGTTCAAAGCTTGCTAGTTCTGTCGTGTCTCACAGACGCTCCATAACATAAAATGTAACTGTGAATACTTTAGAAACAGAAACGTCTCGTTCATTAACGAAGCTAAAAATAATAATCGCTGAGGTATAAGTGGAACATAACACCTCAGGACTTGCTCATATCTGTACATAATCATTTTCAGGGTGCTAAGAGGGACTCCACTTGACGGCGGGTCGCGTCACGCCGCTGCGTCACTCAGCACTTTTTATTCCTCACGCTGTAGTGTGTAGAAGAACGGAGTGTCAGTGACGATCTCTGTCTTGTCATCAAGTTCTAATGAGGCGATGTTCATTTTGGCTCGAGTCAGATACAGAGTGTGTGCTGATTTGACTATGACTTTGTGTGTGTGTAAAAATAGTGAGCAGGAATGTGTGGTATTGGGGAGTGGGGTTGGGCAGGCATGAGAGAGGCAGAGGAGTGTGTGTGCGTGCGTGTGTGCGTGCGTGTGCCGCGTGTGTGCTGTATGTGTAAGACTTGATCAACAGCTGAAATACACACACACACACACACACACACACACACACTAAAACAGCAATAGATTTCTGTTATAGCTCTTCATTCTTCTACTCATCTTATTTTGTCTCATTAAATCCCTTCTCTCTTCTTTCTCTTTTTCACTTATCATCTAGTTCATGAATGATTAGCTGCATTATAATATTTTCATTACTGGAACTATAGCCAAAATTTGTGTGACATATGGGGTCTGTTTATTGAAAATGCAACATTTTATTTTATTTCTGATCCTGATTTAAAAAAAAGATTTGTTAATTTTGATGAACGAGATTCAAAGAACTGAGTCACTAAAATGATCCAATCACTTTTCTCGTCACAGTTTTATTGTCTCACCTTTATTTCTTTCATGTCGTCTTGTTGTTTTTGCTATCCTTCTCTTGTTCTTGTCTTCCATCTAGTCACCTCTTAGTTCCTTCCTTCCTTTCTTCTTTTCTCCTCTACTCTTTTATCTCGTCCTCCCTCGTTTTCTTTAATCTCCTTTCCTCTTCCCTCATCTCCTCTTCTTTTCCCTTCTCTTCACTTCTCTCCCCTCACCTCATCTCATCTCTCCTTTTTTCCCCTCTCCTCTTCCCTCATCTCATCACCTCACTTCTCCTTTCCCCTTGTCGCATCTCCTCTTCCGTATTCTTCTCTCCTCTCATCTCATCTTGTCTTTTTTTTTTTGTCTTCACCCCTCTACTCTCGCTTCCTTTCATCTTGTCTCTTCTCCTTTCCTTGTGTCTCCTCCCAATCTCGTCCCCTTCCTTCTTTTTTTCCCACTTTGTCTTCATCTCACCTCTGTCTCCTCTGCCAAGGTGTCTGTTGTACCAGCTCTGTATCATCGTTCCATAATAACAGCCTTGCCTGTTTATGTGGATTTGAGTCGGGTCTCCGCTATCTGTGTGTTGACGTTGATGTGTGTGTGTGTGTGTGTGTGTGTGTTTGCACTTTGCATGCTTTATTAAATGATTAGACACAAAGGACTGAAGCCCAGCATTCACAATATGAGGTGGTGTTGGTCTAAAAAGTGTAACCATGTCTAAGACAGCCTGGGGACTGCTTTCTATTTCATGTCCTTTATCACTACACACACACACACACACACACACACACACACACACACACACACACACACACACACACACACACACAAACACGACAAACAGCAGTTGATAAAGGTAACCATTTGCGGTTATGTATTAAAGAGAGTTAATGGATGTGTGTTGTGAAAGGGGCAATAACATCTCAACGGGTCATAAAATCATTACACCACTGGGATAAAAGTTCACAAGATTACAGACAAGGACAGAAAGAGAGGTGTGTGTGTGTGTGTGTGTGTGTGTGTGTGTGTGTGTGTGTGTGTGTGTGTGTGTGTGTGTGTGTGTGTGTGTGTGTGTGTGTGTGTGTGTGTGTGTGCGAGAGAGAGAGACACTTTGGACACTTTGATGCATGTAATGTAATGGGGAATAAAATGCTTGCATGATGTTCTGATATAAGACACTCAGACAATCAGTGGCGTAAAGGTTCACGTGTGTGTGTGTGTGTGTGTGTGTGTGTGTGTGTGTGTGTGCAACAGGCTGCCATTAATTAATCAGGGCATCGTTTGTTTAATAAAAAAAATACATTGTATTTATGTTTCAGACTTAACGTACATTGATACACACACAAAGTGACGTAGTGGTTATCACTGGACCTCGCGCCTCCAGGGTCCGGCTTCAATTCCCACTTCGGGTCTGTGTGCATGGAGTTTGCATGTTCTCCCCGTGCTTGGTGGGTACTCCAGTTTCCTCCCACAGTCCAAAGACAGAGTTTAGCCAGATTAGGCTAATTAATGTACCGAAATTGCCAGTAGTGTGTGAATGAGTCGGGGGTGTGTGTGTGTGTGTGTGTGTGTGTGTGTGTGTGTGTGTGTGTGTGTGCCCTGTGATTGATAAATAAAACGATTCAGTTACATATCACATTTAAATTCGTGCATCATCCCATTGACTCCAAAATCGTCTTTTTTAAATTTTACATGTTTGCCTTGTAACGAGGTAGTAAAATGTTGCAGTTCCTTTATAATCCTACAGGTGGTGCACTTTAAACTGTTCACACGTTGGCAGGTAGCACAGCATCCTGTGTGACTGGAGTGAATTATTTGCTGAGTTTGTTTATATTTGTAACATGATCTAGAAAAGTAAACATTAATATTGAATCGGGATATTTATAAAATCAGAATCGCAATACTAAGTCGAATCGTCACTAGGTATCGTGATAATATTGTATCCGGAGGCCTCTAGTGATTCCAGTCCTCAATACCTTGAGCTCTTAATTGTGTTTGGTGAGACGTTTATAACAACAGCTCATCCACATGGTCTTGTAACATATTTTATTTTTTGGAAAGAGTCTCCAGTGTCACGAATTCACGAAGTCTGTCTTAAATCAAAATTGAGTTGCTTCTAACTATGTTGCCGTAGGTTTTATTAACTCAGTTTAGCACAGTGGGACTGCAGAAGCTTCATACGAGTCTTAGCTGAACTTTGGAAGGCATTTAGGAGCTAAAAGAGAGGTTTGTGGAATTTGACCCTGATTATTTTCATTGTACTCGTGTTCCGGGTGACAAACTTTACACTCGGTGTGCAGAGCAGGACAACTTATAATAACCAAGACCTACTGTAATGTACTTGGATGCACCACTTTTTTGTTTTTTTTTTGTTAGTTTTTTACCTTTATTTTAATCTTTTGTGGTCTACACGGTGGTGTAGTGGTTAGTACTGTCGCCTTGCACCTCCAGGGTCCGGGTTCGATTCCCCGGCCAGGCTCGATTCCCGTCTCTGTGTGCATGGAGTTTGCATGTTCTCCCCGTGCTTGGTGGGTTTCCTCCGGGTACTCCGGTTTCCCCCCACAGTCCAAAGATATGCAGGTTAGGCTAATTGCCGTTCCTAAAAAAAATTGCCCGTAGTGTGTGATTGGGTGTGTGAGTGTGTGTATGTGTGTGTGCCCTGCGATGGATTGGCACCCTGTCTAGGGTGTACCCCGCCTAGTGCCCGAAGTCTCCTGGGATAGGCTCCAGGTCCCCCGCGACCCTGAACACAGGATTAAGCGGTATAGAAAATTAATGAATGAATTAATTAATCTTTTGTTTTATTTCATTTTTAATTTTTGATTTTTACATTACTTTTTATACATATTGTTTTCTTGTTTTTTTATTTAAATTATTAATTTAAAAAGAGTAAAAATAAGAGGCTGGGGAGGGGATGATGCTCACCCCTGTTATAATATGATTAGTTAATGAGCTACGCTGTTTCCTGGATGTCACATGACATTATACAGAACTTTAAATAGATAAAAAGTAACAAGACATGCCATTCTTTAATTAATAAATAAATAAATAAATACAAATATTCCAAACTGAATCTAAAGTATTTGTCGCACACACAACCATACACACTACAGGGTGCAGTGAAACGCCCCTGAGCAAATAAAGTTACACTAAAGCAAAAAGCAAAAGATGAAATAAAAATGCACTGAACAGATGTATTTTAAATATCTCTTACTTTTATACAGTGTTCACGTTTATCAGAGTCGTTCACGATTCGCTCTGCATTTAGTAACGTGTTGTTCAGTAATTGATGGCATGTATAGTGCAGTTATGGACATGTGCCAGGTTAGATATGAAGATCCGGCTCCACTTTTAGCTCTACACAGTTATACGCTTTGAAGACGAGCTCCCCGGTTCTGTTTCTGTTGTCGTTCCCTGAATTTTGTGGCTAATATTTTGCTCAGGCCACTTCCTCTTTTAATCTAGCATCTTAAATTATTTTTCTTTCTCGGATATTAGGATTATCACGTTTACTCCAGCGGAAGTAAAAGGTGTCTTTGGAGCATTGTTGATCCAGACCGAGCCCGAGTGTATCTCTCTGGTCCGAATAAGTCTACTGGTGAATGAATAAATGAATCGATCAATATCTGCACTTTAAGCCATTTATAAAATGTACTTTTTGATAAACTTTTAAATATCATATGGTTCAGCCTTTGTGTTTGGGTAAACCATCCCTTCATCACCATTCTTCATCCCATCTGGGTTTTTTTTCTTTTTTGTATGACACATCATCAGTGTTATATGTCCATTACATCGTCCATCCATTATCTATAAGACTACAGGGGGGCTGGAGCCTATTCCAGGGAAATACGCCCTGAATGTGGTGCCACCCTATCACTGGGCACAAGCACACATGGCAGGCATATTTCAAAATGCCTGAGAGAAAACTGGGAGAACCCAGAGGGAACCCACCAAGCATGTGGAGAGCAATGCAAACCCCATGAACATGGACCAGATGTTAGATTCGAACCCTCAACTTGATGGTGCAAGGCCACAGTGCGAACCTACAGTATAAACCACCATCACACCTTAAATATAATCATTTCAAGTTATAAAACAATTTTCAGGAGTCCATGAGACATATTTTTATGTATATTTCGTTCATTATTTTTAGAGAATTAAGTCACCTTTCTATATGTAACACACTTGGTGTTTTTCGAATAAATTCTGAATCAAAAAGTTTGAAAGTTTTTCTCTATTAGACACAGATTTTGATTTTCATTGCATTAATGGACGTTTTTATTTACTTTACAATAAAGTTGAGTAATTTGAGTCTGGTACGCTCGCATATGGTGAACTATCAATGAGGACGTTTATCAAATTTCTAAAAACACTTTGTATTTTTTTTTTAATATAAAACATTCCTTACATTGCCAGAACTTTGTCATCAGCTGTCTGTAGTCATAATGGCATAAATCAATTCTACATTGAATAGTAGGTTCTGAGGGTTCTGAGAGTAAAAACTCCCTTTATTTCTGCATATAATCCCCTGCTACACTAATGCACTTATTCCAGCGCTTGGATACTATCAAGGTAAAAAGTTTTCTCAGATGTGCCAATAACTCCCAGCCGAGTTCCTGTAACGTGCAAAAGGTTTTGCTTAATGATGGTGTGTACAGTTTGCGCAGACAGATGCGTCTCTTACGCAAGTCGGTCCCGAGATCAGAAATCTGATCCGATTTTCAAGGATCAGCTGCTGAATGTTCACGGGAACGCCTGCAGTCATTGGGGATCGTCATTCACAGACATACGGTTATCTTTAAAACATGTTTACTGCGGCTAACAGTCTCATCGCCATACTGTGTCAAATCTGTTTTAAATTTCATCACAAGTCCTGCTTTGACTTGAACGGCAGTCGTGTAATGGTTTAAAATCATAGAGATATATAATTCATATACAACAGGCACGAAACAGGAAGTAAAGGTGTAAACAGGGACAATAATATCTGGATTTTGTTCTCTTTCATGTAAGATTTTGTAGGTCACTGGTTCCGAGGCTTTGATCTCATACTCCGGCTAGACTGCTGCTGCTGCTCAGGTTGCTCGAGAACATGACGCAAACTGAAAAGGAGCGTGAAATTCTGCTATATTTATCCGTAATCTATTGTTCCTTGATGATCGGGGCAATAAACTGAACTTGAAGGGTGTGCGAGAAAGGTTGAGGGATGACAGAGTGGTGTGTGTGTGTGTGTGTGTGTGTGTGTGTGTACTGGTGCTGTAGGCTGTAGTAAATCTGCAGCAGCTTCAGCAGCCTGACTCTTTGATGTGGATGAAGTAATGGAGAGTGAAATGTTTGCAACAGTAATCTCATATGAGCAAGTGCTGTAAAACGCTCGCTGCCAGAAAGACCGAGCGCGATCCCTCTGAAGTTCCTGCCTGTACACTGTATTTGGAACGAGGCCCTTCATCTCTCTAGTGGAAGCGCGATTAAGGAGTAAGAAGGTTATTGATTAAGTGTTTAGCCTGTGACGTCTTCAAGACCCTATCCTAGGTCTTTCCAGGACGTCTCTGATTCCCTCGCCAGCTAATTGGCGGAGATACCGGAAAGGTTTATAGAAGTAACGTTTAGGGGCGGGAATAACCAGATGACCACCCGGTACGATATTATCACGTGACTCGGGTGTAGACGCGATTTGTGTTGCGATTATTTTATTAGTATTATTATTATTATTATTATTATTATTATATCATTAGTGGTGTAGTGGTTAACACCGTCGCCTTGCACCTCCAAGGCCAGGTTCGATTCCCAGCCAGGTTCGATTCCTATCGGATAAAGTGGTGTAGACGATGAGTGAGTACGTATTATTTTATTATTTTTAGATTTTGTAATGATTCAAAACAAATAATTCACTCCTTGCGCACAGGATACGGTGCTGTCAATGTGTAAATAGTTTAGAGTGCACCACCTGTAGGATTGTAGAGGAACTGCAACATTACCAATCTTCAGATGCATAAATATATAAAAAACTGGTAAAAATCTAACATGGAGTCAGCGATTGCTTTAAACAACCCTGATTATATTAAAGGCTGATTAATGGATGATTTACTGTATGTGAATAAACAAAAACAAATCTTGTATCCAACATTGGAGCATTTTGTCGATTGTATTTTTAATAATATTAATCCTGTGAAGGCGTCACTGTGGTGTAGTGGTTAGTGGGTTCAATTCCCGTTTATTCAAAGATTTCTGTTGCTTTTACAAAATCTAAAATGTTTCAAATATATTTAAAAAATCACAATTGTAATATTTTCAAGTCTATATACGTTTAGGACCATCGTGTTCAGTGATTAATTTCTATCTGTTTTTCATTTCAAACCATCCCCTGAATTCCTCCCTCCATTTCATATTTGTGTTACACTTGCTTTAGTTTTTTCCTCCTCTTTGTCTTTTATCCCTCTTTTGTCGTTCCCTTAATGATCCTTTTAGCTCGGTGGCCTGGACAGAACGAAAAAAGGAAAAAAAGAATGTGAGAGGAACTAAATGAGCTTTTGAATGTGTTTGGCCTTACAGAGTGCTTTGTTTTGTGTGTGCGTGTGTGCGTGCGTGTGTGTGTGTGTGTGCGTGCGTGTGTGTATGTCTCCTTTATGTCGGCTCTGGATTTTTTTCCCCTTGAACTTTTTCCATGGTGCTAATGTCTCAATGTTTCGAACACCAGGGGGACGGATCACGCGCGCGCGCACACACACACACACACACACACACACACACACACACACACACACACACACACACACACACACACACAATCATGTTCACATACATACTTGGCACCATCACCACATGTGTTGCCAGGTCAGAGCTGGCAGGACCTCAGACATTTCACACAATGCCAAATCCAAGTCAAAGCAAAAGATGAACTCATCAGTATCATCATCATCTTCTTCATCATCATCTTTCACACACTCTCACATGAACCTCCTGTATTCCCAATTGATCTTGCTTCTTTAACCGACTTTAGTTTTATATACAGTGGAACCTCGGATTACGAGTAACGCAGTTTATGATCGTTCCGCAAGACGAGCAAAGATTTTTAATAAACTTTGACTTTTATTGTATCTTTGACACCGAGTATCATGTATCACTCATGCGCTTCTAGTTTTGACACAGAGCATCACATGACCACAACTGAGCCAACGGTTTTTCTCTCTCTTGCGCTGCGGAATTGTAGGTAATCGTCTCCCCTGCTGGGGCTTAGTGCTTGCAGAGTTTCTGAGTGTGCATGTGTGTGTTTGTGTGCGTGTCTGTGTGTCTGTGTAAGGCAGAGTGTGTGTGAGTTTGTTTGGGAACCTGAGAGGAGGGGGGCTGTAAAGGTGTGTGTGCGTGCGTGCTCATTCACTTACACCAACACACACACATAAACACACACACACACACACACACACACACACACACTCTCTCTCTCTCTCTCTCTCTCTCTCTCTCGGCTTTACAGCCCCCCGTCCTCTCAGGTTCCCAAACAAACACACAAACTCTGCTCTGTCGCGATTCTTTTTCAAAGGTGAGGAGCTGGTTAATTTGTTTTTGTTGTTGTTTTACTTTACCGCAGTGATTCCGTTGACTAGCGATGTTCCTTGCTAAGTTTTAAACGGTTAATTTTTAAACGATTTTAAAAAACGGTCTCTCCGTTAATGTGTGTGTGTGTGTGTGTTTTTATCTATTTATTTTTTGGGGCTGTAGAACGAATAAGTTGAGCTTCCATTATTTTCTATAGGAAAATTAAATTTGGAATACGAGCCCAGTTCCGGAATGAATTATGCTCGTAATCCGAGGTTCCACTGTACTAGTATTTATTATTGGCCTGACTTTCACTGCTATATGATTTGACATTCATTATTTTTTTATATTATTGACCAGATGTGCTCACTGTATAAGGAATAATGGTGTACTAGCTCACTGTATACCGAACTAATCAGAAGCACTTTTTGTCACATTTTAGTCATTCTCTGTACTTCTGAAATAATTAAATAAGACAGGTAAGATAAAATAATTCAGATGAAATGGTTATTCAAAATAATGTCAACAGTACTGTTAGGCATAACGCGGCGGTTGACTTTCTTGTACTTTTCTTCATTGGGTTGTTGGGTTGCGGAACGATTGGCTGCACACTGCCAAACCACTCATGCTATGTACTCATGTAAATGCTCAAGTCAAATTCAATTCAAATTCAAATTTTATTTGTCACAATCACAGTCATACACAGTAAGATATGCAGTGAAATGGTTAGACGACTGCTCGTGACCTTAAAATAAAAGACTATTAATAGGAAATAAATATGAAAAAGAAAAAAAAATTGTAAATTTAACTAAGATGAATAAAATAACTGTAGTGTGCAAAATATACAATATATGAAAAATATAGAAAAATAGAATTTGTGGATTTTTTTTTTTTTTAGTATAAGAATGAAGTTGAATAAAAATAGAAATGTCCAGGGGGTGTGCAAATGTGCCTGAAAGTGTCATGATTCACAGATTTTAAGTGACTGCGTGCATGAGGGAAACAGAATGACCAGGCGGTGAGCAAATGTGCCTGAAACTAACATATTTAAAGTGACTTATGTTAGAGTAAATAACTATGCAGGCAAGTGTTAATAAAGTGAAAGCTGGTGGGGGCCGTTTTACTCGGGCACTTTACAAAACAATCGTTCCGTGAAAGCGCCCTTTATTATTTGCTGAGTAAGAGCAACAAATGTGCACATTTTTGAAAGGAAAAACTCTCTTACTTTCTCACTCACTCATCTTCTATACCGCTGTATCATGTATCCAGGGTCGCAGGGGGCCTGGAGCCCATTCCAGGAGACTGAGGGCACGAGGCAGGGTATACCCTAGATGAGGTGCCAATCCATCACAGGACACACAAACACTCACTCACACACACATACACACACTACGGGTAATTTGGGAATACAAATTAGCTGCATGTTAATCTGCATGTCTTTGGATTGTGGGAGAGAGGAAACCCTGGAATCTGCACACAGAGGAGGGAATCGAACCCAGACCCTGGAGGTGCAAGGTAACAATGCTAACCGCTAAACCACCCTACTGCCTACTTCCTTTCTTTCTTTATTTAGTCGATTAGGTTTGAATTAACAGGACATAATCCCTCTTACACAAATCTTTTAAATGATTTTCCCTGCTTGTATGAAGAAAAAAATATCAAAAAATTAAGTATATTTTAAGCTGTAATATAAAGCACGAGTGTTTGAGTCAGGAAATCTCATCAGTAGTGGATCTAGTGAAAGTAAAGCAACTTTATTTTAATTCTGCTTTTAGGCATGCTAGTCTTTCCTTGACTTTGCTCACAGCCAACTAAAACATGTTTAAAGGCAATACTCTGAGTGTGTGTGTGTGTGTGTGTGTGTATCCACAGGCATCAATTTTGTGCGAAGGCTCTTTAGCAGCTTTGATGCTTACAGCAACTCCTGTCTGCTCCTCATTTTTTGGCACCTGTCTAAAGGAAAAATGTTTTGTTGTTGAGTTTCACCGTCCTGCGTGAAACATCACGTCTGGAAAAGCAGTTTGGCCTCGTCGGTGTGAGGTATACAGGGAGAAAAGCCTTGGTTAAGTGTCAGAGATCTTGGCAGGGATCTTGCCGCTCCGACGCCTCTCCGGCATCTGGTTTCTACCTTCCTAAACACTTCATAACTCACACCATAAATAAACGGAAACAAAGAACATTCCTGTGCTTTGATTTGATGGGGATTTTGAAAGTCGGCTCTCCGTGCACGGACGCAGTGTTCCGCATCCAAGTTGTCCTTGCCTGGAATCCTCATCACTGCATTTCAGCTCGCGGAGGTCGGCTCACTTTACTCTGAAATGAGCTGCAAAGGCGTGGGTTTAAAATCTGAGCAGCTACAAATTGGTTTACAGGTTTAAAATGAAGGCGAGAAATCGGTGCTAGAGCACTACGCGGTTGTCAGATTGTCGATTTTACAGCTTTTGGATCTTAGCAAGATATCATACACGTCTTGGTCCTGGGTTACAAAGGCATATGAAGTATTAGAGACTAGAGATGGAGAAAAAGATTATTCAGATGAATGGCGGTTCTTTTGTGTGCCAAGCCAGACTGACTCAAAAAGAGAGATGCAGAGATGCACTGGTCGATCAGTGACCCGAACTAGCTGGTTTTTAGTTTGATCAGACATGACCGATCACGTTAAACCGATTCTGTGCCGAGTGCTTTAGCTTTTGCATGAGTATTGCAACAGCTTCCGATCTGCCTTTTTCTCCAAACTCTGTGAACGAATTTGTATTGTAACCCACTCATTACACTCTCTTACACCAGCCTCAATACACCATACAGTGGAACCTCGGATTACGAGCATAAGTCATTCAAGAAGTGGGCTCGTATTCCAAAATACTTATTCCCATAAGAAATAATGGAAACTCAAATTATTCATTTCACAGCCCAAAAAAATGTATACATAAAAATAATGAATACAAAATATAAAGTAAAAATAAAACAAATTAACCTGCACTTTACCTTTAAAAAAGTAAAAATAAATCCCGAAAGATGTGTTTGTTTGTGCACGCAGGCGCCGTGTGTGTGTGTAATGTGCATGCACACACACACACACACATTAACGAAGAGACTGTTTTATCGCGAAAATTAGCAAGGAACAATGCTAGTCACACTCGCGTGAGCGCATACTAACAGAATCACTGCTGAAAAGTAAAAACAAAAAACCAAAACAAACCAAAAAAAAATTTACCGGCACTTTACCTTTGAAAAGAATGGCGACATAGTTTCTGTCTAAGGCACAGAGTGTGTGTCTGTATGTGTGTGTGAAGCTGGGAGGAGGGGGGCTGTAAAGTCGAGAGAGAGAGAGAGAGAGAGTGTGTGTGTGTGTGTGTGTGTTGCTGTTAGTGAATGAGCCCGGTGTCAAATTACGAGCGCTCACACACACACACACACACACACACACACACACACACACACACACACACACTTGCCTTAACAGCCCCCCTCCCACCTCCTCCTACTCTGGGCTTCCCACACAAACACTCATGCGCACTCTCTGCCTTACACAGAAACTCTGCAAGCACTAAGACCCAGCAGGGGAGACGATTACCTACAATTCCGCAGTACAAGAGAAAGAAAAACCGTTGGCTCAGTTGTGATCACGTGACACTCGGCATCAAACCAAGAAGCGCATGCATGATACATGATACTCGGTGCTCGTAAACCAAGACAATGCATGTTTTCCAAGTCAACATTTATTAAAAATCTTTTTATTTTTATAGTCTTGAAACATGTGGATAAGAAGTTGCGTGTGACCTCGTGCTCACGGTTGCTTAACAACTGCAGAAGATACAGGTTCTTTATGATCCTGTAGGTGGCGCTCTAAACTATTCCCACATCAGCATCTCGTGTAGTAGGAGTGAATTATTATTTACTATCTTTTTGTTTAATTTAATTTGAAATTAAAAGTTAGACGCTAAACTCTTATATTTAAAGTTAGTTTGTATTGTTTAATTAAGAGGCCGAAAAGAACTAAAAATAGGCTTTTGTTGAATTTGCAGCTTTAGGAGGTCATTTTTAAAGAAATCAAAAACTATTTCAATCAAAAACATCCTAACAGGGCATGTTACATCTTAACATAGGACCCCTTCTTTGATATCACCTTCACAATTCTTGCATCCATTGAACTTGTGAGTTTTTGAACAGTTTCTGATAACCTCCCAGAGCTGCTGTTTTGATGCGAACCACCTCCCACCCTCATAGATCTTTTGCTAGAGGATGCTCCAAAGGTTTTCAATGGGTTTGAGGTCAGGGGAGGATGGTGGTCACATCATGAGTTTCTCATCTTTTATTCCTATAGCAGCCAATGACACAGAGGTATGAGATGGTGCATTGTCGTACATGAAGTTGATTTTGTTATGGAAGGCACGGTTCTTCTTCATTCTGTACCATGGAAGAAAGTGGTCAGTCAATATACTTTGCAGAGGTAATTTTCACACCTTCAGGGACCCTAAAGCGGCCTACCAGCTCTCTCCCCATGATTCTGGCCCAAATTACGAGTGACTCCGGCACCTCCTTGTTGACGTTGCAGCCTTGTTGGGACATGGTGTCCATCCACCAACCATCCACTACTCCATCCATCTGGACCATCCAGGGTTGCACGACACTCATCAGTAAACAATACTGTTTAAAAACTTGTCTTCATGTATGCCTGGGCCCATTGCAACCGTTTCTGCTTGTGAGCATTGATTAGGGGTGGCCGAATAGTAGGTTTACTGTATGCACAACTGCAAGCATTTAAAGGATCCTACACCTTGAGGTTTGCGGGACTCCAGAGGCACCAGCAGCTTCAAATACCTGTTTGCTGCTTTGTAATGGCATTTCAGCAGCTGCTCTCTTAGTCCGATGAATTTGCCTAGCAGAAACCTTCCTCATTCTGCCTTTATCTGCATAAATCTGTCTGTGCGCTGAATCAGCCACAAATGTCTTCACAGTATGATGATCACGCTTAAGCTTTTATGAAATATCTAATGTTTTTATACCTTAACCAAGGCATTGCAATATTTTACGCTATTCGGCAGCAGAGAGATCCTTTTTCTTTCCCATATCGCTTGTAACCTGTGGCCTGCTTAATAATGTGGAAGAACCTCCTTCAGTACTTTCCTTTAATTGGGCTCATCTGGCAAACTAATTATCACACATGTCTGAGATTCATTTCAGTGATCCAAAAAGCCCTGAGACACAATACCATCCATGAGTTTAATTTAAAAACTAAACATTTAATGTTTGACACTTACATATTTACATTTACATTTAGGCATTTGGCAGACGCTCTTATCCAGAGCGACTTACATTTTTTTTTATCTCATTATACATCTGAGCAGTTGAGGGTTAAGGGCCTTGCTCAAGGGCCCAACAGTGGCAACTTGGTGGTTGTGGGGTTTGAACCTGGGATCTTCCGAACCGTAGCCCAATGCCTTAACCACTGAGCTACCCCTGGCCCCATACTATGCATACATGCATACTATGCATCCAATTTGCATAGTAATTTGGAACACGGTATATAATTATTTATTTCAATGTGTGCCTTAATTTTATGGATACATAAAATCATTTGAAATACCTTTTTTTTTAGTTTTTGCATCTGAGAAAAGGCTTTAAAATAAGAATGTATGGCTCTGTAATGCATTTAATTCATCTCAGTCAACTTTAATATCCCTAATCTCACCTGTGCGGTTTTGCGCGGTGGCCGTAAGTACGGTTCATCATGATTCACCGCGAGTTTTGGCGGTGTAATTAAGTTTCTATCTTTCCGCGCAGAAAAAAAATGAAACGTTAAAAAATGTAACGTTAATTTTTGTGGCTGGTCCTCGCGGAAGCTTGCGGGCCATGCAGAACTTCGCGAAACATCGGCTAATGTCAGCAGGCAGTCTCAGCGGCTCACGGTGCCCAACACCTCATCTCACTGCGAGTCAAACCTCATAGGTGAGATAGGGGTATAAGCCATTCCTTGTATTGTGAATAATGACAATGTTTATTTTTGACAAAATGCTGTATGCATTTAAAAAATTTAATTATATTTTTCTAAAAAGAAAACCAATTAATCTTTGTTTCTCTTATATATTTTACATTGCTGTTTAATTAAGCAAAAGTACATTTTATCCAATTTTTGGTAGAATACTCGATTACTAAAATAGGTTCAAGGTCCTCAAATCGTAACAAAATCGGGATATTTATAAAATCATGATACTTACGGAATCGTAATACAAATCGAATCTCCACATAGGTATCGTGATAACATTGTATCGGGTGATTCCTGTCCCTATTAGATTCCCTACATCGAGGAAGGGGAGTACAAACTTTTGCACTGACGTTTGAACTATTTCACGTTTTAACCTTTTTACTAGAGATACCACACACCATTCAATTGTAAAAGTGACAAAGAAATATAACTTTTCCGCACAGCGTCAAATCTTGTAAGGGTGTACAAACTTTTGCACTCAGAGTCTATATTAAAGCTTAATATCTGGTAAAGCTCTTGATTAAAGCTCAACACACACACTTTTTTTCTTTTGTGCTCCGCCTCATGCTGCCTCTTTTGATGTGCCTTCATATCATGACCTTTGACCCGAAAAGGGTAAAGGTCGATAGACTGTCAGCGCCGATGAATATGCCGTGGCCGGTTAATGAGTACACACTCGGCACCCTTAAAGGGGTTTCGCTCGGCGGGATGGTGCTGCTGCGAAGCCCACAAGTGCACTAGACAGGGGCAGTCATTGTTGTGTCGCCCCCCCGACGGGTACTTCAGTGCGGGACAAAAGCACATGGGATGGATTTGGAGTCAGCGTTCACAAACTCTGCACTCTGTCGTACTATAATTGAGTAGTGAGGCTTGGAGTTTTTGTCTCGGAGCCCTTTTATTAGAGAGAACATGAAACACGCCGGTACCTTTTTAGACGCATCGCGGAAAAATGCAGCGTCCTGAAAATATAGAGTCGCTTCTGAAATGTACACATGGAAACGTTTGGAGGGTTATAAACTGTCCGCATTCTGTGTGTGTGTGTGTGTGTGTGTGTGTGTGTGTGTGTGTGTGTGTGTGTGTGTGTGTGTGAGAGACTGGGTTTAGTCTGTCTCCGCGAGGCTGGGTGGTCGATGCTAATCTTAGCCGCGCACTTGTATGCTATAGGAAGCTAAACCATGTTTCTGGAAGAGATGCGACCTGGAGGTATGTGGTACTTTTACTGACCACTTTATTAGACACATAGCTCATTAGTTCCCCTTGTAGGTAAGAGACTCGAGCCTGTCTTTTTTTTTACATACATAATATGTGAGTGTGTGTAAGTGAGAGAGAGAGAGAGAGCTCATTTATAAGTTCTATATAACCTTTAAATTTATGTATTTATGAATAGAATTAAAGATTCTGTTCAAATTAATTGACTTCAATTTTACGTTACCAGATCTATACTGAGATTTAATGACATTTTACATTAACTGCGTTTTGCAGACACCCCTTACACCCCACAGTCCAGGCGGCTTGGTGATGCTGGGATTTAAAGCCCTGTCTTCAATACATTTAATTAGTAAAGCAAATCCGTAAGCTCGTTAACTTTAAAGGTCTCGCATTTAGCTACTTATTTAACATAGATCTCAGAGCTTCCCCAAAGTGTGTGTGTGTGTGTGTGTGTCTGTGTGTGTGTGTGTGTTAATGCTCCAGCTGGCACGTTTCTTTTTATACGTTTTTCTAAACTCTCTTTATTTCACTCCTCCTCAATCATGCCGTTTCAGTGTCTATTCAAATTAGTTACCCAGGTAGCCCCAGCAGAAAACACCAGCGTCAAGCGACAAGCCTTTTCTCATATGAGGTCACAATAGGGGAGAAATCTAATTGGCTTGTTTTAACTTCTGCAATACAAAATTGAAAAAAAAAATGCCAAAAAAAAAAAAAAATTTCTCATGATTTTTGATCGCACAATGGAGACTCATCTGAACATCTAATACAAAGTGAAGGGTCTCCTTAGACAATTGGCTAGTTTAGCTAGGAGGGGTGTAACAGTACGTATATTCCTATTCAAACATGCAAACAAACCAACAATTGATGTTTGAATAACATCCTTTGGATATCCCTTACTAAATAATTTTTAGTATTTTTTTATATTTAATTATGCGTAGTTTGCCACTGTTTATGAGTTTGCACAAGCAAAGTGTTAACAATTTAAATTCATTATTCATTCATTATGCATAAAAATACAAGAACAGAAATTTTATGTCTTTTTTTTTTTTTTTTTTTTTACTACACTGTACCAAAAACATATGGAACCATAGCTTCAAAAGTCTGTAATGTGACTTTTGCAAATTGCAGCACACTGAATAGCTGAAGTCGCCCTTAACCTCCAGGGTCCGGGTTCGATTCCAGGCCAGGCTCGATTCCCGTCTCTGAGTTCATGGAGTTTGCATGTTCTCCCCGTGCATGGATTTCCTCTGTGTATTCCGGTTTCCTCCCACAGTCCAAAGATTTGTAGATTATGTTAACTGGCATTCCCAAATTGCCTGTAGTGTGTGAATGAGAGTGTGAATGTGTGTGCCCTGCGATGGATTGGCACCCTGTCCAGGGTGAACCCTGCCTCGTGCCCTAAGCCTCCTGGGATAGGCTCCAGGTCCCTGCGACCCTGAATACAGGATAAAGTGGTATAGAAGATTAAATTTTATTTGTATAACGCTTTTAACAATTGTCATTGTCGCATAATGAGTGAGTGAGAGTGATTAATTGCAGCTTGTCATTTGTGGTTATGTCCTATACGCTATACTGAAAAAATACAGTATATTTATATACCTTCTTACTTCCATTCATTTATACATTGTAATTATTTATATACAATTGTACTTACTAACTTATAATTACACATACTGTAGTCACTTACCGTACAGAAGTATCTCATTACTTTATACTTGCATCCATTTATAGATAGACATGCTGTACATGCATATACACTTATGTACAGTACATATCACATGTAAATAATTACTTGCATACCAACTCACTTACATACGGTGTATATGTACCTACAAACATTCTGTACATATACTCGCACATTGTTTTGTTGTTTAATGTGAACGTAGGGATTAAACCCAGAGTGTTCAAGTTTCTGCAAAACCTTTTATTCCAAATTCAGATTATTCGACTGTGATTAAATCAGCTCGATTTAGCGACTCGGGACCAAAACACCCCGATTTCCCCTGCAGAGAGTGTCATGTCCATCAGCGAGAGGTGGATGTCGGTAAAAATACTACATGAGAATGTCCCGAGAGTGTGAAGTCTATATCGGGCATGATGGGAAGGAGGCAGAGAGAGAAACTCATACTAATAATACACCTCCATCCATCATCCGGGACAACAAGCAATTAGCACGTTCCAGCCTGACCCGCTCGCATGTTCCACTGCATCGTCTGCGCATGTGTGTGTGTTTAACTGTTTATCTGAGGGGTAAGGGAAGGAATGTGAGCGTGAACGGTCTGTTTTCAGCACATCATGTGATCTTCAGTAAAAAAAACGACGCGCCTTGAAGACGTTTATATGATCTGAGGCTCAGGGTTCCGTGTGGAACACAACGTCCCGAACGGAACTGTTACAACCGGCAGGATCTACTGTACAGTCTACAGTCTAAAGACATGCAAACTGGAGTTCCCAAATTGCCCGTAGTGTGTCAATCCGAGTGTGTGTGTGTGTGTGTGTGTGTGTGTGCCCACATCATACCCCAAGTCTCCTGGGATTGGCTCCAGGCCCCCCGCCACCCTGTGTACAGGACAAATCGTTATAGACGATGAGTGATTTAATCAGTAACTTTTATCCTTTTTAAATTAATTCTTAATTAATTTTTGACATTTTAACAACTTTATCCGTCAAGTGTGTCTGTAGAAAGCACTTAATCCTAAATATGGCTACAATCAAATAGAT